>CM077880.1:41578126-42985626 GCA_039720435.1 Amazona ochrocephala | reverse complement strand
TTGAAGAAATTCATTTAATGAAGTTATAAAAATCCTCATAAACGTTCTACAGCTTTATGTAAATGCAATAAACCAAAGGTGTAGGGAGAGGAAATGAAACTCATTTTACATTTATGATGCGCAACAGAATTTTAATGCAGATGAGGACAAAATGACCTATAAATGTTAAACACATGGTTCAATATATAATATGGCATCAGTGGCCCTGCTCAGCGGGCATGTGCAGAACTGTGACGTTATGGGCAGCGTGGCATCATCAGTGCTGTAATGGGCAGTGAAAGAGCAGTGCACAGCTCTCCTTCCACCAAAGTAAATGTTGGACTTTCTGGGCTCAGTCAGAAAAAATATGAGAAAATGAGGAACGTTTTATGAGTGCATTTACCTCTATTGAAAGTTTTTCTTTGAGAAAGGGCTGAAGTTCGTCTGTGCTGAGAGCCAGCACAAGGTCTCTTTGGACTGTAGACACCTTCAGGGTGAAAGCTGCAGACAATCTTGTATTTGGCTTAGTTTGAGTTCAGAATCTCACCTTCGGGGTTCTTCTCATCCCACTAAAAGTGGAAGGACAGAAAGCTACACAATATCACACTGAGGACCCTTCATCACAGCCAGACAGATAGGTGGCTGTTGTCCCCCTCTTTCGCTGTCTGTCTCTCCCTGTGCCCTCACCTCTTTTGCCCACGATCTGGGTACATGCAGGACTTGGCGCATTCAGACCATGTTCAATTAAGTCTGCAGAATTCTGCAAGCTCCAATCTGCATGTACATTGCACACTGTTGGGGAAAAAGTCTTCTCTTTAAAATATGACGATGGTAAAGGAGGTCACTGGTGCTGTTTTGGAATATATGTTAATGCAAGCCATGCAGCAAAAAATATAGTAATTGCATTATATTATATAAAATATAATGTATAACAATTATAATAATTATAATATCATGAAATATATATAAAAGCATCCTCTCTCTTGAGTTTTCACACCTTATTGACCCTTGAGCACATGTTTATTTCTGCATATATGTAACATATGTGCCTGGGTCTCCTTCAACAGTCCATGGCCAGTGCTCCTCAAGACAGTGCTGCTGGAAGTCAACTTGCAGCAGATTTTGTTTCTACCTGTAGTAGACACCTATGTGCAGAGAGGCTCCTGGTGCAAACCCTCCTCTCCCGGGACTCCTGATTCCTATGGCAAGCTGGGACCTTTGGCTTGCTTCCTTGGCCTGGTGGCAGGAGGTGCTGAGCCGGAGGCTGCTCTGGGTAGCCCACCACAGGGGGTCTGGCCAAGACACAAGAGCCTGTGGGGCTGACAGTGCTGCAACCACAGCTGTCCACCCTTGGACATGAGCTGCCTGAGACCTGCTGAGGGGTTTCTGTCTGTGCTCTCTAAGCCACAGCAGTCAGGAAGCTGCTGCATGAGCAGCTTCGGGTGGCCATGCTGGGGCTGGCACAGAAGCTAGCACCAGCAGCCCTGCAGCTGTAGCTGCCCATGGGTCACAGCCCTTGCGAACCTCCTCTATGTATTAAAGCTGACCCACCAGCACAGGGCATATTTGGGCTTTTCCATTTGATTTGCTTCCTTGCCTTCTTACTACAACCCTTCTCTGTCATTTCCACTATTGCAAATCATTTGTGAGCAGTAATTTCTGAGTGTAAATCAGAGCAAAATCAGGCCTTGGCAACAACAAATGAAAGGAAGCCAAAGAAAGATAGCAGAAACTGATTTGATGCTGTAACATCAGCAAAACTGCCAGATTTCCAGGCAAAGAGCTGGAGACTGCGTTAGACTGACTCATCACTATGTTTGCTACTCTGGGGAGTTTTGCAGCTGGTTGGGTAAGTACGCTGAGCAGAGAAAAAATGTTGAGCAAAGAAGAAAAGAAATCCATGCCAAAGGCACACCGGCTTTGATACCTCATTCCTATGCTGAAATTTAGACAAAGAACTGTTATGGAGCTGTGTTTCCTTAAGGTCTAGAGCCTGTTTCAAAGCACGTTAAATTAGATTTGCAGATTGCTGCAAGCTCCAATGTGCTTGATAGTGAGTTTCCTCATCCTGCTGACTCTTGAGCCCAGGTTTATTTTGATATATGTGTGAGATTTCTCTAAAATCCATACATGGTCTGGTGATTAGAGTACCCTTTGGGGAAGAAAGAGGTGCAAAGATTGCGTACCCATCAGCTGGGGTGACCATAGCTCCCAAGCATCTCTGGCTGTGACACTGATGCAAACACAGTTGTCATCCCATTTAGAAATGTACATCCCATCAGGAGTCTGAGTCATGAGTTGTACCTAAGGTGCCTTGAGGTGTCCAGATAGATCTGGGCATTCCATCAAAGTACCATCTTCACTGACCCTGGCCTTAGGGAGATCTTTGCAGGGGTTGTTTTAGGCACAGAAGCATCCAGAGGGTGACTTGGGAGCCCAGGGCTGGGTCAGCATTTCATCAAACTTTAGTTTTCTACTATTTAATATACTTTTTACTTTAGTGTTGTATTAGTTAGTGTGGGACAATTTCCTCTGCACTACATAGGTGGTAGGGTTACAGATTTGGGCACATGCCTGGTCTAAGTCCTCTGCCATCAGTCTCATAGTGCCCATAGGCAGGTGTAAGGCCACACAGCCCACATCAGGAAACAGGCTGCAGCTCAAGCAGAAGAGCAGAGTTGTGTTGTGTTCAGCAAGAGGCTCAAATAGATAGAACGGCTCATGTTTGGTGTGCACAACTCACTACACATGTCCCTAACCCAGCATGTTGGGTGGGTGCTTGGAGCTCTGGTCACAGACTCCAGTCTCACCTACCATGTAGACAGATCCACCTCTGTTTCTTGCATCACTTTCCTCTGACCACACACTCAAACTTTCGTGTTGCAAAGCCAATGCTGGAGGACGCTGCATGTAGTCTTGGTATCTCATCTGTTCTCCTTTCTTTGTACATATCATATTTAAACCTAAAAATATGAAACAAGCTGCAACCATCAGTTTCCTCGGTCTGTGGGAGGCTGTGTCACAAGGATATATGAATTGCTTTCCTTTCAAGGAGACTTTTTCTTCTTTTTTTGATTATTGAATTTTATCCAGCTGTCAATAGACCAGGAAATTGAATGTAAACACACCAGAATTTCAGAGTATGAATTTATTGTGTTTATTTATTGCCTTTCCTTACAGTTTGATTCGGCTTCATCTCTGACCTAAAGCAGAAAGCGCAGGAGGAATTGCTTGAAGTGATTATGGGTTTCTAGGCCAAACAGACCTTAGGGGCTGAAATTACATGTGTACATCTTATTTGTCCCAGATGTTGGGGTTTATGTTTGTTTTGTAAGGACTATTTGTGTTCTGGTGGTTCTCACTAGGCAAGAAGACACTGAAGGATAATAAGTGCTGAAGAATTTATAGTCTACTCGTGGCTGAGGTGCAATAAGCCAATGACACAAGCAATAGGAAGGAAGGTGGGAGGAAACAAAAAGTAGGGATAACAAAAACAGGATTGTGTGGTTATATAGATGATGTCTGTGGGTTGACTGTGGTTCTAAATCACATACAGAATGGACACAGCTAAAATCCAAAGAGCTGACACAGCGTTGCTCATCCTTGTACACAAAAGCTCACATGGACACCAGGGCTGGACACTGAGGGCATGGACCTGATAGCTCAACTCAGGAGAACTGTAGGAAGTTGACGATAGTTCTGTTAATTGTAATGATGCTCTGATAGACCTGGGAGCAAGGGAACAATTTCAAATCAAATGGTAGTTTTCCATTAAATCTTTTGGGAGGGCCACTGCAGGCATGAGAGGCAAAGGAGGCAGGCTTTCAAATGTCCTTCAGTTTTTGACTTACAAGACTTTCTTTCCTGTTGCTGTGTTTACCAGTATAAAGTCAATGTTGCCTTTGATGTCTACCAAGATGTTATCAATGATGTACACAGTAATTCATTCAGATGGGAGTAGGTGATAGTCTAGGAACAATTATATCTATCTGTGCTATAGTCTATAAAATGGCTGCTGATGATTCATATTGCTGATGTTTGTCTTACAGTGTTTTGCCAACATTTGCCTATATAGCACCTGCCTAAAGCTGGACTCATCTTGATGTATGAAGCCATATGAAACTCTAATCAGGAAGTTTTGTATCCTTACATAATCTCTGATGTCCATGACAATCTTTGTTACCTAAACTCTTCCATGTAAGAGCTGTAGCTAGTCATGGTCCATTAGAAGGAGCATAAAGGCACTGAATCAGTTCAGAGGAGTGTTGTCAGACTAGATTTGACTTGAAATGATGCACAGAGATGTTCTGTCAAACAGGGAAGAAGCAGAGGTAGTTCTTTATACAAACCAGTAAGTTATTGGCTTGCTTGTTTTCAGAAAGTGCACATCACATTTGTCTGTAAAGTTCCTGAAGCGACTTCTGCAGGTTTTTGCAGAACTGCTGTAGCTGGAGGCCCAGTGAGAAGGAGCTGGTACCAATGGTCCTGAGTTTTCTCTCTCCTTAGCAATGTATCCTTCTGTTTCCTTGTCTTTATCTATCTGTCTGTCTATCTATCTGTCTGTCTGTCTATCTATCTATCTATCTAGGTGAAACAGTGTTTGCGTAATAGCGACTTCTTGCTAAACTTTAAACCTCACATATTGCCTTTTCTTCTCTCTGGTCAGAGACAGAAGTGTGAGGATTGGAGCTCAGTATGCACTGTTCAGATTTAGCCTTCTCTAGAGTGTATTTCCCTTCTGGGCTTGAGGGCAGGGAGAAGTTGCTGGTCTTTTTCTTGCAGGTGTATGGAGCATGGTCCAAAGATGCTTGCATGCTTGGCAGACGCATTCCTTTCTTCTTTTCTCTCATTATTAAAAATAAATAGCAGTGAAACACCGAGGGCCTGAGCGCCTGTTTACATTTCAAAAGCCAAATATGCCAATGTGATTTCTTCACACTTCTAAGGGAGCTCATCTGTGTTCAATTCTGGGCTCCCAACACAAGGACATGGACCTGCTGGAGTGAGGCCAGAGGAGAGCCGCAAGGAAGATCAGGGCCTGGAGCACCTCTCCTTTGAAGACAAGCTGAGAGAGTTGGGCTTCTTGGAGAAGAGAAGGCTCTGGGGAGACCTTACAGCAGCCTTTCAGTACCTAAAGGGGGTGACAAGAAAGCTGGAGAGGAACATTTCACAAGGACATGTAATGACAGGACAAGGAGGAGTAACTTCAAACTGACAGAGACTAGATTTAGAATAGATAGTAGGAAGAAATTCCTCACTATGAGGGTGGTGAGGCACTGGCACAGGTTGTCCCCAGAAGCTGTGGCTGCCCCATCTCTGGCAGTGCTGAAGGCCAGGCTGGGTGGTGCTTTGATCAAGCTGGTCTATTGGAAGGTGACCCTGATTGTGGCCATGGGTTGGAACTGGATGTTCTCTAAGGTCCCAAACCATTCTATAATTCTACGATTCTGTACACTATGAAAAATTTACTCATTTTGCATATTTTCAAAATATTTCAGATGTGAATTCAGTAGCTATTTTCTCCGTCTTCAATTTAAAGCCTTGAAGTGAACCCATCACTATACCCGAGTTAAAGTGAAAAATAGATAATCAGGAAAGGGAGTGCCATGTCTTACCATCAATGCTGTGCCACTCTGGCAGGGTGAGCTGCAGCTCTAGCTGCAGGCTGAGCCCCATCCCATTACCATCAGGTATTGCTTCCTGGGCCCAGATTTTATTTCTATGCCTGAGTAACCTACCTGCATGACAGACTAAGTCCCACTGTGTCTGACATTTCTGTTCCGAGCAGGCTCCAGCATTCAGGAGCTGCCTGGGAAAATATAGAGATACAATTCAGCCACGCAGGTCTGCTTCTTTGCCTCCTGGTTAGCAGAAGGGAAAGACAGAGGGGAACTTTAAGGCAGCCCCCTCTGTGCTGAAAACACACTTAGAGAGATCAAGAGTAGCAGCCTCATAGCTGGACAAAGTCATTTCAACAAATGTTGAAAGCATTTTATTCATAAGGAATCACACCAGAGGCTGAAATGGCTCATTAACAATAAAAATACACTAGAAGTGCTAATCGCTGCTCAGATTTCCATGCTACAAAGAGCATGACAGTAGCTTCTCAGGGGTTTGCCCATGAGTAGCTTTGGCCCCTGTCTGAAATAACACCACTTTCTTAGAGAGTTTGCAGGAATGGCTATTAACTGACTGTGATGTCCTTTGGTCACATCCAGCACCTGCAAGATAAAGCCAGAGCCAAGGACACAAGTATCTGGAAAATGGCACAGAAATGCCCCGGTGCTGCTGCCTCTGGGAGGCAGGTATTTAGGAGCTGATATGCTGTGGCTGGGGTGTTAGAGATATGGTTGTTTCAGGGAATTAATTATAATGGATAAAATCTCTAGCATAATAGACTGCCAGATTAAAGTGTTCTCTTACAAGGGGAAGTTAGGATAGTGCAGGCCATTTTAAAGTCCCACAGGAGCCTCAGAGGGTTTTCAATTTAGGATTGCCTGGAGTTAAACCACCAGCTGGACAGAAGGCATGAAATGTAGGCTGTTTTCTTATTTAAAAATCCAGACTGTTGCACATATTGTGAGGGTAATTGCAAATGCTGCTTCATTTTTCATGAGGGGAAAACCAAATCTGATGTAGTTGCTGTCTATAATGTAGTTGCTGCTACTATAATAGTCTCCTATTATACCATTAAGGTACCAGACAGGGAGATGAGCTATCAACTCTTACCCCTTGTTCCACAAGTACAGTCTGTGTCTCCCAGCAAGTCAGATCACCCCTCCAGTCCTTTGTCGGTTTAACGTGAGATTTTTCAGAGAACAGTTGATGCGAGGCAAGTGTTTAAGTCCTCTTCAGGCCTCTGAAATCCTCCTCTGGGGAAAATGATAGCAAATGCCCTGGTCAGTGTACCACTGTGTTTGCAAGGCTGCAGCACAAAGGTGCTCAGGTTTCCAGCAGGCCTTCAGGTGTTAGTGCAAGACTATAGAGTCATTGTGGTAATCCACCTTTTATGTGCTCAAATGGGAAGAACAGCAGGGATTGACAATGAAAATGGGAAGAGCAGGGGGTAAAAGTGGGAGAGGTATGCTGAAAGGAAAGACAAGTTACAGAAGAATGCCCTGGGATGAGAACATCAAAAAGAAAAAAAGGGCTCTGCATGCAGGAAGGAGAGAAAACGAAACAACAGCACAGTGTGAAAACTAAATATAAAAAGATTAGAAAGATTACTACTAACAGGTGGAATAGAGCGGATGAGCCAAAAGGACAATGGAACAGTTCATGGAGGAGCAGGGAAAAGAGAAAGAGAAGGGAGCAGCGTGTTCTGACAGCTGAGCACTCAGGAAAATGCAAATGATGGTGTTTAAGAAATCTTCCTGTGTTGCTTGGAATTAGGATGCTTCTGGCTTTACTGCAGGATTGAGAGTGAAAACCAATCTTCTTTGATCTGCTCTAGTGGTGCAGAGTGACTCTAAGGGCACGTATCAATTAAGAAAATACTGAAATTGCTAGCACAGCATTTTTAGGTTCCACCAAATGCTGGGTGCATTGGAAAATAAATGAGCCATGATACTGGCACTACGACAATTCACTGAGCTGTTTGTGGAAAATGGTAGAGAAAGGTACAATTGTGCATGTTCTGTGGATCTTAGTGATGACCACTGTGTTATAAAATTGCTGTGCTTTGGTTGCCAGGGTTGCCTCCCACAGTAGCAGTGTAAAACAGTGTTTCATGGATTGGCTAACCTTTTTTCCCATGAAAATATATATGCCAAACTCCTACCAGTTAATTTCCTTAAGGCATGAGCAAAAAGCCAGAACCCCCGGTGTGAAACATCAAATATCAGACAAGATTGGTCATAGGAGGAAAACTGCAATGTTTACAGGCTGGTGATGATGCAGACTTTAAAGAGGACAGAAAGAGATGTAGGAAAGGAGTTTACCTGGTCACTGTCGTGACTGGAGATCATTCACCAGATTCCTCACATCCATGGTTACTCTATTGTCTGGCTTCACCAATAAAGAAATAGTTTAATCTTCCTGCTTCTTTGTCCTCTCATAAGCCTGATGATCCCAACTTCTGCCATTCATACGGGATGTAAGGAGCACCATGTATAATGCAGAGCATTGGGCACCACATATACTGCAGAGCATTAGGTCAATTGGGAGCATAGAAGGGTTAATGTTATGAGTCTTGTACTAAGACTGCAGCCTATTGTAGCTGTGATGCTGCATCTAGCCATGTATGCACTCACTTGCATTTCCTGGCACTCCATAAAGTGGGAAGACCTTGTTAAATAGAATCATAGAATCACAGAATAGTTAGGGTTGGAAAAGACCTTAAGATCATTTAGTTCCAACCCCCCTGCCATGGGCGTGGGCACCTCACGCTAAACCATGCCACCCAAGGCTCTGTCCAACCTGGCCTTGAACACTGCCAGCGATGATACTGTCCTGGGTTCAGCAGTAGCAGTCATTTTTCTCCTTCTTGGTAGTTGGTGCAGCACTGTGTTTTTGATTTTGGGCCTGGGAACAGCGCTGATAACACCAGTGTTTTCAGTTACTGCTTTGAATGTTTTGGTCTGGCCAAGGACTCTCTGAGTCTCATGCTCTGCCAGGGAGGAGGGGAAGCCGGGAGGAAGCAGAGACAGGACACCTGACCCAAACTGACCAAAGAGGTTATTCCATACCACAGCACGTCATGTCCAGGATGTAAAGACGGAGAGCAGAGACCCGGAAGGGTGGGGGTGCACTGCTTGGTCGGGATGGGTGGTGAGCAATTGTATTCTTTCCTTGTATTTGCCTTGTCGTTATTATTATTTGTGGTAGCAGCAGTGATTTGTGTTATACCTTAGTTACTGAACTGTTCTTATCTGAACCTGTGGGAGTTGCATTCTTTCGATTCTCCTTCCCATCCCTCCCCGGGACTGGGGGAAGAAAGAGTGGGGAGTGAGTGAGAGAGCGACTGAGTGAGTTATAGAGGCTTAAACCACAACAGGAGCATTCACAACTTCCCTGGGCAACCCATTCCAGGGCCTCACCACCCTCACAGTAAAGAATTTCTTCCTCGGATCCAATCTAAACTTCCCCTGTTTAAGTTTGAACCTGTTACCCCTTGTCCTCTCACCACAGTCCCTAATGAAGAGCCCCTCCCCACCATCCCTATAGGCCCCCTTCAGATACTGGAAGGCTGCTATGAGGTCTCCACGCAGCCTTCTCTTCTCCAGGCTGAACAGCCCCAACTTTCTCAGCCTATCTTCATACAGGAGGTGCTTCAGTCCCCTGATCATCCTCTTGGCCCTCCTCCGGACTTGTTCCAATAGTTCCATGTCCTTATTATGTTCAGGACACCAGAATTGCACACAATACTCCGTGAGGTCTCACTTGATTAATATTTCTTTCATCTTTGAGACAGATAAGAACAGGAGATGGGGATCTATGCGCTCTTTCTCTTTTTACCATAGCTAAGAAATGACTGTAGATACATCTTTTATTATGTGATTTTCACCTGATTCAAAAGTGAATAGAAAAAATATCAGGTGTTGCAATATGCAGTAGCATATCCAGATTCATTCTTCTGTGAAAATAAAATAGGGAAACAACATTCTTAGGGCAGTGTGTTATCAGCTTTCAAAATTCCCATGAGGGAATTATGCAAATCTCTGTTCAGTCAAAGTCAACAGACTTGTAGGAGAGTCAAACAAGGGTAATTCAGATGAATCAAAAAAAGGTAGTGTGTGAGTACCACGGCTGGAGAAACTGCCTTCCTGGTTGCATGCCTAGTTCACGGAACTTGCAGAGACAGTTAGAGCAAGGGGAGGAAGAGCTGCACGGATAACCAGTACAGCTGGGAAACAGTTCCAGAAAGCTGGAAAAGAACTGTGGTTAATTGTGGGTTTGAGTTATCATTTCTGTATTTTTAACTATATGTTTGTTAATGAAATGTCATTTTAATCCAAAAATTAAACCAACTTTCCCTCCTCCCTCCCCCCAGAAAAAAAAAATTAAAAATAAATGAAGTTGAGGAGCATTTAGAGGGACAACTGTGTTACAGTTTTACTTCTCTGAACTAATAGGATTTGATAAAATTGAAATCATTAAATGTACGTGAGTGCACAAACTAGTGGGTTTTGCGCAGAGAAGTTTCAGTCCAAACCTCTCCCCAGTTCAGCAGATGGTTTGTTAACAGAAGGATGTTTTCATGCGTGGCTGGAAGTTATGAAAGGGACTCACAGGGCACAGGATGGAGGCTGTGGAGGGAGGTTTCTCAACAGTTCATTGAGAGCAGTGACCCAACATAGGCTGGAGAAAGGTGCAAACAAGCGACAACAATCAAGCTGAGGATTAGGATCTTTTGGCCCATTCGTTTCCGGGAGGCGGATGCAAGAGCTGAGCAGCTCTGCTCAGTTAGCCACCTTTTACTCAGCATTGCAGAGGGCAGCCAGCTTTCCAGCACTGATTAGATAACCAGCAATGTGGCCAACACCTAACCACGTGCTAACGTCACGCTGACAGGGTGCAGTGCACAACTCCTCTCAAAAAAGGGTCACTGCCATCAGCGGTGCCCAATATCGCTGTGTGAAATGTTCTTCTGTCCATCCCCATAGCTCTCAGCTCCAGGCCACAGGTCCCTCCACTTATGTGCATAGGGAGTGGCGGGCGGTTCCTTCTGTTCTTTAGATCATTGTCTCAGACCAACCCTCTCTCCCCAGCATGGTTACTAAGGAGCTGCCCTTTTGCAATTCATTTGGAAAACGGTGGCCTGATGATGACCACTTTGTCTTAACTGGTGAGAAAGTATAAGCAGGATCACACTTGTCTTCGGAGATCATCCCTAAACCCCTGCCTCCTTGTGCTTTCTGCTGAGGAGAGAAGAAATCCCCCTCCTGGACCCAAAGCCAAAGCTGTAGGGGAAAGGCTGCTCTGGTCCTACCCATGCAATGAAGAAACAAGAGGCAGCGTTATATACTGAAAAAGCTATCTATTCTGCATTAACACATGCATCCATAGGCACTTTCATTCCTTCACTGTATTTATAGATCCCCAGGCTTGGAAATATTGGCATATATGAGGCACATGGTAACAGTTGAAGCTAAATCCCAACACCTGTTCTCATAAGCTGTAGCTGCCATCTCTGTTCAGCTGTTCTCCATCCTCCTTTACAACGGGCCTGTTCATTGTAATCAACACACAAATTCTTTATTGGCTTCATTGGCCAGGTCCAATCTCCTTGGAAAAGCTCAGGGCTAGGAAACCTGCACTGAGGGAGAGTGGACAAAACCATAGGGCTGTGGAAAAAGCATTAATGTTTATGCACCCTCTTGGGCATTATTGCACAATATTTGCCCTTTTTATCTTCTTTTGATTTCCACTGTAGGTGGCGGTGTGGCCAGCATTTCTTGAAGGTAATATTTTACTTGAGCTTCTTGTACCCATAGGAGGGAATGACCTTTTAGCAATGTCTCTGATCTGATTTCATTCTTATGGTCAATGAATCACACCACAAGCTTTGATTGCCTGAGTGTGAAAATTGCACCATAAGGTCCTCTCTGTCTTTGAAAAAACAGCTGTTCCATTTTTTCTGTCTAATTGAGTCTGTCCTGCTGAGAAGGACATGGAGTTTCTTTCATATTTCAAAGTGATGAGTTCTTTGCATAATTTCAGTGAATTTTGGATAGAAGAGGGACTGCTTCTGCTTATTGCTGTTTCATCCTCAGAGGCAATGTAGTTGGCTGATTTCATTATCTATGAAATGTAACTCACACCAGGCTGCTTAATGGCATTCCTGCACCAACGTGATGTGTGGTGCTGAGAGTCTTCTATATTTTACCTGTTGCTGTCAGGTTGGCATTAGCTTGGGCTGCTGCAGAGGCAGCATTTAAATTCCCCTGAAGGAGAGAACACCTATACAAGAGATAATTTTCCTGCTCCTGTTTGGCTGAGTAAATGGCAAACTGCTGCCTAGTTCTCACATTTCCCTGCAGTACTGTTCTGGAGGGAATAGAAAAGAAATGAATGTAAACATAATAACAATAATAAATAATAATAAATAATAATAGGCTTCAATGCAAAACCAAAAAAAACCCCAATCAAACAAAAAACCAAACACCTCTAAATCAAAGACCTGCTAGAAGACCTTCTCCTTACCTACGTGCTAAGCACAGCCTTGAGCATCTGATTTATAGCAGAAATCACAGAAATTTATAGCTGCATCACAGAAACTTGCAACCATTTTGCTTATGCTTAGGCAAGCACACATCTACAAGTGGTGTCAAGACAAGGCTAGGTCTGTGACTCAAGCCATTTTGAGATAAGGAAGCAAAACAGTTTATCCTGGAGTCATAAAAGCAAAACAAGGTCAAATCTAGGAAACTTATATAGCTCATTAAAAGCAATACAAATTAATCAAAGCACTGCAGATTCTTTACAGAAGTGAAGTTTCTTTCTGCTGAAGCTAATCAGCCACAGTTCCAGTGACACACAAGCAAGGTTTCAGACTGGTAAAATGACACTGTGTGCAGATTAGAAAGTGAACAGTCCCTTGAGTAGAGAAGTACAGGTTCATATATATGTGTGCAATCATATTGAGCCTGCCCAGAAAAAGCACTATTGTTGTTCAGAACAATCTTTTTCACAGTGAATAATAGTCACCATTCTGGTTTGTACTATGACTTAGCAGTGATGGATATGAGAGAGGATATGGCAAACCTTTTGGACCATCTCTTTTTAACCAACATATTTGTTTTATTAGCAACTTCATTGTAAAAATAATTTAGTTCCTGATCCCAACCTTACTGCTTATTCCAGCAAATCTCCCCTCTTCACTAAGGAGGCAGTTCAGGGCCCAATCTACATTTGAAGTTGAAGGGTGCCAGGTCATATTATGGTTTTATACGCTTGTAATAAACCTACACTGGTTTATCATTGTCCTTAGCTTAGATATTTCACCTGTGCTCAGGTGTAATGCAAGTATGAGGTTGTTTCAGGGAAGTGAAATAAGCTACTATTTCCACTCTGATGCCTTTAGCCACATCATCATTACTAAACTGTGTAGAAATTTTCTAGAAGAACTCATTGCTGTTAGATTTTTTTTTGGCTAAAATAATACGAACTATCTTCCAAAGTCACTGTGCTCTTGGGTAGCCAATAGGCTCTGGTGCTCATTTATAGCAAAAACTAGCCTGAGCTTTAATCAAAGGTGCATTAACTCACATCCTGTTGTTTGGCTCTATGATTGCAAAACTAAAATGACTGAACACAATGTGGCAACATACATGCTTTACTAGCACTGCTGCCAACCATTCTTGGCATAAAGTGAGTTGACTCATCTTGAAAATAGGCCTCTGTTACTTAAAACTGGGGCAGAATGCAAATGCCTGCCTTACTGACCATCACTGACATCGTTACTGGTGTTATTTGTGGAGCATCAGCGCGTGCTCTCAGAAGGGATCTGCAAAAGATGTGTCCCATTAAGCTGATGTATTACAGTAAGATGAAATCACTTGTATGATCAGATAAATGTGTAGACTATGGGTAAACCAAATGCAGACTACGGGTGTTTTGGGAGGTCTGTCTGTGTAAACAATCTGTCTGAGCTGAGCTCATTCTTCTTGGCAAGAGAAATACTACGTACCCATTTTGCTGGTTCCTTGGGGATGTGCACTCCATTATCCTCACCTTGGAAATAACAGGTGTGAGGAGACAGAACGGGTGTAAGGGAGAAGGGCAGTCTGTACGGGGAGAAGTATTACTAATGAAAGGAGTCGTCCTGAAAAGACTCACTCTGGACACTGGATACGCTGCTTTTCATTTCTTCGTAATCTTAGCTGAGTTATACTATGTGAGAGAATAGATTAACATTTTCCCACCCAGTTTTATGCAAAAAGGATGGTAGCTATTCAGTTTTTGACTGATTTTCCTTCATTATTTCATGTCACAAAAGCCTACAAATGTAAGATGATAACATAGAAGGTCTGTAATTGGACCTGTGCTAAGTGCTGGGTTGAGCTGGGTATGGCATGCAGTACCTCCCCATGCATGGAAGTCCTGCAAAACCTTTTCTGGAGGTGTACAGCATCCTTTTCTTCCATGGCAAAACCATACTTCTTAATACCTGTAATTATTCTGATTAATGCAATACTGAGTGGGAAGCAAGGGACTTGGAAATGACTCTACATCGTTATTCTGTTTCTTGCACTGAAATCACTGTCTCAAACCCTGGAAGAGATGTGGTCTTAATTGTGACCAAATCCTCCTGGCACTGTCTGAAAATCCATTTTCTTGCATTACAGTAATGGCAGTAGTAATATAGTAATAGCAAACAAATGCCTATTTCTGTAGGAGATAGCAAAAAAAAAAAAAAAAAAAAAAAAGAAGGAAAAAAAGAAGGAAGGATGAGGTAAGGATCCAAGGATCCAAATATAATTTGGTTAAAATAAGAATTGCCTTCCTCAGCCTAAGCACCCTCTTCATTTCAGGGCAGCTTTTTGCTGCACCTGGAATTAGGAGACTCAGTAAATCTTTGCTAGCCTTTCCTCTCCTCCTCCATTTCCCACCCTGGTCTGTCCTCCCAGTAGGAGGAAGCCTTAGTAGCACTGGCTTGATGCAAACTGTTGTTCACACTAAAGGGTCTGAGACTGGGAAGTGGCAAATAGCTGGGCACTCATCCCTCTGGCTGGAGCAATTGCGTGCTGCAGGAACTCAGATAACAAGTGACTGCCTTTAAAGGCACTCATTTCCTAGACAGTTTTTGGTTAGTGCTCCTCATTCAGCTGGCAATAAAGGGAAAGGTTGTTGAATGAGCCCCTCAGGAGCTGGAGTGTTACTCAGCCCTGCTCTGTCTGGGAAACCCTGTTTATTGGCCTTTTGAGCTAATTTTCTGTGCACTGCCATGTGCTTTGAAGTCATACCTGCACTGTGAACCTTTTTGAACAGTGGCTGGGACAGGCTGAACGATGTAGATCAGGATGTTTTGTTCAGTCTCCCCTTTCCACTATGCGAAATGACTGTGGCAGCAAACAAGGAAAGGGAGAACAGAAAGAGGACTGCAGGCGCCAGGGTGTTGGGTGATCCCTCTGGCTTATCTGTGCTTTTGTGGCAATTTATAGAAAGAGTTTTTGGCTTCCAACTCACAGCTAGTGAGGCTAAGCATGCTGCTTTTTCAACATTAGAATGTTAGACTGTGTTTTTACACTCTTGGCATCCCACTGCCTGGAGATCTGGCAAGTATATGTTCTGCGGTGGTGACCCAGGCTAGGCAAGCATTGCTTTTCTAACAAGGAGTAAAGTCTTGAACATGGATATTTATACTGCATGCCATCATGCACGTGGCTGGGCAGTGTGAGTACAGCTCTATAAGCTCCTGGAGAATTTTGTCTAATTCAGGACAGAGCCCAGTCAGCTTTTAACTAGGGTTGGAGAATGGCAAACCTCGACAACCTTGCTAAGGTCCCACCAGTAATGCACTGAGGCTTGGTATGGGTCTTCTGGGAGAGGCCTCTGTGCTGTGTTTGGGTGACTCCTGAAGGGCGCTGAGTGCCCTGTTACCAGCAGTGTGTGG
This sequence comes from Amazona ochrocephala, assembly GCA_039720435.1. NCBI lineage: Eukaryota > Metazoa > Chordata > Aves > Psittaciformes > Psittacidae > Amazona > Amazona ochrocephala. The sequence continues at coordinate 42,970,091 of CM077880.1, read as the reverse complement.
ATACAGTCACCTAGCAGTGTTTAGGGAGTGCAAGTGCAGGTTGCTAGATCATTCAGAGGTGTTGACGCACCATGGAGGCAGGTTAAGTTTGATCTCTGAGCTGTTTGCCCCGTCTTCTTTCTGGGAGTAATGTCCCCAAAGCAGGGTGACAGGAAGGTTCATGAGTCAGTGCCTAAACCACCAGAGCCTGCAGCTGAGCATGTTATGGGAAGCTGCCCTTGACCTGGGATCATGCTGTTAAGCCATACTGTAAACTGCAACTGCTTAGGAGCTGATTCACATCCCTTTCATCTCTTTCTGCTGAAACCTTCAGGGAGACTTTTGGTATCCTTGTTTCATCTGCCATTGCCTGTGGGTCAACCCTAAACAAGGAATGAAGTTCTCCTGCAGAAGCAGGAGAGAGTGCTCCAGATCACTTGAGCAAAAGCATCTCTTTTCCCTGGTCTAGTTGTGTTTATGATTGTCAGTATGACTGCTGGGCTGTGGCCTAAAATGTGGGCTGATGGATAAACTTTGAAGAAGCTGTGTGTGCTCCAGAGTCTTTCTCCTAAATAGAAACACAAAAGATGTCCAGTTCATTGTTTGAAATTACAGTCAAAGATTTGTTTTTATTGCACTTCTCTCTGCGCCTTGACGGATGAGCATAGGGAAAAGAAATGGCCCGATTCTCTTCAAACACAATAAATTTCCAGTCATTGTGGTGCAGCAGAGAGAATGAAATCCAGCATTTTTTCTGTATTCTTGACACTAATATTATTCAGGTTGGACAGGACTTTGAGCAACCTGGTCTAGTAGAAGGTGCCCTGCCCATCGCAGATGGGTTTGAAGTAGGTGATCTTTAAGGTCCTTTCCAACTCAAACCATTCCATGATCCTATGAGTCAATGATATTCAAAGACCTCAGCTGACAAGAGCCATTGCACAAGTACATAGCGGAAACCCGTCTCTCTTGCTAAGAGCTTCAAGCTGATGGTCAGTGAGAGCGTTAATATTGCATATGAAATTCTGGGGAAGGAAGGGTCCAAAGCACGCAGAGGAGGGAATTACCTTACCCCATATGAGCTACCTAGTTTGGCTAGTCAAAGAAATTGACATTTTTTAATGTTGAGTTCTCTAAAATTTTAGACCAATGTTGAAGACCAGCGTTTGTGCCTCTCCATTGGAAGGGGAGGAGAGCCTGCTTGACTGGCATAGACCAGATGCCTAATTTTTAGGTGTATAAATTTAAGTGTGAATCCCTGTCATAATATACTCTTGCTCTGTCATCTGTTTGCCCTTGGTTCCTTTGATAGCCTTTGCATGGTGTTCAGGTGTTTCCAAGAAAACATTTTTGTCCTGTCCATCAAAAGCAACACCAGAAAATTTTAATCATGTAACTTGATATTAGTAAGGCTCTTGACATGATCTTACATCTAAGGGCAGTGAAATATTGTCCAGATGAAGCTGTGGTAAGATAGGCACAAGAATACCTTAGAAAGGTGAAGTCAGATGGTAGTTACCAATGATTCACTGTCTTACAACAGACTACTTTGTGTGAGATTTGGCAAGAGCCTGTCCTAGTGATCTTTGTGATGGAATAGACTGTATTTATTCAGCTTTCATGGGATGAGAGCATGGAACGGACTGTAACCACACTGGTGAGATGAGTGCAATTTGAAGAGATCGTGACAAACTGGAAGAATAGTCTTAAATAGTATGGAGTTTAGTGAGGACGTAGGCTTAAGAGCAATCTGTTGTAGGGTAGGATATGAGTATGTAGGCATCAGTTCTGCTGAAAAATGTACGAAGGTCTTGATAATGTATCACAAACTGAAATAAATGCTATACTGATGAGAAAAAAAGATCACCAAGTGAGGATGCTTAGATGGGAGGTTTTTAATGTAACCCAGCTAATATAGTTGTTCCATTTCACTGGAATACTGTGCCATATACCATCCTTGAAGAGAGGCAGAGGGAGCCTAAAGGAAGGAAAGCAACAAAGATACCCTAGAAAATACAACCCATAAAAAGATCAAAAGAACTGGGGCTGCATAGCCCAGAGGAAAAAAACCTGAAGGAAATGTAGGCTGCAGTCTTCAAATGTGTAAAAGATCATCGTAAAGAGGGTGGTGGTTGATTTCCTTCCCCACCCATATTCTTCCTTAGGTTAATGATGAGCAAGAGGATGATATTACAGTAGAGGATTCACAGCATAGAAGTTTGGGCTGCAAGGGCAGCAGAGCCATGGAGTACTTCAAGAGACTGAGGAGCTTTGATCAGTGGCAATTTTTAATAACAACCCTATGTTCTAGGAATCTGTGATCTCACCCACTTTATGGTGACCCAGCACACTTGACCAAGTGCCTGGAATAATTGCCAGAAAAAAGCAATTTTCCAGAAATGGCAGCTCCACTTGCTGGTTGCTCCAATCTTTGCCAGAACTTGTATCCTTATCCTCCCTACTCCCACATTCTTCCCTGGTTGCCAGAAAGAGTGATTTGCCCCAGCTTGCAGCCTGCCTTTTAGATTAAATTCGTTAAGCAGCTGCTCATGTTGCCCGTGTACACACGCTGGCCTCATATCTGCTGGCAGAATACTCGACGGGCAGTGCAGCCCCTCTCCATCGTAGAGTACAACTTCTCCAGGATCATTTCATCATCTCCTCAAGCAGTTCTGGGGGTGGGGCTGAGGGGCAGTTGTTCAATCTCTCTTTCCTCAATGTAAGCAGCATCTTTACGAGGACAGCGAAGTACTACCAGCTGGAGAATTAATTTAGGATATTTCCTTTTATGGGAGAAGTCTTTTCCTAACACTACCAAATAGAAGCTTCTAAAGAACAGCACTAATTTGAAAAGCTTACTGTTTCCTTCTAGGCTGTGGGTTCAGTCTAAATAAAGTGCATCTTCCCATTGCAGTGCAGACATTTTCAAGTGCATTGACAGCAACAGGGAGATTTTGGTTATCAGTAAATCTGCGCTTTATTCGCCTAACAAAAAATAATTTTGTTGTTCAACACTAAACATCCATATCAGATGGGAGGAATCTGATTTTCCTCAGCAGGGACAGACCCAGCTGTGCCAGTGAATAGAAGAAAAGGGAAGGGAGAAACAGAGTGAGCTGTGTAACTGAATGGACACAGCTACACTGTGCAGCCAAGGGGGGCTGTACAGGCAGCAGTGGCACTGCTAATGTGAGAAGAGGAGACTCCAATCACCTTTACTCCCTCCCCCTTCAGTACACATGTACCTGGTTGGTCCCCGTGAGCCTCCAGACAAGCACCTTGCTGTTCACATGCAGCTCACTCTGTGCACTCCTATGCTGATGTAGGAGTCCTGATTCACAGTATTATATGTGTGTGTTTCATGCACATATAATCATAGACACTCGATTTTATTTTGGATTCTCATTTTTCCAAGCATGGGTGCTTTGCTTTTGATTTTTCTTAAGGTATCTTAATGCCAAACCATTTTAGCCTGAATTTTCTCTTTATTCTAGGTCCTTTCTTGTATTTGACATTTAGGCTGGTGTTTCCACGAACTTCGCTGTGTTGGGATATATCGATAATTTTAGCACCCAGAACTCCAGCTGAAGTCAGTTGTGAGTGGAGCAGAAATTGGGGCTAATCCATGCAAGAAACTTGCAGACTATGTCAGGCATCCTCAATGTCCTGCGTCTCTCCAGCCCTAAGTGATGCTGTCACATCCTTCCTGGTTGATAGAAGACCTGGATTCAGACAGACAGAACATTTCCTTCTGATTGATCAGAAGGATTTCTTGGGCACTGGCAGTGTAGTGGACACAGCTATCTGCTAAGCCTTAGCCTGATGCTGTAGATATTTTCAACTAAAGCAACAACCTGCTTCAGAGGAGCACTTGAGTGCTGGGGTCACTTGAGTGCTGGGGTTGGACTCGTTAAATCAGTGCAGAGGAGCAGTGCCCAATTTCCATTCTCCTAAGGAAGATTTTTTTCTTTTTTCTCATTATGTCAACAAACCATGAACCCGTCACATTCCACTGCTTCACTCTAATTACAGCGTGGGCATGAGGAATCATCCAAGGAGTCAAAGGCAGAGATGTGGCTCCATAAATACATTTGTCAAACTGACCTGAAGCTGGCAAGCAGCATCAGCACCAAAAAATATTTAGCAGGTACAAGCATGCCAGCCACTTGTGGTATGCAGCATGTTTCTTTAGCAAGTAGATGGCTCTATGTGCTGTTTTAATATCTGTGGACAATCCTGGTATGCTTCTATTTATTTACCATGGTATTTTGAGTGATGCTACGCAGAGCTGCATTTGACAGCCAAGCACCTCACAAACCCATTCTCTCTTCCGTTTCTCACTTGTGTTCCAACTGTAATGTTTGTATGTTTTTTCTTTTTCCAAGTGATTGGAATCCATTCAAACTTCAGAGAATTGTATATGTAATGTAAAGAGGTTTGAGTTCATGCTGAAAGGCAGGGTACAAATGAGTGAACAAACAGGCCCACCTGCCAGACCTGATGAAGACTGCTCAGGGAGAAAAAAATGCATTGAAGAGCAAAGATAAGAAATACATGAAGTATGAGAGATTGCAGCAGTCCATCTTCCAATGTGTAAAAAAAAAATCACTCTTGATTGCAAGGGGAAAGCTAGATTAAATTTCAGGGAAAAAAATAGAAAAAAAGAAAAGAAATTAAGACTATTTAACAAGAAACACAAAGCCATGCATGTGAGGCTGGCTTACCAGTATTCTTTATATGTCAGCATCTTTATATAAGCAAGCTGGTTGTGTTTCACTTTATTTTCAGCTTGGAAAAAGGACAGAGGGGTATTAAGGCACAGGACAAATCTGGCAGGAAGAGGGATATGGAACCTGCAGAGCACCAGCTTTAAGTACACTTAATCCTCTGAAGGTTTCACACACATAGAATCATAGAATCATAGAATAGTTTGGGTTGGAAGAGACCTTAAAGCTCATCCAGTTTCAAACCCCCTGCCATGGCAGGGACACTTTCCACCAGACAAGGTTGCTCAAAGCCCCATCCAACCTGGCCTTGAACACTGCCAGGGAGGCATCCACAACTTCTCTGGGCAGCCCCTTCCAGTGTCTCGCCACCTTCGTAGTGAAGACTTTTTTCTTGGTGTTATTTCCTAGTGCTCTTTCCTAGTGCTCTCTTTCAGCCTAAAGCCATTCTGCCTTGTCCTATTCCTTCTTGCCCTAGTAAAAAGTCCCTCTTCACCTTTCTTGTCACCCCCTTTAGGTACTGGAAGCTGGTCTAAGGTCTCTCTGGAGCCTTCTCTTCTGGCTGAACAACCCCAACTCTCAATAATGAAATAATGAGATGCACATTAAAAGTATTGGTTTGGTTTGGGTTTTTTCTGGTGTTAACACAAGTGACTTCCAGTGAGTTTCTTGTCTTCTTGCAAGCCTAAAGGATATTTGGCATCCATATACCAGGTTTGTTGCTATTGTGAAAGAGAAAAATGTCAGGAAACCCAGGAAGCTAATGGCAGAGTGCCAGTCATGGAGCCAAAACAAAAGCCCTAAAAGCAAAACATGACTGTAGGCAACACCAAATCCAACTCACCTTCAATGTCAACAAGGTGCCTCCCAGTAGTTTAATGCCTAGTATGATGGAGACTGAAATTCTTTGGGCACTTTAACCTGGTGTAAGCTGACATTCGTGCTGAAAGAAGCTGGTTTTGTGCTTGTTGGAAGGTGCAGTTTCCTTCCTCATATGCAGCCAGCAAGAATGTAAAAGTAGGAACAGAAGACGAATATCTGGAAAACATGAAAGGTACTTCGCTCAAAATCAAGATCCAATTCTGACTAACTTGGAAATGAGAAAAATGCTTCTTCTACATGTCTCTCTCTCAAGAAAATGGAGCATAAGACCTGGCTTGACAAATTTCGTTTACTTTTTCATTATACAATCATTTGAAAGAAGCTTTCCTCATAGTTCCTGTGTGAAGAGTGCATAGGAGTGATAGGCAGACTTGTACCACTGGATCTAAAACTAGAGTCAATGGTCCTCACTTAAATAACACTGAAGGCAGGAATGAATGAACATGATTGCAACGAACTTGCTAACAATGGAAGAGCAGAGCTCTTATTGTTGCTTAGACCAGCTTACAGAAGCCTGGCTTGTATCAGCTTTCCATTCCCAGCTGCCTCTCACTCACCTCCTCCCCCCTTCGTCCTGCAGCAACAAAACCATCTCCAAAGCCTAGAGGACAGCACACTGCGGGGAGATCTATCAGGCACCACACCCAAGCTGCCATGGATAAATGTCAGATGGATAAGGTTGGTCACAGTCAGTGAAAATGCATGGAAGGTAATTCAATCAGTTCATGGAGAGAGAGAAAAAACAAAGCTTTCCCACCAGAGCTGTAACCCACTTAACCTACATGCAAGTGCTCTTTGATCCTGTTCCTATTATCTGCATGGCTTTGAACATCAGTGGGCTTATGCCCACCTAGCTTTGTCTTTTATGAACACGTAAGATGCAGAAGACATTTTTAGGGAGTATAATTAATGTCATCCATGCCAGAAAGTGTAGTAGCATAATTACTGTAATAAAAATCTCATACTTGCTTGTAATTCTCATTTGCCTGATCTCTGACTTTAAAATTGGTATTCTGATGTGTGGTGCCCACATCATATTTTTTTAAACAGATCGGTGTTCACCTTTGGTATTCATAAAGTGTTCCTATACACTCACTTGGTTTTCTTCCTACTCTGAAGGCTGCCTGGGAGCTGCATATTCTGCTGTCAGCAATTCTGGAGAAAATGTGCTCCTCTATTTCTCAACTCCCTGTAATGCCTGTTTGAGAAAGTTGGTATGTGGAATCCGGCGACTTTCACAGATGTGGAGCAGGACCTCCCCATCAGCCATCAGATCTGACCAGATGAAATTCATAGCATCTGCTGTTCCTAGTCAGACACAGCTTTCTGTTATTCCAGCTGCTGCTGAGCATGCATTAAGCAGTTCCAATTAGTTAAACCTCCTCCTAATGTTACAGCAACTTGTTTTTTGCTGCAACTGAAGAAATATTTTTCAAACCTTAAATATTTATTTGCAGCTGTATGTTGATACACCTTCTAATGGGCTTTCAGTTTTCAGGCCAAAATACCAGGAGACACCAACTGTCAATAAGAATAACAGATTGCATAGCATCACCCCTCTCCAGAATTCAAATGGTGCTAGAAATGAATACTGAATTCCCTCTTCTGCCATTAGGAAGAGTGAATAATGGAAGGCTTCAGACTGGAAAAAGGCTGCCATAAGTTAAGACAGAGAAACCCAAACCTTTTGCCCTGAGATCTACTAGATAATGCTGCTTACTATTGGCTACCTTTTAGCTGATGCATCTTTTACTTCAGCTACATTCAGTTCCTGCCATTGTTCATTGCTGCAAAGCAAATGCAGGGCTTATTTTAGCCAGGCTGCAGTACTTTAATTCAGAGGGTTGTGGACTGGTGTGCATTGAAAGCAAAGATGACTGCTGGAACAGACCTTTCAGCTATGTCCACCAGCTCTAATTCAGCATGACACTATCACCCAGTGCTTCATGGGTCTGTGGAAAGTGCCTCCTGGAAGTTTTGCTGGTTAGAACCTTCAGCCAGCAGCGCCATAAAAACCGTACCTCTGATTTACAAGAACAATAAAGACTTTTAGTAAGGTCATTTTTCCTTGTTAGTGTCTCTGTCAAGAGAATGAGGCATCATCTTTTAATGGCCAATATATTTTGTTAATTATGGCATTTCATTATTTTTCTTTGACCTTGTCAACAATCAGCATTCTGGTCGTGTATATACATTAAATGCATTAATGTCCCTCTTTCTAATGATGCAAGCTGTCATGCAGGAGTTGAGTAGTCAGGTGTTGACTCTGTGGAATGATGAAAAGATCAAAGCAGCACCATGAACTTCCCCGGTTTTGCAGTATATGAGGCATTCACTTTCTGGTAATTCACTCCTATGACAACAGCTGGAGGAGGGCACCAGCCTCCTCTCTGCATAGAGACCTGCACTAGCACCAGCAGGGTAAGCTCAAGTGGTCAAGTGGTCGTCACTGTCACTGTAGTAAACAAAAGCAGGCAGCAATAAATGACACAGAGGCATAAGGTTGGAGGATATGGCCTTCTGTGCATTGTCAGGGAAATGGGAGCCCTCTCCATAGTGTGGGAGAGCGCCACATGCCATGCAGGTGCCTCTTACAACCAAGCTGAGGGTCTAAAATAGTTTTGCTACAGTTGTTTACCTTGTGCCCCTCTCCCTTTCTGTGGCCAGATCCTCCCCTCCTTTGTGAAGACCTGAAGCAAAGGAAACCCCTGAAACGTCTCAATAAGTGTTGCGTTTTTTTAACAGTACTCCTCTGAAAGCACACTGATTTGTGCACTTTGTGCCTGAGAATATTTTTCTCAGCATGGTTCTTCTTCATCTTCCCTTTCTTAAATTTTGTTTCTTAACTTAGGAAAACCAGTGCCCCTTCGATGCAGTGTGAAGTGGTAGTGGCTTGTCAGTAATTTGTCGTTTGAACCTTTGGTTGATGTGGCTCACTGTCTGTGTGAGAGAGGTGGTGTCTTCTGCCTTGAGTTACTTAGGGAAAAAAGCCAAACACATCTAGCATCTGTTATGATTTTCCTTCCCAGTGTCTGGGATTCTAAACAGCTATCAGCCACATTTTTTCTGCATTTTTTCACTAAGTACAAACAGGCAAATAAACACTTAAGCCTGACTGTTGGGCTCACTCACTGCAGTCTTACTGAGCTAATTAAAAATGGAACAATGGAATAATGCAATGATAAGGCTATAATTAAAGCAGAATCTATAAATCAATGGGTTCAAATTATCCAGCCAGTAAATTCATCAAGCATGTAATGAAATCAAATTGTGAAGTTAACAGTAGAAGCAATGGGGTTGTATCAGTTTGTTTTCAGAGGGTTTAAGGTGTAGCCAGCTTAATTTCAACACAGCCCACTGGCAGTGACAGCCGGTATGGTGAGTGCTCTGAACCCACTCATGGAGAAGAACCATTGACATGAAATGCACGGAGCAACACAGCATTTGCACCAGTTTCCTTACACCCTAGGGGAGAGCCAGTGTCCAGATAGTCTGTTTTTAATTTGAAATGCAGCATGATTTAGTTTTAGGTAGTTCTGTGAGGAGCAGGGAGTTCAACTTGATGACCCCTATGAGTCCCTTCCAACTTGAGATATTCTATGATTCTATGATTGTGACTAACCTGTTGCTTTGCAGTCAGCAATTCAACTTTAACAGTCTCTGTTACACATTTTTGTCCTGATTTCTCCCTTTTTACAGTAGTGCAAGCTTTCCTCAGCAGTGAATCAATCAATGTTTGTAGTAGCCTTTGAATAATATTACTTTTTTTAATCCAGAAGCTAATGACTAGTTTGATGGCACCTTAGTGTTTATTTTTGGGAACCTATCCTCATGTAATGCATACCCACATGTCCTCTTAACAAAGATGTCTCTTCATTAAATGAAGGTAAAGTGATGAGTCTGTATTTGTCCTGCTTGGAGGCTTGGGACTGATGAGCACGTCACTGGTTGCTGCCTGGAACTGGGAGACAGAGGCTCTGCTAAGGTTAATTCCTCAGTGAACTGGTGTTGTGGTTTAAGCCTCTCAGCCATGCAGTTTTGCTCACTCACTCCCCACTCTTTCTTCCCTCCGCTCCTGGAGGGATGGGAAGGAGAACTGAAAGAATGCATCTCCTACAGGTTGAGATAAGAACAGTTTAGTAACTAAGGTATAACACAAACCACTGCTGCCGCCACCAATAATAATAATGACAAGGCAAATACAAGGAAAGAGAATACAACTGCTCACCACCAATCCCCAGCTCGACCAAGCAGTGCACCGCCCCCCCCCCCCCCCCCCCCCAGGTCTCTGCCCTCCATTTTGTTTTACATCCTGGACATGACGTGCTGTGGCATAGAATACCTCTTTGGTCAGTTTGGGTCAGGTGTCCTGTTTCTGCTTCCTCCCAGCTTCCCCTCCTCCCTGGCAGAGCATGAGACTCACAAAGTCCTTGGTCAGCCTAAACATCACCAAGCAGTAACTGAAAACACTGGTGTTATCAGCACTGTTCCCAGGCCCAAAATCAAAAACACAGCGCTGCACCAGCTACTGAGAAGGAGAAAAATGACTGCTACTGTTGAACCCAGGACAACTGGCTACACCAGAGGACAAGGTCAATCTGCTTAGGGAAGGGATGGGGTGCTTAGATGTAGGTGTTGTTGACTGATGGTATAAGCAATTGAGACAACTGTTTCTCTTCTGCTTCACCTTTGCTTTTTGGAGATTGATTGTAGTTGAGCCCACTTTTAGAGACACTTCCTATTTTCAGCTCTGTCCTCTATGATCAAGTCATGCATGGTCACCGGCTCTTCTTAAGTGTCACTCATCCCAGTAGTTCATCTCTTGTCCTTAGCCAAAGCACAGATTTCTTGGCCAGTGACTGGGCCAGGCTGAGTGTGGGTGCCTGGTGTTGATGGTGTCTCCTCTAGCTACCTGGCTCTGACTGCTGCTGCATGACAGTAGCCGCTGGAAACAGAAAAGCCCGCAGCAGGCAGGTGAGGGGCCAAGGCCATGATGGGCAGTGATGGGGAGGAAGGGGCTGTGTCAGCAGGCCTGGGTAGCACATCAAAAGGAGAGCATTTGTATTGCCCATGTTGTAAACTGGCAAGAGCAGCTTCAAAGGAGGCACAAAACATGAGCAGAGGTGGAAACTCTCCCTCCTAACCCAGGTGAGAGGTGGAGGAGACAAGCTCTTCTGGGGCCCTCACAGCTCCTCTCTGCATAAGGTGAACAGCCTTTTGTCCAATGTGCTGCACCACCTGTCTTGTTCTTTATCATGGTCTGACTCACATTTTATATTCAGTGACTATCCCTTTAGTTCTCTCTATTTTTAGTTTGGCTTATTTTGGTTTGAACCATGGTGCAGAAGGATATTTGTCTTGGGAGTGTCCTTCTTCCACCCCATCATCACCACCACTCCCCCAGCAGCTGTTTTCTAATCTCCCTGTTTTGTTTTTAATCTCCTTTTGGGGGTGTAGCGATACTATTTACCACCCTCTCAACAAGGCAGCTCTTGCCAATGCAGGGGTATGTGTTGTTTGCATTCATCATGAGGAAGAGCTATGCAAAGCTAAATCCAGGCTTGGGAGAGGCAGAAATAATTCCAGCCCAACATATGATTCAGATTATTGCCAGGGCAAATGACACTTTCGATGACAACGGCACATGAAAAATACTCTAGAAATACAGCTACAGTATATCCCCTGTGTGTACTGGTAGACATCAGGGGAGCTGTATGCAAAAGTTATTTCTTCAACAAGGAAACATGCCAAGTCCTGCACTTATGGAAGAACAACCCCATGTACCAATATATGCTGGGGATCAGTCAGATTGAAAGCAGCTTTGTCAAGAAGGACCTTAAGGTCCTGGTGGGCAACACAAGCCATTAACACATCCTCACAGCAAAAGAAGGACAATGGCACACTGGGATGCATTAGGAAAAACATTGCCAACACGTCAGGGGAGGTGATTGTTCCCCTCTGCTCAGCACTGGTGAGGCCACACCTGGAATGCTGGGTACACCTACATGTCCCCCAGGAGAGACATGGACATACTGGATGGAGTCTAGAGCAGTGCCTCTGTGATGATTAGTAGACTACAACATCTCTCCTATGAGGAGAAGCTGTGAGAACTGGGACTGCTCAGTGCAGAGAAGAGAATGCTCAGGGGGGATATCATGAATGTGCATAAATACATGGTGGAAGAGAATGAAGATGAAGGAGCCAGACTCTTCTCAGCAGTGCCCAGTAACAGGGCAAGGCGCAATGGGCTCTAACTGCATGAAAATTCCATATGAACACAAGAAGACACTTTTTGCACTGACAAAGGTTTCCCATGGAGGTTATGGAGTCTTTACCCTTGGAGAAATTCAAAACCCAGCTAGGCATGTCCCTGAGCAAGCTGTTCCTGTTCCTGCATGAGCAAGGGGCTTGGACCAAGTGACGTCCAGAGGCCCTTACAAAGGCCCTCATGATGGCCCTCAGTCATTCTGTGATGCTCTGATTCTACCTGGTTACCACAAGCATCCTCTGGCAAAGGCTCTAGAAGTAGGTTTCTCTTTTTTAGGCACATTACTTTTTTCCTTATGTTCTTGTAATCACTCCCTTCTTTTATTTTTTCTCTAATTGTGCAATTGGCTTGGCTGGTAGCAGGTGCTTTAAAAAAGCTTCATACTGATTGAGGTTAAAAAGTACACATCTCCGCATGTATTGTTTCTCTCAGGATAATAAAGAATGCCAGGTTCTGAGGGCATGCTTAGAAAATGTAAGGGCAGAAAGTGCTCTTGCACAAATTTCACAGAGCAGTACACCTCACTGACAGAAAGCACATCTGCTTTGCAGAGCTTATTTGGGCAAGAACCATGCCCAAATCAGTGGCATTTTGCTAGAACGAGGAGCAGGTCCTTGCAGCTACTCTTTAGCAGTCTGACACTAAACCTTGTTCATGAAGGCAGCCTGGGCTGCTATGTCACTAGATACCGTGAACCAAAGAAGAAGTAGCTTTCATGTAATCAAATCCCACTGACTTCAGTGACTTGCAAAAAAAACCCCGAGAAAGCCTGGTTTTGGGGCTTTGACTTCTCTCTCAGCCTGGAAGAACACGGGCAGTGGTGTTTTCTCCATGTCAGGTGCATGTTAGAGAATGGACAGTGGTAGGATTTACCCTGAAAATGTAATTTCTCCTGATACAACTGAAACACACCAAGCAGCAGCAGTGACTGCCTTGTTTAGCTTTGTGCTTGTGTGTGCTGTGGCTCTGTCCACCCTCTACACAACTTGTTTAAATGATTTGCAGGAGAAATTACCCTTAAATACAGGCGTATGCAGGAGAAATTACCCTTCAATTGATTTGCAGGAGAAATTACCCTCAAATAAGTGGGAGTATAAATTACCCTTAAGAAGGGAAAGGAAGGGAAGGGAAGGGAAGGGAAGGGAAGGGAAGGGAAGGGAAGGGAAGGGAAGGGAAGGGAAGGGAAGGGAAGGGAAGGGAAGGGAAGGGAAGGGAAGGGAAGGGAAGGGAAGGGAAGGGAAGGGAAGGGAAGGGAAGGGAAGGGAAAAAGAAGAATCTCTTGAACGTCAGAAGAATAGCAAGATAGGAAAAAATCTTAAACAACTAGTAAAATAAGATAAGGCAGATTCATAGTTGAAATTATTCTGGCACTATGATGAAAAAATTGTGATTAAACCAGTGAAGACAATCTAGGGCCCCTACCGGGTCTTGTCCTGAGTTTATTTCCAAATGTGTTGAATTATACCCTTAGTAAAGATTTGAAATTAGAAAATAATCAATATCTCAGTTTATTCTCAAAGCTAAACAGCGTTCTCTACCGAGAAAGGTAAATAAGCGTACATTAAAGGGTATGTGTCTGATGCGTCTGAGGTTTGACAAAATGTAAGATTTTCTATGCTAGAGTCATTAAGGAGGAATATTTTTATATTACACATTAACATGATTTATTCTTTTAAAGAATATTCTTTTTTAGGAGGATATTGTATCCTCTGGCATCCTCATTATGTCTTTTAGAATAAAACAAACAATAAAAAAAGGGTACGTGTACATGAAGTTAGCTAATGGCTTCTGTTAGCCATTGTAAACATCCAGAAGTCTGAATACTTATCAGACTCTTCTTAGTCTGCGAAAAGGGACAAGAACCTGCAGAAGAAATATTTTCCAGACTCTGTAATTAAATCAACTTTCTTGGCTAGAGCTGTGGCTGTTACTTGCGGCTGTACATAAGGAAGTTCATTTCTTCACTGTTACCAAGGCTTTTTGTCAGAGACATAAATGCACCATCTATAAAACAAGGTAAAGCCAGAGGAGAGGTTGAGCTAAATCAGCAGCCTCTCTCCTTCAGAAGTCTGATTTATGTTGGCGGCTTGGAGCTCCTGCCAGCTGTGCTAAAGCCCTCGCCATGCTGGCTCTGCATAATGCAGGATTCATTCCCAGAAGGGCAGGGCGGTCCAAGCAGATGGCTCAGAGGTCAGCTGTACTGTGAGCTATTAGGGTTAGGCACACACAGGCGAGGAAGAGCTGGAATCCCTCTTTTTCAGTGGACACAAAGCGTTACCAGCTATAGCATATTATCTAGCAGTTAAAAAATATTAATCAGAGTACCTATATTAAAAGAAGCTGAAAGATAGCAACAGTAGGATGTAGGGCTCTGTATTCCACTACCTTTAGCTACTTTAAATCAGAAAGCATCTCCCCCCCCCTCCGTTTTCCTCTGACACTGATGATAGACAGCCTTCACTGCAGCGGTTGCTAATGGAGACTGCTGTAGCTGGGGCAGATCAAGGCACCTCTAAGAGCTCTATCAATGCTGTACTCATTCGTCTGCTTCAGGGCTCGCAGTTCACTAGCGGCTGGCTTTGAAGTCACCAAGAGAAATATTTGCTTTTCTTCCTTTGTTCTATCAAGATTATTTTCTGGCTCCTCCAGATGATTGTTGTGTCTTACAATGGAGCAGAGCAACATAAATCTGTGGCTTCAAGTGACTGCAGAGCTGTCTGTGTTCTTCCAGGGTGATTTAATAAGGGGCAGGAGCTTGAAATAACATGCAAAAGAATCATTTTTGAGATGCAGGAAAAGGCTGATGCTAGTGTTTCAGGGCAGTCCTACTTCCAGGGGAAAAAGGAGTCTTTTCTCAGCCCTGTCACCAGTTCCCTGCTTGATCATTGCCCTATATTCAGAGCTGCTAGCAGACTAATAGTTGTAAAATTGCTTTGGGTCCTTAAATTTATTCCACAAGTATAAAGTAATATTACCTCTGTGTCATATATATGGAAAAACATAATGAAAGGAGAAGGTGGATGGTGCATCCAACAGCACAAATACCTTTCTGAGCAGAACACTCCCAGTTCTGTGATCTCATTTTTTGTAGTGGGTTTCTAAATGCTAGTGATGAAAAAAATTCTCTTCACTTTTTTGCACGTACAGGACAAAGTTCAAGACGCGCTTTCACTCAACCTTCCTTTCACATACACAGAGGCAAGCATACAACAGTCTGGGGGTAAGGGAGGAGGCATTCGGTGTTAATTAGATGTGCTATGTTTCACAGTATTGGTGTAGTTTAAGAACCAGTACAGATGTGCTTTATTGACATGAGAGATTTTTCTTTGCATCAAAGACATTTACATTACGGTTTACAAAAGGATTTAAGAGGTTTAGATGCCAAAATCCCATTTCAGCTTAGGTAGAATTAGGGCTCTTGCTACCTCCGGTTCTGTTGAATATGATGGTACACGCATGAGTGCACTGTACTGGTGTTACCAGCCATAATGTGCCCCTGGGATTAATGACAGCGCTTGAAATACTGGACTGACCTCTTCTCAATCCAGAGCCTTTTTGCTCCAGTGGGTTTTTCTGATGTGCCCAGCCTGACATAAATCATCTGTAGAGCCTTTGCACTACCGCTTTCAGCTCTTTTTTTTACAGCATACATGTTTGTGAGAGAGGAGGAGAGACAGGGAGACTAAAAGATTCATGGGGGGGTGACTGCCTGAGCTAAGGATAGGCAGAATATGGAAAAGATCTGCAGGGACTATCTGGAAAGGCTGAGGGAAAACATGATTTCAGAGCCAGGTAAATGAGTATTCTATGAAGGCATGAGTACTTTGTGAAGGCACTGATCCTTCCACTGCAGGGATAGGGATTTCATAACATGTCAAGGTACAGTTCATTCTCCACACACCAGCAGGCTCCTGCATGAGAGAGAAGGCCCCCTTCAGTGTGCTTAATAAATTATAGGGAGGTGTTTGAGAGAGAATGAAGAACACTTTTAAACTGATACAGCCTGAAAGATACACCCAGTTGATGCAAACTTCTGCATCTTCTGCCTCAAATTGCTTAAAATGTAGTAAAGGAAAAGCAGAGGCAGGGGTCCAAAGTATGGAAGAAATGCAATTAAGGAAGGTGAAGTGCTGTGCCCAGAGGGTTGTACTATGCCCCTCTTTCTGCCAGAACCTTCAAGCCAAGTTAATGTCCTCAGGCTCACGTTCAACTACAGCAGAGCTGAATAATGCCCATGGCATTCCACCAGCCTCCTGCATCTACAACTGCTTTAACTTCAGTGTTGTTTTGTGACATCTTCAGCCTTCACATGCTCACTTCCACATGCAGAGCTCATGGTCTTCTGTTGCTTTGCAGATTGGAGATCATTTGAAGAGCTGCTTGAAGGGCTCAGGCCCCCAAATGTAGCCCAAAGCTACATTTGCCCTTGTGCAAACTTATTCTTAGCGCAGCTTGTGGTTACATCTGTATGCACTTGTATAAGTGTGTAAAGCTGAAATACAAAAAGTCTCTATTGTCAGATGAGTTGACATCAGCCTGGCATGCCTGTCAGTCAGTGTCTGAGATTAAATATCCCTTTCTAATTGCAGGGGCTAATTCCAGCAGGCAGCCTTCTTTCCCAGGAGGCTCTGGCTCCTGCTTGTTAGTGTCTCTCCCCAAATTAGTGGTCTCCACCTAGATCACATTACAACACACCCTAAGGATGGCAGGGAGATGGGGATGGAGTTGACACTCGCAACACATGCAAGGAGGAATGTTCCTACCTGCTGTCCACAGAGTTGTTGGAGAAGCCCAAAATGTTGGGTCTGACCCTAACCACAGTATAACTGTGGGGCTGATGCACTGCAGGGCAGGCTAGTGGCCAAACGCCTCCAAGGGAAGACACCTGGTGTCTAAGTGACCCTCACCCCAGTGAGGACCTGAAATGAGAATCTCCAGAGATCAACATCTGGGCAGCTGTGGCCTTGCTGGCTCCTGGGTGGGATGTTAAGAAATGGGCAGTGGAGGCAGGAAAGGAGACTGCAGGATAGACACCCCAGTGATCTCTGTTTACAACTTGCTTTTTATCATCTGTGTTTTGCAACATATTCTTGATCTCAAATACAACCCGCTTGAAAAGCTGAACAGGAGCTCTGTGAGCACAGATCAATATCTACTCTACTGCTTCATATTTTACTGCTCATGTGTAATGATCAAATGACGTGAGCTCTGAGTCAGATACAGCTTTAGGCCAACTCTGTTAAGCCTTTTCTGTTTTCCTCTGCTCTTCCAACGGTCTTCTGGCCTGACATGCGAAATCTCTCTATCAGGCTATCGCAGTCTCAGGAACAGATTTTGTTGCCTGTGCCAGCCTACACCCTCCCCACTTATGATTTCTCTCTGCCAGAAATGGTGTTTCCTTTACAAAGTAGAGTTTTCATGTGAAAATGTGTCATCTTCCATGTCTGCAGATGTAGAAGTTATGTCTTCATGAATAATTCAAACCTACAATGAGACTGGAGGGAATACACCTTAATAATGTGCACAAGCACAGAGCCCTGAAGCACACTGAACTTCAGTTTTGGTATTAGAAAAGCATCAACTGATTTCATTTTGATTTGATATTAAGGGAACATTTTATTTATTCAAATACTAAGGCAATTCAAAACTTGCAGAGCACGAAGCACCTCCTACGGTGCAGGACTTTGAGCATAAGCCTCCTCATGGGCACAGAAATTACGCAGCACTGCTGAGAGGGGTTTGTGAGACTGGGGAAATGGCTGGATGGAGAAACAGCTCCTCTGCATTACAGAGGTTGTTGGTTGCTCAGAAAACTTCCTTTTGAAGAATGTTTTGGCCATGTAAACCTGTGTCATGTCCAACAGGGTTGAAATTGCATGTTTCCTGATGAATATTTCCAGAGCCACATTCTAATTGCTGTTTGTTTCAAAGCTAGAGGTCATCCTAGCTCCTTATGCTATGCTGTAAGACTGAAATGTACCCACTTGCTCTTCTTGTTGCCAGATAGCCACACCAGATACGCCAAGGACAGCCATGGCTGTCATGACTAGAGGACAAACAGGGACATAACCCATTATGCAGAGGGAGTTTTTCATTGGTTACAAATACTTCAGATCACTTCCTAAAACACTTGTCCCTTATCGTAGAATCCTAGAATCATAGAATAGTTAGGGTTGGAAAGGACCTTAAGATTATCTAGTTCTAACACCCCTGCCATGGGCAGGGACACCTCCCACTAAACCATGCCATCCAGGGCTATGTCCAACGTCTTGAACGCCGCCAGGGATGAAGCATTCACAGCTTCTCTGGGCAACCCATTCCAGTGCCTCACCACCCTCACAGTAAAGAATTTCTTCCTTATATCCAACCTAAACTTCCCCTGTTTAAGTTTGAACCCGTTACCACTTGTCCTCTCATTACAGTCCCTCATGAAGAGTCCCTCCCCACCATCCCTATAGGCCCCCTTCAGGTATTGGAAGGCTGCTATGAGGTCTCCACGCAGCCTTCTCTTCTCCAGGCTGAACAGCTCCAACTTTCTCAGCCTATCTTCATACGGGAGGTGCTCCAGTCCCCTGATCATCCTCGTGGCCCTCCTCTGCACTTGTTCTAACAGTTCCATGTCCTTTTTATGTTGAGGACACCAGAACTGCACACAATACTCCAAGTGAGGTCTCACGAGAGCAGAGTAGAGGGGCAGGAGCACCTCCCTCAACCTGCTGGTCACACTCCTTTTGATGCAGCCCAGGATACGGTTGGCTTTCTGGGCTGCAAGCGCACACTGCCGGCTCATGTTCATTTTTTCATCGACCAACACCCCCAAGTCCTTCTCCGCAGGGCTGCTCTCAATCTCTTCTCTGCCCAACCTGGAGCTGTGCCTGGCATTGTTCCGACCCAGGTGGAGGACCTTGCACTTGGCATGGTTAAACTTCATCAGGTTGGCATCAGCCCACCTCACAAGCGTGTCAAGGTCCCTCTGGATGGCATTCCTTCCCTCCAATGTATCAACCGAACCACACAGCTTGGTGTCATCGGCAAACTTGCTGAGGGCACATTCAATCCCACTGTCCATGTCACCGACAAAGATGTTGAACAAGACCGGTCCCAACACCGATCCCTGGGGGACACCACTCATTACTGGTCTCCAGCTGGACATTGAGCCATTGAGCACAACTTTTGGCGTGCAGCCATCCAGCCAGTTCTTTATCCACCGAGTGGTCCACCTATCAAATTGATGTCTCTCCAACTTAGAGAGAAGGATGTCATGTGAGACAGTGTCGAACACTTTACACATGTTCAGGTGTTATCATAGTTTCACCTTTTGTGTTCCATGTTTTGTGGTAGTTTGGAAACCTTGTATATGCTACATGATGTCAAATACTTTGAAAGCTCTGTTATTATTGCAGAAACATAGGTCTCTCAGCTCTGCACTTCTAACCTAATTTTGCAGCATCACCACTTTTGCTAGAAGTAATTAATTTCCTCACCTCTTTCATACCTGTAAAATCTGCAAGAGCCAGGACATAGTTTGGTAAGATTAGCTTTCTGTTTCTGTGTAGGCATCTACTTAGCTGGTCTGGCAGGGCACTGGATGCAGACTTCCCAATATCACATGGTTTTATTTGTCCTGACCACCAATGCCTTCTCAACAGAGTCCAGAAGGCTGGCACAGGGAGATCATGACCAGCACAGGGAGCTCGTGTTGTTTCATTTTGAACAAATAGTGACGGACAAAATTCAAGAGATGAAAACTGTATTGGTCTTTATTACCAGGAGCCTACCACATCCATTCTTTTTTACTTTATCTGCTTGCTACTCTCAGGAAATATGAATTATAAAGCATTTTAGCAGTTCAGTAATATTCATTTTCTACATAGCCAGAACATTGAAAGCAAACAGCAGAACAGTATTAGTCATGCCTGCATGACCATAATAAATCACCATGTAAGCAGCTGTATAACCAGAAGCTTTGAGAATACGTTTGAGTTTTGGCATTAAATTTAATCACGTCTTATCCAGAAAGTAATACCTAGAAGATCAGACTTACATAACATGAAAATCAGTCATACCTCAAAACTGTATATGAATGCTTGCATCAGAAATCACTTCCTTCTCTAGATACAGTGTCTGACTGCATATTTACACTGCTTAATCAGATTTCTCACCCTTCTTTTTGAACTGAGGAAGTATGCTGTTAAGTGCTGTTAAGTATTTGTTTAGACACTTCTAAATGTACCTAAAACTGTACACAGCCAGCCCATGGAAACCATGCCAGACTCATTCTGTTCCTTCCTTTGTATTCATCATGTTTTCCCATCTCTTATTTCTCAGCTTAATCTAAAGTTGTAATCTTGTAGGCAGATGAGTGCCTTTAGCACCTACTGCCTCTAGCACAGTAGTCCTGGCATAAGGTATTTATTTAGGTTTTTATGACTACAGTAGCACAAACATTTAAAGAACAAGACCTGGATAAAGAGTGATAGGAAATTATTTCCACCCTCAAAGATAACCACAGCAAGAAGTACAAGGGTTTGGTTTCCCCTAGCTGATCTGACCTTAAAGAAAAGAGCCCTTTAGGGGAGGAGTATGTTTAGTCTGCTTTGCTTGGCATTCTTGCACTGAAGAAGGTTTTCCAGTGGCCTTGGGGAAGCAGCTGGTCCCTCGGAAGAACAAGCTCAGGACAAACAGCTTGAATGCTCAGCAAAATTGCAATTTGTTAAGGTGAGGTTCAGTGGAGTTCCTTCATATCGCTCAAGGAGAATGACATCTTTGGAAAACTACGTTAGGAACCTAAATAAGTGTGTGACCTTCAAGGCTTCAGGTTGCCTGCCACTCAGAGTAAAATTTAGACGGTGTTAGGCAGGCCTCACCATGCCTAAAAATCAAATCTGGGCTCATAGATATGGTTTGGGAAACTGAAAGGAGGCTCTATGGCTTAGAAATGTCATCCAGTCTTCCCTAACTGTAGTTTATGGAGCTGTTTCCAAGAACCTACCAAAAGGTTAGCTTCTTATAACCAGAAGCATAGGTGGGGTTCTTTTGTTTGCAAGTGCTTTTGGCTATTTTTCATTAAAAAAACACCTTCTTTCCGTGCATCCATTCACAGCATCGAATTGAAATCCACCATCAGTGGGCAGCAACTCCAAAATTTACCAAAAGGTATGCCCATGTAACAGGTCCAAACCTAGCTGGCTTCCCTCTGTGTGGAGCACGTGAGGTCTGAAAGCAGGGAGACTCCCTTCTCCTGCTACTTCTCCCTGTGAGGCTGGCTAATGGGAGCAGGGCGCACCAGGAAGCAAGGGGAAGTCAGACTACTCCATAGCTGTGCTTCTGCATTTCTTGACTGTTGGCAGTGCGGAGCAAGGGAATAGAACAAGCAAATGTAACACCTCCTGAAATTTCCTCCACTTACCCACTGCATTTTCCCAGCACAACACACACAAGCTGAGGCTTTAGATAACATGCAGGTATAAGAACTACCACCTTTAAGGAGGTATTTGTGCTATTTCTCTGGCTCCCTGGGCAGCAGTAGCAATTGAGTAATGCTAAGTTACATTGCTGATCTGTCAGTTGGGGGAAGGAGCACAGAAGCCAGGTATCAATTACATGCAGGCATCAAGGGCATGACCCCAAGTGAACCCCATTCATTTTCTCAGCAGCTCAAATGTCATTGGTCTTAAAAATCAATATGTAGCACTGAATTATGAAGAGTTTTCAGCTGGAAAGCTTGAGAAATATTGATGTGGCTCTTGAGCTGTTTGTACCACAATATTTATGTGAGTTATGAATCTAATTAGAGCTACACACACAGCAGAATATTGACAAAGACAAGGTTAAAGTATTGCCTGCTGCCTTTCAGAAAGAATTGGGTGATTTGCTTTAAATTTCAGATTTTATATTCTCTAGGTAAGATAAAAATGCAATTACAAAATAAACTAAGGAATCCAAAGGCAAAGCACTGTGGGCAGAGAAGGTATACCCTTTTCTTATCCACAATGACAAATCATTTATATGATTAAATTTGATTTTTCTTTTCTCTTGATACTCTCCATGGCCTTCCATCAAATGCAGCTTTTTCATCTCTCTATTCAGACTTCTAGCTGCTCCTGATTATGTTTTCTTTTTCTTTTGGTCCTAATTGCATTTATACTTTCTCAGTCTTTTAATATCTCTATCTTTACCACATGTATGTATGTATAGCCCCACTGTTAAAGAATAAATACCATGCCTCACCACCCCATTCTAACACAGGAGAGGAGCTTCTTGTTCGAAACACTTTAAAGCAGAGAAGTAAATGACAAGTAATTGTTGTACTTGGTCCTTTCAGTGCTGGTGGACAGTGGGAGAAGCTTTTCCTGGGAGGCACAATTACTGGCACAACATAGCACAAGTCTACCAGCTGTGGCGTGGCCCTGCTGTCTTGTGAGAACAAAGATGTGTGCAGGCACTGTACATGCCCCAGCCCATGAATACCTTAGGCTGTTACAGCAAATGGGATAGGAGGAAATTCAGTTATAAATGGAGACTTGTTTTCTTACCATTGCCCACAATAAACATATTTGTAACTCAGTGGTGTAAGAAATCATAGATGTTCAAGAAAAGCCTGTTTATATCTCAAGCATGGTGGACAATGGGTGAAATTCAGCATTTAACACATTGGAGTCAGTGGTGCTGCTTCTTCTCTGGCCTATTATTTGTGGCCAGTTGCCTTGTCTTTACCTCCAGATTACTGCTGTGGAGCAGGCTCTGGCGGGCATACTGTTGGTTCGGTGGCCATGCTGGTCCTGCTTTGCCTGGCTTGGCACAGCAGGAGCACCCACTGAAGAGGGGAGGGACATGCTTGGGACCCTCTGATGGCATCTTTCTGTGTGGTACTCCCACCCTGCAAGGACTCACTCGCCTCTCAGGACAGTTTGATCCAGGAGCTGCTAAGTATTGCCTGGAAGTGCATGCACATGGAAGGGAAGTCCTGTTTTAATGCAACTGCCAAGTGCCTTTGAAGGGCTTATTTGGAGGCAGACTCCCCGTATCTGGATTAAACTGCTGTCTCTGCCACTTTCTATGCCACAGCTCTTTCTGCTTTGGCTGCTTCATCCTCGAAGCTGAGCTCTGTCAGAGCTACAAATCACCCTGCAGCCAGCATAGGGATGGCCTGCATCTGTTCACAGAAATACCCAGTTGGACACATAACCAAATAATGTCTGAAGTCCCTGCGTGACTACTATTGGAGCCCTGTCCTCATGCTCTGTCACAGTGGAGGTACTGCATCCTTTTTAATGGACATAGCACCAGCTAATACTCAGTTTGTCATGAATGGATATTGTCACTGTGACAGTGCTCTGTGTCACCCTGTGCAATTTAGCCTGATACTATTTTGCATCACTCACTCTGCCTCCTTCATTACCTGCCCACTTATCGAATGCCAGACACTCAGGTGTCCAGGAGCCATCAGAGGAGACAAGTCAACATGTTCAATCAGATTTCGTTGTTTCCTGTTTAAACACCAATCTCAACATTAATGCAGTCAACAAGATTTCTCCTTTTTTTTCTCTTTATATATTTCCATGTAGCAGAACACAATAGGTGTCAGCACATGAAATACCCACTTTCATGGCCGAGGAATTGCAAAAGGCAATAACTCTGGGTTTCAGGTTCACGGACAGTGCATCTGAGAATTCATAGCCGGCAGCAGCTTGAGAGAGTGGCAAACTGCAGACAGCTACATCACAAGTCACTACTGAGACTGAATTATTTTAATGAGATAGAAACACAGCTTTTAAAATCAAACAGCAAATATGAATATTTCAGAGAGAATGGCAAGGGAAAAGTGAACAGTGACGTTGTGACTGCAGTTGTGCATCTTCTTTGTTCCCCAGTTTATGTTTGCCTGAAATGTGATAAAATATTTGTCAAATCTTCTTTGAAAATCAGTGTAAAACATTATTTTCCCCAAGCCAAGCACTGTGAAATGATCTTCACCACTCAGGCGTGCAACTTTGGTGGGGTTAGTACTGAGTTCACAATGCAGATGGGCAGTCTCATTATATAGAACAAATGGGAATTGTCTTTATTACAGTATTTAATTGGCCATCCCCAGATAATATGAGTTAGGGCAAGGCGTGCTCCTCCGTAGTAAATATTGATGATGGAGAGTGATTGCCAAGCTTTCTAAGAGCTTTCCTTTTGTCTGAGGACTGACTCCTCTTGGTGGAAGACAGTCCGCTCTCATCCTTTACTGTTTCAAAAGGAGCAGCTTCCCCTCCTCTCCCTCTTCCCACACATGCTTTCGCCAGTGTTTGATATTACTGCACAATGTTGAGTGCAGAAGATGTCAGAACTGCAAATAAGCAAGGAAGGAAAAGCTTTCGCACCATTCCATAGAACACTTGTCTTCTGGCCCTTATCTTCTTTATTCAACTGAGCCAGCATGAGGAAGCCCCCTGCTCATAACCCACCCACTGCTGAGCCCTCAGCACAGCTGTGCTCAAACTCTGCTGGGTCCTTAGCCCCAAATCACTCCTTCCTCCACAGGTAACCTGCTTTCACTGGCAGAACCCGTGCCTCCTGCCAGGGCAACATGGAGGTCCAGCCCATTGCATGAAAAGCAGGAGGAAGTTTTGATGTTCAAAAGGGATAGGAAGGAGCTCAGTCCATGCACTGTAGGCAGGCTGCCCTGCGCCATCCAACCCTGGTGCTTCCCAGTGCAGCAGCAGTTCCTGGGACTTTCTTTTTCAAAGCAAAAAAAGCCAAATGCTGGGGGATGCTGGCATTGCCAGCACTAGGCAAGCTGCCATCTGGCATTGTGTTTTTGGACTTCTGTGCCTGCAACTCCCTTGCAGCCCTCAGCTGAGTTCCATGACTGCAGTTTTTGGTTGCTCTTACATAGTTGCACCCTCTGAACAACTCAGGATAGTCCTTTCAGGCATACCTGAAAAGTAACAGGGACGTGCTTTGTGGTAAGAGTTCTTGGCTGAAGGAGTATGCATAGAGGCAAGAGGGCCACTGTTGCAGGGAGATACGGCTGCTCATTGCCTGCTACTGCTGAACACTGGACTGCAGCCCGGCAGAATTAACCTACAAGATCACAAATTATGCACATCGCAGCTAGGACTATAATTGCACTACTATTATGTATACAATTTCTGTGAAATACCATTATTTTACTACTTAGAAATGTGCCCTTAGCAGCAGCTATAAATATGCATGCATTCCACAGCGGGTTAATTAAGCATCAATTACAATTGATTGAATAACTTATTAATTGATAATGACTACCATGTAATATGAAAATTTGTTTAAAGATGTGAAATTGAATCTTAGACTTGTGCAGTTACGGTTGATGAAACTGTACTTTTCTATGTGGTATGTTGAGACAAAGCAACCATACACTTTTTTAAGCCTTCTGATTTCTACCTTATGAAATATGAAGATCTGTTTAGAAGGCATTTAAAAATATAGATGACAAATTAAAATGCTGCATAAGCATTTTCCAGGTTATATTTTGAAGCAGCAGATGTAAAGCAGGAGTGCAGTAGCTTGATGCATTAGAGCACTTTATCTGCTTTTGCGGGGGAAGTGTTTGGTATGTGCGACATACTAAGGTGCAAATTGCAGAGAGGAATCTCCAGCATCAGGACTCATAAATTACACTGCCAAGCCCCTCCTTGACTGACATCCTCTCAATCAATCTGGCCCTGCTTTTGTTGCGGAGGTGGGAAGTATCCTCAGGATTGCAAGGCTTTTGGCTCCCAGCCTCTTCCTCTCTCTCACCTCAGCATCACTCCAGAATACCCTTTCCTACCCACATCTCCTCTGCTTTTCACCTTTTCTCATTTTTATCCCACCATACGACTCCCCTGACCAAACTTAACTCGTCAATAGTGGTGATAAAAATTAAAGCAGCAGAAAAAAATACCACCATCCATGCCAAAAGATTTGGCAGGTAGCTGAGCTGGAGGCTAGCTCCTCCTGTTATTCCCCCTGCTTTGTTTGACAGAATTGTATTTTCAGATGTATAACCCATAGGCTATTTCTGAAAAGCAACACAAAAGCAATAAAATCCGTTATCACTGCAATTCAACAGCCATGTGAGCAATTACTTCTGTAGGGTTAGACCTTTTCTTTTCCACCTCCAAGCACGGAATCATTCTGCTCTTGGTGCTGATCCAGGTTTCTAGCGTTTATTTTGAAAGCATTACCAGGAGTTATCTCGTGTAAACGTTGCTGTTTATCAGTTGCGACACTTTTAATGGTGAGGGATGTCCACAGGAATTAACACCATTTGCACAGAAGAAGCGTGGGCACCACGTCTGCAGCTTGCCAAGGTGCACCAGATTGCATGTGAGCGGTGATGCTCTCCAGAGACACACACGCAAGCTCTCCTGCGTGTAAAAGATGTCAGTACCTCTCTGCATAACTCAAACCAGAGCATTTTGCTTGCCTCTGGCTTGAGATTCCTCCCCTTGTCCCTCCCAACAGCATCAAGACAAACAATGAAATGACCTTTATAATGAGAAAAAAATGACAGGCAATTTTCCCTAGGAGGGAAAATATGATGCGATTACTGTTTCTTTCTTGTTATGCTTAATAGATTAACTATGCCTGTAATTTAGTAAAAGGCTGTTTGTGGAGGGCATGTGACAGGGAACAGATGCAGTGAATACTGTTTTTAAATTCTCTTCTTTATTCAGTTACTGAGGCTGAGACTCTGAAAGAGATTTCTCCCCGCAGATATCCACGGGTTTGATTTACTGCATTCCGGTATTTTCACACGCTTTAGGCTGTAGTCACACTACTGCACAGTTTTTGGTGAAAATCTCCATTTTTATTAGACTTTTTCCATTACTTAATATGAAGGCCCCTTTTCCTCTAATGCTTTGTCACAAACTGGGGGCAGAGACAGATTTCCTCATGGTTGGCCTGTATTTCTGCAAGTGCCTCCAGAATATTTAGAAACTGAATTTAGGTAAGTGAGCATCAAACCCTGTGACTCTTACTGAAACCGTGGTGCCTTTGAGGTCAATGGAAATCCCCTTTCTGAGCAGAGCCAAGGCTTTGTCCTTAGATCTTTTCGGCTATCCGAAACTATGAGGTTGGCTGCCAGCAGGTCTGGGTTTTTCAACAGTACTTTTTGTGGAGTGTGCTTTGGGTTTTGAAGGTTTGTGCTCCCTGACCCCACGGTCCGTATTTACATCGCAGTAGAATGACCCTCACCCAAGCAGCTCATCAAAAAGCTTCGCCCCCTGCCTGTTTCCACCCAAATTTAAGGGGACGAAATTACAAGCCTGTCTCTGGCTAGACGCAAGAGCTGTTTGGTGGGAACGACTTTGGTGTGGGAAGTACTGAGGGCCCCTGATGAGTAACTTGATCGTCTTCTCACTAGATCAAGAGAGAAGGAATGAAATCATTAGGACTGCAAGTAAGTGCCATTGGTTTAAGAAAGTTATTACATGCTACTTGAGCACTGTGAGAAGGAAAGTGTCTGCTTTCCATGCACACATGCAGAATTGCTTGTGAGGGTCCCCACACGGCTGTGATTGTGCTTGTGTAGTGGTCAGTGAGCAGGAGCTGCGTATTCCATTCCTGGGCCGAGCAGCACCCTTGGGAGCTGGCTGGGAAAGAGAAAACTCATCAGAGATACTCTCTGATGACCTCGTTTCAGCTTTATGATCCATAGGGGTGATGGGTGGCTTTCTGGAGCTGCAAGGGCCGTGACAAGCAATTTAGATGAATGAACAGTAACTCATTTTCTCCTCAGATGCCTTGTCACATGGGTCCTGGCCCAAAACAGGCCCTCTGCATTAGTCTTGGATTGCTGAGGACTTGGGGGAGGACGTGGGGGTCACAGCCCACCTAACTGCCAGAAGCATGGCTGCATACAGAGCGGGGATGCAGCATTTGTGGCTACGGTCAACTTAACTTCACCCGTCTAACTGGGGTATAAGCAGCTGGATGGTGTGGAGCCTCCCTGTGTTTTGCAGTGAAGTGAGAGTTGTCTTTTTCATATGTTCCCAGCCAGGGAGAGAAAAGCAAGAGGCATGAGGAAGCTGAAAAATGAGCCCTTTAGCTGCATCAAGGGGTCTGAAATCTTTTGTATCTTCCTAATCCAGAGGAGCAGTGAAACTGGAGACTCCCAGGTGTAGAAGCCAAGCATGGTATATCTGCTTGATCCCTGGAGAGCCTGTCCTTGTCAGGGACTGGAAGGTAAAATAGGCCCGACTACTTTCCAGCTCCAGTTTATGTTCCTACCAGGTACCGTCAACTGGTGGTCTGATGGTGGGCTCCCTCCTCTGTGCTGAGCTGAGGAAACCCAAGATCCTGCCAGAACAGAGCACCCACCTGCACACAGCTGTGGCTGGGTTTCTTGCACCTCCCTTCTTCATCACCTCCTGCCTTCCAGCACCATGTTTTCAAGCCTTCTTCTAGTAAGGCTTCCCAGTGTGGACATAGCTAGTGTAGACATGGTGGCAGGCTCGTCCAGACCACCTCAGGAGTGAGGGCAGCTCTGCAGTCCTGAAAGATCTTCTGCCAACCTATTTCCTTTTCAGTACAGCTTTCCTGATAATCAACAACCTGATAGCCTGGGCCCTGGCCGTTTCCAACAAGCTCAGGATTTCTCGCCTCTGGTTTGTGGGGTCTATAACACCACATCATGCAGCACTGCTGTTCTCCCCTAAACACAGCTTCTTTCCTTGATGCTTCCTCCCAAGTTCTTCCTGCTCTCAGCAGGTACTTGGTTCTCACAACAAATTAAGAGAATGGAAAAAACAATTGCCTTTGCGTTCTCTTTAAGATGCCATTTGACAAGACCACATCACAGGTGTCTCTCTTGAGAACTGGAAAGAGGAAACGTCATTTTGGGATCTCTGCTGTGCTTAGATCTTGCAGTAACCTCTTCAATTGCACTGGGATTTTCTTCTGAAAATGAAGCTGATGGTTTTAGGCAGTGAGTTCTCAGAAAAGATCAGGTTAAGAAGTATCAAGACCTTAAAATCAAATGAAAAGGCAAGAAAGGGCATCTGCATGTTATCTCCTATCCCTTCGTTTGAGCTGGACATGGGTCTGAGAGATGCAGTAAGTAGCAGAGATCTGTCTTTCAGTCCTACCTGGCATCACTTGAAGGACCAGCAGCTGCAAGTCCTGAGGTGTGCAGTGATCAGCAGAGTGCATCCTGCTTTCATAAGCACTTCATTAGCTTGCGCTCCACATCAGGGCCTCCAGAGACATTCCAGGTGAAAGGAAGAGGGCAAGAGGCAGGTGGTAAAGTCAGGTTTGAGGAGTGGTGGGGAAGTGATGTGGAGACAGCAGCAGGAGTTTGGCAGTGCCAGAGAAAGGTGCAGAGGAGTAAGGGGCCCAGAAAAGCAAGACTTTCCCTGTGCTTTGGTGTGCTGAACTAAGCATGCCACTGTTTAGGCTGGTGGGGTAATGCCAATTAATTCACCAGATCTGCTGACTGAAGGATTCTGCATATATATATATACAGATATAGCTTTTGGCTTCTGAGGTGTTTTTCCCAAATAGCTGAACAGACAGAAAAACCCTGTCACAAAGGGGTATTTACACATTCAGATGTGCCCACTGATGGTTTCCTAATCATAATCTGGAACTCTGCATATTTGTATGATATTTACGGGCAGGAATCAGTTACATTTTGGGAAAAGGGAGCTACTAGAGCAGGAAGAATGACCTCAAAAGGGGAAAACATGACAGAGGGGAGAAAACTGGAAGGAGAATGTGCACCATATTACCACAGTAGCTAACAGCTTTATCCCACATACTGGTAAAAAGAGTTTGAAAAGCAAAGCAGTCTTACTGCCAGGGTGTTGTGACCCCTGGTTTTGCTGGGATGGGGCTGGAATACAAGAATGAAAATAGAAAGAGGCTGTTTTGTCCCAGACCTCTGTCTTCCCATGTCAGGTCATGCCATGTCACCCAGCAGAAGCAGCATGCCCCTGTAAAAGCCTTCCCCTGGTTGGCCTTTCTTAACTCCTTCATCTGCATTGCCTTTTCCAATAAGTGGGTAATACTTGGACTTCTATCTCACAGTTATTCCTGTCATCCCAGCTCAGGGAATGAAGCATACATCCTTAAATAAAGAGATAATGTACTTAGATAATATTGATACTCTTCAAAAAAAATTCAGGTGCCAGTCTCCCTCCTCCTGTCCTTGCGCTATCTACATCCTGCATGAATCACACACAGCACAAAAGGGCCCCTGTTTAATTTTCCTTGGCTCTGTCACAATAGAAGGTTAATGACAGTGGAAAACATGAACCTAAAAATCCTGCTAGCTAATGACGTTTAAGTATTTAGCTCAGAAAAATAGCAATGTACCTTTCTGAAATGCAAATGAGCTTGACTGAAAAATCCCGCAGAAGGCTGGCGTGTTTGTTCAGGCCAATGAAATTCCAAGTATTGCCATAATACCTGCCTTATAAAAATGCATGTATTTCTTCAGCTGTGTGTATTTAAACCTTTTAGCAGTTCTAATGAGCTTTCAGAATGAAGCTACTACAGCAATCAGCTTCTGTGTAACAAGCAACATTTAAATATTAAAAACGTAAATTAGCTAAGCTGGTTAATTACAATTTTCCAAATATTGCAAAAGTGCAAGTAGGACTATTGACTGCTTTGAAATTCAGATATCAGTTCCTCCCACTCAGGGAACATCTAGCTCAGTAGCAAAGATGAAGTTACAGAACAGTCTCCTGAGCTAGCCAAAACAGTATCTGCTTACCGGAACTAAAAGCCCTTCATTTCAGATGCCATTCAGAGATGGTAGAACTATGCAATCGGTTCTGAGAAAGCATTTTGGTTTTCTGGTTTGGTTTGGGGTTTTGTTGTTTGGCTTTTTGATTTGTTGTTTTTTCTTTGTGTGTGTGTGCTTTTGGTTTTGTGGGGTTTTTTTTGGTGGAAATAGAAATGTCTTTTAGGAAATGTCATTTCTGGGGAAACACAGGCAGATTTCTACCAGAAAAGCTGGCTGGTTTCCTTCTTGCTTCTTGCCTGTGCCCATGACTAAGGGTGCTCTGAGGCAGGGCACTATGGCTGGTCATGCTGGGAGCTGTTCTGGCTGGGTCCCACCTCCGTAGCCTCTCATAACCAAAAGGACCTTTCCCTCATTGAGCACACAGAGAAGCATTTGTGTTGGGTTTCTCCACAGCTAAAAAGGGGCAGCAGGCAGCGCTTGATCTGCGGTTGCTTCTGTCTCAACTTCTTCATAAAAGTGACCCAGGATTCGTACCAGCAGAATATTCACAAAAGCCAGCTGATGAGGACAATCTCTTCATTTTCTTTTAAACAGCACAGGTGGTTGCAGGCTGGCACTCAAACCCATCCTGTGAACCCACATTTCCAGCTTCTTGCTGGAAAACAAAGGAGGAGAACAGAAAATTCCTCCTCCTCAGTCCTCACTAAACTGACCAAAGCCAGGAGGAACTCATCATCCTGAAAGAGCTCTGAATGGTTTTAGTTTCAGTACTGTAAAAAAATACATACTATTTTCTAATTTTTTACTTTATACATTGTTTCCATTCAAAAGATTATAAGCTAATTTCTCACAAAACCAAGGAAAATGCCAGATTACTTTATACTTTTTCACAGGAATAAATGAGTGGCTATTGTTGTAGCTCAAGGAAACACTTCCAGTCCTAGCTCTGCAGTGGTTATGTAAGCATTTATGCTTCTAAAGCATCTCAAGATTTTTCATAATCTTAATTTAAGACTAAGTAATCCATAATTTTCCATCTATCTCTGACCCACCCTAATTTTGGTTATAATTCTGACTGATTTGTTCAGCTCTGAGGTACAGAGTAGTGCTCAATGGCTCAATGTCCAGCTGGAGACCAGTAATGAGTGGTGTCCCCCAGGGATCGGTGTTGGGACCGGTCTTGTTCAACATCTTTGTCGGTGACATGGACAGTGGGATTGAATGTGCCCTCAGCAAGTTTGCCGATGACACCAAGCTGTGTGGTTCGGTTGATACATTGGAGGGAAGGAATGCCATCCAGAGGGACCTTGACACGCTTGTGAGGTGGGCTGATGCCAACCTGATGAAGTTTAACCATGCCAAGTGCAAGGTCCTACACCTGGGTCAGAGCAGTCCCTGGCACAGCTACAGGTTGGGCAGAGAAGAGATTGAGAGCAGCCCTGCGGAGAAGGACTTGGGGGTGTTGGTTGATGAAAAAATGAACGTGAGCCGGCAGTGTGTGCTTGCAGCCCAGAAGGCCAACTGTATCCTGGGCTGCATCAAAAGGAGTGTGACCAGCAGGTCGAGGGAGGTGCTCCTGCCCCTTTACTCTGCTGTCGTGAGACCTCACTTGGAGTATTGTGTGCAGTTCTGGTGTCCTCAACATAAAAAGGACATGGAACTGTTGGAACAAGTGCAGAGGAGGGCCACGAGGATGATCAGGGGACTGGAGCACCTCCTGTATGAAGATAGGCTGAGAAAGTTGGGGCTGTTCAGCCCGGAGAAGAGAAGGCTGCGTGGAGACCTCATAGCAGCCTTCCAATACCTGAAGGGGGCCTATAGGGATGCTGGGGAGGGACTCTTCATTAGGGACTGTAGTGAGAGGACAAGGGGTAACGGGTTCAAACTTAAACAGGGGAAGTTTAGATTGGATATGAGGAAGAAATTCTTTACTGTGAGGGTGGTGAGGCACTGGAATGGGTTGCCCAGGGAAGTTGGAAATGCTCCATCATTGGCAGTGTTCAAAGCCAGGTTGGACATAGCCTTGGATGACATGGTTTAGTGGGAGGTGTCCATGCTCATGGCAGGGGGGTTGAAACTAGATGATCTTAAGGTCCTTTCCAACCCTAACTATTCTATGATTCTAGAAATCAAAGTCCAAGAAGACATCGTGTATTAGAAGCTATCAGCACTTGGTGGTATCTTCTCACTTGTAAGCCCCTTGTTGTCTTAATTTTGCAGTAACTCCAGCAAACATGTCTCAAAAGTGAGGGAGAAAATAATGTTTGCTTAACTGACTTTCAACTACTTTTAATAGGAGTTGAACTGAGTAACTCTTGTGTCAGTCAAGCATACTGTAAACTAGGAGAGTTGTTACCATTAACATCTAAAAGCCACGTAATACTTCAGCCAACAGAATAGCTGCGTTATACTAACCTGAGTAATCTTTCAACTGAATTAATGGCAAGTTAGTCATTGCAATGATAATCTCTTATTTATATTAGCTGAGTGTCTGAGGGTTTCCAGTCTTGGAAGACCTTACTGTTTCTTGGCATTTCGCATAGTGTAAGAGACTATCTTCCCAATAAAGGTCATAAACTCTTTGGGAGTAGGACAAGCAAATGAATTAGTATTGTTTCCTCTTCACAGATGGGAAAATGATGCTTAATGGTATGAGACAATTTTAATAAGAAAGCCTGATTCAGACTTGGAGGCAACCCAATTCTCTTGAATTATACTATCCTAAGCATCCCTCATCTGCACATGTATGCTAGATATTTCCTTGCTAGTGTATGGAAATAAAGATATATGTGAAATTCTGTAAAACTTTTATTTTGCCTTAAGGATGCTTTTGTCATGGTATGTTTCTTGTTGTTGTTTTAGGAGCTTCAGAAAAGAACATACTGGTTGTAAAATACCACTGTTGAGACACTGGATCAGTTTTAATTTCACATCATTTGCAATAAGGTTGTCCTAGGCAGTAGAAGGGAATTTGGGGTATGTCACCTGTGTGGAAGTGATTTTACAGAGTACCATTGTGGTTAATTTAAACCAGGAGGCAATAAGTTAGCAAAGTCTTCATTAGTGAAGTCAAGTTCAAAAAGACTAGACTCAAAAAATAAATAATTGGGCTCTACGAAAGCAAGAGCTGCAAGAGTTGTGTTGATTTCTCTGCAAAACAGATTGTATCTAGTCTTCCTAATAATTTTCCTTTAAAAGGATAACTTTAAAGATATTCTCTGCAATGACAGTGCAGCAGCAGGGAGATATCAACAAGTTCTTTATAGGCTGGAGCAGTATTTGTACAAAAGCATCCCCCACTCATTACGTAAGGAAGTCCTTAAAAAACATCCATCACTTTATTGGTGCTCAGATGTTAGCATCCTATTGGTGCTCTTTGTGACTCAAGGGTCAGTAACAAACATAAAAGCCACAAAACCTTAAATAAACCCACCAGTGGGAGGGAGAAATGCAGAGATGGACACTCGATGGCTCTTTGAAGCACTCCATGAACAAACTAACCCCCTGACCAGTGCTAGTTAAAATTGGTGTGGTTTCCCTTCCTTTTTGTCCACTCTCTTGACTACAACTTCTTTTTCTAGGGCAGAGAACTGAGTGAATCCACAACTATTTGCTATATAATTCATACTTGTGACTCTTGGCCAAGACCAAAATTGTGGCTTCATCAAAAATATCTCTGGATTTTTTTACAGCTGTATTAGGTCAGATTCTCTTTGACTTTCTGCCTGAGGAAAGCATTTCATGTCTACAATTACAAATCACCATAAAGTTCATTGTGATAACTCCTGTATGATCACAAGCAATGAGCACTTTAAGTTCATTTTTTTCAGGGGTGGAGGGGGCAAAGGGGGCAATTGCTGGTTAAGACACTTGCTGTAGTTGTGTGTTTACAGCAAAGAGTGATGTTTCTCTGTGCAGGGATGTCTCTGCATGGAGATGCCACCATTCAACACACCTGCATGAAGCATTCACAGTATCAGCAGAGCAGCTGCTTCTGAAGGATTTTGTGTTTTTGCAGGGGTGGCTGAGTGTGACTGATAACAGCCTCTTAATCGCCAGGCCTGATGACCAGAGCAAAAGCACCTCAAACCCTATTTGTTGCCATTGTTTTTTTCTCTGGTAGCAATTCCAAGTCAGCAATCTGCAAGGAGAGCCCTTAATTTTCCTGAGCCTGATTGATGGCCCACTGTCAGTGGGCTCAGGGTGTTTACATTCTCTTTGCTGCTCAGGTCTTTTGAGTCACAAAGTAAAGTACAGGCTAGCCCCAAAACTCGTATTATGCCTCGCTTAAGCCTATGCTTATGGTACTTGTGCTATCTTTCTCCCTGCTGAATGTAGAGTAGGACCAGTGTACAAACCCATTGCTACCTTAATAAGATACTTAAATTAGTTTGAATGGGATCAAGCACAGTATGTGGGATTGATTCCCTGCACCCTGAAAGGAAGAAACCACCCAGTTGGGTGGGTGGAAGAGATATCTCCAGCACAAGGTTGGCAGAGGACGTAGTTTAGTGACAATCAAGGAAGATTATTTCCTCTCTCTTTTGTCATCTTGGGAAGTATGGAAGACCCCTGCAAGATGGCTGTTTTATTCTCTTTGGGAAGGAGCCTGGAGGTTCCTACGTTGAAACAAGAATGAAGGGGGAGCACTGGGGATCTCCATCATCACCAGCACCATAGGGACTGCAGTCGCAGTGCCCATGTGCCCCTCACAACCCCATGCTGGGGAGTACAGCTGTACTGTGCAGCTAAGCCAGAGCAAGTGGAAGGTGTTCCCTGTCACATTGCAGGCATGGATCGGCTCTGCAGCATGCCCAAGCTCTTTTCTCCCACTGTTGGGACTCCATCATTGTACAAATGGCATCACTAAAGGGACTAAATACTTCCAAATCATGTCAGAAGCACCGCTTCCCAATGCACAGCATCACAGTGCTCTCAGAGCACAGGACAAAGGAGAAGACATCAGTGACCAGAGTATAAAAATCTCTGTTACATGCTGCTTGGCCTGGTTGGTGAATGCACTGCGGAAATGGTGGGGAGAGAAAACTCAGAAAGGAAAAGGAGAGGATAGAGAAGGAATGACGTTACAATTATTTTGTTAGGAGTTTTAGGACCAAATAGATGTGAGATACAGCAGTAGTAACTAGATCATTGAGGAAATAAATGGGATTCTGTGGAAATATGAGTACAGAGAAGAAAGGAATTGGTCTCGTATGTTGTAGATAAACTTGAATAATGGGGTCACAAGCTACAAGCTTTGTAGTACAATTTCATTTCCTTCACACATCATTCAGTTGTGTAAAACCTATTCATCTAGTTATCTCATTCTAAATATTCTTCTACTCTGCTGCAGCCATTGATGGTTTTTATCTCATTACCATATGCTTCTCTTCATCAGGAATGATTCTTTATGAGCAAGATTACCCTGGAAACAAAACAAAAACAACTGAGAAGGGAGAAAGATTTATCATTCAACACTGCTTTTTCAAAGATAATAGTTGATTTTATAAATATTTCCCCATCTAGAAGAGTTTTCATTCTCTGCACTGAAGAGGAGGTAGCTTGCGGTCGGGATTTGTCACATGGTACAATTTCCAAACAAATATTCACAGAAAAAAGTGGGTTTGTTTCAGGAAGTACAGGAAATCAAAGCTTGACTTTTCTGAAGATTTTTCTTTTCTCCCCATGCATCTTGATATCAAAGGAATAATAAAAAAGAGACTCCGGCACCAATTCCTGTAACTACACCAAACATCGAGTTAACGCCACAACCCTTTTTTTCCTCCTACTTTTTTCTGCAGAAACCCTGAGTTTCTGAAGTTACAGTGTGAGGAATGTTTACACTGGTAGCAGTTCTCCAGTGAAGGAAAAATATCAGTTCATTTATAGGCCAGGTTATTAGTGAAACCTGAATCTGAGCTTGGCTAAACATCTATCCCATCAACATAAAATACCTTCAGATTTTAAGACAGCAAGCTTTCAAAATGGAAACAAAGGAAATGTCAGTGACAGTGACAGTGTCCTTTTAGACAACCTTCAGGACTGAGATCACCATTTCTGAAAGTCAATTTAAATTCCTGTAAGCATCTAAGTGACCAGGGGTAGAGCAGGCAGAGGGACAGATAACAAAAATCAATGCAGGCTTTCAATAAAGGACAGTTGCAAAGGAGAAAGAAGGCAAAAATATTGTAAGGACAGGAAAGTGCTGTAGCTCTAGTAGTGTTTCAGTCACTTTCACCTGGTTCAACCTGCTGTTCAACCGCCCCTAACTAACACAGGGGGTTGTTAAACCTCTTTCCAGCCAAGGAAAGGAGCTGAGTAGAGATGGAAGAAAGCAGCCTGCTTTCTTCTGTAAGCCTTTTAAAAAGCAGAGGACAATTACATTAAAACAGTTTGTCATGGTTTAAACCAAGACACTTTTCCTGCCCTTTTCAGGTTTTGAACAGAAGCTTACTGGGAGTGTCTGTGACTCTTCAGCAAGAGAAGACCAGCAGTTAAAAATTACTGTATGTGTAGAGCAATGCACTCACCCTGTGAGGGCAAAAAATAGCTAGTGGCTCCATGGCACCCTTTACACTGCCACTAACTGCAGCAGCCGTTCTTGTCCAGGACTTCGCAAGCATTGATCTCAGAGCTTACGACGAAGAAGGCTTGTAGTATTGCATCGGTGTCACTTGAATAAAAATGAATCTGCTCGATAATGCAGTTCTGCAACTGCTTAAATACTTTAAATATTAATCATTCAGACCAAGCAGGACAGAAATGTGAGGAAGGTGCAGACATGTTGGCTTCTGAAAGCCCCCGTAGATGAACTCAGTGCCATAGGCTTATGCAGCTGTAGGCTGCTGAAGCCCAGCCAAGCCCTACTTGGGTTCAGGTGTCCATGGAGAAGACCATAAATTGCATTTATGCCACACCAGAATCTGCCTCACCTTGGGATCAGATGGAGATGGCCTTAATCTTGGTGCTGTTAGTGAAGCAGACCTCTGGACTGACCAGTTAGCCACCACTGCGGAGGTGCTGTGCCATGCAGCTCCCCACTGAGCATCCTCCAGAGTGGGGTGGGAGGAGACCACAGGCAGGCTGTGCAGAGCTGTGCAGAGCCTCCCAGTATATCCACCACCTGGTTTGAAGTGAATTTGTGTACTACTTCTCCTGCCAGGTTGGAGCAATAGCCTAGCAATAGTCTCCTGCTCTACTTCCCTAGGCTGCATGGGAGCTGCATCACTGTCGTGGATGCAGAGCTTTGGGTCCACCTCTGGAACTGTGTACTGGTGCCCCAGCACTTCCTATGAGCATCACCTCCAGGGCTGCACTGGGCCGGCTTCTGCTGGAGCATGAAACCAGACTTGTTTTTTTCCACAAGAATCAGTAGCTTAAAATCCTGTATAGCATGATGTGTGTGGGGCAGGGCAGGAAGGGTGGGCTCCAGGGATGTGGATTTTGTCTGCATGTGCAAGGAAAAAAAGCATTTTGCTCCATTAGTCATCCCATAATGAAATGTCTGGCCTCCAGAGGCATGGAGGATGTCATGATCTCATCAGAGTTGCAAGGTGGGCTTCTCCAAAGAGAGTTAATAGGATCAGCACCAGCTGGAAAAATCTTACTGTACAGCCTGGAGAGCAAAGGCACCACAGCAACTCAGGGGGATGCTATGCACCACTACTGCCTAAATACATGACATAAATTGTCCCCAACACTAACCAGCCCTTCTGCTCACTGTCAGTCAGCCAAACAGAGAAAGAAATAATTGAATCTGCGCATAGCTCCTGGGTCGGCTGGTGGAGCTGATCCCCACGCTGCTCATGGCCATGGCTGCATGGAGAGAGCCTCCCTGTGTGTTTCCAATGTGGGCCTTGGGAGCAAGATCCTGCCAGCTCCTCTCCTGCACACACTGTGGTGTGTGCTGTGCCCTACCTATAAGCACTAGGCAAGCTTCAGCAGGGACTCCCTTCTGGTATGCCACAATGAATTCTTCTTTTCATACCACTCTTATTGATTCATTCTCACTAACTGTACTGAGAGCTGTAGCCTATGGGGTTCATTCCTCTCTGTAAGACTTCTGCTGCCTGCAGCTGGAGGGGCAGCATGCTGCCAATCTCCAGGCACCCCACCTATTGAGAACCCATCACAGGGCTCGGATGGTATCAGCATGGCTGTATGGTGGCACAGGGTAAGCCAGCTCTGGGTCCTAGCTGGAAAGGGTGACAGTCCTGCTCTGGCTTTTGGCCATGCCTGCAGCATGGGGTCTGTGGCAGGAGGACAATATGGCAGAGGCCTGTTGATATCAGGCTAACTAAGGAATCTCCAGTGGGATCTGTGAGGTTGTTGCAGTTTGGTGTCAATGAGGAGATGTTTTGCAGGTTTCACATGAGCAGGCATACTTGAGTACAATTACAGCATCAAGAGGCAAATTTCAAGTTTTAAAATGCTCTTCATAGTTTGGAAAGCCACAGTTACCAAGCTCATAGAAAGTGCCAGAAGGATAAGAAGTAATCAGAAGAAAGTAACTATTGCTAAGCATATGTAATCTTGTTTCCTGCATTGACACAGCAGGGCTATAACAGTGCTTTCCCATGAAATATCAATAGGGGGTCAACATCCCTTGAGGAACAAAGCGATGGGGTGTTTTTATACTTTAACTTCCTTTCCAATGTTTCCTAGACACTTTCTTGTGATTAAGCATTCTCATTAATTAAAATCGATCCTTTGCAGAGCTAAACCTAATCTGTATGTAACCTGGTGCATTTGCTTATTACCATTCAATGACAGTTTATAGTTCAGTGGCAATGGATCTGCAGTTAGAAGAGAAATTGGGAAAGAAGAGATCCCTCAACAAAGAGCCAGTGCTTGTGCCTGTAACAGAAATATGATCCTTTGTTTCAAAGGAACATGAAATAGATCTTAAAGCTTTGTCATCTTTCTGAAGGTTGCCAGTGATGTACAGATAGGAGAAACAGCAAACAGGGCACAGATAGGGCAGTGGCAGACAGCAGACTGCATCACCTGATAGCCTGGCTGCTGCTAAAAAGTAGTATGCAGCCAAGCTCAAATCCAGACACCTGAGGAGATGGGTGCAGAGCATCCTTGTGGGGGAAGGGCAGTACTTCCTCCCAGGAAACTGCAGCAGGCTGGAAAAGAGCTGGGAGACATGTTGAACATGAGCTACTAGCCCAGCCCCTTCTGTCAAGTGATTAAAGGCAGGTGAATATTGAGTAAGTAGGATATATTACCTTCATGTCTGGCAGCAGCACACCAGCCAAGTAAGTCCATTTCTGGTGTCAGCAATCCAAAGAGGATATTGAAAAACTGGGGGGGATTCAAGAAACAACTACCAGGATGTAAAAAAAACCCGGAAAACATGAGGAAGCCTCAAGGAGAGGAGCCTGTTTATCCCATCAAAAACAAGGGTAGTGCAGTCTGTGAATGTCTACAGAAGAAACAGAGATTTATTAGCAGATAACGCTTCAGCCTAAGAGACAAATACACAGCATCATCCACCCAGAAGAGCCAAAGACAGAAACACTTCAGATTGAAAATATGGTGCAAGCGTCTAACAAAAAGAGCAATAAACAATTAACCTAATTAATAACTACTGTAGATTGCATTTTTTCCTGCTGAAAGAGGTGCTCTGGTTCCAACAGGGGTTAACATGGAAAACTGAGGTCCTCGTTCTGCCAAATGTCAAACCAAATGATCTTGTTCACCTCTTCCAGCTCTGCCAGTGAATCTTTCAATATATTCTGTTTCTAGTTCAATGTGGGGAAAAGGTTTCATTTCTGTATCTTTAATTTCTGCCAAATGCTTTTTGTATTCATTTTCAGTATTTTCGATTTCCTGTAATGAAATTTTGGCTGATCTTTAGCTGTGTGTATAAACATTGCTGGCAGATAATGGGTAAGGACTTGTTTCACAATCGGGCTGCAACAGCCAAAGTTTCATAGGAGCACTCCAAAACATTGCAGGCAATTATGAAAATAAATGATTAGATTATGAATCTGCTTCTGTGCCCTGAGGGGACTTCAGCCAAAATCCCACCCTTTTTATAAAACAGCAGTCAGGCCTTTTACCAAGGGCTTGCAAAGAGGACTGGAAAAACAACTGGTAGAGCCCCATATATCACCCCTAACAGTATTTTATTGTACTTGTGTATTGTAGATACGTATTCACGAGTGCATACTTTAACAAATATATCTTTTGTTACAGTTTGTGTGAGATTTTAATTTTTCAAGCCTTTACCTCCATTTCTTTCACCAGCCACATTGTTATGGCACTGGGAGTTCAACATAACTGTCAAAAGCTGCAGGATCCAGGCTGGTACCTGGTACTGCAATGAACTGAAAGAGGGGTGTGTGGCATCAGAAGAGAGAGGAGCTAGAAAGAGCAAGAGGGGATAATGGTAAGCCCTGTGCTTGATACTGGTTTGCCCACTGGAGCACCAGTCCTGAAGGCACTGCATGGGTACACAGTGATGGTCCCTGCAGCTGTGGGAGAAATGCAGGCACGCAGCAGCTCACAAGGCGTGCTACCTGACAGCAAACCTTTTTGGCATCAAGGCCTGGTGGCATTTTCTGACACGACGTGACACTTGTTTAATTGTGGTGCTTGCTGAAATGCATCTCTCTAACCTGGTTTTGCATAGCCTTGTATGCTGGAAAGTCTACGTCAGGTGGATGTTAAAAACTACTGAGCTACAGGATGAATATTTTTCATTCATTTTCTGGGGGAGGAAGAGCAGGGCAAGTATCTGAGCTCAGTTATTGACTGAGCTGTTGACTCAGCTTTGTGACTGTTTGTCACACCTTGTCTGTGCCTTGTGCTTAAGCAAACTAAAATTTACATTTTTCTGGGTTGGGCCATTCACTGGATTTAGTACATAATTGTCACTAGTTTATTAAAATGATATTTCAGTATTATTATTGTTGGTGTTACCCAAAGAGTTTACAAGGCCACGGCATGTGAACACATAATACAAAGCATTTATATTACCATTCATTTATGAATTGACCGTATGCATATTCTAAAGCAATAATAAAAAAGCAGCTATATTTAAGGAGATAATGTGGCCAGATGCTGCATGTAAAATTTGAGGAAAGAAGACTTTTATTAGGGAAAATTCAAGGTGTTTGGTTGGTTTAAGATGTCTGGTTGTGAATGAGTTGTACAACTCACTTTTCTGCTTCTGCGGCGGAGCAGTCAGAAGCTCTTCCAGTTTCCATTCTTAAATAGTGTGGCATGTGCAGGCACACATTGATAACTGAGATCAGGCTGATGAATTGGGGCACTGAACTCAAATGAACACATTTTCTCCATGAATTTGGATGGGGCAGGCACACTTGTTTGACCTGTTGACTTTGTATTTTCTTCAGTAAAAATGGAAGTGAAAATCCAATGCAAACAGCATGGATTACTGCCTAGACTTTGAGGGCACTCACAAAAGGATTTGCTATTTACAAGGGTTTAGATTCAGCATTTCAGTGCTATCAGCTCCATTATTAAGGTCAAACTTTGGTTTTGGATTTACCATGCACAAACATGCCGTTAATACAAACCCTCTGTGTTTAAATAACAATAATGTGATGCGCCGGTAAGCACAGACAAATTCTACTGAGAAACCTTCAGACACTTTTTGCGCACTTGCTTAAGAAATCACCGCAAAGCCTTAGCTCAGACTTGCATTTCTGTTCCTGTCATGGTTTAAGCTCAGTCGACAAATTAGCTATGCAGCCCTCACTCACTCCTCCCCCTTCCTCCCTCCCCCCACTCCCGGAGGGATGGGGAGGAGAATCGAAAGAATGTAACTCCCACGGGCTGAGATAAGAACAGTCCAGTAACTAAGGTATAACACAAATCACTGCTGCTGCCACCAATGATAACAATGATAAGGGAAACAACAACGGAAGAGAATACAACTGCTCACCACCCACCGACCGATACCCAGCCCAACCCGAGCAGTGATCTAACCCTTCTGGGTAACTGACCCCAGTTTATATAGTGGGCATGACATGCTGTGGTATGGAACACCTCTTTGGCTAGTTTGGGTCAGGTGTCCTATCTCTGCTTCCTCCTGGCTTCCACTCCTCCCTGGCAGAGCATGAGACTCAGAAAGTCCTTGGTCAGAGTAAACATTACTGAGCAGCAACTGAAAACATGGGTGTTATCAGCGCTGTTCCCAGGCTGAAAGTCAAAAACACAGTGTTGCACTGCACCAGGTACTAAGAAGGAGAAAAATGACTGCTGCTGCTGAACCCAGGACAGTTCCTCTGAGAAGCCTAACGCACCATGTGTTCAAAACATGCACACCTAAAATGCGAATTTGAGGTAAATTTGGTCTACAGACATATGGGGACTGAGGCTGAGTCTCCTGCCAGAAGAAAAGTCAGTTTGGCTTTGTCAGGTCAGTAGCC
Source organism: Amazona ochrocephala (assembly GCA_039720435.1). Classification (NCBI taxonomy): domain Eukaryota; kingdom Metazoa; phylum Chordata; class Aves; order Psittaciformes; family Psittacidae; genus Amazona; species Amazona ochrocephala. The sequence continues at coordinate 42,927,125 of CM077880.1, read as the reverse complement.
AGTCTGGTTTGGGTTCCCTCAGCCCTGTCATATGAAGGCAGGTGTGGTTTTGGTGCGGCTTCCATTTCCTTATTTTTTTTCTTCTTTTCCTTCCTGTTTCATCCAAGGTGTCTCATGCCCATGGCAGCATCTCAAAGCAACACTCCCCACTACAGGTCATCATTGAGAAAGAGGAAAAGCCATGGCTGTCCTGTGAGGAAGGCAGATAATGATCAAATGACCAAATGCTCTTACCCCTGATACAACTGACCCACTGGGAACATAATCAGACAAACTTGTGCTCTTACAAATTCACAAGCAAGTCCATTTACTAGCAAACTTTTTCTAGGTGTAACCCTTAAATGTTTTTGAATTTCTAAGTTAATGCTAAGCTTTGGATGAAAAAGTGTACCCTGCAAATTAACAGGGGCAAGAGATAAAGTAAATGGCTGCCTGTGTTCATTCTGCAATTTATGAAATACTGAATTCTGAGCTCTGCAGGAGAAGCTGTTACTATTTCTGAATAAGAAACTTATGGGGGTGTGAATTCATTCTCAGCTTGCCTTTGAAGCAGCCTCTCTGGTCTGTCCATGGGCACTTTCAGTGTCCCTGTTATAACAGGCAGCTTTACACAACTGCTTTTATAACCTTCATAATGCAGTGATAAGACCTGCTTTGAGTTTGAATTTGTATGAGTCATTAGTCCAAAGCCAACAAGCGTTTGAAGGAAAAACAAAATGCCAGGATGGCTTTTTATATGCTCCACCTATTGAAATGTGAAAGCAGGAAGAATAGCAGGAGCAAACAAAAATGGCATCCCAAGAAAGTCCAGTCTGAGAAACCCTTTCAGATAAAGAATAGGAGTATTAATGAATGTATTTTTTAGGTACATCTTTGCAAAGGACTTTGTTCTGCACATGTGAAAATTGCTCTCATCAGATTTCTGCTGGAGATGCTGTTATTTGCTATGAGGGTACCTGAGAGGTAAGTATTTCAGCCTCTTGTGCTCACTTGCATCTTCCTAAGACTTGCTAATATTTCAGTAGGAGTTAAATGTATACAGGATGAAAGTGGGTCTATTTCATCAGGACTATCACAAAAATGTCCTCTAAGGTGCATTCAATGCTCCTTGGAGCTTCTAAAATCAGTATAGGAGTATCATCATAGAATCATAGAATCATAGAATAGTTAGGGTTGGAAAGGACCTCAAGATCATCTAGTTCCAACCCCTCTAACATGGGCAGGGACACCTCACACTAAACCATGCCACCCAAGGCTATGTCCAACCCCACCTTGAACACCGTCAGGGATGAAGCATTCACAGCTTCCCTGGGCAACCCATTCCAGTGCCTCGCCACCCTTACAGTAAAGAATTTCTTCCTCATATCCAATCTAAACTTCCCCTGTTTAAGTTTGAACCCGTTACCCCTTGTCCTCTCACTACAGTCCCTAATGAAGAGTCCCTCCCCAGCATCCCTATAGGCCCCCTTCAGATACTGGAAGGCTGCTATGAGGTCTCCACACAGCCTTCTCTTCTCCAGGCTGAACAGCCCCAACTTTCTCAGCCTATCTTCATACAGGAGGTGCTCCAGTCCCCTGATCATCCTCGTGGCCCTCCTTTGGACTTGTTCTAACAGTTCCATGCCCTTTCTATGTTGAGGACAGCTTTCTGGGCTGCTAGTGCACACTGCCGGCTCACGTTCATTTTTATATCAACCAACACCCCCAAGTCCTTCTCCGCAGGGCTGCTCTCAATCTCTTCTCTGCCCAACCTGTATGTGTGCCTGGGATTGCTCCGACTCCCGTGTAGGACCTTGCACTTGTCATGGTTAAACTTCATCAGGTTGGCATCAGCCCACCTCACAAGCATGTCAAGGTCCCTCTGGATGGCATTCCTCGCATCCAGCGTATCAACCAAACCACACAGCTTGGTGTTATTGGCAAACTTGCTGAGGGCGCACTCAATCCCACTGTCCATGTCACCCACAAAGATGTTGAACAAGACCGGTCCCAACACCGATCCCTGGGGGACACCACTCGTTACTGGTCTCCAGCTGGACACTGAGCCACTGAGCACTACTCTTTGCGTGCGGCCATCCAGCCAGTTCTTTATCCACCGAGTGGTCCACCTGTCAAATTGATGTCTCTCCAACTTAGAGAGAAGGATGTCATGTGAGACAGTGTCAAAGGCTTTACACAAGTCCAGGTAGATGACATCAACTGCTCTACCCCTGTCCATCAGTTCCGTAGCCCCTTCATAGAAGGTCACCAGATTGGTCAGGCAGGATTTCCCCTTAGTGAAGCCATGCTGGCTGTCACCAAGCACCTTGTTGGTTTTCATGTGCCTCAGCATGCCTTCCAGGAGAATTTGCTCCAAGATATTGCCAGGCACAGAGGTGAGACTGACTGGTCTGTAATTCCCTGGCTCATCCATTTTCCCCTTCTTAAAAATGGGGGTTATATTTCCCTTTTTCCAGTCATCGGGAACTTCACCTGACTGCCATGATTTTTCAAACATGATGGACAGCGGCTTAGCAACTTCATTTGCCAGCTCCTTCAGGACCCATGGATGGATTTCATCAGGTCCCATGGACTTGTATATGTTCTGGTTCCTGAGATGGTCTCGAACCAGATCCTCTCCTACAGTGGGCCCAGGGTCTTCATTCTCACTGTCCCTGCACCTGTCTTCCAATACTTGGGTGGCATGGTCAGAGAATTTGTCAGGGCAGACTGAGGCAAAGAAGTCATTAAAAACCTCAGCCTTCTCCAAATCCAGGGTAGCCAGTTCTCCCGATAGCTTCTGGAGGGGGCCCACGTTGTCCCTATTCTGCCTTTTATTTGCAATGTACCTATAGAATCCCTTCCTGTTATCCTTAACATCCCTAGACAAGTTTAATTCTAAGTGGGCCTTAGCTTTCCTAACCTGGTCCCTAGCTTCCTGGACAACATCCCTGTATTCTTCCCAGGCCACCAGTCCTTGCTTCCATCTTTTATAAGCCTCTTTTTTCCTTCCAGTTTTGCTCAGCAGCTCCTTATCCATCCATCTCCTGGCCCTCCTGCAGCACTTCCTTCTAGTTGGGATGTATCGCTCTTGAGCTTGCAGCGGGTGATCCTTGAATATCAACCAACAGTCTTGGGCCCCCCTGCCCTCTAGGGCTGTATCCCATGGAACCTTACTGAGCAGGTTCCTGAAGAGGCCAAAGCCTGCTCTCTTGAAGTCCAGGGCAGTGAGCTTGCTGCACCTCTTCTCACTGTCCTGAGGATCTCGAATTCAACCATCTCATGATCGCTGCAACCAAGGCTTCCCTGGAGCGTCACATTTCCAACCAGCCCTTCCCTGTTGGAGAGCACGAGGCCAAGCGTGGCACCTCTGCTTGTCGGCTCCTCTATTACTTGCAGAAGGAAGTTGTCTTCCACACAATCGAGGAACCTTCTGGATTGCTTGTGCTGGGCTGTACCATCCCTCCAACAGATATCAGGGTGGTTGAAGTCTCCCATGAGAACAAGGGCCTGCGAGCATGAGGCTGCTCCTATCTGTCTATAGAGCGCTTCATCCACCGAGTCCTCTTGGTCAGGCGATCTGTAACAAATCCCCACAATAATGTCACCCATTGCTGTTCTCCCTTTAACCCTGACCCACAAACTCTCTGTCGACTGCTCACCTGTCCCCAGACAGAGTTCCATACTCTCCAGCCTATCCCTAACATAAATAGCAACTCCCCTTCCCCGCTTACTGGGCCTGTCTTTCCTAAAGAGCCGGTAACCTTCCATTCCAACACACCAGTCATAGGAGCCATCCCACCATGTTTCTGTGATGCCTATGATATCATACCCCCATAGATGTGCACACATCTGTAATTCCTCTTGTTTGTTCCCCATACTACGGGCGTTTGTGTAGAGGCATCTGAGCTGAGATCCAGTTGAAGCCGGCTCATTGGCTGGAGCAGCTGGAATATCTCTACATTGCTCTGAATGTTTACTGTAGGTGCTGCCAACCGACTGGGTGTGTTGGGATGGAATGCTGCCCCCCTCCCCCAACACATCTAGTTTAAAGCATCCTTGACCAGCCTGGCAAGCCTCCTACCAAATCCACTCTTCCCTTTCTTTGTCAGACCAGCTCCACCAGCCCCCAGTAGACCTGGCCTACTATATTGAGTCCCATGTTCAAGGTACCCAAACCCCTGACTATAGCGCCACCCTTCTAACCATTTATTAACGTGCCCAATCCTCCTAGCCTTTTCAAGGTCCTGCCCTGTATCCTGGAGAATTGACAAAAAGACGATCTGAGCTCCAGAGCCCCTTAACCACCTCTCCCAGAGCTCTGTAGTCCTTCTTTATGCTCTCCGAGCTACTGCTATCTATATCAGTAGCACCCACGTGGATCACTAGAAGTGGGTAATAGTCAGTGGGACTGTCTAGAGCAGGCAGCTTCTTGGCAACATCCCTGATCCGAGCCCCTGGTAGGCAACACACCTCCCTTGAGCCTGGGTCAGGCCAACAAATGGGTGCCTCTGTTCCTTTCAGCTTAGAGTCCCCTACTACTACGGCCCGCTGCTTTTTCCTGGCAGCACCAGTAGTGACCTTCGTTACCAGTGCATCAGCCGGTTGTTCCTGGTGGGAGTGTGGTTCCTCATCAGCCTCCTGCAGGACAGCAAAGCAGTTCTGGGTAGGAACAACAGATGTAGGAGGAAGCCCCTTGCTTTTAATTGTTCTCTTCCTCCTTGCTTTGTTGCTTTTTTCTGTTTCCCAGATTCCTGGGTTAGCGGCCTCCTTTCCTGCATGAACTACAGGGGACGCTTGAGGCCCCTGCACAGTCTGGTCCTGGAGCAAGCAGCGCTGCTCCCCCTCAGCTTCCCTGACACCTTTCAGCCTGGTAACAGCTTCCTGCAGCTCAGCCACCTGCTGCGGGAGGACCTCCACCAGGGAGCACAGAGTGCAGCCCTGCCCATGGTGCACCCTCCTCTCAGGAGAGCAGTGCAGGCACTCTCTGCACCCCAAGATAACCAAAGTAAAGATGTGGTGTCTGTAAGAACATAGCTAAGCTGTTACTAAGAGGGTTACAGCTCTTAAAAACAGACAGAATTCAGAAATATGGCTTTGCTCTGTGTTCATGTTCATGTTGAAAGAGGCTGAGGTAATTCAGAAGGAGGCTTTATTTATCCAGTAATGACTCAAGACTAAAGAAGGATCTTTTAATTACACTCCAGTGACAGAAAAATATGAAAGCACTATTCATGATACCCTAGAGACCACGTGATATCTTGGTGGCAGTTTGTTCTGTCCAAACAAAAGAAAACTATTTACATTTTGCCTAAATATGCTCCTCCAAGGATTAATATTTGCAGGGGATTTGTGAAAAACTGGTTTCCTATCAACACAGGTTATTTAAATGAGAAACTGAACATTACAGTAAGTGAAAGGATCTCCAAAAAACGTATGACCAGTGGCTGTATTTGCTAAGACAGAGAAATACAGGTGTTGGGTCTCAGACTGTAACAAGTAAGGACTCAGGGGCTGGATTTTGATTGATGCTGGCCCCATTGAGTGTGCAGATGTAGCATAAGCAAAGGTGGCTGGAGCCTGGGGAAACAAGGAGCTATGGCTACTCTCTTTGAAGGTGCATAATGCTTGGTTTTTTGCAGTTTCTAGTTGAGTGGAGTTGCCTCATTCCTTTGTTTGAGACAAACAAAGATATTTTGAATGTATATACCTGAAATCCCATTGCTCAGAATTACTGACCTGGCTGGCAGGGAGCTGCAGCAGACCACAGAGATGGGCATTTGTTTTGTCACAGGCACTTTTGGTAAAACACAACACTGATTTTCATAAGAAAGAGAGGAAAAAAATGATCAGCGTTATCTTTTATGTTCCTCATCAGGTTTGTGCCCTGCCCTCTGGGGGTTTTGGATCTTTTTCACTGGGAAAGCTAGGGCTGGTCCCCGCTGCAGGCAGGGCAGTGCTCTACAAGCAATAGAAGGGTGAGCTACTTCTGTCACTTCCCATATTTAAAAAGTATAGGTTTGTCCATGTGGGTTTTTCTGAAGCTGGGGGAAGGGGAGTGAGATAACCACAGCCTTTCAAGGCAGGCAGGCCAGTGGGAATTTTTGGTGTGCTCCCAAGTTATTAATTAGCATCAGCTGATGAGTAAGAAAAATGTGGCTGTCTGCTGACTTGTAACGTGTCTTAGTAACAAAACAGGTCCTTGTAGCAGCAGTTTACCGTTACTAATGCAGAGCCAAGCCCTCTGTCAGCCCCACAGCCAAATAAAGGGCTGCCTTTCTGCTTCCTGTTTGCTTGCCTGATCTCTTGGTCCCCCTACCGACCTCTGCGGGCAGCCTCGCGAAAACACTGTTCATCAAATTCTGCAGCATGCTGCGTGTAAATATAAATATGAGTCAATAAGGATACTAGATTGTGTCATAGTCAGTTAATAAAAAGGCATTCTCCATGTTTAAGGCTGTTTGATCCTCAGTCCTGAAAACTGCAGGGGTTTTGCAAAGCAGTTTCAGGTCACGATAGTGGGGAAGCACTCGAGGTAGGCACTGAAGGCATTCCTTACCCTACCTAGCATGATGTCTCCCCCAGCAACCTAGTGCTGGTTCTCCCTGCCCGAAGAAGAAAGCAGCATCATCGACTGGGATATGCTGCTGCAGGGACCCAGCTGTGTCCACTGGGAGGCAACCTGCTCCCCGGGGTCAGCTGTGAAGGAGCAGACCGAGGGAAAGGCAAAGGCAGATGGCAAACAAGCTGATCCTGCTCTGAGTGTGAGGCTGGGCTATAGCAATGACCTGCTGAGGTCCCTTCCTTACCCAAGTCACCCTCTAACCCTCTAACCCACGCCAGGACTGCTCAGGATGAAATATCCTCTACCCACTTTCCTGTGTCAAATACTTGGCTCTCCGGCCTGTTTTCAACCTTGGCTTCTGGCCACACATTTGTACCTGTATTATCATTCTGTGACTTAAATTCTGTCCCACTCCTCCGCATCTTCTGCACATGCACAGAAGGAAAAGACAGAGCATTTTAGGTTAGCGAAATTATCCAAGGCTGTGTTTTCTGGCAGATATTTTTGGTCTGAGATCCAGATTTGCTATCTGCTACCAAAGGTGAGAGACAGGCTTGTCCTAAGAAACCTTAGGAACCAGAGCAAGAGGCATTCAGGGACCCTGAGCTGGCAGACGCTGGGGTATTTGTCCTCTGTGCTGGAGCGTGCCACACTTTGGTACCCAAGACATGAGCTGTTGTGGCTACACTGGTCAGACTAACACTGTGATAATGTCGCTGTGAGAGGTAGGGCACATAGGTCCTTGGGATCACAGTAGAGCTCCCAGCCTGGGGGCCAGCGGTGTCACCCCCTTCCTTCCAGAGTAGCTGGGAGGCTGTGCTGTGTGCAGGGGCTGGAATCAGGGGAGCACACCCACTTCAGGTACAACTCAAATCCATCACTCTTCCCATGTTCAAGTAAAACAAGCCAATGGCCTCTGCTTTGGTATTGCTCCCAGTGGTCAGAGTTCAAAAAAACACTAGTGTTTGGTTTTTTTCTAGCAAATTGGTGACTGAAGGAGCTCAGAAAGGCACATCCAGGCACATCCTTGAAGCTGCTGGTTCACCTTCCCTGCTCTTCACCCAGAAGTACCAGGATAGATATTCTTGCACAGATGGGCTGGTGCAACTTGTGAACTATCCCCCCAACCCCAAAGTTTGCCAGTGACTGGGCAGCTTGGACACTAACTGCCAGTCTCTAGACCAATGTAGCCATTCCTCTTCCCAGTGGTCTCCCATGCCCCTCAGCTGCCGGTGTGCTTGGTCCCCAGCACAATGCCTGCTGTGGAGATACAGCAGATGGGGCTCAGAGGGAACAGCCTCTGTGGAGCTGGACATCCCTGATCACGTGCCAGGTCCCAGTGTAGGAGTCCTGCTGTAGGAATAGTTGGCATTCACACCCAATGTCTGCTACACTGGGAGGGGGATGAAAAACCTATAGTTCCTTTGCGAGTGACTTTTAGACATAACAGCATTAGGTAGTGATGATGACCATTAAAGCCCCTTTTGGGGACAACCTCTGCAGAGCTTCCTCCTCCTGGGGAGGCAGCAGCTCTGTGCTCATCACCAGCTGCTGGGATGCAAGGGGAAGGGGAACCACCACCTGCCACCACCAGAAGTGCCAGGAGGCATCTGAGCCATCCCCCTTCACTGCCTTCATGGCCCACCAGCCCCCACTAGTGACACATGCTGTAGGTAGCTCCCTGTCCATCACCCCATGCATGCCCACTGTTCCTCCTCCCAGCCACCAGCCCATGGCAGCCCAGTGAGCTTGCTTGAGGTTGGGAGTGCTTTGGCCAGTAGCCCATCTCTCTTAACCCAACCTATCTCCTCATGGAACTGTGTTTCAACAGGAAACCACCTCGGCCACAGTTTAATGGGGGAAAAGGAAATTTCTAAATCCCTGCCCCCGGGGTATGACCTGTATTTCACCCTGGGATTTTGAACTGCAGTGTCCCTAGTCAAACAAAGTCACCATAAATCTGTTCACTCCTTCATATAGGGTAATGACTGCACATGACTTATCTAAATTATTTAACAGCACTGATCAAACATATTTATCTGCTAATGAAATAAACAATTTCTGGGCCACAGCACCATATGAGCGATAGCTTAGAAAAGATAGCTGGGTTTCAGGCGCCTGCCAGTCATTGCTAATATTGTTTCAAGACCAACTGGCAAATGAATAGTGTTTTTAATGTGAACTGGTATTTGTTGTTTGCTGGTCTGATTAGTCTTATTTTCCTCTTGGCGAAGTTCTTGCTATATGAAAACCAGTTAAACTAAAAATCAGCTTATGAGACTGTTCTGTTTAGATTCATAAGTTTCCATCTTGCCTCTTCTAGCTAGATGGATATTTTCAATCACTCTTGTTTGACAAGCTCAAAGGTAAGGACCTAACTGCCTTTTGTTCACGTTCAGCAGAAACTCAGGCACATCTCAGTTTAATCATGATCTTTGAATCTGGTTTGGAGGAAAAAGGCTGCTTGGAATAAGTATAGCGTCATGATGCATGGACTGTTTCCTGTAAATATGAAGTGAACTGGGGGAGAGGGCAGGAGGGACACGAATGTTTTGACACAAACAGACACACAAAACATTTTTTTTCTGGTAGTTAATTTTCAAAACAGAAATCACTTCTACATAATTAAATCTTTTGAGAGGTCCATCTGCATGCTTGTCCCTGCCGCAGGACTGGTGTTTTGCTGTCCATAATTAGGCACAACTGGTCCCTTCTGCAGCTCCCCAGTGAATTGGTGGCTCAGTCAGCAGCTCCCGATGTGTTTCTGGAGGAGGCGGCTGCAGCTCCAAGCCACCACGTGCTGGGGAGGGCAAGGGCATTGGGGAGAACCAGTTAAAGTAATGACGGGAATTACCAATCCCCTGGGCCAGGGTTTCAAATATAAGCATACAAGCCCTGTTTCCAGCAGGGTTGCACATGTAGCTCCTATTGTCCACCCAGTCTTTTAGACTGGAAATACATTATCCTGATGTAAACAAAACAGAAATGATGAGCTCTTACTGAGATTTATTGCCCTTTCTGCTGGTATGCAGGGTGGGGAAAAAAATAGGCCTGTAAATGTGAGTAGTACTCTGCGTTAAAGGTAACAGGTTTTGAGCAGACTGCTTTCATATATGTGTGTCTCCTCTTTCTTCCTGTTTCTGTCATTAGACTCCATGCATTTCTCTGCACAGCAGAGAAAAACAGCCTGTTTTCTCTCAGAGTGCCTCATGTTTAAGACCTCAGCTGCAGGTATCTTGGGTATAAATTATCCCAATACACTGTGCTCAAGCCTGTAGAAGCAATGCAAATGTCCCTAAGCCAAGCAGTCAGCATCAGGGTGATGTGGGAAGCCATTTGCTCCCATGGATGGGCTGGTTGCTGGCAGGCAGCCCTCATTTCCCATGCAGTGGGGGGAACAATGGCAAGATGCTTGTGGAGGGGTGGCAGGACCCTACAGAGTCTTCCTGCATGCTCCAGGAAACACGTTCCATGCACTTAGAGATAGATCAGTACTTGCAGGGAGGCTGGGGAGAGGGGAAGCTGCCCCCATGCCCACCATGCTTTCCTGTAAGAACCTTAGACCTGGGCCGAGCTGCTGCAGGGGAGATGGTGGCTTTGTGTATGCAAAACTGCACTGAGTGCTTCCTAGTGTGCTGAGTGCTGGACCTTCCCAGGAGGAGAAGGAGAGTCTGGATGCCATCAAAGCACTGATCTGTGCCAGTGTTGTGGGGAGGAGGAGCATAAGACAACCACAATGCTGGAAAGCTCATGGAAACTTTCCAACATGGGGATGCCCTGCAACAGTCCCAGTCCCCCTAGGCATCTTCACAGAATTACAGAATCACAGAATACTTAGGGTTGGAAAGGACCTTAAGGTCATCAAGTTCCAATTCCCCTGCCATGAGCACGGATGCCTCGCACTAAACCGTATCAACCAAGGCTCTGTCCAGCCTGGCCTTGAACACTGCCAGGGATGGGGCATTTACCATGCTTCTCTGGGTAACCTGTGCCAGTACCTCACCAGCCATCTTTCCCCAGGTCAGCTCCACCAAGGCAGTGCCTCACTAACTCCACCACACACTGGCTTTCCCTGCTGTTCATGGGCAGGAAGGAGCTGCCTTAGCACCTCATGTCAGGGCAGGGCTAATTTTCACTGGTGCTTTTTACATGATCCAGGAGCTCAGGAGTAACAGATGGCAGTGTTTATGGCATTGTGGTGGTGTTGCCTGCCAGCTTCACACTGATACAAGCCCAGCAGGGAAGGACAATCCCTCCCATTCATAAAATCCTGGGATTTTTATTGTTTCCTTTGACATTAGGTTTTTGAATGATACTGATTTATGCACACGAACATCCTAGTGATCTTGTGAAAAATCACACAGTGGCATGGGGGCAGGGAGGCAAAAGCATAATTCTTTTTGGTCCAGTTCTCTCCCAGCCTGGGTTTGAAATATGGTCTGCAGTTAATGATGAAGTGATGAGGCTGCAGGGACATTCTGCTTACCCAACAAAAGGAACAAAGCACATCTTTTAGCAAAAAGCAGTATTTTTTTGTACCTGAAAGACTGACAGCACCCATAAAGCACTGAGGCTTTGAAGCTGGTGTTCAGGGGGAGGTTAAGTGCATGCAGCAGTAAAGCTAACTGACAGCTTTAGAAGTAGGGACACCTAAAACCATTCTCAAATGGAACTGCAATGCATATAAACTGTCCTAGACTGGGCTTTCATCTCTTTATGTGCTATCCTTTTACTCTTGTATTTGGATTTGAAGCTGACAAGTAAGAAAATCACTTCTGCTGCCATTGCTTTTTAAGCAGAAATCAAAGATTATATTAACGATGTGTACAAAATGTGAAGGCTCATTTCAAGTGTTTTCTCAGCAATTTTTTGAAACAACCTCTTTAGTAGTGTGTAGGTCTAACTCCTGCTCATAGCTGTGGTTACACCTGACAGCAAATGACTGTCAGAATAAAATGCTGTTATGGCACAGTGCTTAAAAGATCCCTTATGCAGCTACAGCACAGTTATAACTTAAAGTCTTGGTGAAAAGGGGATTGTAAACGTCAAGACCAAAAGGGTAATATGACAATATAATACAATTTCTCAGTACAAAAGCTTTGTATCTGTCCTGGATTTCATAAACATGAATTGGTATCTTCTGGCATGGTAATTCAGAGAAACCCTAGGCCATCAGGCTTCTCAGTGGGTAGCAGTAGCCTTGGATGCAGTCAGTATCCCCTGTGCCAGCGCCTCACAGGAAGTGAGTGTCTCACTCCCCCTGGGAAAGCTGCTTCCCCCCACAACATGATAAATACCATGTCCTACTCATTCAGCATCCTGCCCATGGTCCCTGCTGTTACTGCATATCCAGTCCTCCCACAGCCAAACCCTGTCCTCCATTCCCTGAGCATGCTGGGTCATGAATTTCATTACATGGCCTCAGGCAGATGCAGTGGAGATACATAGCACTGTAACACCTACCACAGAGGGATAATAAGTAAAATCAAATATGATTTATGATATAAGAAAATATGACATGTTTCTTACCAAGTAGTATTAAATATAATTTTCAATTTGCATATTTACAAACTCATTTTTAACTAAAATTTTTTGTTTTCTTAAAATCAGTGTAGAGTTGAAATTTAATTCACAATTATGATGGCCTATTTTGAAGTTACTATAGGGTATTGAAATAGTATGAACTGAATAAACACTGATAGATAACATTCAAACAATACTTGTTTGCTCTCAAAGTCTGTGACACAGCTGGAGCTCTAGAAGAAGATCACTCACAGTGGCCACTTTGAACCAGAGTTTTACTGAGGAGATGTACTAGCTTTTGGCAGCATCAGCCTTTTATCCAGATACAGAAGGAATATCTGCTTTACTTTGCTTTAGTTGTTTAAAATCCTTGACTATGGACAAGGCTTTCAGTAACCAAGCCATTCATTTCCAGTGCATAATGTAATGTGAGAAGAGTAAATGATACATATAAAACAAATCTACCCTAGTTTCAAGTTTCTGCACTTTTATTAAATCTCACTTTTCATCCAGAAAAAGCAGGATGCAAAAACCAGTTGGCCCTTTCAGTTCTCATTTGTTGTTCTCTGTCATATAAAATGAAGAACCTAAGAAGGGTATGTTAAGTTGTGTAGTGGCTTAAATACGTCCACCATGCGTCCTCCTGGACAGCAAAAAAAAAATGCTAAATTCTGTGCAAAGATCATACACAACTCCAAATCAACACATCTTTCTGGCTAGTAATCAGCAAGGTCTTGCTGCTAATTCATACTGCAATTAAAGCCACTGATTCTAACCACTTCGGTTGAAATGAGTCTATTCATATGCCCTGCACTCTGAAGACGCTTCTCACTGTCTCCCACAGCTAGAAGTCACAGATCTGGGTGAACAGAAACTCTGAGGAAAAAACAATTGCCCTTGAGCAATGCAAGTGGAATAAAAGACCAAATCTGAAGCAGGACCCGCTGGCTAGGCAGGGCAGCCAGACTGGTCCTCATGAGAAGAAATGTTCTTGCTATGAGAGTGGGCAGGCATAGTCATGCTCTCTTTTCCTACCTTAAGGACCCAGTAGGAAAATATTGCTGTGCCAAAATGTTGTCTCATTGCAGCCGTTGATGACTTCTTTGAGGCAGAGATAAGAGCTCCTGTAGTCCCTCTAGAAGGGATACTTGAAAGGGTAACATAAAATATCCTTGCTGCTTCAATGTGTGCTACTGGAATTATTCATGAAGTGGTATCTGCTCTAAAGTTCCTCATTCCCCATCGAGATGTCACAGCCTGCTTGTTACCAAACACAGTCTCATCAATTATAAAGAGAGGTTTCCTCCTGGAAGAGAAGGAATAAATGACACATTGCGGTATTCAAAACATGTAACCATGCAGAGCTTTGTCAAATGGGATGATGTTGCCTCACTGAGATTTCATAAAATGCCTATAGCAACTTGGGGTCCCTTTTCTGACTTTCGTTGCTGCATGCAGAAACCAGACCCATCCTGCTTCTTTGTTCACCAAAGGACCAAGAGATGCTGAAGTACTCTGGAGACTCAGATTACTGCTGGCTCTCCAGGACACCATTTCACCTGGGCTGCTAGTATTTGCCATGATGCTTATCCCTCTGATTCTGCAGTCTCGTTGGCTGTATGCATCATGCAGTGTCTGCCCTGAAACATGATGCTTTCTTGGACTTTCAGGTGGGACACTGAGAGCTTTGCAAAACTGTCCTAAATGTTGAAATGATCACATCTGAAACCAGAGGAATTTTGCTTTGGTGTGGGAAGTAGCAGGGGCTTGTGAACATTTTGGATAAGGCTCTATGTAGATAGCCATCTTTCAGCCAAGCTACTGAAAGAGAACTTCTAAAACTGAATTTTCCTTTTAAAACTGATGAGCTGAAATAGCTGTCACAGTTCCTGGTGAGCTGCTCCTTCTGATATGGAGAAAGCAGCAAGAGAGAAACTGCTGGGGTTTGTGACTTAATGGGAGGCATTGCTTATGTGTTAGCAGTGAATAAGGGGATCCTTAAGATAAGGGAAGAGCATGAAACCTAAAGCAATACAGTACCTTTCCCTACACTACAATTTGGTTTTGCTCATCCTTCACTCAATTCTAAGGATTGTCTGATCTAAATAAACAGTTAAAATTCTCTCACATCTTTATCCCATTCCCATTTACTCTTTCATAACAAGATTTTACAAGTTTTAAGCATTTTTTATCACTACTATTTAGCCATTCAGCTCCTAGGATCTTTTGACCATCACCCAATTATAGTGCATTAGATTCCTGCAGGGTAGATTTTGCTATGTATGTTTGACTTTTCTCATTAGAAAAATGAACCTCTTTGCAATATTATCTTCTTTTTTATTTATGTTTTATTTTGTGTGTGTGTGTGAGCGTGAGCGATGATGAAGCAACCTGTGGTGTCAATACAAATGCTGTGACATTTATAGCAGTTCAGCTGGGAACATGCTGCCTGCCTGTTCCTTTTATACCTAATTTGCTGATGATTTCCGACAGGGTATGAGCACAAGCAAGCACTAGGTTCGATAACAGAGTCTGCTGATGCCCTTTTTTTTTCTAACCATTATCTAATTTTGGCAGGACCACAGATCCTGCTCTTAAACCTGATAAGAGGGTCAGCACACAGCCCAATCCTACAGTAAAGGCTTTGAGATCACTTAGGCAGGATGTCTCAGTCCAGCACATGCTGAAAAGGGGTTATCTGACCCAGGAGATTGGCAATGTCTTCTGGTCCCCATGAGCTTGCTGGGTGCCAACAGCCCTCATAATCCCACACTTACTATTGTTATTGGTGTGTCTCGACTTGCTTGCCGATTCCCTTTGTTTCCTCTCTCCTGATTTGAAAATGGTCTCAAACCCTAAGTAAAAAGTGCTATTTAATCACAGTGATTTACAAGGTTATTTTCTACTCTGTGCAAGTGTTAACGTGCAGAACAATGTGAGGAAAGAACTGGGAGGGCCACAGATCTGAAGGCAAGAAAGGACAATTAGATGTAGCACAATCACCTGCAAGGAACAGCTCACTGGATTTGTTTGAATGTCCATATATTGAAGTAAATAACTTGTATTAGGCTAAAGAATATCACCCTGAAAGGCACCAAATCTTCAGCTCATGCCATCAAGAGGTGAGAAACCGTTTATATCTCAGCCCTTTGATAATCACCCTTCTTTCTGAAAAATGGATTTGTGTAAAAAAATGCATTTCTTACTACTGCTACCTAAAACTGGTAACTGTTACCTTGATGTTGATTATGTTGATAATTTGAACATTACCACTGAATCCTTTGTCTGAATTAGTACCTTCTTAATACTATGCATTTTGAGAGCCTATAGAAACATTCTCTACATATTTTGACAAGCAAATGGCATTATTTTTTTCTGAGCTTTTGGCAGTTTCCCTGTGTTACAATTCTTTGGTGGGTCTCTTCTGCAAGTTAATTTTATTCTGTAAGAAATGTCGTCACTAACTTGACACAGGCTTCTAGAATAATCTCACCGATGTTGTATATAAGCATTTGCATCACTGTGTTGCTCACTATTTTCTTGCCTATATATTTAATATATTTTTATATATTTCTATATATATTTTTATATCTTTTTGGTCTGCTTTGTTTTGGTTTGGTTTTTTGCCACAGCATTGTTCAGAACGCTCCAGTTCTAGTCTTTGCCCTCTTTTAATTCCCAAACACTACAAAGTCATTTCTTTCCAGCATCCTATTTCCCACCACGCAAGTCCAGCACTCATCCTTTCTAGATGTGTTAAAGTCCTTTGCATTGTCTTGTGTTAAAATCCTTCTTGTTTGGGTGACTCGAGCTGAGCAACTACCCCAGCTCACCTCTCATGACTGCCATATCATAGCATATTTCCTTTGCAACCTGGGCATCTTCCACTCATTGGCTTTGTGGTGTTCCTGTAACTGCTTTCAGGTCCTGAACAAAAACACTGCCTTGGTCCTACACTGATTGAGTCAGAAATCTTGCAGCTCATTTCATGACTGCTCCTCATGGTTAATCAGCGAGGTCTTAATCCACTGGCTGTGTCCTGTATTATGTAATGGGGATATTTTGTTGATGTTGGTGGGTTTTTTTTGAGATAACAGCCAGCTAGCCTGTTTCAATGAATATGGGTGTCCTGGATTCAGCAGTAGCAGTCATTTTTCTCCTTCTTAGTACCTGGTGCAGTGCTGTGGTTTTGACTTTCAGCATGGGAACAGCACTGGTAACACCGATGTTTTTAGTTGCTGCTCAGTAATGTTTACTCTGACCAAGGACTTTCTGAGTCTCATGTTCTGCCAGGGAGGAGGGGAAGCCAGGAGGAAGCAGAGACAGGACACCTGACCCAAACTAGCCAAAGAGGTATTCCATACCACAGCACATCATGCCCACTATAGAAACTGGGGGCAGCTACCTGGAAGGGCTAGAGCACTGCTCGGGTCAGGCTGGGTATCGGTCGGTGGGTGGTGAGCAGTTGTATTCTCTTCCCTTGTTATTTCCCTTATCATTATTATTATTGGTGGTAGCAGCAGTGATTTGTGTTATACCTTAGTTACTGGACTGTTCTTATCTCAGCCCGTGGGAGTTACATTCTTTCGATTCTCCTCCCCATCCCTCTGGAAGCAGGGGGCAAAGAAGAAGGGGGGAAGTGAGTGAGCAGCTGTGTGGTTCTGAGTTATCGGCTGGGCTTAAACCACCACAATGGGTTAGAAGTCTGCGATGCATCCACAATCGCCTTTCATCAGCCAAACTTGTAAACAGGAGAAGTGAAAGATAGGTCAAGTTATGCTAGTTCATTCTTATAAAACATTGGTGCCAGTGGTTAAATGTACATCTTCTTGATCAATGAACATCAAGCTTGTCCATAGTTTCACATATCACGGAAATCGGCCAGCAAGTCTATAGCTTTCAGCCAGGGACCTCCTGCTTGTCCTGTTCAATTAGCATGTCACCATCTTGTCTTAAATTTTCTATAATTCTCCTGCACTTAGGAAGCTACTGAAAAGCCATTCCTTTCGCAGCCAGCCCTTTTGAGGTACTTGGGATGCACATGACACAGTCTGCTCCTGTTACAGAAGCCAGCATCCTGCATCTTCCAAAAGCAGATTAAGAAAGCACTTTACTGGATGTTTTGCCCTTTTTTGTCACATTCTTCTATCCCCCGGTTTTAGATATATTTACATTTAATAATTTTCCTTGAACAAATGGTAGATTCCCAAAGTAAGAAGATGCCTCTATCTAGCATTGGCCATGAGATTTACTACTGCTTGCAGTATGTGCTGTCCTTCTCTGAGTTTCTGGAAAATCCTAGCATGTCACTCACACAGCCGTGGGATGACAGGACTAATATATTTTTTTGGGGTGGGTGCAACTGTGATGCTCTGCATGGGAATCTGCGTAATGTCCCCCCTTCCCTATAACCCATGGGTTGTGCTAAAGGAAGGCTGGAGCCCAGCATATGCTGCCTACCCCATGCCCACCCGCTCACTCTACTTCTCACTTTTTGTTTGGAAGCTGCAACAGCAACTTTGTGCTTTACAAGTGTGAGTTCATTTGAAAGATTTCCAAAGCAGCCTGTAGCTTTTCCAACCTGCTCAGACTTGGAGTCTCCTTGTATGACAGCCTTTTGAAATGGCCACAAATATGTTTTCTCACTACCCATTCATGTATTAAATAGTCATCTCAATGATGAAATGCTTGCCTGGGTCTCACTTAATGAACAAGTGTCAGATGTTTAGCACCAGTAGACTTTACTGCTCAAAGGCAAAACTTTCTTGGACCTCCTCTCAGTCACTTCCAGCCGTGTCTGACTGAAAGAATGGGGAGGGGGGTGGAAGAAAGGAAGAGGCTGTTCCTGTCAATGGGATTCCAGCTGGTTTGTATATAAAATCTTTCCAGGACACCCAAAATGCTTCATTCAGAAGCATTGGACATCATATTCTAAATAAACCCAATTATTTGGTTGACATCTACAACCCTGCTGAGGTATGTGATAATGGTTCCCCTTGTCTACTAAGACAAACACACGCATTCTCCCCACAGCAAGCAGCCAAGCGGCCCTCGCCAGCCTCGGCGGCAGAAGAATGCACCCCTATTCCCTGCTGCTTTCCCTCTGTGCCTGCCCGTCCGGCAAGCCAAGCCCCTGAGAATACCCTGCATAAGTTCCTGGCGAGGACCATCATTTTTATGTTGCTTTTGGGTAAACTTCAATGACTCATCTTGTATTCATGCTCCTCTTTGGTTGACTTTTTTTATTTATCTATTTTTTTTTCTTTGAATGCTCTGATGTGCCAAGCTGTGAGCAGTTTGCTTGACAATGTGCAATGCTTGGGGAACAGATGGGCTCTTTCCTTCCACCCGGTGGCATGCAAAAATGAAATGTGATCCATCGAACTTCAGTCTGTGACATTTCATTCAGAATGGTTGTTTTAACACCTACTGTGCCCCCCACCCGTTCAGTTGTATTTCCTTTCGCATTGAATACAACTTTAAGACAAACTCGGTGTTTGTCAACTCCGGCAGTCTGCATTGCAGCAGTACCTTGCACAGGATCATCTCAAATTGCCCTCCTCTACAAACACATACTTAGAGAAAGTTCCTGCCCCTGAAAATTTACAGTTTGGGCAAGGAAAGTGGTTTGTCAAGCTTAATAGCAGCTCTGGTAATGGACAGAGCTGACTACACTGTCTGACCTCGCCTTTGCCAGGGCTGGTGCAAACTCACTATTATTTAACCTACAAACTCTATTTAAACGCAGACAAAACATTTGTGGGAAATAACGGTTTGGTTTTCCATATGCCATTTCCTGAACAGCTGAGCAAGAAGATGAGAAGGAATGTTTCATGCTCTGCTGCGCCACTTGTTCAGAGACGGACTTTCCACAAGGTTGACTGGTATCATTTTTTTCGCTGAAACTTTGCTTGCTGCCATTAGGAAGCAAATGGCACATCACTCAAATGCACACTGCTCATCTCCATGAAATCCCAAGGGGAACAGCTAGTGCAGGACACTACGATGATTCAGAAAGTCAGATCTGTGACTGCTGCAGTGACATACACTCAGTCCAAAGACCATCTGTGCAAGAAGAAAGGGTTCACTCCTTGGCTGACTGAAAGACTTATTTCCCTGTGGGTAAAAGAAAATGAATGTAAGAGTTCGGATGTTCCTATACAGAGCTGGCGGAGCTCAGCTTCTTGAAGCTGTTGATGGCTGCCACAATGCTTGCCGAGAGCAAGATCAGCACACAGACATGCTAGGCTTTTGCAAGCTTTAAAGATGGATTAAAGCGGAATATTCACAAAGGCTAATTAAGCGACAGCAGCTGCTCTTCACAGGTCAGTCTGCAGGCAGCAGAGGGACAGAAGGTCCCTAGGGAGAGACTCGAAGCACTTCCCTGCATTAAACTCTTGTTATGAGTCACCTCCTGGGAGAGCCTCTGACCTCTCACAAATGCCCCCTCCACTGTTTCATATGTCTTACCTTTCCAGCTGGGTCCCCTGGGCTCCTCTGCTGGTACCAGGGATACAGGCCAAAGGAAATAGCTGCAAAATCTGTTGCTGGTGGAAGGATAAGCATGTTGCAAATGACTCCACAGGCTCGAATGGGGTTTGATCTTTCCAGTTATAAAACACAGCTTGCTAAATTCTGAGGTTCAAAGCTCTCTGCTAATATTTTAAAGTGAAAAACAATAATCACATAGAATTTAGCAAGTCACAAGCTGGGTTATGATGAGCTGCTTGGTTTGTCAGTTCCCAGCTGCTACTTTGATAAATCACTGGGGGATTTCCTCACTGGCTGTGTTGCCAGCTCTCCCAAGATGAATACAGAGAACAACAAGTTTTGTATTAGATTTTATGGGCTGGAGCCTTCAGCATACTGAGTTCCCTCTGAGCCACATGGATATGAACCAAGGACAAGCTGACTGCACTGTATCTCTGTGTTTATGGGGACAGAGTTCCCCATGAGCACAAAACTGGTGGGAACACTGCTCCAGCTCCAGATTTCAGATACATGTCCTCTGGCACAGAGAGGTAGAAGCAAGGGAGACAGGTGGGAATAGGGCTCCTCGGTGTCCATCCTCTCCCTGCTGGGCTCCTCTGAGCCTGAGTTATGGCTGCAGCAGAAACTGCAGGTTTACAGCTGCTCTTACCGCTCCTAGGGCCAGCTGGGCAGCACCTACAGCTTCGCATAAGCACATTCACTGATACACACATCTAACCAGGACAAGAACTGAGGTCTTACATGCTCTCTGGCACAGAAAGTGTGAGAGTGTTTCAGGGAGAGCCAGCTGATTCGCACAAGAGAGCCTTATCAGACTTTGCCCCCCGAAGCATCTGGCGCCGTTGGTAGCAGTGAGCTTGCTGCAGAGCTCGGTTAGACTCAGTGCGAGGAGCAGCCCTGCGGTTGGCTGTACGAAGCTCTGTATCCCAAAATTTATTTGCCTGTGGTTCTGCTGACACCTTCTGATTATGCTGCTCTCCCAGTAAAATAAAAGGCATGCTGAAATCAATTTCCCGCCCCCTACTCCACTGCAGATAGAAGACAAAAGATATATTGCTAATTAAAATGTTCTTATCTGCTGGAAAGCAGTTTTTAGGATTGATTTGAATAAAACTGATGATGCAGCCCACTCAGATCACTGGGAAATGACCTCTCTATTATGAAGTCCCAGAATAACACAGCAAAGCAATCTTGATTTCCTAAAATCTGTCAAAGGAAGAACTTCTCCGTTAGTTACAGCATATAATATGGATATTCCTGAAATGTCCTTTGCTTAATGAACAGCTGATATTGGCTAACCTCATGGAAATAAGAGAGAATTAGTACCAGCTGCAAAATGTATTCACTGGATAGTGAAACTGGCAGTTGGTATTATGCCTGCTATAAATATTTTTAATTAAAAATTGTTTTCTGTCTCTTCAATTGGTATAATAATGATAATGCCTACTGAGAGTTACTGAAGATGTAATAGGATTCCCCTTCGTGTAGAGAAAAGCTATTTATTCTGCTGTAATATTGCTATAGTGGAAATCTGCATAATAATGTCCAGATTCTAGTACGAGAGAAAAATCGACTGAGAGAGTGTTTTATCTGTGCATTTGAGTATAGCACGCACAAGCGATGTTGTAAAATCCCACAGGAAAGCTGTGCTCAAACTCTGGTTGCTCACGTATGACTCTAAAATTATTTTAACAATATTTTTGGGGAAATTCCAGCTTCAATCCATCACCCCACAGTGTCGTTGAGATGCTGTTGAGAAAGGATCTGCTCTTTGCAGGTTTACAGGGAACAGCACAGCAGATGCCCTTCTGCTGCTCTGGAAGGGCCCTGGCACAGGGCTGTACCAGGGAGCACAGGGCTTGAGGGCACTCCTCCTGCCCTGATTCAAAGAGAAGCAGCCCCTTTCCCGAGGGCTCCCCAGGCACCTACTGCTGAGAGGCTAGGAGAGGAACTGACAGAAGGGACCCTGCAGTGCTGCTGCAGACCTGAGCCTCCAGGCACCTGGTGCCCATGTAGTGCTCTCTTGCCACAGCTATCCATGGATGAGGAGGGACACCTTCTCCTCTGGGCAGCCCAGAGCCATTAGACCACCTCCACCCTGGCAAGCACAGGTCATGTTAGGCATTACCTAAATAGGATGGAGACTGAGACAGCTGGAGAAATCTCAGCTAGCCACCCCTGCTGGGCCTCTGGGAACATGTGGTTGCTCTCTGTACTACGTGGGAGACTTTCTGAAGCAGGTGAGAGCAAACACTTTGTAATCCTCCTTTGACTCTCTTCCCTTCTGAGGCTTTGGACCAATATTCTGATTCAGGCATTTCCTCCCACCACCTGCCTCAGCTCCCTGACGTCCTTCTCCCCAGCTTCTGACACACCTACCCTGACCAGCACGCACCTTCACCCTCCCATTTTTAATCTCGTGTGTGGCACAACTTGCTATGGTGTTTGTTTTCTGACAACTCCCAGAGTCAAGACAAAAGCCTCATTCTGTCAGTCACTATATGAATACATGATTAGGCACATCCCTTGCTCCAAAGACCTTTTGATCTAAACCTGCTGCTTTGATTTCATAATGATACTAAATTCCTTTCACAGTTTGGCTCTCATCCCTTTCTTGTCCCCAAATTGACAGCAATTTTATTGCAAGCAAGTTTTTCCCCAGACAAAGCTATAATTTTTTCTACTCATTGATTCTTCCTTCTTGAGTTCTTCCTTCTGCCATAAATTATCTTTGTTTTGCTTTGCCAGCTCGCCCTTTGAGATGCCTTTTGGTTTGCAGATCTCTTATTTTCCAGTTCTTTATTCCTCTTGGGGTTTAGCACATGCTTTCTCCTCTGCTCTCTTTCAAAGGAAAGCCCTTGTTCTCACAAACTCAGCTGTCCTTCAGCTGAGCCGAATTTATGACGGCCACTGTACCCTCTTATCTTTTCATGCCTAACTTTACAAGTGTCTTCATGGTAGCTAAATCTGAAAGCTTGGCTATTGTGTCAGTGATATTCCTGTCCATTTATTGCAAAATCTTCTTCTTGTCTTTCCAGACTCAAAATATGAATAGATATCTGACTGGATGAGTGTTTGTTTTTCTTCTAGGTTTTAAGCTCACTAACAGTGAGGGTGAGCTGTTATTCATCCTTCATGTCCTTGTGGTAAGATTCAGATTTATTATACGGTGAAAAGTTCACCTGACAGGATGGGAATTAGCATATGATCCCGTGATGATAGAGTAAGTCTCTCTCTTTCTTTTGAAATTCATGTTTTCGACTCCCACTTACCTGTTCTCACCTCTGATAAGCTCCGCCTGCTTGGGCATTTCCCCAGTTCTCCACAGAGAATGCAGCACTACCACTGCAATGTGGCTTTTGCCTGACTGGGTTTGCAATGGGCACCGTTACCTTCACCTATCAGCACCTCTGCACATCACTGGATTTGATAGCAAAGGCAAGAACAAAACAAAGCCAGAGAAGGGACTTACACTGTTGCCCAGGGAGAGAAAGGCAGAGGGAAGGGAGGGTGGAAGAGAGAAATTAAGACCACAAACCCATCCACTTGAAGGCACAGAGGTCACATTTGCCAGATGGGGAACAAATCAAAAGGAGCTTTTCTGGAGGTAGCTGGGCATGGGGAGCTTCTGTTTGATTATTTTCATTTTGCCAGGGTACCTCCCAGTGTCAGATCACTCACAGACACAATTTTGTTCCAATAATGAAAGAACTCTATATTAACAGAAAAAAGGAGAACACATCTGTGATTATTTTTCCTCCATCCAGCCCCATTAATAGGCTTTGGTGGACACTGTGAACTATACTTTGATCACTTCAGAGGTTTTGTATGAAAATTGTATGATAATATAAGAGCCAATCTCATTTGTCCATGTGCCTGTTTCCTGCCCTGTTGTAAACTAAGAATTAAGAACACCCTATGCTAAGATAAATTTGAAGTACAACTGTCCAGTTATTTGAATCAAAAGACAGTATTGATTATTTAATTACATAGAAATGATCCAGATGCTGAGCATTTACCACAGATTAATGACTGTCCCAGAGCAGTTAATGGCCCTTCTCGCTGCCATCAACACAAGCTGCTTATTAATCCCTGGAAAATGGCTTGCATAACAATCATAACCTGCTGTTAAAAGTTTATAAATAGATAAAAGTGTCACATGGATTTATGAGTGCTGAGGCTGAATGGGATCTGTGTGGCGTTTCTACTGAATGAATGCCATGTGCATGAGCTCATCTGGTTGCTTGAATTATCACAAAATCCCAAGTTGCTCTTTTGGATTGGAAAATGGCACGTTAAGAAAGTGCCAAGTGGCTGGAGTCTTATCTACTAACTGGGAAATAATTACTTTACTGCATAATAAAGAGGCACCTTCATTCTAACAGCAGTGTTCTGTCCTTTTTATCACATAGCCTGAAATGCATGTAAGGGAGGATGTGTGGCTGTGCTGTTTCACTCCTTTGCTTTATTTGTAAGAGGAATTAAAAAACACTTGCATGTATGCACATATACAGAGCTGATCCAGGTCCACCCAAAGCCCAGCGATGGGTTCAGCAAGCATAGGGCTTTTGCTAGGCTGGAATCTGTATTTTTCACACAGATGTCTTCAACGGAGCTCTTCACACCTGAGTGTCTCCATCCCATACCGGGCTGCTGTAAAATGAACATGGTATATGCTGCCAGTAAAGCTCCTTTCAGAAAGCACATTGCCTCTTGGTGCTGGCAGAACTGGGAGGGCACACAGACCTCAGGGTGGTGGAGGGCAGGGAATCACAGTGGCACTGTGTCCCAATGGCTGTGCCCCACTGCCATGCTGGCACTTGCACTCCTCTTCTGCCTGGGAGCTTAGCTGCCAAACCAGCTTGTGGGAAATGCCACTCCTGTGGGTCTGTCACAGCACAGCTGGAGTCCCCTGGGCAGAAGCCTTTAGTCCCCAGTCCCCTTAGCAGCCACTGTCTTTAAGCTAGCTGTCCCCACTCTCCTAACCCCACCAGGCAAGCAGTAGCTGGTTATTGCATTTGAGTGGTGACTAATAAAAAGGCTATGGCTGGAGTCTAAGAAGGCTTGCCCAGAGGAGCAAAGCAGACCTGTGGGAGCATCTTGTCCCTACCAGGAATCAGGGAAGTGGCTTCCCCATACTCAACCAGACCACAGATCCCTAGGTAAGAGGAAAGATGAGCATTTAATGTCTCCTTCAAAGAATCAAACAGGAGAGGATGTGAGGGACCTTCCTGAGCCAGTGTCCAAGCCTGTCAGCATGACTGCCTCTGTTTTCTATTACTTTTAGTGGATCTGTCTCAATTGGGCAAAGACATGCTTCAGTGCAGCATCAATCCTTTCAGTGCAAGTGTCAATCCTTTGAATTGGAGAGGCTGGGTGCCACAAGGTCTCAGTCCTTTGCCCATTACACTCTGCGCAATGCACCTCTCTCCTTCTCCAGCACAGAGGACTGGGGGGCTTGGTGACTCCCACACAGCAGCAGCTGGCACAGGCTGTGACGCATGAGAGAAGTGGGCACATGGGCAGGTTGTCATTGCCACTGCAGAGGTGCGAGATATATATCCAGAGCAGAGTACCGCCCAAGAGGTCAGCAGCTGAAAAAAAAAGATGTATCTCACCTGAGACCTTTCCTCTGACCTTCAAAACTGCTCACAGACACAGAGCACACTACTGCAATGACCTTCTGCCTCATTGACTGCTTTGCCCATGCTACCTTCTCCCTGCACCTCTCCTTTGGGCTCCCTCTTCTCTCCAGCCGCAGCCTATAATTTGTCTTCTTTTCTCTGACACTACATGGCCTGCAGCCTCCTCACCTCTCTCCTCTCATTCCAGTCAGGAAGCTGCCAGCATGCCACAGCCCATTCCTTTGATTTTTTTGGTGGGTTGCATGTTACTTATAGGAGGAGTCAGGCTACAAACAAATACTGAACTAAACTACTTATCCTCCCTCAAATCCTTTCCAAATCTGCTTTGCTGCACTTCCACAACACTTGGCCAGTTTTCAGGTAAGATTAACACTGTGCACTTCATGTGCTACCTCTCCGAGGAGAAACACCTCCCTGGGTGGCCCATCCCTGCCTTCGTATGGAGGAGAAACACCTCCCTGGGTGGCCCATCCCTGCCTTCGTATGGATCGGGTGCCTATAACCGGGAAGGACCCCATCCCTATCGTATAGGCCACACAGCTCTGTGGGATATCAGCCCAGGAAGCAAGAGCTGAGAGAATGCCTCCCTGCGCGCGCCCAGGGCACTGCACCCTTCTGTCAATGGCATACAGCATCCAAAGCACTGTGTCGGCGAGGCAGGAGCAGGACCTCAGTCTCTTCACACAAGGCAGGGCAGCGGGGCAGCGGGAGCACGTTCCCCATCGCTTCCATCTCTCCCTATTTCCATTTCCTCCTTCAAGCAGAAACCAAAGGGCGGGCAGCAGCTCCGCTGGGGATACTCCTCTTAGCGTAGCGGTCCTGCCATCTAGCGGTATCGGAGATGGATAACCCAAAACGGCCGGAGGAACCCACCAGCACCCTTCTGCTTTCCCCTTCCCGCTTTTTCCCCGTTGTCCTCAGAGCAGAAGGTGAATCCTTGGAGTGCCGTTCCGAAGCAGAGCCCCTCGCAGCCCCACGGTGGGATGCTCTGTCCTTCACAGGCCCACAAGCGCTCCCACAGCTGCTTCCCTGCCTGAAGTACATGAGCAGGCAGAAATTGCAATAAATGTCTAAAACCACGCCTGATCTCGATGGCAAACTTGCATGTGGGGGGGATGCTGGTGTTCCGTTCGCTGTGGGAGATGGTGCGGGCACGGGGCTAGGAGATGGAGCAGGCTAGGAAAGACAGCAGTGAGGTTCAAAGGCAAATTTGGGTGAAGGAGTGGTGTAAAAAATGATTTCCGAATTAACATTATATTTATGTTCAGATCACATGATAGGAATTTCTTTCTCATCACGATGGTAACTAAACACCCTAGAGTGCAGGCTTTTATAAGCAGTTCTGATGAACACCTGCCAAGGACAACACCGTCCTGCTGCAGAGACGCAAGTGTTTATCCCAGTTCTTCACTCTATTGGCTTTTCATGGTCCCTGTAAAAGAGTGAAGAAGGCACATTCTTGCTTTTTTACTGAAGAAAATGCTCAGTTACACGTACAGGAAGGGGGAGAGAGGAGGATGCAAAGCATCCCCCTGAGAACCTCAGATTATGTTATTCAACTGCATAATTAGGTCTCATCAGGAACACATTTTCTTTAGTTGTGAGCACTCAAGTACATCAACTATTTATCAATCTGCTTCACTGTACATTTTGATGACACTGAATCTTTTTTCCTTTACCTTGCATAATAGTGATAAAAAATTGAAATCTGAAGAATGTGGCAGGAAAAGATGTTTCACATGAAAGAGGAGGAGGGTAAGAAGACACTTGGTATATGCCTCCCACCTCAACCAAGGCATTGAGTTTCTTAGGGCCTGTGCCTGTAATGAGTCCAAAAGGTGCTGCAGAGCCCCCGTGGGGAAGAGAGCGAGGTCTCCATCAGTATCATCCCCTACCAGACCCCGCTGGCTGGAGACAGACTACGCTGCCGCCCGGGGGCAGGCACACCTTGGGTTAAAGTGACCCTGAGGGGAGCTGCTGCAATCCTCTGGGCTCACAAGCAGCAGTGGCCTGCACTGCCCCTCGCTGGGGGCAGAGCGCATCCCTGCCCGTTCGTACCCGCTATATTTCCACTCTTGCTCCCAGGGAAGCACAACCCGTTAGGAAAATGCGTGTTGTTCTGCATGCAAACGGTAAAGCCACTCTCAAACCATAGCAGCTGCCGCTGAACTACTGCAGGGCGCCCTGGCCGCCCATCCCGCCATCCCTCAGGCCCTGCAAGACTACCGCTCCCGGCATGCACCGCGGCCAGGGTGCTCGCTCCTTCCGGTGCGCGCCGCTTCCGGCGCCGGGGCGCGGTCAGAGATGGCGGATGATGATCCTGAGGGGGTCGAGGCCGGATCGAAGCAAAAGGAAAAGCCGAGACATAGAAGCAAAAAGAAAGCGGCCACAGGTAGGAGCGGGATCAGTGGCCGTGCAGGACTGGTGCCTGGTTTTCTGGGAAGCCCTCGGTCTGAGGACTGCACACCCCGTGGCCTCGGGCCTGCTGCTCCGTCCGGGCGCCGGGGGTCACTCCGGTTTCCATACACAACCGGGGGCTGAGTTGCTTGGCTGCGATTTCGTGTAACGGGAGAGGCAGCGTGCGGAAGACAGGCTGCTTCCCGGCCTGTCTCGCACAGAGGTGGCTGTGGGTGTAGGGGCCGCACAGCGGTGGGGCCTTGTGATGATGCGCCATTCCTTACAGTGCGCTGGTTGCTTGCCTCAGCCTAGGTCTGGTTATGTGATATGCCATCCACAACGCACATCCCAGCTGAGAAAATTCCTTTATTAAATAAGTAGCTTAAAGCAGTAACTTCTTTAAGGTCAGAAGAGATGCAAAACAACCTCTTTTTTTATCTATGCTTACAGCAGTTGATGAGTCTGAACTTCTCACTGTGCCAGATGGATGGAAAGAGCCAGCCTTTACAAGAGAGGATAATCCCAAAGGGCTGCTGGAAGAAAGCAGTTTTGCAACATTATTCCCGAAGTACAGAGAAGCGTACTTGAAAGAGTGCTGGCCACTGGTCCAGAAAGCCTTGGGTGAACATGTATGAACACTCACTCATTGTGAGACTACGTTTTATCTTTTAGGAGATACAGGTCTTACTTAAGCTTATAAAAATAGTGCAAGTTGCTTTTCTGATGGAGTATTTGTGTATATTTCTACTATGTTTGCATTTAGAATTGGTAATGTAATTTTTCATCGGCATCAAGGTCAGTGAAGGTCTGTGTAGCCAGATGACTGGAAGTTCTTTACATCTTTACAGATGCTGGCAGCAAAGCTCTCTGAAGCAGGAAGTGTCTCAGCATCCAGACACTGACAACTTTTGTGCCTGAATTCAGGGAGATGAGGTGGTGTTTTGGGCCTTATGACAGATCTGTTCGGTCTTTGTTCATAGAATCACAGTTTCATAGAATCAGCCAGGTTGAAAAAGACCTTTAAGGTCATTGAGTCCAACCTTTACCCTGGCACTGCCAAATCCACCACTAAACCATGTCACTGCGGGCCTCATCTGCGGTTTCTGAACACTTCCGGGGATGGTGATTCCACCACTTCTGTGGGTAGCCTGTTCCAATGCCTGAGCACCCTTTCAGTAAAGAAATTTTTCTGAGTATCCAACCTAAGCTGCCCCTGGTACAGCTTGGGGCAGTTACCTCTTGTCCTGTTACTTAGGAGAAGAGATCATTCATCTCCTCTTGCAAGGAGTGTGTGTGAATTTCCTTAGACTGAAAGTCACTTAAGGAATTTTGGAAAATGGATCTGTATTCCGTATGTTGTGTTCTGTTTGTGAGCTTCTTAGTGCCAAAGATTAATTCTGAGGTTCTTATTTAGAGGCTGACTCACTATTTCTGTTCAAATACTGCAGTATGTGAATGCAGCGCTGGATCTAATTGAAGGAAGCATGACTGTCACCACCACGAAGAAGACTTTTGATCCATATGCAATCATCAGGGCTAGAGATTTAATAAAACTTCTGGCAAGAAGCGTTCCATTTGAACAGGTCTGACTTAAATCCTGGCAGCTTGTATCAAATTCTGTCATAACACTTATAAAATAGTGTATTTTCAAAATGTGGGATTTTCAAGTGAGTCAAATAAAATAAAATACATATTTAAAGTAAATATATCTGAAAGCAAAATGAGAAGAATAAACTGAAGTATTCTTTTGACTCTTCTGAATGATACATTCAGATGATATTGCCTGCTTCTTGTCTCTTCAGGCAGTTCGTATCCTTCAGGATGATGTTGCATGTGATATCATTAAAATAGGCACTCTGGTGAGGAAGAGAGACACTTTTATAAAAAGAAGAGGCCGACTTCTAGGGCCAAAAGGATCTACTCTGAAGGTATTTCCTATAGGTGTAGCAACTAGACAATTCTTAGACCCAAATTTGAGCACGGTCTTTAGTTTATATTTAATTAATTTCCGTTTTTTTTTTTTTTTTTTTTTTTTTTTTTTTTTTTTTGGTAGGCCCTGGAACTGTTAACAAACTGTTATATTATGGTGCAAGGCAACACTGTTTCAGCTCTCGGACCCTTCAGTGGGCTAAAAGAGGTAAGGGGAGGCAGATAAGCCATTTGTATAGCAGACTTTTGTTACAGGCTCAAGGGAAAAATCTGGCAATCTCAGGAATATCTCACTGACTTTTCAGCTACGTGTGAGATACTTTTACATGAATGCGTGTAGTCTTAGCATCTTAGTGGCTGAATTTTGCTTTGACTCTGAGGTCTTTCTGTCTTAGAAGTAACAAAGTATTTGTGAGCTACTCTTTGGGGTTTTTTTAGCAAGACTTGGTAGTTTTGGATAAGAGGCGTAAGAGTGAAAATACTGCAGAATTCATAATATATAACCTTAAAAAATATATAATACATTTTTAATAACTGTGTGGGAGAAAAATGCTCATCAAAATCAAGTTTCTCATGACACCATAAAATCCATGGTAACATGGAAGCAATGTTTGTGGAGTGTATTAGAAACATGACAAGATTATTGATATTTCTGAAGTGCTGTGCCTTCTGGTTAACCATGTGTGTTAGCTTTTTTAATCTACCTACTTTGAAGGGTAGTGGCTGGGAGAGGAAGGAAGATCATATACCTGGTAATTTAATTGATTAGAATATGAAATACTTGCTGAGTTTTCTGTTCTTTTTATTTTTTTCTTAAATACAGGTCAGAAAAGTTGTTCTGGACACAATGAAGAATATACATCCCATATATAATATTAAGGTTAGCATGGTCCACTGTGCATCTTTGCTTACAAGAAAGTACTGTTTTTTCTCAGAGAGTTGTATATTGATAATTTAAATGTTGCTGTGTGGTAACCTATTTTTTGAGACTTGTACCAGGATATATTATCATAATGTCATTAACAGTATCTCAGAAAACATCAAAGGAATAGCGTCTATAAACTTTCCTCCCTTTGACTGTTTGCTTGATACTTGCTTAGTTAAACTGAGGCATCTCCTCCAATGCATTCTGTCCCTGCTTTGAGACATACCTGTCTTTCTGGGTCTGCTCTTCATAATTAAACCCCTCTGCTTATACTAAAGTGAGAGATGGAAGATTTGGATGTAGCATATTCATTCTAAGAAAGATTAGTAGAACTCATAGTTTGGAGCTCTTGGCTACTACTATAATACTATTTTCTTAATAACTTCTTTGTGACATTCTAAAACTACTGAAGACTTTGATGATCAAAAGGGAATTAGCAAAAGATCCTGTACTGAGGTCACAAAGTTGGGAAAGATTTTTGCCAAAGTTCAAGCGGAAGAACTTGAAAAAACGCAAGGAGCCGAAGAAGAAAAATACCAAGAAGGAGTACACGCCATTCCCACCTCCACAGCCGGAAAGCCAGGTCAGATGAAGCTTTATTTGGTTATAAATATATGTAGGGCAATATAGATATGTGTAGGAATATAGCACAACTTGAAATCGTGTTCTTGCTAACAGGATGTTGGGGGGCCTTCTCCACCTAGTTCCAATTTCCTGAGCATGTACATCTGGCTTATAGTGCATAATAACGTAAAGCTCCCTGGTACTTGTCTTATGCAGATTGATAAAGAATTGGCAAGTGGTGAATACTTCTTGAAAGAAAGACAGAAGAAACGAAAGCGAGTGGAAGAGATAAAGGTAAAGTTGTTCTAACCCACTGTTCAGTTAAAGAGTATTTGACTGCTTACTTGGTTTGGTTTGGGTTTGTTTTGTTTTTTTTCTTTTCGAGTGTCCCTTTTGTCCTGCTCTACTGATAATTTGACCTTTTTTTTGGTAACTTTAGGCAAAGCAAGCAGATGCACTCAAGAAAAGGCAAGAAGAAAGAAATAAAGCTTTTATTCCACCAAAAGAAAAGCCAGCTGTGAAAACAAAGAAAGGTAACCATGGATTTCTTTTCTTTTTTTTCCCTGTTCTAAAACCTCTGAAATCATCTGCTGTTGATTCCTAGGCTGAGTGAATTTTGCAGACGTATAGCTGTAGAAAATAAAAAAGGTCATGCAAAAAAAAATCCTAGTGGTTAGTTCCATGCCTGTGGTTGCCTGGGAGCGAAGGTAGATCATGCAGGCCGTAATTCTATATCTATAAAATGACAGTTCCCTGTAGAACATTTTCCTAATGGAGATACTGGGATGGCCAGCTCAGCTCTGGTTACATCAATATTTTGCTTTCAGTCTTGTAGTGAAGCTGCTGTAACTTTTGCATTCAAATAGCTTTTCTGTTAAGAAAAACCCAAAAGCAATACTTGCTTGAAAACTTATGCCATAGGTAAGCATTGGTATAAGATAGGGTAAATAGCTTTTCTAAAAGTTAAACTAAAACCAGCCTGTATGCAGAGATGGAACATGTATTCTCAATGATTTGGGTTTTGTGCACTAAAGATACAAGTCTTCAGTTCTCCAGATTCATTGATTCTACTACATACTCATTCATTGCATTAGATATAAGATGTATCTTTTGTATTAGCTATGCTACCTACATATTCTTACAGTATATATTACACAGTTTCTTATGAACTGAAAAGTTCACTTTTATCGAAAAGCCTGTGTTCTGCAGCATTGACACAGTACTTTGTTGTGACGGCAGTAAATTTTCAGTCATCCTGCAAAAGACTGCTCTGCATTTCAAATACTGTGCTTTTCTATCTGCTACATATTTTGATCTGAAATCCTTAAGTCTTCTGAGAGCAAGTAGTTTGTAGAGAAGAACTGAGATCAAAAGACTGTGTAAGACAGGAGAGTTGGATCCAGACTCATGACTTACGCACTAAAATAAAAATGCCATCGCCTAACTATAGAGTAGGTTATTCATGTTGCTTGGCAGTAAGTGCTTAACTTGTAGCTTAACCCTGGCACTCCCTGTAGAAGTCTCTCACACAGGCATTCATACATCTGGCATGTGGCATCTCTGTTCAAATGCAGCTGTATTGGACTTCTTCTGATTATTTTTATATGACTGTTCTATGAATTCTGTTGAAAGAAATTTTTGTGTGTAATTCTGTTTTCAACAAAAATTATTATTAGAATAGTTCATAAAATCAACAGTGAATGTAAAATGAGCCCTAGGCAATGCTACTGGATGCAGTTTACTGTGTTTATATACGAAGTCATCTTGTAGACTGTTGAAATCTAGAAAAAAGTAAAATTCATCTGTTGTCTTTGTATTTTTTACTATGTAGCCTCCACTGAGAAAAAAATTGATATCGAAGCCATCAAGGAAAAGGTAAAGAATGCAAAGAAGAAGAAATTAGGAGCACTTCCTGTGGAAGAAGTCAAATTAAAAATGGCTGCAGATGAAAAGAAGAAAAAGAAAAAGTAATTCACCACCCAAGATTTTCTCACTTTCTCCTACGTTAATGAACACTTTCACACTTGGAAGATTTGAGACATCTTGTTATCAATATAATCTGGACAAGAAATGACTAGGTAGAAAGAGCATTCTCTTCATAAGTACAGTTTAATTAGTGTACCTAAAGCAGCTATGCAGAATTGCCAGGGTTGGTGAAGAAAATCTGCACTGCTCTGTTGTTTGGGAAAATAAGAGGGTGTATTTGGATAATACCAGTCTGCCTTAAGGGAAGGTTTTGTGATAGAAATGTTCAGGAGCTTGGTGCAGGATGTTAAGACATTAGGGTCAGAGAACTCTGTGGAAGTTTAAGGTAATTCTTCTGTGAAAGATTGCCAGACTATATACAGCCTTGGTTATGGTGATAACTTTTGAAGATGGGCAAGATTTATTACTATATTATGCTTTTGTTTCTGTAAAAGCTGATTATTTTTGCATGTCTTGTCTTGGTGTTAATAAATATTTTAATACGTTGTTCTTAAATCCTTTAGTTAGTCATCTGTTGCACAGCCTGCATGTTGTTTTCCAGGAAACAAGTTTACAGCTTCATGTGAGAATTAGATAAACCATAATCTTAATTGAATGCCATTAATAAACTTCATTTATTAGCGTTATCCTGGAGGCTGTTAGACAGAATGTGGTACAAAGCAAAAGCAAGTGGCTTTCCACATGGAATGTGCTGCAGGGAAAGCACATAGTCTTGTTATCTTTCTTTAAATATATTCTTAATTTATATCTTGCTTGCAAGAAAGTCTAAGAAATTGTATTTCTCTTTCTTCTTTTTTCTTCCTTTTTTCTGAGGCCCTTCACCTTTTAAAGGAAGTTTATTTTTTAAAGGAAGTTTAGAGGGTTTTAGTTTCCTGAAAATGCAAATTGTGATGAAGTTCACCGAAAGAGCAGATGTTGCTTCTTTCATACATCTGAGATTAAGAAGCAAGTGTAATGATTAGGAGGTGGTAGAGCAGCACCAATTAAATGATTGTGTTGGAGTGCTTTTGCCAAGTTTTGGAATTCTGATGATCTCCACATGCAGTGGAAATGATTATACTAGAATACTGCAGCTCTCTGCTCTTAGTTTCGAATGAAACGTCACTAGCCTAGTGAGGGAAAACACAGCTATTTCCTTTATTAAATGTATAAATAAGAATTTAGAATACATGTGGTTATATAGCCAGTGCGTGTGCATTGAGAAATAGCTGAGATGCTTGCCCTTTAGGGCAGGAGATAACATTAGCCTTAGCATGCCTTTCAGTTATGTGATCATTTATTGACACATAATTATTAGGGAAACAAATGCTCACATTGCTCTGCATTATTCATAAATACCGGTTTAATTACTTGTGAAATCAAGAAAATAGTACTTTAACAGATACTTCACTGGGAATATTGTATTAATAAGTCACAAACTATTGAGCTGATGGTTTTAGTGATGAGCACTATGAAAAGCTTTTTACAGCACTATGAAATGCTTTTTAGAAACACCAACTAAGCAGTAGTTGACTGTACTGTATAGAGGGAAGATGGAAGTTAAGTGTCAGCTTGTTAGTTCAGATCTCTCAAACAGTGAAAAGACTAGTTTCAACAGGAGGCACTGCAATACTGGAGATAAAATGCCTATTCTCACAGTGTGAATGGCTGCCTCAGTAGAAGAGTGCAGAGCTAGAAGCCAGTAAGGAGTCTGACCATAGCCAGGGAAGGAGCATGGGTGTCTTAGGGGAGGAAGAGTCCTTGGTTTTCTAAATTGGACTGGAAGAGGCCTTTTCACTGCAGGGGACTGGCACAGGTGTTCCTTTGTTTAAAAAGTTGAAAACAAATGTAAGACTGGGGCATTTCATTTCAAGAACCTTGATATAGCTGAAAGTACCCTACAAACATCTGCATCTGCTAGGTGCCTGGTTGTCTTAAGTTGCAGTGCAGGAAAAGATAGCTCAGCTTGGTGGCAGCCTAGCCTTAAATTATATATACTTCCATGGAAGTCTGGTTTTTTAAGTTAGAACCCACAGCTGAGGTACCTGTGTAGCTTTACCATCAAATCCCATCCTGGTAAAACTCTTAACAGACTTCAAGTCTTGTCCTTCTGTTGTTAGGAGCTGAAAAGGCTTCCCATTGTGTTTAATCTTTTTCAGTTGTTATGGTTGACAGGTTTCAAGGATTAACTTAAACTGGAAAATCAAGCAACCTTACTCATATTCTTCTAGACAAGTTAAACCAAACCTAAGAGCCCCTATCTGAATAGTAACTGGCTGCATGGGCTCACTGTTGGTGCTTCTGCACCAACTGTGGCTTACCAGTTCTGACACTTGCATAAAAAAGTAAAGAATAGAAAATCAAATGGATTTGGAAGGCTTTAAAGGTTTTGTTGGTATTTTCAGAACAGCTTGACCTGTTGCAAATTATCTCCTTAAACTGATTTTAGAGTTTACAGACTTACGAAAATGTACCCAAAGGCTGTATTTTGCATTTATCACATGGAATTCATGGGCACAAACTGGTAGATAGATGCGAACAGCTCAGAGTGGTTTGATCAACAGAGTTAAATATCGGGATTTTTGGATGTCCTTAAAATGAGATGCAGTACTGGTTTAACTTTGGCTTCTTGACTTTCAGGCTTTTTTTGTTTGAAAGATACCATGTTGTAAAGTTTAGAGATTTTTTTCCCCTAAGCACCAGTGATTTACAGGTTTCTTAATGAAGCTTTTCTATGGTATTTCCTTAAAGCTGCTGAAGAGTAGTTAAATGATACTGCTGTGAATGTTTTGAACTTTAAGGACTTTCATTCTGTTTGCTGTCCTGGAGACCAAGCATAGATTAAACTAAGCAGGGGAGATTCCTGCTGAGCTCACTTTTGGTCCCTGGACACAGCAGTATATGCTCTTTCCTCTCCTGCATTTCCCTGTGCAACAGTAGGCTCTAACTGCATGTGGCTTCAGTGAGGCAGACGCTGTGCCAGGCTCCCTGCTCATGAGGGAGCCCTGGGCAGCAGAGTGTACAGAGTAGGTCCTGCTGCCCGTGTGCTGCTTGCCATCCCATTTTCAGATGGGGCTTTGAAGTGCGTGGAGCTTGAGGCTTTGGTCCCACACAAAAGAGTGGCAAAGATAAGTGGGGAGGGAAATAGCTGCTCTTTTTAAGAGATATACCCATGTTCTTACTTTTGCGATGGGGATTTTTTTTAAAAAAACACCCTAATCTGCCCAGTTTGGAAGACAAAACTGAGCTTGGCTCTCTCACAGGTAGGTCATTATGGGTACTGTCACCCTCGTCACTGTAGTGTGGAAAAGAAAGTGCTCATCTGTCTGCAACTGTGATGTCTTGTCTATGGAGGCTCTGGTAGCCAACAGCCCAAATATAAAGATGTATGAAGGGCAAAATTTGTAATGTTTTTCTCCAGCCATATTTGCATTTTGAAAAATGATGTATTCAGGGAATGCTGTGATGCTGAGATGGTTCTAGTGCAAGCAGTTAACCTGGAAGAATTATGTGAGAAACTCTGAGGCCAGTTCCAGTGTTTTCAGTTAAGATCTACCCCAACGGTGGGCTCAGGAGTGGGTGTGCAGAAACACTGACAGGTATACGCCAGGGCAGTACCTCAGACAGGAAGTGGCAAGGGAACTTTTGGCTTCCTTTACAGCAGAGCAAGTCTGTTTCCTGCACAGGGGCATGGTGCAGAAGCATCTAAACATGTAGATATGGATCACTACAGTCCAGCTGTGAGGTTGTGCAGCTCTGCTACTTCCAGCCTTCCTACAGCCAGTAGAGGACATGCCCAGCTGAACACAGTCGTTGTCCTCACTGCTTTCTGCCTGCTCCAGATGTGCAGCTTCCAGGAGACTCATTCATTGGCAGCTGTTGAACCAAAGGTGTGACTAAAGGGACAGCGTGATTGCATTTGTTTTATGCCGTGGCAGGGGGTTGGAACTAGATGATCTTTAAGGTCCCTTCCAACCCAATCCAGTCTGTGATTCTATGCCATCTTTCCCAGCATTGTGTTCCTCGGCATCGTGCAGGTTGGAGCTGAATGTGTTTTGTTTTATGCACCAGCAGTTAAGCTTTAGCTCATGTTGCAAATACACAATTGCATATATGAGAAGCAGGAAATAATGATTTATTGTTTGAAACAGCAGTCAAAAACTATGATCAGAAAAAGAAAAAAGGAAAAAACAAGCAGACAGTGGTATCTAATCATGTGTGAACACAGGTGAAACCATATCTTGGCACAGATGACGTGTTTAAAACCAAATCCTAAGCAAAGAGAAGTGCCAGTGGCCCCAGTGCAGGGCAAATGGGAAATACATTGCCTGCTCCAGGATGCAAATGCCAGAGCTCCCAAAGGTCCAACAAGTCTTTAAAAAGAAGTTTGAATAAAAACCTCTCCAGGCTGCTCTGCATCTTGCTGGAGGAACGTCCAAGGAAAGAGAGCAAGAGGAATGAGAGAGGGGAGTGCTCTGCCTGGGGCCAGGCTCCTGGGCTGGCCACCCTCCAGCCCTCTCTAAGAGAGCATGTCGGGCACCTGCCTGTGCCTCAGTGTGCTGCCTGGGCAGCATGCTCCCCTACCCACCGGGTCCTGCCCACACACCCCAACACTAAATACATGAGTGATTTAAAACCAGTTACTGGCTCCAAGCAGTGAGAAAGCTGCTTATCAGCTCTTCCAGTTGCTGCCTGCAGCAAAGGTGGTATTTCTGTGCCTCTGAATCACCTGTGGAGGCAAACAATGTCTCTACCAATCTTTGTGCTGCTGGTAAGTTAGGTGCATGGAAGGGATGAGTTGACCCAAGTACTCTTGCGGTCTTCTGCATGTGTCATTCACTGGCAGGTATTAGAGACCAGTATTTTGGAAGGAGCCAGGTGGCCAGAATTGTCAGTATAAGGAGTAACAGCCTTAAAGCAATAACGATGATGCAGTACTCGTCACATGGAGGTCTGTCCCACTCTGGATACCACTTGGAATCACCTATGGACAAAACAAGATACTTGTTTTCAAGTATAACTGTACCAAGGACAGCACTTGGAAGCAGCAATTCTGGTGGTACTTACTAATGACTTTGTCACGCTCTGCATTTCCTGGAGAGAGAAAAGAAGTGAACGTAAGCAAACGTACACATTAAAACCAATTTGAGTCTAAACAACAGGGAATAAAATGTGAACATCAGGATGGCCTCAGAAAACAGCTATGGGAACTGTGCTCATTTCCAGGAAGAAGCAGAAACCCAGTGACTTTGTGAAAGCCCTGCAATGGCTTTGCTGAGAAGCACTTGATCACACTATGCTGACTTCTCCCACCAGTGTCTGGCCTAGAGAAGACTCACTCCTGAGGGCATGCTTCCCAGGATCACTTTGCCTTTTGCCCAGTGCCTTGTGTTTAAGATCCTGAACCTGCAGCTAACATTCAACAGCCCCGTGTGTCAGGGACTCCCCCTCATTCCTGCAGGGCTGGTGTTTCAGTGCCACCTTCCCACTCTGTTAGTTCACCTGAGGTCAACTACTGGGGAAACGTGTGACCTGAACCTACCCTCAGCTCTCCCCATGAGATGTCCACAGCACAGTGCCTTTTCCTTGTGGGTATTGCAGAAGGTCTTCTCCCCTCCTGACTCCACCCAGCCATTGCAGAGCCAAGTGGAGGAGATTCAGGTGGGCTGCTAGGGACTCAGGCTGAGCACTGTGTC
Organism: Amazona ochrocephala; assembly: GCA_039720435.1. Taxonomy (NCBI): domain Eukaryota; kingdom Metazoa; phylum Chordata; class Aves; order Psittaciformes; family Psittacidae; genus Amazona; species Amazona ochrocephala. Next base: position 42,888,446 of record CM077880.1, on the reverse strand, counting down.
CCCATGAAGGACATGTCAGCCTGGCTCTCTCCTGGTGCTTAGGGGAAAGCAGATGGCCAGGCTGATGTTCACTGGAGTGAGCAGCTTTGCCAGTGCCATGGCAGCTCTCCCGTCCTGCAGTGGCACAGCAGGAGCAAGGCTTGCCTGGACTTGCACCAGCTCAAGCCACAGTTCATGCACCACATAATAACCTGGAGCCCCTAGGAGGGGATGTGTATCCCCTTCTGTGCTTCCCATTTCTGCAGGCAGTAACTGTTTGCAGAGTAATAATGTCCTAAACTGCAGCTACTCTATCTCCTGTAACATAGCCTCCAGCACCCAAAATAGCATATCTCATCCTGTCACTCCCTGGGGTAGAAAGCAGGCTCTTGCCAGCCTTCTCCCCTCTCTTTGTGCATCACTGCTCACTTGGCTTCTGACTGCAGTTTTCCAGGCTATCTTTAGGACCAGGAGGGCACTGTGCCTGCCTCCTGCCAGTACTTTTTATGTGCTCTTTCCCTTTCTGCATGTGCTTGGGGAGGAGGGCTGGTTGTCTTCTACTTACGACACAGCTGGTTAGTGCACTGCTCGCCGTTGCAGTCACTGCATGCTGCTCCTGTCTTGTATGGGCGCACTGGGTAATTCCCACTATGAAGAAAAGAAACACTGCTCTCAAACTGCCCTTGGGAGGAAAGTGTGAACACCTACCACTAATTAGTTTTAACCTGGGTTTTGCTTCACTTGTGTTGATGAGGAGATGGTTTTTGGATGGTGCCTGTCTGACTGCACAAGACATGCAGTGAAGCAGAAGAGGTTAAGTGTAATGGGGCACCCTGTCGTTTCAGAACCTAGAGACAGCAGTATTGCAAACCTCAGGGTTGAAATAGATTAAAAAGCTGGGTAATTTATATGTAGGGACTGTGGGCTCTCAGAGCTGACTCTGGCTATGGGAAAAAAAGCAGGTTTAGTTACCTGTGTATGTGTGTATTCAACCTTGAAGAGGAATCTCTGGTGCTGGAGAATCTTTCATAGGTTTTGATTTCATCCATGTGTTGGTAAATGTTTTTACTAGAGCTGCATGTCTCCCCCTGCTTCCCACCTCTGCCAACACCACGCGTGGCACCAGCTACCATCCCAGCTGGGTAGCCTGCTGACTATGCATGTGAAGGACCTCTGGATAAGATTTTGCCTTGAGAAGCCCCAGCCCTCAGCTGCTAAGATAGCAGCTGCAAGCATTGCACTCTTCAGTATGTATCTAAACCATCAACCCAGAGGCTTCATTCTGCAGGCACATGTGGAAATGTTTTCAGACTTTTGGCTTGCACCTTTGCTGGTACAATCTGTCTGGGGCCATCCTGGCACTCAAGAACAAGAGATTCATTTTCAACTGATCACTTCAGTATTTTCATGCCAGCATCTTATATTTAACCCTTTCTACCAGTGCCACTGCTTTTTGGCTCCAATAAATGGCCCTCAACTAGCAAAGAAAAAGCTGGTTGGACAGAGGTGTACCTCTTTCTGTATTTTGGGGACCATTTTCTGCCACAAAACACACGAATAGATGGACTGATCTAATAAAGCTGCATGTTGTGGGAGGGAAGAGGCAGGACCCAAGCCCTGTGAAATGGTATTTGTAATGAAAACCTTACGCTGGCCCATAGTTGCAGATGAAGTGTGCTGCGTTGGTTATGGAGGAGTATGCCACCCTGGGACAGAAGTGGACAGCACAGCCAACCTTGTAGCTTGTAGCCCAAACAATCTGCAAAGACAGATGGGTACACTGGTCACAAAGGCTTTGATTCAACATCTGAAGCTTTATGGAGAGGACTTGCCTTCCTCTGTGTCACAGTGAATCAGCTGAGGAGCATTCCTTGGGCAGGCTTCATGGGGAAAAGCAGCAGTGATTGATCTTGAACTCATAGCTTGTTCTGAAAAATGCCTGATTGTTTTGCCCTATTTACTAGATATTGTTAAAATGAGTCTTACAATGGAGAAGGTGAAGTTCATCTCCCTTGTTTCCAGGTAATCCATTAGCTTTCTGTTTTTCCTGCTGGAGGATAACAGGTCAAATCTGCGCAGAAAGGCTGTGTGATCTGCTATAGCTCCAAAGAGAGCTGATTGCCCCTGTACTAAATCCAGTGGAGACACACAGGCAAATTGGTGGAAGACACTGATGTTACGAGAGGATCAGAAGGAGTGCATGTCAGGGCTGTAGACTTGCATTTTAGCATCATGGCAATGACAAAGATAATCTAGAGGCATCATATAGCAATCCTCTGTATCAGAAGCTGTGCAGTTCAATCCAGCACCTTATACCCAACTGAAAGATTACAGTGCAACCAAATATTGCAGTCCTGGAGACATAAGCCCCGTGACAGAAGCAGAGAGCAGACGAGGGCACAGCAGTACCTGAGGGTGATACAACAGCAGCAATGACTGACTATGGAGAGATGAGGAGAGATCCTGGCAGCACAAGAGATGAAGGCACACGCTCATGTCTCCACTGAAGAGGAGGCCTGGCCTTTCTGTTTGTGCCTTTTTGGTGCCAGCTCTGGGAAAAAGGAACAATCCTCAGGCTCCTGAGGGTGCTCTCAGTGCAGTGGCAGAGCAGAGGCTGCTCTTGACATCAGCCATAGACACCTGCATCCCTGAGGACCGTGATTGACCCTCCCCATCCCAAGCGGCTACTAGCTGAGGCATATGCTGGGCAAGTGTTCATGGTAACTGCAGTAATTGTACCTGAGAGAAACTCCTTTTTGACACAGCTGGGAAGAAGGGAGAGGAATGAGGGGTTCCCTGGAGATGTGGACCCAAGGATGTCTCCCAAAGCTGGCAGACACAGCTTCTAGCTACAGCCACTGTACTGCTGACTCCAAGTGAGAACAACCTTACTTTCTCATTCTCACCCATGCAACAACTTGGGCTGCTCCTCTACAAACAGCATGGTAAACAGCCCTGTGCCTTAGTGCCAGGTAAGGTACATTTCACAGGAGTTTCCAGATGCTCAATCTTGCCTTGTCCTTGTGAGCAAGGTTAAAAGCAACACACTGTCGCTTCTCACACCTCCTGCATCCACATACCTTCTCTGCACACAAGTACCTGCATGTGTTGTTCAGCCACCCTACTGGCTTCAGCTTGTCTCTTCAAGTGCTAAATGTGTATGTGTGTCTCTGCAGAAAGTATTATATAGCCTCAGGTCAAAATCTAATCCCTAGAGCCACTGTTGCAAGCTGTCCTGCTTTCCCATAGCCATGGTTATCGATTGCAGGGTTGCATAGCAGTGGCGCTCCTCTCCCTCACTTGTCCTCTTTCTTTGGGAATCATGGTTGGGAAAAATGTGCATGTGATGCTTGCAGAGCTCTTTACGTGCTGGTGTTTCCCCAGCCCTTGGCAGGTAAAGGCTGCCTGCCAGAGCTGGGACCTTGTCACCCCATGCATTACAGCCCACAGCCATTGCTGTTGCCTGTTTCTTGGCCACTGCTTGGCTAAATCTGACTGCTTGATGGCTGACATGTTTTCTTCCTGGAAGCAAAATACAACTGTCATATTTAAAATAATAATACAGTGACTCTTTTCCTCCCTAAAATGGGGACATGAGAGTATCTTGTGAGAATATCAGATTTAACACAAGACTACAGCACATGAAAACAGTGCATTGCCTCTTCAATGGAAACTGAGAGTTTCTTTGTCAAAATGGCAATGCTGGTTCCTGGTTTGGACAGAGAAATGCAATGCCTACCTGTGTATAGTGGCCGCACACTCCTCTGCATTTATTGGTGGCATAAGTGTAGGCACTGACCTCATTGTACCAAGAGGTGATGGCTCCTTGCACAGTAAAAATAGAAAGTGAGCCAGTCCAGAGGTTTTCTCCAACGGGGCTAAATTTGGGGTGAGCCTGCCCTGGCTCTTTCAGGTACGTATTATGTTCAAACAGGCACTTCTTTGCCCAAGCTTTTGCGGTCTTTGCCAAATCTGGATCCCAACTCTGCAAAACAAAGACAATCAAAAATCACTTTGGTACCTTAGCAGTGCAGCAATTCAGAGCAACTTTCAGGGGAAGCTGGGTCTCAGTAGCATGTATTCTTTGGGTTCATTTGGGTTCTGTTTCTGCTGAGACTTCCAGAGCTACATGGCAAATTGTTTTGTAGTTAGTTTCTGATTTGAACTTACTCACTAAACTTGCAGGAGTTTTTGGGGTGGTCGGTTTGTTGGATGCCAAGAACTGTACATCAGTCAAATACAGTGTTTGGGGTGCAATGTGCATTTCCAGGCTGTGCTGACCATGAGGGAATGTTAATGTAATTTAAACAGTGAATTTACAGGAAATCTGGAGATTGGTGTGTATGCTTACCACCAATCAGACCAGAGTCTCATGCAGCCTCATGCATGAAGGCTACTGCTTTCAGGTCAGTTCACAAGCACACGTGGATTTTTGAGACAGTTTAAACTCAACCCCTTGGTCTGCATCTTTGTGTTCAATGGCTTCAGATGTTAGTGATGAATTCGTATTTGTGGAATGACTAATTCATTTGCTATTCAATCCTACAGAAAGTGCTTATTTAAGCAATGGAGTTATATAAAAGTCTTTTGTTTGAGTTGGAGGTGGTGTCTGGTTGTGCTGTGTTTTCTTGTACACACAACTTGATTGAGCAAATACAGAGTAGTATCTCATAGAAAATGCAGTACCACAAGGGCATGTCTGTAGCTCTTGTTTCAATTTGTGTTGTGTGAATGAAGTTGTTCAGCACTCCTGAACTATTCTAGATTGGACTTTGTTTCTAAAAGACACCTTTTTTATTTCTCCTTTTCTATATGGAACAAAATATCTCCCTTCTGCAAACAATAGAATGACTAGAGAAATTGCTTTGAATGGATCAGTAACAATGACTAAGGAAAAGTTAGCTATTAGTCAACAATAATTTTAAAGGTAAGTTAGTAAGTTTAAATGTAATTTCCAAGTGAATGCTTAAAGTGGCTGAGAGTTGAAAAACCAGTGTGCAGAAACTGATACTTCAGGGCGATCTTTAGTTTAACTATTTGCTTATGAAACTTCATTTATGAGAAAGATAGGACTAAACTGATGCACAGGACAGGGACGTTTGCATACAGATATCATTGCTATTTAAGAAAATAGTAATTACAGGGTTTTTCTCCTAATGAATTATTTCTCAGTGTTGGCTGTATAGCTCAAGTGAGTTCCCTTTTGAATTAGGGAAGGAAAATTGAATGTGTGAAAAGTGATGTGAGGCATCTCTCAAAGGAGACTGTAGTGAAGCCCTAATGAAACTGGTGAGACTCTTTCTGCTGATTTTGATGAGCCTTGGAACAGACCTAAGCAATGTTCTGGGTGAATGGGAAAGGGGTAACATTGGTCAGGTAAGAAAGTCAGATCAGCATTCTCGTAATAAACGTGTTACGAATACAGATGGTTGGGCTTTGTCACTTGCAGTTAAAGGAGTTTCTGTCCTGCATTTTCTTTTAAAAACTGTTTTTCCAAAAGATGGAAATGCTTTGAGTTCACATGGAAAGGCTTCATTTTTATATATCTAGGTGGACAGTTATCAGCAGCAAACAGAAGTTCCCTGTGGAACAGAGAAGTCTTCTTCTAATTTTTGAAGTGCTAAAGGCCACTCAAAAATGAAGAAATCTGCTGTTTTCAATTCCAATGCTTTTACTTTCATAACAGATTTTATCATGTATTATACTGCTTTCTCCACGTTAAATTCGTCCTGGGAGAGGTCATACTTAAGATAAGGGGGTTTGCAGTTTAAAAGAAACTTACCATGATTTCTTATTTCACTTGTAATGATCTTCCTTTGTTGAAGCTTTTTTTCTTGTTATTTTTTTCAGATTTCAGTTCTTTAATTTTTTAAAAGGAAAAATTAGGCATAATTTAAAAATATGACTTTTTTAATACCTCCTTACATCCTAGCAGGATTTTGTTAGTATAGGGCTAGTGAAGCAATCCAGAAAACTGAGTGTGGAGCTGTATGTACTGGAAGTTCAGGATGGCCAGCAGAAGAAAGCTGAAGTAAAAGATACATCTAGAAAAGAAACTGAATTGTTTCCTGTCAGGCTTGTAACTGGAGCTTGCTCACTGCTCAGTTACCCCTCCCTAATGGGCACTTCTTTGTTAGTGTTTGGCAACCATAAATGGTAAATGAGCTTTAAGTTTGGTTGGGGTGTTGCTAATTACAGATATGGTTATGTCCTCTTCTGGTGGTGATCATGCGAGATAGGAAGGAAGAGGAGCAGAATGAAAGAGATCAGAATTAGGACAGCCACAGAATCATCTAGTTCCAACACCCCTGCCATGGGCAGGGACAATTGCTATGGTACATCTGAGAGATCTGTGATTATCCCAAGGAGAAACTCAGGAATCTCAAGTATTACCCAGTGTCCTGGGTTCAGAAGCAGCAGTCATTTTTCTCCTTCTTAGTAGCTGGTGCAGCACTGTGGTTTTGACTTTCCACCAGGGAACAGTGCTGATAACACCAATGTTTTCAGTTGTTGCAGTAATGTTTAGTCTGACCAAGGACTTTCTGAGTCTCATGCTCTGCCAGGGAGGAGGGGAAGCCGGGAAGAAGCAGAGACAGGACACCTGACCCAAACTGACCAAAGAGGTATTCCATACCACAGCACATCATGTCCAGGATGTAAAAACGGAGGGCAGGAACCTGGAAGAGTTCAGTTCATGGCTTGGTCGACGGGTGGTGAGCGGTTGTATTCTCTTCCTTTGTTATTTCCCTTATCATTATTATTATTGGTGGTAGCAGCAGTGGTTTGTGTTATACCTTAGTTACTGGACTGTTCTTATCTCAGCCTGTGGGAGTTACATTCTTTCAATTCTCCTCCCCATCCCCTCCAGGAGTCGGGGGGGAAGAAAGAGGGGGGAGTGAGTGAGCAAACTGGGTGAGTTATAGCTAGGTTTAAACCACGACACCGAGTCAAAGCACAAAAGGTGATGGATGTTGCAAGAGGCAGCTCCCAAGCTATTGGAATTTAACATCTCACAAATCAGAGCTGGGCTTCTCAGCCATAAGCCCACGTTATGCACACAGCTTCCTCCTTGCTGGGTTTTCCATGTGCCACCCAGTGGGGAGACAAGTGTCACAAGCCATCTAACATAAGAGGTGGCCACTTTTGGGTGTATTTTGAATTACAACAGGCTATTTTTTGCATGGTGGCGGCAGATACTGCCCCCTGATGTGACCAGGGAGAAGGCAGGGGCATAGACCGATGTGTGACCTGATGCCTCCAACACTTGCTCCTGATGTATGTTGCTTTTTGGCTTCCCCTGCTGCCCCAGTACCTAGGAACAGCTGCTCTGTTGGCTCAGCCCATGAAAGCCTTGCAAAGAAAGCTTAAATAAAGCTCTCCAAGAGACATTTTGGCAACAGTCTGTGCCCATGCTGACTCAAGTATGAAAGACTGTGCTTAAGTCTGCACATAAATTACACCATGGGCTGTCGAGGCTTTTCACAGCACAAAACATTGAGGGTTGAAATCTTGGGTTTCAAATGAGGAAATTAATCCAGGCAAAATTATACACAAACCCAAGCACATAAAACCACCTGATAATCAGAGCATTTTTCTCTGCTTTTAAAAGAAGTAGCTCCTCTTTTTATGCTCTATGATCTATGGTTCTATGATCTATGAGCTCTATGATCCCAGGAGGCTGCTTTGAGAACTGTAAGCACAATCACAATGCTACACACTTGCATGTAAGTCATGAAGATCTCCTTACCATGTAGAGCATGTTGCTGGATGATGGATTCACTTCGGACCGGAATCTGTTATGGGTTTGCACACATTCCTTAATAAACTCTGCATCTCCAACATCAGGCAATGTCTGTGGTCCGTATGAGTCAGAGGAACAACAGAAGTGCAGTAAAGCCAGCACACAAGCAGAAAATCTACTCGTCATGATTCTCAGCCTCCGGTTTGTCCAGCTTTAAGAGCAGAGTGCTTCAGAGGTGGTTTTAGCCCCACAGCAGCGTTTTGCTTGGATGGCTTGTGGGCTGGACTTATCTTAGCCATGCTAATTGAATATGGCTTTGTTGCAGGAAATGAGTCACATTTCACCAGTGCTGCTGCAAGAATGAGGAAATTAAGCTACAAGTTCACATCAGAGCTGTGGCAGCTTTGCCTCCCTTTTCTTTCTTCTTTCTTCAGTTGTGATGGGTAAGCTTCTCTCCTGTCTTTTGGGCTTCTTTGTTTTTGTTTCATTGGCTCCCACCATCCCGTCCATAGCAATCACTATGGATTTTGGAAAGCTTTGGATAAATTGTCTGCTTTTCATTAAAATAGCTGTGCTGTTACAGCTGTTACTCTTACCCAAAATGCTATGAGAAGAAACTGAACTTCTACTACAGTATGAATAGTCACTTTTATTGTACATGGAATTATTGGAGGGGTATGTTTGGCTGAGAACCACAATTTAAATATGCTGCACTTACTGATGGGTTTGTCCCGTGATCGTATACTTGTGCTGTGTGCTATCAAGCTTCAGCAATTTATAATTAATTTCCTGTAACCCAAGTCCCCAGCTGAGTTGGATGCTGTGAAAGCTGGTCCTGTCTTATGCTGGGTGCCCAGTACCCACACTGGGTTTCACAGCCAGGAGTTGGGAGCCAATGTCCCATGCATGTTGCCTTGGTTGCCCAACAGTCCCTGCTCAGACCCACCACCACCACCAACACCCTCTTCCTCACACTGCCCTTAACTATCACCTGTTCATCAAGCTCAGGCTCCTTCCCACAGTCCCAACCTGTACATCTCTGTGGGAATAAGGTTGTAGTTCTTCTCACTCCAGGTTCATCTAAGGAACACCTTTGAACACCTGGGTGCAGGTCCCAGCTGTCACTTCTGCACATGCATTCCTGTGGGTGCTGGGGCTGGTGGTAAGGCCACATTCAGCACACATTAGGTCCTGTGTGTCACATACCTCCAGTTTTTCATGGGGAGACTGCTTACAGACGAAAAGACTCTCTGAGGGAATCACAAATGAGAAACACTATGTTCACATCTCCCCTACAGACCCCTTTTTAGAGCAGAATAATGTGGTGGGTTGACCTTTGCCAGCAGCCAAGCACCTACACAGCAACTCACTCACTCCCCTCTCCCCAGCAGGATGGGGGTAGAAAAGAGGAAGAAAAGTGAGCAAATTCATGGGTCAGGATAAAGACAGTTTAATGTGTGTGGAAAGAGGAGGTGGGAAACAAGCAAACAAATCCCCCAGGTGATGCACAGGCAATCACTCATACTCCCCAAAGGCAGACTGATGCCCAGTCTCTGAGCAGTGGACAACCTGGAAGCCAGCCCCCCACCTTTCTTCTTCCTCTATGGCAGGTTTTCTTGTGTGTGTGTGTGCAGTTGTTTTGTTTGTTTGCTTGTTTCTGAACACAGTGTTATATAGTATAGAATATCCCTTCTGTCAATTCGGGTCAGCCATCACAGCTGTGCGCCCTCCCGAACACTTGCCCAACCCCAGCCAATTCGCTGTTGGTACATATAAAAGATGGCAGCAGACAGGAACTGACAGTTGTGAAATTAAATATGTGTCTTCTTACATGGTGGCATTTTGCAGTATATGACAAAAGCCCAAACATCTGGAGCTCATTTTTATTCTGTGGGACGCCATGCTCCCTCAGAGCTGCAGTGTGGCTCAGAATTTGAGTCACTGTGTTCTCAAAGCATTAGGACTATGATAAAGGAGGAGAAACAGTTTTAAATATTGATAGCAGAGTTATGCATTATGAATACCAGCTAGCATCTCTTAGCTTAAAAAACAGGTTTGTTTCCATTACTAGCAAATGTATACAGGAATAATAGGGATCAAGGGTTAAATGTCTCTAAACCCAAAATGAATCTATCTCTCAACAGTCTGGGCTTTTTTAGTGAGGCTGAGATCTCCCATTTCTGAACCAGAGATTGTCCTGGTCCTATTTCATCTTCCCCCTGCTGTTTTTCCTCCCTGCTCCCCCACCTTCCCTGTCCGCAAGCTCAGTATGGCTCTCATCCAGATTTTGTATTTCAGATTTTGTCACCATCTCACATCCTAAAATTAAGCTCTCCCCATTAACACCCTATTTTAGTCCTTGCTCTATCAACTTCCCCTGGTATTGTAGCTGTGGAGGACAGAGCTTAACTCTGGGAGGAGGAGAACAGAATAGTACACCTGACAATAGAGTAACTTTAATGGAGACTGATACATACACATAGGCTAAATACAGTAAAGGACAAGGTTTATTCCTTCTGTTCATAAGTAATACGTATAATTAGATCTCTATTATCTGGGGAAAACAATGTCTAGGATAATTTAAGGTTAATGGAGATGAGTTATTGCTTCTTTTTGATACAGTGTGCCACTTCAGACATGTCTTTGTGATGCCCCAGGTTTCCAGGAGGCTTGTTAGCATGTATAGTAATATATAGTCTATGTGGTCCCTCTATCAATCTACTCCTGAACCAGATCCTGTGGCTTGTACAGACACAGTGACTTGTACAGACATAGAAGCATGTGCAGCTACTGCCAATAAATTATGCTAACTCTATGAACTGCCACTTTTATCTTTCCTTAAGTGGAGAAGAAGCCTTTTCTATGGTGGATAAACGTCACTAGGATAATGGAGAGATGACCAAGTGTTTTCTTAAATGTGTGCAATTCTCTGAGTGTAATATAAAGCAGTAAGATCACTATCAGTGTCTTAATTGATCATTACTCATTAAAAAAGTATGTGGAAACCACTTTTGTACTAAAAGAACAGCACCAGTACTCAGTATCAAAAACAGTGGTCTTAAAATTGAAACACTAAGACAGTATTGGTCACAAGAGGGATGCGGCTGCTCAGCAGGTGGGATGTGGGGTGGTGTTGGAGGCCTGGGGGGCCGGAGCCGCGGTGGCTGGGGCTCTGTATCCCAGTCCGGATGCCAGTAGGCATAATCTAAAACAGCGAAGAAACAGGCATTAAGACTCATCAAACGTAGCCATACTTACAGGAAAGCAATTAAGAACAACTTGATACATACTTATCAGCTTCTCACGTTCTGTATTTGCTGAAAAGAGATCAGAAGAGGAAATGAATGTGAGTATCGTTAGGTGGTGGCTCTTAATGTAAAGAGTAAGCCATTGCTGGTGGCTGGCTCACTGCAGTGATGATGCCAGTTAGTGCCTAAAACATCCGGCAGGGAGGAAGCATGCCAACAAGAGCAGGTTCCCAGCTGGCGTGGGGCTCTTATTTTTTATTAAATTAAAAGAGATGCAGGAAAGAGGCAGTTGTGTCAGGAAGAATTTGTGACATGGGAAGGAGGGAATAGCAAATAAAAACAAACCATGGAACTTGTGTCAAATTGATAAACTAAACTTAAGTAGTTACAGACAAATATAACTACTAGGTTTTTCATAAAAATACACCTTTACTAAGACCTTTGATGCATTTGCAGGATTGCCTACGTGCATCCTATTGGAACTGCTGATTTGCCTTATAGGAGAACATGGTAAAATGCGTTGTAGGATCTAGCACTTAATTTTTAAAAGCTCTCTTCCTCCTCACCCTCCCCCTAGTCTTTGAGATGTTCCTAGTTTTTCCTGTGATGCATCAGTCTAAGACCTCACGATGAGTCAGCCAGGATATCATAGAAGGAAATAAGAGCACCAAATGCTCCATTATTTCTACAGCTGAAGCTTTTTGGAGCCTGGGTTGTAGAGACCATCCTCACTAAACCTCTGTATAGAATTCATATTTGATTTACGACATTGTTGCATGTCCTTTAATCTCTGTTTATTTAAAACACTACTTATGACTAGTCTGGGACTAAGTGTAATGACATAAAGGTCCCCAGCTGCAAACTGCTGTGGAAAAACAAGTTCTCACTGCTATAGTTCAGAAAATTGCAGAAGTCAGAAATAAGTGTGCTTTTCAGTACAGTATTGTACAGTATTGTCATTGATTCAGAACTATCATCAGCTGGAAAATGTGATAGGACAAACAAAACAAGCAAGAAAGCAGAAGTTAAATATACTATTTCTGCAAGGAGAGAAGAAACAGAAGGGGAGTATTTGTTGGGGCTGAAGTTTCAGATTGGACTTCCTGATCAGATGTAAGGCAGAAAGCAGTCTAACTGATACTTCATCAGAAAGGCTTCTTTCATCTACCCCTAGAAGCTTTCAACAGAAAAGTATTTCAATTAATTCCTTCTTACACTATTCTTACCAGGGTTTGGTGCTGCTATTCTGTGCTGCCCTACAGACCCACTATGTACTTACTACAAATCATCTCATCGTCATATTTCCACTCATAATTATGCCACTTTTATTTCTACTCAACTTTCTTAGTTGATCACTTTGATCTTACCACAGAGCTTGTCTATGCACTTATCACTGCTGCATCCACTGCATGGTTGCCCCACTTCATATGGTTTTCTTGGGTAATTCCCCCTGCAAAGCAGAAGAACAGTATTTTGCTAGCTCAGCCATTTGAAAAGCAATTTAAATACATGGTTTCATCAGATTGTTAGGGTAATTTTTCATGAACAGCTATTGTGGGGGAATAAATCTGTTTATGCAAAACCTTATCACTGCAATTGTTTGAAATTCCTTTAGATCAGAATAAAGCTCTCACTGGCATGGGGAGCAGCTCCCTGGTGCCTCTTGAAATTAATGAGACTTCTCAGGAAATACTGTATTATTCACTGTAAGCACACAAGACTCTGCCTCTAGTCCCTCCTTTCCTGGCTGTATTTTAAAAGCAGATACGCAAAAGGTAAGCCCAGAAATTGCAGGGTATGAGATAAACTAGAAGACTGACTGTGATTTCTTCAATTGAAATGTCTTGTTTGAAGTTTGGGTGAGGCCGTAGAAAGACGTAATCTTGCTGAAGCAGAAAGCTTGCACCTTTTCTTGCAGAGGCTGAACTGATTTTATTCCACTATCTTGGTTATGGTGCTTTCAGCTATGTTCTGCTCGCCTGCCTTTTTAGAAAGGGATTTTCTGCAGCTGTGGCTATGTCCAGCAGCTCCTGCTCTCAATGGCTGGAGCAAGCTTACCTTGAACCAGCGACATATGGATGTACCTTCTTCTCAAGTTTCTTACAGTCGCTCCTATCATTGTTCCACCTGATACCAGGTCAGTTCTAGGATATTTTAATAATGCTAATGATAACAATAGCAATAATGATGATGTTACAAGTAACTTACGCTGGCCCATAGTCGCAAACAAAATGTGCTGCTCTGAAGAGTCCTGGAAAATTTTCAACTCTGTTGCAGAAGTGAACTGCACAGCCAACTTTGTAACTCTCTGCCCAAACAACCTGGAAGGCAAAGGGAAATGTGTAATGCACCCATTCAAAGACTGAAAATACAGCAGCATTAAGGGAGGAAGGAGAAGGAGAGGATCTTGTGGAAGCTCAAAACAGCTGACACAGGGGGCAACATCAACAGCAGCTGAGACAAACAACTGAATGATAAATGCTTTTCCATTTATTATCTGGCTCCCCTGGAAACATGAAATTGTCATGGGATAATCTCATTTGCCATACAGGAAATAGGACTTGGACATCCCTGGAACTTGGAATATTTATTTCCAATCTCATGCAGCAATAAACCAGGGGTTGTAAAATCCTGCTGTAATTTCTGTCCGAACAGTCTGTTCCATGCCTGTACTTGAATTATCTGTGTAACCATGAGATTATAAACCATTGGGCATGTAAGACTCACCTGGGTGTAGTGACCACACATGCCAGTGCAGCTGTTGCTATCAAAATCATAGCTGCGAACTTCGTTAAACCAGTCACTGAGAGCTGCATCTACAGAGAAGATGGTGGCTGTGCCAGTCCAGATGTTTTCTCCAATAGGGGTAAAGGTGGGGTGCACCCTCCTAGGCATTTTAAGGTAAACGTTGTGCTTAAACTTGCACTTCTTTGCCCACGCTTTGGCAGTCTTAGCTAAAGCAGTGTCCCAGGACTGTAGAAAAGGAAAAAAAACCCATAATATGACATACACGGCAGTGACTTAGCTGAATTCAAACATTTTTAAACAGAAACTTGTAAGGATCCTTTCCCCCTTTTCTGCTTCCCATCCCTGCATCCACTTTTTTTCTCTTGCTTGACATTCCTACTCCCATAACAACTTTTTTCTTCTTTCTTCCTTAGATGCAGGACATGTAGGATCTATCCACTGACCTGTGGTATATAAGCTGCACTGCAGTCTGTAAGCTGCTGCACCTGAAAGTAGGTAACTGGGTGAAATTACCAGCTGTAGAGGGGCTCGAAGGACTTGGAGTCTGAGGATTTGCCCTTTGCCATTGACACTAAACCAGATAGGAGTTCTACTGGCCAGGAGGGAGAGAAGATTCACTCCCTTCCCCAGCCCCTTCTGCCTCTTTGCTCTTCATTGAGAAGCGTGGCCAAAGCAAATAAAAGGCTCACACATCTCTCCTGGGTTGAGGAGGAACTATTTCCACCATGACTGGGATAGTGAGGATTTGAGAAACCAGTCTGGGAGAATTGCAGGAAGACTTTATGCCACTGAATGACCAGGCAATAAAATAGCAGGTAAAAATGTAAAATTCAGTACATAAAAAGTAAGTTAAGGGATGTGTGAGAAAAAGAAAAAAAGTGCAGTTTTGACTTTGTGTTCATAATGACAAGTTTGGAGATGGTTATTGCCACTTGTAAATCACTATTAAGGAGTAGTCTAAAAAGCGAATGAAGTGTTAGAGATTCCTTGAGAAGGGATGGAAAATAAAACCAGATACATAATTACACCACTGTGAGAAGTCCTGTTAAATTAAATGCTGTGTGCATTAAGAAATGGACACTAGAATTGGAAAGGACAGAGAGAACATGAAGGGTAATGATCATCCTCAAGTGTGTAGGGCTTTCATAAGCAACAGAGTGCTCTGCAGCTTTGATCAGAGACAGATGGACAGCTTGAGTGAAGTAGGTAAATCAGCAGTTAATTACTTGCTCCTTCCAATACAAAGACCAGAGACTATCAAATGAAACTAAGAATTAACAGGTCAAATCAAATGCAAGGAGATATCTTTACATAACTTGTGGTTAGGTTGTGCAGCTCTTTGCTACATGATGCTAGGGATGATAAAAACTTGCATGAGCTCAAGGCTGAAAAAAAAAATCATGCAAGAAAAATCCATCAAGAGCTTTTAAATACAATGTGATACCTTTGATTCAAGAGGTTTCTATATATTTGTCCTGCTGTTATTCCAGGCTTGCTGTATCTGTGGTCTGAGGAGCTGAGTTTGTTCTTGTGCAGTAGCATTTTAAATTGAACATTGATTTTTAAAATGGCAAGTATTAAAACAGTAAGTAGTCCAAGCTACCCCTTTACTATGAACTTCCTTTCATAGAAATGATTCATACTGTGCATGCAGTTATGCATTTAACTTCCTTTGCAGCTATGCTGCTGGAGGGCTCAGAGGAATCACATGAACTTACTGGGGTTACCTCTTTCAGCTACCTATCTACCTTCTTCCTTAGGTATTCCACCAGACAAGCTGAGACTTATCCATAGTCTGTTCTACTATTCATTGTATTTATAGGAAGCTCTGTCTTCCAGCCCAGATATTAGTATCCCTACTCTTCAAACACTCCTACAGCAAATGATGAGCAGGTATAAAGATGAATGTCCTGGCAAATCCCTTTCTTCAACATATTGTAGATTGGAAGAAACAAGAAGAAATGCTAAATTTGCAACAAATCCTTTTGTGCTGATTGCCTATTCAGGAGCTCTTTAATGCCAGCTTCCCTATATGAAACCTGGACTAACATAAAGCAGATTACTATCTCTTAGAAAGAAGCAAATGAAATGCTGAGAACTGAGTACCATTTTTTTGCAAGACAGCCCTTTGTTCTGTCTTTCTTCTGAAGCTTAAAGTAACAATCCATCCCTAAAAAGGGAATTCCCTTCAAATTATTAAAACTTAACAATACTGTGAAAATGAATGTCTTTTATATTTCTTATGAAGTACTAACATACATAGTAGGTAAGCCATTGACAGACATGGAAAGAAAAGCAGAAAACAAATGAAGAATAAAATGGGCTAAATAGCAGCGCAATCTCTATTGATTTTCAAACAGATCATGAGCATCGCCTTACCATGCGAAACATGTTGCTGGCTGGTGGATTCACTTTGGATCGAAATGTGTTGTGAGCTCGTACACAGTCTTCAATGAACTTTGCATCTTCTATGTCAGGCAAGGGATATTGTAGATAAGCATGACAGCAATCAAAGAGATCCAGTAAGAACAATGCAGCAAAGAAAAATGTGATTTTCATAATTCTTCGATGCTTTCAGTATCGGTTTTCAGTTTCTAAACAAAATCAGCTGGAGATAACACTGGCAAGCAGTTCTTCAGAGGGCGTCCTCTGGGCAGGGAAGCACTTGAAACTGTCAAACTAACCGGAAGTGAAATTGCTTCATAAGGTACAGCTCTATTTGACATTATCTGATTGCCTGAAATCGCTGGAGGAGCTTCCACTGCTCCTGGAGAGTGGCTATAGGATTAGCACTTCTGTGTAACATTCCCAGACTGATCACTTCTTGGGGCAGTAGGGTGGCCTGGGCTGGGGTTTGTATTGTCTCACCAACTGTTCTACAAGCTGATTGAGGCTTTTTCAAACCTAAACCAAACTGTATAAACATGAAAGAGCATAGGAACAGCCATGTTTTAAAATAAGGTCTTGTGACTCAGATTTAGGTAGGTTTACAGAGAAAATATGTTGTAGATGGTAAACTATACATGAGTCCCACTCTCTGCTCAGTTTCACAGGTCAGGTCTTATCCTGCTGAACACTTTTGGAAATTATCATTCTGGTGTTGCAGGATGGCTTTTCCCTGTTAAATAATACCCTTGATTTGTTTCAGAGAGTCTTGTAACAATCTGTACACCTTATTCAGGCAGGCTGAAGGATCTGTAGCTCTCCAGCACCATCACAGCTACATCTATTTAGGCTATTAACAGGAGCCATATAATGAAGTTTTTCTGCATGTATGTGTTTATGGATGACCATGCATTACTAACTCTCCACACCCTCCTCATGGCCCTGCTGTGATTTGTTGACCATTTTCATGAAGGTAGGGGCAGCTGTAGGAGGCAAAAAAGCTGGGGGGGGGGGGGGGGGAAGGGGAGGGGGGAGAGATCCTGGTGCTTTGGATCTTTTGAGGAAGAAACAAAAAGAGGACTTCCAATTATGTTTGTTGGACAGGCTTAACACAGCCCTTACCAATAAACAGTCCTCACAGTCACAAGAGACCTGGACAGAGAGGGAACTGAAAAGTATTATCTTCCCCTTTTCTTTTACAATAGTTTCCTGTATTTTGAAACTCTTCCAGTAAGGTCATAATTTTTTTCTCTAATAAATTATTTGTTTAAAACAGACCAAGCTGAAGCAGTCAGTGGGAGGAGGCTGGCCACTTTCTCTGTGGCCACAGCAAGCTGGGTGCAAGAAGCTTTTGGTACATCAAGGTACTGCCCTTGATGATGTGATAAAAAGATGCTTGCAGCACTACCAGTCATCTCAAACTCTCACCTCCCTTGGCAAGAAAAGAGAAGTAGGGGGTGAAGCACTAGCACTCACCCTGACACAACCCCAGCCCCAGGCGGTAGCTACACTTGCAGCCCAGCCATTGGCTTTTAGCTCTAATTGCTTTACATGCGCCTCTACCAGTGGTTGGCTGTGGCTCCATCAGCCTCCAGAATATGTATGCGATGGTCATGATCTCACCTACACTTACTAGATCCAGCTGCTGACTCTGACTCCTGGTGTACAACAGTGCCAAGGTCCCTTGACTACCAAATGCAGTTTCTGTTCTCTTCTGCTGTCATGGCTTATTCCAGAAACTGTGTGTGAACATTGGCAGAGGTGACAGGGCCCTCAGCTGCGGGAGGACATTTTTCAGTGTACAGGAGGACAGACCCTTGCTGGTGTTGATGACTGTTGGTCAAACTGGGATGGTGAAGGGGATCTCAGGAGGGAGGCTTCTTCCTGTGGCTGCCAATACCTTCTGTACCACCAGGGGACAGAGGTTGCTCCATCAGCTGCTTGCTTCTGGGTTACCAAAGACCCTCCATTCCACCATGTGCGCTCCTAAAGCCCACAAGGTACCTTCCAGGTGCCACTGGATGTGGCACTGTCCAAGTAATGGAAAGATACTTAGATCAAATTGTGACAGTTTACATCATTAGGGTGAACGTCCCTCTCCCCTGCTTCCAAACTGAACATAGACAGCCTGCCTGCAGTTTAGTTCCATTGAAAGTCACCTTGTCTCTTTTCTAGACCAGGACCAAGTTCAGTTTACTGCCAGTTATTCTTTCTCCAGCTGAGTATTACCTTGAAACTAGGCAGTATGTTTTCTCTTTCGTTTTCTTTCCTAAAAATGCTGTACAATCAGCTGCCTTTGGGCAGCTAGATATAATGTAAACCTATGATTATATTACGACCACATGCAATTTGCACTCAAACTGCACCATTAATTTAGCAATGCAGTGATCCTGCAGTTATATATGCACGCAGTTGAAACTGTGCGCTTGGAAGCTGAACCGAGGTCTTTACGAAGCAGTAAATTTTGACACACCGAGAACAGTCCAGGCTACAAGAGACTTTCCTGAAGAGCTGGCTCTGGCTCCATCTAGTGATTCTATGTATAATTAAAGCAGAAGTCCAGCCTGCCCTCAAGCATCTATAAACAATGTTTTCACAAAAAGAGTTCCAACCCTTTGCCGGCATTAGCCAGTGGATCTTGTAAACCAGATGACACTTAAGCTTTGCGATTTGGGTATTACATTATATTTGTTTGGACAATACAAACATTGCCTGTCCCTGCACAGATCTCAAGTGAAATTGAGCACAATGAGCTGGGTAGGAGCAGGAAGCCATACAGCCCAATAACTTTGAAAAGATCCCCATGTTTACAACCCTCCTTCTCACTTTGCACCTGCTTTCAGTTTAAAATGGCTGTAAAAAATAAGGCCTCAGATTTAGATTTCCCTAATTATGACTCAGTCAGAGGACTAAAGGTTGGTGGATTACAGACTATTACAGGTATCCAAGATGCCTGGGAATCTGTAAAATTACATTTAATTTTGTCCTCAAATTATCAACCTCCCCACATTGTTACTTGTGCTAGGGAGAGAACCTGTCTTTTGACTTACTAGGTTCAGCTGATCAAACACGGGTGGATCTGCTGGGTTTTCTTGTCCTGCCCACAGGATTAGGCAGCTGCGAGGTCACTTGGCCTTCCAGACCTGTGAATAAACTAATATTCTGATGTGCATGCCTACATCTATTACACAGTCTCACCTCAGGGCAGTAAACAGATTGAATGAAAGGATGGTGGTGGTACTGGAATTATTTTGTAATAAACTATTTTGTGTTTATTAAAAGCTAAAAATTCTTGCAATTATTCTGTATTAATGAGGTTGTGAAGAGCCTTACAATCAACAGGGGAGCCCATCAGTATGCAATTGGGCCGCAGGTAGTTTCACTATAGTTTTGGTTAGAATTTGTATAGTGCTGCTGCATAGTGCAACTATGCCCCTTGGCCTAACTGAAGAAAGTCACGCAACACTGCTTGCAGCGTTCTCTCAACAAAGTACTGGGATGTCACACGGACTGAAGCAGAAGAAGTTGTTTGTAGGTGCACCTTTCTGTGGTGCTCACCTCCTGCCAGTCAAGATGGCTATGGCCCTCAAGGACAGCCCATGTCACTCCCTTCCCTCAGCCAAAGGATAAGAGAAGTGAGAAGCATTCACAGAAGGCTGACTCCTCCCTTTGGCAACAGGTCTGCCAAAGAGTGTGAAAGGAAGATGGATAGGCAGTGATAATGCCATGGAACACAGCAGTCCCTTAAACCATGTAAATACGTGAGGGGAGGGTGCACAAAAGATGGAGCTAGGCTCTCTTCAGTGGTGCCCAGTGACAGGACCAGAGGCAATGGACGCAAACCAGAACACACGAGGTTTCCTCTGAGCATCAGGAAATACTTTCTTACTGTGACAGTGATCAAGCACTGGCACAGGTTGACCAGGGAGGTTGCAGTCTCCATCCTTGGAGATACTCAGAAGCCATCCAGACATGGTTCTGGACAGGTCCAGGTATAAAGCAGCCCTGTTCGAACAGGAGTGTTAGACCAAGTGACCTCCAGAGGTCCCTTCCAACAGCAACCATTCTGTGATTCTGTGATTCTTGATGAAGCCAAAGTTTCCACAGGTTGTGCAGGACAAAGGATTTAGCACAATCTCAACAACATAAATACAGGAAGCTTGTTACAGAGTACAAGTATATGCCTAGCTGAACAGGACCTCTGGTTATCTTCCTTGACCTTTATATAGGATTTAAATTTCTTAAATTACTATCATTTATCACATTTTCTTTTTAAATTTAAGGCATTTGAAAAATGAGGCAGCTTTTCTGATGTGCATCCTAAGACTCTTTTCACAGGATAAGTGAGTAAGAGTAAGCCCCTTTTCCCTCAAAGTATTTCAGGCCAGGTTGGATGGGGCTTTGCAACCTTGTCTAGTGGAAGGTGTCCTTGCCCATGGCAGGGGTTTGGAACTAGCTGAACTTTAAGGCCCCTTTCAACCCAAACCATTCTAGGATTCTATGATAACATCAGAAATGGTTGGTGCATGGCAGCAGTATAGAAGTGTGAAAGTTCAAGAACCACTACAGTACTATTGCAGTATTACAGAATACTGTTCAGGAATCTCCTGAGAAAAGATCCAGCAAGCCATAACTGTCCACATCCATGCTGTTTTTACAAAACGGATCTTGGAACCATCTTCTCAGCCATTGAGATTTCCCTCTGAAAACACCAAATTGCAGAATGGGACAAACTATGTATTTTGTGTGGACACCACAAGAACCAACACTGAGGAAAGAAACTGAGAATCACAAGTCCAAATAGGCAGAATGAAAAAATACCTTAATGGATGGAAAACTACTTCATTTATTGGAACAGTATCTGATGGCATCACCATCTGCACATCATTCTGTGTTGCAAATTCCACACTGCTGAGCTCAGGACAAACAATAACTATGTGTCAGATGAAAGGACTACTATTAGCCTGGCATAAATATGGCTGAGGTTTTAAAGAAAAACAAGGGGTTTTTTTAAGGCTTTGGGAGACTGCAGAACTCTCTTTCGCCTTCTCTCCAAGGCACACTCTGTTACTGTCCTAGCTGTGATAAAATCACTAAATGACAAGAACAGTTATTCCCAGGGATAGGAATGACAGTGTTAGATATTAATTTCTTTTGGGCTTTGTCACAGCTACGAGAAGGAAAACTTATGTTTTAGTAACTGAATATGAACAGGGGGTTTCGACTGTAAAAAGCAGCATTGTGAAACTGTGCAATATTAAACACCTCAGAACTTGAAAGAGCTTTATAGTAGCACCAGATTTTGTATTTCAGGTACTAAGGAAACTTTTTTTACTTACATATGTCTGAAATATAGCTCTGAAGTGAGTTTTTCAACCCTAATACTGCATCTAAATAACGATTTTCTCTCCAGAGATGGTGAGTATCAGCAACTTTCATGTAAAGCAATGGAAATAGCTGGTGCTCACGAACTTTAATAGTGCACCATTTTCTATGTAGGAGCCACCTACTTATGGTTTTAGGTATATAGTATTAGGCTTCTGGATTTGAGAATGTAATTCAAGTTTTAAATAATAAAACTTGTATTTGAAATGTCTGTTCTGTGTTTTAGTAATGTTAGAATAGAAAACTTACAGAAGAAATGGTTAGCACATGCCTAATTTTAAATTAATGTACAATAAAAGTCTAGTTTATTTTCTTTGTGACTGTTCCTAAAGGTGAACTCATGGAAGCCTCCTTTAAGCTCAATTTGAATTCTGAACAGCAAGAAAATAGAAGAATTTGACTTTGTGGGGTTTTTTTTTTTGTTTGTTTTACAATAATGGTGACACATTACCTAATAATAACTTTCATACAGTCATATTGGCATTTACTAGGTAAGACTAAGATACAAGCAGGACAAAATCTAGTTTGCTATACTGGTAAGAAACACAAGTGTCAGATTCTTGTATAAATTCCATTTGTCTTTTGTTGGAAAAAGTGAAATTAAAGCACATTAATGAAAGACTTCATGACTTGGAAGAGTAAAGAAGAGTAAAATCTGACGATAAATGGACTTGAGCAAGTTTCAAGATAAAGAAAATTTATTATTGAAACTCTAGAACACTTACAAAACAGGAAAAAGGCTATGCATAAGTAACAGTACACATTAAAACGAGGATTAAAAAATAATCACAAGGTTTAGAGGGAGTTAGGAACAAAATAATAACAAATCTGAAGTGTCACACTTTGAATAAGGAACAATGAATGCATTATATGTATCTGTTTGTGCTAACTTCACAAACAACAAGACTTCTAAAGAACTGCCCTTCTATAAAATCTTACTTATACATTTCATTCAGAACATCCTATCACTCTAGGAAACAGGCCTGAGTATATAATATGATGCTTTCTCTCAGCATCGAAATTAAGCAATTGTGATTCCAAAGACTGCCTTAGTATGAATTGTACGAGTTGTTTAACTGACACATAGTTTGTCCTTGAATTGCAGGAATAGAGTATGTCACAGTTTTGGGAAATCTTGTATTTAAAAATAATGCTCCAAACCCCACCAGATACCATCTTTAGCTTAATATTTTCCCAATATGGGTTTTACCCACATATAATTTCGAGGTTTTTTTTTTTTTTTTTGGCATGTTAGCTTTCTTCTAAGGAGCATAAAATAATAGGAACAAAATTACTGTCAAAGAAAGGGTTG
Organism: Amazona ochrocephala; assembly: GCA_039720435.1. Lineage (NCBI taxonomy): Eukaryota > Metazoa > Chordata > Aves > Psittaciformes > Psittacidae > Amazona > Amazona ochrocephala. Next base: position 42,865,648 of record CM077880.1, on the reverse strand, counting down.
TCATTAATGTCACATCAGCACAACTTTTTTGCTTATTTCATTAGCAAGTATCTTCAGAAGATACTATGTGTTTCAAATCCAATTCGGTGTTTATAGGCATGTCTGTAAAGTAGTTTCTGATAAAATAAACAGAGGCAAAAGCAAGACTTAACAGTAGTATTCTCAAAACCACAAGACTGACACAAGCCCCATCGCACATGATGCTGAACTCCCAAGGGGGTTGCCATCCTGAATAATCTATAAATAAGCATATAGATGTAAGATTTACTTGATGTATATATTTAAAGTAACTGAGGAACATAAGTAGCAGTGGAAAACTGTAATACGTACAGATAAGTTTATCACGTTCTGCGTTTCCTGGAAAAAGGGATAAAATAAACAGTTTTACCAGCTAGTCATGATTTCTCTCTCCTTAAAAATTTCTTATCTAAAATAATAGCTAAAATTTATCTAACTAGCTAAAAATATGATCTATTTAATATAAATTATTTAATATAAAAATATTATCTAAAATAATAGCTAAAACAAACTCATCATATTTACAATCAGTAGAATTTGACAAACTCTTTACAATTCCCACTGATAAACCTTACAATTAAAATAAAAGCTATAATGTTCTGATAAAAATGAAAACTGATACTTCATAATGGTAATGTCTCCATAAAGCTGTTACTGTTCATAACAATGACATGGATGGGGAAAGGGGCACATTATACAGCCCCTTTATTTTCCATTTGAACCCTCTCCTTTGTCTTTCTCAAAATAATAAATACTGATTAATATTAACAATGTACACATGAGCTAGTAAGTACTATCAAATACAATTTTATGAATGAGAAAGTGGGACAGACTGATTCCTAAGTGGGGCCTGATACTGGGATCAACTACAGCCTGGTATTGGGTGTAGCTGTTTTTCAGACGTGTCTGCTATCTAAAAATTAAGACCTACAGGACTGCTGAATGTTTTTAAAGCTAGACTAACATATATATTGAGCAAATATAGTAACCACCTGTTAGACAGAAACCATAAACCTTACTTCCAGTTTATTAAATGAAACTTAAAAACACACATCCTAACTTTTGCCACAGGAAACTGCTTGCTTGTGACTTCCCAGCAAGTGGAAGTTGTCAGGTCTAGAGCTTTCTGAAGACAGTTGACTTACTGTCTCTTCAAGTTTCACTCCATCAAAACGTGATGCATACTTAGCAATTCATCACTAATCCATTTTCTTGACAATAGAGTTAAAAGAATTATCTAGTTTAAGGAAAGGATTTTATTCACCATAAGGAAAACACTTTATAGTGAGAGAATTAGATCAGTAGGCAGTCCCTTTTCACACAGATATAACCAGGTGGGAAAGACAATGGGCCTTACAACTCCAGCACAAAGTACAAACCCAGAATGACCTTCTCACAGTTACTGTGACTGCTTCCAGAGTACATAAGCATCAGCTATACTGAAGCTTGAATGCAATTTAGCTGTGGTTGCCTGAAACAGTCACAACAGACTCTGCAATTTAAGTATTTCATTCTAAATATAACTGATTAGTAGCTCTGCTGTTTCTGAAGGCCTATGAGACTACTCAAGAATTGCTGCTAAATGCTACTCTGAAAAGTACATAGCTAGATGCTGATTTCTTTGGTATGATTAATAAAGTCAGCACAGTATCAGAGTGCAATAGAAAGAGTAATACATTTAACTAAAATCATGATTTATACCTGTCTATCATCAAATGGAGACTTCATAATGATCACTGAGGCCCAGATTCAGTAAAATATGAACTATTTGTTTCCTGAATGTAAACAGCCTTAAGGATACTTTTTAATTACTTGTGAATTGGACACAAGACAACACCATCAAAGGGTAAAACAAAGCTTGCAACATTCTTTATCAAATAGGCCACTGCATTTTTGACTCTTACATACTGTGTTTTACATTTGCTTTTACTTACTACACAGTTGATTTTCACAGGTGTCCCCATTTGCACAATGACTGCATGATCTTCCTTCTATATATGGTCTTCTTGGCAAATTACCACTACAAAGGAAAAAGCAGAGTTTCACACATAATTTTAAATGATTTGGTAAGTATCTTAAATCATTTGTGGAAGTAAATACTCTGAAAAGACAACATATTGCTGACAATTCATTAAAAAAATCTCAGAATAATTTTCATTCTTTTAATTGTTCTGTCCCTGTTAAAGAAAGGAATCTTAAAAAGCCGTTATTTTTCTCATGGGAAAATACTCAGGCTTTTTATTCTAGTATTTATACTAAAACAGAATATTGTGAATGGAGCTTGGTTTTAACTGATGGAAAATGAGGATTTTAGAGTGGAAACTTTGAGGTGAAACACTCGTACATATCTTAAACACATTTACAAAAAAAAAAAAAAAAAGAAATAAAAATATATTGTGAGCTTCATTCCACAAAACACACATCCAAGAATAAATAACCAGTCTTAGTGAAGACACTGGGATGTTTACATGCTTAAGGATCTCATCCAAGCAGAGACAAAGTGTTTAAGTGTAAAGATCAGCCTGCAGGACTTACCACTGCACATTCTCAGAAAAGCTTCTAACACATTGTAACTGCTGAAAAAAATAATGCAGTTACCATTGTCCTGGATGCCTATATCATGCTATTAGGTAATGGGAAACAGTACTTGGTGTATGCTGCATTCATTCAAAAAGACGAATAAGCGCTATATTTCACAGCCTAATCCTGGGAACTCCAGAGCATATTTAGTCCCCTCAAAGGACTGTGCGGGATTATAGTTAGGTTTGTTTCCTACCCTGCTCACCTCCATAGTGGGTACTCCTCAAAAGGGATCATTTTCACCAAAACCCATGATACATTTCTTCGGGATCCTAAGCCTGCATTTGCACCCTGTATCATCTACATTTATAAACGAGAGCTACTCACCAGATGTATAGAGGAAAAGGTTGCTGTAATGTTGTTGTAAAAGATGGATGGTGAAGAACAAAACATTACCTGTGACTTACTTGCTATTATTCTTTGAAATGTATTTTATACATATTGCCTACAAGTACACTGTTGGCCTAAGTTTTACCCCAGCAGCATCTAGAGTGGCATATTGCAACCACATGCTCTGACATGCGGCCCGGGCAGCAATAAAACTGAGTGGGGATCTTCTTATACCAAGAATGGAACATAGGTTTTGAACTTGTCAGAGAAGAGCAGGAAAGACAGTTATTAATATATATATGTATATATAAATATCTCAAAAATAAGGAGTTGCAGGTTAAGTAACCTTTTGGGTGCTCGTCCATATATACATTCACAGCATGGGTGATTCCCAACAGTAGCCCACACAGTATCTTGAAAAGAGTCTCAGAATCCAGAAGAAAAGAGACTGACGGACAAAGTATTGCTTCTAGAACCTCTGGCAAGACCATAATGCCTTCATAAGGGTGTGAAAGCAGACCCACTTGGTGATTGTGAACATTTCAATTGCAGGAATGCAAATAGAAGCTACAGATATTGCCTGAGCTGCAATTCAACAAGTCTTTCTTGGTATCAAAGGCTTTTACTGCATGTGATAATTACACTTCACACAGTTCGTAATCACTGTGAAACCCCTTTGAGAGAACTGTCAGCCACAGATCCAGAGAGATGAAAGGCCTTCCCTTTTTCTCCAAGAAGCCCTATCTCCTCATTAAAAATAAGTAAATCTACAGACTACTTAACACCTAGGTTGCATAGTGTTGCCTCATTGGGAAGGTGTAAGGAATGGGAAAAAAAGGCACAAATTAACTTATTTAGAAAGGAAAAAAAGTCACTCACATGGAACACCAGGCGGTTTCCAAAGACTATGCCACTTAATTGAAACAAAATATATGGGAGACTATCACATGGGCTTTAATTTCATTTGTCTTGCTGGTTTAGGCTACAGAAACTAAAAGGCTCTCTTCATAAAAACTGACATTGTTGTGGTTTATATTTTGCTGTTTTGATTAATCGTTACTACTGTTTCATTTCTTTCTGACAGCTAGTGAGTATTGAGCCGACATTCTCCATGATTTTATAGGTGACCACCTTTTCCCTCATGTGTATCACTCCGCATTTACTTTCAGTGATTTTCACTTGCCCAGAAGTGAAGACTCCAGAAACTGAGATGTCAGGAGTTTTCTGACATCATGCAAATGTCAGAGCACCCTATATTCACATTATCATACAAAACTTAGCAATCTGGTAGTTGCAACCAATAAAGTATCTTGTAAGGTGATAAATCACCACAGCATCTATCTAGACTTCCCTTCAGGATTCATCAGGTTGTTTACACCCCTTGCCTTTAGCCATGGGCAAAGAGTGAGATGTGAGAGAGTGTTCAGTTTTTCTAGTTTGGACTTTTTGCCTATGGTGCAGAAAGCGCAGAGGTAAAATAAAATTAAAAAACCTAGGTAAATGCAAATAACAAATACCAAGGTAAGAGAAAACAACCAGTTGGAAAAGCTCTCTAGGATGGCTGAGAAGAATGCCCAGTAAGCCAAGAGACATCCTACAAGATCTTTTTAAGGGTATTTCCAAGATTCTATTACCCTTCAAACAGAACACTAAGGACCACCTTGAGGCTTCTCTTAGAGCTAAGGGTTTCCTGGACTAACAGATGAGGATTCACCTACCAAGAGAAAGCTAGATAGAAGAGATGAGAACAGCATAACGAACAGAGCCTGGTAGCACGGATGTGGCAGCTAAGTTTGAATATGACAGCAACAACAGGGCAAAATACGACAGGGGAATATACTGTATGCTTCTCTTTCAGTGGGGAGGATACTCTGGGTATCTCAGACATGTATGGCCCCAGCAGCAGACCACAAACGATCTATAAAAGGACCACAGTGCAAAACTGTTACACTGAATGAAGTAATTTTGACAAGATGGTCCTTAAACTGGTGCATCCTTAACTCTGAAAAAAACCTGTTTTCTAGCTGTCTTTCTAGCAACTGGGCACTAAGAGTCTAAACCTTAGGAAGAAGTCATGAAGATCTACTTGGAAAAGGCTGTTCCAGTATCTGGAGCTAGAATCATCATCTGGGGATGACTGGTGGCAAGGTTCAGGTTTATCTATTTTTCCAGACAGTTTAGGAAGGGAAAAGGCTGTTAGAAGATTGCCTGTCTGCTCTAACTACACTTGTTTCTGTGGTGACATAGAGAGCAGAGTTCCTGGTATCAAGCAGTGAACAAGAGAACAATGACACGTTAGACCTCATTCTTAAGACAGCTATTCAACTTAGCTATCAGCTCTCTAGGATGTGCAGAACAACACAGAAAACAACATGGTAGGCTGTTATAGATCAGAAAATCTAAGTGTGAAGTCTTACAGACCACTGTTGAAGCCAATTAGTCATTATTCTGCAATGGCAACTGTAAACATTTTAGTTCAGACTTTAAAAAGAAAACAACAACAAAGTCCTATACCCCAGCAAGTTTCAAAATAACAATTCAAGTGCAAGTCCAGTTTTGTCATACAGGAAGAGAGATGAGCAGGGCTCAATGAACTTTTTAGTTCAGGCTAACTGAACTCCCCAAAAGTGGCCCATGTTTGCTAGAAGAAAAAAAACAGCTGTCATGAAAGCTCACAAGCTATGGATGCTTTAAAAATGACAAAGAGATTGCATATGCATGTGCTTGATTATGGACTGTGCACTATTATGAGACAAAATATATTATTTTAGAACTACCGCCTCTGTGTCTTCAAACTCCTCCTAAATTAGGAACAGCACCGGCTAGGGCCTATGTTTTTTTCACAGTATAATTTAAATGTAAAACCACATCCTGCTGTTAGCTTCTTCTTGCACTGATCACTTACTGTTTTCTAATGTTCAAATAACATGCGGTGTATCACAGCTTTTAGTCAAGAAATGATGATGAAATTTTACTGTTACAGAGAAAAAAGCAATTGATCTAACGATTGTGCTATTATTTCTGTAATTTATAAGGGAAAAAAAAAAGAAATACATTGTAAAAAGCTAAGTGCAATTAAAAACATGTATAAAACTGGAAGTTGCCTGCAGCAACTGCTGCCACTTCTTTTGTGTCATATGAAAAAGAAATCATTGAAGTGGAGTATGGGCAAGTTTGGGGTTTCTTTGCTTAGGATTGGCAGAGAATAACATTTATCAGTAAAGTTAACAGATTAAAAAACTTTGCAAGTACATGCTCATAGCTCTCTTGATAACTGAATTAGACAACCATTGTTTTTTCCAACAAATAAAGAACTCAAATTTATTTACAGCTAAATGTCATTACAATTTTTTTTATATTTAAACCTGCAACCTACCTTGGTGCATAGTTGCAAACAAAATTTGCTGCATTTCGTATTCCTCCAACTTTGTTACATGGAGCAACAGCACAGCCTATTTTATATGAATAGTCCCAAACAACCTAAACAATGAAGGTTATAAAATAAATTAAAAACTACACTTAACAGTAACCTAGTCCAATATTTAGAAAGTTTACCTTCTTTTCAGAAATCCTACTTCTTATTTTCATTTTGCAACACCTATTCTTATGCATTCAAAAATACTGGTGGTAAGCACATTTTTTAAGATGAACTTCTAAATATTCACCCTTCATGACGAAATGACCTACGCTGCAAGTTTCCAGAATCTTCTACGGAACAATTTTAGTAAGAGTCAATGACTTTATGACTCAGGGGTAGATTCCTTGGAACACAAGGGAAATTAGTGGCAACTACCCAACAGCTCCTTTAATTATAATTTCAACATTCATAACCCAGGTCTGCAAGAAGCACTTCTCTGTGCTAGAAGTGGTCTGGCTGATTACTACTGTAAACTTAAGTCTGAAATCTCTAGCACTGCACATGTTCAGACCAAAGGAGTGTCATCTGCCATTCTTAACAGAAGATGGTTTATTATCTCTTACAGTTTGGGTCTCTGCTTTTTCTTACAAGATTATTTTCTATACCTTATGCATATGACTAACCAAACCATACCGAGTTCAGGTAAAAAAGTTTAACTATATACCTAGAACATCTGGATGATCATACATTCCACTTCAGGAAAACTTAAAAGATATAGTGGATTACTCTCATACCTCCCCAGTACAAACAGTATAGGCCTCAGACTGACAAACTGACTTGAACATGCCCACAAGTTCCACCTCTTCAGCTGTAACTGTAAGAAGCAGTTACGTTCAACAGATACAACCTTTCTTCAAAAAGGATCTTTAAACATTAAGTGGTGTTACCTGACTCCTGGATTAAGGACTAAGCATTTCATGGGTTTTTAGGTAACAGCATTGCATATTTTCAGGTTTCCACCATTTTGAGATTAGTGTGTTGTGATTCTCTTGGCAGGTCTACACAGCCTATCCACTATGATCTGTGAATTTTACCCACGTTCAACTTTCTGTCACAGCCTTCAAGACTATGACGGCTGCTAGTTCATGCCTGGTCTTGGATTATCAGTTTTGATGAAATATGTATTTTTAACAGATTCATTGGTGTTTAACCCATGTACTCTGCTTGGTTTTGTTTCTAGAAATTAGCTTCCTTTGTAATTCTGCCTGAAATACTACCTGAAATGCACAAACATCTTGAGATGACTTAAACATATATAACAGGAAAGCAATATTGATCAGGAGAAAAAAATATAAGAAGTGAACATTATTCCAAGAGAAAGGTGCAAAATCCACCAGAATTCTATGTAGCCAAGGTTGAACAGTGAATTTTAAAATGCTACAAACTACCTTGCTATATAATATTTTATAATTTATTGTGCCAGAATAAAAGTGAAAAATACTTTCCCAAGATGTTGTCTAGTTCTAATCTCCTCAAGATTTACTGCCCCATAAACAGCAAAACTTAAATCCTCCAGCCTTGCTTTTGAGTTTGTTACGGGCAGAATCAAGGGCAGGAAACACGAATTAACACTTGAGAGGAAGTAAGAGAGAAAAGACATAAAAAGAGGTGCAAAAAACCCAAGCAGAAAATGCTCTGTAAATGATTCTGGTAACTTAAAAAGTATTTTCATTTCACAAACCAAAGTTACTCAAAAAGAACCTCGCAGCTACTCTCGTTATCTGGTAACAGTTGCACTGCAAGTAAGTATACTGCGCAGTATTTTGATCTGTAATTTGCACAGTGAGCAGTCTAAGCAGCTTTGATACTGATAAGAAATTAGAGTCACTTTTATTAGCTACCTACTTGGTATTAAAACTATCATCTGTTTTAGGTCAGTGAAATACTATATACTTGTTCATAAATACAATTAATTCTACTGCAAAGCTTATTTTTTTAATCACGATAATAGATGCATTTAAAATATTAAGTGTTCAAAGAAAAGCTTTACTTTCTCAGCAGAATTAAGATTGTCAGAATTACCACTGAGAAATCAGACATATATCATAAATTGCCTCTTTTGTTGTTGATGCTCTTTTTCTTCTCTTCCTTTTTTACAAGATATGTAAAGAATACAATTTACTTTGGATGGATTTTCTCCTTCTGTTAACATTTCTACTATGGAGTACCACATTCTGCAATTACTGTGATTATTTTGAACAGCATCTCCAAACTTACAGAAAACAGAACTGTGTGGCTTTGAAGCTGGAGAACTTGAAACAATTATTTTATGAAATCCAGGCAGTACTGATACAATGAGGCTTTCAGTAGGGCCAGCATTGTGAACAAGAAGAATGGGTTACTACATACAAAACAGATGAGCCAACTGACAGTACAGACATTGCTTGAGATTACAAAAGTCAGTAAGCTGTCAGTCACTATGGACCATGTACTGCACTCTGTATTATTTACAGCCCCCACTGATTCATGTGGGAGGCACTATACAGGACATTTTACCAAAGATAACTCTTACCTGAAGGTAATGACCACAGCTCTTAGAACATGCATGCACATTAAAGACATAGAACGTGACCTCATCATACCACGATTTAATGGCACCAGTAACATTAAATGCTTTAGCACTTCCAATCCAAATATTCTCTCCAACAGATGTGAAATTAGGATGGCATTGATATCTCTCTGTTAAGTATACATTATGTTCAAAAACACATTTTCTTGCCCATGCCCTTGCATTCCTTGCCAAAGCTGTATCCCAAGTCTGCAAAACATGAAAGGTGAAACAGCTGTGCAATGTTAAGCTACACACAGATCTCAGATAAAGCCAGTAAGGCAATAAAGTACAGATATACTATGCTGGAGTTTCATAAAGAAATACTTCCCCTTATTTAGGCAAGTATCAGTATTTTATTTCCACTGACATTTCCTGTTGCAGCACGGAAATATGCCTCATTTCATTAGACTATTTTTTTGTCCCCATTCACTGTAGAAAATTAACTAAGAACACTTTCTAGTAACTGAAAAGTTGTTTGAAATGCACTTATATATTCAGATAAGAAATTACTGTCATACTAATAAAGCATGAAACTTCTGTTTGTGTTTGTTTTTGTTGAACAGGTCATTAAGGATTTTTATTTGGCATGTAAAAACTAATTCAAACTAAAAAAGCACAGCTACTGTAGATTCTGATCTACATCTAAGTTTTTTTTTTTAAGAGAGGCTCCAGAACACTTATTCCTCCTACAGTAAAGCTTGAAATTCACACTGGAGCATTTTACAAAGACAGGTCTGTGAGGTAAACATGCCAATGTTTGGCTAGTAACTTATCCTGCTACCTCTTAGTTCTTTGTAGCCTGCCACCATTAATAAAACTTCTGATTCCTGAATATGAACCATCTTTGTTATTTGTCTTCCAGTCTCAATTGCTTTTCAGCCAGGGTCTTCTACCATTAAAATACCTAGTTTTCAGTCTTATAAAAGATCCTGTGTTTTATTGTACAGGTTTACTGATGTTGATACATTTCAGTTCACTTTTAGTCTCTACATGGATCTTACAGCAACTCCACTGGCTGCTGCTAACTGTGTTGTCCCTCGGGCCTTCAGTTTTTTCTAACCATATTTCTACGTGAATACTTTTATTCATAGTTTTTCCCAGTTTTCACGAAAACACAATAAGCATAGGATCATATAATAGAATCATAGGATGGTTAGTGTTGGATGAGCCTTAAAGGATCATCTAGTTCATCTAGAAGTTCTTATTGGGAGGGTGATAAGGCCCTGGCACAGGTTGCCCAAAGGAACTATGGCTGCCCTACCCCTGGCAGTGTTCAAAGCCAGGATGGATGGTGCTTTGAGCAACCTGGTCTAGCAGAAGGTGTGCCTACTCATGGCAGGGGGTTGGAACTGGATGATCTTTAAGGTACCTTGCACGATCCTATGATCTGCAGCTGGCCTGTGCCACTGCATCCTCATCCTGCATGCCTGATGTTTCTAGACTCACCTGTCTACAACCGACTCTCTGTATTTCCTATCAAATGAATATGATGGCATTTTAACACAAAACAGGGATTCCATCCTGGCTGCCTCACCCAGGGACCATCAAGAGCCCCCTGGCCCAATGTCCTACTGCTGCCAGGAGGGGTCTGGAGCCACTCATGTACCCCCAGGCCTGCTCCTACCATGTACTGCATGTTGCTGGCCTCTGGCTGGACTTTGGAGCGAAAGTCATTGTGGACGCGCACGCACTCCTCGATGAAGGCGTTATCTGTGATGGCCGGCAGGAGTGGCTGCTGCCCTACCGCAGGCCTCAGCACCACCCACAAGGCCAGCACTACCCGCCATGGCGTCATGGCGCCTACCGCAGCGGTTTCGCAGAGGGATCCCGACTCCACCTCCGCCCGTCCCAGCCGCTTCCAGAACCTTCTCCGTCAGAGAGCGGCCCGTCGGTCGCTGTGGCGACGTGACGCGAGGAGCCCACCAGGGGGCGCTGCGGGGGCGGGCGGGGCGCGGCTTGGGCTCTGCGCGGCGGCTTGCTGTCGGGGCGGCAGCGGCCATGGTGTTGTCGGCGGCGCAGCAGGTGATGGTCTCGGTGGTGCTGGTGCTCTGCGTCTTCGTCGTCATGCCCAGGATGTTCGGGGCGGGAGGCGGCGGGCGGGCCGGGCGGTCTCTGCGCGGCGGCAAGGCCGGCCCCGGACATTACGATCTCCGTCAGCACCGCAGAGGTAGGAGACGCAGGGGTAGCCGGGGTCGCACTGCTGGCTGCTCGGAGCCGGCCCCTGGCTCGGGAGCGTGGCTCCCTGGAGCGGAGAGGGTTATGCCCTTGCCCGACGGGAGCCGCTTGGTCATTTACTCTGGCTGTGAAGGCACAGGCCTTGTCAGCCGGCTCTGAGGTGGCCTGAGTCCCTCCGCCTCCTCGTCACCCCCCTTGTGTTCTGCTTCTTTAGTTCATGACAGTTCTGATTATTGCCTGTGTCGTCCTAAGCAAATGACTTACAAATACAGGTAACACCCTGTTATGGGAAGCGTATCTCAGCGTGGCTGTGTAAGGAATAGTGCCTGCAGGGCGGCACTTAGTTCCTCTGGCAGCGGAGTAGCTGTGAGGTGTCACAGGAGGAAATCCACTGCGCATGTTGGAAGTGCAGTAAGGAGGCCGAGCGTTACTGTCAGTAAACATTAGCGTACATCGTGTGAGATTTGACAGGTAATGTGTTGGAAAGAGTCAAAGATGCTTGTTTAGAAAAGGTAGCACTGAACGGGCTACAGAGCTTGCTTCTTGTTAAAGCCTGAGCAGTATAAATGTATATTAAACTATGTCACTGTATGGCAGCTGAGGATTTAGCTTAAGGTCCAAAGGTCTGCTTTCAGTCTGGAAAATAACAAAATGCCTGCTTTCTTAAGGTGGCTCTGTGATTCCTTGATAATACCTTCCAAGGTGATAATAACTTCCAGGGTATTGTAAGGGATAAATAGCTGCTGTAATCCTCCAAATTATGTCTCTGTGTGTTTTCCTGGGAGGCAGAAAAAGTGAAGCCTGAGCTGCTACCATGTTCTTCCTATCTGATGTCAAACTAACTGTGTGCTTCCTAAGCTCTAGTCTGGCCTGTTTTGCTTCATTATGTTTAATTTATATAGTAACTGTCATTTCCTATAAATCATTTTAAACCCAAACCTCACAGAAACGCAGTACTTCACATGCTGCTGATTCTACGTATGTGTCGGACCAGCACTGCATAAAATAGGGTTCAGGCAAATCTGGTGTCCTCACCTGCCTGGGTGGTTCTTTTCTCCTGTTTGGTCAGTACCTCTGCTGTTCAGTGCCAGGAAGGTGTTTCCTGTATCTACGTTCTTATTGTATGGCCTGTGGAAATTTTTTTACCATATTAAGTATTTCAGTAATTTCATTTACATTAAAAACAAATAGAACTGAAAGTAAGAAAAAAATGCGTGAGTGCAAACTTAAAACTAGTAATCAATAAGAAACATTCTGAGGAGAAAAACTGTTAAAATGAGATTTTCAGATTAGTGCATTTGTAGTAAGTCTAAACCTTCTTGTGTTGCAAGGAGAATGTCTGAACTTGCGTTAAATGATTAAGGTAGCTCGAGTTCTGTTTGTATCAGGTAGGGCCTTTAATTTTCTTGTGTAATTGTCCGGTTCTGTTTCCAGTTCCTCTGAGCAAACATGCAAATAGAAGATCTCCAAATGGGCATGTTGCAAACTGATCAATTACATGTAGAAGAACTTGCAGTGATACCTGGCATGGCTTGACTGCAGAGCATCAGTTTACCATCGGTTTGCTATCAAGTAAAAGTCGCTACAGTCAGGGACTTTCTTGTAACTCTAAAAAACTTTTCTGGCTAACTCATGTTAGACAATTCTGAAACAATATTTGAGCTCTCTTATCACAAGTACCAGCTTAGGTTAGCAGAATTAGAACCCTTTTTCTCTTGTATTTGGAAGATGATGTAACTAAAGAAAGAGTTATTTCACTGGGAGTTGTAACTTAGGTTAATTTTTTTCTCTATGTGATTGTGGCTGTCTCTTGCACCCTTCAGTTATGTTGCTGTAAATTCTTGAAATGCCACTGTTTCAGTATTCAGTGACAAGGAGTGATTTGCATAATGGTCTTTTGTTTGGAAGTTTTTATAAAATGCGAATTTTGATTTTAGCCGTACCCAGTTCTGATAAATAATGATGAGCTAAATGTTCAAAGGGACTTGAAAGTGTAAGTCTAGGCAGTCAGCTGAGGCACCAGTGTAAAACTTCACCACCCCTCCAGTCACCTGCTGTCTCTGCAAGAATCTGCATTCTTTAGCTGATAGCACTGTTTCTCATGTGCATTGCCCATGAACCCCAGATTTTACTACCAAATAACCTAATTCCTAAGTCGAACCATGACACTGGCTGTTCTTCATCTGCTTGCTGTTCTGGCAGGCAAATCACATGCAAAAATACTTCAGGCTTGCAAGGCTGCATCACTTTGCTAAAGATTTGATTTGTAGAGGGGATTTGTAGGGGCTTCTAAGCCTGTGGGAAGATCCAGCTAACATTGAATTTACTGTCAAAGTAATGAAATCATCACACAGCATGTGTATTTCAACAAAACAATAATTCAGTTTGTACTTAACTCGTTACAGAGGAAGAATACTAATTTGTAACTGTACTCAGCATTATAAACAGTTTTTGTGAGTATAGTTTCCAGATAATTCGAAGGAAAAAAGAGGCTTATAAAATGTGGAAGCAAGGACAGGTGGCCTGGGAAGAATACAGGGATGTTGTCCGGGAAGCTAGGGACCAGGTTAGGAAAGCTAAGGCCCACTTAGAATTAAACTTGGCTAGGGATGTTAAGGATAACAGGAAGGGATTTTATAGGTACATTGCCAATAAGAGACAGGTTAGGGACACCGTGGGCCCTCTCCAGAAGCTATCGGGAGAACTGGCTACCCTGGATTTGGAGAAGGCTGAGGTTCTTAATGACTTCTTTGCCTCAGTCTTTACAGGCAAATGCTCTGAGCACACCACCCAAGTCTTGGAAGGCAGACGCGGGGACGGTGAGGGTGGGGACCCTGGGCCCACTGTGGGGGAGGATCTTGTTCGGGACCACCTTAGGAACCTGAATGTATAGAAGTCCATGGCACCGGATGAAATCCATCCAAGGGTCCTGAAGGAGCTGGCAAATGAAGTTGCTAAGCCACTGCCCATCAGATTTGAAAAATCATGGCAGTCAGGTGAAGTTCCCGATGACTGGAAAAAGGGAAATATAACCCCCATTTTTAAGAAGGGAAAAATGGATGAGCCAGGGAATTACAGACCAGTCAGTCTCACCTCTGTGCCTGGCAAAATCTTGGAGCGGATTCTCCTGGAAGGCATGCTGAGGCACATGAAAACCAACAAGGTGCTTGGTGACAGCCAGCATGGCTTCACTAAGGGGAAATCCTGCCTGACCAATCTGGTGACCTTCTATGAAGGGGCTACGGAACTGATGGACAGGGGCAGAGCAGTTGATGTCATCTACCTGGACTTGTGTAAAGCCTTTGACACTGTCTCCCATGACATCCTTCTCTCTAAGTTGGAGAGACATCAATTTGATAGGTGGACCACTCGGTGGATAAAGAACTGTTTGGACGGCCGCACGCAAAGAGTAGTGCTCAGTGGCTCAATGTCCAGCTGGAGACCAGTAACGAGTGGTGTCCCCCAAGGGTCGGTGTTGGGACCGGTCTTGTTCAACATCTTTGTGGGTGACATGGACAGTGGGATTGAGTGCGCCCTCAGCAAGTTTGCCGATGACACCAAGCTGTGTGGTTCGGTTGATGCATTGGAGGGAAGGAATGCCATCCAGAGGGACCTTGACACACTTGTGAGGTGGGCTGATGCCAACCTGATGAAGTTTAACCATGCTAAGTGCAAAGTCCTCCACCTGGGTCGGAGCAATGCCAGGCACAGCTACAGGTTGGGCGGGGAGGAGATTGAGAGCAGCGCTGTGGAGAAGGACTTGGGGGTGTGGGTTGATGAAAAAATGAACATGAGCCGGCAGTGTGTGCTTGCAGCCCAGAAAGCCAACTGTATCCTGGGCTGCATCAAAAGGAGTGTGACCAGCAGGTCGAGGGAGGTGATCCTGCCCCTCTACTCTGCTCTCGTGAGACCTCACTTGGAGTATTGTGTGCAGTTCTGGTGTCCTCAACATAAAAAGGACATGGAAGTGTTAGAACAAGTGCAGAGGAGGGCCACGAGGATGATCAGGGGACTGGAGCACCTCCCGTATGAAGATAGGCTGAGAAAATTGGGGCTGTTCAGCCTGGAGAAGAGAAGACTGCGTGGAGACCTCATAGCAGCCTTCCAATACCTGAAGGGGGCCTATAGGGATGGTGCGGAGGGACTCTTCATTAGGGACTGTAGTGAGAGGACAAGGGGTAATGGGTTTAAACTTAAACAGGGGAGGTTTAGATTGGATCTGAGGAAGAAATTCTTTACTGTGAGGCTGGTGGGGCCCTGGAATGGGTTGCCCAGGGAGGTTGTGGATGCTTCATCCCTGGCGGTGTTCAAGGTGGGGTTGGACATAGCCTTGGATGGCATGGTTTAGTGTGAGGTGTCCCTGCCCATGGCAGGGGGGTTGGAACTCGATGATCTTGAGGTCCTTTCCAACCCTAACTATTCTATGATTCTATGATTTGTTTCTTGTAACATCTGCTTTTCTGCAAGTTGCTGTAGGTTTGCCACTGTTGCTGTGAAGAAGCTTAAAACTTGTATCTTAAAGAAACACAGAAACTAGTTTTAGAGTCTTTGCTGTCTAGATTTAACTTTACATACAATTCATGAAAGAGTGATTTTTAATTTTTTGTTTTTGGTAATTTTTATTTGGATTCAGGGCTTCCCATACCGTCTTAGTGGAGTGATAACAAAGTCACGTAAGAAGAAAACAGTTTCATTTCAGTTGTGAAACTAATTGTAGTATTAATTTCCATTCTTACTTTGTCTTCTTTCTCTCAATTTAACTTTTAAGGTAGTCCTCAGACAGTTTATCAAGTTCACCGGAATCCAGGAAATTCTGACAGTAATACTTACCAGAGCATTCAGCAGATGAGAAATGCAATGGAAAAAGAGATAAAGAGTGAGAGAACAAGAGGAAATGGTAGAGAGTTAGCATTCACCCTCATGCCATTGTATGCTCTTGGAGTGGGAGTGTTTGCAGCATACCAATTTCTTAAGGTAAGACAAGCATTAAATTACTGAATTGGAAGAATATGTAACTTGTTGGGTTTATTTTGTGCCTCTCTCTGCCCCTCCCCTCCCCTCCCCTCCCCTCCCCCCCCCCCAATTCTGAGCCCGCGTATATTGTTGTCAGGAAGCCTTTTCTTGCTCGGTTTGACTTTGAATGTGAGCTCCAGAGTTAAAATTTCATAATTTTTGATTCTTCCTTGTAAAAGCTTGTGACTGACTTCTACAAGTATTTAAAACAAGGTGAGAATCTTACCCCTCTCCCACCCAGATAAGAATCTGAGAATCTACACAGTGCTGTTACCTGAGGCTGTAATTTAAGCCTCATCAGTATTTCACTTCCTTTTCAGTCTTCAGAATGAGATTAAGTATGGGAATGAGGTGGACAGATGGTTGATTCTTGCAGAGTAATTGTCTTACATTAGCAATTAGAAAAATAGTGAGTAGACTTGACCTTTTATTTAACTTAACATTTTGTTTGAATTTCTCATTTGGTCATGCAGCTGCAACATGGACTTTTATCCATGAAATGTGATACCTTGTCTACCATTTGTAAATCAAAAAAAGGGGAAAACATGATCAGTTGTTTCTTAAAAAAAAAAATGTCCTGATATGTATTATTTATAGTAAGAGATATTACAGCACTTGGAATGCCGAGAGGAATATTGTTGCTTGCCTTCAGGAGAAAAACCCCAGCCTGAACAGAGTGGGAGACAATATCTTCATTTCTGTAGTTGTTTCATATAATCTCCTGTATGAGAAAAATATCACAACTTAGCAAAATGAACATGGGGGCTGACCAGTTTGGTTTTAAGAATAAATTTAATTAGGTTGTAAATAAGATTTAAATATAATAAAAACAATAATTTGGGTGTTACAACTCTTGCACTTGAGCTTGTGAGATTGAAATGTAAATATTTTTATAATTGCATCTTCATTACTTGAAGAAAAAACAATTACCTCTTAGTTAATGGTGAGAGACTGGATCCAGTAACCTAGAAGATTCCTTCTGTTCATTTTTGAAAACTGGATTTGATATAGCAACTGCTTTCTTTTGCAACTTTTGTCAGTCAGGTTGCCATTGCTTAAAATCAGAAGTGTTAGTTTAAGATACAAAGAAGGCACAGCTGAAAAGAGTTTCATTAGTGGAGCAGATTTTTATGGTTGCTATTTAGCTTCAGTAAATTTCTAAATGCCTTTTTATTTTAATACACAAATAGTGATGAAGTGTTTTAAACATTTTATTTATTAAAGATGAAGTCACATGAAGAAAGTCTCTCCAAAAAGGAAAAAAGTACAGAAGACAAGGCAAAGGAAACAGGTAAGATACCCATTCAGATTGCATATTCCCTGCTGGAACAAAGCTACATGTTTTCACTGATGGCAGTCTGGCTAAATGAGAACATTTTTTTAAGTTACTTAAGTGCAGCTAGGAATCTACAAAAGAAAACTGTTAGTCTTTGTACTTGAAACACTTTTTAGAGGTGTATTTGAACACTCCAGGTGGTAATATGCTTTGAAACAGTATAGTGATATAGTATGATTCTCTGCTTTTTAATGTCTGATGATTTTCTGACTTAAGACCTGTTTGGCTTTCTTCAGTAGAATAGGATGTTTAAATAGGATATAATAATCTTCAGATTGATAGGATATTTAAAAGGGATATAATGATCTACTTTAGAATTGAACTGTATAGGTAGTGGAACGGTATGGGTAAACAGTTACAGAGAATGTTAAACTTCTAGGCCAGATTAGAGACCTGTCAAAAACATAAAATGTTTATAGAAGAGACAGAATAAATGATATCATCTTTTTCTTCATTATAGAGTACTATTGACTCTCTAATTCAGTCTATTATGCATATGCCAAGAAGTGGGCTTTCCTTTGGAGAAAAAATTATGACCCATCAAAGTTGAGCAGTTTTCATACTTCATACTTTTTTTGCCCCTTGTATTGACATATATGTAGTCAATTAAACAACTATCAACCTCTTTTGGTGTCTCTGAATTACCAGATCTGTAATTGGGTTCAGCAGTGATTTGTTGTGCTGCCCACTCACCATCCCTGTGTGTTGCATTCTTCTTCCTTCAGTTTAATAGTATTGTAGGACAAGTTAATCCTCTTGACTCAAGTGCATTGTGTTGAATATATTTGTCATGTGTGAGTGGGCAAATTCATGATAGTGTATTAAGTATAAATACACTACTTAAACCTCATGAAGTCTTGAAATTGCATGTATTTGAGGCTGGGAAGGTGACAGCCACATTCTTGCTCAGTTTCTGCCAATGTGTCCTCTGTTTAGGCATTATTGGAGACAGGTTATTGGATAAGAGGGACATAGTAAAACTTCTGTTCTTACCCCAACTATTCCCTTTTCATGTTCTAGAATTTTATAGAGGAAAAAATCCTGTTTTTTAACCTGCCCAACTGAAAATACAAATTAATATTCTTTTGGTATTGTAAATAGATTTCTCACAGTGTTCTCTTTCCTGCTCTCCCTACTCTTCCCTTTTTTTTTTCTTTTGTGTTTTGTTAGAGCATCAGCTTTTAGAGCTGGAGCAGCATCTAGCACAGACAGAGAAAATGCTAAATTCTTTATTGACTCAGTTGGATCCACTGTCAAACTGGTGAGTGTTTCTAAACATCTCATTTAGTATTGTCTTATGTAAATTGAAATTCTCTAAAATGTTATCAAAGAGTTCTTAAAATGTTCCTTATATATAGGTAAGGTAAGGAATAGTGTTTAGGAGCCTTCTTTAATTACTTATTGTCTTTGTGGCCTTTTGCAGGTAATAGCTCTTCCGCAATTCGTGATCCTTTTCACAGTCACTTCCTGTCTCTTGTTCACCTAATACAAGTGCAAAAGCTCAGATTTATCATGTTACTGTGGCTTAACAAGTTAAATTTTAATATTGACCAAAAAGATTAATACTGAAAAAATGCTTAAGCTCAGTAGCATTTGAAAGCCCTTGCAGAAATTAGATTTCTGGTAGCAGAAAGAGTTTCTTCCTTCTGCTGTAATTAGAAAACAAAACTAGTTATCAAGGGGTAGCTGCTTATTTTTGTTTTGAAATAGACTTGTAAAGTTATTGTGTGTTTCGGGGAAATAAAGCTTCCCTGTTGCAGTATATTAAGGGAGTAAGTAATAAAACCTTCTTGTATTTTTACTGAAGTTTTTTCCTTAAGAAGCTAGGGCCTTATCTAAGTACTAAAAATGAAAATACCCATGCAGTCCATTTTGTGTAGGCTGACATCCTTCACAAAGCCTAGTTAAAAGCATACAAAATTTCATGATTATTCCTTTAGTGTATTTCTGAACCTTAGTATGTGCTGAAACTGTTAAGCAGCAAATGCACGGACAAATTTGCATTACAGATTTAAGGTAGTGATTGGGAGAAGAGAGAGTAAGCAAAATCTGAAGTAAATGAGAAATGCCTCTAAACTGTAGAGTTCTGCATTAGGCATTGTTGTACTAAAAATAAAATGACTTTGGAGAATTGTTTCTTTCAGTAGTCATTACTCAGCCTTAGCCACTGGGGCTCCAATGTTAGAATTCAGTGACTAAATAATTCTGTAGACCTATGTGATGGGCTCTGCAGTTCCCAAAATGTTGACCTAAACGTGTTGCTAACTCAACTATGGTATTTATCCACAAACAGAACTATTGCAGTCTTGTGCATTATTATCACATGCTCACTTCCAAGGTAGTCTCAGCTGCTGACATCTGCCTTTTTTTTTCCTAGTGTTAATGCTTTAGCTTGTGAGCAGAAGGATGAAATAATGACACAGCTCCAATCAATTAGACGGCTGATGAAAGAAAGTGGATTGGATAAATCAGAAAACACAACAAAAGGTACTTTGATTTCCAGCAGGATAGGCAACTATATTTTAAAGGAATAAACTGTAGTTTGTTCCTTTAACTATAGGATTCCTTTAAGTATAGGATCTTAACTATAGTAATGTTCAGCTCTTGCATGTTAGGTAATGTGTGTGGAATTAATTTTATTCTGGAGGAGTGCCATTGTTCCTGTTTGAGGTGTGTCTGGATACATCACGACTTTTTTTAAGAGCAGGTGCATTGCACCTGTTTAGGAACGGACATCACACTAGGGTAGACCACACAGTCATGTTCTGCTTTGTTAAAATGGACTTCTTGACCAGGAGTTCCTAAGCAGTCTGTTAGTACTGGACTAACTTTAGCCTGAGGATTCACACGTGAGGACCTCTGAGGCTGCACAATATACAAACCAACAGAATTTGTATTGCTTTCAACTGAAGACTTTCAGGAGGTTCATAGTAGTCCAAAAGAAATCTTAAATGTTAAGAATGGCTCACTAGAAATTTGGGGAATTTTTGCATTAGTTGAGTCTCAATAAAAGAGGGAGAGGAAAAAAAAAAGCTACTTCTAAACTGAAGCTAAAATTTGGAGCCTTTTTGGTAATTTAAACTTTCTTTTTATTTTTTTTTATTATTATTTTTATTTATTTATTTATTTTAAATTTTAAGATCTTGGCAACATTTGTAATGCGAAACTTGAAGATCTCATTCAGTCATTTGCTGAACATTCTCAAGAGAAAGAAATGGATGACAGAGAAGATGACAGTAATGAAGATTTACTTGAGTATATTGATAATGATGACAGACTAGAAGAGCATGAATTACACGATGAGTGTGAAGAACATAAGTTTGAGCAAGATGTGGTAGAAGACCAAGAAATAATGAACATTGCATCAGAAGAGATGGGATTGAGGAGGCGTAATAGATATGAATGAAATCTGCACATACAAAATTTTCAAAAGCTTGTGATTTTTTTTTTCCTATAATGTTGTATGCACTTTAAACTGTTTTGAATGGAGTTTATGTGTGCTGCTGTATGCTTTAAAAAGGGGTGTGAAATACTGCCTGTGCTCCTGTCTATGACAGTTCTGTACCTGACTTCAGTGGCAGCAGAATTTTACTCAGGATGTTTACATATTTTTTTCTATTTATTTTTTTTCCTATAAAAAATATTTCTGTACTTTGTATATAATGCACTGTAACTATATCTGATGCTTCACTAAAATATTAGAATGTCTTGTAGTTAAGACTATGAAGGACAGATGTTTCATAAATGTTTTGTAACTAACAAGCATGTTGCCAAGTGGCTTTCTTGAGTTCATTAAAGAGCATGGACTGATGAATTCAGCTGTTTGTGGAAAACTTTCTCTGAAGCAGGTATAAAAAGCAGTTAGCAGTAAGTCTTAGAAATGCATTCATAGTCAAGTTTCTTTATTTGGACAGAGAGACTTAGCCACAGATACTATTTAGAAATAATTATGTCTGAGTTTGCCATCTCTTCACGAATTATGTATAGTTTTGTATGTGAGTTTGAACTTTAATAATTACACTGGATTACTTAATCTGTTCCCCGCCTGTCACTGGTTAAACTCTGCAGCTGCCTCATAATTGCTTGATGCCTATTAGTACTATATCCCTGTTTCACATTTATGTTAACACAGTAGAAACTGACCTTTTGATTTGTTGCAATACACTTTTTTCTTCGAATAGCATTCTGAGGAACAGATGCATTGCGATTGCCATTCCATGCCTGTGGGGCTTTGGAGGTTCATTTTTCAATTCATGATGCCAGCTTAATAGTGGCTTTTTTGGCAAATTTTAAGAAGAAAACCTTTATTTCTTTTGCCAGAATAATTTTTGTCCATACCTTTTTTTCTACTTATTTTTTGTTCACTTAACATGTACGCCTATGGAACTGCCACCCTTTAGTGTCAGGAAGTACAGTAGAGGTAGGCCTGACTGCACAATCCTGTTACATTTTCTGGTTTATAATTGTATAGCTTTTAAGTAGGCCAGTTGCAATGCCTGAACTCTTGCCATCTTTATTCTTAAAGGAAAATAACATGGATTTGTTTTTATGTAGGAAATGGACCGAACCTGTTACTGTATGACTCACTGAAGCGGAATGAAATGCTCGTTCAGATGTAGAAACATGGTACGTCATTGATTCTACAAATGGATCACATGGGCTTGGAAGTAACTATCCAGAAATACATCATTAGTGTCAGTGTATTAGGCAACATCTCACTTACTGCAGAACTAACTTTGGAAAACTGATTGGCCAGAAATCTGGGGTTTCTCCAGAGGTGATAGTTTCCCCCAAGACAGAATGGATGAAACTGGACAGAATTATGCTGCTGCTACTGGAAGCCCTTGCCTGTGAGGCCTCGAGCTAATTCGGGGTGATGGCTGGATTTCGGACCCTGGGCTGCAGCCTTTCGCCGTGAGCCGTTTTGCTGCTGTTTTGAAATCTCTGCTTTCAGCTGCCTGGATCTGCAGAGCGCACGGACTTGTGCAGCGTGCAAGGGCTCAGCCTCCCTGACAGGGGCTGCGGAGCGCTACCCGCCGGGGCATGGCCGGTGTGCGCTGGAGGGATGCTGGGGCTCGGCATTTCCTCGGGAGCACTGCTGGCAGTCCACCTAGCCGCTCAGCTGGGGCCCTATCTTGCGACACTTGGGTGCTAAGCCCGGCCGGGACTGGCCCCTCCGTGCCGCGGTACCCGGCAATGGCCTGCGGGCGGGGCTGCTGCAACGTGGCAACAGGTCGCGGGGAGGGTGCGTGGTGGGGGCCGTTACCATGGAGACGCACGGGCATGGGGCGGGCCCGTCTCATCCGCCATGCGTGGCTCAGCGGTGAGACCCCTGCGGGACCAGGCCCTGCCCCTGTCCCGGCAGCGCCCCCGGCCTCCTCTTCGTTCGGCCCCGCTGCGCTCCCGGGAGAGTACATGGCTTCCGTATAGCCGGCTCGTACAGTGGTGTTTGTGGTAAAGTTACTTCAGCGTGTTGACCGTTTAGCGCAGCAACGCTTCCTGTGCCTTCAGCTGGGAGGACACTGCCTTTCGCTGAGAGCTGTGAGGTCGTGAGAAGTCATCGGCTCCTGGTTTTAGGTGCCCTGAGAAAGGGGGCTCGTATGGAAGGCCGGCTGGTTGGCTATCTCCGATCCAAGTAGGCCCTCTGCTTGCTAAAGCAAAGGATTTTTGGGAGGTAAACCTGTTCGGTAAGTAGAAATGTGGTCACAAAATGTGGTTTGTGGGTGGTGACTTGAAAACAGTGTCTGGTTTCTAGGAATTAAACGATTTTTGGTTCAAAACTGTCTGGGTGGAAGGAGAAACCATCAGAGCGGGAGATGGCACACTGAGCTGCTTGGAGCTATTAGGGGCCAGCTGTACTCCAGGAGGGCTCTTACCTCTTCCTGAAAATACCTGAAAACGCACGGTGCAGCTGAGAGCCAGGCAGCAGCTGTCAGTGAAGAGTGAAGGAGGTTTGGTGTTGTCACAAGTTAGGACTGCTGGTATGGCAAGTTATCAAGAAGGGTAAGGGAAAGGCGCAAAGATGTACATTTGAACAGGAATCTGGTTAAGCATTAGTAAGGAAAGACTGAAGGTAAGAGGTGGTGAAAGAGGAAAGCCAGCAATGTTTCACAGCTTGACAAAGACATCACCCAAATAATTGGTGATAGACCTGTTCTTTCTAATGCAATAATGGTGATTTTTTTTTTTTTCCCCAGAAGTACTTATATAAAAAGTACATTATTTTCTCAATAGCCTTTTCTGGTTTTCAGTTTATTCTGAAGGTGTTCATTGACTTTGGATGGATTTGGAAGTTAAAGGAGTTGCTGCATCCCCTCGAAGGCAGGCTCAGCTGTCAACGAGGGGGAAGAAATATCAGGTGTGTTAACAGAAGACTTGTGGTTGTTTTCCTTCTTTTCTTTGACATATAACAAATACCTTAATCATACTTCAGAAGGTTCTTAGTTTGATGCTGTAATGCATCCCGTGGAGAAGGAAGCTTTTAAAGAAATTACTTTTGTCAAGAAATGATACTTTATCATGACAGTTTCTCAAATGGAGGTGAGAATTGCCAATTAAAACAGCTGCCCTACAAAGTCTGATATTCTGAGTGCTTGACTGGGATATGAACAAACTAATGCGTCCAATTTAGAGCAACAGAGGCTTGATCCTGTACTGTGTGCTATCTCAGGCCGTTGGTGAAATTGGCAACAGGTTCATCTGTTTTGATTTTACAAGACAGCAATAAAGTAAAGCAACCCCCAAAACATAATTACAGAAGCCGTGATTTCAGATTGGTGTATAAAATGAATCCCAGTGCTCTGCATTCAGTCTGAAGGGGAATCTTGTTTTCCAGGTATTCCTGATAGGCTGTGTTTTGAAGTACATTTTAACCTCACAAGGTCACTATAGCAGAAGCTTTCAGGCTAACTTGAAAGGCTGAATGTGATCTTGGATTCTTAGGGTCACTGTTTTTATTTTAGCCAAGATAAATATTAATATTGTTAGTAACAGTTGATTTTTCTTACAGATCATGTGTACCTTGTGTCCTCGAAGTAAAGTTAATTGGTAATCTTCCTTCAGCCACCAAGCACCCATTTAACTTCCTTATTTGCTGGTGACCCCATTAGGAATTCTCGGAGTTTGACTGCCAAGTTGCCCTTTTCCTTTTATGTTTATTTATGTTTGTTTTAGAATGAAAAAGGAGCTTTTGTAAATGATATCACATCAACGTTATAATGTTACCTCTTAACCAGTCTTTTAAGAATGAAATACCTGTGAAGGACAAGAACATTTTGAGGCATTTAGTGTAGATAGTAAAAGAAATGTCTGTTTTTCTCTAATCTCTCATCCCTTTTGTCTTCTCTTTCTTGCCCCCCCCTCAGTTTACGAATTTAGACTCCCTAGTCCATGTGATTCTTGGTAGCTTGCAAAAATAAATCATAGATAAAAATTAGATCGAAACTGTGTGCTTGATCCTGTCAGTTTGGACAGTCCAGGATGATTTTTGTTTGTTTTCTTCCTGATTTGATGACTTCTGGAAAAGGAATTCCATTAAGACTTTATCGTCTAGAATGTGGTATGTCATTTATCTTATCACAGTTGAAATGGTACAAAAAAAATTCATACTTGTGATTTAAGGCGTTGCTTTTAGTCTCGTATTAGATCGCTTAAGGGCATTTTACATACTTGACCACAAGGTGGGGATATTTATTATGCGCGGCCTTGCTTGAGAGAAACTATTGGTTTTAAATCCCGTATTTTGAAGGCACTAGAGGGTAATGTTGCTGAACTGTGAACTTCTTTTTCAGGAGCGGGCTTACAAGGATGTGAGGCAAGAAAGGAGTTACAGTTTTGTGACCGCTCTCAAATCATGAAAGGACTTAGGGAACCGCTGGAAATAGGACATCTGCTCATTTCAGACTATGATGCTGAGATCTCTGAGCTGAAGAGTGTGAAAATAAAGATAATGGCCCTGGTTCAGAATATGCCTGAACCGCATTTTTTTCTGTTTCAGACTGGGAGGCCAGCTAGGGGAATTGTTACTGTATGCTTCCCCAAGTCAAACAGTCTTCCTTAGGGATTTGCTGTTGACTTCTCTGTAGAAAGCTATAGTGGGGTAGATGGAGCTTTGGCTTGTCTTTTCTCTTGCCATGTTCTTGCTCATTTCATTTTGGAGAGTGGTGTGGTACACAGCCATGCAAAATAAACAGTGTGGATACAGAAGCTGCCTAGTCCGCATCATGTGCTGCCATACTAAAACTGGGGTGATACAGTTGCACCAGACATGAGGTCTTCTTTGGGGTCTGAGCTAGCTGCTTGTGAGCCAGCTGGCTGTTGGTATTGTGGTTTTGATTTAAGGGTTGGCTGAGGAGTTTGGTTCCCAGCCAGCAAGGGCAAAGTGACGTAAAACCTCGTGAGTGATGATGGTACAAAGCCTCAGGAACACAGGTTACTTTAAATGCATTATTAATAGCTGATGTGGATGATATCTGGATTCTTAATGGCTGGAAATCTTTCTGTCACGATGAATATTCAATCTTTTAGTCTCGTGGTGCGTAAGAATCAACTTTCAATGGAAAATTTTTGGTTTGTCCTTTTGTTAGAAGCACCTTGGTTAAATATGTCAGATACTTTGAAGCATTGGTTTTAAATATTCCGAGGGAAGTCGAAAGAGAGAGCTATGTATTTTAATCCTGGTACCCACAGGTACATAATTAATGTGCCTTTCTTTTAGGGCTGGAGACCAGATACACGGGCTACTCGTGGTCCTCGCCCACCAGAGTAAGTCTGCCTCTATTTCTGATCAGTTTGTTTAATTCTGCATTATTAACACAATGCATTTGCATTTGTATTGATATGCAACTTGGTGTTCCATGAAATTTATCATCATAGGTTTGTTTGCTATGATTTATATTTAGAGTAGAATATTTGATGCATTATTTACATTGGAATTAAATTGATTTACATTTCTTTGAGCTTTACAGTTGAGTTGTACTCAGAGCTTTCACATTTATGCTTAGTCTTTCTTGAATATTCTAATATAGTAGTCTGCAAAAGGAGAAAAACCTTGACCTTTTTTGCAGGCATTACAGTATAAATTACAGAGCAACTGTTATGAAGGGTTTTACAAGCAGTGGAAAATTTTGTACAGTGCTTATAAAATTAAAGTGACTTCTTCAGACAAGCAACATCTGCTATTCCAAGGACTATGTTTGACAGTTTAGTTTTTCCATTTACTAGAATGCCTTGCAGCCAGAATAACTTTCTGTATTATTTTACAAGTATGTGGAGCCATGGCCTTGGATTGTTCGTATTGAACATCAATTTCTGTGTACTGTCAGTCATTCTATAACCAGAAAAGCCTGGAAATTAAAGAGCTCTTTTATTCCAAGAAGTAGTCTTGTTATAATAGGGTTGTTTGGAAATACTGGTGGTAAAATTAAAAAAAAAAAAAAAAGTATGCATGATACTCCAGGTTATACCTGGAGTAAAGGCAGAAGGCACAGAGCTGCTTTGATGAGTTGGAGATCTTTTAATTTCTTTAAGCAGAATACAATACAGAAGTATAGTTGTCTTCCATTGTGTTAATCTCTTACAAAAATTTCAGAAGGTTTTCATCCCAAGGATCTATTGCTCCTCCACTGCCTCTGTTGACTGATTATAGAGGGATGTTGACACAGGCCTGCTGTGGAAGACAAGATTTATGGTCCTGTTGAATCAATAAGAAATCCCTGATTTATGATTTTGCTGCAGCAGCTCCTGTTGGGGAGTGAAAAGAAGCCAAGGTGGCCATGCTGGGAGTGAAGAAAGGCTTTGTAGGGGCCCTTTTTGGCTGCCAGGGTACTCTGAAGCTGGAAAAAAGAAAAAGCTCAGTGGCAAGTTCTGGAGCTGAAGCAAGAGGGACTAATAGGAATTTGCTGAGTAGGCCAT
The DNA here is from genome assembly GCA_039720435.1 of Amazona ochrocephala. NCBI lineage: Eukaryota > Metazoa > Chordata > Aves > Psittaciformes > Psittacidae > Amazona > Amazona ochrocephala. The sequence goes on along the minus strand of CM077880.1, from coordinate 42,838,315 downwards.
CTCTAGTTGTAGTGAAACTGTTCATAGCTGTGAAATTTTTTTGGAAGGAGCTACTAGTAGTAACTAAAAGGTAGTTTGCTTTTGCTGTAATTGAAAAATAAGAGAATGTACTGCTATTAAAATGGTTTTAACTTCCTGCAGGGTGCCATGCCTGGATCTAGAGGGGCTGAGAGATTCTGATGAAGAGGTAATTATGAATTAATTCTATCTTGAATAGTTTTTAGAATTCGTGTGTCGTGGGAGTTTATAAAAATAGCACTCTGAATATAAAACAATTATGATTGCTTGTCTTTTTTGTTTTCTGTAATTTTAGGATGGGGACTCTTACATACCATGCAGTGGAAGTTATCCTCATGCATGCCCTCTGGATTCATCTTCAGATTGGAGAATATTACAAAAGCCATATACGCATCATCATCAGGCTCAACAGGTCAGTCTGTCGCTACAGATATCTTTAAAATATCATAGCATGGTTTGGGTTGGAAGGGACCTTAAAGATCGTTTAGTTCCAACCCACCTGCCATGGGCAGGGTCTCTTGCCACTAGACCAGGCTGCTCAGAGCCCCTATAACAGTAATTTAAAAAAATATGCTTAGCTTTCTTACACAAGTTGTATTTTTTTTTTTTTTTTCCTCTTTTGGTTAAACTTGTATCTCCAGGTGCTATAGGTCAAAAATATTTTTGGAAAAGTACTTTTTACTGAGAAGCTTCTAGAATATTTAAAAAATTCCATTATATTATGTATCTTAGCTCTTCTTTGTTGGCTGATACGCTCATCATTTTCATTGTGCTCATATTTGAAGAGATATATTAATAGCCACCTTTATGAACAGTTTGTCAAAGCAACTGAAAAATGTAATACTTTTGAGGTAGCATGTAACTTTGGTTTGTCTTTCTAAACAAAGTGAAATGTATAAAAATAATAAAGTTAAGAGGGATAGTAGTCAGTAAGTGTGTGATTGAAGGCAAAACCCAAGTTTACAAACAGTAAGTATTATTCCTGTGGCAGAATAATTACTTTTGGTGAAGTAAAACTTTTGGAGTTACAGACAGCCATTTCTTAATGGCTTTTTCTGTCGTCTCTTGTCTTTAAAACAGAACTATGATGTTAACTTTGGGATTATGGCCAGTCTGTTGGATCACTTTTATTGTTAAAATTTCTTGATCACATATCAACATATTTTTCCCCTGGATGACTAAGAAACTTAATCACCACTAATCTTAGGTGCTTTATAAGGGAAATCAGTAGTTCATATGGTAACACTCTGATTTATAGTTCAGTACAGCACTGAGAGGGACTTGTCGTCAGGGCCTGTAGCTGTAGGACAAGGGGTAATGGGTTCAGACTTAAACAGGGGAAGTTCAGGTTAGATATAAGGAAGAAGTTCTTTACTGTGAGGGTGGTGAGGCACTGGAACAGGTTGCCCAAAGAAATGCTAAATGCTTCATCCCTGGCAGTGTTCAAGGCCAGGCTGGACAGAGCCTTGGGCAGCACGGGTCTAGGGTGAGGCATCCCTGCCCATGTTAGGGGGGTTGTAACTTGATGATCTTAAGGTCCTTTACAACCCTAAGTATTCTGTGATTCTGTACATATAAATACCTTACATAGTCATGGTAAAAATCTTGCTACTAGCTGTATATTTTTATTTGGTTAGCGTGCAGGAAATACCTGAACTTAACAATGTTATCTCCTTTTGGAAGAATTGGAAAACACTGTTCAAAAATCTGTTATTTCAAAAATATTTAACTTATGTAAACCTAAGAAATCCTTTAATGAGTGTGTTTAAAACAGAATTGTAGCTAGAGGGAAAAGCAATTATTAATTAATTTATACATAACCTGTGGCCCTTGAAACGATTAATATAGCAAGGAGGCAGTATTCCAAACTGGCTTGAGCTCAAGGTGAATCTGCCAAGATCGTGATTTTATATGTTTCCCTGTATAGTCAAGTGGTTTGTCAACTTAAAAAAAAAAAAAGGCATTTAAATAAAAACTAAATTGGTTAAGTATGGTTTTTTTTTTGGTGCGGGTTTTTTTTTTTTTTTTTTTTTTTTTTTTTTTTTTTTTTTTTTTGTTTTGTTTTGTTTTGTTTTTTTTAATAATGGACAAAGAAATCCTCAGAATATCTCAGAATATCTTTGTGCTCCACATAGGTATTTTTGCATGTCGTAAGGTGTTTCTGAAAACGTGTAACTAGGGATAGGTTAATTTCCTCTGTACTGCATTGCAGACGTGCAGTGGAGACATACTCGAGGTGCTAATCCTTCTTTTAGGTCTGTATGCCTGTGATTTCACTGCTTGCTTTACCATTATTATATTTTTTAAATATGAAGTTCATACATATTATTCTGTCTATGTGCAGGCAGGGTAATGGAAGGCTGGTATGGCTTGTCTGTTTCTTAGGCTCTTTCTCCCTTTCTTCTCTGCTTTTCTTTACCTCTTCTTGCTTTCTTTCTGCTTCATTATGCCTTAAATAGTGAAATGCTGAATATGCAGGAATGTGTCTTCTGTTCACTTACCCTCTTTTGCTCTTCTTCTCTCTCTCATTTTGCCTAACTTCCCCCCTTTATTTTTTACGGAGAAGATTTTCAAGTAGTTCTAAGACATTTTAATGCATCCTCTGAGCGGCCTTTCTTTCTGCATTGCTTGCTTCTGGGGCCCTGATGAGCATTCCTTTAGCAAGATATATTCCAGCTTCTGCAATAACAGACTATGTAAGTAAATCTTCTGAAAATAGGTCACTTTTAAGCGAATAATTTAGGCATAATCTTACCATTCAGGAATTAACCAGTGAAGGGATGTGGATCCTCTTTTGAAAGAGAAACCTGCCCTTTCAAGGGCACAAATCTGGGGTTTTGAGAAATGGTTTCCTAGAACAGGACTGTTACACTGTTGTTGCAAGAGGAGATGCTAGTTAAGGCCATCTTGGCTTTGTTAGTGTTGAGGAATATTGCAAACATTGAAGGTGTTAGTTATTTAGGGAGAGAAAGAATAATGGAGTCTTGGCCTTCTGTCATTGCTGCTGTTCCTACTGATCCAGCCTCCATTGTGTAGAGCACCGAAATGGAAATAAAGTTAGGAAGGTACTTAGCCTTGTCAGCTGATGATGTCCTAGGGAAGGAATTCTGAGTACTAATACTCATCTACCATCCAAGAATTAGAACTTCAAATTGAAAAAATCCATCAGCCCATTTTGAGCCTTCCAAAATCAAATGTCAGAGTTCACATTTTTGTAGTCTGTAACATTATATTATAGGACAGGACCCCTGAATCTTTGCTTCTCTCTTTAAATGTGATATAAACCCATTTAGGTGTGTCCTTTCTAGATTAAAAATGGCAGAATATGAAGAACTGCATGAAAATTAAACCTGAATATGGAGTCGCATTTGAATTTTTTCTTTATGTGAAGCATAGTGTCAAGAAGTTTCAGAAGTTATACTGTATGGGAATCATTATAGTGCTGTACTTACTCAGTAGATAAACCGGAGGTTTTTGTATTATTTTTTTCACTTTAGCATTCTGTTTTGGAGCAGAAGACAATACCAGAAAATCTGCTATCCCCAACAGACAGATATAAACTGAAGCACTGGCAGTATGAAGCAGATATGAAGGAAGAATACAAGCAGTATTCTCAGAGAATTGCAGAAAAGAAAAATTACCTCCTCCAGTGTCCGGAAGCTTCGATAAAGGTAGCTGGCAAAGGAGCAATTTAAGTTTTAAATAGCAAATGTACATTGATATTTCATTACAGTGTTTGGAGAGGTTTGCATGTGTGTGTAATTAATTTCTTCCATATTTTTATTGTAAAGAAATAAAAAATGTAATTTCAGCATCTAATGTTGAGTAGGAAAGAAAATATAGGAAGGTTGTTTCAGTTGTTCCAGAGTGAGAAACTGAGGTGCTCTGATAATCCAAGTATGCATGTATTCTCTGTTACGAAATGTAACATTTGCCCTCGATGCATATCTAGCCTGAGCATGAAGATTAGCATGATTGATAGGGAAGAGTTTGCCATCTAAGAAGATGAAAGACAGGTGGAAGAGCTTGACAAAATGTTATTTCCAAATATAGAAATGCATTTAAGCTTTTTTATTTTTTTAAATGTAGAAGTATATTAATTATTATTCTATTAAATTATGACTGAATATAGAATTTAAAAAGAATTGAAAGATGTAGTCTGTAACTTAGAGAACTACTAACTGAAAATGGAAAGGAATAGGGGGTTAAAATAGGGAAAGATATTATCTGTACTTTTTGCTTTGACATTGTGTAAGATCCAGCACGGTTGGACCACAAGCTGTATAAATTCTGCTAGGTTTCTTTTGTGTTTTTAAATTAAAGCTAAGACGCAAACAAGGGAAGATCTGTGGTGACAAACTGGAAAACAAAGGGACAAAAAAAAAACAATTTTCTTCTTGTTTTGGAAGAGAGAATGGGGAAAGGTGGTTGCAGAGAGCAAGATACATCATTGTAGGTATAAGGAAAGAGGAAAGACAAGTAAGAAACAGTTGTGAGCACCGGCTGAATGCTGGTCAGTGCTGAGGGTAGATGACCATTTTAAGAATCTTAATAAAAAGTTAAATACGGAAATGTTGAAGGAACTATATTGTGCTTATTGCTTTTCAGAGAAAAATGTGTGATGAATAATGGGTTTACTGATTTTTATTTGCTTAATGTTCAGTAGAATGAAAAGCAAAGGTCTTGTATAAGACAAAGATTGTTTCATGTATTGTTGTTAATGTTTTACATGTTTTGTTGATTGACAGTTTTAAAGGGGCTTTCTCCTCTTATAGTCATGCTTCTAGTGTTCAAATAAAACTTGGAGAACCTGCAAGTACCTATAAGTAAACATTCTGTGAGTAAAAGAGTCGAGTGGAAAAAGAAAGTTCTGCTTTTTCTTTTCTTTTTTGTGTTTGGTGGCAGTTAAAATTGGCAATTATGGGGATTTGTTGCAGTGTTACCTTTTTTATTAATAATTCAGTTCCTCTGTGCCAGTCTGACACTGTCCCGTTGTCTGTTTTCCCAGGAGTGAGTGCTTTATGTTCTGTACTTCAAACCCATCAAAAGGGTATTTACAGGATTGGCTACATTAATCTGAAACTGAAGAAATAGGTGGCACGTGTTTAATGTGAGACAAAAAGCAGGACTGCTTATCCTGGTGATTTTTGGCTTCCAGAAATCTACTTGCTAAGCACTAAAAACCATTAGTGTCATTTTTTAATGACAGATTATTGTAATGTCTATCACAATGATTTTCTGGGTTAGATATAAGCACTACCTGATTAAATTAATAAATCAAAATCTCTTTACGTTTCAAGATAATTACTATTTTATCTGATCAGTGGAACTTGTATTATCTTCTTTTCAGAGAGGGAAAGTTGCTCCTAGAGGAGCATAGCTAACAAAACCTACTGGTGTGATTTCTTTCCTGTGTCCCCTTCTTCCTGACTTTAGTAAACAGTCTCATGTGCTAGTTTTCTTAACATCCTCCATATAGGATTTTCATAATCCCTTGAGGCTGATTTACAAATTTGTTAGACCCAGTTCAGCTTTGGCTTTTCCCTGTCTAGACTGTATTTAATTTTTTTGCTGGTCAAAAAGCAGCATCTTTGCAATGGTGAGTTTTAATCTGTATGCATGATGGCAAATCATAGAACCAGTCAGTTTCTTTTGGCTCTTGAGCAGAACAGAACAGATGAGCTCTTGCCTTACTTCAGGGAGGTGCTAACAGTCTACCTTCTCTGCCTTGCTGCTGATTTTTCACAAGATTTGTACAAACACAGTGTTATTCAGATCTTTATTATTTCAGCATGGTTCATAGTTGGTAAGTATTCGAAAGATACAAGGAAAGACTAGAAAGCAAGATTTATGAGTTCAGTTTCTGTAGAAAGCTAGACTTAAAAACCTTTTTCTAATTAGCAAGAAGTAGTAGTAGACACTTCAAAGAAAGAAAGAAAATCATCTTTTAAAGAAAAAAAAAATTTAAATAAGTTGTTGAGGAAAATACATGTGCGGTTTTCGTACAGTTAACTAAATTTGATTTATGAGAAGCTTGTATTTTTGTGTAGGGTACACACCTTGAAGACGGACATAATGATGATACAGCTCTTGATGAGAAGGCTCTCCTGCAACGATGCTATACAAGCAAGCCCTATAATACGCAGCACAGTATAAGGAAAGCTGAAGCTGTAAGTGTTTTGGCTGGTATTATGCTGGTAACTGTCTAGATTTGTAGAATGGCTTCCCAGATGTTCAACTGAAGTTAGGCCTTTGGTGATTTGGTCCTAGTATGTAATTGCACCCATTGAAATCATGGGAGTTTTAAACATTTGCTTCGATGGGAGCTGAACTGAGCAATCCAGTGAGCAATTTTTTTTTAATCTTATCTGCAATGTTTGTATTTTATGCCGTAATGTATATAAATAAGAATGCAAATTATGAATAAAAGATATGTACATACAACTAAGATTAACTGTGAGTTGAGTGAACCTAAGTACACTTAGTGAACATTTCCTCTGGTTTGTAGCTTGTACCTGAGCCTGTATTCCATGATCAGTGGATTCCATCAGCTCTTCAACATCAACATCTTCCTGTGATACACTACCTTGCTTGTGAAGAAGTTCTTCCTTTTTATTATCCGTATAAGCCTCCCAAGGCTCAGTGTGTAACCTTTGCCTCCTGTTACACTGCCAGTGTCAAAAACCATTTGGTTCTGTGTACTTTGTAGCTTCCTTTTGGTTGTAGATGTTTTTTCAGAATGCCTCATAGCTGCTGCTTCTGCAAACTAAACAAACCCAAGCTCCCTTACCCTGTCTTTCAGTTGCTTTGTCTCTGATCCTCTATCAGATCCCTTCCAGGTTCTTCTCATTCCTGTTGATCTTGGAAAGGAGGGAGCCCTGAAAACTGGAACCAAGTATGGCCTCACTTGCTCGTGTAGAAGGGATTTAAAACTTAAACGGGCATACCCAATATATTTCTTTCATTTCTTACATAGACATGTTTTTAGCTTTTTTTTAGGACTGGACAATAGGAGTCTCGCCTATTTAAGGCTAAGCTTTGAATTTTGGATAATCTATAATGATGAAGAAACTTGAGATTTGGTATTGCATGGTTCAGTATTTGAATGTGCAGTGATGGCTTTTAGAACTGGTTTTTGAAGGTATAGTTGAACACAGCATTCTAACTTTCTCATGGAATACTAAACCATGAGAAATTATATGAGATTATAAAAGTAAATAATTTTTATTTATTTTGTTTGCTCATCACTATGCACTGTATTTTGCATCATTGCAAGCATTTATTTGACATGTTGCATTTCTGAGGTCGCTATTCATTTTCATGATAAAAAGTCTTCAGAAAGTACTTTTATGAAGAACTTGAGGAGCCTCATGTTTGTTACTTTTTCTTTTTTTTAAATGCAGGTTCTTTTCTGCATGCTAGCATGATTGGCTCTCTAAGCCAGGGTCAATGGAATATGTTGTTTCAGAAACATTGCTCTGTATTATCACCGTGCCCTCCTTTACATAATGCTTTCTAAAACATCTGTTACAACAGTTAATGGGCAAAGATTCAGTAACTCAGAATAAAGAACCCTGTAGTTCTGATAGGTACAAAAGTTAAATGTGAAAGCAAACTAAAAAGCCTCCTATCTCTTACAATTCAGGAATCTTTTTAGGCTTAAAATCAGTTTGGAATAAACACCAGCTGGTCTGGTGTTACATTATTTATTTGAGGGGTTTTGGTTTTGTTTGTTTGTTTGCTTCTTTTAGTAGTGCCAATCAATATTTACTTGAAGGTTATGAATTATGCCCAAGGCATCTCTGTAGAATTAGGGATTATCCCTTACAGTTACTTGGTATCTTGGAACCAACTTTCAGTCTTCTTCAGCTTGATCTATCTAGAATTTGGTTGGCACATAAAAATTGTGTGGTAAAAATAACCAATCAGGAAAATATCTTCATTCTTCATATTCAGAATACCTACAGAGTTGTCAAAAAGGTTGCATAAAGCCCCACAGTAACAGTATTTCTGTATTCTCATAAAATATTATAGGTTTTTTTTTTCTTAAAGAGGCAAATTTAAGTGCAGTATAAAGGTTCAGAAATCTGGAAGATAAAATGGAGATGCTGGGGCTTGCTGGTTGCCAGTGGTCTCCATGCAGTCCTGGAGCTGCGCTTTGGTTTCTCTTTCTGTGAAACAAATTATGATCAACACCTGAGCACTTTACAGTGAATGACAAAAAGTTATGGTTCAGTGTTACTCTAACAAAAATAATACTATCATGTTAAATCCCTTTCAACTCAGGATTGGCCTGTCTCAACAGAAAATTACTGTGGCATGCAGCAAATAAAAACTGTGCCTTGAGACTAAGTTTTAAAATAATTTTTTGACTAAGTTTTGCTGAAAGTAAAATTTTATTCTCTGAGTTGGAAACTGTATCAACCATAAAACTTGGAATAGTGTGAGTTTCCTCATGCTCTGTTGTACTTACAGAATTTATTGAAAACAATGCAGAGACAAGGATGCTGTTTGTCAGCAGAAATACTAGAATTCTTGTATGTAGTGATAACTAAATATGACAATTCGAGCATGTAGCAGGTAATATTATTTGTCTACTTGTTATGCAAATAAAACTTAAAAGAATGGGGAAAAAGATTAATCGTGATATTGTGTAAAATTGAGATCTCTGAATGCTATCTTAAAGGGTAATTCACTATTTGAATTGTCTGGTGTTATATATTTCATTTGCTCTCAGTCAGTTTTTCATTGCAGGAGGATGTTGCTGCAGAGAGGAGAAAACAGGCTGTGGTAGAACAAGTGATGGTGGATCAGTTATCTAGGTAAGTGAATTTATAATGTAATATTTCAGTTTTCCCTAGAGAAGAATTTGCATCTGTGTGGATTTTCTTGCTTAAGAGCTGTTTTGATCATCTTGTTCGAAGTCTTATTCACTCTATGTAGTGTTGTTATCTGCAAAAATTCTTTGAGTGGAAGGTCTTTTTAACTTAAAATATCAGTTTAAAGTGCTATGTGTAAGTTCATTTTTTTTTTTCTGCAAACAGTTTTTAATTTCATACCTGAATATAACTTAAGGGTTTTACAATAGCACTAATTCTCAGAAACAACCCTCTTGCACCTCTGCAAAATGTACAGATGCCTGCTTTTAAAAATTACACTTCTTCAGTATTTACTGCCTTCTCTAAAAATCTTAGCTTTATTAATATTCCTTTATTAATATGGACACAACATCATCAAAGCATAAAGGAGTGTTACAGCAATGTTGAGCAGGTGGGGAAAAAAGTCACAATGATGAATCAAGTTCATCAAGGTTGTTAGGAAGGCTCTCTTCATTGCTAGCCCTCTAGCTCCAGTAAAACATTGCTTCCATGTGTAAAGATCCCTTTATATGTTAAGGAGAAAAAAAAGTATCTTAGAAGTAAAAATGAATACAGTAAAAACATCTTTATTATTCTCTTTATGATGATTATTATATTCTTATTATGATGATTATTTGTCCATCATATTTGAAAGATCATGGCAGTCAGGTAAAGTTCCTGATGACTGGAAAAAGGGAAATATAACCCCCATTTTCAAGAAGGGGAAAATGGATGAGCCAGGGAACTACAGACAGTCAGTCTCACCTCTGTGCCTGGCAAAATCTTGGAGCGGATTCTCCTGGAAGGCATGCTGAGGCACATGAAAAACAACAAGGTGCTTGGTGACAGCAAGGTCGAAGGAGGTGATCCTGCCCCTCTACTCTGCTCTCGTGAGACCTCACTTGGAGTATTGTGTGCAGTTCTGGTGTCCTCAACATAAAAAGGACATGGAACTGTTGGAACAAGTCCAAAGGAGGGCCACGAGGATGATCAGGGGACTGGAGCACCTCCCATATGAAGATAGGCTGAGAAAGTTGAGGCTGTTCAGCCTGCAGAAGAGAAGGCTGAGTGGGAACCTCACAGCAGCCTTCCAATACCTGAAGGGGACCTATAGGGATGCTGGGGAGGGACTCTTTATTAGGGACTGTAGTGAGAGGACAAGGGGTAATGGGTTCAAACTTAAACAGGGGAAGTTTAGATTGGATATGAGGAAGAAATTCTTCACTGTAAGGTTGGTGAGGCACTGGAATGGGTTGCCCAGGGAAGTTGTGAATGTTCCATCGCTGGCAGTGTTCAAGGTGGGGTTGGACATAGCCTTGGGTGTCGTGGTTTAGTGGGAGGTGCCCCTGCCCGGGGCAGGGGGGTTGGAACTAGATGATCTTAAGGTCCTTTCCAACCCTAACTATTCTGATTCTACGATTCTGTTTCTATTATTATTGTTCCCATAACGTTGTTCTCATTTTTAAGCATGCTTTTGCAATTCAGAGTTTTATCCAAGTTGTCTGATTACAGCAATATAGGATGGTGCAAATTAATTTCATGTTACAGTTTCATGTTACCTTACCCTTGGTAAAAATTATCTGTGGGTACGTCTACAGTATGTTGCATCCTGTGCTTAGTTTACAATCTCTCTAGTCATCTGTAGTGATATTATAGCCCATCAGACCTTAAGACTTCAAGGTTGAAATATTGTTGCACTTCACCATTTTATTTTTTAATTATCATTTCAACTGCAGTTTAAATGACCTATACTGTTTAAAAGTCTGTTAATGTTGTTTTACACTATTTAAAAGCTGAGATTTGAAGAAAAGTGCCTGAAGAAACAAGATTGTCATGAAACACAAAGTTAAATTCCAAGTGACAATGTAGCAGAATTTAAAATATGGAAATGTTCAGTGCAGAAGTCTCCAACTTTCAAAGAAATACTTGTCCCATATCTCTACAAAGGTATAGGTAAAGCAATTGATTTGAATTAGATGATTACCAGGATTATCTTAAAAATGTGCTGGTTGTGTTGAAGTGTTTCAGTTCTTCTAATGTTGGATTAAACATGCCAGTTTCTGTATTTTGGGTCATGGATATTCATTCTGTGCTTAACCTCCTTCAGTTGCTTTGACTTACTTTTCCCCATGCATTCCTTCTCTTATTCTGAACCCTTCTGCTGTCAATGTCAAAACAATATTCAGGAGTGCTGCAGCTGCATCAGGATGATCTTTTAATTTAAGAAAGCTCTCTGTTTATGTTCCAAATATAACTGTGCCAGTACTGCCGAACAAATTGATATCAGAGAGCAGGATGTTAATCGGAGAAGATTAGTTCAAAACTGTTGCATGACAAAAATCTATTAAAGGAAACACAAAGGTGGTTTTTTTTTCCATTTTTTTTTTAGTAGAGCCAATGTCACAGTTAAATCGGTGTAACGGATGTGTACAGAGATGGATCTCCATAGATCAGAGAGCAAGTTTCTAAAGCTGTATTAGCAGTGCAAAATTACTGTTTCCTTCTGACTATGAACTACTTCAATAAAGAAATATGAGAACCTAATTTCTTTTTAAAGGATGTTTTCCTTTGTTAACTTATTAAACTGATACAGAGAATATCAAAATACTCAGGAACCAATGAATCTATTTATTTTCTGCTTAGTGGGGGTTTGAGATCCTGTGGGCAGTACTTTGTGAGAGGAAGTATCAGTGTTTTTGTTGGATGATGTCACTGGCCAGTCCTAGTAATCTGCTGCCAGACAAAATCTGCTGTCACTGATCTTGGAGGGAGACATGGATAAAGAATGTCGCTGGTGGAATATTTACAGAAATAGTGGAAGTGAGGAAAAAAATGCCTTCTGTAACCCCAAGATTTGGTTTTCTATGTACATATCTAAAATGTACTTTAAATAACACATATACCCTTGTGAATTTACTACATAGAATATTATTGCATATAATTGATTTAGAGCAATAGACCTTAAAATAGGTAAAAACAAAAAAATAAGCCCACAAATTTATGCAAGCTTAGTGGATAACTCCCAAGATTTTATTTCTGTGTTATTCTTGTGTTTTGGTTTTGGGTTTTGTTTGCTTTTTTGAGTAAGAATATAAAAGATCTGAAATTCAAACTTACTAATTGTCGGAGGCTTCTCCCTGCTCTTTGTGGTCAGAACTGTCATAAGTGATCCAGAGCAGTCCATGCCTGCTGATGTTTACAAGGAAGCTCAAGGACTTCTTCGACTTGGGTCAGCACCAATGCGTCTTAGAAAGAGAACACTGCATGAAACAAAGTAAGTTTTCTTTAGCAAAATACATTTCCTCCTGTATTTTTTACTGGTTTGGGCTCTGAAAAGTCTGTTTGCTTTTCCAGGTGTTTTATTTCTGGCTTGGATCACCAGCTCTATGTGAGGCCTTTTTTGTAGCCTCTCCATGCTTATAATTGCCTAGTGGGACCTTTTTATGTGGATTCTCTGTGTATAATGATTGATTCACAGGATTTATAAAACCTGGGAGAACATTCTTAAGCTTCTGTTGATACTGTTCATCACAGGGTTTTGCCAGCCTTTTCTGAGCTGTTGAATGCTTGCAATCTTGTCATATCCTTTTAGAGATTCCTTTTCTGAGGTGCATAAAATTGCATAAATATGCATCCTTAAATGCTAATGTAGATCTTCGAAATATAATCACACTTTTCTTTCATGTTCTGATTTGCGCTGCAGTAATTAACTATATTGACGTTTAAATGTCATTCTTGGCCTGTGAGCATTGAAACAGTAATTCCAAGGGCTTAAGGAAAATCTGAGAAAACACTGTGATCATTAAGATAAAGGGAATCTGCAGGTGTGAGTTTTGTTGTGTTAATCCTTCTCAAGATGCAGGCAAACACCTCTGCTTTGTACATTTTAACATCCTGCTCTGAAGTCTTTCTCAATAAATGTCATCCTTGTATTCTTAAAAAAAAAAAAAGGGGGACAACAAAACCAGTCTCAGTCTCTTGCATCCATCACATGGGCAAATCTGCATGTCTTGAACTAGTTATATGTCCAGTATAAAATATCTAGGTGGGTAAAGTAGCCCAACCTGGCTATTTGTGCAAAACACCATTGATTCTTGGAAGTATGCTGAGTGGCAAATGTTTAATTCTGTATATAGATGTGTGTAAACAAAATACCCCATTCATATCTATGCCTTCTGTGAATGTACTCTCATAATATATAATTACAGAACACTTTCCACGTTACAAGTCTGAACTGCTTTCTAATTCAACTATGCAAGATCATCTCAGCCAGTTGCCAAGGATACTGCGTTTCACATTTTTTGCTGTTTTGAAACAGTTGCTTTTTATGTAAGGTTTCTCTGTGAGTACCTAGGTATCATTAACATGCTGCGTTATTTTGACAGAATACGGACCAAATCAGGATTAACTGAAAACATGCTCTCTAACAAGTTACGCTTTGATAGTAGGATTATATCGAGGTAATCACAAATTCTGTGAAGCTTTTCAATTCTATGATTTTATGAATGATGATCTTTACTTTCCTGAACTAATCAATTGCACCAAATGTTTCTGTTCTCTATGTTTAGAAAAAAGTACGTACTGTGTGGGTGTGTGTATAAATATATGCATAAGTGTATAATACAAATTTTGACATGGGTGGTACATAGTGGCTTTACAGTCCCATTGCAGAATATCAACATGCATAGATAATGTTACATTACCATCATATCCGTAGCTCCATGTAGGACAGTTAGCACAGGGGCTGTTTAAAATAGTGCTGTTAGCTGTTGCACCTTAGTTGATGTAAAATTATTTTAACCTGTTATGGTTTAAGCTCAGCTGGTAACTCAGCGCCACACAGCAGCTCACTCACCCCCCCCTTTCCCTGCCCATGCCCCAGCCCCAGGCAGAGATAGGGAGGAGAACTGAAAGAATGCAAATCCCATGGGTTGAGATAAAACAGTAACTAAAGCATAATACAAAACTACTTCTGCTAGTGGTAAGGGAATTAACCAAGGGAGAGAATATAAAACTAAAAGGGCAAAGGGAAAAAACAGCAAACACAAGTGATGCGCAATACAATTGCTCTCCACCCACCGATTGATACCTAGCCTGACCCAAGCAGCGATCTGCCTTTCTGGATAACTCCCCCCCAGTTTATATACTGGGCATGATGTGCTGTGGTATGGAATACCCCTTTGACTAGTTTGGGTAGGTGTCCTGTCTCTGCTCCCTCCTGGTTTCTTGTGACCTTCCTCACTGGCAGAGTATGAGACACTGAAAAGTCCTTGATCAGGGTAAGGACTACTTAGCAACAACTGAAACAGCGGTATGTTATCAGCATTGTTCTCAGACCAAAGCCAAACCACAGCACTAGGAAGAAAATTAAATTAGTAGTACAAGCTACTAGGAAAAAAGCTCAATTGCAACCAAAACCGGGGCATAGCCTTGCGTATGTGGCAACTGATGTGAATGGAAAGGATGGCTTTTTGTCTTGTTTGTAGCTCCTTATGTATGAAACCTTCAGGTTTAGGACATCTTTGAAAGTGCTCTGAATTGAGTAGCAGTGGCATAAAGATTCTTCATCTCTGAAAGTGGCATTTTTCTGAAGAAGTGAGCTGTGTAGCTGTTAGACGTAGCTGGGGATTCAGCCGCATAGCTTCATATGCCACAGTAAATGCAGCAGTCCTGTTGTAAGTAATCCGTTAGTTGACAAATGAAAATTACATTGGTATACTAAAACCTGAAGCCTTGAAAAGTATTTTTAACATTATGAAGAATGGAATATTGCATTAAAACATGTCTCCAAATCCAGAAGTTGAAGTCCATGGTGGGTTAGGGAAAATAGCCCGATACCTCTGTCAAAGAAAAAGATTTTGCAATATGCTATATTGGGAATTAAATTAATATTTCAAAACAAATGTTGTTTTTATTTGGGTTAAATTGTATTTATATAGGTGCAAAAACATAAAGGTGCTTTTCAATTTTCCTTCTAGAAATGGTCGCGATGCTTGTAGAGAGTTGATTGGTTTTTTTTTTGCGTGTGACAGATCCCTTACTGTGTATGAATTTCGGCAGTTTGGAAAAAATAGGTAGGATAAATTACTTTTTTTTTTTTAAAAAAAGGCTTTAGGAACATTTTCTACTGTATCTAAGAAACTTAAATTTAATTGTTTTAATTGCAGTTTTGAATTATTTCACAGAACAAGTGCCTTGCCTTTCATTCAGAAGGGAGTTTATCAACATCAGCGTGGACAAAAGAAGGAAAAAGCTTATGATCTTAATGACTTCTATATTGTAAGTGTTCTGCTGCATGTAAGGCAACTTAGTGATTTGGGAGTAATATTTAGATATTCAAGTTGAAAATTGTGATTTAGGTTTCAGGGAAGACCTAAAGTTTTTCCCCTCAATTTAATTTTCAAATTAGGGATTTTCAGGGTTCTGGATTGTTTTGCTGTCCCCCGTTTTAGACTTTTCTGTTTTTATATTAAGCTGTAGTTTGCAATTTTCCCACTAGAGGATGCAAGACTGCAGACAGTGGAGACCTTTTGTGGGGGGAAGAATGAACAGCTCCGGAAGGAGAGTTTTGAAGATGAAGTAGACCAAAGTACTTGTTAAAAATCAGTAATCTTTGCAAGGTCTGCTGGTATTTTTGACACGAGGCAATGATTAAATATTCTTTAATCATGAGGAAATTGAAGGTTGTTTTTAACCTAAACTTTGAAAATGTTTAGCACCAGCTGTTTAGAGAAAGCTTTTGAAACAATGGTAAACTTCATCTACCTGCTAGTCTAATAACTGAGTACAAATCATACCGCATCTTCTGTACTGATGTACTTCTGTAGTGGGTTAAGTGCTCCTGATTTATAAGTACTTCAGCAATTTCTAAGTACAGAGTGTTTCCACTGAGTTCTTCACATTTTCCTGCAAATCTTAAGTTTAGTGCAAAAACGTTTTTTGAATGAGGCATTGAAAGCAAAAGAAGAAAGCGTTACTTTTTAGAGTGTTTTGACTTATGAGCTGCCTAATCCTGACTGTTTACATGTGGCTATGACGTAAGAGTTTCCAAGAGGTAGTAGATTACTTTCTTTATAATATGGAGGTTGAAACTATTTTTTAAGGTTTTAAGGTTTTGGGTTTTTTAAAATTTGTTTATTGTCACGTGTATCTTTGCAACCTGCAGATGGAAATGTGCAGGTTCTGAATAAAGATGTGTCTTAAGGGCATACAGAAAATGTATTGTGACTGAGTTTGATAGGTCTTTGGGATGATGCTATACCTCTCAGTCTCCATATCTGCAAATTGGGTTTCTAGGCTGACATTAAGATATACAAATGTCTCTCAAAGTGGAAATGGTTGAGACATTTGCGCAATAACAGTGTCTCTGTTTTCTTCCCAGTTTATAAGTTTTGGGGCTTCATAACGCAATCCTGCATGGATATTAGTTACAGCTATTGTTTGGGGGGGGTGTTTATTCTTCTTGGCATTTTTTGCATTTAGCTTGTTGCTTTTCTTTATCTCTCCTTCGCTCTTCTTCCAAACCAAAATGCATTTTTAACTTCACAGAATGTGTGAGGTGTATCCTCTGTCCTCAAGAGAGAAGAGGAATTTTTAATACTCAGACTTTATTGGGTAATAGAACTCTACTAATAATGTATATTTGTCCAATATCTATTAGTGAAATGCAACAATTTTAAAGAATAACTTTATAGCTAAGAATTGCAGCAATTATTTGAATTTTGGGAAGGCTACTTTTCAGTTGTTTATCTCAAATATGATTTTAAGCTATGGAAAGTAACTGTAGAGGGTTTCTTCTAGTCTGAGAGAATTTCACTCTCATGGAATCAGTGTGACACCTTCTGTGACTCTATTCTATGGTCCAGCAAGATCTCATAAGGATGCAAGGAAAAGTAAAAATTGAAAAGTAGAGCCTGGCTGAGGTATCTGTAGTTTTGTGTTTCTCACCTGTAGATTAGGCAACAGTAGGCCCTCTTGCTAGACAAACTGATACCTAGAGAATAATGTGTCATCTTGGAGCCCGCAGCTGTTTTTATTTAGTATTAGAAAAGCTCTTTTAAAAAGGTTAACTGACCTTAGCTACGCCTTTTCATCATTTAATACCAAGGCTTTTAAGAATCGCTTGGAAGTCTTGCAGAATATATTTTATAAAATACACAGTCTTTCTATAAATCATTGTATGCTTTACCAACAGGGAGCTAACCTGACTTTCCGAAGTGCTGATCATAACCTTCCAGAAAGTGTTAAACAGAACCCAGTTTTCACCCTTCGTGTGATAAGTATTGATGAGGCAGCTATGGATTCTCTAAAGTAAGTGCAGCTGGTGTTCAAATTACCTTTCCTTCCTTCAGCAAAAACCATTTTTTATGATAAGAGCTTCTAATATCTTACTACTCTTGAATGATAATGAGTAATTTTAAAATAAGAATTATGAAACTGTCTTGCTTTGAAGTCAGGTGTTTTTATATACAAATACTGAAACTTACGACCAAAAATTCTGTGTTTGGAAGAAAATGCTTTTTTTGTCATCAACAATATTATTATTGAATCTTTTGTGAAGCTTATGTTAAAAGCTTATATCACTCATAGAATCACAGAATGGTTTTGGTTGGAAGGGTCCTTAAAGGTCATCTAGTTCCAACACCCCTGGTGGGGAGGGACATCTCCCACTAGACTGGGTTGCTCAGAGCTCCATCCAACCTGGCCTTTAATACTTCCAGGGATGGGGCCACCACAAATTCTCAGGTTAACTTGTTCCTGTGCCTCACCACCCTCGCAGTAAAGAATTTCTTCCTTGCATCTAACCTAAATCTCCCATCTTTCAGTTTAAAGCCATTCCCTGTTGTCCTGTCACTACATGACCCTGTAAAAAGTCCCTCTCCAGATTTCTTGTAGGCCCCCTTTAGATACTCAAAAGACTCTCCTGAGCCTTCTCCAGGCTGAAAAAGCCCAACTCTCTTAGCCTGTCTTCATAGGAGAGGTGCACCAGCTCTTTTATGATAATGCAAGTGTTTGAACACAGGCAGGGAAAGATTGGAGGTTTTGCTTTCAATTTTTTCTCTTTCCCTTTCTTTTTCCTCTTTCTTCCTATCCTTTCATTTTTCCAGAACCACATTTGCCACATGTTGAAGGCTTCAGGCACCGGGACAGGATTTCTGCACTTATTCTTTCAAAATAGGTTTCAGGATATTATATTGTTCCGTAGTTTGAAAGATGGGGGTCTCTTAAATAATTTCCCCATGGTTAGGTGAATGGTTAATCTTTTGAGTATGTGTTAGTTTTGAAGGTATTATTCTCATTTCAATATGTATACTGAAGTAAACTGTCCAGGGAATAAAGTGTCTTTCTCTGGGGTTTCTGGCTTTTACTGTGAGTGTGCTGGTTCGTAGCACAAATAAAATTTCAGTATAAAATTTGTCACACTGCTGTGTTGCTTGAGCATGGCAGTTACTTAACAGTGCTGGAAATATAGTCAGAGCTTGATTACTCAAATTTTGGTGAGGAGTGTTAGCCAATAGCAGATGTTACAAGGTAGAAATTTTCATAAAATCATGGATTCATATAAAGGGACCCCAAGAGGGCATCAGGTCCAACCTCCCTGCTCAGAGCAGGGTTTACTACAGCAGGTTGCTCAGGGCTGCGTCCAGTTTTGGCTTTAAATATCAACGAGGATGGAGACTCTGTAACTTCTGTGGACAAATATATTCCAGTGTTCAATCACCCTTGCAGTCCAGAAGTGTTTCCTGATGTTCAGAGGGAACCACTTGTGTTTCAGTTTGTGTCCGTTGCCTCTGGTCCTGTCACTGGGCTCCAGTGAGGAGAACCCCTCTCAGTTGTCTTTACTTCCTCCGGTCAGGTGTTTATATACACTGATAAGATCCCTCAGTCCTTCTCTTCTCCAGGCTAAGCAGTTCTGGCTTTCCCAGCCTTTCCTTGTATATCGGGTGCTTCAATCGCTTCTTGAATAGGAACAGCAGTAACAGAATCTCCATTAAATACGTTCAGTATCTTTTGTAGATAGACTACTTCTGTTAGCACAGCGTAACTGTTACTTTTGTTTCTGCAAGTGTTCAGACACATGAAGCTTGTTCTCAATTGTGATAATATTCACTTTAAGGTCCCTTTACATTGAAAGTTTTGCAAAGGATCCATAGTCAGCTAGCAGTACATAAAGCAGTAAATTCAACACTTAGTGCTAATTGTTCCCTCTATGCAAGGTTTCCACGAAGTAAAGCACAATATAATTTAATCTCAGAAGTCTGTCGTTCTGGTAAACAGGTCTTTCTTTCATTTGTTGCTAATCTTATACTTGTGAAATTTGAAATTGATCCAATGTAATTTCTTAAGGCTCCAGGAAGACCACCTGCTCGCTGGTCTTTTTGAATATTTCTGCTACCTGTGGTGGAACAGATTGTTTCTTTTTTTTTTTGTAGTTTGTCTCTGTGTTCTTTTCATTAGTGACTAAATTTCAGACTGTGAAGTCTGTGTTTTTCTTCTGAATGGTGGTGTTTTTGAACTTTGTGTTCTCTGGTGCATAACTCTCAAGTTGTGTTATCTTGATTACTGTACCTACTGAGAATCCTACCCAGGCACAATCCAGAAGGTCAGTTTTAGGCTTTCAGGAACACCTATACCATGCTGTCACAAGCCATGAATCTTCTGGTTCACATGTGTTTTAGAGAGAGTATGCTGTTTGCTGTAGGTGGTTGCTGACTTTCCAGTTTAGGTGGTTTGACTTTTAGGGACTTCATAATGGGAGGTACCCAAAAGGGAGATGAAAAGTCTTAATAGACAACCGGAAGGTAAGTCTTTGGCCTCAGAAAGCAGAAGAAGGAGTAGTCCATGGCGAAGCACTCATGAGCAAGCAGCTCAAAGCTGATAGTAGTTCTTTTCCATTTGATTTCCTATTCCTATGAAATAATTGCAAGACTTTTTTTCTTTTTGTTCTTCCACAATATTTTTTTCATGAACCTTTACAATAATTTCTAATGGAGGCTTCTGGGAAGCCCTTCTCGGTAGGGGACTTGCCAGACAAAACACAAAATTTAGCCATAATTCCTAGATCACACCTAAAATACACTAATCCAGCTTTTGGTTGACACCCTTGCTATGTATCTTCTGAACAGAGATTGTAGCTACTTCATGTCCATTTAGTTACCAACGGGAAAAAATATTTGCTTTAACAAACTCTTCCAGTGGCCTGAGTTGATGATTAGGACTATGTTGAAGTAAATTTCTGGAGATTTTAGACACAGAGTGAATTATCCATGATTAATGAATTAGCAGAGGAGCTGTGAACGCAATATTGTCAGAAAGGAATGTCTGTAGCTATTCAGCAAGGACTTTTGTGTGTGCCATCTCAAACTCAAGGAATTGGATCCTATGCTTATGTTTAATTCTTAAACTACCTGTATAATGTTCAGTATGTTTTTTACTACAATTGTTTTGAATTCAGTAATGTTACATTTAATTTCACCAATCTGTGTTAATTTTTATTATTTTAGAGCTTCTGTGGAATTCAGGCAAGAGTGTTCTGAGCAAGTCATTGATGACAGCAAAGTTTTCAAGAAGATTCAAGGTTTGTGTCTACTAGAACCCATTTAATCTCAATTTCTGTGTCTCTGTCTTTACAGCTCAATGCAAAGGGCGATACTGATGTTATAAAGATTTTACTAGCATAAATGAAATTGGACAAGATATAGATATTTAACAGAATATTGTTAGAATCTGATACCAGCATATATCAATCGTAAGAATACTTTCTCCTCTCTTTTTCTTTATATAAACAGTCTGGCTAACAGTAGTGGATTCACTACAGAATAATTGTGAATGTAATCAATAAAATATTAATCCCTGCATTGACACAATCTCTAAAAAAACACTGATCCTATGTTAAAGTGTCATTAAGTTAAAAAACACTCTAATTTCTTCAGTTAATTTTGTGCCAGATATTTTTTTTTGCCATTATTTCTATACATTGGTAAGTATTGTTCTTTGGTGTGTGTTTTGTTTTTTTGTTTTTGTTTTTGTTTTGTTTTGTTTTTTTAATAGTGTTTAATTATGCTTATTAAAATATGTGAGTCTAGTTGAGTAGGACAGCTTGGAATATGTAAATGAATGTTACCAGGATTCTACCTACAGTCTTTAAGATAAAGACATAGCTTTATGTTTAAAATATGTTTAAGATGCTCATACAGCGCTGTGTATTACCTTTGTAACCTGTGGGCAACAAAACCTGTGAAGCTGAACAGCTTCCAGCTTGTAGAATCTCCGCTATTTACTGTCATTAGCTAAATCTGTTTTAAGCAAACACTCTTTGGTCACTAAAATCTGCTTGGACATTTACTTTTAGAAAAATTGTTGGACTAATAACCAGGAATATTGTTTGATCTTTTATTTACTGCTTTTTTTCACCTCACATAGTAGACAGAAATGGATTTCTAAATTATCTGACTACATTAAAAGTTTTCAGGTGTGGTCTGGAAGAAGGTTACATGTATATACTTCAAGACATCTTTTAACATACATCTGAGTTTGAGCCTCACTGGAAAAATCTTCCTTCTTTCACCCTGCCACCTATTTTGCTTTATAATTGTAGATACAAGTAATTTGAAGATAAATATGATAATAGCATATGACTTATGTTAATAGAGTATGCTGAGAAACTTTGATATCCTTAAAGAAAACCTGCTATCTAAAGATTTTGACAAGGCTGTCATAGAAATAGTTCTCTGCATATAATTTTGGAACAATTTCTTATATTTGTTATTGTTCCCGTGTGTATTTAACATATTTGTACAATGAAGGAGCAACTGTGTCCCATAATAGCACGTTTGTATTACCCAAGTAGTATTTCTAAATTGTATTTTGAATCCTAGTATGTAATGAGTTCTAGCAGAAGTAAGCAGTTTTATAATCTGAGCATATAGAGGGTGATAGCCATTCCTTCTGTGATCTCAAAAGTTTTGTTAGATGTTGCTGCTGCTTCATGTGATTACTACTCAAATTTTAAATAACTGATAGCTTAATTTTGAACTAACATTCTCTCATCAGAATGAAGGAGCCTGGATGCATAGATATGTCATTTTAGCCAGTGGTATCATAAGTAGTTGTCGTTTTCATTACTTCTGTATCAGCTCCATAGCAAGTGGCTAACTTCAGGTAAACGTTGTGTCCTCTATTTCTCTACATCTTCAGGTGTACTCAGACAGACACTAAGTAAAAGAGGAGTTCGGGTTATAACAGGCATAGGAAAGTACTTCCGACAAGTAGACAAGAACAAAAATGGTTTTCTCTCTCAGGCAGCCTTTAAAGAAGCTCTAGAACTATTCCATTTGGAAATTCCTGAAGGGGTAAGTCTAGCAGAAACTGTGATCTCTGGTTTTATCTTACTTAAATTGATCGAATCACTTCTTTTCTTTGCTTAAATCTATGGTTTAATAGCTGGTTTTCCCACGTTTGCCCCCCTTCCTTCCTTGTGGTATAGTGGCATTTCTGCATTCAGTTCTTTTCTTGTGATAATACTGTAATTTTATATTATAGCAATTGGTTTATTCTAGGATATAGTGAAAAACTTTGACAAAATATTTTTAAATTACAGGACTTTGAATCCCTATGGCTTGTTCTTGATGACAGCAAGAGTGATAAGGTCGACTATGGAGAATTTACTCGTGCCATATTTGGAGAAATGAATGAATACAGAAAAGCATTTGTAAGAAAAGTAAGTTTTGTTGCAGATATTCTAATTGTAGATACTTTGCAGTTTAACTTTGTAGTTAATTACTCATGTTCTTGTTGTTTGTGTTTTTTGTTGTTGTGCGTTATTCATGGTATGTTACGGTGCATTATGTGTGTCTAGTAATTGACCATTTAAAGTTCCAATAAGTTTATTAAAATAAATGTAGATTAAGATACTGCATATTGTTTCATTATTGAATTAGCTAATTCTAAACTCTAGAATTGATTCCTGTATTATTTTGAGTTTATGCATATGTGTGGTATTCTTACATTTTGGTGCAGTGTATAAAGCATCTGGCACCCTGAAAATATCTCTTCCAGAAGTCTGTTTCCTTATTTTGGCAGATCACCGTATCTGTACGCAGATTCTTTTCCCCTCAGTGTCTGAAATAGGAGGCAATACTTCCCTCCTTTGAGATCTACAAATATAGTCATTATATTTCTGAGACACCTTGTATTTGAAACACCCCTTGTTATATGTCTATAATGTAATGTGGATCAGTTTACAGTATGAAACACTGATTACAAACCAGCCAATGGAGAAATGACTGGATATCAAAATCAAGAAAAATGCCATATACTTTCATACTTTTAATAATGGAAGATCTGACTCTCCTAGCCTTATGTACTTAGCAATGTGTATTTGAGTAAACTGAAATGAAGCTGCTGTTAGCAGTGCTGAAAAGGCTGTGTTGATGCCTCTGTCAGAATGGTACAAGAATCTTAGTAATTGGAGAAGACAGAAGGGAAGAAGCTTAGCTTCTGATTCTATGGATGAGTTAGAAATTTTGGAGAGAAGACAAAGGGTTTTTTTGAGTTGGTGAGGGGACATTTAATGTGAAAGCCTTTGAAATAAAATAATCATGAAGCTACATATTCTAGAGTAATTTTCTGGTATCTGGTGGCTTATATAAAATCGGTCAGTTGACATAATACATTGCACAAGATCTAAAAATATGTGCTAGGTAGTAAATGTATTTGATCTTTACATCTTTCCACTCTTTTTTTCTTCCTTTATAGGCTTATATGAAGCTAGATTTCAGCAAAACTGGGAGTGTGCCTATGATAGATATCAGAAAATGTTATTGTGCAAAGAAGCATCCTCTAGTGTTGGCAGGTAATTCACATGAACAACAACGGTCTGTAACTACTGAAGTCATCTTGTTAGCAGAGATACCAGATCCAGAAACTGGTTGCAAATACAAACTGTTTTCGTATTGGCTGAGACTTGAGGTGTTGGGGAAAACCTTTTTCCTCTGATGACCTATAATGTGTCTGTCTAGAACATGACTATAAATAGTAATGGAGTACATATATACAATTTTAACACTTGCTTTTTATCAAGCTGAAAATACTGCATATACACAGAGTAGTTCCTTTCCCAACGTGTAGAATTACATTTAAGTAGTTATTTCTCAGCTTGGATGTGCAAGTTATCAGTGACACATTTGATACTAGTAATTTTCACTTAGGAGGATACTTTCATTTTCATATTACTGTATTCCATCAAAATATGCAAGTTTTCCAACTGACACTGAATATACTCAGCACTTACAATTTCTTCTGAATATATTCACTTATTTCTGGGACAATATTGTCATCCTTTACAGAGGAAATGTTGGTTTCTTCATTATTTTTTCAGGATTCTCAAAAATGTTCAAACTCTGCCACTGAAAAAGTAGGAGTTTAAAAATTTGTATGTCAATTTCTAAAATAATATTTCTCTGTACCCAAGTTGTCATTGTGAAAGTCTCACTAGTGACGTGACCCTTCATGTTTTATCTGTAGAAGAATGGATGGGTTTTCTATTGGCAGTGATTTTAATGGTAAGAAATGATGACACACAGTGGTATAGGGATGTCCTGCATGAAATTTTTCCCAATACTATAAAGCTACTTTTTTTCCCTTTTTTCCTTTTTCTCAGTGCTATGAAATCATGTTCAGTATAATCTTTAAGCCACTAGAACACGCATGTAAATTTCAGAACACTTTTTTAAATGTAAACTTGCATCTGAAGTTTTTTCTAGTGCTTTGAACTTGTATTACATGTGAAACATACGCATATGTTTCAGAAAGCATATCAAACATATGCTTTATTACAAGAGAACTTTTGAATTATTTCAGAATTAAAATTTTAGTTAACAAATGCATTATTCAGTTTTTGCAGTCATTTGAAAGAAAAAATCTTCACAATCTCACAATTGAAATTAGCCTCATGTTTCTGCTGATAGTTAATGCTATGATGTGCTATTAAAGTAAGAGTATTTCTGCAGCTGGTATTAAGTGAGCCAATGACTTAATACTGAAATCAGATTATTAGTTCAAACCAAAAAAAATATTTGCAAGCTAAAACTTGAAAGTTTCTTGCCTGAAGTATATTAAATTCTGTGTATTCACTGTTCTTGAAAATGTATTTAACGGAAAACTATACCTTCACAGGCAAAGCTACAGAAGAAGAAATTAAATCATCATTTCTAGAAGCATTAGGGGAGTCCTGCAGCAACCCCAATGAAGTGTCCTATTCTGAGTTTGAAGATTACTATGAAGGATTAAGCATTGGAATCGTGGATGATGATGATTTTGTTAATATCTTAAGGAACTCATGGGGAATTTAGAGTGGAAGATGACAAAAGTGAAGAAGAAGCATTTTCTAAATAAGGAGTGAACTAAATAAGGGAGGATTTAGTCTTGATGTGCATTTCTTCATAATTAGTGTTTTAAACTGATTTCAGGCACTGAAAATTTTAGCTGCTTTCAGAATAATAGATGGCAAGTTTCTCAAAGTGTCTGTTGAGTCATGCTAACCACTTTTGAGATTTATAAATGCTGTTCATTCCTTTTCATTGGAAATAATGAAGACTTTCCTATACCAAAAGGCAAAATTTACTTGATACTAGAATGAAGTGGCTTATTTTAAAATAAGGAGGAATTAGAATACTAAAATTCAGGAAGGGGTATATGTAGGAAAAAAATTAGTTCACAGTGATGCATTGTGAAAAGCTTTAGATTTAACTGTGTAAATATCAGTGGTGGTTTTTCTTCAGTTTTCTTCTTCTAAAAGTAATACGTTTACTCTTACAGCATACTTTGTCTTGTTTCTTGTTTCTTATGCTGGTACTTAGCTTGAAAGAGAGCAGGTCGTCCTATTCCAGTGTTGAGGATGTCTGCAGTACTCAAAGGGCAGAAGTGTTGACACCATTTAGCCCTTTGGCCTGTAGACCGTCTTGACCTTATTTTTTCATCTTTGTCAGGCAGCTGAAGCTCAGGATTGAATCCCAAAGGTTTCAGTGAGCACAAATATATTTTGTAATGCACTTATTCCTTTCCTATATTTTGCTAGTAGTTTTCAAAACAAATAATTTATATTTAAATATCTGGTTTCTTTATTTTCTGTTACTGTGATTTGAATTTTTTAAAATAAAATTTAGGAATGATCTCTGTTGTCAAACTGATGTGTAGCATTTCCTATTTACTCTAAAAGTATAAAACTTGAAAGTGTAAAAACAAAACCCCAAACCTATCCAAACCAAAACAACTACCTCTGTCACAAGAAAAATAATATCATGAATTAAATATTCCTTGCTACTTCAATATTCGGCCTGATGCCCTTTTCAATGTAATACATCTCATTAATTCTGTAAAATTCTTTGTGTTAAGAAATCAAAACTGTACTTAATTATGTAGAGAGAGATATAGATAATCTATGGTTTCAGTATAACTGTCACCAAAATTAACTGTCAATTGAACTGCATTTCTTAAGCCTATGCAATTAAAATGTATTAGTATCCTCTGTGCTTGTCTGCCTGGTTTTGAATTTATAGGCTGTGGTTAACAGAACCTTCCTCTGAGACAGTATTTGTGTTTCATAGGAATTTAGGGGCAGTGCTGAAGTGAATGCTGAAATGAGGGACTGTAGTCCTTCTGTGGGTGACTGGTTTATTCTAGATAGAGCTCTTGTTTTAATAGCTTGTGTGTTGTTTTGATTGTTTTTACCCTGTCCTCATTTGTAAGTGGAATTGCAGTTTCTGCTCTAAATACTCAAAGGAGGGATTTCGGGGGTTCTTTTGGGGTTGCAAAAGTCTGTATGTATTGGTTTGCAGAGAAAGGCAAACTCTGTCAATGCTTATTTTAAGCAAGAGTTCTGATGTGACTCATTAGGATTTTCTTGCTCCCCATTCCTGCTGGAATTTCTCTTGCTGAAGGATTTTGTTAATTAGTGTTCTTGGAATTGGTGATTCTGAGAAGGGTAATTTCAGCTGGGTTACAGGGAGCTGCTTGTTAATGCGTCTGTCCAAATAACTGAAAAATACTAAGTGCCATTTTTATTAGTTTTCCGAAGAATTACCTGCTCTGTTTAGACTTGTTCGCTTAGGAGAGTTGTACCAACATATAAAGCTGTATCTCAATTTAATAAATGTGAAAGTGATTGTGAAATGAGGTATGGACACATTTCTTTTTGCAGTGCTTAATTTTATTGTGGTGCTTTTGTGTAGATTATTCCATGTTATCTTTTGGAATGGAAAAACTGATGACAAGTGGATTTATCCTTAGTGGGTCTGCTTATCAGCAGAGGTTGTATAGGTCGCATCTGCTCCAAATTAAGTGGGTTTTATTTTGTTATTATAACTAAAATTATGTACTGTTATAGGAATATTAGTTCCACAGCTTTAGTAGCCGTGCTATTTTATTCTTAATCTGAAGGCAGATCCTTAACAGAGTAATCTGTGATAAATTCTAAAGGTCAGATGTTGCCTGAAGATACAAGTAGGTACTCTGGTAATTAAGTAAAACTTTCTAGTTTTGTGATTTCTATTAGCTACAAGGTCAGTTATGCATCAGTGGCTGCCTCAAACCATCAGGTTTATTGTGAATGTCTGTTGTGATCTAGACATCATCATCTATGTGAATAGACATCATCTAATGTAATGTCTGTTGTGAATTTTTAATGACGTTCACACATATCCCTTTCCATCTGGTCACTATTTTTATTGTCTAAACTTAAGATGGTGGCAAAGAATTCCAACCAGTTTCCACCCAAGGCTGGCCCACCATGCTTGCAGTTAGTGGGAAAACAGAAACTGTGTTCCAGCCAGTGTCTGCAGTGTCTGGCTTCTTTTCATTAATAGTGGTCTCAATACACTGATGAATTGCATTCTGTTTATTCTTATTTACTTGTAAACATTTGAAACTTTGTAAACCTGAATCCTTTTCTTTGATCAATGCTTTGTAGCTGTAAAACTGTCTGGAATTCCTACTGGGGTTTTCTGCCTTTTAAATGTGTTTCAAACAAAACTTTTTCTGCATTTGTTACCTTTCTTAGAATTGCCTCTGTTTCCTGAATTAGGATATGTTCTTAGTTAGAAGTGGTGTTTTTGGAGAAGCTGACTGGCTTTTCTCCTGAAACTCACCACTTAATAAAGCTAATTGTCTTCATGCCACCCTGATTTACACTTCTGCTAAAAACTCTGAGCAACCGACTGTAATTGAGAATATCAGAAGTGCATTATGCTGCCAACATATTTTGTACTATTAGATACATGTGCTCCCAGAAGACAAGTGGAAATTAATGAAGTGATGTAACTCCTTATTCTCCAGGTCTATAACTACTTCATCAAATGAATATATACTGGCAATGTTATCCAGAATATTTAAAAGCATTTGTAAGAAGCAAAGCACAGACACATGTACAAGCCTGCAGTAGCTTCACTTTGTCAGCTAATAGAAATATGGCACCCTCATCTGGGAGAGATTTGTTGCTGAGAGGAGGTATTAAGGATTCACACCCACAAACTCTCTGTTTCCATGAATCTCTGCCAGATGATCAAATGTTATGGGTCTTTGAGGCCAGAGAAATGGAAAGATTAAAATCTGTCTCCTACTGTGTGTTTGTAATGGAGGTGCTATTTTTTGGTGTTTGGGGTCTTTTGGTCTTGTGGAGTTATTTGGAGGTTTGGTTATTTGGTTTGTTGTTAGGTTTGTTTCTTTTTTCTATTTTTTTGAATATGATACCACTAGATAAGGAAAGAGAAAGCCTAGAACCGATTTCTTACGTGTTGGTCTGTTAAGTCCATAGCAAAACAAAGCAGGTTTTTCTGTGGCAGAAAAAGGGAAGGTAGAAAATCACATGCTTTATTTTCTGGATATTACACTAATAATTTATCCTTTCTCTACTCTCCTTCCTCTGCTTTATACTTGGCAATTTAGATACTGAGATAATTCTGTGCTTGCTTTTCATGTTGTTAACCATGTGGTCTTTGGGAAGCTGAGTCGGAAGGACTCTGGTAATCATGAGGCATCTCCAGTGACGAAAGAGGCAAGTAGAATTTCCTTCCAGACTTACTTAGGCTAATTTTCCCACAGAGAACATTTCAAAATGTTAACTGAACCAGAAGGTTCTTAGGAAGGAAATGTGGTAAGAAGGTACCTACATGATGACCCTATGAAATACTTTGGTTTGTGACTCCTATACTTTTGTTGCACCCCTTTTTAACTGTGGGGAGGCAGAGGCTTAAAGATGAGCAAGTAACCATGAGGAAAGAAGAAAAATAATCTGTTTATCATGAGTTTATTATGTTTATTATATAATCTGTTGTGTTTACCTGGAATTTATAGTGTGTGGGTACCTGTTTTCTGGCCTCTTTTCTCCTCAGTCAAGTCTTACATTTTAAATGGAATTAATTGGATTTGTGCATGGAAACTCCTGTGTTTGTTGCTACTGGCAGAATTTCGTGTGTCCAGCATTCCCAGAGAAGCAGTTTTAAAATAAATGGCAGTTTCTTTGTGGATTGATTTTGTTGCTGTAGTCTCATGGAAGATTTTTCATATTTTAGGATCTTTTGCTGGCTCGTGTATTTTCTAGCTTATGTTTTTTGACCTTTTGCTGTCATTTCTCCCCTCAGTTTTAGGAGAAAATAGGAATCTGAGGGACTCTAGAAAAGGAAGGAAAGATGGTATTTTGAAGGTGTGCTATCTAGCTATCTTGACTACTGAGGATTCTTCTTGTAGAAACCTGTCACTGCTTTTGAACTGCCCTTGTGTGTAATCTCGAAGAACATCTTTGGACTCCTTGCAAGTAGGCAAAACTTGAGAGGTCTTATACAGCTGGGAGAAGTGAAGGTACCTGCCTTGGTCCTGGTGCTGCAGGACGCTCTGATAGCTGCTGCAATGGTGGGCTCCTTTTTGTAACCTTTGTTGGGAGAGGCTTATGGGAAGGAGGCTTCTTGCAGTCATTTAGCTACCTACCAGTGTGCCAAGCTAGAACGCAAGGACTGTCCCTCCCATGGAAAAGCTGCTCTTTATAGCAACTTGTTAAAATGTCAGCCACTTAGTACCATCCCCATCCTTTCCTTTTTCTAGGTTATACTGCATCTCTGACTTAATTGTAAGTTGGGAGTGATACTCGGCAGGAGCTGATTAATTCAGGTTTAAAAGGGCTCTGTTCCAAGAATAACTCCTGGTGTCCAGGTGTCCTCTTTTTATCTGTCCCATTTCCAGGGTGGTTGTTGGTACTTCTACTCCTGTTATTTTTAGAGTTTTGGCCAAGGCCATCACAGAACTCGGTCTGGGAGGAACATGCCGTGGGTGATACCTGCTTCCCATAGCTTTACACTTCATGTGGGGAAAACCCTAGGCTGTTATAGGGAAGCACAGGTTAAAATCAGAGGAAGCAAAATAGCAGCTTTGGTTATGTATCTTAAAGCAATATTCCTTTTCTTACAACCTTTCTCAAGTAAGTGAACACTTAATGACTCTTATGACTAATTCTGAGATCCAATGATTTGTCTGGGCATGAATTAAATCCTGCACTGACGCTGGTAAAATTATTCCCCTGAAGTAATTTCTTTTGACAGTAGTATTTGCCTTGCAGGTGCTAGTGATTAACCACAGGTTTCATTTGTGAATACTACAGTTGTTTAATCCACTAGACATTCTTGAATTCTCCTTTCTCAGTGTTTCACGACCAAAGGGAACAGCAGCAGAGGTCAAACCAATGCTACAATTTAACTTCCCCCCACACACACACTCTTTAAACCCAGCATTTTGGAAATGCCTGATATAGCGACACCGGTTAAATCAAGTTATAATATACTGGGGTTTATGGGTTTGATATGCTTTTGAGAAATATCTGTTCTAGACAATACCGTTGCATAGATCCAAGTAACAATAAGGAAATAAGTACTCAGAAGAGTTTGTTTATTTAAACCAAGTCGCTGAGAAGGGAATTGGTTGTGTCAGATAGTAACTTATATTCGTTGTGTTTCTTTACTGATACCTTACCATTCTTTCAGACTATGTGATTACTAAGTTCTCTCTCCAACTTCATCTTGATACACCTCCAAACACTCTTGGGAGCATCCTTCTTGGAAGTGAGCTTCTTCAGTAACAGCCATAACACTGAAGACTTTTTTGGAAATTAATCAAAATATGAAGTAACATCCAGCAAAAAAAGTCCCTAGGGGAGAGGATAAGAGAAGGGACAGGTGAAAGCAAACAGTACCTGTGATGACATCGCTACTCTTAAATGCTTTTTGTTCATTAATGTATTTTTTCACTCTTTCTTCTGGAGCACCAGCCATGAAGAAAAAGCCTACCCTGTAGTATAGGTCAATGTAAATACTCTTTCTTAATATACAATCAGAAGAAATCAGTCTGGAAGAGATCTTGTGAAGTTTTCACTCCATTATCCTATATTACCTGTGAAAAATAGCGCGTGTGTGTGCGCGCACTATCTTCTCATCTGTGATGGAGACTCCACCATATTCCCAGGTAATGTGTTCTACTGCTTCACTGCACTTCATTTGAGAAGTAGTTCCCTACAGATTAACCTGAATCTTTCTTGTTACAGTTTAAGCGGATTACTGTTTCTGCTATCATATCCTTTCCTTATGCAACTGCATAAGGAAACTATTACTACATTTCCTTTGATCTGAAGTCTGCTACATATGACTGTTCAGGAAAATTACATTAACTTGACATGTTCAGTCCATTCTCTTTATTCTCCCCTAAGTGCCAGTTGGTGCATATCTTGGACTGAATGCAGTGCCCTACACTAGGCACAATGCACTGTTTAAGGTTTTGCCAGTGAGGTACTTGTCTTATAGAATCATAGAATCATAGAATAGTTAGGGTTGGAAAGGACCTCAAGATCATCGAGTTCCAAC
This sequence comes from Amazona ochrocephala, assembly GCA_039720435.1. Taxonomy (NCBI): domain Eukaryota; kingdom Metazoa; phylum Chordata; class Aves; order Psittaciformes; family Psittacidae; genus Amazona; species Amazona ochrocephala. The sequence goes on along the minus strand of CM077880.1, from coordinate 42,806,541 downwards.
CCCCCTGCCATGGGCAGGGACACCTCCCACTAAACTATGCCATCCAAGGCTATGTCCAACCCAGCCTTGAACACCGCCAGGGATGAAGCATCCACAACCTCCCTGGGCAACCCATTCCAGGGCCTCACCACCCTCACAGTAAAGAATTTCTTCCTCATATCCAATCTAAACTTCCCCTGTTTAAGTTTAAACCCATTACCCCTTGTCCTCTCACCACAGTCCCTAATGAAGAGTCCCTCCCCAGCATCCCTATAGGCCCCCTTCAGGTATTGGAAGGCTGCTATGAGGTCTCCACACAGCCTTCTCTTCTCCAGGCTGAACAGCCCCAATTTTCTCAGCCTGTCTTACAGATTTTATTTGTGTGTTTCTCCTTTGCTTTGCTGGCAACAACCTGATGTTATCAAGGATTGCTGAGGTTGCGATAAGTTTCAACCCACAAATTTGCTTCTCAAAATGTGCTTTTTCTTGCATTATTTCACTTGAAGAATTGCAAAGTTCTGCCATGCTATGAGATATGGGGAGATGTTCCTGCTGGAAAATGTGTCCTTGAGTGTCAGTTGCATGGGAGCTTTGTGCTTACACTTCTTTTCAGATTTCTGATATGCTTTCATCAGCCTTACTTGAGACTAGAAGTATTATTTCTCCTTCCCAGTTGTGCTTTGTAGGATATATATCAGTGAAATCCACAGCATCAGCAAGCAATCGTATAATAAAAAACATAGAAAACCCAAACAATTATATGTTTTTTAATATTTCTTTTTAAGAGTGGGAGGGTCAGTAAATGGAAACTGAGCCAAAACATAAGGTGTTTAACAGCAGCTCTTTTCACGCACACTTTGTAAATGGTCTCTTATGCAATTAATAAATGTAAATGAAATATAATATATGCAGGAATTCATTAGGTTTTATCATTCCTTATTTTTGATGTCATAGGGAAGATATTTTTATTATTAATATCTTTATTAGATTTTTACTTGTGTACTAATCCCTGGTGCTGTCCTTTCCAACCCGAACTATTCTATGATTCAATAATGTTCAAGGTACAGGACTCCTACTACTTCCTGCTGCTCTGTTTTTCCTTCTTTTACTAAAATTAGGCTGCCTCTAACCTGGTGAAATGAAAGGTTTTGTTCAGTAACAGTAGTGAAACAGCACTGTTACCAGGTGAGGTTTTTCTTCAGCCCCTTGTTAACTTCCTACTGTATTAATTTCTGCAGTGCCTTCCCCTTCCTCCCCAGTGAATTAACTACCATGAATAATACATAAAATTATGAGCTGCCTTTCACCCTGAAGGAGCAGTCCACAAGGTTGCTTTAGACATTAGGCAGGAATACATCAAGATTACTCATTAGTATTCTTTTTGGCTTGCTTGCATTTTTCTCTCTCTAAAGTGAAAGGACCTGTAAAAACAGTAGTCGTATTAGTTCCAAATAATCATGAACTTCAAACTGTTCCGTTGCCCTTTTACTTCAAAGACAGTCTTTTTGATAAGGTGTTAGACAGACTTGTGCTCTTGGACTGCAGAGAGTATTTGATGGCAGCAATTAATGTAGACTGTGCATTCATAACTCATATCTACGAGCAGCTTAAAGGTGGAAAAAGATGGTTCTAACACTTAAGAAAACAACCAAGAATAACAACATAGCAATGCTCAGCTTAGACTGAGCTTTGCTGTGTTCTTAACTGTCATTTTAATTGCCAGTTCCCAATATGTATTCTAATGGAAAATGTTCAGGTGCATCAAACAAAATTGGCATGGTAGATGTTGATTTAGTGATCTAATAAAACATAAGTGGAGGCTGCTGACATATCTTTGTGGTACTGGGAGTGCCTTAAGACAATTCTGTACTGTGAAGCTGAATGTCCTATTGCCACAACAGGACATGGCAACACTCTTCCCTTAGGAGAGGCAATTGACCACAGGCCTTTTTGCTCATCTGTGTTCTTGAGCAGGTGTTGGCTAGGGGAAGGGCTGGGTGGCTGTAGGATGCGAGCTGACACGTGGAACCTCCTAAGCAATTTTCAAAGTGAATATTAAAAGTCTAAGCCAAGGACTTATTAAAAAATGTAAATGAACCTGTAAGTAGTGGTTGTTCCCCCCCCCCCCCCCCCAAGATTAGTGTAATATTCACGTTACTTATGATACTGCTAGATTTTAAACTAGAGCTTCCTTTTCTGGAGGAGGAGTAGCAATCTTTCAGTCACAGTAGTGGGGGGAAACTTAAAGGTAGGCTTAAGATGACAGCTCTGCTCTCAGAGCATCTCTTTTTGCATTTTGTCTTCCATTTACCTCTCTTTTTGATGCTGAAACTTTTTGAGCTGGGGCATATGTCAGTTACTGTTTTATTAATGTGCTTTCTAGCTTTGAAGTGCCTAAGAACTATATCATGGGCTGTGCTGGGCCCTGTGCAAGCTGCTGCACTGGGATATAATCCTTGCCTCAGAACATGTAAAGTTTGAGTTGGAAAGGGTGCTCGAGACAGATGAGGATGGGAGATGGAATATTATATTAATGATACAAGCAGCTAACATTTAATGTAACCACAAACATCTCAGGTTCCCTCTTGCTTATTAAATATCAATGATAATGATTTGTTGAATTAAAAGATCATTGAAGAGTCAGAGCAAATCTTCATCTCTGCATAGGTTAGCAGAGGTAGAGCTTGAAATAGGGAGGGGTTTAAAATATTATGAGGATTTTCTTTGTTTAGGCAACTCCCAAATAGAAGATCTTCAGAATCCATTCTCTTTTAAGAAGGTTGTCATTTGAATCTCCCATGTGGCATTTCTTGGCTTTATGAAAAAGTAATTAGTACATGATATGGGAATGCTTCTTCCATTTTGACAGTCAACATTTACTAAAGATATAATGGGAAAGACTTTGTTGTCATTGTCTTTGAGCATGTCTTGTTGTTAACCTCCATCTTGAGAAAAAGCAGCTGAGAACCCAAGTGGAACAAAGTGGCAGTATGGGAGTTCTTTGCGTGAACGCCTTGCCAGTAGCTGTCCTGCGTATGTAAATGGCACTCCTCACTATGGCAATGGCAGATTGGCTTCTGTCTCTCTGCCAGTCCTGCTGGCTGCCAAATTGCTAAGTGGAATGGTGAAGGTTACAAAACTGACACCCTAAGCTGCCACCGTAGGCTGACAGTAAGCTTGTACCCATGCTACATCATGCACACTGTGAGCGTGAAGTGAAAATACCTTCTGCAGAGGGGTATAAAACTCTCGGGTCATTTAGCCTGCATGCTTTCAAGGTGTAGGGGGATGAAGGGGGTGTTGCAGCAACCCAGTTGCAAGAAACAGCCATAAGGAGTTGTGGCAAGGCCTCTGTTAGTCACTGGCAGGAGTGTGCTGCTTAGCTTTAGGCAGCTGCTTTAGGCACTTCTATTGTACTGCTACAGTCTTTAGGCTGTCTGCTTGCTCTGCAGAAAAAGCAGGGTCTTCCAGACCTTTAAAGGCGTGTGTCTTTCTCCTGGTGGAGTCTTGATCAGACCCTCACTCTGCTTAGCTGCAGTTTCATTTCTAAGGACCTGACTGTCACCTACATCTGTCACGTGTACTTGGAGGGGTGAGTGTGGTGATCTTACTGCACTGAAACTGAATCAGAGAACAAGCTGAGATGTGAACCTTTATTTTGCATAATGAAATGGGCCATATCCAGCACCTCAGCAAACAGGGAGGTTAAATTTCATGATTGTCCTTGAGAATCTGAGTGTTTCTTTATCCTCTTCATAGATAATACGTCTGAGAAAGTATTTAACTGTTAGTTATACTCTCCTACCAAGTTTCTATAAATCAGTCAGATCTGTGTAGGAAGAGGTGCACGTGGGGGTTTTGTTTTGAAGTAGCATAGAAAAGTGACGATGGTCCATTATCTACTGATAGCTACAGAGCGTTTCTTACCAGTGCTGTTGTACAGTGAATGGCAGTTTGTTTCATCTGCTGGCAACATCAAATGCAGATTATTCTGCAGTTAAATTGATCTGTGTCAGTGTGTGCAAAGCAGTTAAGGTGTGTGTTTTATTGTTGCTTTGTTCTGTGGTGTGGTGTTGGGGTTTTTATCCCTACACTGGATTTCAGTATTCAGTCACAATCCCAGACAGTGCTGGGGTGATGGTATTAATTCGTGAGTGTTGGATTTTGCACTCAGACCATTTACTGGTCAAAGGCAATTTATTCAAACATAACTGAAAAATCAAGAGTAATTTTCTGCACATCTCTTGTATGCTCCATCGCTGGCGGTGTTCAAGGCTGGGTTGGACATAGCCTTGGGTGGCATGGTTTAGTGTGAGGTGTCCCTGCCCATGGCAGGGGGGTTGGAACTTGATGATCTTAAGATCCTTTCCAACCCTAACTATTCTGCGATTCTGTGAATATGTAAAGGCTTAGGGGAATCACCATAGCTGAAAGGACTAGCAAAAGTTAGGAAGGTATTCCCTCTTCCTGCGGGACACAGATGTTGCAAATCGATCCCTACTGTAGTTTCAGTAGTTTGGCAGATCAGATCAGTCCAGGCCCTAACAGTTTTCTCTGTTTCAAGTTCCTACTGCAAGAGGTAGACAAGGCCTTAGATAAGACTGTCGGTGTCCCAACACCCACGTTTCCTCCGGTCTACACGCTTCTCTAGCTCTATTTACACTCCATGTGAACAGAACAGGTATATGGCCAGGGGTGGGTGCCTTGTCGGCCGTGTTGTACCGGCATTCCCCAGCCTGGGTGGTGCGCTCAGCGAGAGGGCCCCTTAGCAGCACCCACAGCAACAGCCACCACCTTCCCACCATTGCTCCAAACCAGCCCTTTTTTTTTCCCCTTTAAGGCAGGCATGCAGCAACCAGAGCACTGCAGTCAGAAACAAATGAGGAAAAGCTCTCACAGGTACCAAATGCTGCAGAAATGTTTATAAGATTAGTGTGGACATAGGATGTTCTTTGACTACAAAGTGTAACAGTCCACTGTGGCTTTACTCTGTGCTTAAGATATATAAGCTGACTGGTTCAAAGATATGCAGAGTCTCCAATCTTCAGTTTTACAACCTTACATTATTTTCCTCATACTGAGATGGGCTACTAACTGAGAGTTACTTAGGCTGTTGTTGTCAAGACTTCTGTATCTCACCATGACCTTGCACAGCTCTTCAAGGCTCACTGGCACCTCGCCTCTGAGGAGGAAGTGCTGATGATGCAATCTGTGATGGATCTGGCATTTCCCATCCGTCTGCATCCTGTCAGGTAGGGTAATGGTCCAGTTTACAGGTTATAGCAGAAATCTGTGCCAGCACCTCTAGCTTTCGCAAGCAAGGCTGAAGCACAAGCAGAGGAGATGCAGTGTTTATCTCTTGAGAGTACTGTTCTGTTTCCATGGCAGTAGACAGCTCAGTCCAGATTTGGGCAATCTTGTCTGCAAAGTAGCATGAAAAAAATTAGGAGAGAAAAAACTTAACTGCAGCTGAACAGAGGCAGTCAAGATTAATCAAGCTTGCATACGTTGGGTCTACTATATGTGACTGCAGCCGCTATGAAGAAACCTCTTTGCTTCTTGCGTAGCTAAGATCTGATTTAAGGTCTGTCTGCCTCTGTCAGTGAGACTCTGGGGGACTTTTGCCACTTGCATTCTAGGAGTTTCCCTTCAGATAGGTGAACTATAATTACTCACAGTGGGAAGACAAAACCATTGCAAAGCAGAATTATTAAACTTTGAATCAATAGCAGAGAATGAGCTGTTGTTGCAAAGTCTCTTCTATACACTGAGATGGTAATTATATGGCTGTTGCTTCAGGGATGCCTCAAAGACCATCAGTGCAAATATCTACAGAAGATAACCTGTTAAAGCAATCCCTTGTCTTCTTGGAGTATGTGTATTATGGTCCCTTACCAAAAAAGTAATTAAAATAATGGAGTTTTAGTCGCAGAAAGGTAGAAAATGATAGATGAGGTAGGTTTCCAGTTAAACTGTGGTGGAACGCAGAAACTAGCTGGAACAATGCCAGTCATCTGAAAACCCTTGTAGTCCTTTTAGAGTGTTTTCATTGATTTTGATGACGTGAGAGAGGGTTTGCTGGCTTTCTTAAACAAATCACTACCATATGTGAGCTACATACTATATTTGAACTGATTTCAGGGAAGATCAGTAAAAGATAGCATTAAGAGAAACATAAAACTGTTTCCAGAAAATTTTAGTAGGTGGACCTATTCTTTTGAAAACACAGGCTAGCTGTTGAATAACAGTTTGACTACCTATTGAGTAGTATACAGGGTGTGCTGGATGATAGATAATACAATTTACCAAAATAAAAAGGTAAAGGTCTCTCCTGCCCCTGGAATCAAACCGTGTCCAACTCAGTTTGATTACTTCAGAGACTTAGAAATGAAAGGTAGCTTTAAGCTTCTTTGTGAAGTTGTTTAGTGGTATTTGTGCGGTGCCCCTGCAAACTGGCTGTTTCTAAATGCAGTCTTTGCCAATTAGGTTAAAATGACAGAAGTTTCAGAGAAAACTGTATTATAGATCTGGAAGGTTTTGGTTTTGTTGTGTTTTGTGAGTTTGTTTTGGTTTTTTTTTTTTTTTTTTTTTTGTTTTGTCTGTTTGGGCTTTTTTCTTTCTTTTCTGAAGAGACTGCTAAAATAGATAATCAGGCACTTCTTCTGTTTAGACAGATTTAGTTCTTTCGGGGCATGCTTTTCTATACTGAAGATAACTATTTGTCCTGCATCTTCCAGGTGATTGTTGATTATTTATATTATGGGACTGCTTAAGACTTGCAGCAAGATGAAGCCCTCTTTATGCTGACACAAAGTTTTATTATTGATGTGTTACCCAAACATTTCAGCCTAAATGAATGTTATAGATAAAGAATAGAAGATGCAGAAATGTTTGGGATAACTTTCTCAAAATTTTCATGAGACTTATGTTCCTGTGTCAGGAAGGAGAAACAAGGTCAGTGGAGACCACGTCACCTCTGCTGGCTTAGATAGCCATGCTGTAAGAGAAGATACGTGGCCTGGGCACTTCCCTATTTTTCCATCTCTAGGCACTTTCTGATTACAAATGGAAAGATTTACCCTTTTTGAACAACGGCAGCTTGTATCCAAGAACTGTAACTAGTTTAGAGGTACTGCATTCATTTCCCTGTCCCTTAGGACTCGGTATGATTGACTGGGTCATTCCAAGACCTTTTTTTTCCCAGTCTGTGTAAGTATGTAGAACACCTGAAAGAAGCTCAATATTTCATTCTACTTGAACTAAAGATTGAACAGCTGACGGGGAGCTGACTACTTCTTCACAAAGCCACTACCTTGCTGGCATGTGACAGTCCCTCAGAAGTGGCATCGTGTGCTGCAAGTTATGAATGGGAAAGACCCATTACTGAACTTAAACTGGAATTGAAGCAAATATTCAGGATAGATCAAAAATTCATTCCAACTATTTCAGCATTGGGCACTAAAAAATGTAAGTATGGACAGAGCCTGAGGCAATGCCTTCTTTGATAAACAACATGTAATATCCTGTACCTCTTGAGAGAAGGTGAATCCCACAAATATGAATCAGCACTGACAAAGCTACTTGAATTACAGCAGAAACAGGTGAGTAATCCTTTCCACCATCTTGCGTTGCTAATACCTCTGGTGTTAGTAATTGCAGGGAGCCAAAGAGCACCCTTGGGTCATGAATAAAAAAAGGCAGTGTCTAGAAGAAGATTCTGGAATGGCTGACGTTTGGGTAAAAGACCTATGGGATCCACTCCTGATTTAGAGGAACAGCGGAATCAAAAGCGGAGGATGACAATTCCTGAGGGATTGCCTCCTGTGAAAGCAGGTACTTTGGGTCTGGGAGTTTGAGGCTGGTTGAAGGAGATGATTGATCAGAACAGCTCCATTTGCATTATATGTGTGTCCTTGTAGCACTGTGGTCAAAACAGTCTGACTGGGGCTCTGGAGGACAGTTGGCTGGAAATGGATGGGACCAGCACTGGGCAGCTCACAGCCACCTTCTGGCAGGCCCACTGCCCAAACATTGCTGTTTGCACCCAATGTGCTTAGTCAATATGATTGCATTTGAAGGAATGTGTTTTGCCACAGAGGCAAAAAAGCAGGTTGCTGAACATCCACATACCAGCGCTAAGGAGAGTTTTGGAAAACATGGAAAGGTGGAAGGAGTTTGGAAGAGGAGCAGAAAAGAAATGGGGAAGATGTCTCTGGAGTGCGCTAGGACACGGAACAGGACAGGCTTGAGTTCCTCTGTGGGATGGAGAATCTGAGGAACACCCTGGGGAAGGAGCCTGTGGAATAATTAGAAAATATGGGATAATTAGGAATTAAACTTATATTTGAAATGCAGCATTGTCCACATATAAGGGAAAAACGGACTTTCAAGGCTTCTCAGGGTGAGATGCAGCCACACCTGGTATGCCAGGAACGTGCACTTCACAGCGGTTCCTGTGGCAACACAGACAGAGGGTAGAGCGAGGTGGAGATCTCGTGGTTACGCTTTGTCCTAACTTCAGCAAAAGATGGGAACTAGGTGGTGCAAGAAACTGATAAGCTGCATACTTGCTACCCTGAGCCAGCAGCCTGTCATCTTTTGACAGAATGCTGTCCTCAGTGTGAACTTTGCTCCATTATAATGTCATTATAGTGCATTTACATGCTAAAATGCACACCTATCTCCAATGCGACCCCCCTCCAAAATGAGACCACCCCTCTCTGAGCATGCGCTCAGAAATTTTGGTGTCATATACCTTAAAGTCGAAGCGAGAGAAATTTGCACCAATAGTGTTAAAGGTATGTATGACTAGAGTCACTCAAGCTCCACCTTGAAGGTGAAAATAATATAAAATGACCCAAGAGAGAGGGCGATATTTGGGGAAGATACCATCGTGGACGAGTCAAGGAAGATAACATCAACAGACTCCTGGGGCCGGTCAATGGGCTGGACCTCTCTTCCCCCCCCCCCCCCAATAGGGACGCCTGTGGGTAAGACTTGCACTGTATCCAGTGCTTCCCCGGGAAAACCTAGAATCTCTATAGAGTTACTTTTACTGTCACCTGTATATTTTATAGCTATGCTGTGTTAACTTTATCGAGCACTTGTATTCATGTAATCATTATTCGCACGTGCTTTTGCAGACAGTATCTATCACCGGCAATCCATAAGAACCTGTATCTATTGGATCAATAAATAATTTTCTCACTGAATACAACCCCATTTCTAGTTGTGGTGCACTATCAGTGAATCCAGATCAGTAAGGTTTGAAATAGCGAACATGGCCGGACTGATAGTTGCAGCTGATTGGACTGGACCGTGTGGTACACTATCGGTGAATCCGGATCAGTAAGGTTCGAAATAGCGAACGCGGCTGGACTCGTAGTTGCATATTGGAGCCATTTCCTGTCCTTCCTCTAATAAAGCAAGGGGTTTGTTTCACACTATCAGTGAATCCGGATCAGTAAGGTTTGAAACAGCGAATGCGGCCGGACTGCTAGTTACATATTGGAGAATAAAACAGGGGATTTATTTTCCCCCTTTTAACGTAACAGAGCCCCAAAGCAACCTCAGCCCTGAAAGTGTATTGGCAGATTCTTTGCTGGAAGTGTCTGGACCCAGAAAGGTCAAAGAAATGACCACGCTTGTGGTATCAGAAGCTTGTGCAGAGGGATGTTGCCCTGAAGTCTTTCGAGCACTTGTGGGAAGACTGGAGAACAGAGAAGATGATGAGAACACAAAGAGTGGTGTGCTCCAGGGTCTCACCTTGCAGCAGAATGAAACATAAGGATTTTGAGGGAAAGTGCAACTGTTTGGTTCAGACCTGAGACAGGTTCTGTGTGTAACATGGGACTGCGGCTGGAGGTAACATAAGTCAAAACGTGCCAGTCCCAGCTCTGCAGCAATGTCTCTTCACATTCCCCAACACCCCTTTCTTTGAAAAGAGAAACCTGAAGCCTATTCTCACATATATATATATATATATATGTATGTACACACTGTTCACTTTACCATCACCCCACCACCTGGGAAGGTGATGACTTAACCATGTAGGATGGGTTGTGCTGTGGATTACTAATTAGACAATGCAATTAGCAGTCACTTGTTTTTTTCCTACTGTGTCATGTCTCAGGAGCCCCAATCTTGTCTTCCCTAGGCTGTTTTTTTCCTTTGATAAATATAACATACAAGGAACTTTGCCAGTTTTAATTTTTCTATGACAAATACCATGTTCCCTGGACTTTCACAAAGAATTAAAGATCTGGGGTGGGGGAAGGCAGGTGAAGCACCCCTGTGTGTGCTTCACACACAGAGCGCCTCATATGAGCACCTCACATGCAGCGCCTCATGTAAGGTACTCCAGCCTAGCACCGGGGGACTAACAGCAGACTGATTTCGTGTCAGCTTTCACATTTTATCCCTCTGTCTTGCCCAACCTTAGTTTTATTGATATTTTTCTACAGTAAGACGTTTTCCCACCAATTCTGTGTTGTTGATCAAGCTTATATTTCAACTGCACCAACTAAAGATGCAATCAAGCTTTGGAATTCAGAAATAACGACAACTTTCTGCTGTCTTTGTTTCCAGCCTCGTCCAATTTAACTACACCATGGCTCCTTACACTTGCATCTCACAGGCATTTACTTAACCTATTAATTAATTTATTTTTTTTTAATTTCAGAGTAGGATTCTGACTTATCATCAGTACACTTCGGTATAATGTGGCTGTCATGTTCTGCAAGATCTATAATGAATTACTACGTGTAATTGTAAATAGTGGAGATGGTTATAAATAATAAGGGAGAACAGGAAAATATTACAAAGAAACAAGTAGAAGATTAACAAAATGTCCGTGCCAGTGGGTATTTAAAATAATTAGTTCATTTACTTAATCATCAACTAAACTGATATAAATGGATGATTTTAGCTGTTGCATTGTCTTCCATTATAATTTTAAATTATAAAATTGTTTGGGTTTTTTTTTTTTTTTTTAATCTGTTTTCCAGTTAAAATATTGTATGGAAACTGTGACATGATTAGAAAAGCTGCACTACAAAAGTGAAAGGCAGAAGGTGGCTTCTGCCTCTCACATCCTCCCCAGGAAGACAGGTGGTAGCTGGGCAAGGAAACCCCTAGGCAGCAGGGACAGCTCCTCCAGAGCGTGATCCAGAGCATGACAGCAGCCTTCCAATATCTGAAGGGGACCTATAGGGATGCTGGGGAGGGACTCTTCTTTAGGGACTGTAGTGACATGACAAGGGGTAATGGGTTCAAACTTCAATAGGGGAAGTTTAGATTGGGTATGAGGAAGAAATTCTTAATGAAAGGGTGATAAGGCACTGGAATGGGTTGCCCAGGGAAGTTGTGAATGCTCCATTGCTGGCGGTGTCCAGGGCCAGGTTGGACAGAGCCTTGGGTGACATGGTTTAGTGTGAGGTGTCCCTGCCCATGGCAAGGGGGTTGGAACTAGATGATCTCAAGGTCCTTTCCAACCCTAAGTATTCTGTGATTCTGTGATTCTATGACTGTAACTGGGACATGCTGCATTTTTGCTCACACTTGTTTTTCTTTTCGACAAGTGCTTTCTTCCATTTGCTCTTTTATTGTTAGGCAGCTGGTAACCCAATGGCTTTGCATTGCAGTACTCAAGCTTGCAAGAAGAATGATTGCTGCTAGTAAAATGTTCATTTGGCTTGGGTTTCTGATAGCGATCTTCACATCTAATTTTATTGCTTTGTCAGCTAAAACAGTAACATAGGCCTTTTCCTATTCAGCAGGGAAAACTGGTTGTGCATTGCTCAGTGTTACTCAATTCCTCTAAGAAAGTTCCAAATCCTGAGCTACAGAAATATTTTCACTTACCTTTTACATGGGTATGTTTGAGAGTATGTGGAAATAGACTTGTTTGTTTTCCGTTTGCAGATGCGTTTAATAGTAAGACTCACTCAGGAGGCACATTTCTCCCTCTTACGTATGTTTCATACTTCCACTTTTATTGAAAGCACTGAGCAGTGCAAAAATTCAGGTCAGTCTCTTGTGTGTGTGAATTAATTCTAAATGTTACTACAGTTGCCTATGTAGAATATCGTCATTCAGGAAAATGTCAGTCTGGAAAATCAATGTCTAGTGTAATTTCAACCTTTGTTGAGAAGTCTGCCACATGCTGAAAATACAAGGAAGAGTGACACACAGAAATTAATAGCATTATATTTAATAACAGACATGCTGTCGGATATGGACAGTTTGAGGTGACTGAGGACTACTATATTCTGGAAGAGACCATTGCTTTTCTTACCATTTGGGAACATTATTTCTTTCCCATGCAGTTAAAGAAGCCCATGTGTTTTAAGAGGTCTAAAGTGTGAACATCACTCATAGTACATGCTTTTTTCATGGCATCGGCATTATGGGGATGGCTGTAAGGTTTTTTGTTTGAGATGACATCCTTGTTAGTCTTGGGTTTCTTAGGTTGTTGGGTGGCTTGTGGGGTATTTTTGGGGGGGTGGCGGGTTCTCTGGGGTTTTGCGGTTGGTTTTGTTGTTTTGGTTTGGTGTTTTTGCATGTTTGTTTGTTTGTGGTGGGTCTTTTTTGTGAAGGGGGGTGTTTGTGTTCTAAATTGAGCACGGATGTGGGACTTGAGCAGACAGTGGCAGTTCAGAAGAAGTCCTGCTATTCTGTGATGATGCAGTTTGTCTAGAGTTTTGGCAGCTACTGCCACCCCATGGTTTCCCACAAAGGATGAATGCTGCAGAGCTTTTAAACGTCCACTTCTCCAGAAACCTCTCATAGCTCAGAGAGAAGACAACAAACACTCATTTTTGTCTTACCCCCTTCTTCCTTATGCCCCCTTTTCAGTAAAAGCCCGTCTGCAAATAAAAGCAAGTACGGCATGAGCAGCATTACTTTGGTTTAGGATGGATGAGTCCCTTCCACTGGATTTACAACTGTGTAATTGAATATTAATTTTGGCTCCCGTGAGTTTTCACTGATTATATCTGCTTTGGCAGGATGTATTTTGCATTTTTTTTCCCAGGAACTTCAAAACATACATCTGGAGAAAGCTTTTGAAACCCACTGTTTACAGTTGCTGCTGCTTTGGGAGTTTGTGTTTACGTCATGGATGGCACATACAGACAGATCTGGGTTAAAGCAAGCTGGTCTGAGCAGGGTCCTCTGAGCGTTACTTCCAGCAGAGCTTTGCCCTCCCAGTGCCCGAGCAGGTACTCAGTCTAAGGCTCTGACATGGAAGGGTGACATTTCAGGCACTGTTATTCCACACATTACTTCATGACAGGGAATACCCTTGGTGCAGAGGAAGAGTTTGCTTTTTAAGAAGCGGCAAGAGGGACCTCATTTTTGTGTATCTTCTTGCTGGGGCTGGAAGCTTCTTTCTCTCAGACCAACCGAGCTGAAACCAGGCATCAGTAAGATAGGCTGTAGAAAGAAAGTCAGTTGGCTTGAAGGAAAAGGCATTGGCACAGACACTGGGCTCCGTATTATTGGGGACTCTCAACTTCCGCATCCCCCTCTGTTCTCCACCACCAAGCTATGAAGTGTACCAAGCACGAAGCGCAACCACTGTGCTGGACTGTCTTTTCTACCTGACACAAAAGTTGGATCCCTCCTCCTTGAGCCCTCCCGACCTCCAGTTTGCTCCGGGGGCTCCCCGGGACCCGGGATGCTCCTGGCCGCCGCACGTACTGCAGGCACCGACCAGCCGTGTGAAGGACCCTCTCGGAGGGGCTGAGCAGCTCCTATCCACAGTCACCTGTAGCTGGGCGCTGCTTTTTTTTCCTGTTACTCTCAGCCCCGAACCCTTCCCGCGTGTTTTCCTGAAGTGAACCGAATTTCCACGTAGCGGAGTGGAGGTGGTACTGCCTTCCCCTGAGAGATGCGGTATTTGTTTTTGCTGACGTCTCCCTCCGCCCTTCGGGTCTGGGAGCAGGGGCTGGAGGGGTACGGAGAGACGGCTCCCCTGCCCCCGCCCCGGGGCGGAGCTTCAGCTCCAAATAAGGTGCCTTTGCACCGTTGGGCTCCTCTTCCCAAAGGGGCCGTGGGATTACGGCGGTGTTGCTCCCCGAGGTGCCCCGGCCCGCTGCCCATGGCTTTACTTTCGGCCGGCGATGCTCGCTCGTAGCCCCGATGGGAAAGGGCTGCGTCCCTCTCCTAAAATGAAACAAGCGGCGTCTCCGAGCGGGCGGCGTGAGCCGCTGTTACGCCTGTCGGAGTTGAGCATGGAGGGAGGTGAAGCAGCCACCTGAACGCGGAAAAAAGCCCAAACAAACCGAACAAAGCCCAACAACAAGTAGTTCTCGCCTGGCGGGGAGGCAGGGAGAGCGGCCGGGAAGCGCCGTCCGCCGCCAGCCGCCACCGGAGCCCGACCGAGAAGGAGATCCGCGTTTTCTTCTCCGGCCAAGGTAGCCGCGGGGCTGGCGGGGCGGGAAGTGGGGAAGCGTGGAGAAGCCCCCGGCGGCGCGGCGATGGCTCCGCCGGCTCTTCCCGCGATCCACGCTCGTCTTCACGATTTGTCTGAGAAAGTGGGGAGCCGAGCTCCGTGCAGGCAGCTTTTCCAAGGGTGTGCCGGCTGCCGGGCTTACTTGGGGGGGAGGTGTGTGTTTTGGTATTTCTTCCCAAAAAGCAATCCCTCTCCCCCAAAAATGGGGGGTGGGAGGGAAGGCGAACCTCTAATCCTCCTCCTCCCCCCTCCCCCCCCCCCGTTAGGCTGTTAGGATAATAAAAGATAGATGCCCCTTAAATAATTAACCGCACACTTTCTGTTCCATCAGCTCGGTTCTTGCAGCCCCGCGAGGGAGGAGGGGGTGGGGAGAGGTAGCACTGCCATTCCAGCAGCCCGCTTTCAGGGAAAGCGACGGCAGAGCCCCGGAGCCTTGCCCGGGGCGGGCAGGCGGCAGAGTGCCCTCCGCGGGAGGAGCGTGCGGAGCTGCCCGGCGGCCGGCCGCACTCTCCCGGAGGTGCGGAGCGGCGGGGGATAGGGGGGATGGAGCAGGCTGGGGTAGGCGGTGACGGCGGGGAATAGCTTTCCCCACCCCCGCCCCCACCTCCTCCCGGTGATGCTTGGGGGGGGCTTCTCCTCGATTTCTTCTGTTTGCGTTTAAGGCAGCAGCTCGTCCGCCGCGGACCTGCCGGCGACCCCATCCCCACCGCCGCCTCCCGCGCCTTCCCCAGTCATGTCCGACCCGGAGCGATGGGGAAGCTCGAGGACAACGAGAGGGTGATCCTCAACGTGGGGGGCACCCGGCACGAGACCTACCGCAGCACCCTGAAGACCCTGCCGGGGACCCGCCTGGCCCTGCTCGCCTGCGAGTCCCAGAGCGAGTCCCCGGGCGGCGACGACCCGCCGCCGCCGCCGCCCTCCAACCCCAACCCACCGCCGCCGGCGTCGGCGGGTGGCTGCCCGGAGCCCGGTACCGGCTGCAGCCCCCGGGGCAGCAGTGGCGCCAGCGAGTTCTTCTTCGACCGGCACCCGGGGGTCTTCGCCTATGTGCTCAACTACTACCGCACCGGCAAGCTGCACTGCCCCGCAGACGTCTGCGGGCCGCTTTTCGAGGAGGAGCTGGCCTTCTGGGGCATCGACGAGACTGACGTGGAGCCCTGCTGCTGGATGACCTACCGCCAGCACCGCGACGCCGAGGAGGCCCTCGACATCTTCGAGGCGCCTGACCTGCTAACGGGCGAGCCACCCACCGACGGCGACGACGACGACCTGGCCGCCAAGAGGCTGGGCATCGAGGACGTGGGGGCTGCCGGAGAGGGGAAGGGAGGGCGCTGGCGGCGGCTGCAGCCCCGAGTCTGGGCGCTCTTCGAGGACCCCTACTCCTCACGGGCTGCCAGGGTAAGCGCTGCTGGACGGCGCTCCTGTCCGGGTGGCTGGGGAGGCCGAGGGGTGCCGGGGACCCCGCATAGAAGGCAGCCATGTAGGGCATCAAAGGGGAGGCATGCCCCATATGGGGCAGGCATGCAGAGGTGATGCTTTGGTGGATTGCTGCACGAGGATGGTGTCAGCCCCCATGGGGTAGTGGTGCTTGTCCCCTCTGCGTCTGCAGGCAATGTCAGACAGGAGAGGGTGATCCCACTGGGCCAGTGTCCCCTTATGGGGTAAGGTGGGAGCTATGCCCCAAGGAGCTTGTGGTGGAGCTGCACTTGCCCCCTTGGCTTCAGTGGGGGCCTGAGGCATGTGCGCAGGGGAACCTGTTTGTGTGTGGGTGTCAGCACACAAGGTGCCCTTGTCCTTGCTGAGTGCCTGCACGGAGGCATGTCTGGGGACAGGGTAGGCGATCATTCCTCTCCCAGCTGTCAGAGGTCTCGGGTTTGGAGTGAGGTGGTGACAGTGATGCGGGAGAGCATCCGCAGCCCTTGCCCAGCTTCACCCTGTCTGTGCTGGGAGGTGATCAGAGTTCAACAAAGTAAGTGTGACGAGGTCACCCTGGCTCTTCCTACATTGATTTCTCAGGGTGACCCTGCCTGACTCTGTGACTGAGGGCATGGGTACACAGCAGTGAATGAGTGTACTAAGTTTCCATTATATACATAGGGATTTTAGATCTTGGTGCTGACTACTTTCTCATTTGATGATTTGGATTTTAGTTCTGTGTCTTAGTTGCAGTTGTCAGTGGCGATGGGAGTTTGCTTTCTAAACCAGGGTTTTGGAGCAAACGGTTGTAATTCCTTTGAGAGGAGCAGTGGTGCCTCAGATTTAACAACTAGCAAAGCAACGACCAGCAAGTCCTCCCTGCAATACAAGAAAAAGAACTTGTTACTGGAAATGTTGATTATAAAATGGTAAGAAGTGTTTTGTAGCATATTTGTCAGGATTCCCATGAAGCGTTCAGAGCTGAGCCTCATCCTGCAGAAGGTATAGTTGTGGTGGGTGTCATCTCCTGGTCAGTGCTGCTGATTTCGCTGGCAATCTCATAGATGTAGCTATACATGTGTGGTTTTAAGTGACTTCCTGAGTTGTGCCCCATACCCTGCTGCAGTTTATGTGAAAGTTAGTACCTCGTATGTGCTTAGTGAAGTTAAACAGAAAGTAAAAGTCCTCGTAGTTACTGCTGTCACTTGCTGAATGCCAGTGTGGTTTATGTTTTTGAAGGTTGCCCCCAGTGCGTTTTCCCTTGACAGATGGCTCCAGCTGATACTTGAAATACGTGTTTGATAGAGGAACAAAACCTACCATGAGTCTCTAACTTTGCTCATCAATGACATACCCACATTGCTCACGTCTTCGCTTCCTGAATCCTAAGGAAAATGTTGCTGTCAGTTATCTGACAAAACAGTACCGTGCGCAGTGATTGCCCTGCAGGTTGTCTTTCACCTCCTGTTTAGTGACAGTGTCAGATCTGCAGCTTTTGTGATAGGGGCTCTTTCCACTTAACTTTGCTGGAGAACTGAGGAATATGGGGTGAATGTTAAGTGGGAGTTATTGAGAGAAATAGGAAGGCGGGCATGCTGACTGCAGTTGCACTCTGGAGTTGTAGCTGTCACTTAGGTTTTCAGTCCGCTTCAATCCACTCTTTGACAGAACCTGTCGGCACTTGCTTTCCAAATTTTCTATCTGTATCAGGCCATCCTAAACTGTCAGTGGCTCAGATAAAGTTTGATTTTGCAAAATGAATGCTGCAATTAACGCTATAACAGAAAATTGCGACAGAAAAGTAATACTCATCCCTTAGAAGATAAGGCATGCACCTTTTTATAACTTAAAAACTGGTTTTAAACATTGTATTCTGTTTTCAACCCCAGGCAGCCAGAGTAAGACAGTGTCAGAGCAGTAACAAAAGTGTCTAAATCGGTGTTTTAATTTTCTTCAGGGCTGCTACCTTATACTTGATGTTTCAGGTAGGAAGACAGCTTTGAGAATTGCTGGCAAGTCTTAAAGCATTAAAGTAAATTTGTATTTAAGGACTAGCGCTCACTCAGTAAGCACTCTTGAACACTGTAAGGTGATAGTAACATTACTTGGAACTGAGCAGCTGCTGCCAGTTCAACGTTTTCCCACACCTGAAACAGAGATGTTATTTTCTGAGTATTCTGGCAAATACACTTTTGTTTTGTGTCAGCTGAAATGATGACTAACTCTAAAACATCTGAGTGAAATCCCGGCTGTACTGAAATCCAGACAGAACTCTGTGAGCATCAGTCTTTGCCGCGTAGTGTTAGCTACTGACTCATACACCACTTAGGTTGCCATGAGGCTGTGTATTGGTAAACTTTCTTAATAACTGTGGTAATTAATTTTTTAGCATGACTGCCCGATTTAACTTCAGCAATATCTTTTCTGGGAAATATGGTGATGATAAAATTGGGATATTTTCCATTAATGAAATGGTACTTAATATTTGTGATTTTTCTTTATCCTAAACTGTGATCTCTAAAAATAGAAATTTATAGAAATTCAAATATAAGTTGCCATGGTAACCTATTCGGGGATAGTGCATGCACAAGACTATTCTAGCAAGACCATCCAGTGATGTTATATAAATAGTGGAAGTAGTTTGTTGACAAGAAGGTTTGCTATATTTAAGATTATAAAAAAATAATGATTCAGTTTTAAGTGTATGCAGTTTGATATTTAGATGGTGACATCTGCTAAACGTGCGGTTTGTAAATATAAAATGTAATTTGCATGCATACAATTGCTTTGAAACCTGCAACGCTTTCCTTTGTTCCTGAAGTTCAGGAGTCACATCTGAATATTATTTCTGTTTTCATTTTATCATTTTTGGATTTCATAGCCTGTGAAATGAAATTAAGGAGTGCAGCGGTACTCCTCTCACTCCAGGCTTAATAGAGCAATCATTCACAAGCTGCTATGTGATAGAATGCTATTAGGTAGCTATAGAAAGCTACTGGCATGAGATACTGTCATTGGAGGAGAAGCATTGGGCAAACAAATCTTTCTGTGTGCTGGCTTAAACATCTCCAAAACAGACACTTAACCAGTTCTCCTCGGAATCAAACATATATTGTGAAATTTCCTAGTTAATACCTGTAAATGATACATGATGGCTCATAAGTGCAAAGTACTTGTGCTTTATTAATTGCAAAAATACATCCAAATAGTTTGCACGAAAATACAAGAGACATGATTTAGCACTAAAAGAGTGTGTGCAGATGCCCAGCAAGACCTAGAATGTCAGTGCTAGTGTCGGATATCGTATCTCAAATTAATTAAGCTTTTAAGGCTTTTATTTTTGCATAATACTTAAAACGTGATGCTGTTTGAAGAAGTAATTAGTATTTGTCATTGATTTTTTCCTAAGGATTATGTATTACACATGTACTTAGTGCAGCAACTCAAAAATGGGCCTGGGATTCACGAAGTTTGTAGCTATATATCCTTCGCTTGCTGAGAAGGCTGGAAATCTGTCCATGGATAAGGGGACAGCACCTGTGAAGTCAGATAGCTCAGCAGTGTAGGAGACAATGTGGCCCAGGGCACTTGTGTGATGCTGCTTGGGACACCCTTGCTGCTTGCAGCAGCGGGAGGCAAGTTACACAACCCTTCTGCAGCACAATGTTTTTCTATAGGGGAGATCATAATTATTTGGTTTATAAGGGAAGGATAAAAACTAGTAGGCAACTGTTTTTAAAGTTTGTTGTAAGAATGTATTTGCTGAAATGCAAATAAATGCACAAAAGTCTTGCAGTCCAGGCATCAAGATACACCTTGCAAGTGTTCATTGCAAGTGATCTTATAGCTGCTTTATGAGGAGCTGGACCTTAGTGGTGAGCTGTGTTTGGCTGGATGGAGATATGAAGTTCCCATCTACTGTTCTATGTGAAGTTATATTGTCAGAGACTCCTTCCAGTATCCTGTAACATCTACATCAGCTTTGAACATTTGGTGGGGTTGGTTGTAAGAAGAATCATCTGAAACAAGTGTGATGAGAGAGACAGAGAAAATATGATTTTATAGATCCCCTTGAAAGGCTATAGCTACAGAAATTATACTGGAGAGCGTTTTTAACAGAGATATGCCTTTATTTTGTGGTTAGCTTATGTTCTCTCTAGGTACCTAGTTACCTGTCATGTACAATGGTGAATGACCACAGTGGGTTACATTTTTTAGGGCTTTGGCTTTTCATGGTGCAACACTGTTTTTATTTTTGGCGGAAGCAATGCTGCTGGTATGGTCTGAAATATTGTGAATAGAGTGGTGAAGATGTGTTCATCTCAGAATGCATGTTTGTAGATTAGTTGTGAATAGCAAAGTTTGTTTGCTTTTTTAACAAATGGAAAGGCCCTTTAATTTATAAGTGGAAATCTTTACTCTCCATCTTTTATTCAACAAAGAAAGGAAGTATACCTTAGATTTTACCATTTAATAATTTTTGAGTTGTGCAGACATCTTCTGTCTGAAAATCGTACAAAGAAAACAGTAAAGGTTAATAAAGAAGGTGCCAAGAAGGTATTCTGTTTGCCACACTGGGAATCAAAATGCTGATTTTATGTTTAAGAGGGAAAAGAGTCCACTAGATTAAACTGGTGAAAACCAGTCATTTTACTTGAAACGTTTAGCTTATGGAAGCTGTCATTTTTGACTAAATAGCAAGATTTAGTCCTAATGACAAAAATCGTAACTCATCACTGTTACAGATATTCATAAAATCTGTAGCTTCATGTGTGCATGGGCTGACTAATTTGCACTGTAATTTTTATTAGTGTGCTTTGGCTTGCTGGCTTTTAAGAAGTCTTAATTGGAAATTGTAGCTTGACATGACATACTGAGCATAAACTAGCTTCATCTACCTTAAATGTAGATGGTCTCTGATGGTACTGACATATTGGTGAGGTAAAATCAGCAAGATTTCTGCCTCCCGAACTTCTGCCTTTTCCTCTACAGCTGTTCTGCCTGATGCTGCTAGTGTTTCCATGGAAACTAGCCAGCTCTTGGCTTCCTCTTCCCATGGATAACAGCCTTCTCGCTGTCACTTAGTCATCTGGGAAAAGCATTTTGTCATGGTTCTGACATAAATGCCACAGAGATGATCTGTACTATCATTTCAGAAAGAGATGCTGTTACATATGTGCACGTGCATATGGCTGGGCTCATCTTCCACCAACTCTAAAATGATTTGGTTACATGGACTTTGGCTGAATTTGCTTTGGTATAACTGTGAATGGAAATCATCTTAGCATACACAGCTCAGGATAATAATAGCATGAGACGTATTTTTCCGTTGAGGAATCTGGCAGACCGCATTCCCTTCCTATATGTAGTTAATGCACAATATGCTATCTGTCATCTTTGTTTACGGTGGTAAAATTCTTAAATGGTTTATTTTGGGGTGGGAACTTGCCTTCAAACAGATTACAATGGTAGTGGGAGGAATAGCTCTCAACTTCTGGTGAATATTGTACAGGTTTCAATGCTACCATCAGATGAAGTGTCACGTTATCATGCCATTGTCACATGATGCAGTCAGGATACGAAAAAAGTGATGTAAGAAAACTGATATATTTGAGTTCTTGAGACTTAGTTCAAGGTAAATGTATCAATCAATACCCTGTGAAGGAGCCAATGTTGTTGCTTGTTTTGATGAATTTGTGTTGAATCATAATCAAAGAAGTTCAGAACACAGGCTAATCCCAAATCCTTTATTAGTTTCCTTTGTTGTAGTAACTTTAAGATAATTTAAGGGAAATTGGTGTAAAAGTCACTTGTCCTTTTCTTCCTCAGTGATCACTGGCAGAAAGTGACAGCACTTTCCGTATGAAGTTACCTTGTAATTGGGGTAGAAGGATCAGAGAAAAGGCATCCCTATAAAAGTTTTTAATATTCTAATAATCTCTTCTGAAGTGCTGTCCAGTTGTTTTAAGATGGAAGAGGTAAGGTCTTCTCATTTCCAAGGGCTGTTTCAGTGCTCTTCATTTCTCCAGAGACTCCTGCTCATCCTGTGCTTTAGACTCTTGGCTCATCTTGGGGAAAGTTTCCTTCAGTCACAACTGGAAAGAAAGAGTTTATGCTGTTACATTTAGCACCAATGGGGATAGTGTGTTCCTTTTTAATTTTCTTTACTGAACTCTCCTTTAAGACCTCACTTCTGGCAG
Organism: Amazona ochrocephala; assembly: GCA_039720435.1. Lineage (NCBI taxonomy): Eukaryota > Metazoa > Chordata > Aves > Psittaciformes > Psittacidae > Amazona > Amazona ochrocephala. The sequence goes on along the minus strand of CM077880.1, from coordinate 42,784,491 downwards.
TGTGATTTGTATAAGCTTACTGATTCAGTGCAGAAACTTGTAAGGAGTTCTGCATTTTTATTTATTTACTGTGACTAATGTAGTTAGGAGAATAAAATCTAGATATGGTAATATTTGGAATATCAAACTATCAGTTATCATTCTGATTACTGTGTTTCTTACAGTGATACAGTTCCTTCACACATGCTCATCTTTAACACATCCTTCCCAGTATGAATTACTAATTGCATAGGAATAAAAAATTGGTTTTAAAGCAGTGCTAAACAAGGCTGTGCAAGAATTTTAGGTGGAGAGCCAATAGGGGAACTATGTTCACTCCTACATATATGTTTTGTTATTTCCAAACAGCCTTTCTCTTGGTGCAACGGCTGAAACTTGAGGATATTTCACACTGAAATAAAGTGGTGAACACAATATACAGCTGTGGAAATGTGTGTGGATATACTAGTATAAACTTTGGCGATATTTATCAACATGATAAAAGGAATTCAAGTTGTGATGACCTCGTACATTTCTTCCCTATCTTGATGTAAAGCACGTATATGGTTTAACTAAATGGTGGTATTGTCAGGAGTACTGTAGAAATAGCTGTAGAGAATGAACATGAAGTCACATTTTATTATTCTTTTCAGTTCTACAGATGTGTTTAATTAACATCTTTTTTGATACTTTATGATGACTAAAGCACTTTTGAAGGAAAAACTCCACTTCCATCTGTTAATCAGTAGTGTTAAAAATAGGATGCCATCTAATCACATGAAATACAATTTCTTGTGATTTGTGATTTGCTTTACAGAATTTTTGACTGAAGTGGTGACTTGAAGCTTAAAAACCAAATTATCCAATTACATATTTTAACCAAGTGTTGTTTTTTTCAACCTCCTGCCTTAAAGTGGAGAATTCTGAGATCTTGCTGTGGTTTTGGTCTTTTTTATCAGTAGGTTAACTATTACGGTGATCTAATCAGTCCTTTCTTATTGCAGACATCCTTGTGTCATTTTTTCAGTGTCTCTAGGTGAACCTTAGATATCAGGTCTTTGATATGCTCAAACAAAATGCTGTAGACAGAGAATGGCCTTTTACCTCAGTGCTGAATAATGTGGGAAAGTTCATTAATATGCATTAAATATACAACACAGTATCATCCAATCTTATTTCTGAAATAAGTAGTTTCTTAAGTGTTTTCTTTTTCATCTAGCATACAAAATGACTTTTTTTTTTAACTGTGCCTAGTCTTTCAGAAAGGGTAAGTACCCTTTGAAGTTTGTGGGTTTGGTTTTGATAATTTGTGGGGTAATAGCTGTATAGCAGTAATCTGCTTTTTAACTGTTTAATCCTTATCCTGAGAGAAATAATTATTCTTTAGAAATGGCTTCCACCACACTGAAATGCTTGCTTGCATAAAAGCGCAAGGCTACCCTAATATTAGGGATCTGATAGGTAGTAGGTGGGATTTCAGAAATCAAATTCTGAAACTCAGTTAACAGCTGAGAAAATTCTTTTTCAGTCAATTGCATCAGAGAAGACAAAGTTCAGTAGAGTGAAAAAGAGAACTGCAGAACAGTGCTGCAAAATGATGTGTGCAGGTTGAGGATGTGTGCAATCATGAGGGACACAGGCTGAGTTCCTGGCTATCCTGCAAGGGGTCTGTGTTGATGCCTGCCGCAGCATGGAGTAAATGTGTTTAACCATCCCTAGTGGCATCCTGCTGGTGGGTGCTCTTCAGTAGAGGGAAGAATAATGTCTTCTAATCATATTTCTTTCAGCCTACTTCATTTCTCAGATCAGAAATGTTCACAAAATATATTAGGCTTTTATATACTGTGTACTGTAAGATTAAGTAGTCAAATGTATATTAATATTTTATATTAAAGCCTGTGTAATAATGGAATTTTTGAGTTTTTTCTTCTTTGAAATACTGGTAAAAATTATTATAGAACAAGGTAAAGGATGTTTTTAAAGTATATGAATGGGCATAAACTTGCTTTGTTCTTAGACAATACCAAAGGAGAAGTCCTCATTAATCCTTATTTTTACATAGGTATTCATAGAATCATAGAATAGTTAGGGTTGGAAAGGACCTCAAGATCATCGAGTTCCAGCCCCCCTGCCATGGGCAGGGACACCTCCCACTAAACCATGCCATCCAAGGCTATGTCCAACCTGGCCTTGAACACTGCCAGCAATGGAGCATTCACAACTTCCCTGGGCAGCCCATTCCAGGGCCTCACCAACCTTATAGTAAAGAATTTCTTCCTCATATCCAATCTAAACTTCCCCTGTTTAAGTTTAAACCCATTACCCCTTGTCCTCTCACTACAGTCCCTAATGAAGAGTCCCTTCCCAGCATCCCTATAGGCCCCCTTCAGGTATTGGAAGGCTGCTATGAGGTCTCCACGCAGCCTATTCTTCTGCAGGCTGAACAGCCCCAATTTTCTCAGCCTTAAAAAATTCTTTGTACTTTTTGAGCGAGCTATTTTATATTCTACACTGGCACTTGGTAGTCCTTTACCCATATGAATGGCAATTATTTGTAATGAGTGGTTTCAGGAGTATCTTAATTTTCACATGATAATGATTGTTAGGAGCTAAAAAAGCTAGCTTAGGTTTTTATTTTATAATTTTTTTTTATATCATCCCAACTCTTCATTTCTTTACCAGGATGTCCTGGGTTCAGCAGTAGCAGTCATTTTTCTCCTTCTTAGTAGCTGGTGCAGCGCTGGTTTTGACTTTCAGCCTGGGAACAGCAGTGATAGCACCAGTGCTTTCAGTTGCTGCTCAGTAATGTTTAGTCTGACCAAGGACTTTCTGAGCCTCATGCTCTGCCAGGGAGGAGGGGAAGCCAGGAGGAAGCAGAGACAGGACACCTGACCCAAACTGACCAAAGAGGTATTCCATACCACAGCACATCATGCCCACTATATAAAGTGGGAGCAGTTACCTGGAAGGGTTAGATTGCTGCTCGGTCAAGAGACATCAACAGGTTTTTTGGGTAGAAATCAAGAGGGTTAGGATTTTGGTGCAATATTGAATGTCAGCTCTACTGTGTAACTCACTCTCTGTTCATTATTTTGTAATAATTTACGCTAAACAAATTGATTTAAACATGCTAGGCATCTTCATTCCTTGACCAGTAAATTTGATTGCTGGCTATATTCGAAGATACCTGAATATAGTTTTGCATTTGAGGATTGAGGCTTCTGATAGCAGGCCAGTATTGTTTTCCTGCTTGCCTAGGTGGTATACCTGTGTGGCTTGGAGGAAGAAATGGTTGTGTTTGTCATTTGTCTCTGAAACAGTCACGCGAAGCTGATGTTGCAGTGACCTGTGAATGCTCAACAGAATTTGATGCATTGCAGCTACAGGGTCTCCTTGGTTAGACATTGTATGCTTTAAGTTTGTGCCTCAATAGCAGAACAAATGAGCTGGGGGAATGAAACATGAGAAATTATTTGACAAAAAGGAAAATTACCTTTTGGTGAAAAATGAGCCATTATGGGTTGAAGCAAAGAATGTATTTTCATTATTTCGGTTTATCACAATATAGCCAGCCAAACCTTAAAACTGGCAGAGGCATTTTGTGTTGCAGGTTTTTGTTGTTTTGTTTGCTTGGTTTTTTTGAGTGATGTTTATTGCTTTAAGGATGGAAGACATTGGTTTTGTTTAAACTGCAGGTTTATCTACTTCTTTCTGCAACTGACACTTCCTTAAAGTTAGAAAGGCATTTTGATCTTTTCAAAGTGACTCCTCTAATAACTAGGTCTATCACACACATTTCGTAAACAGCTACTGTAGGTAGGCACCGTCTTGCAGTCAGTCTCCACCTCAGTCCAGGGGCGGTGACAGGCATAGTGTCTCCCAAAACTATCTCTGGAGGCTCTTGGAGTTGGTAGTTACCTGTTTCCTCATTAGATATCTGTTTTATATGATTAGCCCCACCATACTGCAATCAGAATCTTGCACTCTCACTGAGCCAGTGGCTGGCTATTCCAGAGCTTCTGAATCAATGACTTGCAGTGAATAAAATAAACCATTCTATGATTCTTTGAAGTACAGTGACAACTATAGATACTTCTCTACTGTTAATACTACCTTAAGTAGCCGTGTTAGCACGTCTTCTTTGAAATCATGATGGCTTGCATCACTTATTGACATGAAAACCTATCAAAATATCAGTGATTTTGTATTCTCAATAATTTTAAGACATTTAAATTCAATATTTGGTAGCATAAATGTACCCATTAGTCTCTAGGGAAGGCAGATTTGTTCACATTGAGCTTGTATTTCATTAGAGCAATCTACCTTGCACTGCAATCCTGACATATTCATGAGATGAAGGCAGTGCTGTTTGAAATAATGCCTGCTTTTGTTCAAATAGCTAATTTTCTAAAATAGTGTGAGGAAAATTATCAAACTCCTGTCTTGTGCTGCTGCTGTTTGTGTACTCCTTGAAAATATAGATCAAGAGGTGTGTATTAGTAATTATAATGAACAAACTTTGCAAATCTTATTTTGTTTGTTTACTGGCAATGCAATTTTAAAATAACAAGGTAATTGTTACAGTTTCCTAATCATATTGTCAGTAAAATGCTGCCTCCAGAAACCGCAGCCTTGTCTCTGGGTGGGAGAGTCTTGGTAATAGTGGAGGCTAAAGGAAAATGCATGACCTAAATTTTTCATTGCAATTCTACTGTTCAGACAAATAGAGTGTAACAACTGTGTGTGCTGCAGAAACAGGGAAGAAATGGGAGTCTGAAACAAACAAGGGAGGAGAACATTTGTGGTCCTAGTGTTCCCAAACTCCAGGTGGAGTTTTTATCCATATGTATAATTATGGATGAAAAAACATTTTTTTTTTGTATATATATGTGTATGTATGTGCACAGAAACACGTTTGTGAACAAATGCATGTATTCATGTTCCTATTCTGCAATTATGACAGTAAAGATGATTTTTGTTGTTTTTTTTATTTCCCATTTGTCCTTCAGGGTTTTAATGAAGAAGGTGCATCCCCGATCTCGTGTCTTAATTCAGTGTGGTTATGTTTTCTTGTCTAATTCAGCTTCCAGCTGTAAATTCAAGTAGAGTTTTGTGGACTGTCTGAATATCTTGCTTTATTGGACTATAATTTATTTTACTACATACTCATGAGACCTCACTTGGAGTATTGTGTGCAGTTCTGGTGTCCTCAACATAAAAAGGACATGGAACTGTTGGAACAAGTGCAGAGGAGGACCACGAGGATGATCAGGGGACTGGAGCACCTCTCGTATGAAGATAGGCTGAGAAAGTTGAGGCTGTTCAGACTGGAGAAGAGAAGGCTGTGTGGTGACCTGATAGCAGCCTTCCAATACCTGAAGGGGGCCTATAGGGATGCTGGGGAGGGACTCTTCATGAGGGACTGTAATGAGAGGACAAGGGGTAACGAGTTCAAACTTAAACAGGGGAAGTTTAGATTGGATATGAGGGAGAAATTCTTTACTATAAGGTTGGTGAGGCCCTGGAATGGGTTGCCCAGTGAAGTTGTGAATGCTCCATTGCTGGCAGTGTTCAAGGCCAGGTTGGACATAGCCTTGGATGGCATGGTTTAGCGGGAGGTGTCCGTGCCCATGTTAGGGGGGGTTGGAACTTGATGATCTTAAGGTCCTTTCCAACCCTAACTATTCTATGATTCTGTAGACATGTATGTTGCTATATTGGTTTGCAGTATTTTGTAGTCTGGAGAGGGACTTTTTATGAGGGCATGTAGTGATAGAGAAAGGGGCAATGGCTTTAAACTGAAAGAGGGTAGATTTAGATTAGATTTTAGGAAGAAATTCTTCACTAAGAGGGTGGTGATGTGCTGGCACAGGTTGGCCAGAGAAGCTGTGGCTGCCTCATCCCTGGCAGTGTTCAAGGCCTGGTTGGATGGAGCTTTGGGCAACCTAGTCTAATAGAGGGTTTCCCTGCCATGTTAGGGGGTTGGAAGTGGATGATCTTTAAGGTACCTTCCAACCCAAAACTTTCTAGAATTTTGTTAATTATGTTTGATGACAGAAGCAGTGTTCTGTTCTTTATAAATTTTATTTTACTAAAAATGGAAAAAACCTGAAGCTGTTATGTCACTAACTAATCTTGCTTTCTGTGAATATATATATCTTACGGGTTACTATAAGGGCCAATTAAACGTTTTCCTGCACTTGGCATATTATAAAGTCTTATTTGAGTGCGGATTTGTTGCTGTCAGAAGGTTCTGAACTCACTTTACTTTTTTTGTCTCAGTGAAGGTTTTGGATTTCTCCCTGTCTAAATAGGCCCCTTATTTTCATAGACCTGTGGAGATTTAATTGTTTTCAAAAATCTCTATCCTTTGGTCTAACCTTGTTAGGTTATTGTTATAAGTGGCCAGCTGGTTCAGAGCACTTAGGTGAGGGATCAGGATGTCTTTTCTTTAAAAAACAAACAAGGAAGTGAAACTAAGCAGGGCAAAGTTGCTTTTCACTTGGAAGTCCTGGCAGCTCAGGACATCTTTTCCCAAGAAAGCACTTGCATTTGCACTTGTTACATCAGGAAGCATAACTGCTGAAGTAATTGGAGCTCAGGAACAGCATAAAAGAGCAAGCAGAAGTTGAAAGACTGTTATGACTGGAGGGGGTTTGGCTGCTGTAAGGAAATCCTTTCACACTTGAGAGCTCTGTATTATGGCATGCATTGGCATTTAAAAAATACTTAATTACTGTGCAGCAAACCAATATTCTATGGTGTCCATTTTATTGAAAGCATGTATAGAATGTGAACAAGGATACTGTTCTTTCTGTGACTTTATTTCAGCCATCCTAATACAACTAATTATATTGACTTTTATATTACATTTTAAAAATATAAATATATAACTGTATTGCTTTTATAGTGTTACACAGAATGACTGAAAAACCTATGAAATGGTCAAATTCTTCTGGTAAATTATCTAGAATTGTTCTAGAACCCTACTGATTGTATATTGTAAAAACCTATACATTCTTTATACTATTTTATAAGACATTTTAAGAAAATGATGTCTCCCAGGGATGCAGTTTTCCCTTCTTCAGCGTCTGTAAGGGGGTATCATTTTCGTCTGGTAGTATTGATCTTTGAAGTGTTGCAACCTGATTTATTATTCATTTATATATGTATTTTTAGTCATTTTTGTAAAAGGAAGAGAGAATCAGTTCAAGTCAAGTTCATATGTCTGGTTTTGGGTGGAATACAGAAAAGAGATGCACAAAACCATGAAATCTATATTTAAGTAGAAGATGGAAAAAAATCGTTGTACACTGAAAGCTGTGAATGGTGTAGCGATTATGTTATGATGAACTCATTTGGTCAGGCTAGGAGGCACATGGAAGGTGATGAGGGCTCTGTGACCAAAGTACTAGCAGGGAAATCTGGAGATCCAGGTTTATGTCGTTGTTAGGCTATAGCATCATCTATAGTTTACCACGCCATTGCGGTTCACCCTTGTCTGCAATCTGGGAAGGTATGGATATTCTCTTACATTAGAAAATTAAAATGTAACTTAAAAAAATACACAGTGCTTAAATAATGTGCCGAAATAAAAAAAGGGGAAATCTATTTTAGTTGGTGACTGTCAAACATGGTGCAAAGGAGTGCTTTGGTACTTTTTGAAGGACATTTGCTATTGTTTGCTGGTTTCTGTGCCTGAAGATCTAAGCATACGTAATCATTTCATGGTCCTTTTTATTTATTTATTTTCCTCCTTTATTTGTTCCCTTTCTTTTCTTTTTTTTTTGTTTTCTTTTCCTTTTTTCCTTTTTATTCAGTGGCTGTATTGTGGGAGTAAGCTGGGACTCTAGTATTTTGCATATATACAGTAATGAGAGGAAGCCCTCACTATATATTGATAATTTTGTTTGCAGAGCAGAGTTGGAAGAGTGTATTCAGAGAAAGAGGCATAAATCCCATATGTGAGCACTATGGAAAGAAGAAAACTTTCAGTTCAGTAAGAAAACATTGCCCATTTTGTGAACTGACTGAGGCAGGGTCTACACAGGAGAAGACTTCAATCACGTTAGTGGAAATTGCTTTGCAAGGAGATGTAATTAAGGTGGGGTTTGGAATGGATGTAGGTTGCCAAAGTTTTTCCTCCAAAACCTACTGTTAGCATTTCTGAAATAAAAGGTTTCCAGAATTTAATACACCTGGAAACAGTGTAATTCTCCATATTTCTCATAGGTTCCTGAATGTTTGCAAAGGCATTTGGCACTGTGCCTGTGAAGTTAAATTCTGCCACAACAGAGTAGAGAGACTTAAAATGAGAAATATTGGTCCATCTTTGCAGTTGGCTCTTCTACCGATTTGATCTGCAGTGTATTAGAAAGACTTAAATATTTTCAGTGATCTCACGTGGATTCTTGGTTGTGTTCTGTAGCTGCTTTTGAAGTGTCGATTGATGGTGAGCCTTAGCCACCAGATACGGGGGAATGGTTGAGCTTGCTGGCTGTAATTCTAGGGGACACATTTTATCAGACTTAAAAAAAAAAAAAAAGTCAAGATCCTGAAGAAATGCCCCGTGTGAACAATACTTAAAGTAGTGCTTAAATGTGTATTTCAGAAGCATTTGCATTTGGTTAGTGAAAGCTAGCTGCTATTCTTTGCTGCTTTTTAATGTGCTAATTAGTTGTGCTCAGCTACATAGGTGATTAGTATCGGCTGAGCACACAGCAGTGCTGTAATTGACTTACTGTATATTTTGGTGAGAGATTTTTCCAAAGGAATAGATAATACCTGTTCATTAATTCTGAAAAAACACCCATCTTTGTGTCCTGCTTCTCATGTACAAGAACTTTAGCTGTGAGAGTTCCTTTCCCTGTAGAAATGACTGAATTCTTCCTCTATACAGGTGAGTGCATTTTCACGAATAAGATGTTTTACAGTTTTGTTGCAAAACAAAGTCAAACATTTTGCTAACTTAATCAGAAATCTGAATTGTTCTGTATGGTGGAAGCCATGGAGAGCAAGAGTATTGCTATTAAAATCACTGAAGTGTTTTGAAGATCTGCCTTTGCAGGTCCCTGGAGGCAACAACGATCTTTGATTGTTTTTTTTTTCCTTCTCCCCGTCCCCAAACCTCCCTTGCCATTTCAGCATTATATTACTTTTACGTATCAGGGAAGCTATGCCGAATTATTACAGGAAATTCATTGATAGCTTAACTGCTGTGTTTATCTGCTTGGGATATCTAGCGATATCTTGCCAAGATTTGGGGATGTGCTCGAAGCATGTGATGATATTGGCTGAATTAACTCTGGAAGACAGCAGTTGAAAAGTATTAAGTCTGCTGTGATCATGGATAGGTGAGCAATTTCTTCATTCAGTTAATTGCTTTGGAACAAGATGCAGGATAAACAAGTGAGCTCAGTTTCTTTTTCTACCTGAGATGATCATTGCCAATAGTCTTGATCAGAGAAGGCTGCATTTTGGGGATTTCTTCTGAGGCTTCTGAGGTTTGAAAAATTCTTTTCTTGTTTGCTGTTAATAGCTACGCAAGACAGGGCTGTATTTCAGTGTAATTCCTTACAGAGCAATGTCTGATCTTGAAACAATATACATAATTTTATTTAAGCATTGAATCGTATTTCCAAGCAATAAGCAGTATTTAGCAAGAGAAAATAAATTGAATTATAGGTTTATAAGTCTGCCACATATGCTTTCTCTTCTTCAAAGGCACAATGCTGATGTTTTACATGGTTATGAATTTGGCAAAGCTGGTTCTGAACCAGGAGTATAGGGCTCAGGAAATTAAGCACTGGCCTTGCTCTGAAATGTAGATTGTGTTGGTTATAGTTGCTTCTGGATTTATTTTATTCTTCTGCTAGGAAAGAAAAAAATACATGTTAACAGTTTTATAAGGTGGAATATTTGCATTTATCACAGTCCTTGGGAATTCTTCAGCTGATTAGAATAAAGTATTGGTGAGGACAAGGAAAAGGAGGAGGACAGGGTGAACCCTCAATATGTACAGGGCTACATAGTCTTCTTAGGCATAATTATACATTTGCTTCTTTAGTTTTGAAAAGCAATATATAAAATCTTTCAGTTTACCATGAATCTCGCTGCAGCTGTATCCAAATGGCAAGTATTCAGTGTACCTCTGTGAGCTTCAGAATGTGGTCCTCTATATGCATTTGCTTTTCATTTTTTCTAGAGTCAGTAGCTCACAGTCTTGACACTGTGCTCATGCATAACCTTTCTATCAAGTGTGGTACTTGTTCTGCAGTGTTTTTAGCTTTTTAGATAGGAAAATTTGAAGTTAAATACCTGGAAATAGGTAACATATATGACGTTGAGGTGTAACTGTGTTAGACAAAGCACTTTTGAGTTAAGTCTATACCCATATGTACCAATATTATGAATATTATAATACAGTGATTTTCAAGAAAACTGAACACTGGGTTTGTTTTTTTTTTTTCTTCCAGTTCATAGGAAAACAAAAAAACAGGTCGTGTTAAAGAGAGGAGACTAATAAGATAAATGCTTAATATTTAAAATTCAGAGATAGCACTGTAACATACAGCCAAGCTGTGTTTTTTTCTTTTATTTCTAGCTCATTAGTTTTTACAAAACAACCTCAAATTATCCTAAGAGGTTTATACTATGCATTCTGAATTGACATACTCAAATCAAGGCTTTTTCTGCGTCTCAATACCTTTTGTTTTGGGCTGTTGTTGGAAGAACACTGGTATTAAAGGAGAATGATTCAACTTTTTTTATATAATATTAATCCATAGCATGAACCAATTCACTCTGAAATTCCCCTTGAAAATAATGTAAGACTTCTATGGCCAAGCACAGGATTTCCAGTTCTAGATTACTTACAAGCACAGGTTCTTTAACCAATATCAGAATTAGAAAGGTACATTAAGTGAATACTCAAACAACCCGCCTCTTCTTCATTGCTGTCAGCATAAAAATACATTATAACTCATAAAAACTGCATATCACAAAAACGTTTTTATTGCCATAATATAAATTTATCAAAAGAAAAAAAAATTATAAAAAAGGACTCTGCTACAAAGCTTCAGATAGCTTTTAAGACACTAAAGACAGGAATTCGTATTAGCTCAAGCTTGGAGCTCCAGAGGCCGTCATATTCCTGTATTCCATACAGCAACAAGGAGAAAATTTAGACCGAAAAAAAAAAAAGGTGCAGGGAGGGGGAGGAATTAAAGTTTCTTCTTGATTGAATTTCTAATTCATTCATTTGTTTATTTATTGAAAGAGGAGAATCTCTGCACTGGGAAATGTAAGAACAACTTGACATTGCCTTTTAAAAGTTCTAACCCATTTACAGTTATCTTTCTGTAGAGCAAGACACTAGCCGTTCTTGGTGCTGTATTCATGGTTCTCCACTAAAGAATAAAACCCAGTGCTAGCTGCTATCACCTAAACGTAACTTTTACAGAGCAATACCCCACAATGGCCTACAGCTCACCTATTTTTCCTAGCCTCCACGAACTTTAAAATACACTTTTTGTTTGAAAGAGTAGAAGAGTCACCTGGTGTTTGAGGTTGCTTGAATTCTTAGGATACTTTCTCACTGCTGCCTGTGCCATCAGTATTCTGTCTTCAAAGATAGCACTGTTAATGCTATTAGCTGATGTTTCATATGAAGAATAAGAGACAAAAATGAGTAGAATAAGTGACTTGATATAACATAGCATGATATCTCTAGGACCCATTTTTATTAGTGTGTTTATGAGACTTATTATGGATCCGTTCAATTAAGATGAAGACTCAGAAAGGGAGAGGAAGGACAGTAAGAACTGAAAACGAAGCTTGGAGATTTGTGGTTCCCCTTTTCCCGAATTATAAATGATGGAACTTTAAAGTGCCAGACTGTCTTGATCAACTGCTTTGTCTGTGTTCATAATCAGACCTCTTTTTGAAAATGTAAATTATTTTGGAGCAAACAGGAAGAAATGGAGCAACCAAATATATGAAAATTGGTATGTGTGAATGATGATTTTATGACACCTTTAATTAGAGGTTCACTTTGGAATGCGTTATAGATAATAGTATGGAAAGAAAAACTATGCCTATATATGCTCAGTCAGAGACAGTTCTAGTTCTGCACTTGTTTTTTTAAATTCAAGTATATGAATTATGATCATCTTTATTTCATAATTTTTAAAGTTTTTAGAATGGCTAATTTTATTTTGGCTATTTATTTTTTGTTTTCCTAATTCACCTGTTTTAATTCTGTAGTTTTTTCCTATTTATTTTTTCTTACCACTTGAGGTAATTCTAAATTTAAATAACCCACAGCTCCTCTGTAGGAAGATTCATCAGCAAGGCTCCATTCCATAGTGTGGGTCTTCATATCTGTAGGGCTAGCGGTACACCTTGTGAGCTTAAATATCTGATCCTGCAACACAGACCGTGTAGCCAGAGTGCATGCCCCCTTTTTTTTTTGTCTCTTTTAGTGGGTGGTTCAGCAGTGATAAATACAATGAACAATATTATTGTTTTTTCAAACACAGACTTACGAACTTAAAACTGCAGGGTAAACTGCCTCTGCTTTTTTGTCCTATCTGCAGAGCCATTATATTCCTATTACAGAATCCTCTATACAATTTCTGCTTCAAAAGTTCTCCAGTGTTGTGATATATAATTTTTCAGATAGATATCCAGGAGGTTCAATGCAGAGCACCTGAAATTAGGAATCTAAGTTCCTCATCTTCTTAATACTTACAGGACTAGATGATTTAATATAGCTAAGATGCATACATTTGGACAGAGCAAGTGCCCTTTTGAGTGTTTTAAGTATGATTTTTCTATATGTGTGACTGAAATAGGTGTTTGTGCTCTCTAATTCATTGTGCTTCAATTGTTTTCACATAGGCTGGATTACTGAGAAATAAGCGATGTGAAAAGAGTGAATCATATTTGTGGGTGAAATGCAGAATTAACACCAATTTAACTAAATTGTTTGCTAAAGATTATTTGCCTAAATCAGCATAGAAAGTTTGTATCAAGTTAAGAGTGCCCAGTACTCATTTAGCTTAGTTTGGCTTCCAAACCAATTTTCCCCCATTTCCATGGAATGCACCAGAGGCGAGCTCTGATGTAAATAGGTTGATTTGCAAAACCAGTTTAGCTAAATAGGTGCAATTTCTGTGTGATTTCTGTATAAGCCACTTGTGTTATTAAGGTGTTCAGGCTCTCCTGAGGTACTCTAGGAAACCACTGTTGTATGCCTAGAGCTATCAGTTTTGCTTCTGAATGCTTGATATATCTGATGTATGCTTGCTTTCAGAATGCAAGGCTTTTCTTGAAATTAAAATATTTCGAGTGAAATCAGATTGAACCAAGACTCACCTACTCAGCTGCTTGCTTCTGAGCCATTCACTGCCTGTATTTAGTACTTTTCTGCTCCTACTCCTTGCCTTGGTCTCTTTCAGATGTAAATTCCATATAAGCACAGACTGTCATTTCCATATGTATACACATATTCGACTTCTGCACATTTTGGGATTGCGTGGCAGGAGCTCTGGCATCGGTTAGGGGCTTCCCTAGTTGTTACTGCGGTCGTGAGAGTAATAAGTTCCAATGCAACTTGCTGTCAGGTTTGTGACCTCATCAAAGTCAAGCATAGTTTTAGAGAGCTTGAATGTATTTTTTTTTAGGAAGTCAGTAAAATCATCTTAATTCCATTCTAGCACGTCTTATTAATATTAATGGCGGAGAACTGTGACAGCTGCCAGCATAGCTTACTGCAATTTATAATACTGTGTAACCACCAAGTGATGTTTTCTTCATTCTTTGCACATGTGCTGAATTTTCTCTTTGTTTGCCATGCCCCTCAAACACACAACAGAGCTATTGTATGCTTCTGGGACATGCTGTGACTGCATGAACCCTGGTGAGGCAGACCTCTAAATCTGTTACTTCAACATTAGTGATTGCTATTTCCCTCAGCCCACCCCAGTTTCTACTCTTCCAAGCAGGGGAGCAGAGGCTGGGATGGCTGTGACACATGGAAGGATTGACATGAGGTGGGGATGTGTTGAGAATCGCAGAATGGTTTGGGTTGGAAGGGACCTTTTAAAGCTCATCCAGTTACAACCCCCCTACCATGGTCAGGGACACTTTCCACTAGACCAGGTTGCTCAAAGCCCCTTCCAACCTGGCCTCGAACACTTCAGGGATGGGGCGGCCATAGCTTCTCTGGGCAACCTGTGTCAGGGCCTCACCACCCTTGCAGTGAAGAATTTTTTTCCTGATTATTATGATTCTTATCAAATCTGATAGAACAGAGTGTAAAAATGCATCAGCAGAGAAACTCTTGCAGTAGAGAGTGGGCTTGTGTTCTTTGCAGTGTGTTGCATGCAGAAGGATCAGTGGGTGAAGTCTGTCCTCAGCAGTGTGAGACAGCGAGAGCGCTGCTCAAGTTGCTGGCATGGACAGCTGCCTGGAAGGATCTGTGGAGGTCTGTGCCGGTGCAGCCTTATTTTTGTCTTTCAGGCCTCTTTTGGTGATAGAATAAGAGACACTCAAAGCATCAGCAGCCTTAAAAGCTGTTTTACTACGTGAAACAATAGACGGCAATTACAATCAAAATGAGGGACAGCACGTGTTCATTCTAAAAGGTACGTAAATAGTCTCTGTGCAAAGGGAAAGTAAAGCAGGGGCTCAGCAGGAAGCCTCTGACTGGACTGCAGTATGCACACATCTGGTAATGTTCAAATAGAAAGCATTATGTGCCTGTCCAATATCACAGTAGCTCTGCTTAGTTTCTTTCTTTTTTCTTTTTTTTTTTTTTTTTTTAATGAAGCTGGAAAAATTCCGTAATTGTAAATTCTAGTTTTGCTCTTTTAATTTTTGATGAGAAGTAAGTATTGGGACTGAATTTTGCCTCCTGTCCTCTACATTCAACATCTCCTTTCTGCTGCAATACACCGCTATTCATTTAGAGGAAACGAATGCAGCCACTATGTTGGGTGGGGTAGGAGGTTGTACAGTTGCAGCTTTTATGTAATTTACTCTGTCTGTCTGCCTGGGAAACAGAACCTCAAACCTTCTCAAGATTTTTGTCGTTGTAGGTAATAGACCTGTGCTTTCTCATATGAGAAATTCTTTCATACATGATAATGTCTTTAAATGCAGAAATTACACTAAAAGGCATCTATTAAAACTGTATGGTTAGCAACCTGAATTAGGCAGTACTAAAATCCAGCATTTAGCAGTAGCATCATCCTTATGTGTATATTTAAGATGCAAGATTGTAGTGCTGGGTGATACTGTTCACCTAGTGTCGTGGCTTAAGTCCAGTCAGCCACGTAGCTCTCTTGCTCACTCCCCCCCCACCTTCCTTCCCCCACTCCTGGAGGGATGGGGAGGAGAATCAAAAGAATGTAACTCCCATGGGTTGAGATAAGAACAGCCCAGTAACTAAGGTATAACACAAACCACTGCTGCTACCACCAATAATAATAATAATGATAAGGGAAATAACAAGGGAAGGGAGTACAACCACTCACCACCTGCCAACCAAGCAGTGCTCTAGCCCTTCCGGGTGACTGTCCCCCAGTTTACATAGCGGGCATGATGTGCTGCAGTATGGAATACCTCTTTGGTTAGTATGAGTCAGGTGTCCTGTCTCTGCTTCCTCCCGGCTTCCCCTCCTCCCTGGCAGATCATGAGACCCAGAAAGGCCCTGGTCAGAGTAAACATTACTGAGCAGCAACTAAAAACACGGGTGTTATCAGCACTGTTCCAAGGCTGAAAGTCAAAACCACAGTGCTGCACCAGCTACTAAGAAGGAGAAAAAATGACTGCTACTGCTGAACCCAGGACACCTAGTCAATGAGGGCTGTTGCTGCCTCCAGTTCGTTGACCAAAGTCCATCGCATGATATAGACATGCTGGTAGGTAGCTATTTGTCATGTCCTTATTTTCTTGAAAACTTCATGGTGAATTCAGTGTCTGTAGATCAGGCAATCTGGTGTAATCAAAAGCAAGGATGCTGGTGTGGGCTCCGAATTGCTTTCATTTGAGACCACTGTGTTATTCTTTTGTGCTAAGAGGGCTTCTTTTTCTTTGCATTGTATCTATTCTACCTCTGTTGGAAGTGAAAATATTCCTGTAACTTCGAATGTCATTGAGAAGGATGTTATTTTAATAGGGTGTGTTTGAGAGAAGTATTCAGAGATTAAATGAAGGGTAACATGGTGACACTGTAAAGACCACCTTGGCTTCTTCATTGCACACAAAACTACCTTCTCAACATTGCTGTGGGCATCACTGTGATTTGCATTCATCCAAGCTGACTTTTTGATCAGGATGACTAATGTATGCACTTCCATGAATGGACAGTTTATTGCAATGTTGTGTTCAGCAGTGGCAAAGAGGCTAGAGAACAAATACAGACTCTGTTGAAGGCCAGGAACTGCCCTCCAAATGTTACCAGAATACACAAAGCAGTGTGGAAAAATTGCTTCTGAAGGATAGCTACCCATTGCTGTTTTGTTTTTTCCATGAGCTGGAAGTCAATTCCATTTACTCAATTGTAGTTAATAACTTCACCCATTTCAGGTGAAAGTGTCTTATAGTGCACTATAAAGAGATTGATTGTTTGGCTAAATGTCGTTGGAAATGTCATAATATGAAAAAACTGTGCTTTAAATTTCAAAGCAACAGATCTTGCCAATGGGACTCTAACCTGATCATGCAATGTGTGGCTGCATGGTCTCACTTCAATGTATTTTGTTTCATACTTGTATTATAGTTTCCAGCAAATAAGAAAAGTCATAAGAACTAGAAATTTTGCTGCTTTATTGGCTGGTGGATGGTGATGTGGTGCGTTAGCTCGTACTGATGGATTTCTGTAAGTTTGCTCCTAAATGTAGTAAGATTTACTACATTTTCATTTGTCTGCAACCACTGTAGGATGTGATGTAGCAGAGAAATTAATGTTTCCTGTTTTCGACTTCTGAGGGCATACAGACTTCCAAGATTTGTCTGATGCAGAGGTCAGGTTTTATTCTGGATCCAAAGTATTGTTTTGTTCTGACCACATGAGTGCCAACATCATTAACACTTTAACTTCTGTAATTGTTTAAAGAAAACAATGAAGTGAGGTGGGCTGATGCCGACCTTATGAAGTTTAACCATGACAAGTGCAAGGTCCTACACCTGCATTGGAGCAATCCCAGGCACAGCTACAGGTTAGGCAGAGAAGAGATTCAGAGCAGCCCTGCGGAGAAGGACTTTGGGGTGTTGGTTGATGAGAAAATGAACATGAGTCAGCAGTGTGCGCTTGCAGCCCAGAAAGCCAACTGTGTCCTGGGCTGCATCAAGAGGAGTGTGACCAGCAGGTAGAAGGAGGTGATGTTGCCCCTCTACTCTGCTCTCGTGAGACCTCACTTGGAGTATTGTGCACAGTTCTGGTGTCCTTAACAGAAAAAGGACATAGAAGTGTTGGAACAAGTGCAGAGGAGGGCCATGAGGATGATCAGGGGACTGGAGCACCTCCTGTATGAAGATAGGCTGAGAAAGTTGAGGCTGTTCATCCTGCAGAAGAGAAGGCTGTGTGGTGACCTGATAGCAGCCTTCCAATATCTGAAGGGGGCCTATAGGGATGGTGGGGAGGGACTCTTTATTAGGGACTGTAGTGATAGGACAAGGGGTAATGAGTTCAAACTTAAACAGGGGAAGTTTAGATTGGATATGAGGAAGTTCTTTACTGTAAGGGTGGTGAGACACTGGAATGGGTTGCCCAGGGAAGTTGTGAATGCTCCATCGCTGTTGGTGTTCAAGGCCAGGTTGGACAGAGCCTTGGGTGATATGGATTAGTGTGAGGTGTCCCTGCCCATGGTAGGGGGATTAGATTGGATCTGAGGAAGAAATTCTTTACTGTGAGGGTGGTGGGGCCCTGGAATGGGTTGCCTAGGGAGGTTGTGGATGCTTCATCCCTGGCGGCATTCAAGGTGGGGTTGGACATAGCCTTGGATGGCATGGTCTAGTGGGAGGTGTCCCTGCCCATGGCAGGGGGGTTGGAACTCGATGATCTTGAGGTCCTTTCCAACCCTAACTATTCTATGATTCTAAGTCTATTAACTTGTAAAGATTAAAACTAAATATTCAGATAGGCTGATATAATAAAAGATAATTTTTAATTAATTGAACTTGTGCAATTCTAATATTATGAAGACAGTCTACAGAGCTTGTATGACTTTTGAGTTGTGGTTCCTAAGGTTTTGCTGTTATTCTGTAAAATACGGTCTTAGGCACAAAAGCTGTATGTTCAACTGCACTTGAACAGCTGTATGAATATTTTCAAATGACTCTGTTTCAGTGATACCTGAAAGGGATGCCTCTTCTATTTGCTGTATGAATTCCTTTTGAGTATTATCTTTTCAGTGGCTGTCATGGTCAAATTCTCAAGCATCCCTAAACTACTCTGAATGGATGACTGATAGCAGCATGTTTGGGGAAAGATGGAATCATAGAATTGTAGAATAGTTAGGGTTGGAAAGGGAAAGAATAAAGGACCTAATGTTGATTGTGTTAAGGAACAGGGTAATTCAGAAAGACAGAGGACTTAAAATAAGCTGCTACAAATAAAAGAGTAAGCTTTTCTGGTATCCATACCAAATATGCCAAGATGTAATAGGGTTATATTAGAGATGGAAAGATTTAGTATAAATTTAATTGAGTTCAATTCAGTGCTTTAGGTTGGCCAGAACAAATTATGATGAGACAGCTGAAGCAATAAGATTGAAACATCAAGCCTTATTTTGCTCCCGTCTCCTTGCATCTTTCCAAATGTTGTTGATTTGTAGATAGTCTTCATAATTTAAAGGCTGAATTGCACTTCCATGGCTGGCGAGTTACAGATTAACAAGCAATTACCTCGGAGAGATGATCCATACTTTATTCCCACCCATGCTTGTTTTCTGTTTTGTTCTTAATTGTAATACTACTTTGTAAGTGCTTTTATAAGTGCTAGAAATGTATGTAGGAGAGAATATATTTCTGGTCACAGAAATCTGGGAAATAGGCTTTGAAAAACTTGAAAATAATAAAGAAGTTCTGGAATACCCTCCAAAATCTTGAACTCAACAAGATTTTATCTCCCACAAATTTTACACTCGTTTAACTGTTTCTTCTTCTGAATTTGTCATCCCTTCTGATGTTGTGCCTTTTCATATTTGTGCTTATGTAGGTAAATGCCTGTTTAATGCACTTACATGCTTTTCTGAGCCAGGGCTGTAATATTTTCCTGTAGTGTGTTTCATACATAGGAGTCTCTTCAAATGCATGAAGAGCTGCTGAAATGCTGGGTAGTATTTATTACTTGGCTAGTAATAAATTTGTGCAAATTGCAGCTTAGAAGAGAAAAATACTATTAATAAATTTTGTTGTTGTTGTAGTACAACTTAGATATAAGGAAGGAGAAATAATGGGAAGAGACAACATTTTTAAGGTGCTGATATTTTTTTATCAGCTATTAGTTAAAAATTTTATATTCAGTAAGAAACTCATTAAAAACTAGAAAAAAGGATAAAATAGGTTTAAATATTTCACTGTTGAGAAAAAATATTGCCTGAAAAAAATAGGAAGATGTTCATTATGGGCCGATCTGTATTAACATTTAGTATTTCAGTGTTTTCCTCAACCAGGAAAGTCCATTATTTTTGTTGCTGAAGTGACTGTCTCTGGTTAGACATTTAAGGTTTTCTGGGGAAAAGGAAGAAAACAGGCAGAATTTAGAGCTCTCCAGAGGAGTCTTGCAATAGCAGCATTAAAGGATGAAACACCCAAAGCAAAATGGCAGACTGCTCAGGTCGGAGAAGATGGTGTTGTGCGCTCAGGCTGCCTGAAGTGTGTGCGGGTACATCCAAGCCATATGAGCTTTGATAGCAGTTGTGTGAAGGAGGTTCATTAATTTCAGAATAGCAGTTGTCCTGTGAAAGAAGGAATGGAAGCCATGGCTCAGCATTTCAGCAAGAGATGTGCAAGGAGGTAAAAGAAGAAACCAAACCCTGGTATGCTCTGTGGTCTTGATGAGTTCATTAAATCTCAGGTTCAAACAGAGGGAAATTTCAGAAAAATGTCGAAGATGAGATTTCTTATTTAAACATGAATATCTTCTATTAAAAGCCTCTGTAGATAGAGGGTAGTGAGTCTTTATGAGCATTTGTTGGCTTTTTAACAGAGTTCATTATGCAGAAATATGTCTCTTCTGCTCATTTTAAAGTTTGGACATTAAACTTAATTGATTCATAAGAAGGCGACATGGGTAATAGGCTGTTATTAATGTGCATAACTTACTAAGGTGAGCTTTGTTCTGCTGAATTAATAAGTGAATTACAACAGAAATAGCCCAATTACCAGCTGAAATGGAACAGAATTTCTTTGTAGGCAAGGTATAAATAAATATTATCAATTTAGATTACTTTTAAATTTTATTGAAACAAAAAAGCAAGTAGAGAAGAATGATAGAAGTTTCAACATAAGAAAAACAATGATTAACTTTCCATAACAGCAACTGTTCTGAATTGATGGAGTATGACTGCATGCCAACAAGGGGAGGACTTTTCTGTTAAAGGGAGAAAGAAGTATCATCCTTAGATGCACCTCTGGAATAAAACCAAAAGCACTTCAAAAGGTGTCTCTGCAAAGGAAATCAGTTGCTTTTGCTCTGTTATTTGGCATGTCTACTCAAAATTTCTTCTTATATACCGTAATTTCTGCTGTGAAGCATCTTTACACTGTGAGTAAGTTGCTTGTGTAAGTGTTGTCTGGGTGTTACTGAGCCGTTGTACAAGTGTGTAGGCTTGTCCCTGGCCCTGTGAATGTCAGCTGTCCCTTGGGGGGATGAGTTACCTCGTGTCAGTGATGTGAGGTTCTGCTGTCGAGTCCCACTTGGCAGGTGAGAAGACCTGCATGAGTCTTCTCTTCTAGAGAATATTGTAGATCTACTTGTGTATAGAGAGGGACTTTCCCATTCGTGGGAGAATTGGGAGCTATGTCCTACATGCTCTCTCTCTGTATGTAATATGAAGTCTTTGGCACAGTGCTCAGTTTTGACTTGGCTCTGTTGATAAAGCTAAACGGTCCCAATCCCATTTACAAGGTTTAGATGACTGTTTCATTTTGAAAACTCAAAGCAGGAGAAATCCTATTTCAATTAAATGGCAATTGCTCACCAAGATGAAAAGGTTATAAACTAGTTAGAAATTTAGACCAGAACTGTTCTTTGCAAGAGTGCTTACTGGTGCAGGAAAATAAGTTTTTGAGGAGAAAGACGTTGTACAACTTGCTGTCAGCCTTGTACAAGGTCATACTGCTACTGTGCATGTTCCCTGTAGTTGCACAAGGAGCTCTTTTGCATAATTATGAAACAAAAGGTGACTTGTATGAAGAAATAGCCGCCAAAAAAAACTTTCTTAATTGTCTGCAGCCCTGAGGAAAAGGATTTGGGTTTGTTGGTTGATGAGGAGCTCAACATGATCCAGCAGTGTGCGCTTGCAGCCCAGAAAACCAGCTGCATGCTGGGCTGCATCAAAGTGTGACCAGCAGGTCAAGGGAGGGGTTTCTTCCCTCCTTGGGACCCCATCTGGAGTACTGCATTCAGTTTTGGGGCCCCCAAAATAAGAGGGATGTGGAACTGTTGGAGCAAGTCCAGAGGAGGGCCACAGTGATGATCAGAGGCTGGAAAACCTCCTGTGTGAAGACAGGCTGAGGAAGTTGGGCTGGTTCAGCCTGGAAAAGGGAAGGCTCTTGGGGAATGGCTTAAAGATGGTACAGGGCAGATTTAGATTAGACACTAGAAGAAAATTCTTTACTGTGAGGGTGGTGAGGCACTGGCACAGGTTACCCAGAGAAGCTGTGGCTGCCCCATCCCTGGCAGTGTTCAAGGCCGGGCTGGATGAGGCTTTGAGCAACCTGGTCTAGTGGAAGGTGTCCCTGCCCATGCCACAGGGGTTGGAACTGAATAATTGTCTAGGTCCAACCCAAACCATTCTATGATTCTGTGATCAAAATTTTGTTCTGGCATTAGCAGATGTTTTTTTTGTAGTCCTCCTGTACACTATGCTCAGTGCTGTTTCCCCATCATTGTAGTATGAGTTGAAATTAATTCAATTCAGCAGTCTTTTTGATGTGATAATGAAGATGGACAGAGTTTGAGGTGAAGGCCTTTTGTACAGGAATGTAAGCAGGCACATATGCCCACAGCATAGATTAGATTCGTTATTAATATTTTTGCTCACAGGATTGTCAAGGTTAACTGTCTAGAGCGGATGTTTTACCATGGGTACTAAGTTCCTGATGCTGCTGGAAGGTTTCCATCTGAGAGATACAGCAGTGTTTCTCTGGCACTCACAATGTCACAGAACAATTTCCTTTCAGTGATGCTACTAAAAGGAGAAAGAAATGCTAAAGTAATGAAAGCACGTATCTTAAATATATGAGGTTAAAAAGTTCTTTGATCAAAACAGCATATGAATGAAAAAGGGGGCAAACCCTTCCTGAAAATACCAAACCTGGTATTTGAAAATACCAAATGTGACTGTAGATGCTGATTTCTCAAATCAGCCCAGAGTTTTAGCAGTGATGGGATTATTCTGGCAGCTATGCAGAAATGGATACCTTGGCTTCAGTGTGATCCTTCAGCTTGTGGTCTTCTGCCTAGGGCTTTGAACCATGGTCTTTGTCCTCCTTTCTTTGCTGATTCCTCGGACTTACAAATTACTAATTGACTAGATAAATCTGGCCACTCAATCTGTTTGAGTGTACAGTAGTGAGGGAGGTAAGGAGTGACCCACACAAGGATCTTTTGAACTGGCTCTCCAGAATATCCATAATGGATATTCTTAGGGCAAAATGAACCTCACACTTGTGTTCTGTGTTAAGGCACATTTCTTTGGTGGAGGAAGCATCTGTGGTGAGGAAAGAGACACAAAGGTTAGTTAAAAGATGCAAACGTGTGGTTGAAAGGGCAAAATGGAGCACCTGTGCTCTCCCTTCTGTCCATCCCAGGAATATCAAGGAGTTCCAGACAGATTTGTTAGGAGCGATAGACTGAATCTGCTTCATGGCATTTCTAGTATAATGATGATGAACTAACTCTCTTTTTGGAAGAATCTGGTTTTGATTATTGAATAACTGCTATGTTAATGTTATATATAATTGCTGTGTGTGCAACCAATAGCTTTTAGAAAATGTATCTGTATTTATATAAATATATATTTGGTTTTGATAGTAGAGGTGGTGTTTTGCTCTACAGATAATTTCAGCATGTATCCAATATAGCCATTGTTTTGATTGTGACCTACTGGCACTGCAACTATTTAAAGAATACCAGTGTAATGGGCAAGTGGGAGAATGACCAGAGAGATCATCCAATCAGAGGGAAACCTGGGTGGTCATCATGGGAAATGGTTATCTGAAGAAGTCTTCCAAGGTAAAGGCAATTCCGGCTTATCTAACTATTTGTGATAGAAAACAGAACTTGAAACATCATTTTTCTTTTTTTTTTGATGTCCAAATTTCTGCTTAGAAACTCTACTTGTCATAAAACAATGGAAACTAGAATTAGCTTTTAATGCCCATGGCAAGGGGGTTGGAACTCGATGATCTTGAGGTCCTTTCCAACCCTTACTGTTCTATGATTCTATGATTCTATGATTGTTTTTTAACATCTGTTATATTTGAGGCAGATAGAATAAGGTGAAAAAAAAAACAAAGAGAATTGCAAAAATGCATATTTTTAAATTCACTCTGTGTTTATATCTGTTTGGCTTTCTATCAATAAAACATGTTTGTATGTTCCAGTTTTCCCACCCAGATTTTCAGTGACTTCGAAACAAATTTTCTACTAGTAATAGGAATAAAATTTGGCAAATGACTGCACCAGCTCGGCAATGTTTGTTAAATCTGTCGTCTTCTTCTTTTTGCTATAATAGAGCTAGTAACGTGAATATATTTTCTCTTCAATGGAGAGTGATAACTACTATAATTATTAATGCAGTGCCAATCACTTAAACATGCGGTATTCCGTATGAATAATAGTCTTTCTTTTAAAACAATTTTCACTCCTACGGTCATAATTTCATTACTTACTTCATGTCATGTTATTATTAAATGGAGTATACCTAAATGCTCTTCAGAAAAGATATTGCTGGCACTTCCAAATTAGTTTTAGGTCTAATTAAACCTCCACCATAACAGATCAGGCATTTAAGGATTTCCAAATGATTTTTTTTTTTCTTAAGTAGCAGATGAAGTGCCCCTGGAACAGAGAGAGGTAGAAACACAAGTTGCTGTGAAATTATATATTTGATCAATGACACGGAGCCTTTTTCCTTGTGGAAATGTTAAACATGGAGTGTCAAGTGTTGCAGGACACAACTGAAAATTAAAACTGTGACATTTGAATGTGTCACTGGTCAGATGGAATGGCACAGAGGTTGATGTGGTAAACTAAGAACATCTGATGGGTTGAAGCCAATGGGAGTATTGGAATGGGTAAGAGTAGGAGAAACCCTTTTTGTGGATTTGTGATGGTAATCGCTGTCCTAAAGCCTAGAGCTTGTTAAGTTTCCATTAACAGGCAAGGGGTGTGATTAGGTGCAAACAGAGGAGAACTGAATGCCTCCTGTTGATGGAGAGGTGAACGGTTTGTTCTTTTGATATGCCTTTTAAAATTAGACTTATGTCTGTGAATCATCCCCAGTGAAATTGCGGGAGGAGTCACATTATGATTCATGTGTTTTATTTGCTTGATTCATGTGTTTTATTTGTTCTGAATGCAGCATGACTTTGATTTGTGTTAGTTGTATTTTTTATCTCTGGGTCAGATGTGCATATTGTGAACAAATTTGCTTTTTTAAACACTGAAAGGCTTGAGAAGGAAACATTTGAGAAGTGAGAATGTGGATCCAGTTGCATCCAGTTTGGGAGTTAAGAGAAATATCTACTGATTGTCTTTATCCTACATGCAATGAATAAAATTGCTGTCACATGAGACTTTTTTTATTCCAAAAGAATTAAATGATACTCTGGCTTCTTGTTGATGAAGTTCTCCATGGTTCAGAGCTGCGGTTTTCAAAGGAGAAAAACTATGTGCCAAATTGTATTGCGTGCCAAATTGTATTGCATGCCAATAATGTTTCAACTCATTAAACTGCTTTGTGATTCCTGCTTGACAGATGTCGGTAGTGGAATATATCACCCATCTTGTAATGTGTTGTAAACCGGGTTTAATGAGTACTGGTGGAGTTCAGTAGAGCAACTCTCGTTTATGCCACAATAGAAGCTCACTTTTTTTCTTTACTGGATGCATCAGAAAGCCATTATTACTTCTTGTTTTATTTCAAGATTTTTTTTTTTTTTAGTATCACGACTCAGTTTTGTGTGCAGGAGTTCCACTGCTTTACTTTTAATAAATATTCACATTCTTAGGTTTCTGCTTGAGGATCAGACATTGAAAAGTATTTGCTTCTTTTGGCTATTCAGTGGAAAATTGGCTTGGGAGAATATTTTAATTTTGTGAGGGAAAGGGAAATTATTATTTTGCATTACACCAGAATAAAGTGCATGAGAGGCAGTTGCTTAAAGAATTTGGCATGAGATTCTGCTGGGCATATCTGGGAAGCTTTATAAATTACTTTGATGTGGGATGGAAACCGAAATGTAGTGTTGTTTATAGGACTGTGAACAATTCTAGGTTTAGTATCAAGTTTCTTTTAACTGTCAAAATGTCACTGTTGCAACTGATGGAAGTATTTCCTAGACCTGATTAGGATATTCATTTCACGCTTTTTCTTGTCTTGAGAGTTTCTTGTGTAATTCGATGGTACAATAAGGCTTTTCCCGTACCATTATTTTTGTCCTCCTAACTTATATTTAGGAGTCTAAGCCACATTTCATTTCCCTCATGTAATACAGCCCTATTTACAGTTCTGGCCTAGTCAAGAGTATGAAGTCGCTTCTAAGTCAGAGTCAAGTCAAAAGGCTAGTTTATTGGGTTCATTATTTAGGCTAGAAGAATTGCTGTGGTGGTGACAGATACAAAGATAAAAAAATATTAGGTCGTCGGTGGTCCCAGGAAATTCCAGTAGAATCACAGAATGGTTGAAGCTTGAATTATCATGACATACGTGCATCCAATTATTTGTATGGAGAGGCTTAAGCATTAAGATAGAGATCCTCTAGATTTTTCTAAGGCCATATGGGAAAACAGTATTCTTAGTATTCCATTTGGTGTGGTTTATTAGTGTTGCATTTTGATGAGTTTTTGGTATTTAAAATAAACTATCGCTCATTTGATTAAAAAAAGAAACTGACTATACTGGAAGAAAGGTAAATTTATGTTTCAGAGAAACAGCACTTGCTGCACACACCGTCTTCTGCTGGCTGTTAGAAAAAGTCTTAAGCTCAGTGAATAAAATTAATATGTATTTATAAAACCATTTACTTCTCCAGTGTCACTTCAGTTGGCAGACAAAATGGATAGCACAGGATGAGATCTTGTCACTGAGGGTCTAAATGATTGGATTGTCATTTACAGGTGAATTTACTGTTAAAAATGTACAAGATAAGCAGCCGGTTTTAGTATTCAGCCAGTGGGAGAGTGGGGTATTTTACTTTTCAGCAAGGAGAAAATACAACACATAATAGAAAAAGTCTGGGTGTTTACTTCACACACACATGAGTAAGAATCTCGTTAACCTTGCCTGCCATGCCAAAGGGTGAGACCATTTTTCTCTCTTAAAACTTACGTAGCCTTCATGGGTTCATAATTTCCTACTCTGCGAGCAGTGCATGTGACATCTCCAGTTTTGCAGTGGAAAATGTTTCGATAAATCTCTGTGAACTATGAGTACAGCACAGTAGCAATAGAAGTCCCGCTTGGGTTAGTAAGTGTTTGTGTTTATAGTTTTTTCAGTGCTAAGACATTTCTCCTTTGTGTAGAAAACTGTAATAATTTGAAGCAGGCTGGACTTGGAGACTGCAAGTGGCTGTTACCAAAGCTCATGTCTCTTCATGTCTTGTGTTTGGTGTCCTCTGAAAACCATATATTGTCTAGACAGCTTCTTTTGTGTGGCATTGTTAACTCTACCATTACTCTCCACTATTGTTCCCAAACTACTGAAACAGTTCTTGAAAGCTCATCTAGCTATCACAGTGCTACTTGTGGCCTTAAACACTTCGGGATGTGTCAGCCCTGCCATTATAAGTCATGGTTTTCAAGATGTAACTGCACTGTGACCACATTCTTTCTGCTCTGAAATATGATTGACAAGGTATGTTTGCAACAAGATTTGATTTTAATTAATTTAACAGAAAGCTCTTGAGGGTGAGGAAGATTGGCTTTGGCTTGGCTTCAAAGTCTGCATGCTTTACACATATTGCTGTGTTGCCTCACCCCAGTCAGTGGTCCCAGCCTTCCCAGCATCATCACCCTTCTGGAAGGCTTTGCAGTAGGTGAAAGGATAAAAGGCTGCTGTGAGGGCTTTCCTCCAAGTACTTAGGTTAAGAGCAGCAGCCTTAGTTTCAGCTGTACTAAACGTCCAATTTGAGTCCAGTTCTGTGGAAAATAAACAGTTCCGTCATGACGACATTTAAACACCAGGTTTGCTGATTTGGCCAGTCCATATTCTCTGCTAAAAGAAAAATATTTATTCATGAAATGGCTCCAACTGCATTTGAATAAAATTAATGTAGTTCTGTTTCAGGTAAGTAGAAATCATGGCTTGATTATTACTTACAGAGGAAAAAGGAGAATTAGGTAGAAGATTAGTTTCCAGTGTCATGGAATTTATATGCTCAATTTAAGCCTGCAGATTTGTGTCGGGGCATAAGCCTTTGTATAAATAATTTTTTGCTGCCCTAGTGGGACATAACGTGCCTTGAGGTGATTAGTCCTTGAGAAGAGCGCATGCACTTGGACTAAGAGTTAAGGCAATAGGACTCTGGTCTGCAGTTGTTGGCCTGCAAGGAATCTGCAGGCTTTGCCTGTGGGGATAATTACAGTTCTTTTGGGAAGTAAAAATCCCTTCTGTTCAGCAGCTGCAGAATGTATGGTTAGGTATCATGGAGCATTGCCTTGGATTATAAACAGTCTGATTGCTGATCCCGAAAAACTGGTCCTTTAAACTGCCTGCTGATTGATTGTGCCTCTTTGTCAGGATTTGAGAGTATGGCAAATGGCTCCTAAGGGTATCAGAAGCAAATAGAAAGCTTCCCTTACATTTCAAGATAGACTGCCTTGTGCCTGGTCAGGACTGTATATGCATGTGTATATGTGCTGAGAGGAGAATGCCTGCAATAGTCATACTTGCCTACTTGGCCTGTGAGGGATTAGGCTTGGTGATGCTGATAACATGTTCTGTTCCTGTGAATAGGGACTGAGCAAGTAAGCCTGACATTTTATGCTTCTGAGTGTTTGATTTGTATGACCTAATTAACATTTTTAATGTACTTCCTTGTGAGTGGAGTATGTAATACAGCATATTGCTTTATTCAAATTGTTTTTTGAAAATTACTGGATAGAAAAAGATCTCATTCTTTTCAGTTATTAAAAAGCAGATTTCCCATGTAGGCAATGTCTACAAAGATAATACAAATGGTACTTTTTTGATCAGTGTGGAATATTTGCGTCTTTCCTTTTGTATGTTACCTTTTTCTATGAGTGTATTTATCAGGCAGTAACAACTTTGAAAGATGAAGCCTTTACCTTAAGTCTTACATTTAAAGAAAACAAAATATAAACCTAACATGCATCTGCTTCAAAAGTTGTTCCATTAGCTACAATCTGGTCACACGTTAAATGTATCCCTCAATAAAATGTTTTTAGTCCTGAGATAGATCTCTCAATAAAAGTAAATCTCTATAAATGAAATTGATTTACTATTTATCTCTTTTTAAACATTTGCAGATTTACTTTGTGCTGAGGTAGTGCAGAAATACTGCACATTCTCACTCAAAAGGTCTTTTGTTCAAACATTTTAACAGATTTCTATGTTTAATGAGAAATTTTGAACTTCTGTTGCCACTACATGGGCTGCAGCTCTTAGGAAGAGTTGATTAATGATTGCTCTTTCATGTACATCAGCGAAGGAATTGTTTACCCAAATGGTATTTATCAATTGTCTGTGAGCTCTGGGAGTGTTTAGGATAGAAACAGGTTTTCTCTTTCGTAAGATATGAAACCCTGCTTCAGACTCTTCTGAATGGAGCACTGGTCCAGGCTGTGTTTGGAAATAAAGATACCACCTTCAGAATGTTTGCAATACTGTCTATTACTTGTCATACAGTCTAACTTCCAAGTATAAAACTCCTGGAACCTGACATCTTTAACACTATCAGAGGTATAGGAGACAGCACCAGAGTAGCTCTTGGGCTGAAAAAGAAGTGTGCTGTGATCTGACCTGAGTTTGCATACTTGTACATGCAAATGTCTTGGGAATGACCTTAAGGCTGGTCCTTCCTTGGGGCAGAGATGAGTCTGAACCTTGATAGGATAAGCTTTTTATTGAAAGAATTTACTGTGGGCTTTTATGTATGGCTAGCTATAGAGAGTAAAGTGAGAATGGTTTTCTTCTGTATTCCATATACAATTGAAATTCTCATCAGCAGTAAGATGAAGGTATTTAATTTGTAAGTTTTGCAAACCAGAGTGTTGCCAGACCTTCCTCTCACCTTGAATTTCCTCCCATGGTCTTTATTTTTTACTTTTCAGTGCCTGTTCTTTTTTAAAGAGATGCTTTCTTTAGTTGCATTTTGCTCTGCTGTCTAACATTAATTCTGTCATTTTTTATTTTTTTTTTTAATTTTATTTATTTAGCAGTGTTTCTGCCTGAATTGGAAAAAGAGAAAATTCTCCAACCTTCTTTGCCTCTTTTCCATGTGTTATAATGCCTTTTGTGAGAGGCATTGGCAAGGAACTGAGGTGCAGGAAACTGTGAAATACATGAAAATCCTGAAACCATCATATAAAAAATTGAATGTCTAAAAGTATAAAGCTCACACAGCATATCATCCTGCTACATATTTAACAGTTTTTCATGAGCAGCAGGAAGCTAGTGTTGGAAAGTTCATGAATATTTTATTCTGTGAGATGAAAAGTAACCATGTAGCAAACATACAAGACCTAAATTTTTATTTTGCCTATTCCTTTTTTTGGATTTTGTTTTCATGTGGGTGAATCAGCCTTTCGTCTCCCACAAACCTTCTAAAATTATTCCCATCAACTTAGTAGTAGTCATTGCTGAGGGCAAACCTCATCAGCTGGAGTTTCCCTTTATGAAGAACTGAGCTAAGCACCAGATCATGACTGTTTCTTTGGTGTTGGGGCAGTTTATGTAGGGGGGAAAGAAAGGGGGCTCTGAAATTGTAATGCTGAATGTCAGAATGAAAATACAGTTTGGACCCTTTCTGCTGCTGGAAGCTGTAATGTTCCGTAACCTTCTGAACTGAGGATAAAAGCAGAAACCTGGGATGTTGCCAAATGCGCTTTTTGACAGAGCAACTAGCTGAAGACAAACCAGCTATCCTGTATGAGGTGTTTGTCTTAGTTCTGGTAGTCAGGGTGTTGTAGTTCTGCTAGAGTAGAGGTTGAAGAGAAGTATGATTTACAGGTAGAAACAATACCTTTTCTTAGATCAGAAGGCGTAGACGGAAAAAATACACAAGACTTTGGCTATGTAAGCCCTTGTTCATATGAGAAACAGAAAGAGATGGTACAGGTTGAAGACAGTCACTGTGAATTTAATTATGCTGATTGTCTAGATAACTCAAATAAAGGGATTCTTTCTACCTGTGATACAGAACGCACTGTTGTGATGGATCACATTGTTTTATCTGGAGGAGGCAAGCCTTAGGCTGGTAAAAATTGCTGACATGCAGATTTTCCTTCAAGTCTACAGCTGTGTTAGGGGAATGCATGATCATTTTTGTCTGGGCAATTATTTTGTCATCATGCTGGAATTTCTTTTTCTGCTTTTTGACAGGCAGCTGTTCAAATTATTACCATACAGTTAAAAAAAAGTTTTTTCCTTTCTTCCCCTTCCCCCTTCCTCCTTCCCTCTTCTTCTTCCCTTTCCTTCTCTCTTTCCCTTCCTTCCCCTTCCATCAGAAATCTGCTTAGCTTACATCTCACTCATTTTTCTGTGTTAATTGGAGAGTTCTCTTTTCTGTGGCAAGATGTCAGGAAAGTTAACTGAACATGCCAGTACAAGTTCCCCCAATGTCATATTACATGCATGGTATCTAGAACAGAAGAAATAATATGTATGCATTGTATTTGGAGGCAGCAGAAAGGAAAGCCTTCAGCAGCTGCCAACATTTATTTAGTACAGATGC
This sequence comes from Amazona ochrocephala, assembly GCA_039720435.1. Classification (NCBI taxonomy): domain Eukaryota; kingdom Metazoa; phylum Chordata; class Aves; order Psittaciformes; family Psittacidae; genus Amazona; species Amazona ochrocephala. The sequence continues at coordinate 42,753,138 of CM077880.1, read as the reverse complement.
TGAAACCAGGCAACCATTCTGCAGCTGTAGTTCTGAGGTGGCAAGGAGGTTATCTGTAAAGGGCCAGAAACTGAATAACTGTCATTCTTAAAAAACTGAAATGCTAGTAGCTGGTAATCAGATTCCAAAATGGTCCCTTGGAGCAGAATACAATGCAGTAGGACAGCCAAGAGCACCTGAGCAATTCTGGTGGAAGGAGGCCAAAACCGGTGGAAGAGATATTTCACACCAGATAAAGATTTGTCACAAGTCTATGTTTTGTTTCTGTAAATCCTGGAATGTACAATAGTATTCCGAGTGTGTTATCCTTGTAAATCAGGAAAAGGGGTAAGCCAAAACACAGAAAATGTACAATATCCATCAGTAGTTCCTCATTTGAAACTGAGGATTCGAAACATTATTTACTGTATTCGTAAGAAAAGTTCAGGATAGTTTGTGACTTGTGTGTAAAACAAAATGTGTATGTTTGCACATACAGCAGCTGGAGGAAAGAAGAGGAGATTTTCGTCACAGCCTGTTGAGATAATACATTGTTGAAATGTATTGTGAGAAGGAAGCACATTGAGACCCCTGCCCTTCTTCCAATGCACACGGCCTAAAAAGAAGACTGTACAAATGGATCTGGGTTTACATCTCTTGAAGGAACTTCTGCTTTGCAGATCTATCAATAAAGATGAGCATTGCACTTACAAAGATACGAAGTTACCGCGTATTCTCATTTGCACTCTTCCTTTTTTGTTTTTTGATTTTGTGTGCATACTTTTCTTGCAAGGGTGGTCATGAGGGTGAAAGGTTGTGGCACAGCATTGCAGATGTGCTGGAACTCCCTGAGTTGTCCTTCAGTTTTTCAAATCCCTATCACTTTTCTTTTTGCATGTAAGCTTGAAGCTATTGGAAATCTTTGAGGCCTGTAGGCTTTTCTCTCAGCATATGTTAGTGTCAGTAGAGTACCACTGAGTGTTACTTCATTACATTCATGCCCCCTAATCAACACTGACTCTGAAGGTAAAACAGATGGAATTTGTTTGCTTATGAATTATGCAAAATTATAGTTTATTAAGTTCCTGCATTTTAATGGATAAATGAGCTAATGGCTATGTGGGTGGGCTGGATACTACACAGTGTGTAGCTGTGTAGATGGACTACAATTGCTTCAATTAACTAACTGTGCTTTCAAGTACACCTGTTCTCCATTGTGGTTTTCAGCTGGAAAATCTGCCATCTGGAATCAGATCAGGTTTTGAACAACAAAAAAAGAATGGTTATCAATTTAGGTCAAACCACTTTTTTCTCAGCTGAAAGAGTGCACTTTTTTCGTGGAATTTGATAACAGAAACAACTGTTTGTTGAGAAATACAGGGGTAATTAGAGTTTCATATTGCATGCTAATGGGTGATGAGAGCTGAAAATGAGAGAAATACATGAAGTGTATTGGAACCACTTTAAATTTTGCAGATAGCATTTAATCAGAACCTGATTTGGTTTGAAATGGCTGTTTGTTGAAATTCCATTTTTTATTTTCTGTGAGACAGAATCTGAAACTCCAGTGACTCTCTTTTGATTTAAAGGGAACGAACTGTAAAAGGTAGGAATCAGCAGGTGACAGGTGTATTATTTAGTCATTGCCTAACTTTATTTACATTAGTCAAAGACCGGAGATGGGCTTATCATCTTACTTTTTTTATAGCTAGACAATCTCTGATGGAAGATTCTTTAAAAAATCAACTTCCATTTTGGTTTTGAAAGATACTGCACTAACCCAGTTTCACAATACCAGCCCAAAAGTGCAAGAAGCTGTATTACAGGATATCTAGTAGTAGTGTAGAAAAAGGCAATAATTAAGGTGGGAGAATTAATCTTTTAAATTACTTTGTGTTTTATTGTAAGCATGAAGAGTTTGCAGCCTTGTAGGTGACTTACTAAAAAGAACCAATATGTAAAGAGAAATAGGAATAGTACCTAGTAGCATATTTATGCTTATCAGTTAAATAATTTTATAGCTCCTCTTCTTGGTGTGGGAGAGTCAAAATACTAAAAAGATGAGCCTGAGGTATGTCTTTATATACACAAGTGCCAGCGCACTGACCTCAGTGGAACTGCAGGGCTGTAACAAATGTTGAAATATGGATGTTAAATGGAGACCTGAGTGACAGTTTCCTCCTCTGCTAAGGGCAAAGGCAGGTCCCTTTTCCTGCAGACATCAAAGGCGATGTTACAGGTACCTGTATATTATCACCAGGATGGAGGTTATTATGATTAAAGGGTACTCGCCACAAGGAAGAATTATTTATCTGTTTCTCATTCAGATATTCCAATATGCTTTAGGAAGGTATTTAGAGCTAAGATGAAAACCTTTGCTCTGAAATTAAATAAGAACACTCATGCGCTATTTTTTTTTCTTCTTCCTATTGGACTGGTAAGCTGTAGGAGAGGACAAGTAGCAAGTACCTTGGTCAGAGTGGTAACACTGAAACACTCTGGTGGCTTCCAGAAAGGTCTGGGATATCTCTTCCTTAACTCTCCACTCACCAGTTTGTAGTGATTACTGTTTCCTCGTGCTGTTTTTTCTTTCTTGTCAGGGACAGTGATTTTAGGGGTTGATTTTGGTGGTTTGAATAATTTAATTTTTTCCCTTCGAAAGGGGAGTGTTTGACTGCTGATGCTGCGTGATGCATAAATGATGAGTACTGATGACAGCTGCTCACTCACATTTGTCACCATTATGTAAACTGCCATCTGTCAGAAATGGGCACCATCCGAATAAAAAGCAGAAGACCTCTGCTGAATATCAACCATTAGGCTGGACTGAGCTGCAGTGGGGCTGAAAAGTTTGCCTGGTTGTAGACTCAACTTCTTCCTTCTATATTTGTTGCAGTGACTGGCTTTCAAAACCAATCTGTGTTCCTGGGTGATGTGCATGCCTTGTTTCTGGAACCCTGCTCCCAGATAAATATTCAGCAATGAGGGACTAAGCTAATGATGTAAATTGCTTCAAACGTTTCCACTGACCATGGTGGCTTTTATAGGATGTTCACTGTGAACAGCAGTGCTGTATTTGGAAGGAAAGTTGAACTACCTGCTTGGTCTTTCTGAGCGATACAGCTCTAAAATTCTGCAACCGACAGGGTTGAAAATAAGTAATGAAAGACTTCCGTGGCCAAAATGGAAGGAAAAAAGTAATGATTAATCTGAATCAGGACAAGAGAACCATTCTCTGCTTTGCAGTGTAACATAGTTTAGAAACATTTCTCTGAAGATACTATATTTTTGTCCAGTTAGTAAGAGATTATGTTTGAGAAAATTCTAGTAAAAACTGGCTGCATGGCTGGACCCAAAGAGTGGTGGTGATTGACTTAAATAGAGTTGACAGTCAGTCACGAGTGGTGTTCCCCAGGGCTCAGTATCAGAGCTGGTTCTGATCAGTTTAACATTTTTATCAGCGATCTGGATGAGGGGATTGAGTGCACCCTCAGTAAGTTTGCAGGTGACACCAATTAGGTGACACCAAATGCCCCCACCTGCAGAGGCATCTGGACAGGCTTGATTGGTGGGCTGAGTCCAGTTGTATGAGGTTCTACAGGGCTCAGTGCTGTGTCCTGCACTTGGGCCACAACAACCCATGCAATGCTACAGGCTTGGGGAGGAGTGGCTGGAAAGCTGCTTGGTGGAAATGGACCTGGGGGTGTTGGTCAATGGTCAGCTGAACATTGTGACCAGGTGGCCAACAAGGTCAACAGTATCCTGGCCTGTATTAGAAATAGCATGTCCTGCGGGACTAGGGAAGTGATTGTCCCCCTGTACTCAGCACTGGTGAGGCTGTACGTCAAATACAGCATTCAGTTCTGGGCCTCTCACGACAAGAAAGGCATTGAGGTGCTGGAGCAGGTCCAGAGAAGGGCAATGAAGGTCTGGAAGGGTCTGGAGCACAAGTGTGATGAGGAGTGGCTGAGGAAACTGGGGGTGTTTAGTCTTGAGAAAAGAAGGCTCAGGGGGAACCTTATCTCTCTCTGCAACTACCTGAAAGGAGGTTGTAGTGACGTGGCTGTCAGTCTCTTTTCCCAAGTAACAAGCAATAGGACAAGAGGGAATGTTCTCAGAGTTGCTCCATAGTTGAGGGGAGGCTGGGATTGGATATTGGGATAAATTTCTTCACCAGAAGTGTTGCCAAGCGCTGGAACAGGCTGCCCAGGGAAGTGGTTGAGCCAACATCCCTGGAGGTATTTAAAAGATATGTAAATGTGGCACTGAGGGACGTGGTTTTGTGGTAGACTTGGCAGTGCTAGGTTAGTGGTTGGACTTGAGATTAAAGGTATTTTCCAACCTAAATGATTTTATGATTCTAACCTCTTTGCTGTTCAGGTGCTTTTTTTTTTTTTTTTGCAAGTTTATCTCCTTATTTTTATGTTACAGTTAAGTTAGCACTAGTCTAAACCCAGCAGGGTAATATTCCACATTGGACAGTATACGCTAATACTGTAGTTACTTCCGACTGAGACAGCTCCTACAGCAAAAGGGATTTGTTTTGTTCACAGGCTTTATGTTGCTGTAATGTTCAGAATGTTCAGTCAGAATTATTGATAGACAGTGAGTCTCAATAACAAAAGAATTTGTGAAACTTCCATTTAAAACCTACTGGATTTCCACATGTCCTGTAAACCAGAGTTATCACAGAATGATGATGCTGCCTCAGTGGTGCTGCAGCACAGTACATGAACAGCACAGGAGACAAGCAAGGGCTAAATTTTGTGTACTCTAGAGGTTTACCTGTCCGAATTGACGGTGATGCAATATGATACATCCTTCCCTTGATCACAGGCCATTTAAAATGTGATTAACACATTTTGTCAAAACTAAAATATAAATAGAAAATAACCAACCATTTAAAAATATTTATTGGGTGTGAGTTTTTTCTCTGGAATAACAAATTAGGCAGTAAGGTTTCATGCAGCTTTCTGATGTTTATTACCTATTGTGCCACACTGTACTTTAGAAAAAAATTAACTCTTTTCAATTTTATGAGGTACATTTACATAAACAGTTCATGATGGTGGGGTGCAGGAAACCATTTTTTTAGCCTGTTTTTAGCCTAAATTCATCAAATACTCAACATATGAGAATTAAAAATGGTTTTCATTGCAGTTCATTCCTAGGATTGCAGATTTTGCATTATGGAGTTTGGAAGTACAAGTTCAGTAATACAGGGTCTGTAGAGTTGGCCCTCTGGAACAGAGCTGAATGAATGTTTCATTTTGGTGCGTGCAACCAGGTGGTTCTCAGTATCAGCACACAGCACTTCCAGCCTATATGCTCTAGTCAGTTCTGTTCCACACAGCAGCAAACAGCTACAGATAGTTCCCGAAGTCTGGACTTTTCCTTAACCTTCTCTCTGTTTTTAACAAGACATCTTTCCTGTTCACTCCTGCATTATTTGTTTTGCTGCCAAGCCTTTCTTCTGGTTCTTCTTAATCCACCTACAAAATCTACTTTTTTTCCAGCTTTTGCCTTCAGCAGTAGGCAGAAGGCTAGAACTCAGCGATAGCTGTATTTTCTTTCTCTATACTTTCTGCAAACCCCTTTTACTCATTTCCAAACTCAATAAATCAGCTTCAGGCATCAAAGCTACCTGTAGTTTTGTCTGTTGGTGCCTTGACTGACACTAGCTGATTTACACCATCATATTGGGGGTGATGCATTTTTAAGTAGTCTATGGCTGTTATGGCTATACTGTAATGCCTGTGCTTTTCAGTCTCATTAGTTGTGCTAGCTTGTGGCTTAAGTTCATGCTTAGTCTTGAATTCAGTTTGTTTCAAGGGGTGTCATCCACTTACCTTGTCATGACAAAAGAGCCAAACTCCTAGTGGTTCTCCCTGCTTGGCACACGTTAAAAAGCACTCCTGCCTCGTGGAGAACCTTCAGCCAAAACATGTGCATGATGACTCAGACTTTGTAAGATCTTCATAAAGTGTCCAGAGTATTTCTAGCCTGTTCAAAGCCTTTTTCACTTTCTGTTCACAAGGGATTTAGGATGAAAAGATGGAAAAACAGTTGAAATAGATGTGCGAACAATTTGTGGTCTGCTAATGCAGTCAGCTGTCCACGTATGCCAAATATGCAAGTACCTTCATTCTGAGTGATTGTCACATTTATAGTTAGTAAAAATTATATTTCCAGTACTTTTCCAGTATTTCAAATGAACCAATATTGTTTATTATGTTCCAATATTTACAACGGAGCAGCTTCTTCTTTTGTATTGTTTTTTTTTCTTTCCCCCTCTTAATTTTCACCTGTGAACTGATGCATAGGGTTTGTGAGATCTTTCTGTAACATGGCACATTTGGTCTGATTCTAAGAAATTTTTAATCGTGCATTTACTGCTGAGATAAAATAAGCAAGGGGAAAATGGAAAACTGCTTTGCGGAAATGAACCTTATTACAGCTTTGAGGAAATGACACTGCAATTAAAGCTGAGACAGACATTTTATTCAAATGCCTTCTCTTCAGCTGTGCATGGCATATTGAAAATAGCATTGAGATAATTTGTCATATTTAAAATCTTTAATGGACAGTTTGTGAAGACAATTTGTACTTAAATCTGAGACAGAAAATAGACTGTTTCTGCTCCATATATTCCAACTTCTGCAAACTATTGCACAAAGTGACTTGGAAACTGACTTTAAATTGCTATTTTGCTTCAAACTCCATGTATGCTGTTTGTATGGACGTTCATATATGATGGAATTCTATCTTTTCCTTGCAAGAGCCAGAAAATTGGAGTTTGGATTTTGACATTAATATATACGATGTTCTGTAATGATTAATGATTTATTTTTGCAGGAGTAAAAGTGGAAAGAGAACAAACAAAGAAAAAAAAAAACAGATACAACTGACTAGTTTTCAATTTCTTGCTTCACATCTGTGACTCTGTGATCTGGAGATCTTCCAGATTTGGAAATTTGGAGGGAGAAAAAAGAAATAAAAGAAGAAAAAACCCCCCCAAAATACTAAGTACGGGCATTTGCGCTCTCATTTCTTCACATCTCAGCCGTGATATGTACTACTGAGCTGGAAAAGTCATGAGATCAGACATTTTTGTTCAGTTTGCCAGCATGGGAATACTTGAAAAGAAGAGTTGCTGTCTTCTTACTTTCCTTTGCGATTCTATTCCAGTAAGTCAATTTCATGTCAGTTCTCATTCTCACAGCTTCTCTGTGCTTGTCTTAAACCCAGCAATATATATTTTTCAATTAGAAAAAAGAAAAAAAAAGTCTGAAATACAGAATAGAAGATTTGAAGACTGATCCAGACATGTTCCATAATTAACTCTTCCCTTTGCTATGGTCAACAATGACTCAATTTTTATCAGTCTGTTCTTACTGCAGCCTTTTTTTTAATGCCTTCTTTTCATTTGCTAGCAAAGATGATAGTTTATCTGAACACAGAATCAGTTCAGTTTCCCTGAACACAGTAAGAATCAGTAACCTGCAGTTATATCACTTGTTATTTTTCATTACAAATCCCTTTTTTCAGTTACTTATAGTTTTGTCAAAATTGGTCCATACCACTGTGTACTAAACTAATTTACAGTGCACAGAAGGGGATGTTTATCAAGCAGATCTCTTTCCCTGGCAAAGAAGAATTGTATTTTAAAAGTTCATGCTTAAATGAGACTCAGCAAGTTATGTGCATGAAATGTAACAAATTTCATGTACACATACAAAAAATACACAATAGTTGCAAAGATGCAAATATTAATCTTTGAAGAATCTAGCTTTTCTTTAGGAGGTGTGAATTTTGTAGTGGTAATTAAGTGGCTATTTTTAGACAGGAAGAGTACCGAATGCTATTGTGTCCTTTGTGTATGGTCAGGGTTCCCAACTATGGAAAGCAAATAACTAAAGGTATGAAACCCTCTTCAAAGTGGCCTGTAAAAGCTGTCTAAGCAGATAAGTGCTATCTTTTACGAAGTTTCAAAACCTTTGATACAAGCCATATAGGCTGAGCAAAAATCTTTTCAGGTGAGAAGTGTGGCTTTCTGCTGTCTCCTGAATCCAGAAAGAGTTTGACTATGAGCTTCTGACTGTGAAAATTCCTGGTAGATTGTCAAGTAGTACAGGTAAAATAGAGAAGCAACTTTTTTTTTTTTCCTGTGGCAAACTTTTATTTTTTTTTTTTTTTTGGTTAGCAAAGCTGAAATGGCAAAACTACAACAAAATACTTCATAGCTAAAGATATAAAGTGACGAACACTTTCCTAACAAATCTACTCTCTGCTTCAGCTTTAATCCCTTCTTTCAAGAATGTTTTCAAAGATGCTTTTCAAGCAGAGCTTCTGCGGTATGGGTGCAGAGGTGAAAAGCTGACCACATACCTGACTGGCAATTCTTAACAAGCTCAGATAAAGGGTGAGCTCTTGTCATCATCTTGATCAGTACAACAGACTTAGTAGTAGCTCAACAGGTATTTTGTAAAAAAGCCTATGCATAGCAGCAGATAACTTCTTTTCAATTTTCAGTGTTGGAGATACACTGTTATTTCTAAGATCATTTGGAGATAACTGTTAATAGCACCATGCATAAAGAAGGTCTGTAATGCTTCAAAGGGATGCTCAAAGCTTAGCGAGATGCTCAGACTTTCTGCTGCGTGTGATTGCAGAAGAAAGTCGTGAGGCTTGCACACTACAAAAGACAGGGCATTCAAAAGTACAAGCAGCCCATGCAAATTCACCTCGCCTCTTCTGCTTGTTCATTACAGTGCATACAATTACTCAATCAGTTTAATTTCTTCACGGCATTTCCTTTAGCAGTTAAGAGATGTGATGACGTAAGTATGAATGAAGTTCTTAAATAACATTTATTGGTATTGAGCATTTTAGCCAAATAGAAATGGAAGCTTTTTGGTTTATTGCTGCTGCTTTGCCTTTACAATCCATGTCTTTTTTTTTTTTGACCATGACCATTTCTATTAAAGATTTCTCTAGTCTATCAAAGTAAGCCTCTGTTCTGAAATGTACATAATTTACCAGTGTATTGATCTATGGGTAGCATTTTTACATGCTGCCATAGCTGAAAGAAAAATTGCATGTGAACAGTACCCTGTGTGCCAATATTTAAATGTAATCTATTAAAAAGGTTTTATTTCCAGACAGAGAAGAAACACATTTTTTTCTTACAAACACAGAGCTAAGTAGGGATGGAGTCACATACGGGTTTAAACCTAGCATAGTTTAAACCCTGTCTGGAATGTATGAGATGAGGCAAAGACACAATAATCAGGATTATTATAGAATCATAGAATAGTTAGGGTTGGAGAGGAACTCAAGATCATCGAGTTCCAACCCCCCTGCCATGGGCAGGGACACCTCCCACTAAACCATGCCATCCAAGGCTATGTCCAACCCCACCTTGAACACCGCCAGGGATGAAGCATTCACAACCTCCCTGGGCAACCCATTCCAGTGCCTCACCACCCTTACAGTAAAGAATTTCTTCCTCATATCCAATCTAAACTTCCCCTGTTAAGTTTAAACCCGTTACCCCTTGTCCTCTCACTACAGTCCCTAATGAAGAGTCCCTCCCCACCATCCCTATAGGCCCCCTTCGGAAACTGGAAGGCTGCTATGAGGTCTCCACACAACCTTCTCTTCTCCAGGCTGAAAAGCCCCAGTTTTCTCAGCCTATCTTATGTTCACGAGAATCAGCTTTTTCTTTGTGTTATGGAGGCAATGTTTTGTGTTAGAGCAGCAATGTCCTTCAATAGCTGATGTAATATGCCCTTTATCTTGTCTAAGGCTTTAGCAAAGCTTCAATTAAGCCTTTGTATTTTTATTGTTGTTGTTATTAAATAATAGTAATAATCAGTTTTCTGTGCATTCAATGAAAACACCCAGCCTCATTTAGTACACAGACCAACCTTTGTTTCACTTTTGTTTCAGTGTTGTCAATCCACAGGTAAAAGTATGCTGGATTTGAAAGCTGAGGTCTCTTTTCTCCAACAAAATAAAATTAAAAAATTAATCTTATTAAATGTGACCTCAGAAAGAGGGAATGTGCTGCGCTGCCTTTATCCGTATAGAGTCAGGTAGTTTCAATGTGATGGCTTCAAATAGGTGCTTTTGGGCATTTCCATGTCTTGCACAGTGCTCGATGTATAGCGAAGAGCAACAAATTAATTATCAATATTGCAAAGGGTTTTATGATAAGGTGAAATAATCTAAAAAATTTTATAGTGACCAAATAAATTTTAGGTGTAAGTGGCAGATGAAATTCGATAGATTTGCCACATAGTAATTGCCTCCAGCAGTAGCTATTGCTGCCTAGCCAGTTAGTAAAGACATTCAGTAATGTCAACTCTTTGAATACAAGCTATATTAAAATACTTGAGTTTATGTTCATGAACTATTCTTTTCCCCTGCAGACTGAGACAATTTTCTTCCAATGCCCTTATCACTGAATTGTCAGGTTTTGATGAGACTACAGCACTTTCAGGTCCTTTTTTTTTTTTTTTTTTTCCATCAAGTAATTGTGTTGTTTTTTTCCTGTCTCCCAAAACAGAGAAATGCCAAAGCTAGTGGCGAACTGGAATGTAACAGTCAATAAGAGATAAGGCAGAACATTTTGAAAATGCTGGAATTTATATTTATGAAAAACTATTTTAGAGGAAAAAGGAAATGGTTCGTAATTAAAGCAAAGAATTAAGGGTCAGGCATGGTCTTTATTTCTAGCTCTGGCAGAAGCTATAGGAAATCATTTAACCATTTTGCATGTCTTTGTTTCCATGTCTGTAAAACAGCGTGATAAAGATGTACAGTAAAGCTAAGCTAATTCAAGGCTGCAAAATGTTAAGAGTGCTGTGGGTATGTCAGGTGGAAACAACTGCAATGTATTTCAATATGATAATTTAACTTATTTAAATTAACTTGATTACCATGCTAATTTTTTACCTAAACCGTAAAGCACACTCTTGAGTGTCTTGTGTGTCACAGTGATAACTTATAAAAAAATGGTGGAAGAGCTAGAAATTAATCTCATTTTCAAGTCATACGACAGAGGCCATTGATAGTCTCTCGAGTTTATTCCAGCTTTGAAATAATTTTGCATTTCTACAAGGAATATGCAACAACAATAATTCTCAGACATTATCTAAAGAAAAGAAATGAGGATAGGTTTCCAAATAAAGCAAATTCTGGAAATCCTGATTAATTGACGTCAAAAAGTTTATTGGGAAACCCTTGATTTCAACTTACTTGCACAGTTTTTTGGTGCATAGTATGCCCATTCCTGGGCATTCTACCTATTTGGTTCAGGAAATGCTTTTGCAGTTCTCCAGAGGTCCTGCTGTTTGCGGGAAGAGAGAACTGAAGTTTTTTGGAGGTAGTGTGGTTGAGATAGTTGTAACAAAGTGTTTGGGTTTGAAATTACACATTTGGTTTAATTGATTTGATTTCCCATTAGTCTGCAAGGTGGAAAGTAACTATTCTTCAACAGAATTGTCTTCAATAAAACAATTTTTCTATTGAGAAACAACTTCGTGTTTTAAAATACCCATTCCATTAAGACTGAGCATTCCGCTAGGTTTTATTTACTCTGGATTAGAACATTTATTGTCCCATGGTGAAATATTTAAGAGGCAGTCTGTGCAAATTAAACAAACAACTAAAAATAATAGAATAATGAATTAATGAGATGCATGTTACTTACTAAAGTATCTCTGAAGTTTTATTGCCTTAGTGAAAAGAAAATAAAATGCTGTATATATTTTCCTGGTCGAAAATCAGTCAGTAGGAAGAGACTGTCTTTGCCATGAGTAACCTCCAAGGGAGCAAACAGTGAGAAATATCTGAAGCCGAATCAGTTCCTTCATCTAAGAAAAAATACTGACAGAATCACGATTAATCTTCTAATTAAATAAGCTTTTATTGAGACAAATACTGTATATTTGAAAACTTTATCCCTAACTTAATCATATAATCATAGATCTCCTGATCAAGATTTCTGTGTGGATGAAGTGCTCTATAGTTAGATAGGAACAGCCTGACGCTCGCAGGCCCTTTTTCTCATGGGGGACTTCAACAACCCTGATATCTGTTGGAGGAATGGAGTGGCCCGGCACAAGCAATCCAGGAGGTTCCTCGATTGTGTGGAAGACAACTTCCTTCTGCAAGTAATAGAGGAGCCAACAAGGAGAGACGCCATGCTTGACCTCATCCTCAACAACAGGGAAGGGCTGTTTGGAAATGTGATCCTCCAGAGGAACCTTGGTTGCAGCCATCATGAGATGGTCAAACTAGAGATCCTCAGGACAGTAAGAAGAACGTGCAGCAAGGTCACTGCCCTGGACTTCAAGAGAGCAGACTTTGGCCTCTTCAGGAACCTGCTCAGTAAGATTCCATGGGATACAGCCCTGGAGGGCAGGGGTGCCCAAGACTGTTGGTTGATATTCTAGGATCACCTGCTACAAGCTCAGGAGTGTTGCGTCCCGACTAGAAGGAAGTTTAGCAGGAGGGCCAGGAGACCTCCTTGGATGGATAAGGAGCTGCTGAGGAAAATTCAAAGGAAAAAAGAGGCTTATAAAAGGTGGAAGCAAGGACAGGCGGCCTGGGAACAATACAGGGCTGTTGTCCGGGAAGCTAGGGACCAGGTTAGGAAAGCTAAGGCCCACTTAGAATGAAACTTGGCTAGGGATGTGAAAGATAACAGGAAGAGATTCTGTAGGTACATAGCGAATAAAAGAGACTAGGGACAATGTGAGCCCTCTCCAGAATCTATCAGGAGGACTGGCTACCCTGGATTTGGAGAAGGCTGAGGTTCTTAATGGCTTGTTTGCCTCAGTCTGCACTGACAAATGCTCTGACCACATCACCCAAGTCTTGGAAGGCAGATGCAGGGACAGTGAGAATGAAGACCCTGGGCCCACTGTAGGAGAGGATCTGGTTCAAGACCATCTTAGGAACCCGAACGTATACAAGTCCATGGGACCGGATGAAATCCATCCATGGGTCCTGAAGGAGCTGGCAAATGAAGTTGCTAAGCCACTGTCCATCATATTTGAAAAATCATGGCAGTCAGGTGAAGTTCCCGACGACTGGAAAAAGGGAACTATAACCCCCATTTTCAAGAAGGGGAAAATGGTTGAGGCGGGGAACTACAGACCAGTCAGCCTTACCTCTGTTCCTGGCAAAATCTTGGAGCAGATTCTCCTGGAAGGCATGCTGAGGCACATGAAAACCAACAAGGTGCTTGTGACAGCCAGCATGGCTTCACTAAGGGGAAGTCCTGCCTGACCAATCTGGTGGCCTTCTATGATGGGGCTACGGAGCTGATGGACAGGGGCAGAGCAGTTGATGTCATCTACCTGGACTTGTGCAAAGTGTTTGACACTGTCCTGCACGACATCGTTGTCTCTAAGTTGGAAGACATCAATTTGATAGGTGGACCACTCGGTGGATAAAGAACTGGCTGGATGGCTGCACACAAAGAGTTGCACTCAATGGCTCAATGTCCAGCTGGAGACCAGTAACGAGTGGTGTCCCTCAGGGATCAGTGTTGGGACCAGTCCTGTTCAACACCTTTGTGGGTGACATGGACAGTGGGATTGAGTGCCCTCAACAAGTTTGCCAATAACACCAAGCTATGTGGTTTGGTTGATAAGTTGGAGGGAAGGAATGCCATCCAGAGGGACCTTGACATGCTTATGAGGTGGGCTGATGCCAACCTGATGAAGTTTAACCATGCCAAGTGCAAGGTCCTCCACCTGGGTCGGAGCAATGCCAGGCACACATAGAGGTTGGTCAGAGAAGAGATTGAGAGCAGCCCTGCGGAGGAGGACTTTGGGGTGTTGGTCGATGAGAAGCTTAACATGAGTCAGCAGTGTGCACTAGCAGCCCAGAAAGCCAACTGTATCCTGGGCTGCATCAAGAGGAGCGTGACCAGCAGGTTGAGGGAGGTGATTCTGCCCCTCTGCTCTGCTCTTGTGAGACCTCACTTGGAGTATTGTGTACAGTTCTGGTGTCCTGAACATAAAAAGGACATGGAACTGTCGGAAGAAGTCCAGATTAGAACTGTGAGGATGATCAGGGGACTGGATCACCTCCCGTATGAAGATCGTCTGAGAAAATTTGGACTGTTCATCCTGGAGAAGAGAAGGCTGCGTGGAGACCTCATAGCAGCCTTCCAGTACCTGAAGCGGTCCTATAAGGATGGTGGGGAGGGACTCTTTGTTAGGGACTGTAGAGATAGGGCAAGGGGTAACGGGTTCAAACTTAAACAGGGGAAGTTTAGCTTGGATATGAGGAAGAAATTCTTGACTGTAAGGGTGGTGAGGCCCTGGAATGGGTTGCCCAGGGAAGTTGTGAATGTCCCATCGCTGGTGGTGTTCAAGGCGGGGTTGGACAGAGCCTTGGGTGACATGGTTTAGTGGGAGGTGTCCCTGCCCATGGTAGGGGGGTTGGAACTATAGATGATCTTAAGGTCCTTTCCCACCCTAACTATTCTATGATTCTATGTTTCTATATCCCTTGCAATGTATAGAATAGGAATGAATCAGTACAGTGAATTAGCCCAGCCTCATGGTTATAAGCAGGTTGAATTGTGCCAATCTTTTTTATTTTTTGCAAGAAAAGATGTGATTTTGAATGTCAGATCTAGAAGACTGAGTCAGTAATCTGAATCCTTCACAAGGTACTCCTAAGAAAATTATATTTGTATCTGAGACTTCTCTACATTTGATTTGTTAACGTCTGACACACTTTGCTTGTTCTTACAATTTTTGCATTGCAACTTCTAAAGCTAATTCTGTGTACTGGTTGGATAAAGCTATTGTTTCAGGCATGCAAAAAGCTTTTTTTGCAGAGGTAAGTTGCTCAGTGCAGCTAAGGCATATTCAGATAAAAGTTCACAGTGTAAGTAATGGCTAAATATGGTGGTTTGTGTAGTGTTCTGGCTTAATAAGTGCGCAATATTTCATTGTCTCTGTTCCTTCAACTCTTAGAACTGTGGATGTTTGTTTCATTTATTTAAAAAAAAGTTGGAGTGGATGATTTGCTTTCTTCTTACGTCTTTAAAGGTAACAGGGAAAAAGAGGGAAATGTCTTACAAATTTGTACTAGAATAATTCTGATTAGCCTAGCTTTAAAAATGTTTATTTCTATCCTGTTTAGTAGTGACATGAAAATGATGGATATGTGATTTAGAGAAAAAATCAAAATAAGTGAGCTTCAAGTTGGCTTTTCCAACTGGGAATTTGAAAAGCTGTGTTTTTTTGAAAGAAAAAGAAGTATTATTTGCACATAAAGGGTTTTGTCTGACTAGACCGGTTTCTATTAGCTAGTAATATATGGTTATACCAAATTGCTTTTGAAAACAGTCACTTAAGGGGGAAATAATGTAAATTAAAATGCTTTGTAGAGACCCTGTCCTTAAAAATGGTGGTAGGTGAAATCACATAGATTTTATATTGTGCTGCATGAAACTGTAAAAGACTATCCAGGCAGAAAGATTTGAAACACCGTGTGCACCACATAGTATGAATATACGTGGAAAGTTAGCTGAATGATAATCTGAACTCATAGGCTAGTTGTCTATAGCCACATTTTTGTCTGCTTATCTAGAGAAATTTGGAAGAAATCCATCAGGGGAAGATTTTCAGCCTCCTTATAATTTGTTCTTTTTTTAGGTTTAATTTGTTAGTTTGTTTTTGTTTTCTTACCCTTCCCCCCCCCCCCCCCCCCCCCCCCCGTTTAAACACAAAAATTAAGACAGGTAGCTCTTGGAAATAGAATGCAAAATGTTTTTATGAATAGGAGTGGGATTATTCTTAGCAATTTATGTTAGGGTTGTAAAACATCTTTTGCCTGCTCATCCAGAACTATAACAACAGATTCATGCTGAGCTTGAAATACAACTGGACTTTCAATTATCTTTTCCCCTTTTTTTCTTAATGGATCGAATAACACTATAGCTCAATAAACAGGGTAATTGCCTGTGCTGGAGAACCAGTGATTTCACCGTGTTTCTATTAACTTCATGGTGAAGCAGGATCTGTCCAGCTTTTGAAAGTTCCAGCAGACTGGCTTCTACGGGGAGTTACTAGGTCTCCTGGGTTCTCCAAGGAGAAGATTCATCTTAGGAAATAAATTGAAATGCGTTCTGCATTTTTTATGGTACCTCTGAAAGCCATGAGACCTTTCAGAAAGAACTTCCCTGAGTATGTCCTCTGCTCACATTGAGTAGGGTGCCAATGGAATCTCATACAGGACCTGGTTTAGTTGTGCTTAACCCATAGGCTGAGCATGAAATTAGAGTCTGTACTTGAGTGGAAAACAACATGTAATCAAGTAGATGAAATAACCTCACTAATTTTAATCATGATTACCAGAACATGATAATGATAATATATTCCCAGAAAATAAGCTTTGTCCTTAAGACCTTCTGATAGTTCATGTTCTAATCGCATTGCAACTTCCAGGAGCTATTACTGAAGCTCTACACTTGTTTATTGTGCAGAGGCATATTGTTCATTGGAATATCACATGCATCAACCTCTTTTAAATCTCTCCATGATAGTGGTAGTGTGTTTTGATGATGATGGTGCACATTTGCAAGGGTTAGAAATATAATTATGAAAAGCTGAAATTTCTGTTGCAGATCTTTTAATTCCTAATTTCTCATTTTACATGGCTTTTGGCTTGGGGCCATGCAGAATTGCTTCCTAGAGTGGTATAAATTGTCTAGCATTCTGCATGCAGGTCGCTGAGATATGTTACTCTGTCCTTAGCCTGTTGAAATGGTGATCCCGGCCAGCAATATGTGAGTGACAGGGTAGTACAGATTTATAATAATAAGTAGTGGAAATGGTCAACGGGTATACCATTCTTTCTGCATAGCTTAATTCATCTAAATATTATTTGTCTGCATTTGGCTAGTGTATACACTCTCACTGTAATCAGTGAAAACAGTTACCATAGAATAAGATGGATCACTCTCCCGAGATACCCATCTCTCTCCATAGACTATAGAAGAGTAATTCTGCTCTTGGTTCCTCATCCCGCATATTGCTTTCCTGAAGGAATCACTGGTTAAGAATGATGTTTGGCAACAGTATTAGTGTTTGTCCCAACTTCTTGAATTTTTTCCTATATTGTTCATCCCAACTTCTTGATTTTTTTCCTGTATTATGTGCAACCAGATCTATATTCAGACAGCAAAGGGGATATATTAGCCCTACTTGGATTTATACTGTGAAAAATATAAACCTAGTATATCTGCTTTCTTACTTTTACTCTGATTTGAGCTCAGTTATGGTATTTCAGGATATTTGACCCAAATCCATCCTGTCCCCCAGCATACCTGCAGACCTATCCAGGCTAGAAGGCATGTGCATGACTCCTCAGCTGGAAGAACTTGACTTGTTTTCCACCTGAGGTGCAGACCTTGATCTTTAAAAATGAACCCTACCTGCACAAATAGGCTTTTTCCAGATGCTTCTCAGCTGCATTTTCTCCACACTAGTTATCTGCTAGATCCTTAGTTAACTGCTAGTCATTCCCTCTTCTGCTAACTCTTCAGGCACTTCCTTTTATCTTTGTTTAACACCATTTATTTGCTGTTTCTACTCCTCTTGTAACTGCATTGTTCACATAAAAATGTGAACATTGTACAACATTACAGTTTACAGACAATGGGTGCTCCTAAGGTAACTGCAATTACTGTTACTGCAGTTCTAGGTAGTGTGCAAACCTACCAAAATCCTCTTTAGTGCCTTTTCTTGTATCAGGAGTCTTTCAACAGGTTTATTTTTTCTTGAGAACAAGAAGTTGTCTTGAAATATATAAACAGTAGGATTGTGGAGAATCCAAAGTTACTGCTGCAGAGGAAAAAGGAGTTTTTGCAAGCTGGGAGTATGAAAATTACAGCTGTGGGCAAGATTTAAATAATTCTTCCTGGTGAGTTGGGTGGATGCCTCAGGCTATGTTGAGGCTGAACAATTTCTGCCTGAAGAGATCCTGCATCAGCCAGGTCCTCCCTGGACTCACAGCTTTGTGTGCCTGGCTTTTCTTCTTAGGGAAACCTTCTGGAGGAGGAAAGAGAGGGAACCCTTGCATATCTGGGTCTTGACCACAGCACAGTTTCAGGACAAGTCAAAACAAATTTCTGGACCCATCAGCTCAGAAAAAAATCCCAGCTCCAAGTTCAGCAAAAGCTTCAATGTGCAGCAGCCTTTTAATCAGGTGGAGAAGAATTCTCTTTAATACACTATTAAGCCTATAAACCATCTTGATTATGTTTTTTTTCTTCTGAAAAAAAAGTATTAATTAGGATTTACTTTTATGAAACCTTTCTGAGGTCTGATATTTAGCTGAACTGCAGTCTACTGAGAAGAGAGACAACTGAATGCTCTTGTGAAGTTCCTTACACAAATACTAATTGCCTGCACTTGATAAGGACAATAAGTGCTAGAGGGGACAGTGCTGCCTGCAGCCCTTGTGGTAACAAACCTAAGATTGACTAGAAGACAAGGAAGGTAACCTTTGGCTAAATTTAGACTCAAAGTGAGATGTTGCCTATGAAAATCTGAGCTTAAAGCACAAACACTCAATGGTTGGGGATTTCTGCTAGCTGCAAAATCTTTCTAGTAAGAAAATAAGGGCTGGCAGGATAGTGCTACTTTTAGCAGGGATTCTGCTCCAAGGCTTGGGCTTGGGCTTGGCCTATACATGAAAGCTGTGACTTTCACTCTCTCCTGTAGATTTTATTTTACTGAGCTGTAAATGTTGTGTGAATACCCATTTTAATCTTTCTGAGGCTGTCTGCCATGCCAAATGTTTGGTTCACCCTCTGGTAAAGCCCATAGACTGTGTATATTTCTACAACACAGATTTATTGCATCTAAATATCTAAACATTGATACTGAATTGAGAAGACCTGTTCCAAATGTGAATGCAGGCTTTAGAATTTGCATTTCAGTTTCTTTTCTTTCCTAAGAAAACACTTAAAAACAAATTTCTAGGAAATATTTAATTGAGGATTCATTAGCATCTATGTCCTTCTCTCTGCAGGCTTCTCTAGTCTCAGGCCTTTTGAAAAATAATCAGCATTTCAGAGTGGAGTGCTAATGCAAAACCATGTACCAGTCAGAAAGCCTGAAAAGATGTAGGAATTGATGCAGCAGAAATATGTACAATCAATTTGGGAAGACAGTTCAATGATAATTTTACTCACAGCTCATGAAAACATCTGCTTTGGCTGTGTTGATATTCCTGGTAGGAGGCATTAGCAATAGGAGATTTCCATGTTTCCAACTATGCATTGGGCAGGGAGAAAAGTCACTAAGAAAATACACACTGCCTGAGTAATATTAGTTGAGTTTAGTGACAATGTTTCTGTTCCCTAGGCAAAATCTGTCAGGGAGCAGCAGATAATTTCCTCCCCTCATCCCAGTCTAAAACAGGTGCTGTGGAAAAAGACAGGACCATGAGCAACACTTCCATGTGTTACCAACAAGAATTTTCCTTTTCTTTTTGAAACAGCTATGCAGTGAATCCAACACTAAATTGAGTCTTTGAGTTCCTATGTGTACTTCCCCTCTTCAGGATTGCATGAGAAAAGGTTAACTGATCTTCAGTCATTTATTTGCAGACTAATAAATGAAAGTGGAAAGCATTCCATGCTTAACTATTGATTTTGAGCATTTCATTCTGAATCGTAATTCACAATGCCTGCGTATGTTCCTGTCTGCATTGGTCACACTAAATGAATAAAGTGAAAAGTTTCAGTAAATTAATTCTTAAAACTGGTGCTTTATTAAAATGTCTACTGATTTATATTTTTTTCTTTAAAGTCATATGAAGTAGAGAAGCTTCCAGAAGAAAGCTGGTTACCTTATGGGCTTTGGAGAAGTTCAGGGTCAGCAATGAAGTTTGTGGCATGGGTCCAATGGCAAGTGAGAATTCCCAGAAAATTCCCAAAAAAGTGAAAGAAAAGAAGTTGTAACCTTTGAGTAAAAGTGTCTCTTAGCAACACAGTCCATAAAAGTAAGGAAGCTAATGTTCGTATCAGTACCCAAAGTGCCTATCACTCATATGTCGTGACTGTATAGAGTAAGTCCCGAGGGCAAATTAAAAGGCAAAATAGTTCCTGTCTTTATTGCTTGGTGAACAGAAGAGTTGTAGAATTACCCTTCTTGTTGCATTCTTCTGGTCCTGTCTGGAGCACAGCAAGCCCCAGAAGGTCCATCTACTAGAAAAAGAAAGGAAATGCTAATACATCTGGTTCCTTATCATGCATAGAATCCTCAGTTCCTTATGGTAGGTACATTGCCTGGTGGTTACTGGCGTTTGTATTGTCTCTTCCTTCGAGGAGACAGAGATCCTCTGCAGCTGATGAAATTAAACCACCCTGGACCTAGATCGTGCTTTGCCCTTTCCAGTGTTTCTGTGGGTGTGAGTTTATCTATGAGTTTTTCCCCTGGAGCCACTGCAGTTTGTTCCTTCATGTTTGCTTCTTTTTATATTTGTCTTTATGTACCTTTCATATACATAGGGGACATCTCCAGCGAAGCTTCCCATTTCTCCTGGCTTTTCCCTGTACATCTTAGTGTGTCAAACAGTTTACATGTTCCAGGACCATTGGTAAGGTCTAAGGAAGGAATTGGTTAGCAGGACCTGTTAGTTGAATCCTGTGTTAGAGAACCATGTGAAGTCTTGACTTGACCTGACTGTAGAGAAAGCTGACTTTTATGTAGCTGGGAGGAAGGTGAGTGTCCATGGTGCCAGTGTTTGTGTAAACAAGTGTCCTGGTTTCAGCTGTAACAGTTATTTTTCTTCTTCCTAGCAGCTGGTGCAGTGCGATGTTTTGGCTTTAGTCTGGGAACAGTGCTGACAACACAGCAATGTTTTTAGTAGTTGCTAAGTAATATTTACTCCGATCTAAGAGTTTTAGTCTCATGCTCTGCCAGTAAGGAGGGGCACAGGAAGCCAAGAAGATGCAGAGACAGAACACCTGACCCAAACTAGTGAAAGAGGTATTCTGTACCACAGGACGCCATGCTCAGTATATAAAGTGGGGGGAGTTACTCAAAAGGCCCAGGTCGCTGCTCGGGTCAGGTTGGATATACTGAGTGGGGGTGGTGAGCAGTTGTATTTTGCATCACTTGTGTTTACTGGTTGTTTTTTTTTTTTTTTCCTTTGCCCTTTTATATTCTGTCCCCTTGTTATTTCCCTTATAATTAGTATGAGTATTAAGTTGTACTTTAGTTATTAAACTGTTCTTATCTCAACCCATAGGGTTTATATTCTTTTGATTCTCCTCCCCATCCTGTCTGGGGGTGTGTGAAAGGAGGGTGTGAGCTAATGGCTGCGTGGTGCTGAGTTACCTACCTGGTCTTAAACAATGACAAGTTCTAGGATTTTTTTTCAGAGCAAGCACAGAGAACCCAAATTCTCAGTTTGTGTGTTTGCTTATTGAAAGTCCAAGGAACGTTGCCCTTATCAGTAACTGAATGGTTGCATGTATGTGTGTATAATTTCTATCTATTGCATATATTTATATCTAGAACACAAATTATAATGTATACTTACATACATAATTTTAATGTGTGTATCTATTTAGGGAGAGAAAAAGTATTAACTACGGTGTAACTGCTTTATTTTCACATAATCCATGCAGTCTACTTCCTTCTGCATGAATAATAAATATGTACCTTTTAAGTATACAGCTACAGGCCTTAGCAGATTAATTGCTGTAATGTAAGATGACTCCACTGTCCCTGAAGATCATGCTCTGTCAAAACTGCAGCTAATTAAGGCTTGTTGGCTATCCAAGTTGATGCAAGTAGAAATAGCTATACACAAAGCTATGTTGTTAAAATGAGTTAATTAAAAAGCATTTTCACTAAGCTTATTCAGAAATTTCTTCCATAGTTTCATCAAACAGATAGTGATATTCTTCACCTAAAATTTTGAAGCAATTAAGCCATTACTGATTTCATGGATTCAAATTATGTTAGAAACTCTCCAGGGCAGGGACTTGTTGCTTCAGTGTTTGCAAAAGTCTGCTGTCATTGCAATTGAAGGTTTGGTACTACCATAATTGAGTTACTATCAGAAGATAGGAATCTTTTAATTTCATATATTTAGGATGTGCATTAAATAATTTATGGAGAGTTCTACTTTGTTTCTTCTGAATATGACAAATGCTAGCAGTGCTTTCTTAGAAACTGGCCGTTTCCTCTTTTACTTCCACGTGTACATCACTAACATAACATTCTAATTTCCATCTTGCTGTATAATAGAAGGAGTTGTAAAGCTGTAAGATTTATACATTTGCTTGTTTCTTAAGAAATGTTACTTTCATACAGGCTTATTTTTCTTCTTTATGTGAAATATGTCATATTTATTAGGAAAATAAAAGGCCCTTTTAAATGCAAGGACAGTGTATATAAAAAATCAAACATCAATGAATTTAAGCCTAGAAATCACTTAGGTAATGATCTAGGTTTACATTTCTTTGCATTTGAATGAGTCCTGGTAGTTACGGAGAGAAAGAACTTGATGTTTAGATAGTTGAATTATGGGTTCTGATGTCTTCCAAACTGAGTTGGTGGCAATTTATAACAGTATATAGAGGAACTGATAACTGCAGTATTTATGAGCGTTTGCAAGTCCTTATTGTCTTCTTAGCTGCAGTCAAAAAAATGAGTAGGTATCTCTCCCAAGCTTCCAAAAAAGAGCTCAAGAAGGAGGGGAAATGACCTAAGCATACCTAATGCTGCGCAAACTACCTCTCTTTTCAGCATAGATTCACATTTGCATGATGAGGTGACATGGTTCTTGTTGTGAATAAAGCAAACCTGTGCCTGACTGCATCCTGACTGTGGCACATTTATAGTGGCAAAATCTCTGTGGCATATGCACGTTTCAGAGAGCTGCATACATCTCTGTTATTTTCAGGCTTCCAGATAACCTTTTCAAATTGAAGATATGGAAAGGGGAGGCACAAACTGATTGTTGTGGGGTTGCAGAGGATCAGGAACCATGCAGAAATTAATTGTTGCTGGCCTTACCAGCTCACACGTTTTTAAGGAGCTTGGAAGAGGTTTTTCCACCCTCCTTAGCTCAGCCTCTGCGGTCCAGGATGCAAGGTGACTCTTGGAGGCTGAGTCCTGTGACACATACCTCAGTCATTATCTCCAGCTGGATGACTTTTCCTAGTTGTTTATGCAGGCCTCTGATTAAAAGGCATTAGCTCAGAACATATAGTTTGTTCTAGAGGTTTGTCTAATGTAATTTGTATAATGCATAATCATCCCAGCGTTGCTCATCTAACATGGGTGGAAAATAACTCAGGTTATGAAATTTGCAAGAGAGGCTTGTGGCCGCAACATTTTGAAAATAAAAATGCTTGATGATCGTTTATGCTTTTGTTCTCCTTTATGCAAATTGGTTGATGATAAATGAATGCAATATGTTTTTCTGTAGGCAAACTGAAAACATATAA
The DNA here is from genome assembly GCA_039720435.1 of Amazona ochrocephala. Taxonomy (NCBI): domain Eukaryota; kingdom Metazoa; phylum Chordata; class Aves; order Psittaciformes; family Psittacidae; genus Amazona; species Amazona ochrocephala. The sequence goes on along the minus strand of CM077880.1, from coordinate 42,729,650 downwards.
GACACGAAATCCTCTACCCTGCGTAACTCCAGTTCCTCAGTGAACCTGAGTGATTCTCAGTGGTTTCTTTTCTGCAGGTTGTGGAGAATGGCAATAATTATTACTGCTGAAATAAATTCGTCACTATGTAACCATATTGTGTCAAATATACTGTTAAAGTAATGTTTGAAGTACTTTGGGTGTGGGTGCCTATGTAGGAATTTCCATCTCTACTTTTCAGTATTTTTCACATCCAAGGAGCTCTGTCTCTGCACTGCCTCCCTGAATAATGCCATGACAGTGTCATCCTCTGGCTTTGCTGAGTTTCTTCTGCCTTTAGATTTTCTGGTACATTCCACCTTTTCCCTTACTGAACAAGCCTTTAAATTCTGTGCTGGGGATCAGGAAAGTCTCAAGGTCCCATGTGGCCAGTCTATGCTATGTGCTGTGACACTGATTGTATGGCACTTGGACTGCAGCTTCGCAAGTGTCTACTCGTCCCATTTCATAGAGGAGCACTATTGCTCCTTCCCTTTGACTCAGGCACATGCTTAAAATACAGCTTCTCTCACAAAATTTGCTGTTGTCTGCTGACAAAGGACTGCTTTGATGACAATTTCTATGCTGTCAGTGAAAAAATAGCAATAGTTTATTGTATTTCTGACATAATGAAAGCAGATCATCAACAGGAATGCCAAGCGCATCCTGTTTAAAAAAGCTGTATCGTATTGAGTATTGAATGTTTCTATTCATCTAGATTATTTGACTGGGTCAAAATGTAGTCAATGTTATGTCATTTTATGGGTTTGTGTGTAATTTCTGTCCTTATTTCCCTTGACAGTAACAAGAAAACCAGTAAAAACAAAGCTGTATAATGCATTTTTCATCTATGCCATTCGCTGCTACTGTTAGATGTGTTTCATAACAACCCACATTGAATGTATTAAGATTGACCTCATCTTCTTGCAAAATGTTCTGTTTCACCATAGTCATAGAATTACAGAATGAGTTGGGTTGGAGGGGACCTTAGAGATCATCCAGTTCCAATCCCCCTGCCATGGGCACAGACACCTTCAACTAGACCTGGTTGCTCAAAGCCCCATCCAGCCTGTCCTTGAACACTGTGAGGGATGGGGCAGCCACAGCTCCTCTGGATAGCCTGTTCCAGTGTCTCGCCACTCTCCCAGCGAAGAACTTCTTCCTAATGTCTAATCTAAATCTACTCTCTTTCTGTTTAAAGCCATTTCCCTTTGTCCTGTCATTGCTTGGTCTTATAATGGTGTACCATCTCATCATTTTTATATAATAGGCAGTCTTGCTTCAAAGTGTTTTTATTAATTTTCCCAAGGCCTTACCATGCCGAAGTTAAGGCTCACTGATCTGCAAAAGTCACCTGGAAATCTTGTAAGAACTTGTATGTTGTAAAAATTTCAGTTTGTCTTGAAATAGCATGAAAACCAGGACTGTATCATTAAGGGCTTTGTTGGCGGGTAAAACACGGGAAGATTAAGGGGAGGATGGACTAACTGTTAAGTCAGCAGTAATGGGAACAGTTAGGATCCTTTTCAGGAGCACTGTCTTTACCTTTGGAGGAATTCTGGTTTCTTGAGTGTTGATACTACTGGAGATTTGGAAGCACAATATCCATTCATCTGTCAGACCATTAGATAAGGCAGCTCTGTTCATATTCAGCTTTGTCCTGTGCATTGGATAAAGCTCATACTGCAGATAGTGCTAAATCTATGGCAAGGTTCTGAGTAGTCACCCTCTTCCAGAGGCAATTCTTACAGGGAAAGCCAGGTGATGCCACTAGTCATTTATATTGCCTGCTTTTCAGTTCCTTATCCAGTAGATATTGATTCCTTTAAACTGTCCGGGGAAGTTGTAGTGGAGGATATGGGAAACAAAGTGGTGTGAGAAGGTAACAAGAAGTAGCCTTGTGAGGAGAAGATAGTAATTTTGTGACTACCTACCATCTATGCATATATTACCTATACATCTGACTGGTTTGAAATAATATAATGGATATACAGAAACAAAGCAATCACATTGCAATAGTTGAACAATATTGAGGCAGAAGGTTATATGAGATAACATCTACAAGAAGAGACAAGAAAAGCCATTGAACAGTTTCTGAATTTCTGAATTAGTGATGTATTTTTCAAATCAAAATAGTGATATTTTCAGTAGAATCGAAACATTTTATCTGCTTATGTGTCTGTGAATATAAGTTAGAAAAAAAAGTATTTTTAAACAGTTTCCTCTAATTTTTCAACCTCTGAGAAAGTTCCTGTATTTCTTTTAAAGGACTATTTAAGTTCTTTTCAAATGACAAGAGATAAGGTAAGGTTTCGGCGAGTCCATTGCAGAAATCAGGCAGTGACACATGGAAAGAGAGCCCCGTACACAAATAAATCATTCTTGACATATCCCTTGGGCAGTTGGCTTTCTTATGCTATGCAGTGCACTGGGACGTACTATTATTATTTCCCATGTGATTATATGTGTGCATATGCTGTCACTTTCCATTGCTGGAATAAGCTGTTTTTTTGTTTAAATATTCCCTCTTTATTCATCAATGAAAAGTTGTTTTGATGCAAATTAAGCCCTTACTGCATTTAATTAGCAAGGAAAAACAGAATCTTTCTTTCTTCTGTCCCATCTCCAGTTATACAGCTAAGGGGAGTCAACAACTTCTAAAGGTGATCCTTAGATGCTGGAAGTGGTGTGAAGTAAAATGATAAGGCTGCATCTTTAGCTGTCCATTTCCAATTTGAAGGCCTTCAGTTTGAATGTGATGAGTGTTGGCAGCTAGCACTGAATCCCAAAGGAGCTGTGTGAGTATTCATTATCTTCCCACATCTAGACCTAAGGAAAGATGTGTTGCATGAAGCACTGGCAAAAATAATTGTCTTTTGTAAATACCCATGTGATGCCCTGTACAGTTTTCAGAGAGATTTTGGTTGTGGCTTTCTGTCCTTTGACCTCTTCTGCTTAGAGCCTGGCAAGATGATGCATTCACTGTATTAAATCAGTACTAAGACCTCTGTGACTCCTGATCACAATCGTATCTGGTTTGTCCTGGAGAAAAGTCTGATTATGTTTGTTTGCTCATGAACCCTCTTCTATCATATTCCTTTTGACAATTTTTATTTCTCACTGACTGTAGGTGCTTGTTATAAGGGTAAAGACAGTGTTTAGCATCCCTGTCACTATAGGGAATATAGCATGCTTGATATTTTGCAAAAGGAGTACTAACCATTCTGTGGCAGATTGATTGTTCTAGTGAATATTACTGAAATATAGCTGTTCAGTTTTCTGTTGTCCACTGAGTTTTTCAGGATGTGCATTGCTGTGGAAAGCCATTGGGGGGTTAACTGCAGTGAGAGAGGGACAGGTTCCTAAGGCAGCAACTTCTGTTTGCCCTCAGGTTGCTGCGTTATTTGCCAATGCAAGTCACTAAGGTGTGGGGTGGGAGAAGAGAGATTCAATACCTAAATAAAGCCATTTAATTAACCAGACACAGCTAAGGTTTTATCAGACAAAGTCATACATGTGATATTGGCCTGTCTTAAGTCGTGCTTTCTCACCAATGCGTCATTTCCCCTCCTGCATTGTTTCCTTTGCTGTTTTGTCATAAAGCTTTGTGTAGCTGTGCTGTGTGTTGGATTTGGAAATGGATGACTTAAGAGCATGGGAGCTGGGAAAATTTAACTCAGAATGACAGTGCTCATGAAACCACAGCCAAATGCAGAGGATAGTCTTCTGAGGAACCGTATGTAGTAAGTGGAGAGAGTGATTCCTTAATAGTGCTCCTTTCTCTACAGGGGGAGCTGGCTGGAAGTTGGCTGGTGTTAAGTGGCTTATATAATGACATTTTCAGAGGAGCCCTAAGTCTGAATTGCCCTTCTTAGCAGATTTAGATGTAGATTTTGTTTTAGCAGGCCTTCCTATGCTCACAGAACATGTAGGTACATGTATTTTGAGCAAAACAAGTTTTTATCAATGGCATGAGTACAAACCGGATTTTGTTTCTTGCAGTTACTCATTTTACATTCAGTGGTGTCTGTTCTCTGTGCTTTATGAGAGGAAATAATGTGAGTTAAAGCTGGTCTGTGTTTCTCTTTTAGCCTGAGACTTTAGAGATTTTCCTCTTCCCCTGACACTCGTAATGGCTTTTTCTATCCACAATTAATAGTCACTGTGCTTCGGCTTCAGCTGCTTCAGAGCCTGCTCACTGAGCTGATGCTTTGGGCAGAGCGGGAGTGAGAAGCCGTAGCCTGAGGGGTTGCATTCAAAAGGCACCTCGCTTTTGGCTGGTGTACTTCAATAAAGTTTACTTCAAAGTATCTCTGTCTGTTACTAGCTGCGCAGGCAGTGTTAGTTATCATGCTGTCAGATGTGCACGCTGAATCCGACCCATTCAGTCCTCAGAAGGTTATTTCAGGCTTCTATTATTAAAGTGTTTAAAAATAAACTGTGGCTTTGAGCTGCTGTCCAAGGTGAGGGTATGGTGAATACGTCCTTCCCTGCTGGAAGCGCGGCATAGATTCGGCTCTTCCGGCGTTGTCAGAAGAGGTGAAAAACACTCTTTTCTTACCCATAATCAATTTCAATTATCAGCTCTTTCAACATATTATGATACCAATTGCTAGGAAGGAAGACTGCATTTGACTGTATGAGTTGCAGAGGGTACATAGGAACTCTCTAGTAGGTGAAATTACAGATCCATCCTGCTCTATATTCTTTGGTAGCTTCAAATCAGCTAGCAGCATTTTTTCTTCTGTCTTTGCTTTCTCTTCTTTTACCTGTGGGATCTGTCCTAATACAGTGGAGGCAAAGAAAGAAAACTGTTTCATATACAAAAGGAAACATTTTTTATGATTACAAATGTTATTATACCGGAACATATATAACAAGTTTTCTTGGAAATGTGAAATATGCATGCACACATGTCTATATACATATAGTAATTTGAAATTATTTAGTATAAGATGGCATATATACTGTCACTGCAAATACACGTTACAGAATTCTCTGCAGACAGGGTGTGAGGAAAGAATAGAGACATACCATTCTAACCCTGTGATTTTGTGTGTGTCAATGCATTAACAAACAATTATTCAACTTTAAATATAGTTCTGCCAAAGCCTTCTAACCAGAAAGGTGATTTTAGTTCATGTCTAGCTCCAGGCACGTGTCTTAAGGGACCATTGCAGAAATGTATGTTTCGTATAACTCATTATTTCATGTTTTTATTATTTTATGAGTATCATAGTGAGTCAACTGAAGTATGAAATCATAAAAAGCAAGCATTTCAATAACCAAAAAACCACAAAGCAAGTATTTAAACTTCTTCCTTTATTCTTTGTTTACATGGCAAATGGAGCAATATGTATGTGATGTATCCATAAGAGTCAAGTAGGACTGAAATCATGTAAACACCATCTGTTGTCATTTGAAGCTATCTAAATGCTATCTTGTGTATAACCTTCATAGACAATGGCAGAAATGTTTTCCTGCCTCCTTTTTAATTTTTTCTTTCATTTATGTTATCCATCTAACATCTTCAGTTCCTTTACAGAACTAAATGTTCACAGGATGATAACTTCCTTACCCCTGTAGTCTCTTGTGTAAGGGCTTTTGGTTAGTGCCACAGTACCATGCCCATGTCACATCTATGCTCTGAAGCACCCACTGTGGAGTATAAACCTTACTGCTGAATCATCTTACTCAGCTGTAGTAATGTACTCTGAGGGCCAGCACGTCATGGGCATTCATGTAGACGTTTTTATGGGCTGAAAAGTGTACTTGTTTCGTGGGACGTGCTTTTCCGTCCCCATGCCTATAGACTACTCATTGCATGAACTACCCAAATGACTGTTATTCATGGACTGCTAGTTAGATGCTCCTGCTCCATGACAGTGCCCCTTTTGCTGCATTTTTCCTTGTTCCTGGCTTATTTTAACTTCTTTTACTCTCTGTGGTTTCCCAATCTACAGTCGTCCCAGTTTCGTTGAGAAGATCTGCAAGGAGAACATGTTTCACGAGAGGACTGTGTAAAAAACCCAGGGATTTGCTGAATGTGAGGCAAACAGCTACTTCCCCTCCTGCCCCCATATTTTAAGAAGGAGATGCCTGAAAGTGAGGAGAATTAGCCTGTCTGACAAGAAATAGTTCTGCCATTTTTACTTGTAGAGGTAAAAAGAACTGAGGAGGTTCAGGGAGGTCTTTCTCTTGTTCATCTCTTAGCTGTGGAGTACAGAGACTCCTCAGCCCTCTTACTGAATGGTGGCAGATGATACAAAGGTTTTAGAATTACATGATGAGTATAAAAGGCTTAATGGATTCCTTTCTTTCCATTGGCTTATTGCTGGTTGGTAGTCAGTCAGAAATTCCACCTTCAACCCCAAAAACCCTGAGGAAGGTGAGGCTAGGATAACAAAGGGTGTAGCAAATGTAGCTCTTTATGGCAAATTTGAGCTGAACGTTTCTGATCTTCCTAGTTCATTTAGCATGGTCAAAAAGCCTTTTTGGTGTGCTGCATCTCAAAGGGCAAGAACATGTTTTGCATATTTTCTGTTCTGCAGAAAGGAAGGTACCTGGCTTTTTAATGTCTGTTGGTTGCTATTAAATATGTGTAAGCAGGTGGGAACAATCTGTACGAGGGAGGTAAAGAAAATCATTTCCTATACAATTGTTTCATGTGCATAGTCTCCCTAGAAAGAGAAATAAATTTCATGAAATTATAATAAACATATGGGAATTTTTACTTCAAAATGAAAATTCCTGCTACCAAACTTAAGAACTTTTTAATATCTGAAAGCAAATTTAGAAGTCAAACCAAGCTGTGTTGCACCACTGCACTATAAAAATATGCACCCAGAATGAAGTCACTTATAGTTCTCTACAGGAAGTATTTTTATATTGCAAAAGAAAAAACACTGAACAGAAGCATTCTTGCTGCTATCTTCTGCCTGATTTCTCTGGTAGTATTTCTATGCACATTTTAGCGCCATTAAAGGTATAGATAATTAATCTCCATTTGCCCTGTGAAAAGCAAAAAATGAAAGCCACAGCAGTTTAACCCACACATACACTTGCCTGTTAAGGCTGGCTTTTATCCTAAATACATAATGTTCAGGAATGAAGGACAAGGGGAGTAAAGCAACTAAATTTCCCCTTGGGAGGCTTACTGGCTGAATTAAAGAAAACAGTGCTTCTTCCATGGTGTACTATTAACTTCTGAAGCAACAGGGAAAGGAGTTAATCGGGTGCTGAGTTTTGCTTTGATTTTCTTCTTTCAAGACAATTGGTATTTATTGTATTTCTGTTTTGCTTTGCTTTGCTTTACTTTGTCTTGCATTGGTAACTCCGTGGAAAGATGCAGTCTGTGTATGCGTAGATTGAGGATGTAAAAGAGAAAGTAGCACAGATCCTTTTTAATTATATAAAAAACATATTTAAATATTAGAGAATGAAGTTAACTAATGCCTTTAAAGCTGGCACAAATGATTTTAACTTGAATTTCATTTTTTAAGTGCTTCTGTTGCCTAATTCCTAATAATTTCTTAGCTTTGAAGATTTAAAGAGCTATCTACAATGCAGTGTTTGCTTCTTTTGAACTTTCATTATTGTTATTTTCTTTCGTTTGTTCCAGAACAAAACAGTGAACTTGGAGTCTAAAGATGCATGTGCCAGGCAACAAGTCAAAGTTCTCTTTCATATGCTGTAAAGCTAGAGATATAAATAGGTGTAGTTACCGACAATTCTGAAGGTCAGCAATTTGAAAAAGTTTTTTTTCACTCTATAGGGAGACTATTTCATATAATGTGTACACCCAATGGTTGTAAATCCACTCAATGTTAGTTTATACCATTCTGCTATTTCTTACACGGAAAGAATTCACCAAGTGACACAATAATCATCCATCTGTTGTGGGCATGTTAAAGAGATGACACTTTTCCATTCGTCTGTTTATTTTTGCCATTGTTAGACCCATTTGGAGTCCTACTTAATTGAAACAAGTGATGCAAAATACGTCACAGTACGGTATATCTAGATTAGGGAAATGTAGCAGTGTTAGCACATTTAGGAAATAAGAGCTTGATTATGAGTATTATTATTGACTTATTTATAAAATATTATGAATGAGAATATTAATATGCTGCCTTATTTGGCTTCTGTGAATCACAGTATGAGTATGTATTTTGTGAAACCGGTTCATAAAAGCATTTAAGAATGTGGTTTTTATATGACTAAAATATTGTGATTTATGTTTTTCACTAAAAGAGTTTTTCTATGACAACCCAAATAGCTTGATTTTATCTACAGCAATTGTAATAGCAGCTAGGTATGACTGTATATTTTCAAAGCATTACTATGATAGAGAAAAAAATGAAGAAGCTCTTTGAAATCGGGAGTGAGTTTAGCTTTTATTTTTTTCCTCATAAAAGTAATTTTATGGTCTGTAGTTCCTATCTTTGAATTCAGTAGCATCATATCTGGGGAACACAGGGGAGGATTACCGTTTGTTAGTAGTTTAGTAGTCAGTACTTGATGCGGGAAGTAACCAGATTAAACTGTGTTTGGATAAAAGAGAAACTGTGGTGGCAGTATTAGTAATAGATGTTCCTCTGAAATGTGAGAGGATACTACATCTAGCTGTGGAGCCACAGAGTGGGAAAGGAGGAAAACCATCACTCTGACCTCCTGTAGGTAAACTCATTTGCCCACATTAAGTGTCAGCTTCTTCATCTTTCAAAACATGTGAATATGAAGAGGTGTGCTGTGATGATTGATGATTTGCTAATGCTTATAAAAACACCCTGTGGCCCAATAAGAAAGGTTATGTTGCAGTCACTCTTGCACTTAGCAGTGTGTTGTTCCTCTGAAGATCTCACTCTCAGCCCTGAGGTTTTCTGAAAGGCTTCATATGTGAGTGTGCACATTAAGATACCTTCTGAGTTTCCAATGAAGGGGTTGTTCCCTGAAAAGCCAGTCTTGTTGGTAAGTCTCTGGGGAGACTTCAAAACTCATATTCTTGGAATCACGATGCCTGGCTTGAACAGTAGCAAGCAAATTCAAGATTGCCTCCATTAAATAATAATGTGCTGGTATAACAGGAAATGTCACTGGTCCCTGGGGTTATAAGCACTCTTTAAATCAAATTATATCAGAGAAGTTTTTGTCTTAAGCTTTGCTTTGTACTATTTCTCTGGAGGAAAAGATTCCTTAATTTGTATTTAAAATAAGAGGTTTTGTTCATCACAATGCTTTGTCACTGCAGTATAGAAGTTCGTTTTTATTCTTTCTATTCACTGATGGCTTTTCTACCCCAGGTTGTATATGTGTGGTTTAAACAGAAAGGGGTGAGCAGCCAGTCATTCAACCAAATAGAATGTATCTGAAGGTCAAATTAAGATGGCACATTTGTTTCATGACCTGATAAAGCTGCAATGTTATTCTTTTGACAAAAAATTCTTCTAATCCGTCTTTAACATTACGCTGGGAAAAAACAACAACAACAACAAGAACAAAAACCTGCCCTTTTAAGACAATTCCCTTTGCCTGATTTAGCAGAATTCTTTCTTTTGACATAATTTTACAGCTACAAATGGCGTGAGATGCAACAAGCAGAAAGTATTCTGTTGTGCTTCAGGGTCTGAGACAAACATTCTGATTTGAAAGTAAAAAAGTTTTGATGGGCATTCAAGGGTATCTAAAGAATGTGGTGCAGTCTTGTCATAATGAAATATTTCAGGGGTGAAAATAATCTCAATTTAAGTCTTTTTTCTTTTTTTTTTTTTTTTTTTTTTTTTGAGTAAATGTTTGGAATGTGATAAACGTTCGAAACTTTGAAATTTTGTCTCCAAGGAAAAATCTCATATTCAACATTTTAAATTTTCCTCATGTGATGTGAATTTTACATTTGTACTTCCCCTCTCCTCAAAATCAGGGTAACTGAAACCTAACAGATCTAACTAGAACTGCTATCACTGTCAAATATACTGTCTTAAGAAAGCTCCTCTATGTATGAAGTCTTTATGAGTTGTTTCAATGATATTAGTATCATGAGTGCATTAGATATGATAACATGGGGCATGTGCTGAAATGTTGTGTCCACCCAGATGTTCAGTCATGCGGCTCTCCTTTCATAATCAGCAGAAGCAAATGCCCACTTTCATGTCCTGTGATTCAGTTCTAAAGGAGACATATTTATCAGTCAGATGAGTGGTAGCTTCAAATTGCTTGACTCTTTCTGTTGACTGCAAAAATGGGCTATAAGGTAGGAATCCTATGAGGGCACACTATAAATGTGATAGAATGTCTATTTTCTTGGTTCTCAGTCAGCTTAAACAGAACAGAACCCTTAAAATGTCCCAAATGGGGCTGTTCTGGGTAAAGATGGTATGCGCATCTCTTGGTGCCCAGAAAACTGTAAAGATACGAGAAGGAGTCAGTTGGTAATTTTGGGCACCTCCAAGCTCTGGTGGCAGATGAGGAGGCTCCTTCAGCTCATAGTTTTGGTGGGTTTGGGGACTGTAACTCATATGTGCTAAGACCTCTGTATTTGGCCTTATGAACCGGGGAACCCAAGAAAAGTGAATGTTATTAGCCAAGAAGAAGTGGAAAATGCATTAAGTGCGAATTCAGAAAAACGAATACTAGATTTTCAACACAAGCTTATTTCCCACTAACCTTGAGTTTTATTAGTCCTACAATAACAGTAACTTACAAGATGTAAGAAAATATCCTTTAGTAAGACCCCTTTGAGATAACTTCTAGCCTAGTCAAGGATTTCGTAACACTTATTCAAATATGATGTGTGCATGCACATTTTAGGCACAGTAATTGTAATAGCAGCTATGTGGCACGTGTATATTTTTCAAAGCATTTCAAAGCACATTTTCATACTATTATATATAGTTTCAATTGCCCTATCTCAGCATTTAAGAAACACACATCAAAGAGTTTTAAATCCTGCCAATCCTACCAGCTCTGTTTTTCCTTTTCTACGTAATTAAGTTAATCTTTCAAGGCAAGTTGACACATGTAGTCAATTGGTTACACGGATTTTTAGGATCATATTTCATTTTCCTCTAACAGGCTATTAACTATTATAAAATCTAATTTAGGAAATTTCCTACCTGTGCTGACAGTTCCTTATTATTAAATCCAAAATGTATATATGCTGATTGATTTGTGATTTAAACCCTTGTCTTCTGCAATGCTCCAGATAATTTATCTAGACAATTTCTTTTGCCGTCAAATATTAAGAGGGAATAATTCACTGTGTTATGTGCAGTTATTTGCAATAATAGTGATTTGATTGGTAATATTTCCAGAATTCCAGACACTGGCAACCTAAGCTACAATAAAAAGCTATTGTAGTTCAGTTTGTTATAATTTTCCTCACATTTAGCTTCTTTCATGCATTATTAGTTGAGCTGTGAAATTTATAGGCAGCTTGAGAAACAAACAGCTACCTAGTATGGAGCGTCAAGCCTGCTTTTAGTGACTGCTGGCATCTTGACTGATATGGTATTATGCTGAAAAAGTGGTATATAAACAGTTTACTGATGAAGGAAGAGTCTTTAATTGGGAGTTTGACCAAAGCCAACCAGATATTAGAGAGAAGGTCATGCACAGAAAATTGGTTCACTGATAAATGGCATGAGCATCTGCAGAATGAAATCAGGGACTTTGCATGACTGATTGCCAGAAGGGAGAATGCAGTATAGTCTACAAGATAAAAGATTTAATATCACAAGTGAGATGATGCTGGGTGGGCTGCTGCGCCTCACACACCACTTTGAGTCGGGAGTAACTTCTGAATTTGCTGAGCCAGCTTGGGTTTCTTTCCCACCCCGTTGCAGAGCTTTTTCTGGAGGTCACATGTCTGTGTTTATCACCACTTGTTCCTGCATCCCTGTAGAAGCATCATCCAAGGGAGATGAGCCAGGGGAGGTGGATGGAATTGCTGTTTGTTGACCATTGACTTACAGACCCGCCGTAAGCAAGCCTTTCCAGCTGGCACCAGGGGAACAGCTACAGTGGAGGACAAATGTAGGACTGTTGCATTCAGTGGAATTAGTCCAGGCTCGCAGTAATTCAAGTAAGTGTCCTGTTGTTGACGATGGCACGGCTGTTGTTGCTATGAGAAACCAACCACATATTGGCAAGATTAAATTTTTGTCATGTTTGTTTACCTTTTCATTAGAAAAGCAAACAAATTGCCTATAGCATGGTCAGGTTAAGATAAGATGATGTGTTTTTTAATTGTTCCTAGTGTGAAAATATGGTTTCTCTTTAGATGTACTCTTAAAATATCCTAAATAGGGGAACTAGCATGTTGTGGAAGTTGCAGAGGAGACAGTAGCAATGGCACTTTTTTCAGCTCTGTATATTTGCCAGGAAGGGATTCTGTCTTCTAAACAGTAGCTCTTTCTTTCTGTCCTTTGTTGCTAAGTGTACGAGAACAATTCCCAAAGCTATTGCACTGGCAGAAGGAAACACTTGTTTCATTTAATATTTTCCACCATGGTAATTGTGATAAGCTCCTTCCTCACAAATTTTCAGTATTAACGCACCACCTGTGGACATGCCTATGCAGTGGTACAAGCCTCTGATTTGATGTATGCACCATTAGTGGTCTGAGTTTAAACCACACATCCCATACTAGTCTTTCTGTGGAAAGTGTTTACAGAAATGTTTATAGAAAACTTATTTTTGACTGTGGCATGGGTGACTGACAAAATGTGTGTGAATGGCTATTATGTCAAGTAGGTACTGATGATCAGAGTAAATATTCTGCCCATGCCCCATTTTATCCCAACTAAGCTGTCTGCTTGAGAAATCAGGATGCTTCACGCAGGGGAAACAATGTAAATAACCACCTGACTGAAGGTCAGCTGTAAGAAAATTAATTATGCTTACTTATGGTGCATTTCTACACTGCTGTGCTAAGAATAGTTCATTTAAAGCTGCAATGCAGCTCGCACTTGTAGATATGTTTCCTCAGGTAGTCTTGAATCCCATTTTAATGTTTCATTCCAATATCTAATGTTGCTTTTGAAAGCCCTTATGGGTTCTTCCACCTTCTTTACTTCTTTCTCTGTGTACCAACTTGAGAAAATACAAAAACTTTTGAAGCCCAGGATTTATTTCCTCTTTCAGTGATTGGGGGTAAATCTGTTACAGTAGTCAAAACATGGAATGGGTTATTATATCTTCTCTGAGTTTTCTCCTTGACAATGTGGGCTGAAAATGTAAACAATGAAAGAACTGCAGAGCATGTACAAACACACACAAGAACACTTACACACTAGGCCAGAAAGAGCTTCAGAAATTTTATTCCTGTGCTTCACTCTGACTTACACCAATTGTCCAATTTATATGTTTTGGAGAAACAGGAAGTTCTGAAGAAGTGCTCCTTCAGTATGGCATGGTGGAAGCAAGCTTAAGACCTAGTAAAAAAGAAAAAAAGTTATTAGGACACCGAACTGAAAACAACTGTTTTATTTTTCTGTATCAAGTATGTGAACCATCCCGTCCCTCTTAACTTGGGAATTTCTCCTGTAACCTCCGTGAGCTAGTTAGCACACATACAATAAGCAGCTTTCAAATCTTGCCTGAGGTTTAGTGTCAATTCATGCTGCAGATCAAAATGAAGCTTCTAATCAGATGTATACCAGTAATTCAAAACATTTCTGCTGGCATTTCATCGACTTGGGCTGCATCTAAGAGAAGAATATGACCAGAGGTTGAATAAGGCCATGTTTATTTTTTTTTTCTTGTACTCAGCTGCGTTATTTGTACTATGCAAATTATTAGTACTGTTCTTAGAAATTAAGAGTCCCTTTTATGAAGGATCAGAAATAGCAACAACAGTTTTTATTGCCTCCTATAAGTCATTCCAGCTGATGGTAAACTTAAAAAGGGCAGTGTCATAGTCTTAGAAGTGCCTTGGGGAGAGCTGGTTAAGTTTTATTTTACCGACCTTCCCTGTTGCACCAACCTGTCCACATGTACCTGATTTACAGTGACAACTGAGTACTTTCATTTTGGCTGGTTTGGTATGTGAGTAGCTTCCGATTACCTGATACATACATATCATCCAGATTTAGTTTAGCAAACACTTTTGTCATGCTAATAGCTTTGTGGAGAAATTTAGCAGGGACCTGGGAGAAATTGAGCTTTATCACATGCCCTGTCACCATTTTGAACTTTATTTTAATCTTACTTCTGAGGTAAGGGTGTAAAACAATATTAATTAATGATTCATAGAATCTCACTGCATGTCTGCATAGCTTATAAGCCTGCACTGAATACACTTGGTAGGTGCTTCTGAATTGCATGAGTCTTTCCAGGTTTACTTTGAATAAAAGGAAGATCTTACGCTCCCTGCCACAAGCTGTATCTTGGATCATGTAACAATGGATTTCAGAGCTGGTTTTACTGCCTTTCTATAAGTTTACTACACCTGGTAGCTGCAGAACAATGCAGCAGCAGTCTGTGCACATTGAGTGAGCTTACACACACAGAGTGGGGAGAGAGTCAGCATCACATTACCAAAATTGATGTGTTGATATGTGTATTTGTGGGTCAGCAAGATTTTTAAGCATGTCCCCCCTTGAAACCCCTGTGTCGTCACTCCCGACTTCAAAAGAATTGCACAGTCACCATCTTAGATGGTCTGACGTTGCCAGGCTGGGTTACTTGTTTTGGCCCATTCTCTCATTTCCCCTGTTCTATGATGTTAGATTTATTTCTGGTCTAAATTCTAACAGCATGAAACTCCATTGCGTCATACTAAGTCACACTGTTATTACACCAGCGCAGCTGCATTCATAATCAAGTCTTCTATGGTGGTGATCAGCCGCTAAAGGGGTAGAAACCTGAATCAGCATATATTTTTGGAAGAGTGTCACTGATACCAGCTAGTACTGCAGGCAGCCTGGATCTGAATGAAATGGGGGAAAGATGTTTTTGCTTGTGCAGGCTATTTCTGCTCTATCACGCAGATGGGTGCATGTGTACCACTATGTCTTTATCTAATGGCCTACTGCCTCCTTAGTGTGGCTTGTAAATGCACATTTGACTGATAAATGTTCTTCTGCTCTTGAATGTGGCTTGTCTTATTGCTTCTGTAATATCTTTCATGGGCTTAAAATTTCAAATGGGCTGCTTCTGAAATCTATGTGCATCTGTTGATGTGTGTAAATCTTATATGACCATATCTTGCATGAGCCAAATTTATGCATTGTCATTTCTGCAGCCAGAACTAAAATCCCTAAAAGGTTTAATATCTGGGTCTATTTACGCAGAATTTTGTCTCATTTTGCTTTCATAAAGGGAGTTTTCCACCTACCCTATATCACAGAAGCACAGAATTGTTAGGGTTATCTTTCCTTGAAAAGTGCAAGAACCTTGTGCCACGCAAGTTATGGCAATGTCACACTGTGGCCTTTTTAGCCTCTTGCAGTGTGCATATGTCAATAACAAAGAACTTCAGAGAACAAATATAATCATGTTTTCACATATGTCTGTTATCAGATGAGTAAAATAAAATAAGAAAATACTTTAACTCAAGCAGTACAGCTTGTGACCTTCTATTTTTTTCCTCTGGTTATCTGACGCGGTCATGGATTTGTGACAGTGATTAATGTAATATACCAGCAGTCAGTCCTTCTAGGATAGGCACAGGTCTACGAGTGCACAAAAACCTTCCCAGCTTTCTTCCTTCTGTGTTTCTAGCATAAGAATATTTGGATCATTAGCCAATGGTAGATAAAAAGGGACTTAATAATTGACACTTGAGTATTTTTTCTGGTTATATCCAGTGTAATTTTTCATACGTTTGAAAAGAACTGTCAATGAATATGAATCTGAAAACTTAGATTTTTCACACTGTTGCTCATTACTTCATATCTGAAGCATTATACCCCTTGAAAGCATGCTAGTAGTTGAAATCCTTAATGAAATCTCTTTAAGTGACATGGAGAATAAAACTTTACCTTTATACCTATACTCAGTGGGCACAACTCCATTTCAGCTGGCCTGAAACATACTTCAGCTGGGAGCATGAATGTCCACAACCCTTTTTTTCACAAAATTACTCTAGAAACCTGTTCCATACTGGTAGCCTTCTAAGAGAAACAGTATTTCTTCCTTCCCACCTTCTTGTTAGCCATGATTTCTTGTTGTGGTTTAAGTCCAGTCAGCCACGTAGCTTGCTCACTCACTCGCCCCCGCCTTCCTCCCCTGACTCCCAGAGGGATGGGGAAGAGAATCGAAAGAATGTAACTCCCACGTGTTGAGGTAAGAACAGTTTAGTAACTAAGGTATAACACAAATCACTGCTGCTACCACCAATAATAACAATGATAAGGGAAACAAGGGAAGCGAATACAACCGCTCACCACCCGCTGACCGATACCCAGCCCGACCAAGCAGTGATCTAACCCTTCCGGGTAACTGCCCCCAGTTTATATAGTGGGCATGACGTGCTGTGTTATGGAATACCTCTTTGGCTTGTTTGAGTCAGGTGTCCTGTCTCTGCTTCCTCCCGGCTTCCCCTCCTGCTTGGCAGAGCATGAGACTCAGAAAGTCCTTGGTCAGAGTAACCATTACTGAGCAGCAACTAAAAACACTGGTGCTATCAGTGCTGTTCCAAGGCCGAAAGTCAAAAACACAGAGCTGCACCAGGTACTAAGAAGGAGAAAAATGACTGCTACTGCTGAACCCAGGACATTTCTGAACTGAGGTTTTAGAGTTCCTAGGCTATAATCTATTGCCCAGGATGCCTGATGAGATTCATCTGAAATTTCATGGCTGAAATCTGGGGGAAAAAAAAAAAAAGGACTAATAAATAATTTTATTTTTTTTTTCCTTCAGCAAACCTGCCATCCTGGCACTGCAATTGTCTGCACCTGACAGATTATCCTATCCATTTCAAACTCATTTACCTTATGAATAAACTATAATGAATTTACAAACAAGAAAGGCCCCAAAATAGGGACACTTGTGTAATGGCAGCTATTTAACAAGCCCCCTTAATCTTGGTAGTGACCTAACCCCGTGTAATACAGAAAACTGTCTGAATCCCAGACAATTTTTAAAGATTGGGCCAAAAGAAGAAGGCTTTTTGTTAATATTTTGCTTTAATAACTGGCAGTGTGGGTAGCTGTAAGAGCTGCTCTAGGACATTATATAATCAAAGAAACAGTAGATGAAACATTTATCAAGTGAAAAGAATTCCAGAAAGCTATGACAGGAAGGCATGAGCTCTGGAAGCACTAACATAAAGTTTGCTATAAATCCCATACAGAAATAGCCATAAAAGCCCAAGAGTGTTAGCTGAGACAGTGTGTAAAAACTGAGATCTCTGCAGTTTTTATTTTCCATAATGCTAAGGAGCTTTGTCAGATCCCACAGTCGTATGTTTCTTACAGGGAGCCCAGATAAATAGCGCTCACCAGACCACTCCTGTGTTCTGCTTATCTCTCCCTCTGCCCAGTGTTCCCACTGCAGGAGGTGCTCAATATTTCATAGGATTTAGCCTGAAAAACTCCATATATTTGGTTCTGCTTGAGCTCCAGCCACTCTTCTTTTCCTTTTTTTTTTTTCTCTTATTAATAGCAATATTATTGGTACCAGCTGTGCAAAGTGGAACATAAAACCCCATCCTTGCTTTGTATTACTCTGTGTTTGATTTCTTGTGGAGAGAAGATCCTGTATTCAGGGAGCGCATGGCCAGGCTGTTTGTCTGAAGGCCAGTTTTTGTTCTGGGTTGGCAGTATGGTATTTTTTGTTAGCTTCCCCTCTGCTATCGCTGCAGCTGCACCTGGCAAGAGGAAGCAACCCACAATCGAAAAAGCTCATCAGAACAATAATGTCTGCTTCTCTCTTGACAGGTTAATTAATTGCATGCCATTATATTTTGTGTGTGGTTCTGGATGGTTTCGGTACTTTTCTTTCAAGTGTGTTTCCCAGCAGGGTTTGAAAAGCCTGGTGCATTGTCTGCCTGTCACTTCAGATGGGGCTTGATAATAGAAAGAAGAGATGGAGAGGAATAGCAAGAGAGAGAGAGAGAGAGAAAATGTTGGGGTGCTCCAATTAAGAAATCTGACCCACTGACAAATGGGGTAAAATCATGATTATGCCTAAATAGAAAACAAAAGCTTTGTTTCATGAAATTTTGGGGGGTGTTGAAGTCTGTTGCATAGTCCTTTGGAAGGCAAGGAAAGGTGGACTCCACAGTCCAGGGCTGTAGTCTGCAGTATGCATTAACTCCACAAAGACTTTTACATGGTCTTTCACTTCTGCTGTGAGTGTCCTAATCCCAGCTGCTGGCTGTTTTGCTGGGAAACCTCTTTTGTGGGAGGGAGGCAGGGAAGAGCAGAAATTAAAGTCTGTCTTGGAGAGGCTGGAATTCCCAATGAAGATTTCATGAACAGTTTTTCTGTGAATAAATGCAGCTTTTCACCTCTTGGATTTTATTATGTTAGAAATTAGAGTAGCAGCATACAAATGATGTGCTAGGGCTAAGAGAGTTCACCAGACATTATGTTTTTTTTCAAACTGGGTTGTTTCCAGAGGTTGCATAACACCTCTTTATGTCCTCCCACCCAAAAATATATCGAGGCTTATGGGAGGAAGACGTTTGTCAGTTTCCAGTGTTGTTGGAAAATCCATTGCCACAGAAAGTTTTAAAAGACCTAAGTTCCATATTCATGTATTAAGACCATCTTGGATAAACAGGGTAACATATCCATGTCCACATTCAGCATAAAGGAAGATATTATTAGAAAAGTGGTATTCGTATGAAAGTGTGTAGGTTTGAAGGGCATCTGTCATATGACCTGAGTCAGGAGCTGCTTCTCCACACAAGAAATTGTCAGTGTAAGACCCTGAATCCCGTGCACTGTGCTATCTTTCAAAATGCTCTCAGTAATGTGCAAATGCACTGGAGTTGGTAATGTCTGTTGTTTGGCACTGGAACATCAGGACCAGTGCTGTGGCCTGGTGTCTGCCTGCCCTTGCCATTGTGAGATGGAATTGAACTCAGGATCAGGAAGCATTAGAAGCTCCTGGGATCCAAAATCTCAGCCCACATAGTACATATGGTATCCAGATCATTCTGGAGTACTTGAGCTGGGTGGATGAAAAATATTCCGTGCAGGTAAGATTATTATTAATTTTAATTTAGCAAGTAACATTTCTTTTCATTGTTTTCCTCTAGAAAAGGGGGGGGACTCTATTTGCAGACAGAAGTCACTGTTGTTGTTGTGAAATAAGATGACTTTATTTATGACAAGGCAAATGTCTTGCAGGAATAAAAATCCCCTTTGTAGCAATAGCCTTCCATTTGTTGAGTGGGCGTGCTGCTCTCAACCTTGGTGCCTCCTGTAAGTCTCATCTGACACCCTCATCACATGCAAGTCCTGCATCACCCTCATCCGACACCTGTCAGTTGTACCTCTTCCTATGGGCCAAACTCATAATTGCACTGAGAGACAAGCACCAAAGCTGCCTGCTATAAAACTGCAGATCAAACATGATGATGTAGAAGTGATTTGTATTTGAACTGGAAATGGAATGTATTACGAACTTATGAATATAGCATACATGGTAAACCTTACTGTTGAATATTTTTTTGAGGGCACGGGAAATACCTGAATGGCTGTCATAACATTTGAATTGTTGCATATCCTTTACTAAATGAAGAAGCAGTATTTTATTGCTAAAATAGAGCAGAAAGAAGACCTCTCTCTGCCATGTGCTGCAAATCAGAAAGAACCCTCTGTTGCACTTAAGTTTGCTTATGTTTCCCCCAGTCTTCCAGGTTTGTCACATACATTCTCTTAATGCATCTCTGCTGTTGCTTGCAAGTAATTCTGCACACTGCAAGTGGTAAAAAGTGATAATTGTAGACTATTAGACTACTTTAGTGAGCATCATCTCTCCTCGTAGCTTCAGTCAGCAGTCCCCCCCAAAAAATTCCAAACAAACAATACAGCACACAACCCCCTATTTGAATAAAGAGTGATGCTTTATTGCAGCTATTGTAATTCTGAACATAGAATCATAGAATCGTAGAATAGTTAGGGTTGGAAAGGACCTTAAGATCATCTAGTTCCAATCCCCCTAACATGGGCAGGGATACCTCACATTAAACCATACCACCCAAGGCTCTGTCCAACCTGGCCTTGAACACCGCCAGTGATGGAACATTCACAGCTTCCCTGGGCAACCCATTCCAGTGCCTCACCACCCTTACAGTCAAGAATTTCTTCCTCATATTCAATCTAAACCTCCCCTATTTAAGTTTGAACCCGTTACCCCTTGTCCTCTCACTACAGTCCCTCATGAAGAGTCCCTCCCCAGCATCCCTATAGGCCCCCTTCAGGTATTGGAAGGCTGCTATGAGGTCTCCACACAGCCTTCTCTTCTGCAGGCTGAACAGCCCCAACTTTCTCAGCCTATCTTCATACGGGAGGTGCACCTGTCCCCTGATCATCCTCTTGGCCCTCCTCTGGACTTGTTCCAACAGTTCCATGTCCTTTTTATGTTGAGGACACCAGAACTGCACGCAATACTCCAAGGGAGGTCTCACGAGAGCAGAGTAGAGGGGCAGGAGCACCTTCCTCGACCTTAAGGGAGAAAGAGCCTTCACAGTTCAGAATCATTTGTGTGTAATAGTGTTTTTGTTAGGAATTAGGAGGCTGTAAAGAACACAGTTGCCACGAGCATCCTCCTAATTTTTTGGTTTACTTCATGAAAACCACCGGCAACTGACCTCTGTTGGTATGTCATATGCATATTTCAACAGTGACAACACTTGTAATTCCATGTACAAGTAACCTGCTCCTTATTTAAGAGAATTACATGAACAGCTATAACTGGTTTTGAAAGGAGAGTGACAGCAGTAAATACCCCATGTAGACTTTAAACTGGAAATGGGAACTGCGGAATGTGCCTCCATGCAGCACTGCATGCCACTCCTTTGCAGAAACAGTCTCCAGTGAGCTTAGACAGTCTGGTAGTGCCAGTGGCGGCAATTCATTCTCCTAGAGTGCCACTCTGGGTGTAATTAGCAGCAAGATCTCAAGTCATGTCAAAGACCCGCTTTACTACATGATTTCCGAATTCTGGTCTTTGCCCCAGAATCTGTCTAGAGAATTGCGTTCCCTTAGTGTAGATTTTTCACTGCATGCTATATGGATTGTTTCTCATTGCTGTGAGGGTTGTTGTAAAGATACCATCCCAAATGATAACCAGGACAGAGTTATTTTCCTTCAGATAGCCCAAAATCCTACTTGCATGGAGGAAGAACTGCCCCAGCCAGTTCAATGGCATATTGACTCCGATGCAGAAATGATAAGTATTGATATTCCTTGATGCTTTACTGCAGGTGAATTTTAGTCTTCTAGGGCATCTAAATGTTTATACTTAGTTTATATTTCTTCCCACACTCCTTTGTGTGAGGAATTTAATTATAAAGTTCCTGGAATAGGTCCACTGTGTATGTTCTACTACTGATTTTTCATAAGTAAGCTATTAATGTAAATGAAAAAAAGATGAGGTTAAGACTTGCAAGAAAAAAAGATTCATTTATTTTCTGAATGACTGTTGCATCTCTGAAAGAGACAAGAGTTGTTATAAAAAGCAAAAGTGCAGCAGATAGACAGTAGCTTTGCCCAGGTTCCCCCAGGTTGGGAAGGCTGCTTGTGAAGCCTGACACGTTGGCATGAATTCTTTTGTCCATTTCAGCACCTGGTTCTGAAGAAATATATGCTGTGGTCGATTGACAGGTTTGACACAGAAATTCATTCCTCAGTTTTCAGGAGGCAAGTCCCATATGTTTCCCCTCTGCTGCTAGCATGTTCCCTCTCATCAATAACAAGCTCTTGAATGAAGAAATCTTCAGCCGGATGGTGGTCTGTACACAGCAGTGCTGGTATTTGTCATTGTGCTAATTAGTCCAGCCGCAAGTATAAGGATTAGTGTCAGTCCCTAGGGCAAACTGGTGATAAATCTCTAAGAGAATGTTTAAGCTAAATAATGTTGGCAATGCAGATGGTATTAAAGTAATAGAAATACGTTTGAAATGGTGCTGTATGTGTCTTCAATGCTAATGCTTCCAATGGCAATAGCTTAGAACATAATCTATGTATTAAATAACTGTGCAAATTGGATTTGGAAATATTCATGGGACGGAGGGCTGGAGGTGCCTTTTGGGTCTCTGAGTCCAATTCTCTGCTATCTCAGGCCCAGTGTCATATAATCCCTCTTATAAACTTGTGTAATCTTTTTCATATGCTTAAACATGCTTCTCCCAGAATCTAGAGGAGGGACTTGAACTATCTTTCATCTCAGTTCAAGTGTCTGCTTTGAACAAGACAGGAATGAAATCCAAATGTCACAGTTGTCTGAGTAGCCTAATAACTGTCGTACTGGTGGCTTTTCTCTTTCTTACGTTGCCTTTCTCAGTTCAACTGAACCGTCACTTCTGCATCCTTGGAGACAGGGGTAAATGGAGTTTTAATGCATTAAAAACTGGAAGTAAGCTACATATAGTTTTTTTACCTATCTTTAGGAAATCCATCAACAAGATTTTGGGTAACTGGTTGACCAATGCAATTCTTTTGCACCATGGAGCCAAAGGATAGATCTGAAAAAACAATGTTGTCTGGGGTGATGTGCTCAGTTCCTGGGAGTCCGGCTAAGCGTAGCTGACTACTGTTTCAATGAATAATTCAATGTCTCTAAATTTAGCTTTGATCTATGTGATTGTGTTGTGAGCTTGAAACATATTCACATACATCACACTCAGGAGCTTTAACAGCCTTACCCTTCCTCCCGTCATAAAAACACCCTTCTGACCTCAAGCTCTTCTCCAGGTGCATCACTCTTTCAGCTGTACCAGTGTTTGGGTATGCAGTTCATCAGTTTAGGTATCTCAAACATTATGATTTTTTTAAATCTTGGAAGACTTTTAAGTGGCTCCTGTGAGATCATGGAGGGTTTCCAAGGACCCACTCTTGTCTGGCCTAGGAAAAATTTAAAGCTGAGATACTGCTTTTATTTTGTAGACCATCCAGTGGTTTAACTACAGAAAGGCATAAATCTTCCTCTGAAGAGGAACTGTTTTAATTTTATTAGAGAGCAGATTTGTTTAATTAAGGTCAGCATTTATTCTATGCTCTTTTCTACTTTCCTGGAATCTAGCACATGGGGGAGGAAGTCTTCAGCCCGAAAGTAAGGCCAGGTTTAGAGGAAGAAATGATAACTTTTATTAGATCATTTGGAAAAAGCAGATGAGTTCACAGAAACATGTCACATAAAACTACACAGGGAGAGTACAGTGGCATAAAGATCCTGATGAGGTTGTGAATGGAAGCAGAAAAGGTATCTGAGAGTGGCTGAGCCAGGAGACCAGGGTCTGGTATCAGTGCTGGAGCAGAAGGAAGATGAAGTTGCTTTGGGAGATGAGAAACAAGAAGGTGATTGTGATTTATGTCAGAGAAGAAGGGCTTGAAGATCCTCCAGAAACATGAAGAGAGGTAGAAAGATACAGAGATTGAGGCTAAGAGGAGAAGAGGGTTGGCTGAGCAAACTGCCTGGGACAGAGAGCCAGGGTAGCATGTGAAGTGAAGGCTGAGGCTGGAGGGAGACTCAGATGGAGGGGAGGTGCATCAGCTCTGGAGAGCAAGCTGCACATGAAAATAAGGAGTGATTTGAGATACAGGACATGGATATACAAATAAGGTAAGAAGTAGCTGAGAAGAAGAGAGAAGAAAAGTCTGGGATCCAGTGGTAAACCTGAGAGTGGAGCTGCTTTTTGAAAAGGGGAGTGAGGACAGGGAAGTGACAGTATCAGGGCAGTGGCACAGTGGAATCTAAAATGCAGAGAATACCAAACTATGGACACATGGGGAAAAAATCTGTACTCCCTAGAGGTTTTTCATGTCAGAACCAGGGAGCTTGAGACTTTGCTAGTGCAAATGGCAGAGGAATTTTATCTACTGAATTGCAACTGTGACAGTTCTCATGAGAAGCCATAGGATGCAGTTTCTGGATTCATAATTGGCTTTTATTCAACTTAGATTACTCCACAAAACCTGCTGCATTGGAAGTTCATTATTAAGGCCAGCATACCAACCAGCTAAGATTTAGGTAATATCATAGTCTTGATAGCCTACAAGGCTGCAGTTAGTAAACACCTACACCACCATCATCTGTGGTGTAAGTATGAAAAATTCAGCCAATGCTCCTTAATTAGTGTAAGTATAAGGAAGAAAGAGCTTTAAGTCAAAAAAGACCTGATAATAAGCTGTTTAAAGGCCCAACATACACTTTTGAATGTCTTGGAAATGACTCCATCACTTCAATTTTTTAGAAGTAGTTCAGCAATTTCTATTCCAGCAGTTGCAATAGAAGTCTTATTATGTTGTACAGGAAAAGTCACAGGTCTGGAAAACTTGTAAATGATTCTAGTATGTTTTGATTAGATTTGGGATAACAAATGTTATATGGTTTGGTTGTGAAGCTGCTCTGGTGAGAGCAAAGATGGGCTCTATTACAAATCTTGATGGCTGTCGAGCTTCAAAATCTTAAAGTTTTCTAAATTCACCCAGGCATAATTTTGAATTAGGCCATCAGGCTTGTTTTGAGTGAGAGAAAAAGCAAGACATAAATGAGCCTGAGTGCTTAAGTGAAACAGAGATGATAGGGCTGAAAATGTTTCTGTAATTTTAATGGACATGAGATTTATGTACTAGGCAAACTACATTATAATAGAATTTTCATGAATTTGTCTTCTTAAGAATTTCTCTCTTTTCTCCATTTGTCTGCATGGGTGTGAAAGTCTATTAATAATAAATAGTATTATACTGAATATTTTCTTTCCAATTTTGTCCCATTGAGCCAAATGAAACCTTTTCATGCTAAATCAAGTACAGAAAGATGCTGCCTATGCAGCATTTTAAGTTGCCAGGTCCCAGAGCCTAATCTCTGCTGAAATCATGTGAAGAGCAGCTAGTCTAGGGAAGGGAAACAAAGCATACTGAGAGGCTAATTCGACTCAGCATGTAAATTTGGGGCCTTCAAAATCTGCCATCTCCAGCCCTTTGGAGAATTTTGGCTTATTTCCGAAGATGCTCTTTTAGTAATAGGAAGCCTCTGAATGTCTGATACCAGACCCAGAATATAGACTGAGAATTTCTCTTTTTCTCACCTTTGCCTTCACTCCAGGAAGAACATCCATTACATTTTTGCAGCTGCTAGAAATATTTTACCTGTCTGATTGATAGCAATGTTTAATGAATGAGTGGCAGTGCTTTGCTTATCAGGTCACGTAGCCATGCAGACCTTTTCAATAAGGCAAGGTCAAAGTGAGCTTTGCTGATGCCTTTAAAAAAAAAAAAACAAGGTTTGTTAGAATATAAATGCCAAGTCTAGTTAAAAAAAATCATCACAGCTGGCTGTAAAACCTAAAATACTGCTGCAATAGTTACAGCTCGGAGAGATCACAAGTGAAACAAGCTTGATAAATTCAAGTGGATGGGAAAAGGAAGCTTCTGGAGGCAGCATAATTGCTTTTCAAGCAGTTCTGCTGAGTCTTCAGGAGGGTGAAACAGACTGTTATATGTGTTCTGTGTCCCCATGACATGTTTGACTTGGCTGCTCAATGTGACAACAAAGTGAGATGGGTTTGATTTTCCGGGTAGGAAACAGTACTGGGCATTTATGAAATAAGTAATTTTCTTGGGTGTGAGGCAGCCGGGGGTGGTGTACAAGAGAATGTCCTGGACAGCAGGACAGGTCTGTCCTAGGGACTCCTACTGCATGAAGTGTGCACACACACCCCCCGCCCCACTGAAGCACATTGTCACGTCTTCTTTCCAATTGTTCAGCAGAGAAAAAGTTTTCCATCCTGAGCAGCAGAACATGCCTATATGAGGGGAGGTTGGTAAATCAGTTTTGAATACTTTGGGAAGATGCACATCACAAATGCAATTAAAATACAGCATAATTTGTAACTGGTTTTCTTTATGAACTGCTTTAAAATGTAAATGTAAGATTTGTTGAGTCAGATGCAGATATGTATCTGGGTCAAACTGGTGTCAGACTGCTGATTTACCTGACAGCTGAATTAGAGTGTCTTAATTGTGGACCTGAATTTCTGGATATGAAAAGAGGCATTCATAGCCTTTTCATTTGTGCTCCAGCTCGTAATGAAAGACAACTGCTTTGTAGAACTGTAATAAATGAGAAAAGAATAAGCAAGCATGAGACATTTGTGTTCCCACTACTGCATGCGGATGGTAGCCAGTCTGGTCTGTAAATACTCCTGCACTATAAATCTATGAATAGTATTTACTTATAGGCTGTTTTTAAGCAGTATATCAGTAAAAGTATATTGACATATGTATTTTTTTCATTCAAATATGACTATGCATAGAATTATAGTAGCAGAATGTTAAGTGTTTTAAATTGAAAGCCTGATGATGTTAGCAGGAGAGGGTACAAATGAGGAAGAACTGTGCTGGGGATTTGAAAAGAGTAGACTTACCTTTCACAGGGTGAAAATGAAAATGTTGGCAAGACCTCTACCAACTGTGGCTTGATGTTGGTTGAGATATAGTAATAGCCAGAGTTTCCCAATTAGGATGCTAAAGTTGGGCCGTTGAATCTTTATGCAGACATTTAAAAGCCAGTTTAATGCTGACATTCCACCTTAGCCCCAAGAAGGAAGAGGAGTTATAGATTTTGAGAGGCATTAAATTGGATTTAGTTCCTGATACTTCGTGTATCATGTTTTTGGTTTTCTCTTGAAGATTTATTTAAAATGCTGTGTCAGTATCCATTCCTTAATCTTTGGAGAATGATAATGTGAGAGACTATGATTTATGACTGATGAAGCAAGTTGAGAATATATTTGCCTTGAGTTTGTATTATTTTAAATGCCAGTAGTTTTGTTAGTAGATGCTCATGGTATTTGGTATCTTACTCAGTATACCCAGATGCAATGCACTGAAAATGCATCACACCATAAAAACATATGCAGCTTTTCCCTTTTTTGTGTGTATGTGTGTGTAAAATGTTAATTTTCCAAGGAGAGCTTATAGCTAAGGAAGAACAGCAACTTTGAGAAATAGAGTTGTGAAGAGACTAATGATCTGTTTGGTGAGATGTTGGGTTTGGGTAAAATGAGCATTAATATTTAAATTTCATCCCACAGAAAATTAAATTATACAGTTCAGGTCATCACAAGAGCTCATTCTAAAATCACATTATGATTTTAGCAGTTTCCTGTTATCCAGATGAAAGATAAAGAGGGAAAAAATCTGTCATGTTAAAATCAGAAATGAGAACGATCTGTCAAATCTAAACCCAGAGACAACTCTTTTTAAAGCTGGAAGTGGTATCTAATTCTGTGATTTTATTCCATGTTAGTTGCTACTCATTAGAGTGAAGCATGCCATTTACTTTACAAATGCAGTTTCTTTTTCTGCTTAAGTAACATCCATAGATGAGTCGTATTTTCATTGAACACCCAAATCCTTCAAATTTATTGGAATTTTTATGGGGTTTCTCTTGTTAAGACTTTGGTTTTATATGACTGAGCAGACATAAAACTAGATTAAAAAAAATCTGCATCACAAGTTAGTTGTGACTGATTGGAAACAGTATGTGACATTGGCTTTGTTCCCTGTTTGACTGTGTCTTACTCTTACAGAACCAGGGGGATTTCACAAAAGTAACTGGGGTTTGAATTCCTGGAAGAATAAAAAAAGCTTGTGGAGAATATTAAGGGGCAAATACATGAAAGATTTACAGGGACAAAGCCTTTTCTTTCCTGCACCTTGAGAGAAAAAAATAAAAATGTCAATATCAGATCATAAAGTTTATGATGGGAATATTTAATTTTGGTATAGCCACTTATAGCTGTCTATACTAAGAAATAGTATATTATCAGGGTACATATGGAGAAAAAATTGCAAAATTAATATATCTGACTAAATTTTTGTAGTCAATGAGATTGGGTGAGTTTAATGCATAGATTAGCTTCCTTCTTGTGGTCAGGGGGTTAGTAGAAGGAAGGAACTGAATCAGTTACTTTTTTCAAACAGTTTGTATTGTATTCTGAACTCTGAAAAGATGAGGCTTAACCTGACAGATGTAAACAGACGTCACTAGAAATAATTTTTATATCTCCATAGTATAGACATCTTTTTTTATTTTGCAAAATTAGTATGATGTTTTTTAAAAAAGCTGCCTTCCTTTGGAGTATTTTGTTATCCAGCAGAAAAGTTACTCCATTTTGAGTGTTGTCATTAGCATGAATGGTCTGGTGGGAAAGCGAGGAACTCGGCTGTGGAAACTCCCCCATTCTTGTTTTGGTCAGGAAAAAGTAAGGTATTCAGTAAACTCTTATCTTTAGTAACAAAAGCAGGATTTTGGTTTTAATAGTGAGCAAGGCCATCAAAGTTGGTTTCTTTAAGAAATAAAATGCAGTTTCTTTTCTGTGTCGGTCTTTTTAGTCTACTAAGTATGATGGGGAGGATTATTGGCTTTTTAGAATTGTTTTAAGTTCCAGCAACATGCATGTATCAAGACTAGTAATATGCCTGTGAAGGTATTTATTTAAAGCAGGATTGTCACCTTTTTTCTCCAAAGGCAGTTCTGTACCTGCATTAGAGAATATTAAATGTTGTATTTCCAAGGGCTTATTAAATATTCAGTACTTTTCTTATTCTGTAGTCAAGCGTGTCAAGGGCAAGCCTTCTAAGTCCTGGAATGAAACACAAATGAACTGACACAACCATAAAAGCTGCTATTGAATACTCACATTAGAAAATACACTACACAGTGTGGAAATTTTAAGAGGAGGTGTTGAGATCGACCCCCAGAACCACTTGTATCCAGATGGGATACAGACTCTTTCTGGGAAAATACTTAAATATTGTGAGAGATTTTATTCAAAAGTCAACTATGAAACAAGAAATAAGGGTGACTGACAATTACTTGTGTGTTAACTGCTTCACTGTCTATATAACCTGTCCATCTTTGAATACTAAATAATACATAGAAATAACCTCTTTTAAGGGTGCAGGATGGACATACAAGGCATAGCTTGAATATGGAGTAATATTAGTCTGATTTTATGAATAACACACCTGAGCGTGAGGATCAGTTTCTAGCTCTGTTGCTGTTTTATTTGGGTTTGCATTGGAAAGGAAACTTGAATGTGGATTAGATGCGAGCCACAGCGTACTCTGACCAGGTGCCCTTTTCTGCTGTGAAGCAGACATGGCCTACAAGCCTGTTGTCAGGTCATTTGCAGCCACGATTCTTAAAGTGACCTTGATTTCTTCAAGGCACTTTAGGAGCTATGTGCAAGTTAAAGCAGGGCACTGGATGGACAGAAGTTTTGATAATCCACAGGCTGCTCAATTTCCAATCCAAGAATTGGTTGTTATTTTTGAAATTACCTTCAACTCTGAGCAGCTCGCTTCCCAGTGGAACACTGGATTCAAGTAGGAATCATAACTTCCAACAAGTTATATGGAGGCATTTGATGCTCACTTTAGATTTATGTGCTTCATTAAAAATCAAGTTGTAGATGATTAATCCACTTATTGTGAACATTAGTAGAACTCAGCAACAGAGTTCGGCTGATGATCCCATCAACTAGAGAAGCTGGGAGCTGGAATCTGTACTGACGTCTGAAATGTGATGCCAATACACATGGATAAAACTGGGTGCACACTGCCATCAAAATGTGCAAAGAGAGAATCAGTAGCTTACTGAGATTATTAACTACTTAGAAATGTTCTGCATGCTGTGTATTACATACTGAACATTTTTGTAACTTCTGGCAAAACCAGGCACAACTTTTTATTAATGTCATTTGTATTAATTTTGATTTTGAAAAAGGCTGATTTGGTGGCCCTGGAGTGTCTGTACAACCGTTCTCTCGCTTAGAAAAGTGTTGTCCCTCAGGGGAAAAAAAGAAGAACCTAAATGAAGAAAGATACATTTTCTCATCCATTGAAACAAACATGAAGCAAGTATTTTAAAAAAATCCCAAACTTGTAAGAAACGAGAGAACTGTGATTATTTGGATCTTATTTGGAAATTTTTCTTCAACTTTTTTTCCAAATAGTTTCAAGACATGTGCTTGGGCCACAATCTTTGGTTTAAAAAAGAGTGTTGATGAAGCTGTTTTGCTGTATACCAAGGCTGAAGTTGTGTTGCAGCTGGTCAAAACCTAAGTTTGCAGAACTTCTCACAGTGAAATGTTGCTTCGAACAGAAAATGATCTCCTTGCTGTGACTCTTCTGAAATTATGATCCAGCTAAATCCTTTTAGATTATGGTGTTCCATAAAACCAATCCAAACCAAAATCCCTAGAAAGTTGTGTGTGGTGCACCACATATTGTGGACATTAACAAGACTGTGGAATAGAACTTGGTTCGTTCCATCCAACTGACAGTCTGGAAGTTTGAATCTGAATCGACTTCATCTAAAATGTGGTGCTTGCCCACATAAACAAAAAAGGATGTGTTTTTAAAGGCTCATTGCCCTCAAAATGAGAGAAGATGGAATTAGGATGAAGCAGAAGGAAAGCATAAAGTGAGGCTAGCACATGACTTCATTTAATTTCTGTCATTACAAGTATTAGTGAAAAATATGGTAGAGTCTTTTCAACACATTGCCTAGTATTATGTAGTATAATACTAAGGAAGTATCTTTGTTAAAGTAAGTCTCTAAGCAATTTTATTTGATAAAATATTCCTTCGTGCATTGACCATTGCATTTTCTTTGTGCATGTTCTCTGAACCCTCTGACTACTCTGATAACATTGTAGGTCTTGTGTATGTTTCATCGTGTTAGGTTCTGTGCGAATTCTGTCCAGAATGTTCTGATCCAAGGAGTTTACACTTTAAAGCAAAAGCAACAAAAGATAAATGCCTTTTTTTCCTGTGTGTGTGTCTTTGCTAAAAACCAGTGAAGTATGTGCTATTCTGTGCATGGTCAAATGTATGCATCTCATTGTTTCATATTGCTATAAATGGAAACTGCAGAATTATCAAGAAATCTGTCACCAGATTAACAGTTTTTTCTTGCCTTTGTTCTAACCTCTGAAAGATGATTGTCTTTAGGATAACAAAGTAGGATACTCAGCAGATTTTGGAAATGACTGAATCTCTTTTCAGGGATAATGAAGTGCTGTTGAATGTAGGTAAAAATTTTGATCTGCTTTGCCAAGTGTACTGTGGCCTTTCACAGCATCAATGTTGAGCAAACCACTAATAAACAGCCTGTCGGGCAGTTCTATCTGTAGTCAATCCCTTGGTATTTGGCACTTTTTTAGAAAGGATCTGAACCAGAGTGGACTCTCTTTCTGAAATACAGCCTGGAAGCAGGTGCTAATTATTTACATACTATTAGATTCAGTGCATGGTTGAATGCGGAGTTAACCGCTATTATATCTGAGTTGTTGGTAAATTTTAGTTTGGCAAGATATACTGTAATTCTCTGTGCTTTTCAGGCTAAAAATATTCACAGTTTGAAATTGCCAAAGTGTTACTGTTAAAGAGGTTGCCCAATATTTTATCTTTTAAAAGTTCCCACCCGTATTGCAAACTATTTAGCTTCAGTGATTTTTAACCTCCATGGATTTATTTGCTTTTTCCCTCCTTCACTGTGTAGAAAGATGCTGGAGGATGCTCAATGAGTCTCCCAAGGGTCATTCTTAGCCCACCAGTTGCTTATAGTCTGGTACATTCCCTGTCCATGTTATGGAGAGGTTTTGCAAAGATCTGCTGAGATTAATTCACTTGGGTTATATAAATCTGGTTGTATTTGCTGACTCTAGTTGTTTCACACAGGACTGTGGGTTTTTCATGTATGTTGGTGTCAGGTGCCAGGAACAAATGAGCTGTGAATGTGCATCAGTTTTGTAGTTAGTGCAAAGGCAGAAAAGCCTGTTCAGTAAAAATCAGCCAGACAATGTCAGATTGTTTGCTAGGCTTGTGAGTAGAAGTTCAGACTGGATGATAAGTGTTCAGTTCAGTCCCTGAGTCAGTCCTTTCTGGAAGATAACAGATTTAGAGCATTTGTAATTGAGGAGCTTGGTGTAATACTTTCTTTCATTGATTGTGGAAAGGAAGCCATAAACAAACTGCAAATCTCTGATGTAGGTAGATATATGGGGGGTTTTTGATAGATATATCTTGTGAGTCCAAATGTAATAAATTTGCCGGGCCTGCATTGCGAATTTAAACTTGTTTCTTGGAATAAAAGCAATTCTCTCTATCAATTGTAGAGGCAACATTTTGTTGTTGAACTAATAGTCCGTGTTAGAAAAATGCAACCATTCAGTATTGCACCAGCCCAAATGAACTCCTGTGGCAGATAATACTAAATCTGAGTGCTGAATTCAGTGACTGATACACAATGTACACCAAATCAGTTTTGCCTCAATGCTGCAGCCTGGATTAGTAACATTAATAGAGGGATTCTTGCTTATGGGTGCTGTTCTGTCTGCCTTGTAACTAAAATTTTTCATTGAGATTTAAGATTTTGGTGTGGTAACATGCCAGCATCCTGCTGCCACGTTGTCTCTTGCCTGTAACACCAGAATCCATAACACCAGAATCCATACTATAAGCTGGTCTTTCCAGTAGGGTGGTGGTAGGGAATATGATACTTTCTTCTACTAGCTTGGCTTCTTTAAGGTACTCAATTTAAGGCTGGAAATTAATGGATTAAGAGAGTGATACCCTGAGTGATATTTAAGTATTATTAAGGGAAGCATAAACCACATTATTGGCTATAATAATATTTAAAAGGATGAAGAGCCTGCCTCAACCTCTTCTATTCCTATCATATGTTTTTGCTTTACCAGAAAGTAAAAGTTTAAAACTACAAAAATCCAAAGCCAAAAGGGTTAGTAATTTGCTGCCATTTTGAAAGAAATGTGGGGTTTTCTTTATGCAATGGTAAAATTTCAAGCTGATAGGTAATACGAGGAAGGACATATACGCTAGATATTTTCAAAAACCTATTTAGTCACCTTTTTTTCTCTTTGGACCCCTAACACACTCTAGAATCTTGAAGTCTTCAGAGTTTTTTCCGTGGCAACACTGGCTATAAGATGTCTATTAAGCAGAAAATCCAGAATAATAAACACACTGATAACATGTTATAAGTCCTTGCTCAGGGAGGGATTTAAACACATCATCTATTCATGTACCACACCATTGCTATTGTAGTGCTAATGTAGTGTTAATGTACTGTCACTGAAAAGAAGTTAACCATTGTAGCAAAGGAACAACTGCCCTCAAAACACCTTTTAATTTGACATGTTTTACTGGGTGTAAGAATGTTTATTACCCCCAGCTGTTTGTCTCAGTGTAAATTTTTATGATATGCTGTCGTGGACATTCTCTTTTCTTCAGTGCTTGACTGTAATGACTGAGTTGAAGATTAGACTGCAAATGTTTTTAAGTCCTTATCAATCCTGTGTGAGGACTGTCTCCAGATTATATAACTGTATTTTATCTATTCGTGGGCCTCTGTAGAACTGAATTTGTATTTCCCAGTTTGTTCAGGTTGTTGTGGATTTGTAGCTTTGATAGCAGGATTGTGGATCCTAACACACTGGCAAAGCTCTGGCACTGCAATGAGAGGTTCTTCTAGGTTTACTCATAGTCCTGCCTAAGAGTATGAGAAGTGGATGGCTGTGAACATAACAGGCTGTGCAACCAACTCTACCTGTAACACAGAATGCATTTTCTGTCAGTACATTTTCTATGCTTGTGATTCATTGAAAATCCAAAGGAAACATAGTGTTTGGGTCAGACCCTAGGACCCTCTGAGACACCCTTCAGGCCAGGTGTGAATTTCTGAACCATAATCTCAAGGCCATTAGGAACAACCCCATTTTCCACTATGTGAGAGGTGGAGATCCTTAAATCTTGCTGTGGTTGGTGTCCATGAGGGCTGTTTTTAAGGCAGCTTGACAGTTGAATGGAATTAGTACAGATTAAAGAATTTGTTTCCACTTTATGAATCACCAAGACTTTTCTTGCTGCAAGATTACCGTGAGGACTGTCTGCTGCTCTCCACTGGCCTAGATGCAAAGTTTTATTCATATGAATTGAACCACTTGGGGATGAATCAGTAAAAGGTGCACTGATTTATAATAATCACTGACATTGTTAGTATTAATGAGAAGAGCTATGTGATTCTCATGTCTCTTCCCTCTTTTTGTTTCAGTTCATCGCCTTTGCCTCTTTATTCTTCATCTTAGTTTCAATCACAACCTTTTGCCTGGAAACACACGAGGCTTTCAATACTATTATAAACAAAACTGAGCTGGTCACCAATGGGACGGAAACTGTGCTACAGTATGAAATCGAGACAGATCCTGCCTTGACGTATGTGGAAGGAGTCTGTGTGGTATGGTTTACATTTGAATTTTTAGTACGTGTTATTTTTTCCCCCAACAAACTTGAATTCATCAAAAACCTCCTGAATATCATTGACTTTGTTGCCATCCTGCCCTTCTACCTAGAAGTAGGCCTGAGCGGGCTCTCCTCCAAAGCTGCTAAGGACGTGCTTGGTTTCCTCAGGGTGGTAAGGTTCGTGAGGATTCTTCGAATCTTCAAGCTCACCCGTCATTTTGTGGGCCTCAGAGTCCTGGGGCACACTCTGCGAGCCAGCACCAATGAATTTTTGCTGCTGATAATATTCTTGGCGCTTGGTGTTTTGATATTTGCCACCATGATCTACTACGCAGAGCGGGTGGGAGCCCAGCCTAATGACCCATCAGCAAGTGAGCACACACAGTTCAAGAATATCCCTATCGGCTTCTGGTGGGCTGTGGTCACCATGACCACACTGGGATACGGGGATATGTATCCACGGACTTGGTCAGGCATGCTGGTGGGAGCCCTGTGTGCTCTGGCGGGGGTGCTCACCATAGCCATGCCGGTGCCTGTGATAGTTAACAATTTTGGGATGTACTACTCCCTGGCCATGGCAAAGCAGAAACTGCCAAGGAAGCGGAAGAAGCACATCCCTCCTGCTCCTCAGGCCAGCTCACCCACCTTCTGCAAGACAGACTTGAACATGGCCTGCAATAGCACACAGGGTGACATCTGCCTGGGCAAGGACAACCAGCTGATGGAGCACAACAGATCATCAGGTAGGACCCCACTGGAAATGCATGTCCTCTGAAAACACTTTATAGACCAGTATGTTTGGTAGGGGTCAGAAAGCAGCCAGCCTTTCTGCCAGGAGAAGACGTAGCTCCCACCCTTCTCCCCTCCAGTGTTTGCGTGTGTCAGTCTCATAGAGGATAAAATAGGTATAGTGATGTTCCCAAACCTCTATGTAGCTGGTCTATACAGTTTTGCTTGCTCTGTTGAGAATGCTTTCCTGCTGATGATATCAACCTTTTTTTTTGCCCGTTGTTTGTTGCGTTGTATGGATGTTTCTTGTTTTTTCTGCATGACTGTGACTATTTGAGCAGCCACCGTGTCTCACCCTGTTGGACTCCATGGTGTTTTGCCTCAGTGTCTGTCTCTTGTGTCAGCTTTGCCCGTGCCACATCGTGGCCTGTTAAGCAAGATCCTACAAAGAAGCAGTCATTTAAAAGGAGCAGGTGCTTTACATCAAAAGCCCAGCACTCAAAGGAAATAAGAAGAAATTGTATTTCTAGCTTTCTTTCTATTTGGCATTCCACTTCCCTGGCTAGACGAGCCTCCTTCGTCTGTATTAGATGAGGCATTGCATGATATTTACTACTAATCGAATGATAATAGTATAGCTGATGTAAAGTTTGTCAAGAAAAATGAAAGTGAGAGCCTCTAGCAACATCATCATTATTAGTGTTGATGTTTATGATTTATAGTATCTTATTCAAGGCCAGGTTGGACATAGCCTTGGATGGCATGGTTTAGTGGGAGGTGTCCCTGCCCATGGCAGGGGGGTTGGAGCTAGATGATCTTAAGGTCCTTTCCAACCCTAACTATTCTATGGTTCTATGATTTGTTCAAGTTCCAGATGATGGATAAGGAGTATTTTGTGCTAATCACATAATTATGAAAATGCATATCAAAGGATAGCTTCTGCCCCCATATTCCATATCTTTTCAAATTAGAGTAAATTTTATCTCTCAGTATATTTGAAACAAATTTTTTAGCAGCAAGGATTTTTTGTTTGTTTTTGAATGTATTTATTCTTAAACCAAGCACACTCTAATTACAAAGCTCACATGGCAGTCAATAGACTAATGTTGGAAAGCTACTAAAGAATAATAGAGCAAAACCCCTGTGTGGTGTCATTCAGTAATTGAAATTTAGTTTTTAAAAAGTAGAGTCTGGAAAATCAGTCTTTGAATAATATCAATCTTTGGTCTGTTGCTCGTTACCAAATAGCATTTATGTTCAAAGAAGCTTGGTTTCAGTCTCCCAGTGAGTGTATGCAGACAAAGTTAACACAGCTTTTTGAGCATCCTAAATATATTTAAGAGTATTGAAAGGACTCACACTGTGGGTGGAATATTTAGTTTTATAGTGCTTTGAGTGATACACACTTTCAGATATCTTCAAAGTGTCAATAATAACAGCT
Source organism: Amazona ochrocephala (assembly GCA_039720435.1). Lineage (NCBI taxonomy): Eukaryota > Metazoa > Chordata > Aves > Psittaciformes > Psittacidae > Amazona > Amazona ochrocephala. Next base: position 42,693,014 of record CM077880.1, on the reverse strand, counting down.
TTTACATGCTGTCAGGTCCCACTAAATGTATTCCAGTGTGGAGAAGGCTCAGTGTGATTAGAGCAAAGAGGCACTTTTGTGCGTCCGCAGCTTTATTTACAAGGTATTATATATCCTTGAAGTTAGAGAGGAAGCAGATATGCAAAACGGAGCCATTTTGAAGTGCTAACTTTTTTTTCCGTAGTGCCACCATTCACATCATGCACTGTAGATTTATTTCTGTTAAAGCTATTAGCATCTCTAGGAATTCTGTGCAAAACTTCAAGTCTGTATATAGCCCTTTGCATTACCAGTTCAGAAAAACACGTGCTCAGGTTTAAATGCAAAGCTACAGCTAAAGTCAATAACATGCCATTATCTGTTATGTGCTGTTCTGAGCAGGGAATTTTTTATTGAAGTGTGGCCTGAATCTGAAATAGTAGATCATTTTTAAAGACAGCCCTTAGGGAGTGCCAAATCAGGAGAGGTAAGAGTTTCACTGTTTGACAAAATAAACTACAGATCAAAGACGGCATTTAGCGTTGGGTGCTTATGATGACAAGCAGTGAAAGTGTGAGAAGTATAGAAATGAAAACTAAGTGTGTTAATAAACAGGTTTTAGTGCCAAATGTTGAAAATTTAACCCTCCTAGGGGAGGGTTTGTCTTTTAAACTATAACAAGCAACATAATCTAAGCAAAAATTACTAATATGACCTTTTGTTTAGAAAAAATGATAGCCAATATAGTAAATACTTGTTTGAAATATCCAAGGCTGACTGTACCCTGAAAAGTTGCAGTACATAATAGGCAACCAACTGAGCCTTGATTTTATTATTTCTTTTTTCATGGTAGTTCAATATAACTTTATATGAGCTTTAAAAGAACAGGGAAGTCAAAAGATCATTGTTCTTGAATATAAAATATACTTTTTGCCATTTTGTACTGATTAATGGTGAATTGTAATCTTGTTTCTTCTAATGATTTACCTTATAACTATTTTTTGAGTGATGGGAATATCCAGCATTCAGCATAAGCTCTTTGTGATGTCTCATTTCCTCATTCATTATTGTCTGTAAATGGGCATGGTGCTTTAACCAGTGTTATCAGGTGAAGACAGTGCAGGAAGTGAGCAGCCACTCTCACCTGGTGAAAGGCTCCCTCCCATCAGACGCTCTAGTACAAGAGACAAAAACAGAAGAGGGGGAACATGTTTCCTACTGACAACAGGTGATTACACGTGTGCTACTGATGGAGGGATCAGGAAAGGTATGAACTTCTTTCATTAGATTATAAAAGGTTACTCAGCAATGTGCTTGTGAAAAGCAATCAGAGTAAAATGATGTGCACAATGCTCTAAAAGGAAAGATTGTGCTCACAATATACCTTTTTTCTTTATTCCTTGTCATTTTTTCCTGCTTTCCTTTTAGAAACACTCATCTCCTTTAGTCTTCACAAAATGTGCTTGATGTTGGACCCTCATTTCACTTGTATCTTCATTTGTCCGTTATCTTTAATGGAAAAGCCTGCAATTCAGACCTTGCTCATTCAACCACTCATCACTCAATACCGTTTGTCATAATGAAAGAAAAATTAATTATTTATTAATTTTGGTCTGCACTTAATAACTCATTAAAAATTACAGCTGAATAAATTACACTTGAAAGGTTGCAATGTCAGAAGTAGGCAACATTTTTGTTCTGAACACAAGAAAGCATATAATAAGACGGTGTTTAGATTTGTTCAAAGAATAGTTTGAGTTTATAGCGCCACAAAATTTTTCCACTTTGTAATACACCACTGATGCTAAGGTAACTGTCGACCCCTGCCAGAATTCAACTACAGTAAACAGTGTTTGATCTTGCAAGGTGCTAAAAATGCCTTTCTAGTTATTCAGCCTCTTCACTTCTCATTTCTCACTGTTCAGTAGGATTGGGTTCCCCAGGCAGAGTTTGCAAAGCCTTCTGTCCTTGTATGCATCACCCATGCGACTAATGATGTGGCTACAAACCTAATAACCTCAGAGCATAGCCTCAAAATCAGCAGTGCCAGTAAAAGTGTTGCAGTTTCCTTAGATAAAAATTGCTTTGGTTTCTTGGCAAATTGTATCATTCTGACAGGTTTCACATTCCTGAGTGCTTACGTGCAGTCATTCACCTCAGGATTCATCTAGAGTAGCCATGTGGCCCTGGGCAGATATTTCTGGCTGAGATTTTTCTGCTGTCCCCCCATCCTGTCCCCCCCACTTTTTTAACCATGCTTTATGTTCAGCAAACATAGCTGTCCCAGCCAGCCATAGGCCCCAGTGGAATTCTCTTGTGTAATTCTGCGAATGCTCTTTTTACATTTCAAAAGCATGAGCTCAGTAGGTTAAACCTGTGAATCAGATATGCAGCCAGAGTTTAATGTGTATGATATTTCTAAAGAGTATGATTGCCTCTATGCTCCTGTGGTTTACATATTCCCATATTTAATGCTTAGATTAAATGGGACTTTGTGGTAAGCATGTTTTTGCACAGATTTAGGATGCTTTCCACTGTGTGTATGTCTTACACTGTATTCTAAACAACTAGGATTATTTAAAATATCTCTAATGGTAAGAGTCCAGTCTTTGAGGAGGTCAGGAACACCTGAATTATGCAGGTTGCCATGGCATCTTGCAAGATAAGGTTCTTGACTTCTTTTAGGAATATTAGTATAAATGTTTTGAGTGTTGTTCACTTGGCAGTAGATCAGAAACAGATCTACTGTTTCTGATCAGAAACAACAGATCAGAAATAGTAAGTTACCCATCAGCTACTAAAGAAGTGGAACATAATATATAACAATAAAACCATGTAATGTGTAACAATCATATATAATAATAATCATTTATTATATAACAATTAACCATATTTTATTCTGAGATCACTTGAACATTTTAATTTCAAAATCTAGATTCAAGAGAAAATTGTTTCATAGCTTTGACTGGAAAAATAGGGCTTGAGTTCAGAACTGACAGTTTCTCAATGAGAAATATGCTTTTTGACTGGCTCTGGCGGCTCCAATGATAACCTTAGTCTAGTCTGAAATGTTTTAGCCACTGGCTTTCAAGTTTATTTTATACAGAGTAAAAAGGTCAGCTCATGAGAAGAAACCATCTTCAAGCAGCATCCAAATGATTTTGAATACTTGAATTTTATTCACACTTCAAGTCTACTACTTTTTCATCTTATTTTTCCCCTTCATTTGATTCCTTTTTTGCTTCTTGGTTCTGTTCAATTATCATTTATTTTAAGCTTTTTTGCATTTGCACCTGATTTGGAGCTGGTTCAAACCCCACCAAAATACCTGGAAAGTACCAATTTGGAATCATGCCTCTATTCATCTTGTGTATCTGGTTTTTATTTTTTAGGAGTTCCTGATCATCTTTACCACCTTCCTGTATCAGTTCTTTGCTTTTATTGTTAGAAAAGTTGCAGGAAAAATGTTTTTAAAACATACTTTCCTACTTTCTGTGTAATGAAAGTCTACCTGACTATTTTGGTTTTGTAAGCTTTATGTTTACAGGGGAGGTTAAATGTATACACTAGCATTGTGCTTGCCCGTGATTCCCCTTTTAAACATGATTCTAATTTGTGTAAATGCTGACAGAAACTCAGAAACTGGAGGCTGTTTTTGAAATGTATCAGAAGCCTGTGAAGCATCACAGTCTAGCCTGCCCTTGCAATCTGGGGAGAGCACTGCATAACGTTTTAGCAGACATGAGGTTATACATTTGCTTAAAGTATAGTTTTACAGTATGCAATTCTCACTACATAAGAAATATGTTAATTGTCGTTAGGGGAGAACAAAAAATATGACTTTTTTTTTTGAGCTGCTAACAACTCTGTCTGCTAACGTCCAGTGTGATGTTTAGCTGTATCGTCACTGACATTTTAGAGTTTCTGTGGGAAAAGTCTTAGTATTTCACTGAAAGCATTTTATACCTGAATGTCTTAAACTGACAAATGCTTAGATGCGTACTCGTCTTCAAGGAAATAGGTAGTGCCATTGAAATCAATGGGACTTATGCTTGCAGTGAAGCAGTATCCATGTACTTGAGCAGTGAGGTCCTGTCCAGCTCCATCTTTGTTGTATTTCCTTGCTGGTATCTCCCTCCAGACTGATGGACTGAGCCTTTTCTTCGTAAGGGGGTTTATTCAAGTGCTGTTGAAGATCCTTGAGTATGAAGATAGTGATGCAGTGAATAGCAATGCTTTTCTGTCATGTTACAGAATAGCCTTTATGAGGTATAAACAATCTATATGCAGCAAAAAGTAGATAGCTAGAGCTCACAGTGTATTTGAACAGAAATCTCTGCAAGTGCAATGTTCTCTCTAAATTGTGAAGCATTATGTCGTTGCCTCATTTGATGAATAAATATTTACTACTTACCTATGTGGACTAATAACTTCTATTTCATTTGAGTCAGTTGGAGAAGGAGCACAAGTATGGTGTTTTTAATTTGCCAGTCAGGAGTCATTTACAAATATGTCAGACTCTGCCATCTTATACTTTAATATGCTATCTTATTATACATTAGTATTAGATGCAAAGTGTTCGGGTTAATGTTTCTGAAGATAGAGCTTCTTTTGCGTATTATCATTCAATCCTCTGCAGAAGTGATTTAAACATACTGTACACAATTTATCTGGGGTTTGTTTTCTTTATTTTTAAAGAAAAAATATCCCTTATTAGGAATTGAGTTTAGCAGAGATTATATAATTCTAACAGTTTTTATAGTCTGTCTTAATGGGGCTTTGACTGTGCTTAGCCAGATAGCTCACCCAATAACCCTGCTGGGATCCTTTACCCTGCACTCTATGCAACCCTGCTGAAGCCAACAGAGCAGCATTGAGTGCAAGATGGGGTGTGGGAGAGCAGGTCAGACCTCTTGTGTGGCAGTCTGTTTAATTTTCTGGGAAAGAATAGCTTCATCAATATGTAAACAATTTAATTTATTATTATCTTTTGGTAGTAATGCATCTCAGCATTGAGTTCTTTTGCAGGCAGATTCCCTGAGTCCCAGATATCTCCTCGGAGTACATTACATTGTATTGTTTGTCTTTGTCTATTTTTTTGGCTGAATTCAACTGATGTCTGTGCATTTTCTCGTACAAGGCTATGAAAAATCTCGAAGCTTAAACAGCATAGCTGGCTTGACAGGCAATGCTCTGCGACTGTCTCCAGTAACATCACCCTACAGCTCACCTTGTCCTCTAAGGCGCTCTCGGTCTCCCATCCCTTCCATCTTGTAAACCAGATGGCATCGATCGGCTACGTAGTATTAATTCAAATACTGTTTACCACGTAGTGGAAATAAATGTAGCATTAACCACAGGTTCCCCAAACATGGTATAACTCCTGCATGATAATAACTGTCGGTAGTAAGAAATGCCACTTGGGTAGCTGAAGATTTTTATCTTGGCTTTCAAAGATTACCCAAGGTAGTGATTCTCCTTTTATCTACTACATGGTCCTGCTTTACTGTGGCAATAAAAGGACAGTTAGTGGATGCTGTTGGCCAGTATATTCAATAAATAAGCATATTTTCAGGGATAATTACTTAAAATAATGTGCTTCCAACTAATTATCAGTCACTCCATCAAACTTCCATTTCTTGTGACTCTAATCCATTCTGAAGATGTCTGCTGTGAAGGGTCTGCTCATTTGCATGGACCATCCTGTCTCCATCACCTGACAAGCAGTGTTGCCGACTGTGGAAACCACAGAGGGCTCTGGATGTGTGTTCTCACATTGTACCATCCTGCTGAAATGAAAGCACTGATAAACTGGTCTGCATGTGGGATTGTTTGTTTAACCTTTTCCTTTATTTTTTAACAATCTACTTGTTTATAAATGGCTTTATTTTGTGATTAACTTACTTCGGTACTGGATTGCTGTATCAGAGTTCTGAATGTCTCCGGTTGTTTGCACACAGATAACTGCAAAGAGGTTGTCATTACTGGTTACACGCAAGCAGAAGCCAGATCTCTTTCTTAATGGCTTGGGGAAGGCACAAAACATGCAAGAAAGGTAAACGCCATCCAGACTTGCAATTTTAAGCTAGCAAGTGCTGCTTGGTACTGTAGTTATTTCTCTGCTCCAGGGTTCTTCAACCTTTTCAGAGGCTGAGTACCAAGTAAAATTGAGAAGACTATTGGGGGCTTTTTTGTACTGCTGTAAGAGGGGAGTAGTTCTCAAGTCAGATTTTTGACCAGATTTATACCTCTGGCTCATGAGCTTCAAAAATTTCTTCAGTCAGTCTTTTTTTAGGTGCTTTGTCCTATATGTTGTTTGTCTGTCTGTTTTGCAACCTGTCTACTGTATTTTCCATCTGTCTCCATAAAGCACAGAGATACTGTTAAAATGCCCCCACCTTTTAAGGTTAACTAAGGACATTTTTCTCCTTTTCTCCTTTTTTTTTTTTTTTTTTTAAACATGGACTATACTGATGTATAGATACAAATACATATATTTTTCAAGTGCAAGTTAGTATTGTCTAGACTAACTCATGTGAGCACTCTGAAGATTTTTCCAGTGGGATTTAGTAGTGGCTTTACAGTACTGACCGGTTGCCTATTGCATCAATCTTCCTTCTAGCAACCAGCATTCTTTACAGTTTTGAAACTGTATCTTCTCTAGTGGCTTTTTCATTCAATATTAACCTCTGTTTATGCAACAGGACCAATGCAATGGCAGATTTGATGTTCTGGGCTGGTGAGGAGAAAATACCCTAAAGTATAGAGTTTTAGAAAGACCACAATCTTAAGAGATCCTTGAGATTGTTGAATAGTACCTGATTGATTGTCATGTTTTATTTTTTGTCAGGGGAAGAAATATAACTTATTGTTGAGCATATAACGTGTTCTTCTGTATATAGCCTAGCCCAATAGCATGACCTGCATGTCAGAATTATTGTACAATAATGTATTTATCAAAGTATACATTTCTGATATTTAGAGATGTACATTGATATAGTTTTGGTAAAATATTGTCAATAGAGAGATAACTGCAAACAGCTTTTAGCAAAAGAATTAATATAATATCTGGTGCTGCTGTTATATTAACTACAGTGTTGTACAGAATTTATCATGGATTTTTGACTGCTGAAAAAGGGACAATGGAATTTAGCCATACCAAGGACTGTACTGGAAAGAGACTGCTGCTGCTGAATGGGCCCTGATAAACAACTCGCGCCTTGAGGAGATCACTGAGACTTACATGAGAAGTGGAGCTTGTTAAAGAAGATTAAAGACTGCTTGTAATTACTGCTGCCAGAGGAAGGGGTGGCTAGTCACTGTTTATGAGTCAGCTGTAAATAAAACATGTGTGCATGGAATATCAGTTTTTATCTATATCAAGGAAAGCTGAATTTAAGTCATCATTGCTAAGGCTCCATGCAAAGACCCACACCCCTGTTCCCACTTCCTGGTTCCTGCAGTAAGCTGTGCTGTGGATCGTACAAAGACACACACTTAATAATGATAGTGATGTAAAGTACATCTGTCTTGACTTCTGTCATAATAATGATATATTTTGCAGTGGTCACAAATATGAACAGAATAGGTTTACATAAGTCGTCAGTTTGCCATGACCTATATTTGTATGAATTCTAGTGTACATGCCAAGTCTTAAGTTTACTTTTCACTTTGATAACAGAAATGTGACTGCAGACAAACATCACTGACTTTGTTCACAGCACACAGTCTTTCATTATTACCTCAAACTATAAGTATTATGAGAAATAAAAGTCTGGCAGCAAGTCTATTCTGGGGTTTTTATTTTTTTTCTCTTCAAATTCAGTGTTGCAAACCCAACATCAATAAGTATAAAAGGTGTATTAAAATGATATCTTACAAATGTATATTTTAAATACAAGAGATATTCTTTGATCAGTTATTTTCTGTGATTTTTGTGATAAATGGATCTAGTCTATTCTATGTTTATTATGAGGCATTGTAGTGCTACGATGTGGTAATTATGTTCTCTCCACCCTATTCAGTGGGAAATTCTCCAGAATCTGTTTTTGTCACCCTGGTGTCCCGACTGTAGGGACCTGTCCCAGTTGTGAAACTCTGTATTGTGGAACTTCTGTGAACATGTCAAGGTGCATGCACAATCCTGGTGGAAACCAGTGGAAATGTAATAACTGAATTGGAGAATAAAAGGCAAAAGACCTGGGGAGGAACTTGGAACATATCTTCTGAAGTGGCTCATGCTCTTTCTTTAGCTGTATCGGTCCCCTGCGCGACACTGGCCATCCCAATTCTCAAACCAGTTTCCTGGGGTACATAAGGAGCTAATTAGAAAACTAGCATGAGCTGGCTACTAAAACAATTTATAATCATCCTTCCTGTTAATGACCCCACACCTTGTGTGGAAGTCGTAATTTGGCTAGCTATTATCATACCCATTGAAGTTTCATTGCATCATGGTGTGAAGTCAACCTAAAAAGGAGGTGATAAACGGCTGCCTAAAACTCCTAATCCAATACTGTATTTGGGGCAATCAGTGAAATCCCTTAATACCTGAGCAGAGTGTCTGAGAGGGGTAAGGGAGCTAGTACAGCTGTACACATGATCTGAGAGGCTGTTACCACAGTATTTTGGAAGAGGTTCTGGAATGTAAGAAAGATTCCAGAAAACCAGGTCAAGAGGTGTTCAAGTTTTGAAAATGTATTATACTGACATGCCACAAAAGCTCAATGTGCTGATTTTGCCCAAAGGTTAGAAGTTGTCTATACTGTGGCCTGTGAGCAGTACCCACATGAAGAAGACGATGTATAGTGAGAAGGCACACCGCCAACTCCAGTCACACAGGTGAGAGCTGTCTTTCTTTCCTCAGTGCTACATGGGTATGCTGAGAAGGCCCAGATGGGAGGCAGACAAGGTGGTAGCTTTTGTTGGGCAAGACTGTAGAAAACACGGACAGCCAGATGGTGTCTGACATTTTTTACTGCCTCAGGATGGTAAGGAGCTAGAGCCTGGGTAGACCTCCACTAACGCAGAGTGATAACCTTGAGTCCAGAATATCCTGATTGCAGCTACTTATTTTTCCCCTAGAGAACCAAGCCCATGTTTAAATGCTTTCTTGTAAAGCACATGTGGAGGACAAGCTGATGGTGAGTCATGGGGCTACAACCCAAATTTGACTGTTCTAAGAGGAAGAGGTGGTTTAACCACCAGCTGTCAAAGACTAGCCCTCTCCTGTTCTTCCCTATTCTCGGCCCAAGTTGGAGTGAAAATGCATTTTCATGGAGGGTAGGCCACCAAGGTTCAACTTTCTCAGGCTGAGGAAGGCTTTGAACTTAGACTTCACTATGTGGAGGTTGGGCCGCACATTTACATTCATTTCCTCTTTTGGCCATCGTTTAAAAATAAATAGATAAAGGACATCCTCACAATGCAATGTGTTTATGCGGAGAAGATCTATCTGAGCCCCCAGAGGACTTCGGCCCTTCAAAAGCAAAACTGCACCTGGAGGAAGCGTTTTGGGTCAAACAGGAAGGTGCTGTGTGAGTGTGGGTATTTTCAGAACCAAATACTCACCAAACGGTGGTTGTAGACATTTCTGGGCTGCTTTGAGAGTCCAAAACCTTATATAATCCTTGTATAAGACCTGAATGTTAGAAGTCAAAACTACATAAAAAACCAATGAATTTAGAAGCAATGCATACATTAAGACAGTTTACCAAAAAGACTGTTGCTTGTACACCCATAAAGTTACGAAGTCAAAGTGTCAAAGATGAGCATCTTTCTGAAAGATAAACTAGTGCAACAGTAGGGTTGGTGCAGAGATCAAGAGCTGTGATGTATTGGGGAGAGAGCAGATTAGGGGACCTTTGGGCTTTGAACGCAGTTATTGTTCTTCTGGAGCCTCATTCAGCACGGAGAAAACTTTGCTGTTCCAGAAAATTTTGAGGCACTGTACTACAAGTGCTATAGGCATGTACTGTGAACTGGTGACAGAATTGATAAGAAGCATGCAGCTAATGGTAATTAGTATAATACTGTGTGTCAGGGAGCTTTTTCATGCATGAAAAAATTATTGTTCCTAAAAGTTCTCTAACCAAAGGTCTGGATTAAATTAACACTGTTGAAAGGGAAGCAAATTCAAGGAAGCCTCTGTTCAAATGGGTTACTGACAACTAGAGGGGGAAGGGACCAATCTGACATGAGCAAACTTGCCAGCATATTTAATGTGATGATATTAATTTTAAAAGTCGTGAATTAATTAACTATATGAAAGAGGAGGGCATTTTATCGTCGGAATAAATCATGCAGAAGTCAGATAAAGGAAATTGGAATAGAAAACTGCTACTAGAAAGAGAAAATGGATATATTAATATGCTGTATTACAAGCAGTGGCTTGAACGATTCCATAATAGAGTCTTTGAATACTGAGTAGAAGAAATTACAAAACCCCAAAATGTTTCTGTGAGGATAAAGTTATCAGTAATATTAATATTTTTAAAATACATTATTTTCCCCTTGGAAATACTTGTCATTTATTTAATTTTTAAAGAGATGAGTTATTTAATGGTGGTTTTAAAGTAGAGAGTTGGCTCACAAGCAAATAGTGAGATGTTACTGTTGGGTGTTGGTTACCTAGCGGATGCGCCATGACCCGCACTTCCCTCCTGCTTAACTGAGTATCTCTGGGATAGGTTGAAATTGCAGAAGTGTCTGATTCACAGCCCCGGAGATGGAGATTTGTCACATGCTGGTTCTGTGGGAGTGCAGGGGTCAGCTCCAGCCAGATGCAGCAGTGCTCTGCCTGTGGAAGCACCCAGAGCCTGGTCTATGTATGGCTTCTCATTGCCTTCCGGCTTTCACCACCTTCTGCAACCTCATCCCCAAAACTCAGCCTTGCATTTTTTTCTCATGAGTATGTTGATGAGCAGTTGACAGAATTCAGATTCATATTTTCACAGCTTCACATTCACAGATGGCAATATTCAAGCATATTTTAAAAAAATGAAATTGGAGGTGGACTCTTTTAGAAAATTTGGCACCAAAATGTAATGCATTTAATGTAACATCTCCTGTATTATTTGCAGGTAGAACACTGGAGATCAGTTTAAGACCAGGTTCACAGCTAGGCTATACCAGAACTTCAGGATACGTTCATTTTATACTCTGCATCTGGTTGGAGTGTTGCTGCATTTTAATATCACATGAAGCTCTCAGTTTTCTCCCCAAGTGGGATTTGGAGATAAGTTGCTAGGGCAAGTCAGAGAGAACTATTTTTAAGTTAAATGTTTTCTCTATAGAATGGTTGTGACTCCTGTAGACATGAATTGTACTACGAAAAGGATATTGCTTGGGAAATACTGAGGCTGTAATAGATGGCTGCAATCCATCTTTGTCTTGCAGAATGGCACAATCACCCATTCTTTAAAACAGGGAAAGCAGCCTGATTTGTGTTGGCTTCCTCAGAATAGTGTTAGACCTGCATAAGATAGTGAACTACAAAAAGAAGAAAGTGGAAGTTGCTTCACTTAACCTTAAGACAGCTTATTTGCAAAAACAGCAAGATCTAACTTATTTAAGGAGCTTGGCCTCTGCAGTGAAACAGTGCAAAACTCCATGTGAGAGTAGGAAACCATAACCACATTATCCTGTTAGGCTGATGCTAAATATAGAATGGATTACATTCATGTCCTTGCTTTGTGCCTAAATAAAGCACCAAGGGTTTATGAAAATCTTATTTTCTTCATGCCTATGAGTGTTGGTATAGTGCACTGTTTTGGCTCTCTGGAAGTCTTTAAACAATGCTATTGTCTAGTAGTACTTTCTGCATTTTGCCAGAATGAAAAATCAGGTTTCTACCGAACTAAAACACTGGAAAGGAGGGTACTGAAGGACATAGTTTTCTCCAACTCTTATGGAATTTGCTGTATATAGGTGTCACCAGAAATAAAAATAGGCAGATTTCCCTGTGTCAGTATCTTGACATTGACTGTAACTTTTCCAGCTGTGAAACTCCTTAGGTTTGGTTGTAAATCACAGCAACAAAATTTATTTACTTACTGCTGTTTGACTTGATTAATTTGCTTTAAATATATAAATAATGGAGTAATTATAGAGTTTAACAGCTCTAGAACTGAGTTCAGAGAAGAACTTATGCACAAACTTGTAAGTGCAGCTGTAATTATTGAAGAGATTTCTCAGGACAGGACATTATCTGAACAAGTTCCTAGTGTGAAATGGCCTCACTGAAATGAATGCAAACCTGTCCTTACCTTATTTAAGCAAGGACAAGATTTTCTGAGGTTCCCAAGTCTTGGGAAGCAACAACTTGTTTATGTCATGAACATTTCCAGGACATTTATCGCCAACATCTTAGTTTTCAAATGCATTTCAGCTGAAATAATAATAATAGTAGTAATAATATAATAATAATGCAGTTTATTGCGATGATCACTGATTCTGGTTTGTGTACCAGTGCACATAAAGATATGCAGCTGCAGCTTTTATATGTGCCCTTTTTCTTCATCCTCCACTGGGTGTGGAGGATGCAGAACAGCCTTTGCGAGTGCTCAGGGCTTCATGCTGCAGCTGGAAGGTCCAACCTCCCTCTCCTGGTTGCAGGGATAAGGCAATTGTCACTTCCCACCCAATTCACCAGCAGGGTGTGCACCAACACCTCTGTCCCATGCATGCCTGGTGCCCACCTCAGGTAAGCTGCTTGAATTTCTTCAGAGCTAAAGAAGATGGATCAAGCACGTCCAGAGAGTGATTTTATCCATATGTTAGATATCCCTTTCAGTGTGGGTCAAACTGATCTCTGAAAGTGCCTGTTGTCAGAAAAAACTAGCCTGATCTGCCTCCATCGTGCTGCAAAACCAGAGGCTCAGCACAGAGGCAACTTGTCCCTGTTCCAGTGCCTGCCTCCCCTGGTACTTTGAGGGCCAAGGCATTTTCACAAGCATTTTCCCTCCGCTGCTTCAGCAGGAGTTTCTTTTTCAGCACTTGCGTTCTCAGAAGAAGGAAGTGTGCAATCAGATCCTGCACGGGCGGTGGCTCATGCTCAGGTGTATGTGAGCCTGAAATGTCCCCACACTGAGTCAGAAGCTTGCTTCTCTCCTTTTTTTTGTTGCAAGAGGTACACCTCTGACTGAACCATCCTATCATGTGAGCTCCAGGTGTACCTCAGACACCTTGGAAGAGCATTTGGCTATCTGAGAAGCTTTAAGCAGAGTTCATGTTACCTGTTTGGTTTTTTTCACCTTCTGTAGTCTCCTGAACCCACTGTGTAGATTATTCCTTTGTTTTCTTTGCATGTGTCTTCACTGCTTTCTGCCTTCTGCAACTTTCCTGGCCTCAACTCTGCCCATCCTGTATTCAGGACTTGCTCACATGCCTCCTTTGTCCAACTCCTCATTAAAGTGCAGCTGTAGCCTGCGTGAGAGCTGCTGGGAAGGGGAAAAAAAGGTAAGTGAAATTGTACCTTAATCACAAGGGTAGAAGAGCACAGGGCTGAGTCTACTTGTGAAGCTGACTAAAACTTGTTGGAGATGCTGCCTTATGCAGTTGGGTCCAGCCCAGCTTGGAATGAATTTGCAATTCTGTGCAGTTCCTTTTGTGCGGCCACCACAGTTGGGAACATTAAATTTTGGAACCATTCAAGCAGTGCAGAGGGTCATGCCAAAAAATGGGTAGAGATGATTGCTTAGACATTAAATTCAGAAATTAGATTTTCCAACCACATATTCACTGAACTATTGATTTACCAATCAATATAACAGTACTGAACAGCATGACTGGAGTGCCGAGTATATCATAATTTATCAAAAAGAATCACAAAATACTGACATGATTCTTTCTGCGCTTTTCTAAGGCTTACTGTGGTGCCAAATTTCCTTCAAACCTAAAGATAAACACGATGAAAACAGGTGGATTAGCTAAATTCATGTCAGGAAATAAACATCTCTTGAAGGTAACTGTAAGAATTTACTTCAAGAAAAAAATACATATTCTAGTCCTAGACAAATGCTGTTCATCAGTAAGTTTTGTTCATAGTCCTCAGTACCCTTCAAATAGGGCATAATTTCTAGACTTCTACTACCCTTGTTACTGGGAAGCCTGTTTCACTTACCTGTATTTGAATCTTCAGGCAGTAACTGGTAAAATGCTTTTATTTATTATATTTAAAAATTATTTATATTTATTATATTTAAAAATATTAGACAAACTCTGTTATGTGCTTTAAGATAAGGTGTTTTGTAACAAGTGGGAGGGCAGGCAGACATACGCTTAGCAGCAGAGATACTCCGGATTAATGGTCTATAGTCCACGGCAGGTCCTTGAAGTGATTTGTGGGGCTGGTTTTGCCTCAGTGGGGCTGTTGCTACCATGTCTAAGCTAAAGGAAGGGTATGCAGCCTTCTGACTCCCCATGAAGGTTTCACCATGCAGAGCTGAGAGGCGCCAGCCTCTGTCTATGGCCGGCACTGTGATTTAATTCCCTGCCTTTGTAAAAAAGCCCATCCCAGCCCACAAAGCAGCGTGGACAGGGATGGGCCCCCATGGGCACAGCTCTGGTTTTACACCTGAATTGCCAACCACATTGCCAACACCCTTTGGGGTCCTGGATCTGATTTCACCCCTGCAGCCAGCTGTCTTGTTTGTGACCCAGCAGCTATATGTGGGGTAAGTGTAACACCATTGCACAGTATACCATGCAGTTCCTGACAGAGGTTTTGGTGAGTCAGCTGGAGTGTTGTCTGCCCAAGAAGCAGTGTTGATGCTGCTATAATATGTATCTGTGTTCTCTTGTCCTGAGGATTTAATGAGGAACCTATTTTCTCCTGTGAGGCCGGCCCCTGTGTCCATGCACTGGCCTCTCTGCGCCAATATCCAAGAGATCTGTTAGATGTGCACCATGCTATGATAGCTAGAGACTAGATATCCCAAAGCAGTCTCAGTGGCCAGATTCTTCTCTCCTGGACATCACTGAGCCATGAATTCCTCTCTTTCTGGCCCCATCTTGTCTCACGTGCATCCCCAGTAGGTGGAAAATGAGACATTGCTGTGCATTTCTGGTCCTAATGAGGTTATTTCTTCCTTCCCTGATGCTCTATGTAGTGCAGTTACTGTGAAGGTTACACCAAAGTACATTTGTCATGGCAAGCAGCCCAAAGCAATGTAGTGAGGCCAAGTTTGTTAAATGTCTCTGGGGGCTAAGCATGGATTCTAGACCCCTAGAGATGCAGTTGTTATTACACATTTTGCACAAGGGATTGCGCTGGTTTTGACTGAGACAGAGTCCATTTTCTTCATAGCAGCTTGGATGGGACACTTTTTAGATCTGAGAACAAAACAGTATTGATAATACACCCATGTTTTTGCTATTGCTGAATGGTGCTTGTCTTTTCTGCCTCTTACACAACCCTACCACCGAGCAGGCTGGGGATGCACAAGAATCTGAGGGGCGACACAGCTGGGACAGCTGACCCCAATGGGCCGCAAAAGGGATGTCCCAGGCCATCATATGACATGATATGCCATCATATTTGGCAGCAAAAGCTTGCAGGAGGCAGGGGGAGCTCATCAGGGCTGCTGTTACTTGGGGACTGGCTGGGCACCAGTTGGCTGGTGGTGAGAATTCTTTTTTTCACCGCTTATTTTTCTTGATTTTGGGTTTCTTTCTCATTGTTGTTCTTCTTTTAATTTTACTTGTTAAACTGTCTTTATCTCAAACCATGTTATTTAAGACTTTTACGTATTCTCCCAGAACCTGCTGTTTGTTGTGTTTAAGGTGATGACAAGGCTTGTTTGTTTGCTTGGATATCTTTGCCTCTGATTAGTCAGGCTTAAATATCCAATTTAGCTTCTGCATAGGAAATTCCTTCCCCCCCCCCCTTTTTTTTTTGAAACACTATTTCTCTTTCAAGACCAACTTGGGGCAGTTGCAAGGAGACATCAAAAGCACAGCAGCTGATGTTGAAATGCCAGTGCTGGCTCACAGTTTCACATCTGCATGTGGTCTTTAACCTCATCGGGATTACAAGGCCACCAGTGTTTCTGAATTAATTTTGCATACCTACAAGTGGGTTACAATGCTAAAATAACATAATTGACCACCTCTCCCCTCAAATGGTTCAAATAAAAAATAAACAAGGGAGAAATTCTGTCCTTTCATTATCACCGTGGATCTCCAGTAATGGGTTTTATGGACAACAGACTTACTGTCAAAGGTGCAAGGAAAGATCCCAGGAGCTCTCCCTCCTACCAGTTTTTGATTTAATTTTTCTTCTGTGTCAGATATCCTGGCTCCCCAGAGAAAGGTGGTTCCTGGATGTGCCAGGGTTTTGAGCATGGGTGCTCTGGTCCTATAAGCTTCTGCCCCATTGCTGGTTTGCACAAGCTCACTTGGATGAAAATATTAGGCTATTCTGTTCCTTAGCCAGGGAAAAAGAAAGAGAAGAGACCAATAGATAAAACCCAAGAGCTTAACCATCTGTTAGTCCAACCTTCATCATTAAATTTTTGCACTGTCTTAGCTTAAGTGCTGCGTGACTGGGCTCGGTTTCCTTCTTTAAAAGACAATAATGGGAATAATATTACTCACCCACTTCCAGAAGTTGCTTTGTGTGTAAGGTACTCTGCAGGGGGAAGCTGGGACTCAGGTAAAAGGTACTCTCAGCCTTGTAGTTGGAAAAAGCTCTTCCTCGTATGCACATCAAACACAACTGCTGTGAAGAAGCTGCTGGTCTCTTTGGTCACAGGTCACTCAGGAAGGTGACTGATCACCTCTTGGATGATGCCAGACACCAAGCTACAGATGAAAAGGCTGCAACAGGGCTGTGAGCACTGACACACTGCCAGGGCTCAGGAGATCCTCTGTCATACTGCACTAGCATGCCATGAAATGAAACTCCATCCCTCTCAAAAAGGGATTTTTATACTTCTCATCAGGCAATGCAGCAAGTAACACTAGTGATTGTGAGTGCAGTGAGCAATACGTATGCAAATAGACTGCATATTTCAGAGATTAGCACTGAAGCTTTAGAGCTCTCTGGGCAAGCATGTTGTGGCAGGGGTTTTGATCGTGTCCTACGCAGCTGCCCAGAAAGCACAGGGAAGCCACAAACCTGCCTGGCAGCTGGTGCTGCTGAACTAGACTGCTCGGTGCCCCATGCCAACACAGCTATGCCAGGAGACCTTCCCTCCCTCTGGGGAAAGGCATTTGCAGTTCAGGACATGCTCTCTGAACACACTGGCTCTTGGGCACCATCCCCACAGAGTACACTGGGGAGTATGGGCTGCAAGCAGCTTTAATTTGGATGAACTCATTCTGCCTTTGGAAGACCTCTTCTGTGGACCTGCATTGCCAATGAATTTAGAATTTTTTTTTTTTTTTTTTTTTTTTTTTTGAAAAATAAGAACAAGGATGAAGGAAAGCCATAGTTGCAAAGCAGTGCTGTGTAGCTTTGGAATGCCGTTTAATATAATGGCCGTCCAAAACCCCAGAAAGAAACCCTTAAGGAATCAAAATTAATGTAATCTAATGGATGTCCATTAGTGCACTTCCTTGTTTTTTGTCTCCTGAGCCTTTCATTGCAAACATTCCTCTCTACCGTTTATAAACAATCAAGCTACCATAATAACAAAAGTAACTCTTTTCAGTAATCATCCCAAATGACTGATAATGTATTTTTGGCATCATCACACTGAATTAATCTTTTCCCATCTAAATGCAAAAAAGAATTCTGTTTTGCTTTCCTTTAATATTTGATACTATCAAAAAACATGTCTTTCTCTTATGGAGTACAGAGACTTCTATACACGAGAGAGATACAGATTTTCCTAACACTAATTTTTAACTGCTAGCATGTAAAGAAATGATAACACAATGTATTACCAGGCAATAATGAAGGAAGCTATAGCAGCAACCGTGTTGTGTGGGTGGTGTCCAGAGTTAAGGGTCCTTAACCTTTTTGCTTTCCTCCCTCATGCATCAAACACTTAGTGAAAGCCATTAGAAGCTGGTATTAACATGAACTATTTTCAACAAGCTATGATGACAAGCTGAAAGTAGTGCATTGCATAAAAAGTCTTAATTGCACTTCCATTTTGACAAAATTATTTTCAGATGCCATGTGTATTAGACCTTTCCATTAAGACCATGTCCAGCTGTCATTAGTATCACTAAACATTTGCAGAATCTGCTTTAGCTTCTGGGCAAGCTCTTTCTGACATGGTAGCCTTGACTCCTGGGTTGGGACATACGCACTGCCCTGAAGAGGAACAGCACAGTGCCCCATACATTGGTCCCGTTTTAACCATATAGAGGTTAACATGCTTCTGCTTGTCATGCTCGCTCACTGCACAGGCTGAATCTCAGCAAGTAAGTGCTATAGAGAGATGAGATCTGCTGCAAATGTGTGACACACACAAATATTTTTTGCATAAGAAGCCCCCAGTAGTCATTAAAATATTCAAACAACCCTAACTAGTATAAACACTGTTCCTAATTGACATAAATAGTGAATGTTTCATATGTTCTTCTATTCACATCATGTCCAATCTTTTTTTCAGGAACACATTTCTTCCTGCCATGTAGGATTAGGAGCACAGTTTCAAAGTAAAGAAATTAACTGATAAAAGTAGAATGAGCACTACAAAAACACAAGCTGTTTGCCCACCACACAGTGACAAGAGGGATGAAAGATGAGGGGCATGCTTGGCAGAGCAGAACAAAGAGTCGAAATCAGCTTTATGCCAGGATGCTTCCTAGTCAGGACATTATGAATCATCATAATGCAACGGTTTGGGTTGGAAGGGACCTTCAAGATCATTTGGTTCCAAACCCCCTGCCATGGTCAGGGACACTTCACACTAGACCAGGTTTGCTCCAAGCCCTGTCCAGCCTGGCCTTGAGCACTGCCAGGGATAGGGCAGCCACAGCTTCTCTGGGCACTTTGTGCCAGGGCCTGACCACCTTCACAGTAAAGAACTTTTTCCTAATATCTGATCTAAATCTTGCTCTAACAGATGCATATCCCTCTTCTGTTGGGGACCCCAGAGTTGAATGCAGTACTGCAGGTGGGGTCTTGTAAGAGCAGAGAAAAGGGAGAGAATCCCCTCCTTCGACCTGCAGCCCAGGACACAGTTGGCTTTCTGGGATGCAAGTGCACATTACTGGGTCATGTTAAGCTTCTTGTCAACCATCACCCCAAGTCCTTCTTCTCTGGGCTGCTCTCGATCCATTCTGCGTTCAGCCTGTATTTGTGCTTGGGATTGCCCTAGCACAGGTGCAGGACCTTGCTGAACTTGGCCTTGTTGAACTTTATGAGTCTGCAAGTTGGCCTCAAGCACATTTTTGTCCTTTTCCTCAAAATGATGTCAAAATGGCAGCTGCTTTCACATTTTCCAACCAGAGTGGCCCAGTGAAATTTTCTTCTGAAACTGCAAAGATAGGAAGAGCACTAATGCAGGATTAAGTAAATATCTATTATTTATCATAGAAGACTGGAGCTAAAGATTAAGAAAAATAGAATTGCAAGAAAAAGCATTAGTGGATGCTGTCATGTGCAGACATCACAAGCCATTGGCTAATATACAGTGTGTGCCATCTTTGCAATATGAACATATCTTTGTGTAGTGCAGGAAAAAACCCAACAAAGGTGCAAGAGAAAAATAGCATGCTGAGTCTTAAAGTTTTACTGTAAGCCACTCATCCGAAGTCTGCCCCTAAAAAGATTAATGTCCTAGAAATGTAACTATGAAAGGAATCTGGATTACTTGTCCAGCTCTGAAAGTGAAAAACCCTGAAAGGAATAAATGAAAAGCTAATAATTCAGGACTAAAATTTCAGCTTGAAAGTTTAGTCTTTCTGGCTGCTTTTGAGGATATAAACAGATATAGGAAATTATTTCCTGGAATGGAAATATGATATATTTAATTAATTAATTAATTAATAATAAAATCTTTTAATGTATTTAAAGTTTATGGATGAAATCTTAGGAATACATCTGGGACCAAATTCTTATTCTTCTCTTCTTGTAAGGTTGCTCCTGCTCATAAAGATGTTCATATCGATGGTATTTGGGAATACTGTCTAACACAAGAAAACAGACTTGAATGTGGCTTATTGTGAGTGTGGAGTTCATGGGGTCTGTGAGTGATCCATGTCTCATCTGTCTGTGATTATCTGTGACTGATCATAACACATCATTCAGTGGACTAGCATTTCTGGAAGGAACATTACTATGTGTGGATTAAAAGTTAATTTTTCTACAGTCATGTCCATCCGCAACTTTGCATTTTGCTTCAAAAGCCAAGGCAGTAAATAGTCACTATCTTAAAATTTGTTTGCTCTCATTGTGATGATTGAAATTGTGCATTCAATTCATATCACAGTCTGTACAAAGGATGGGTTTCACTTACATTAAACTGAGGTGCCGGTTAAGATTCAGTGGCAGAAATTCTTGTTTAAAGCAAATCCAAAAAACTCTTACGGGTATGAATCTAATTAAAAACTAAGCGGTGACTCATGTAAAATATTTGACAGCATGCACCCAGATCTAGAAAGGAGATTCTGGTAGCTGCCAAAAATATATCTGAGCAAGAAGTATTTTTTTTTTTCACCAGGTTAATGAAACCAATCCTTACTTTGCTCCAGGCAGCAAGTTTTTCCCTTTTCTGTACCACCAACATGGGCTATTTCACTTGTCTTGTGTTTTGGCACATGTGACAAACCTTTAGACTTTCCATAATGCCACAGTCGATCTGAGATCAACCTAAAATGTCCCTGGTCCCCTCTGAAATTTTTTGACCCCTGAATGACCCACACACAGTCTTATAAATACATTTTTCTGTAAGCATGTAGGAATGATGCACCATTCTGTTTCTTAGAAAGAAAACCGGACCAAACTCCACTACTGTGATTTCTGCCTTTCACCGATGCAAGGGGCTGACAACATGCCCAAGGTAGCATTTAACAGGACTGCTAGTTGCTTTTATTTCCTTCCTCCAGCACTCATCCTTGGTTGCACTCACCTTTTGTCTGAGCTCTGGCTCAGTACAAACAGTCTTGTATTGGTCCTTGTTTGTTGCACTTGAAGTATGGGTGTCTGTGACCACTGACCCTCTCTCAGGCTTTCCACTCACCCATCTGGGATGCAGGAGTTGGTCCTACCCTGTGGAAGCAGCAATGCTTTGGTCATTTCCTGGTAATACTGGTGTCCTAGAAAGTGTCTCAGCATTTTTAATTTGATCAGCAAAGGCCTTTATTATCTGTATATTTATGTACTCAGGAGGATGCTGATCTCCAGTTTTATCCACGTGTTGTGAAAGTTGACCAGTTCTCCATGGAGATCTTAGAGTACATCTGCAAAGTACATGGAGTTAAAGGGTCTATCTGGCACTCACACCACCTAATAAAATCAGTCAGCATGGTTGATTAGCCTGTTCAGGAGACGGAACTTCAATAACGTGACTCAGCTCCTTCTGATCATTCACAAAAATCTGCTGGAGACCTTTAATCACTTCAGGAAAATTCTGGCAGCTTCAAACCAAATCTCTCTTTCAAGGGCAACTCTCACTTCTGCTCACTAATAATTAGGCAGCAGGGAAAAAAAAAAGCCAAGCATAAATTAACGTGGAAATAGCATCATTAAATGTTTAATGGGTCTGGAGACTTTACATCATTGGGTTATTCATTGACGTAATTATATGCACTGTTTTTCCCGAGATTTTTCCTCGGGAAATCTCATACCTTTATCTATGAATTATATAATATACTGCTCTGGGATGTTATATTATATACCTCTTTCTATCTCATCTTTAGCTTGGTGTATGAAAGGTCTCGGGTACTCCACAGACTTTCTCACTCCACCATCAGTGCTTATATCCAACACCCAGAGCCTCCAAGACACTACTTAGTGGTGATAACCCCAAAGGGGTCTAATTCTCCAGCACCAGCAAGAAATCCTCACAGCCGCCTGCACAGTTGCCTTGGGCATGCCAGCTGCTTTACCTGTCTTGGGTGGATCAGCAGCCAGGAGGTTTCAGCCCTTTCCCAGTTATGCAATGATGACTTCATGTGCTCAGCTTTGGGGATGGAGGCACAGTTGTCAGATCTTGAGGACAATAAGATGTCTCTGTGCAGGTGGAAGTGGGTCACCCACATCCTTGAGCCCCTGTCCCTGCAGCCTTCCCAGAACTTCCTCATCCCCACATTGCACTCTCTAAAGCAGGACCTTGCAACATCCATATACTTGGATATTAAGACCTTGATATAGTAGCGTAGAGAAAAGCTGATCAGGTAATATTTTAGCAACCACATTAATCAAATATTTATAAGCTACAATATAATTCCTTAGAATATCAGAGAGCCGTTTCACACAAATGGAACATTGGTAAATTTTCTAAAACACTCAGATCACCCTGAACTACAAATTTAATAGGAACACCTAAGTGACAGCTGGCTTTCATGAGTAAGATATTCAGCTCAGAGAAAAGAAGTGATCGGCAGGCTGGCCTATTTTGGGGACTGGCTGGCTCGCTGGCACAAGGGATTCACAGGCATGGAAAGCGTGTAATGCTCAGACAGGCATAAGGGAAACTCACAGGCTGTCACGCTTGCTGCTGTGATCACCGATCCGTCTCTCTTTCCTTATAAACTTCATTTCTGTGGCAGCTAAGAGCTGCTGCTGTGCTTCCTCTGTCTTGTACAGAGCACACTTCTGAATTAAACCCTGTTCGTGGAATACAGGCTCTTAAAATCTATTATTTTTTTTCAGCATTTATCAAGTATCTGTTGACCAAGACCTGCTTTCCTGTACATCAGTCCACTGTGGTAAATATATTATCATCTTCCTGATATTATTTTCTCCTTTTCTCTCTTCTCAGTTTGGCTTTCTATCTCTTTGTGATGACTTGCCTCAGGTGAGATCGTGGCTTAGGTAGGACAGATCAGGACTTGGTCATGGGAGGTGTCTGTCCTGCAGGCAGATACAACCTGCCTGCCCTTTGGTAGGCTCACCTGCGCAGAAAGCGATACATGCACCTTGTTTGCAGGATCAGGCTCTTAGGACATGAACTGCTGTTCTCTCCTGTCTTTGGTTTCTGAGGCTTGCAGTATGCTCTGCGACACCCTGGGGGTATATTGCATAGATGGCAACGAAGATCCTTAGAAGGGGAGATATGGCCCGATGCACAGGGAGGCTGCATGTCAGAGTACTTGCATTATATTCCCAGGTTTGCTTCTTACTTTCTGGGAGATGTTAGGCTCAGCCTGTGCCCCAGTTCCTATAGCTGCATTAATATTCTAATATGCACTGAGGTATTTATTAAAGTGAGTTTTATGAATGTCAGAATGATGATTATTTGGCTCAGTCGCATTCTTCTGAAATGCTTACTCACAAGAAAGGTTTTATTTTCTTTTCAGAGGTTTGAAAGATAATTTGGCTAGATTGTTCCTTTCAAGTAAAGCAGTCTCACATTTGCCATGGTTGGATGCAAAGTTATTCGGTAGTATCATTGCATTACTAGCTTGCCGTTCATGTTCTCAAAGAACTTCAAAAGGAACGCTTTGATGTACTTATGGACTTCTTCCAGCTGGTGTATAGCAGTCTGTGCTTTTGTAGCAAATCATAAGTTGACTTGTGGGATTTTTAGTATTTCACTGACTGCCTGAGGAAGTATACTGAGGGGTGCCTTTTGAACAGCATACAGGAGCTGGATAAAAGGATGACAGTCATAAATGGAATATTTACATCGACAGCAAAATACCCTGTGCTCCTGGAAAAAGGTAACCACTTCTAAAATCTATACTTCCCAGTAGCTCCTTAGATTTCTGCAAAGGGAAATGACTGCGCGTGGCACTTGAGTCACTTCTGGCTTCATTTCCTTCTGTTTCTCAGCTTCCCAAAGAGGCTTGTTGAAATCCCATTGATCAGCGTGTGGATCTGAGCTTAACAGTCCTGCTGTCTTTGCATGCCCAGTGGTGCAGTTGTTATCCTCACCAGGTGGTAATGGTGTTATAAAAACTCCTCTCTGTGCAAGCAAATGGGTAGTGCTGGGAAGGGACCAAAGGATCTTTAGCAACAGTTTTTCCTGGTGAGAAAGCTTAACTTCCCAGCCAAAACCACCTGACACTAGTTCATCAGATGAAAGACATTTGAGGACTCGTGCAGTCTAGCAGTTGTAGTGTTCCCATGAGATGCTGCTCTGTTGTCTGAATGAGGGATGCAGGCAAGATGTTGACGACACCCTGCATCTTTCCTTGGGTTGTATGTAGAGTGATCAGATTTGACACATTGTGTCATCACTGCAGGATTCCTCACCTGTGGATTTGCCCCAGTATCTCATGGCTGTTTAATAACTTTAGGCTAAATGCTAACATACGAGCAGCATGTGGTTGACCTGCTGCTCCATCAGTTCTGCACTACAGTCAGGCACAAGGTACCATAGCTGTAGCCCAGCGTGCAGATGAGATTAGGTCATAGGGTTTACAGCTTATTGCTAGGCTTTTATCTTTATTTTGAACCCTGGCTTAGCATATCTACAAAACACCTTGATATGCTGGCATCAAGGCCAAAGCTGATGATAACTGCCAAGTGACGACTGGTACTTTCTCTATCACAGAGGTAAGGCTTGTCTCTTGTGGGCTTTTCTTCATGACTGAGCTGAGACCATGAATCTAGTTGAGCAGGAACTGAAGATGATCACCAACATGGCCATCACATACTCTGATGGTATGAACCATTGCTTAGACTGGCTCAAATACAAATATGTTAAAAGAAAACCTGCATCAGACCAAAGTAAATAAAATCCCTACCAAAAGTGAATGTTCCAGTCTTCTACCTCTAGGCAAAAGCTGAGATGCTAAACAGAGTATGACTGATTTTTAAGTCTGTTACTTAATGCACTATGGTTCTTTTGCTCAGATGCTGTAATGGTGAACCTGTTATGAGAGCTGAGACAGAATAGAATGAATATGAAAAAATTCAGACATCATGTTGAATTTGCGATTCAGATTGAAGTGCTTTAATAATAAATAGAACACATGTATTATATATGGAGGGCTCCTATTGAAATATTTCTTGAGGGCAGCTGAATTTTAGCGCCACGGCTGAATGATAATAGTTCAAGAGGAAATGTAGATTACTGTCATTTCTCTCCTAAATTGTGTTGAGCAATAATTATGAACAATGACAGGGATAAAACAGGGTATATCACAGGAAACTCAATCTCCTGTTAAACTCTGCATTCCCACCTCCAGCCACAGAATCAGATCTTACCCATCTGTTTGGTGAGGGGAGAATAAAAAATATGCTGCAGGTTACAGGTCCAAAAATCACAAGGCATATGTCTGAAAGTTTTAAAGGAAAATCTATTGATGCTGGAATTAAAGACTTCAACCAAAGTGACATTGTTTCCAGAAACCCAACATACTCATCCTATAAAAAATACATGAAATAGTGAAAGCTTTTTGAATTTATGAGCTTAAGAATGATGGTATACAAGTTGTATCCAGAGGGATTTCTGACACACTTGGGAGGGGGGTCAATGCCAACCTCATGAAGTTCAACAACATGAAGTGCAAGGTCCTGCACCTGGGTGAGGTCAATCCCAGGGACAGCTACAGGTTGGGCAGAGAAGAGATTCAGAGCAGCCCTGCAGAGAAGGACTAGGGGGTGTTGATTGATGAAAAAATGAACATGAGCCGGCAGTGTGCGCTTGCAGCCCAGAAGGCCAACTGTATCCTGGGCTGCATCAAAAGGAGTGTGACCAGCAGGTCGAGGGAGGTGATCCTGCCCCTCTACTCTGCTCTTGTGAGACCTCAATTGGAGTATTGTGTGCAGTTTTGGGGTCCTCAACGTAAAAAGGTCATGGAACTGTTGGAACAAGTCCAGAGGAGGGCCATGAGGATGATCAGGGGCTGGAGCACCTCCCATATGAAGATAGGCTGAGAAAGTTGGGGCTGTTCAGCCCGGAGAAAAGAAACTGTGTGGACACCTCATAGCAACCTTCTGGTATCTGAAGGGGGCCTATAGGGATGGTGGGGAGGGACTCTTCATTAGGGACTGTAGAGATAGGACAAGGGATAATGGGTTAAAACTTACACAGGGAAAGTTAAGGCTAGCTGTAAGGAAGAAGTTCTTGTGGGGGTGGTGAGGTCCTGGAATGGGTTGCCCAGGGAAGTTGTGAATGCTTCATCGCTGTTGGTGTTCAAGGTCAGGTTAGACAGAGCCTTGGGCGACATGATCTAGTGTGAGGCATCCCTGCCCATGGCAGGGGGGTTGGAACTAGATGATCTTAAGGTCCTTTCCAACACTAACCATTCTGTGATTCTATGATTCTATGAAAATCCCTTCCTCCTCCATGAGGAGGCAGAGAGAGGTAAACCAGGGGTTTAGTCACAACAGCATGTGCCCTGATCCCTTCTGACCCTTCAGACCTCACTCTGTCCAAAACTCTCTATACAACCCCTTTCCTGTTACAGAATGACCGAGGCAGTTTTAATGTGATATGCTCTGTCATCCCCTGGAAATAGCAGGATTTGTAGCAGGGGACATCTGATACTTAAGGAGAGAGAGTTGCTTATGCCGGAGGGCAAGGGCTGCTCACTTCTTAGCTAACTTTAAAATCTTCTGAGTACAAAATCTCTTTGCTTCTTCCCAGACCTTATAATTCAGCTCAGGAGCAAGTCAAGTGGCCCTAGGGGGTCTGGGTAGCAGTGTTACCTCTTCCAGAGATAAAGGTGTGTGTTTTCCCCATGGAAGGTGTAGTAGAGGTCCTTTCTCTCTACCGAGAGACAAAAGCACCTTTGCAGGTCATTTTAGTACTGAAACTAAACTCTGGCCCATTTCTTTCCATACACAGACTTTTCTGATGAAAGAGTACCTGGGTTCCCCCCACCCAGGAATTTTGTTTAGCCTTGGATATCCCTTCTACCTTCATGCTGGCAGTACATTTCCTTCATGCTTCCTGCCTGGGCCATGTTGTGAATTTGGACTCTTAGAAATGACTAGGATGCTTGCTCAGAGCTCAGTGCCTTTCTACTTTCCTAAATTTAGAGCAGAGAGGAGCAAAACTCAAGGGAAATGGCAGCTCCACCATCTCCCAGGCAGTCCCTTAACAGCAGTGAAACAGTTCCAGCTCCTGCGTTCAGTACTGTGCCATGGTGCTAAGCCTTCGTGTCAGGATGGGCAAAAGTGGTGATATGGGTCCCATGCTACGTTTCCTTCAGTGTTTCTAAGAAAGACCTAGGCAATGGTGTCGGCAACAGCATTCAGACCCAGAAGGAGGGGATGGAAAGGAGCCTCATTAACTTACTGAATATGAAGCAGAAAAAAAAGCTGACTTCCTACAGACACTATGAAGATTTTTATCTTTTCATTTGAAAAAGAAAAGGTGGGAGTTAAAAGTGTCAGTCTTGGAAAGCAGACTTTTATAGCTCAGCAGAAGATGTCGACCTCTTGAACCAAGAGACCAGGAGAGGGAGGCTTTATCTGAGAAGAAACCGTAGGGAGTTTGTAAGTGAAGTCTTGGCAAGCTACTGGCACAGCCTCTAATAGTTTCTAAAAGTCCTACTAATCTTTGGAAGAAATATCTCTAAGGAGCTTGAAATTTCTTTCAGAATAAAGAACCCATAGTTGACCGTTAAGTGGCTGACCAGTATAATAAATTAAACAAAGTCCAAGTAAACAGATCAGTAAAGATACCAGCAGTGAGATTCAGACAAGGCAGAATAAAGCTGGGTTTCACATGGTATTTGCATATAACTGGGCTGCAAGGACTCCCATGCTAGTTGGTTGAGGGATAGTCAGCAGTTAGTGGAGCCTAAAGAATGATTCAGTTCTCTCCAAAGGAAAACGAGGGCATAATTTAGATGTTATTTACAATGCTTTTAAGGAATTTTAAGGCATTTCCACAGGGCTGTCAGGTATGTCACAGGACCTCATGTTGCCTGTAGTGTCTGCTGGAGGCAAGGAAGATAGCCAAGGGCATCTCATGGCATCAGGAGGCTAAGTTGAAACAGATAAATCCTTGTAAAAAGGCACTCTGCAGCCTGAGCTCCACTGACTTTTCTTACTGGCTATATTGGGAGCTAAGGCACTCAACTTACATGTAGACACCTGTATTTATATGCCTATATTTTTTTCTGAATATTTCCAGAAAAGCCTGGCTAGGAAAAGGAAGGGATTTGTCCTTACTCAGGAGGCTGCCCATAACCTAAATATGCATCAGACTTGCAGTGTTAATACAAAAAAAAATACCCCAACAAAACCCCAAAAAACAGGGAGATGGAGGTGCACTGTGTTGCCCATGCTAGGGTAGAGCATGTGGGGCAGGCAGTACTCTGGCTGCATGCTGAAACCACGGACATCTCAGGCATAGGAAGAACAAGAAGCCCCAAGTCATGGAGTTACTTCTTTTAATCAAGCTTCTACCTCCTCAGCTGGAAGTTATGACTCTCCCAGCCCCAGCCATCCTCAGTAAGAGCTAGTTGAGCTGTTTTATCAGGCATGGCAATTGGCTGTAGACAGAGTATGAACTTGGTGTCTCAGGTGAGAGGTGTAGCCTTCTAGCCAAGGGTTGGTAATTTGTAACATTGCTAACTCTGGTTTTTGGGTTTGGCTAACCAGATCTGAATTCTTTGGAACGCTGGGTCAGCCCTACGCTGCTCAGTTGCACAGCCCAGGTAACTTATGCCTTGATTTGCTATATATGTAAAAATAGAGAGATTAATTCTGGTCTCCTTTGTAAATTGCTTTAAGGTGTCATGAGAAAAGTTTATGTAAAATTTGGGGGGGGAGGGGGTGAAATGAGCTAATACCATATAGTTAATGCTGGGTCAAATGCAAAGTTACAAAAAACCTGCGAAAAACTGGTAAGCTACTACCTTGTGAGAGCGCTGCCAGGAGTCCTCAGCTTCACTATCTTCCAGTTGTCAGCATAGGGACACCTTAGATAATAGCATAACTTCTGTAGCCATTTGATTTAGGAAACCATAAACTGATGTTATTAGAATTTTTTTTGCTAGTGGAAGAATGTGGGCATAAAACTGAGCTTCTTGCTAGATCTATAGTTTCTAATTTCACAGCAAGACTACTGGGACCACTTAACAAAGTAATGGAAAAAACCTCATTTTTTTCACATCTAGATGGGGAGCCCTCGCTCATCTGGGTGCCATTAGGCAGAAGACAGACTGTAATGATAAACAGTCCATGTTAAAATTTTATGTTATGAAGAAGGAGTGTCACACATTATTTATTTCATTGGCAAGTCACAAAAAGCCAGCAGGTTTCAAAAGAAGAATCATGGTATCTGGCTGAAAACAAATTAGCTGAGCTTTTCAAAGGTAACATTTTTCAAGATGGAATCATAACTGTAAAACAAAAAAGACAAAACTAGACTTTGTAAAATGAATTACTTTTAACTTCTGAAAAACTCAGCAAGTTATATTTTGTAGCTGACAGAAACTACTGGTTTCCGGGCACACATAGAAAGTGCTGTTGGAGAGGTCTCAGACCATAGAAAGGGGTTGGGGATGTTTCTTGTATAGCTTACACTTGAAAACCAGGGAAAATACACTGGTTTTGAGAATGTACTGAGTTTACATTGGCGCGTCTACAATGTAAATCTTACCCTTTGTTACTCTTCAAGAATTCATCATGCTTATGAAGTCCCAGCAAAAATATCTGTCACAAGAAGGAATATAACAGATTGCTGCTGCGGTTTACCAAATTTCAAATCATGCTGTGAATGATGATGCTGCATTTTAAACCTCTGTCCGACCTGGGCAGGTTTCTCAAGGCTGAGTTATGGTTCTTGAAACATGAGTGTTGCAGAGCTGTTCTTCTGTATGACAGAATATGAGAGAGTTTGTGATTCTTGTTTTGAACTTTCTACCCCTAATTTTTGTATTACTTTTCATCTCACTGTTCAGCTGATAGTTATAGTCAAGCATTCCTTTCACCTGTTCCATCTTATTGTTTAGCCTTATCCTAAAATCAAAATAATAGTAGCGCATAGGTAATAATAGAGTTCACACAGCAACGAAGTTCAACTAATTACAGCCATTTTTCAATCCTTGTATTTTCAGCAGCCTCTTAAGTTACAATTCATTGCTATCTGTTAGAGAAATTGTTTCCCATTATTGAAGGACATAATTATATTCAATTTCACCAGAATTTAACTGTAAATTTCCAAAGTAAAGGCCTTCATAAATATGTTCCTTTCAAAACCAGAAAACCCCAAAGCAAATTTCCAAGCTTGAACATTAAAAAATGAGCAAGTAAAACGTCTCTAATCATCACTTAAATAATACTAGAAGAATAAAGGAGAAAATATAATGTCTAGCACACTTATCAGAACTTTCCTTAGGAGTGGAGAGAAATATGCAGCTCCTGTGAGCAATTTATAGCATCCCTAAGATTGTCTAAGGTAAATGGGATGACCTCATTTCAGATGTCACTTTGTTGAATTTAGAGAGCAGAAATGTGTACCTTAGACCACATGCTTGACTTTTAGATGGTGACAGTTACATGTCCAACCTTATCAACCATCATTATAGTTAATTACATTCATGGGAAACAATTCAAAACAGTCAGCCACTGACTGCTTATGGCAGTAAAGACGTGCAGATATTGGCAAAGAGTTTCTCATGCCCACTGTATGTGACTGTTTAATCCTACCATGGGTGTCTATCTGTATTGATGAGCTCTTCACACCTTTTGGTGTCTTATTTTCAGCTCCTGCAGGGATCTTACTGGAGCAAAGTATCTCTTGTCCTGCTGCACTGGGACATCAGTCTTACCAAGCTGACTGGAAATGAAATATAGATACCTAAGGAGGTATTAAATGTTTTCTAATAATTTTTTCCAAATCATAGGGTCAATGAATGTTTGGAACAAGAAGAGAGAGATGCTTTTGTGGTAGCAGAAGCAGTTTTGTTATCCAGCACTGAAGTGCAGCTTGAAGCAGTGAAATGCTCAGCATAGGTTCAGATGCTAAAATTTCCACTGCTTCCTTTACCAGTATTCAGAGATACAGACTTGTTTACCACCATGTAGATGTGATAATACAGTATATAACATTGAATAGGAATCCCATTAGCTGGAGAAGTATATATAATCACATTATTCTCAGAAATGAGCTGCCTTTTGAATATTGTTTTCTGTACCCTTAAGCTGGTGATGAGCAGGTCAGCACAAGGATAAGCATACCTCATGCAAATCCAGGTATCCTGCTTGCTTTCGTGGTTCTCTTTGGGCTTATGACAGCATCAACACAACAAAGAGGTGCCTTCTGACACTTGTACCCTGCAGCTGCTTGTTCCTGTCCATCTAATGGCGCTTATTTTGCCTGCAGCGCAGTCTGTGGCCATGCAAACACTTGTCAATCATTTCTGTCCAAAGTCTGGTGGCCTAAGCTGTCCTCTGAGGTGTTTGACTTTGCTGAAGGAATTATCATATATCTTTTCTACTGCCTACTGTTCTGCTGGAATAAAGCATGTGGCAGAGAGGAGTGATAACATCTTAAATCATTGTTGTCGATTGCTATGGGAAGGTAAGTGTAAGCCCTCTGGTTAACTCAGCCAGATATTCAGAATCTATTGATCAGATCCCATGCATTTTAAGGATGTCTCAAAACTGAGAACTTAAAAATAGTAAATGTGTTAATTTCTAATTGTCCCCTAGCTATGTAAGCACTCATGAATTTTCCAGGGTTTTCGTTTGCAAGTAGGAAGGCTAGAGGATAAAATGGAGACTCTGGTTATTCATAGGATTTCAGAAGCAGGAGTTACCAGAAAACGACCAAAATATGGAGGCATAATACTATGTTGCAGCAAAGAGAGAGAGTCTCTATATTTACCTATATTTCTTGGTTAATAAACAGTAATTGATGACACGTCAGAATTTTTTATATTGTGAGCTATGTATTTCCTTACACGATAGAATTTTAAGTATGGATTCCTGAAATACAGCATTTTATCACATCTTGTATATGCTAAATGGGAAAACTCAGCAGGATGTATGTATTTTTCCTGAAGTTCATTAATTTCTGAGGTGATCTGCAAATATTTAACTGCTAGTGGCCTGGTCTTTCATTGAAGATGCCTCTGAAATCTTTTGGTAAAATTTCTCATTTTTTCAATGAGATCTAAAATCTTGAGATTGTGGAAGAACATTTCTAGATAATTTCTTCTTTCTCTAACAGTGATTTCAGCACTTTATCTCGTGTTGGGTATTTCTTCAAATTGCAAGTGTCATTGCTCAGGGGTTCAGCTTCCATCTTTTTTTTCTGTCATTTGGAACCATAGCATCCAGCCAGAGTGCCCTCCACCAAGTTATTTATCTTCGCTGCCATCATCAAAATGATTTCTAACAACACAAGAGGTTTCTGATATGCCTCATCTGTCAGAAACAAGATGAGTAACAACCACAACAGTAGTCTCTAGAGGAACGGCTCCAAAAGCCATCACTGAATCTGTTTTTTAATTTAGTATACATATTCATTAAGTGTTGATCCATGGTATTTAATTTAAAGTTTTTCCTGTGTTCATAACCAAAGACTCTTTCTTATAAATACAAAATCCTTTCTTACTCCTTTAACTCAAAACTCTGTGCTGGCAGTAGTACCATTAGAGAAAGGACTGTCATTGGGGCAGGGCGTCTTGACAGGTAGATCTTGGGAGTGGTGTAGAAAACCAGACTTCAGGCACACAGTTTTCAAGCGCAGGGCTAACCCAGTTTATTTAAATGTGATTTTTTTTCTGAGTGGCATATGGACTGGTGAAACTGAGAACAAATGTTTATTTTTCCCCTCATTCTGAAACACCTTGAAGTCATATAGTGTTCTGGGTTTATCAGTATTCAAGCAGAGGAATAGGTAGCATATAATAGACTAATGCAGTTGTTATTTTGATATGAATATCATAAAACAAAATGTAAAGGGTTAATCAGTACCATTCATCCATTTGATGAAAATAACAAGCTAAAACGCCCTTTCTGATGGTGGCTGAAAGTAAAAATTATTAACATGAGGGTTATGTCTGGTGTTCAAATGCAGCAATTAAGTTCAGTTAATTGCAAGTACTTTGAAAGGATTTTTCAATTTCGGTCTATATTTTTTGATCTCTTCAGGTCATGCATCATCATTTTCTGTTATGGAACTATATTTTCCCCACTATTTCCTTTTCACCCTTGGCTCATTTGTATGACAAGCTGGAAATGTGCATTTGCCAGTATGTGACAGAACTTGCATTAACCAATGAATGGAAATTGACTGCAGGCCACCCTTGCAGAACGGCGCAGATAAATTCTCTGGCATTATTTGAGCAGTAAACCACTTTCTAGTGTTGAAAAGGAAAAATAGTAAAACCAGCCATTATTTAATTAAAGTAAAGCTCCAGGCTGTAGGGCCTCAAAATGCAAATGTGTATTCTGGATCCTAGATGAGTTTAATTAAGAAAATGAGGAAGGAACTTAATAACACCCACATTTTTTCTCTTGAGCAAACTATATTTCCTGATCTGTTTCTGAAGAGCAAACTCTAGGCTGTACAAGGGCAGTATAGCCCTCATCTGAGAAAGTGGATCAGAAAGAGCTCTCCTTATGGATTCACTTTTATCCACAACTGCAGAGGGGAAACAAAAACTACAGGTGTTAGTAATGTCAAAACCGAAGTGTACCAATATGGCAGTTGCTAAACAATGACATTGCTAAACAATTACAATGTTGGGAAGACTTACCTACTGAGTAAACAAGCCATGGAGAGAGAAGAGGAAATAATGTAAGACAAAAAAGGGAGAAAAAAACCAAAAAGCTTAAAATTATATGGAACTGTGGTAAAGTTCCTGTGGAGTTTGATGAGAATAGATGGGTTTACCCAGAGACAGACATGAAAGACAGCAGTCTTGAAGATGAAAGGACAATTGCTTCAAAATGAAATCAAAAAGACTGAGAAAATTAGGAGAAAAAAAAAGGCTATGCAGGTGTCCTGGGTTCAGCAGTAACAGTCATTTTTTTTCTTTTTTCTCCTTCTCAGTAGCTGGTGCAGCGCTGTGTTTTTGATTTTCGGCCTGGGAACAGTGCTGATAACACCAGTGTTTTCAGTTACTGCTTGGTGATGTTTTGGTCTGACCAAGTACTTGCTGAGGCTCATGCTCAGCCAGGGAGGAGGGGAAGCCGGGAGGAAGCAGAGACAGGACAACTGGCCCAGACTAAAAAAAGAGGTTATTCTATGCCACAGCACGTCATGTCCAGGATGAAAAAACGGAGTGCAGAGACCCGGAAGGGTGGTGGGGGTGCACTGTGGGGAGTGCACGTCTTGGTCGGGCTGGGATTGGTGGTGAGCAATTGTATTCTTTCCTTGTATTTGCCTTGTCATTATTATTATTGGTGGTAGGAGTATTGATTTGTGTTATACCTTAGTTACTAAACTGTTCTTATCTCAACCTGTGGGAGTTGCATTCTTTCGATTCTCCTTCGCATTCCTCCAGGAGCGGAGAGAAGAAAGAGGGGGAAGTGAGTGAGTGAGCAAAACTGCATGGCTGAGAGGCTTAAACCACAACAACAGGCAAAACCCCAAGACTTCATCAGGAAAAAATAATCATGTTCCTACTGAAATCTAATGTTCATACATAAGAGCCTGTACTTTCAAAAACGGAAAAGCAAGCTTCTTCTGAACAGTACTAAACAAGTAACATCCTTATACCTCATAGCTCAAGAGTTCTTAATTTCAAATTTTTGTTTTAGCAGCAAAATTAAAGGGAATGCATTCTGAAAACACCACTATTTTATTGCTTTTCACAATTCTCAGCTCTGCTCCTGTGTATGAGGAAATCAAAATCTGCACCTGAAAAGTGTGTAGAATTCTTTATCTATATCATGTCAATAATAATAATAAAATTTTTTAAAATAATATTGATGTGGTAAGATGTGGAAGTGGTTGATTCATCACAGTCTCTATGCGATGTCATTTGTAGAAACTGAAGGATAAAAAAGATGATTTGTAGCAGATGCAACATTTCCATATATTAATTAATAAATCACTTGCTGCAGTGCAACATAAGGACTTCACTGCTGCATGCATG
The DNA here is from genome assembly GCA_039720435.1 of Amazona ochrocephala. Classification (NCBI taxonomy): domain Eukaryota; kingdom Metazoa; phylum Chordata; class Aves; order Psittaciformes; family Psittacidae; genus Amazona; species Amazona ochrocephala. The sequence goes on along the minus strand of CM077880.1, from coordinate 42,657,953 downwards.
ATGAGATGTGTCAAACCTTTTGATATTGTGCCTGGTTCCTATACAAAATTGATTCCTCTGTGGAACTTAATGTTGCATGCCAGCTGATAAAACACCATTGTATGTTTTTTTCTTTGGGTATCAAATGTGTTGCTGCAATTAAAATGTGACCTCATTGGAAGAGTTTATGCAGCCTGAATTTTAATGTCAGGTAGAATGGCAGTGCCCAAGTCAGAAAGAATTTTAAATGAAATATAAAAATATATTTTATTAATTCCATGACTATTCTCTGTGCCCAAATCGATGGAGTCCAATTATCTACAGTGATTATTCTTCATTCACTTAATTAACTGGATAGTTAAAATAGGTTGTTGTCAAACCTTCCCACCAATTCCCAGGGCCAGCTGACTTCCTTCCAGGAGGTTACTGATTTCTGCTACCTGCAAATATGTTTAGAATTATGTCCTGTTGTTTTTTTTTTTTTTCCCCCCAGGAAAAAAAGTTCATTAGCAGAGAATTGCTTGATTACTCAATACAGCTGATGCGGTAGGAGAAGAAAGGAAGCTTGCTTGAAATGTCATCCTACTGCTTGAGGACATGCATCATTCAGCAGCATTCGAATCCTGAACCCTTTGATGTATCAAAACCTTTGTGTTGGACAATGCTGACAGACATTTACCCCTGGTTTGAATTTTGAAGCTGGCTACGGAAATTCTTGGAACTCTCCAAACCATACACAGAGCAGGGTGCATAATCATTTGAATAAGCACTAAAAATGAATGGGTAATTAATTTTTAGACCCCCAGGGTGCATGATCATTTGAATCAGCAGTAAAAATGAATGGGTAATTTCTAGATTTCCAGGGGTTTTTTTCCTTATTTGCGTCTGTTTTGCCCCATTCAAAAAAAGAACACTGTGCTTATGTAATGGGGGATACCTATGTTCAGCCAGCCCACAAATACATGTCTGATCTGGTGTTTGGAGAGAGGCCATGATATTGGCTGCAGTACCTCCAGAATGGTCTGCATTGGCTGTCTTGGCCAAAAGGTTTTAACCAAAGAAAACTCTCCCAAATTCCATATTGTTGATTTAGACACTGTAGGTGCTTTAGTCAGTGGTAGGTTATACTTGCTGTAACCACCAAGTGTTGCCAGCCTCTAATTATGCTGAGGATAAATACTTCAAAAATGAAAATATTTCTCATGGCAAAATAAGGCAATTCAACCAGAACATTGACGTGGTTTGCATTCCTGTTCAGCAACCTGGCCAGCAGCAGTATGGAATAGTATCATTAAATATAGAATATATAATTAAATTAGATTGGGCATGTATCTTTTATGGTTTGCATCATCAGAAATATATTTCCTTTCTAAAGAAAGAGAACCTTGCACAGAATTTCATAACCTCTTTACAGGCAGACTACATCAACCATTGCCTTGCTTCAGGTTGTAACAGCAAGATATGAACTAATTTTGTTTCTTTTAACTATACCATATGAAAACATCCTAAATGAGGAAAATATTTCCTTTTAACGGAGAATTTAATGAAATTACTTTAATGAAGAAATGTAATATAATTGCTGTATCTGTTTTTTTTTTTTTCCCTCTAGAGCATTAAATATGTCATCTTGAATGTAATTAATTGTAACTGAAATGCTTTGATTTGAAATGATGTTAAATGAACTTACCACCTACCTAAGCTTTTAAAACCAAATAAAATAACCAATAAGTTTAATAATACTTGACATGGAAGACGTTGGTATTGATCTTTCAAATTCTACTGCCAAAGTAAGTCTTTGGTTCATTGATTTGAAGTGTTTTAAGTAGATAAAATGCAATGCAATAAAAAAAAAAAAGTGATGTATAGATGAAGCTCATGTTGTTAAAAACTTCAGGTTTAGTACTTTTACTGAAAGGAAAGAGGCAATCAAGTACTCACGAAGTGTTTGAAACGGGTTGCAAGTTGTCAGTGCCAGTTTACAAACCCAAGCTGGAATACCATGGGGGAGGTAGTTAAATTTGTGTATATGATTTGTGTACATTTCTAAATGCTCATGAATCTATATGAATTGTAAGTTTCTCACTAAGATCCAATAAAAAAAATCCCTCACTTGAGGCATGCAGTAACTACTTGCAGTGCTAGAATAGAGTTAGAAGTATGGAAAGAAGCCTCTTATGAAGGATTTATGACTTTTTTCTGTCTTCACTGAGTGAATTAAATCCAGTCTGTAGTGCCAGTTTTCCTTAAATATGGACAGGATTGTAACGGAGCATTTAGGAATGAAGGCACCAGCTGTGATGGATACACTCAACCCAATAACCAAACAAGCAGTAGTTTTGTATAGGATCCAAAGGAGGTAAAGCTGTAGTCAGGCCAGGAACTCCTCTAGAAAAAACACAAAGGAGCAGAGTGACACAGTGAGCACAGTGAGCATCAGTGCATATGAGCTTGGAACATTGATCATATGATTAACACATGAATAGTGGGTTGGTTTTCCGAGACCCATTTATTAAGGAACAAAGAAATTCGTGGTTACAAGGAGCTTCATGCATACCTTTCCCATAGTATGCAATTTGACTACCAGCCAACCACTTTATACCATAGATATAACAGCCTAATTGAACTGCCTTTGAGCTCTCCCTCCAAAGCAATATGACTGCATGGCAGTGATCCCCCCTAGAGCTGGGGTGCCTCTCAAGGTTGCTTCTCAAGGAGGAGAGATCTTTTACCAACAGATCTTTGAATGAGCCCAGTTTGCTTTCCCCCTAAACTGCAGCTGGACAGCACATCAGGTGACTCTCCCCTTGGACAGGGATGCTTCTCAAGGTTTCAGATTCCTTACCTGAGTCTAATAACCTTCCTTGCCCAAGGCTACTAACCTTCCTTACCCAAGGTGGAGAGATACCTTAATTGCAACAGATCCTTGGTAAGTGACTGAAAGCATGATGAATCAATACTGATGAAACATTACTAATTCATGCAGTTACTCAATATTAATTATTGCAAACTTTGCATATATATCTTAAATAAGAACTGTTGACCAAATCTGGGACTAAGTCTGATTCCAACTGCACTGAGACTCCTCTCTGAGACAGAGTTTAGAAAGCAAAGGGATCCACTGATCCTCATGACTCAACAAGAGGGTCTTTCTGACCCTTTTGTTTAGTTTGATCTCTGTGTAACCAGATCTTTCTAACCAGATTTTCCTTTGAATGTTTCTTTCATATAGTAACAGAGTGAACCTTCATGTTGAACTTTGTTAAGTCAGAGTTTTACAGCATCATATTAAAACTACTTTTGCTAATACCTTTGATGGTGTTTCTTTAAGTGATCTAAATCACTCATCCATGACAAATCAGCATAGTTGGCGGAATCCTAAATCAGGATCTGCAACATCATCAGGCTTGGAGAATGTAAATGAAGCAAGCAGAAGGAAAATTCAAATTTGCAGGACAGATCAATACAGGACTGAGTGAATTTTCTACACTGTTATTCCTTCTCCTGCAAATTAAGGTCACCGTCTAACAAGCTACAATAGTAATTGTTCTGGAGAACTGCAGAGTGAGGCTGCTTGTTTCCAGCCATATTTTCTAACTCTGAATGAAGTGCTTTTTTCTCCAAGGAGCATCAAACATCAGAAGAGATTTAAAGTTTCTTTTGATGTGTCTGTGCTTCTACAAGCAACCTGGAAAATCATGTTTTTTTTTTTTTCTCTTTGAGACCTTGAGCTGAGGTAGTAGCACCAGGGAGCCAATATACCAGATCCTAGTCTGGTATGCTAAAACGGCTGCTGAAAGCAACCTGGCATCCCTCTTCTCCCTTGTATTTCAAACCTGCTTCATAATGTTTAATAACTTTGTTAAAATGATTGACTCCTTCAGATAGCCATACCTGCCTCTTTTAGATCCCTCTGTCTTTCCATGGAAATCTGGAGGCTTTTCAGTCAGACAGTTGTTGTTTTGGTTTGGGGTTTTTTGCATTGAATGTTAAGAAAAAGGGTAGTTTTAATTCTTCCCAAAACTGCAGTGTTGGTGTTATGAAGTAGATGGGATTTAGGTGAAGCTATTTAGTTGTCAGTTGTTTGTCATTCCAGGGTTGTTTAAGTGTTGGGTTAACTCTTTTGCAACATAAGGTGTCTGAAGGTGGAGGGAGGGGGCAGATATGTTGTGCTGAAGTCCTATGGACATTATTCACAGTATGTAAAAATCAAGATGGAATCACCAGTGCTGGATGGAAACCAACTTTCTTCTTTTATAAAATGAAGTAATTGATACTTTGAATTACTTTTACTTTACATTTTCATAGAATCACAAAATTGATGAAGTTTGAAGGGACCTCTGGTGCTCATCTTGTCCAACCCCCTGCTCAAGCAGGGCCACCTAATGCTGATTGCCCAGGACCATCTCCAGACGGTTTTTGAGTATCTCCAAGGATAGAAACTCCACAACCTCTGGGCAACCTGTACCAGGGCTTTATCACTCTCAGAGTAAAAAAAGGTTTCCTGCTGTTCAGAGGGATCCTCCTGTGTTTCAGTCTGTACCCATTGCCTGTTTTTCTGTCACTGAGCACCACTGAAAGGAGCCTGTCTCTCTCTTCTTTAATCCTCCCTTCAAGTATTTCTATACATTGCTAGTCTTTGCTTCTCCAGGCTGAGCAGTCCAATTTCTGTCAGCTCTTCTTCACAGGCGAGATGCTTCAGTACCTTAATTGTCTTCGTGGCCCTTTGTTGGACTCTCGCCACTATGCCTATATGTCTCTTGTACTGAGGAACCCAGAACTGGACCTAGCACTCCTTGGCCTCACCAGTGCTGAGTAGAGGGGAACAATCATCTCCATCAGCCTTCTGGCAGCACTCCTCCTAATGGAGCCCATGGCACTGTTAACCACCCTCGCCGGAAGGGCATGTTGCTGACTCATGCTCAGCTTGGTGTCCACCATGTCCTCCATGTCCTTTTCTGCAAAGCTGCTTTCCATCTGGTGGAAAGAAACACATTTTGCAGAAGCCCAGATACTTCCTTAGCAAAAACATTTGGCTAGCTTACATTCTTCCAAGGCAAAATGCCAACAGCCCTTCTATGGCCTGTTTTCAATGAGAAACAAAGCCTTGCAGTTGTCTGTGACAGCAGGGCAGAGGGCTATGAACAGCCCTTTCACGTCTCTGTCCAAGACATTTCCACCAAAACAACATCAATAACAATTGATTGCTGCAGCCTTTTTCTACTGAGTGAGGGTTTCTCCTGGCGTCTTCTGTAATCAGTAGCAGCCCTGAGGCCAGGCTGAACATAGGTTAGCTTTTGCTTCTTGCTCATGACTGCCTTAACAATAATCTCCTTCCTCAGTACAACCCCTGTGCACTTTCTCTTATCCACATGCTTTCATTTTTATTATACTTCATGGTTGCACTCTGCCTAACTCATAGAAATGAATGTTATTTTGCTTCAGATTCATTTGAAGATGATAGAAATATCAACCTCCTTTGAAGGCTATTGATACCACAGACATCTGTTTGTAATATGTAGCATATATTTAGGTCTGCCAGCATCATGACAACCTGTTTGTAATAGTCAGAAAAGGAAAAGAAATAAAGGCTTTTGTTACAGTTTTGACTCAACTGGCACTCAGCACACAGAACCTCCTCCTGATAGTATCTCCTCTTACCAGTCCTTCAAAGAACGGGATTTCTTCATTGTGCTGTCAACATCTAAAACCAGTGCATGTTGTTGGTACCTAAGAAATGGTACCAAGGCCCACTTGTTTAAATATGTTTAACCACTTGACCTGGGTTTCCAGGTTCTGTCTCGAAGTTCTTGCGTGGCACCTTTAATCCTTATACTAGAAAAAGAATTTCAAAGGGAGGAAAGTACTGCTTCGCACCCTGGGGCTCCATTCTTGGGCAATCCTTAAATGAGAATGGAAAAGCCATTCAGTGAGAACAAAAAGGAAAGTAAACGTGAAGGATTTAAGAAAGAACACAGAGCAATATGCAGGTCCAAAGGAAAAATACTGGATCCTATGCCTGAACTTCTATGAAAAGCTACAGGTTTTTTACCACTGACTTTAACTGCATTTTGGAAGAACTCTTTGAAAAAACAGCGTTTAGCTGCTGGGATAAGTTATTCAAACATGCTGAGAATGTGTAAGCCTTTTGTTCAAGCATCAGGCTCGTGCAAATTGCTCCCCCACACATGTCTTTTGGAGGCAAAATTCAGGTGTTTCTTGCTTTGCCCCCGAACAAATGTTTTTACATGAGCCATAGACTGTGGAACTATTAACCCTAATTGAAATGCACATCTAAACTGACAATTAACCCTGACTATTTTAAGCAGCACATGAGGTTGTGGGTGGTACTCTCTTATTTGGATAGCACCTTGAAGCCTGGAGGCTTTAAAAGTGTTTTATTTAAGTAATGTCTCATTTATTTTGTAAGAATTACACTCTATTGCTATGATCTTCCTTGGCATGGAAAATATCCAGCATCTGTTTATCAGCCTACAGAAATGCTGTGTAATAAGAAATAAAAAGATATTATGCATCTCACTGAAACCATGGAGTGAATCAAGAAAGAACATCATCAGGAGGAAAAAAAAAAAAGACAAAAAAACCAATCAGTGGGCTTCCACCTTTCATTTGTACAGTTCTGCAGGTCACCAGTAGAAACAGAATCAGAAGAGACAAAAGCAGTTCATTAGGTTTCCACCCATAATTTGTAGAGGCCTAAATCAGCAGGCACAGTGCACTAAGGCGCAGGAACCACCCTGGGTAATCTCTGTGGGGAACAGTATTTTACGTAAACTGAAAAAACCCAAATGTATTAGCCAAGATTTTGAGAAGTGACACATTCTTTGGCTGATGAATAGAAGGTATTTTTAAAGTAGGTAGGGCCTTTGAGTTTTCTTATTCAGAACCAGTTACCAATGAGGGAACACTACTTTCACCTCTTGGAGCAGCCAGTGACAACCACAGGAGAGTGTAGACGACAAATGGCAGGAGATACATTGCACAAACCTTTCTAAGTTACACATCTGCTAAAGTGGTTTTCATGTTTTATTGTTTACAATAGTTTGATAAATATTTGGTTTTCATTTGACTAGGATAACAACACAGGAGAATCATCTGAAGTTTATCAGTTGGGGACGCTAGGTGGGTAAAGCTTATTATAGTTTAAATGTGTTTGATTACCTCAGATGCATAATGGGAGAGACATTTACAGAACAATAGAAAAATACTGCTGGTATCTTACAGGTGGGAAAATATTTAGGTGTAGAGAAATGCAATACAATTTGAGTTGTGAAAATTATAGCTCTTGCTAATTATAAGAGACAGAAGTTACAAAATATAGTATTAAACCTGATGGGAATAAGAGGAACTTTACTAAAAAATAATATGTTTTTCAAGCTACAGTGTAAACAAGCACCTTGAAAGCCAGTTCATGTGAACTTGCCTTGAAATACAGAAAAGAGAGAAAGTTAACTGAGCGGCAGTTGGGATGACAGGCTTTCTGAATTTATCTCTTTAGAAAGAACAGAGTATTTGGAAACAAGCACATTGCCTTTTATCATTACCAGCTGTAATTGAAATTCGGGCAACTCAACACTTCGCTCTGAATCTGTGAAAGCTGTGTCATCAAGTATTGGCCTAACGCAACAGAGGGCCTTAATGTTCACTGACAAGAAAGCTTTGGAGCATTTAATGCCCTCCCTTGTCAAAACTCTAGGTAATTAAATATGACAGTAGAATATGTATACAGCGGACAAAGAGCCTCAGCCACAGGTTTTACATATTTTTAAGTAGTGCATCCCTTGCAAAGGTCTTCCAGGTGCTCTTATTGTCATTGATATGTCAGTAATTTTATTTAGGGATTGTGTACCATCCCAGCATCAGTCAAGCATATTCGACTCACTGCAAGAGGATGATAGAACGTCTAAATTCTAGGCTGCCAAATGTATTTAACTGTTGCACACAAAGACCAGTGATTAAAGAAACACAGAGCTGCAATTTTTAAATTATTTAGGATCTTCAGGTTGAGGTTTTGCATTCAGGTTTGTAGATGATGTCAGGGACTTGCAGGTGGGTTGTTTACTTGCTGTGAGTCTGTAGGACCACAGACTATTTAGCTGACTTTTGTTTTCTAATATTTTTCTATTAGATACTCTTCTTCCTTGCTTGTCAGACTTCTGTAAATAGCAGCATTCAGTTACATCTACAAAGACTAATATAGAAAGAGATCTGTGCATTAATTTCAGCATATGGTCCTGAAAGCTAAGGATGAGATATCTGAAGAAGAGGCATTTAGTCACGTCAGTCACCAGTCTACAGACAAGGGAAAGAGTTCGTGCTTCATGAGGGTGTTGTCTTCCATCTAAATACATGGGTTTAAAGTTGGGAGGTTGAGTTGCCTTTTAAGGTGCTTGACTCTTTTCCATCAACTGTAGAAGAGATGAGATGACAAGCTTCCATTATGTGTAAGAGCTACTGATGGCTAAAAATAAGATAATGCACCTGCTGAAGTGAGACAAATTCTACATTTGGAGGCCAGAGCTGCTCTTTGTGTGTTCTCTCCTGGTGAGAGGGAGAGCCAGGACAACCAGCTGTGATGAAGGTGGGGACTTTTTTAAACCAGTACTGTAAAAAAGTGTGTCCCCTGTGGCTTCTTCATCTCAGGACAAAAGAAAGTCCAAAGGTTGGGGTGTACCATCCTGAAAAACTTCAGAAAGATGGGGTGGGTTGTCCTCTGAAGATGTTATCCTCATCATAGAGAAAAGCATCTTCTACAGACAAACTTCTATGGTGAAAGTTAATTGAGCTGCATCTTACCAATACAACAACTCAGACTGATATGGGTCACGGCTTGGGTGTAGGTGTCAAAGTCTTGGCACAGGGAAGCTGCATGGGTGGCCTCTGTGAGAAGAGACCAGTTAATAAGAAAATTCAGATAATGACTGAATATTTAATTTTCCGAGATAATTGAGGGGAGAAGATTAGAATAGTCTATTAGGAGGTGAAATGGCTTTAGCAATACCAAAGTATTTCCAGATGTATGTGCAGGATATGTGCAAAGCTATGCTAACGTATGCACAAACCCAAAAGACAGTTTTGCGCGGTAAGACAAATAATTGAATTTGGAATGTATTTTATGTTCAAAATTCCAATTATCTGAACATTTCACTTGCTCTGAAGAAAAAAAGCAACAGTCATTTCAAAACCTGTATTAAATTAGCTGGATTGTTTGGGTTTGATTTGGGGAGACAAAACATTTCATTTCAAATTTCATGTTTTCATGAAAATGCAACTACCTTAATTCTTACTTTAAAACAACTTTTCAATATTGTTTTTCAAAATATAAAACTGGGCTTTTCTATGTCAAAGCAATTTTTTTCCTAAATGAAAGGCTGTCAATACTGACATGTACTAAAAACATTTGATTGTGGATGTGAATACTACTTATCCAGGAAAAAAATTTCAGACTAAAATATTCCAACTGTCAGAGCATTTATCTCAGGCCATCCTTTAGTTTAATTCCTCTTTGCCATAGATGGTGGAGCAGGTTTTCTTTTCAGAAAGAGATGCAATAGCCTTCTAGGTTGTTGTCACAGCAGTCACCTTCTCTGTAGTCACTATGGTTACATGGCAAAAGCAGTGTTCATCCTTTTTGCTAGCTATTCAGCTGTCCCTATCCCACTTTCTACCAGGACTACCTCCCTTCTTGCACGGCTGCATCCTTTTCTCACTGTGAATAAGCAAAATCCCTCTCCCTGCCTTTTCTTTTAAGTTTAAGGAAACAATTACTTTTCCTGGTAAGCTATTTTGAGAACATCTTGCAGAGAGTGTTCACCAGTAGCTGTCAGGAGGTATTTAGTGTGTGGGACTGCGACTTAATAGTGGGGTCTTGCAAATGCTGTCTGAGAACATAATTTTCAAAGCCTGGGATTTATTATGTTAGGTATAGTTGTAGCTGTACTTCTAGGAGAAGAAAGCAGCTCTGTAGGCATTAGAGTAAAATGGACAAAACCATCTGAATAGGATACACAAGGTGATAGCATAAGACTCATCTCAATGGTTTGATTCAAAGGTAAATCAAGCTAAGTCAGTCTGCTTTTAAAACAAGCTTTTGAGTGTCTCTTTTATATTTTTTGCCGTGCCTTCTCATTCCTTGCTTTGGGCCATGACGAGCAGAGTTATTCTGAAGTGCTTCAGCAAGCATATGGTTCTAGTGCTGTTTCCATCATTAACTACACAGGCAGCAGAGAAAGGAGTGCTTGCTTGAAAACATTGTGGGAATGGGATTTCTGTTACTTGAAGTGCAAGAGTTTATGACTCAGACTGTGGATATGCTTCCCCGCCAGCTAATATCTGGATAGAGCCAGCAATTGACTATTATAAGTCTGGAGTATCACTTTGACACACATTACCCACTGATTCTCTTCACAATTGGTTATATTTTCACCTGTTAGAGATACCTAACAAAACCAAGCATGCATACTAGAATATTCAAAATGTGCTTTAAAGTGGTGTTGTCATTACAGACCTGACACATTGCATACAAGCTGCCAACTTGTTGACAAAAAGAGGGAAACACATAATTTAATACAGCTGTTTTACTGCAAAAAGTATCAACAACAGTTCAGCCTTTTTATTTCAGTCCCATCAATCAAAAATACCCACTCCACCAGATACATTAACATGCCCTGGAAGAACGCCTGTTTTTGACAGGCATTCAGAATATGTATGATTTATTTTTTTTCTCTCTCTCTTTTTTTTTTTTATTCTCTGTTTCTTTGGCCATTCACACCTCTACTTGCTCAGAAGACTACAACCCTCCTCATTGACTCCAAAGACAAATTCAGAGAGCGCTTTGGACAGACCCCTAGAGCTTTGAAGTCTTTGCCTGTAAATGAATAAATTTCAGCTGAACAGCAGACCACTTTCATGTGTGAAATCAGGGGGTTTGTTTTAGTTGGAACTTATAAGATAGCTACAGCTATTGAATTGTCTTTTAGAAATGTGTTCTTTCTCTCACAAGTAAGATCAGGTTTTATTAAAGATGAGATCAGATTTATCAATGCTTCTTGGATTATTACCTGTCCCCACTTAACTATTTCTTCTACTAACTCCATCTGCTTGCTCAGCATTGGCATTTTTGAAAGTTTGATATTAAACTCTTGTATTATAAACCCCTTTTATTTAATGAAACGCGACAAGATGCAGTCTTCACATCAAATTCAGACTGCTCCCCTGCCTTTTCCTTTTCCCCTCTTGCTAACGGTCCTGCTCTATTTGTAGCTATTTTACACCCTAGCTTATGTAAAACAGCCCATTTGAAGTTGTGAATGAACTTGTCCTTGGATGGACATTAAACTTCTGTGTCCTGAACAGAAAATGCAAAACTGATGTGGAAATGCACATTACCTGGACCAACAACAGTTAAGGTTTTTACAAGACTTTTATTTCTTCCAAAGGCTTTTACTTCTTCCAAATAGTAAATTTTTATTTTTTTGCTTGTCTGTTTTTGAAATAGGAGAAAAAAATCTGTCTGGAGACTGTCTGATGATGTGAGTTTTTAGCCAGTGAGGCTTCTGTAGCACTAATTCCTGAATTAAAATATTACCCTAATGCAATATAGCAAATCCTGACTAGGCTACCTGTCAGCAGGTAAATAACGTATTTGTGAGACTTAAAATTCAATTCTAATTTAAAATGATTTTCAAAAAAGAAACTGGAAAAGGGAATCAGCTAAATTTTGACCTTGTGTTCACTGAATGTTTGTAACTAAAGGTAATATGGAATCTTCCTGGTTAACTGGAAGATTTATATTCTGTTCAGTGACAATTCATAGGCTGAGATGTCCTCCACAATAAATCTTGATATTCATCTTACCTAATTTTCTGTGAGATTAATGCAGACAACTTTTAAGGTAAAAAAGATGTTTTGACTCTCTGCAAGTTTTTAATGCGTAATGTAGGATGAAGTAACTCAGAATTAGAAAGAAGCCATTCTGCTTTATGCTGTTTTTCACAGGCTCTGTGACAAAGGAATGAAGCAACACGGTGAGCCAAGACAAAGTGTGCAGTTTTGGCAAAGGCCAATCAATTTTACATTCTGCTTCATACAGAGTTGTCCTGATGTGAAATTTGCCATTTCAGCAATGCATTTCAGCATTGACAGCAGTGCTAGAAATGTAACTACCATTGTGCGCAGAAGTCGTGTTAGAGCCAAATATAGTTAGAATCATAGAATCATAGCTGGGGAGGTGTCCAAGAGACACTCTGGACCCAACAGTTCTATCCTGAACAAGGAGCCAGAACCCTGTTATGTAAAAGATATATTTGAAAAAGACAGATATTAGACAAAGATGCAACTGGCACCGTAAACCAAGGCAACAGGTGGGTACATCTCAAAATAACTGGGAATCCAGGAGCAGGGTTTAAGGCTAAAATATATTCATCTCTTCTCTATAAACTCCCTGTGGTATGGAGAGCTGTCTTTTTGCAATCTGCAAGATTTCACAGTGGAGAATATTTTAGGAATATGTTCATTTCTTTGAAATGTTTCACATACATAATTACGAGCCAGGTATCTACTTGGGAAAATTGAACCGAGGTGAAGGTACACAGACAGGGCAATTGTGCCCCAAATGTGCTTTACAAAACTCCAGCCTAGTAAATCATGAGAGTTTCAGATCTGTCCCTGAAATCAGAATTCAGAATCCTCTAGGCTCTGGTAGTAGTCTGTCTTGATTGGCTGGGGGAACACTGTCTGTCCATATCAGTGCACACATGGGCAACAGGACACGCAGTGACCCAGTTTGTGCACAGGCTGGTTTCTCTGCACCATAAATGACTTCAGGAGTGGTTGCCACTGGGTGGAAGCTTAAGTGCCTGCCTGAGACTTCTCAAGTGTAAGGAAATTGATTCTTAATCATGCACTTAATTCCGCTCATCTCCATCATTATTCTAGCACAGCAAAATTGTCATGTTTTAATTTATGGAGCTGTGCATAACATTTGTCAGTGTCTTGCTACATTATACCCTCAGAAATATGACACAACAGTCTTACTTGGTAGTAATATTTTGAAACCATATTGCACATAAAAATTAACCACGAAGTCTCTATGCTTTTTATTGACATCAATGATCTCTCTTGGAATTCTTTTGCATGAAGATGATGAGACATATTTCTTAAAACATCTGAACACCAAAGTGCTAGATCTCTTGTTTATTTGCTTTTGAAAGATATAACAAGACATTGGAAACACAATAGTTAAAGAGATGGAAACAAAGTCAATATATGAGTTGAATGCAATTTTTATTCTTTTTCCCTAAATTACAGCCAAACTCTAGAATCTTTAAGAAATTGTTTGGTTCCTTAAAATATTTTAAAATTATAGACTGACAGTTGAAAAAAACAAAAATTTTTTGGCATTTATTTATTTATGTATTTATTTTTAACACAACCATATACCTGAAATACAAAATAAAGAACTGTTTGCTGGCTTTCTTTTTCCAGTAATATTCAAGCTGGTAGGACACCTATAGACTTCACTCAGTTTAGGAAGGTCAGAAAGTCAACTTTTTACTCAAAAGGACTTAAATTCTGGAATTTAAATTTTTCTCTGGATGTTTTGTTTCTGTTCCATGAAGGTTCCTTTATATCTCAGCTACTCCCCCAACAAACCTGTGTTCGTCCTAAAAAGTTGATAGATACTCTGTTACATACCCACCATGCTCTAGCATCATAGCTGCCCTCCAGAGCATCTGAATGTATTCAGAACTAAGTGACTTATAATTCACTGCAATATGGATGTTTTTACCCAATTCCCAATCGAAAGACAAGTATGCATGTGCTTTTATCTTTTTATTTTCTTCTCACTGAGGAAATACGACTAGAGGGTTTTTTTAACAAGTTGCCATTCTTGCTTAATAAATGTTTTTGTTCCTGGAGATCTTTGTAGTGCTGCTACCTGTGTCCTATCAATGTAGCTTTTGTTCTTTACAATAGATGCTTGCTAAGGCACATGGAAACCAACAAGGTGCTTGGGGACAGCCAGCATGGCTTCACTGAGGGGAAATCCTGCCTGACCAATCTGGTGACCTTCTATGAAGGGGCTACGGAGCTGATGGACAGGGGCAGAGCAGTTGATGTCATCTCCCTGGACTTGTGTAAAGCCTTTGACACTGTCTCACATGACATCCTTCTCTCTAAGTTGGAGAGACATCAATTTGATAGGTGGACCACTCGGTGGATAAAGAACTGGCTGGATGGCCGCACGCAAAGAGTAGTGCTCAGTGGCTCAGTGTCCATCTGGAGACCAGTAACGAGTGGTGTCCCCCAGGGATCGGTGTTGGGACCGGTCTTGCTCAACATCTTTGTGGGTGACATGGACAGTGGGATTGAGTGCGCCCTCAGCAAGTTTGCCAATGACACCAAGCTGTGTGGTTTGGTTGATACACTGGAGGGAAGGAATGCCATCCAGAGGGACCTTGACACGCTTGTGAGGTGGGCTGATGCCAACCTAATGAAGTTTAACCATGCTAAATGCAAAGTCCTCCACCTGGATCGGAGCAATGCCAGGCACAGTTACAGATTGGGCGGGGAGGAGATTGAGAGCAGCCCTGCGGAGAAGGACTTGGGGGTGTGGGTTGATGAAAAAATGAACATGAGCCGGCAGTGTGCGCTTGCAGCCCAGAAGGCCAACCGTATTCTGGGCTGCACCAAAAGGAGTGTGACCAGCAGGTCGAGGGAGGTGCTCCTGCCCCTTTACTCTGCTCTCGTGAGACCTCACTTGGAGTATTGTGTGCAGTTCTGGTGTCCTCAACATAAAAAGGACATGGAACTGTTAGAACAAGTGCAGAGGAGGGCCACGAGGATGATCAGGGGACTGGAGCACCTCCCGTATGAAGATAGGCTGAGAAAATTGGGGCTGTTCAGGCTGGAGAAGAGAAGGCTGCGTGGAGACCTCATAGCAGCCTTCCAATACCTGAAGGGGGCCTATAGGGATGCTGGGGAGGGACTCTTCATTAGGGACTGTGGTGAGAGGACAAGGGGTGATGGGTTTAATCTTAAACAGGGGAAGTTTAGATTGGATCTGAGGAAGAAATTCTTTACTGTGAGGGTGGTGGGGCCCTGGAATGGGTTGTCCAGGGAGGTTGTGGATGCTTCATCCCTCGTGGCGTTCAAGGTGGGGTTGGACATAGCCTTGGATGGCATGGTTTAGTGGGAGGTGTCCCTGGCCATGGCGGGGGGGTTGGAACTCGATGATCTTGAGGTCCTTTCCAACCCTTACTGTTCTATGATTCTATGATTCTATGATGTCTTTTGCCTCTGTTCTGATGGCAGCGAAAACATATCTATCAAGCAAAATGATTTCTTTTACCATTGAGTCATCTTTGAATCTATGTCCTTATCATCAATACTTCCATTGACTTCCTCCAGGACTGAAAAAATGAAATGTTCCAGTTCACAGTCTATCGTCTAAAAATAACAACATGAAAAAGCATGAAAGGCTTGTCCTATGCCCTGTTAAGGACTCCTGCTCAGCCTGCAGTTTAATAGAAATTCTAACATAGAACATCTGGAAGATGAGCTAGATGACACTTTTACAGCAGTAAAAGGCTAGTATTTTGTCTGCTAATATTTTATGAAATTTCAGGTAAAATGTTGGCTCCTTTTGAAATCACCGTGTGGATCTAATTCTGAGGGATACCCTAGGGGCTCTGTGTGGGGAGGCCCCACAGCCCTCCCAGTGCTGATGGGAGCCCAATGCATCAGCCACCTTTCCCTGAGCTGTGCTCCTGTCAGCTGGGGCTGGGCACTCAGTGGCTGCTGGATGCTGCCGGGGAGTTGGAGGATGGAGAGGTGGTAGCTGGCTGCTCCTTCAGAGAAAGGTTTCTGCCATCAGTGTGCAGCAGGACTGTTGGCAAAACATACCCAGTGTCTGAGTAATTCATAAAACCTACTACAACTGATCAGGTGACCAATCCAGTGCGAAAGAGAAACAACATTAAAAATTGGGAGAAAATGCTTAAAATAGGAAATATGAACACATGTCTGCGTAGAGCTAAACAGATGGTGTCTCTTTAAGCAGGGCTTATCCATATGGCAAGCTAGTAGATTGAATCTGAATGCTGTACAGGATCCCAGTGGAGCAAAACCCAGATTTTCTGACTCAGAGGCTGTACGGTATGTATCTCATGCTTCAGATGACAACATAAGCAGTTTTATGCAATAAGCTTCTGGTAGTAGGTGTTAATAACGAGAAAGAGAGGGAAAGAGATGAAGAAACATGAACTGATCGGGGAGTTAGGAAACTTTCTGAGTAAGGGTTTGAATAAATAGAAAAGAAAAGAAGAAAAAAGAGACATTTGAACTCCAGTAAAGCAGCTTTTGCAGCCAAATTTAATAGCTGACTAAGAGAAAATTGCAATTACTGCAGCTGCCCAAATACCTACCAATAACTCATTCACTGAAGGGGCCTGTTCCTTCAGCACTGATGAACATTAGAGTCCTGTAGTACCAAAAAGTCCATGTCAGTCTGGGGGAAGGCTGCTGAGGACACAAAATTGCTCTAATATGGTAAGAAGACCATCAAGGTACAGATTTCTGAATGAGAATAAGCCCATCCCTCACCTTTACATCCCCCACAGGAGCTTAAGCATTCAGCTCATGTGCTAGTTATTGCTTCTGAGCTGCACGCTCTTTTCAACAGAGATACTCCAGGCACAAAGGAAAGGTTGTAGCTGAGAATGTATTACCTGCTGTGGCACAGGGATTACACTGCTTGCACAGGAGGAAGCCTGCCCGGCAGTATCACGGCACAGGAGAACTAGGAAGAAGCCAATTTTATCTATTAGGAAAACTCAAAAGGTAGTTACACCATGAATTTCAAATCAGAATATCTCCATACCATTTGAAAAGAAGCATAGTGAGGCTATGATGTTTGAAAACACAGAAATTGGATGTATCAATATGAAATATCTTCATTTTAATGGAAGTTTAATTGCAAGAGGCTGCTGACAAGTTCAGTAAACCTTATTTACTTGTTAGCATATGAAGTGTGGAAAAATATTTCACTTTTTAAAAATATAACAAAAACAAAGAAAATATAATAATATAAAGAGACAAGTTTAAATGTTTCTGAGCTAAATAAACATTTATGTGCACATTTGGTCAAATGGTTAATTTAATATAGTTTATGTATTAACACTTCTGTGGATATCCACATTTTCAATTCAGTTTAACAAACCCTTAATGATCTCTTTTATAGGCAATGCTATCTTTGGAAACAGGAAAAGGGAAAAGGTTGAGTATGACATTAAACAGCTTTTGGGGAAAAAAACAACATTCCTCTTCTCACCTGCAAAAACATAGAAAAGATTTAGTAAACTGATGTGCTTTCACTGCTGCATGCCATAACTGATTGAATCAGATAAAGTAAGACTGGAATACCAAACAAGTTGAGATCCAACAGAACTTTATTTTCAGGCTGATGTGAAACATGATGCACATTTCTTATTTCCAGCCATCCTGTCCTGCAGGAAGACCTGAATGCAGGAAGACTTGAAGTGTATAGCTACACCTGTACACTGTCTTGCAGAATTCCTTGGCACCTTGAGGGCAATAAGAAGTCTATGGAAATTATAGCACAAGAAAATAAACAAGGCCTGTCTTCAGATCAGTATTTTTTTTTTTAAATGGGTCCTATATAAGAGTAGCATGCATGAAGTCAATGACATTTCAGTTGTTTACCATCTAGGTACCAAATCCCACAAAGTCTGATGAATTTCAGGTTCCAGCTACCCCAATATTTACAGTTCTTCCCAGATATTTCATTTTGGTTGAATATAATTTTGTGTTCTGTAGCAAGAACGGGTGCTATTGCTAAACATAGCTACCAAGAATTATTGCTAGTAGTCATCAGTATACTGTTAATTTTTTCCCTGTTTTTTCTTGTTTGCCAGACATAGAAAGCATTTTTGACCATTCGATGTAGAAGACGAGGCTCAGGAAATCATTTAACACTTCAACACAACGAAGGTTGAGGACCGACAGTTCTTCTCTTCCCTCATTTATTATCTACAGAAAGAGGATGCAAACTTGTGAATGTATATCAGGGTGGTGAGTCATGCTGATTAGCAGATATTTAGTCAGGCTTATTTACTCAACCTTAATGCTTGTCACATGTCATGCAACAAACTCCACTGTGCGTTACAAATGATTTGACATCATGGAAATAATTATGCCAAAATGATTCTGATAGATTAAAAAAAATTAAAAATAAGGCAATTTGGGCCTAAAAACAACATTCTCTAATAAGAATGTTTCTGGGTCTGCAAATTCGTAGTCATGTTTTATTTATAGCATGGCCTATGATTCATCATTAGAGTTTCTTTCAGATTTTGGAACAAAAATTGTTCTTCCATGCAGGAGTGTTTTCAGATAACCACAGCTGCTCCTCACTAGCTGCTGTTTCAATAGCAGAAAGTCTAACACTAGCATTCTTATGCATCTTCACTCCTATCTGCTCACATTCAAACCCTTTTCACCACACACAATCAATCCCATTGTAAGAGCTTTCAACAGCAGCAACCGCAGCCGTCATTTTGCTTGTCAGCAATCCCCCTTTTCGTTCCAAGGAGGAACAGCTGATGGGATGAAACTTTGCTGCTGGCTAGAAATCTTTGTAAGGATGGTGCTGCCCAAGCTCTGCTCTCATCTTCTCCCACAAAAACACTGCCTGTGCCAAAAAACCTCTGAAACATTTTGAGGCAACTGACAGAAGCTCAGCTGGGTAGGCAGGAAAGGAAGCAGGATACTACTTAGCCCTTCTGCTGCTCTGGCATCAAGGGCTACAGTTCAGATTTTTCTGTGTATGGCTTGCTGGGTGATAAAAGGAGGAATGGTCTGAAGTGATTTGTCATCGAGAAAATTATTTTTGGAGGTTTGGTGGTTGCAGTTAACACTTCTGCTCTCTTGCTTTAAGAGCTCTGCAAATGGAAAGATTGTTTAAGAAACAGATTTTGAGCTGCACTTTTCTGGTAATCCTGCCCCCAGATAAATTTTGGCCACCTCTGCATAGACATATCTCTCTTTATACCTAATAAGGTTTAAATCCTCTCAGCTGAAGGACTATTGTTTAGCAACAGGTGCTTCTTCACTTTCAGATACCATACCAGGTTATCATTGTCTTCACATTTGCTCTTTCTGGACTTGATGAGACTTGAACTGAGAGAGACCAAAGGCTGTGCCAGAGTTAACAACCAGCTCACTGAATTCAGCATCGCTTCCTGAGTACCTCTACAGACAATGCTGGAGAAATGACAGTACAACTCCACACACATGCCTGGCATAGCAGTACTAAATGGAACTGTTTTGCTTACTCCCCTTTGTTGATCTCTATGTTGGAGATGGGTATGAATAAAACTTTGACCAATGCTGGTGGCAATGCAGAGGTGGATGCTCTTGCTGCACTTGAAGCTCTTTGTAAGTGGAAAACAACTGAGGCTTTGTCACTGTAATCAGCATTTCTGGGGAACTTGCAGGCAGAGTTTGTAAACTTGGCCTAAGGTTGAGGAAATGAATGCTCTTGTCGCTTAACCTGCTGGTAATTTACTGCTGTCTGGCAGCTTTGAGAAAGAAGAAAATGCTGTAGGGAGTAAGTAGCTAAGTGGATGACTTTAGACTCTCTGTAAACAGAAAAGGAAAAATGTAGGCCTATGAGCAATCGTGTAGCTTCAGTATAAGGAGTCTGCAGGTATGCTATCGGTTTCATCCCTGCGGGCAGCCAGAAGTCATGTCCTTTTATGTTCCCTCTTTTATTGTCATCATATGGACCTGCAGTGAAACTGTCTCATACTGTGCAAGCGCTTTGTCTAGTTCCCACAAAAATAGTATAAACACCCATCAAAGCAGAGTGATTTTACATGAATTCTGCTTTTTTTCATTAAGACCTTACATGATTGTACACATTCACTAAAGATATATTTGAACAAAAGCCAACAGTTGTCAAAAATAAAAATATCTTTCCGTGAGAAGAGGAATCACAAAAGAAATGCTCATCCTGGGATCTGTTTCCTGCTGTTAGCAATCCTGTATTCAATGTGTTTGAGAAACAGTTGCATGTTCTTTCCTAGTTATTCTGTATGTCCTCAGTGCAAAATATGAGCGTAACAGTGGTACTTCTTCCAGTTTGATTTCAGCATAAACTCATTGTGTATAACTTTACTTCCTGTGCCAAATTTTTATGGAGATTATCTCTTGAATATGCTAAGCAGAGAGGTCCGAGCTCTCTCTATTTGTTAAACAAATTAGTGTCAGAGATCCTGAACAGTTCCAAGGAAGAAAACATGTGAAAGGCAGTGAGGGAGACAGGCAGTTAGGAAAACTCAATGAAAAGTATTTTGTATATCAAAAATAACAGAGTTATTAACAAAAAGCTTAGCTTTGCCAAAATGCTCCACGGAGAGGAATAAACTTTAGTTTAAAATGTAAACTTATCTCTGACTTCCCCACTACAGAAAGTACATTAACTAAAAAAAAAAGAGTGGATTTTTGTCCTCTGTGAAGCACAGGAGGTCCAAATGAAAATTTTACTGCAACAGAGCGGATTCCTTTAATGCAGGGTGTTTAATGATGGGGTTTTAAGCAAGCTGGTCTAGTGAAAGGTGTCCCTGCCTGTGGCAGGAAATTGGAACTAGATAATCTTTAAGGCCCTTTCCATTCTACCATTCCATGAAACCTTTATCAGGGTCTTCATATGAAATCTCTGAAAAGCTGCAGAGGTGACAAAATGGGCTTCAATTCAGTTGGATTATTGTATTAAAAATACTCTCCCAAGTATAACATAATTAAGTTACCAGAGGAAAAAAAAAAAAGAATCATTAGAGCAAGCACATGCATCAACAGTACAATTAGTATCATAGCTTCTGGAAAAAAAAGTCATAATAATACATATCCTTTTTGAGAGGTAATGGATATGCTTCCACTGCCTAGAGCCTTGGTCAAACTTCTATTCTCCAGAAAATAAAATAAAACTTCCTGAAATTAAACTCGGGGAAATGAAACTTTTGCATGCTGGATTTTTGTTTCATTAATATAACCAGTGTATATGATTAAGTTTATTTCTGATGCACTGGTTTGGAAGCTACAGCTATTTTAGGAAGCAAGCAAAGAGGTATTTGTCTCTTGAGAATAAAAATACAATATCACCATTTGTTCATAGCATTATTATTTTCCCCCAAATATTGCTGAAAGTTATGGAAAAATAATTCATACAGAATATTAGGGCCAAAATTTTCAAAATTGAACATCTAAATTTAGGTTACTAACTTCATATTTAAATAGCTAAATATAGGTAGCCTGATTTTCAGAGCTGAGCAATCCCAGCTGCCACTGAAATCAACGGGAGCTTTGGGTAAATACCAGATTGCCTATTTAGCATCATTATCATGTAAAGACTAAATAGGGATTGGGACATTTTAGCCAATGTTATCAATAAAGGTTATTGTGGTAGGACTAGGATTTGTACAAGTGTACAGTAAACTCTCAGAGGCCAAAGTTCACCCAGGTTGCCTCTCATGTAGGCACAAAATCTCTCTGAGCCCATTACCTAAAATCACTGCACCAAGCACCACTGTTGTCTAAAGGCTTTTCCCGATGTATAGGCTTAATCTAACCTTTTTTATCTTCCCATTCCTGCCCTTTTAGTGCAAGGTGGCTATTTCACTCCCTATCATATTCCTGATGCCCGCTCTCAAACACCACCATCCACCCGCGCAGAGGCACCAACATCTCACCCCAGCCTGCTGCTGGGGACCCAGGAGGTGCAGCTTTTCAGTACTCCAAAGACGTGGCTGCTGCTCGCCTCTTGCACGCTGCCAGACCTGGGAAGACCTGACATGTAGCTCTCTGCACCTTCTGGCTGCAGCATCTTCCCTCTCAGGGAGCCCCAGATGTGCCATGAGTATGTGCAAGGGTAGCTGAGACTCACGGCTTGTATTTCTTCCATGCAAAGTGGTACAAGATGATAGCCCAGCTCCTGAGCTGCCAGCACACCCCAGAACAAAAGAGGCTTTCTTGTATGGGCACTGCACTTTGGGTTCGTATTTTCTGAAGCAGCACTGCCTTACGTTGTTTGCTCTCCATAATCTCCTTAAGGCTCTTTCCTATGATAAGAGTTGTGTAATGCTTATCTTGACTTCACAAGCCTCCAAAGGCTTTCTGAGCTCTCTGCAAAGCCCAGAAGGAGCAGGCACACAGCTGCAGGCCTTGCTCTCTCTCTCTCTGCTGAGCCCCTGCAGTGACTGGGTACTGCTGATTATGAAGTGAAACAAAAGAGAAGCAGGTTCCACTGAACATGAAATTGATGCAGAGATCAAAGCAGAAGTAAACTAAACACAACATGAAGAGAACAGTTTAAGGAATCAGGCAGATGCCATTTTTCCCTACCTGGTGGTGCAAGATGCAGAGTAAAGCCTCAAGTTACTGAAGTCAATATCCAACCTGACAGGAGCCAGGACTTCACCTCCAGGGTTTTAACCCCTGTTTTAGGTCAGAACTGTAACATTCCTCATGTCCTTTTTTCTCTCATTCCACGATATTTTCAGAGCCAAGGGAACTCTGTTTTTAAACACAGTTCTCAATTTTTCCTGGGAGTAGAATGGATCTTCGGTGTGGAAGCCCTGATTTCATCAGGCTTGTGACCATCAAGAGTTATATTTCTATTTAGCTTCTGGAAGCTACTTAGTTGTCATGATCTCATTTTAGGCTATGACTGGATCTGGCAAAATATAATTTATGCTTTAAGTTGTCAATGTTCTTTTTGATACTTCATAATTTCACCAGGTTTTAGAAGTTTGTGTTCAAATCTTCCATGTAAAATATCTGTCTTATTATTTTTCTCTTTTGGCAAAAGGTCAGAGAAGTGCTGTTAATATTTCATGAGGGAAGAAATTGCAAAAAATATATTTTTTTCATGTTAAGAAAAAATAATTAATTTGTCATCCATCTAACTGAGAAATTTAAATGCCTCCATGCCTGTGAGTAAGCAATTCTTGGGGGAAGTGAGGAGAAGAAAGAATCTTCTTTTCTTTGTATCAGTGTAGTTTTCTGTATTTAAAGGAAGTGAAGTTTGTACTTAAATCAGAGGACAAATTACTGCCCTTAAAGATATCAAACACTAAGAAAAGAGAACTGAATGTTTTCATATGCGTTCACAAGCATTGCACTGTGAATATTGATGGGCAAAAATAAGGACATTAGGTTTTCTGAAATGTCTGTGTGAATTAAAAGCCTGAGCATCACTGCATTTGAATGATGGTTTGGGAAGCCTGCCCAGGGCATGAGGCAGTGCTGGGCAGTCACCCCCAAGCTAGTACCAGGCAGTGTGTCTTGGGCAGGGGCTTCCACCGCTGTACCGAGCCTTGGTGTGGTGCCATGTTCAGGGCATGACACTGTCCCCAGGGCCTGAGGTTCTTCTCCATGGAGCTGCCCTGTTAGGAATGCATTTATCACACCAACTTCATGTTGTTAAGGGTGGCATGACTACATGCCACAGTGAATTGCTCAGGATAGGCATGCCCATATGTCCCTCGGTTTATAATGAGATATTTATGCAGACAAGTAGGTTATGGGATTATCAAAATCATCTAATCATCTACTAACACCCCAGAATCATAGAATCATTCATGTTGGAAAAGACCTTTAAGATCATCAAGTTCAACCTTTTACCCGGGACTGCCAAGTCCACCACTAATCCATGTCACATGCCTTGTCTACATTTTAACACATAATCACTCATTCCCAGCTCCTTTGCAATGCAGGTGTGCTCCCTTCAGATGCAGACGACAAGTGACTGAATGATGGAGCTAAATAGGCTTTCTCCTACACCTGCATCCTTACAAGCCATGGATGAGGAAGAGACCATACTTGGTCATACATACGACCAAGAGTTCTTCACGGTTGGCTGAGGTAATTTGAGGAGATTTTCCTACAGAAAACCAGCATGGTCTGGAATGAAATGGATTGAAGACAGTAAGGGGGGGACAACATTAGGAAGTGTTTAATGAGATACTTAGAAGAAAGGTCAGGAAGAAAGACAATAGGGAGTAGATAAAAGAGAAACAGATAGAAGGATTATAACAATAGTAAACAATTAAAGCTTGCATACACTTTCATAAGAAAAACTTGAGCCTGAGAAAACTGACTGGGGTGGTGATGGCAAGCAATATCTCACTTTGCATGGTAACTGATTTTGTGTCATATGTAATACCAAACACATTCCTTATCAAATCATACCTAAGCATAACAATTTTGTCATGGTGTCCTGTAATTGAAGACAGCTGCCTGTATGAGAAATAAAGCTTGATGTGTGGTAAGTGAGGCTGTCCTCTGAAACCTTGGGGTGTAAACATCAGGTATATCTTGCAAGCCTGTGTGGGTCTTCCATCCCTTCATGGAAAAGAATGGCAGTGGCTTTGCTTCTGTTTTGAAATCTGAGGCAGGTTGAAACCTCTCCCTTAAAATGTGGGAAAGGGTATATATACAGTAAGTTGCTCACACAGCTGCATCTCTTTATTCCTGAAATCTTCCTGAACAACAGTTAGACCTGTGTATGGGCAACAAATGGCACTGTATTACTTGTTCTCACCAATGAAATTTCTAGAGCAAGAGTTAATCCAGCTTGCTGCTGGATATCAGAGAGTTTCTCCACACCTGAAGGTGCTTCAAATGAAAGCAGCATTACTCAGAAAATAATTCAGGTTTGCGTGAAAAAATTTGTCCTGGAAAACAATACGTCCATGCCCGGGAAGCCAAGGCCCTGAGGAGCGCTGGGAAGACTTACAGGAGTTTTCTGTTTCAGGAGGTTTGTTTTGCTGGGGAAGAAGCCCCAGGACCAGCAAGCAAGGAGCAAGGAGAACCAGGCTCTATCTGCAGTAGGAAGGCTGCTACTTGGCCAGTGCTATCACCCTGACAGTGACATGCTTTCCTAGGCTACTGCTCAACACCCTGGCGTGCGGCTGAGAGTGAAGCCGCATGAATTCTTCCATAGCACATCCTTCTTTGAGGTCATAGCCTTGACCTGGGACATTCAATAGGAACCAGTGATTTTGGATGTGATAACTACAGAAAAGCATCTGCTTTTTATCTTCTTGCTTCCTAGAAGTGCTTGCACTGTGCTGAATGAAAGTTCACCTCCTCCTTTAAGATAAGATTTACCCTTTTTTGAAATTTTTTTTTTTTTTTTTTTTTTTTTTTTTTAATTTGGCTGTGAATGCCTTCAACCTGCTTTTATGTAAGGCTTTTCAAAAGTAGATGAATACAATGGAATGTCAGGTATACTTTTTAATTATGGAGGAAAAATCCTAAGCTTCTTAATCTTTCTTCCGCTGCTTCTGTACCACAATCCATTTTGATGTGCAGGCCATAATGATCTATACCGTCGATATGATCCCTTCCTCTTTCCTGATTGCAGCTGCCCCTTCCCCTTCATGGAACTAGCATTTAATGCTGAATTGACATAAAAATGTACAACAATTGGAAAAGTCAAATAATTCTAAGAAAAGATGCTAGTGTTGTCAGTCAAGAAGTAATTTCTGTATCTCAGTGAATTTCATTCTTTCCAAATGCAGGAAGGCTTTGCAGTTCATTATGTAGGTAAATGCCTTTGGGCATTCTAGAAGAATGGATTTGATAGTCAGATATTCTGAGGTGAATTGTTTTCCTGTTATTTCTAATGATGATAATAGAGATTATATTTTGATACTGTAAGTCATGAGAAAATGCCTTGTCTGACAAGAGTTACTCCCTATTGTTTTTATTAACAATATTCTCACCATTGCTGCTTCTTTATTGCTTCCCCTTCATACTTTACCATTTCTTACAAAAATGAGTTAAACTAGAGTTTCTGCCTCTCCCCATCCTTTTGCTGCCTCACCATTCATTCGCCCTTCCCTGTCACTGCCTGTCTCTAGTTCTGAGGACTGAGGACTACTATCTGACTCTCATTCCTTCAGTCCCTGCTATCTCAAGTTTCCTTTCCTCCTTTATTTTTGTTCTCATTATCTCAGCCTCACCTTCAACTCTGTTGGCTCCTGTCTCACTGCCTGCGAGCATGCTCTTGCATATTCTACATCAAAATAAGGCTTCTTTATTCAACTTGCCCACTTACAATCCTATCTCCTTCCTCACCTTTGTTTTCAGATCCCTAGGGCCAAGAACCAAGGCTCTTGACTTGTGCTTGAGAACCTAAAAGTATTCCAAATGCAGTCCTGCCTCAGTTTTCCTTCCATAGTTCTCATGATGCCATTTTAAATGTCTGTTGCACCTTCCCTGCTCTTCAGTGACAGCTGAATTTGTTTTCTGTGAAACAACTTTTATATGTCTTGGTTCTTTGTGGGAGGGACATTGTAGCAGCTGAGCAGGTTGTACTTGAGCTCCTACAGCCCCAGCATTACTCCCCTAATAGTGGCTACTTCCAATGTGGAGCTGAGAGGAAACTTCTCACTAGGTCCACATTGGCCCAGTCAACAGAAATTAGCTAACAAGTATAAAAGAGAAATTAAGAGCAATTCCCACATTCATTATATTCTCTCTCCATCAACAAGGAATCTTCCTATATTTTAACAAGACAATAATATTATGGCCTATTCAACCCTGTGATTCTGCAGCCAGCTAGGCTATTTAGGACAATGACATACATGACTGATTCGCGGTAAGCATGTTTTAGTGTTGCTAATAAGCTTTGTCGTGTGAAGACAGTGCCCAGACCACAGAAGAGACAGGAGCAGATTGACACATAGAACAGAGGCTGACGGAAGCTAGCATGGAAAGAAAGATATTCATGCACCAGCGGTTTTGTGTTGTACAGGTAGAGACATTGAACCACTTGAAAGCTGCAAGACGAGTTGCAGAGAATCCTCAGAAATGACCTGGATGTTGCAACATGACATATCACAGCATCTTTTGGCTTTGCAGCCACCTAGCATGACTCACAGTATAGAACTTAGAAACCCAACTGTAAGGGTTGAACTCAGATTCACGAAATACAGCTGCTGGAGAAGGAAACTGGGAAGCGCTATGGAGATGTCAGAGTATGTGAATTCTTTCCCTGCTGACTAGCTTTTCAAGTCAAAAGCACTTGCATAAAATGATCTAATTTTCTTTATTCTTTTGGGACTAATGGCGCTGAACTGTTTCCTGGGTTAAAAAAAGAAAAATGAAAGTCCTCTGTTTTAAAAAATGGGCAAGAGATTAGATTTTCTTCTGAAAACTGGCTGGGAGGAACAATAAGACACTTAGGAATACCAAGTAATAGGTGTTTTCCTTAACAGTTCTCTGGTGAACACGTATGCTTCTGGCTTGTCAGAGGCTGGCAATGTGTCCTGGGTTCAGTAGTAGCAGTCATTTTTCTCCTCAGTAGCTGGTGCAGCACTGCGTTTTTGACTTTCGGCCTGGGAACAGTGCTGATAACACCAGTGTTTTCAGTTACTGCTTGGTAATGTTTTGGTCTGACTAAGGGCTTTCTGAGTCTCATGCTCTGCCAGGGAGGAGGGGAAGCCGGGAGGAAGGAGAGACAGGACACCTGACCCAGACTAACCAAAGAGGTTATTACATACCACGGCATGTCATGTCCAGGATGTAAAAAGGGAGGGCAGAGACCCAGAAGGGTGGGAGTGCACTGTTTGGTCTGGCTGGGGACTGGTGGTGAGCAGTTGTATTCTCTTTCCTTGTATTTCCCTTGTCATTTTTATTATTGGTGGTAGCAGCAGTGGTTTGTGTTATACCTTAGTTACTAAACTGTTCTTATCTCAACCTGTGGGAGTTGCATTCTTTTGATTCTCCTTCCCATTCCTCCAGGAGCGGAGGAAAGAAAGAGTGGGTAATGAGTGAGAGAGCGACTGCGTGGCTGAGAGGCTTAAACCACAACACAGAGGTGTTATAAAGATTCAACTTCTGTGTCTAAATGTCTGAGATTAGCCAGCCAAGGTCCCTTGCTTGGATTCAGCTCACAGGTGTTATCCTTTTAGTTGTGCTTGACAGTATTTTAAGTTTCTTAGCTTTGCATACAAATGGTAAATAGCCTGTAACAAATTCTGAAAGGACACCTAAACCAGAGCAAAACTATATAATGATTATTGTTCTTGGTATATTCGGGCAGTCAGTAGGGATCTAATATTTTTGTCTTGGGTTTCAGGAGCTAGAACATCCCCAGTATTGCTTTCCAGTGCTTGATCTTTGTGATGCTGTACACAGAAGCTAGCAGTGAATCTGTGCATTTATAGTGTCCTCTTGTTGACCTTGTTAGTATAAAGCTTAGTTTGAACATTTTATCTTTGACTTCATAGTGGTTGGAAATGACTTCATGTACAAATGGGGAAATAAAAAACATTCATTGCTTGAATACTTCTCCACATACAGTGGTTGACTGTCACATTTTAGAACCCTTTTATATTTTAGGGAATAGAAAGCTGTGCTAGCTTGCTTCAGTAGAGCATAAAAATATCTTCCTCTCATAGAAATGAAACATACTAACAGATAACATTTTAAGTGATATCAATAGTTACATTTTCCTTTTAATAATTCAGAATGCATAATATGATTTGTTTAGCTAGATCACTTCCTGCCTGCATATCATCGACTACAAAACAGAAATTATTAGCGCAACAGAAGAATGCAAAACATAATTGAGTTCTCAAAAATGCCATTATAATATCTCTAGGTTCAGCTGACTATGAGAGTGTGAATATAGTTGAACCCTTTCCTGTTAAATGCATGTTCATTAACTAAAATCCAGTGGTGTACAAAGATGGAAGAAGGCGGATCCCATGGTGACTTGATGTAAGATGCAATGATCATGACAGAGGGCATGCTAGAATATTTTGTGAATTAAGTTTTCATTCACAATGTTCATCAAAACTCAACTGAATCCTGCAGAGCTGCTCTAGCATATTCTGGAAGAGGGTTATTGTGGAGAGCTATTTGGCTGTGAATGGGCATGTGAGCAATCCAGACAACTGCTTGACAATTGTAAGGTAGTAACCCACAGGCTTTGAGGCCTCGCCTGGGGGTTACTAAAGTTCATGTACATGCAGAAGCCTTGAGAAAGTTGGCACGGGAAGCTATTGAGAGAGATGTGCAGGAGGGAACTGATAACTGTAACCTTGAAACATATGCTGTAATAGTTAACCAATCATTAAGCTGTTACTAACACTTAGCTGAGAGATATTAACCAATCATATATTAAGCAGGACACCAAGTAGAATGTAGGTGGAGAGCACTATGCGTGTGGACAGAGGGCCTGAGCGAACCCTATTCTGTATTTAGTCGCGTGAACAATGCATGTATCCAATTAGAGTTGTGTGTGTTAATGATAGACAAGTAGAATGCCTATATATACTGAGCTATCTGCGCAATAAACTTGGCACAGCCTGATCATATTGGTCTGTGTGCTGTGTCCAGGACTTCTGCGTCAACAGGTTATCAAACAATGATAAACTTCCTTGGTTATTTTTATTTTTGATGGTTCTTAGGCTCACTTGCTGTAAACAATAAAGAACTGAAAGGAAAACAAAGTAAAATTAAGTGTAATAACGTGAATTCTAATAACCCTCTGCAGAAAAAATGGGAACAGGTGCAACAGATGGAAGCTAAGCACTAAAAGAAGTATTAATTCACCTCCATTGGTATGGCCATGAATGCTTATTCCCAATGTTTACATTTTTTTTATTATAAGCCATTGACTTCATTAATTTTTGAGTTGAAAAATGGAGCACTCTATAGGAAATGTTTTGTATTCCTTTCCATGTGAAACCCTATCCTTCAGTTATCACAAGGGTAAATACCCTCTCCCATAAAGAAACACAAGCTTGGTTCAGAAACCTGAACTTTAAACTTTCAGTGATGTAGCAATAAAAGATGCCCACTTTGCATGTCAGAGAAGTTTAACTTGGGAAGTAAAAAGAGGAGAGGGAAAACTGAGAAGCAAGGCAGAGTTGAAAGAACGGAAAATCAAGCATTCTCCTTTCCCTTTCTTGACTCTCCTGTAGTGTCACAAGAACCCACAGGAGGTGATGGTCTGGTTCTACTCTTCATCTATTGAAGCTGGGATTACAACTGCCCTGGAAACATCCCTCTTGCTGCAGGGTGAGCAGAGTTGGGCTCACTGCCAGTGAGAGGTCTTTGCTGTGATTATGCATTGTTTTGTTTACAAGCTCCATCCTTCCTTTGGCTGCTGGGTAGGACCCATGTGCAAACTCTTGGCAGCTTTATACCCCCTGCAGAGCTGGTCTGGAGTGTTGAAAAAGCTGGCATCTTCACAGAAATGCTGGGACCCCACTGTGGTGGGGACTGCAAGGCACGGCTCAGCAGGGTGCTTGTAAAAAGACTGTCTCCATGCCATGTATCTGGCAACGCTCATACTCTCTGTTGGTCTGAAGAAGGGACACTGTTCCTTCTTAAGTATATTTAGAAATCAAATTTTAATGAAGTCTGAAGAGCAAAATAGTCTAAGGAAACGTGTGCTTAGTCTGGCACACAACTATCATTCTTACCTGGCTGGACAGAAAATGTAGTCAAGATCAAATATCACTTCCTCTAATCCTCACTGAGATTGCGTGCATTTATTACTTGAACCTTAACTGCATAATTATGCACAAATATATAAAATACATGCATACATTTTTATATCTCTTCAGAGACACAAGTATACTTAAGAAAAAAGAGGTGTGTTTGAATAATTTTCTCAGATGCTTTTTTTTTTCCCCAGATATTTCCCCAAAAATCATACTATAAACAATAATAAATAGCTAAATATAGTAAGAAAGTGATGTACAATTCATGGAAAGAAAACATGATTTTGTCATTCGATAGCGCTATCAAATAAAAAATTGTCTCAAAGTCTGGATTTCCTTTGCTTGCTCTTGTGATGAAAGCTGATAAATGTCAATGAGCTTTCCAAGAAAGTCCAGATTCATTTGAGCCAATAATGTGAAAACTCCCTGTGCAATAATAAATTTGGAAAGTCATTTATTCTTCAGATTGAAGTTTTAGGCTGCAGGGGTAACAGCACTGAAGGTTCATACTTTGTGTGTTTTGCCTGAAAATGGAAAATAAATAATTCTATGACAGCCTTTTTGATCTCTATTGAAAACTCTAAAATCAAGCCTTTGAGATATGACCAACCAGCTCCCACCAACTGTACCCTCACCCCTTTTATGTGGCACTGCAGATAAGTGTGAGATAACCTATCTCTTTCCCCAAGGAGAAATTCCTTTACAATTGCAGCACTAGTGCCAATGCTCAGAAGTACTGCTTGGATCATTAAGGTTCTGAAATATCCGGGGATCCAGGATCTGCACTCCAGAGCTCCATCCTTTCAGCAGAATGGACCTGGCAGTTCTTTGGGTTACAGCATGTGTATTTTAGGCACTTGGTGCTGCAGCAGCACCCACAGTTCCTACTGCGCTGGAGTGCCTGCCCTGTGCAGCACCCTCTAAACTGGGGAGGAGACCAGGGGAGCCAGCACAGGACTGCAGAGCTGCATTAGCCAGAAAGAAGGAAATGTGCAGAGAAAATTGGATCTTAGTACAGTATATAGGCCTTTTATTCTGACACTTCCCATCACTCAAGATTCATAAAGTACCATGAAATCAGGTTCCTAGAGCTTTTCCTCTGAACTGGTGAAGTCTCTTTATGAGCTAATAGGTCAGGCATGACTGGGATGCAGGAAGCTGCATTTTCATTAGGGTCTTTTTGCGCATTAGGATTTAATCTCATGTTTGCCACCTTCCAAAATCACTAAAGTACAGTGGATTACCATGCATCATGTGTGTGGATGCACAGGAGATAAAAATCAAGAGAAACAGTTCTTTATCTCTGTGGTTTGGGCACTATTTGGAAGTGATGAGACCTGGGCTTCAGTCTCTGCTACTAGTAATATTTATGAGCTTTCTAGTTAGTGATCACTGAATAAATACATTTTTTCAGTGCTTCAAAGACAACATCATTCATCACTGAGGTGCTTCTGGGCATGCTTAGACCTTCGGGCACCTTAGAATATATGCTTTGGAAAAGATAGGTATCTAGGGATCCCAAGTATCTTTTTGGTGAGAAATAAATTAATAAAGCAAAATGTTTTAAGCTTTTGACCTTCTTACCCAGAAACAGAACCTGGATTTCTTACTGCTGACAATCCACACTCATTAGTGTTTATATCTTCTCTTGTGGGAGAAAACCAAATAAATAAGAAATAATTTTTTAAGCTGCAAGGACTCCCATTATGATACTGTTATTTTCTGGGTACTGAATCAGAAGAAAATGGTTATCAAGTCACCGAAATGCTTAGTTGTATTCAGCCTTCAGTGAATACTGGCTCTGATTTGGGAGATGTGCTATTTTTGGTGCTTTGTTGTGCTTTTTGATATCTGGAATTGGTAAAGTACTTGAAAAAGGTGAAGTTTTCACAGAAATACTCTCAGTCCCATATCACTGAAGGTCACAGGGCTCTCATGAATACGAGAATGCAGATAAAAAGGAGCTGGCTTGTGTCCTGGAAAGAACCTCTTAGTGGATCAAAAGAACAGACTAACTTACTAAGCAGTCATTTAGGAAATAGTTCAGGAGCTAAGGGCAAATTGCGACTTGAGCTTTTGGTAATCTTTTTTTTTTTCTCAGTAGAAGAGGTAAAACAGCAATAAGTACTGAGGTAGAGTTACTACCCTGTGTATCCAGTGGAGATACACAAAGATGGAAAAATGAGAAAGAAATACCAGAAAAGCAGACTTATAACAAAGTATTCTTGTTTTGATTTCCCCACCATCTTCAGATCTTCAGACCTGGTACTTCTGGCCGGCTCTGGGACCAGAGCAGCTGTACGTAACACAAGGAATCATGCCAAGAACAATTTGTGTGCAGAGAAGGGCAGGATCTGCCACATCCGTGTTACACTCAGCTGCTATGGAAACTTCCTAATTCACTGACTGATGGCTGTGCCTGCTGGGGAATATAGCAGCTGGAGCATCCTAGAGGCACTCTGATAGTGGTGGTGTCTGCTCCAGCTGCTGATGCTACAGCCTGCCATTCTCTAAAGAATTCAATACAAGTTGGCAGAAACCTGCAAGATCTCTAGGGTATAACCTTAAGCTATTACATTTCTATTTTCTTACAAAGCACTTGTGAAGGCATGCTCTGCTTGAAACACAGGAATCCAAGCCTGGCAATAGAATTTCTTCAGTGCTCCCGTCTGAGTGAGCTTTTTATATTGAAAGACTAAACACAGGGAGAAACAATACACCAATTTAGTAAAGGGTGGATTAAGAGGACTTTTTGGGCATGTTGAAGACTTTTTCAAAGAGGGTGTCCTGGACATTGCAGCTCATCTAATTTCTCAAGCTGGAAAGCCTCTAATTTGCTTATGGATGCTACTGCCCATTGTGGTTAAAATAAAAGCACACCGTGCTTGTAGCATAATTGTTTTAGGAGCCAAATTTCATAGCTTTTTTGTAAAACAGCAGACATCAAGCCCTCCTGCAATGGTGGGAGGGATACACTGCAGAGTGAAGGCGTTCAAGTCAGTAAATTTGTGCTGATACTAGTGCTTTATCCATTACTTGCTCCATTTCATTTTAATCACCTGCATTTGTTTGATCCAGGGTGATGTAGGAGGAGGAATGAAGGAATCCAATTGCTACAGTTCTACTCAGCAAAATATAGAAATAAAAAAAGAAAGAGAATGCTGAGTAAGTTTCTATTTTTTAAATAATGCACTGATGACCTGCCTAATCTGGAAAAAGGGTTAAGAGTGACTTTCATTCTATTCCTGTTAAAAAGGAAACTGCTCAGAATGAGTAAACAGGACCCTGTATCAGTTTTGGAGAATTGCTTATTTCTATGAGTCATTTAATTGTTGTGCTAATGCTCCAAATTGAGTATGGAGAAAAAATGCTTGTCAGATATTTGCTTTCTCTGCAGCAAAACTGATAATGGTTGAAATTATTTTCATGCTTCAAGAAAAAAGCACTGACTGGATACACCCAGAAGTGAGTTAAGGTTTGTTCTACTTTTCACAAAAGCAGAACTACTGAAACATATATTGTGATGCCAACAAAACACCATGAGGGTATGTAAATAGTTTCTGAGCCAGACACAACTTAAGTTTGCTATCTCTTCTTCCAGCAGTTATTTGATACTTTCTGGTTTGGTTCTGCATCTGCTGAAGATGTAAATCCCACTTCGTTGCTGACCTGGTGGTGCTCTTATCACCTACCTGGGCTTCTCAAAGAAAGCTTTGTTTTTCAAGGCCAAGTACCAATGGTATTTGATTAGTGGAATGATGAAGAAGGCCAAATTGTAGCCATGTAGTAAAACGACAATAGAGTTAGGCAATAGAGTTAGGCATTAATTAGCAACCTGGAGTTTCCTAAAATCAACAGTTTCTCCCTTCTGCTAGACAGGCTAAGGGGACGCATTTTCCAGATACCAGTGATGAGGACATCCCTAGGCAATGAAGTACAATCCATCATAGCAGCCCTTTCAGCAGAGTCAAGAAACTATTGCATTATTTTTGGCCAGTGGAAGAAATCGGATACTTCTTGATGACAAGCCAGATTTGAGTATTAAATGAGATTAGTATTTTCTTCTTAATGCTGTTAAAACCAAGGCAGATAAAAGTTATTTCTCCAGTTGTCGAAATACCTATCTGCTCTTTATTTTCCAGGTCTGCCTCTTCCACGCTCCGGGGAGCATGACCACTAAGCCACAGATGTGAACCTATATTAAAATACTTCTCCAGCTTGCTTTGCATCAGCATTATATCAAGGGAACGGAGCATCAGTTTATTGAGGTCACGTTCATTCTGTTATCTGTTTTGTGTCCATCAAGGCTGCCTTCATGTATGGTGGTGTCCCATACAATATAAGTCACATTTACTGAGTGGGGACATAGGTTGCTTGTGCCCTGCACTTGCACACAGTAATAATTAGTAATCTCATTAGAGCTCTAAGCACATGTGTCTGCTAGCTGAGTTGGCAACTGGCCTTGTCTTTTAAATTCCATTCTCAAATTATTTAAGCTTATCTGTATCAAGAATTTGTATCAGCATTATCCATGCTTAATTCACATCTGGCCTCTGTGGAATCAGGCTGTGTAACCCTCTTTGTGTTGACACACAGATAGTAGTGACATTTCAGTCTGTCATAATGAAACCTTGATATAGACTGGTAGAAAATGAAGTAATATTTGCTTAGGAAAGAAAGTTTTCTTTTTGAAAGGAAAGAGATTGTCTTCTGCTGTCAGGAAGGTAAGTATCTAAATCTAGGTGTGCTCTTTTTCCTGCCAGCAGCAAGCTGGGAGTGTGTGCTTTTTGTCCGTTAGGGACAAAGATACCATCAGCTGAAGTCTGTTCCAGCTCCTGGCTGCCCTTGCATAAGCTCTGGCAGCAGGTGTTATGCAAGAGGTAGGTAACAGTAATGTTCCCTACAGAAATATGAAAATCAGCAGCATGCAGGTATAAGAGTAGAGACATGATTTAATACAATGCATGTTTCCTTAATGGCCTTAATTATAATGTAAATTATTTCAGCATTTTTGTTGTTATGATAATGTTCTCACAAAAGACTAAATGTTGCTTAGGTTTGTTCAAATTGATTTAATTTTTTTTTTTTTTTTCAGTGCTATCATCCTTTTGCCTAAGGATAAACTACTGCTGAATGTACTTATGCAATTCTCCTGAGAAAAGGATTGTTATTGTTTTATTCACACTATTAGAACGTGTTCTGTGAAATGGGACAATTACAGTTGGAGTAGTGGATGGGCATTGCAGCATGGCATGGTGGCAGTTTTCCCATCAGTACGTCATTCTCTGTACTTGCCTTTGACACGTGCCTGTCTTGCAGGGTGTGCAGGCTGGTCAGGGTAATACTGCAGGGTACATGAGTTCCTGAGTGTAGCACCAACAGCCCTTCGAAGTGAGAGCTTCTGCATAATCGTGACATTGGTTTGAGCTGGTGGGAGGAGGTGATTACGAAGAAGGCAGAAGAAAAATGAATCGGCAAAGGGAAGATTAAAGGTGGAGAAATAATGTATTGTATCTTCACATGTGCACATTTAACAATTTGCCTTTCAGGAATTTGGCAGACTGCTCTCTTCATTACTTTCTGTTTTCAATTAATTGAAAAGTTTGAACACTTCATTACAAGATACAGTGGCAGGACAGCTTTACAGTAGCTTGATAATGACTATTTCCCTGGCCAATGAATATCCTTGTGGCACTCACTGGGGTTTATTCCACTGATTCACATATTATTTTACACAGAGTCAGTCGCCTCCAGTTATAATTTAATAAAAGATGCTCTGTTTTATTCTCTTCTGCTGTTATGGTTTTGATGTAGTTACAAAGCCTTTCCTGATCAACTCGTTCATGATCATTTCATATTTAAATTTCAACGTTAAATGAATATGAAGCACACAGGCAAAACCAAGCCCGATGGACTGTTGCATTTACATAAACACAGTCAACCATGGGAACTGGATTTGATGAGACTCCTCTAATAATAGTAATAAACAAGACACACTGGGCAAATAATACTGAGGCTTTAATCCTACGGAGCAGCTGTGCGCTTCATTTTCTCTATGCTGTCTGTCACCAATCTTCGGTACTTCAGGAAAGGGGGAAAATCTGCTCAAAAGCAAGATATTCAACAAGAAATCTCCTTCCACCAGAAATACCAAAGCTTCATTAAATAATTAATTAGCACAACCTAAATATGACACACTCGTATGCAGTAAGGAACCAGTATCAAAAAAGGAGAGTTGTTGCCTCAGCTAAAGCACAAGTAGGAGCAGGGTCCCATGTGAAACTGTCCTACAACTTTTGAGCAACCTGTCTCAGAAACACTCTTTCCCTGTTCTTTCCAAGGGGAGTCTTCAGTGATCTTACTGTAATGCATGAAAACATTTGGATGAAGATCTTTCCGAGCTTATTCAGTCTACCATCTGAAATCCTGTGGTTGGACTCTGCTTTTGCAGGAGGTGATGTTTATTGGGTAGGTTTATGCTGACCAGTGCAGTAATGCAAAGAACCTCCCTTGTGATGGTGGGTTGGGTGGCTGTACCTCATGAGTGCTCTAAGTCAAACTGCACTGCAAGACTTCTAGCTGGTATTATACCTCTACAAAAGAACACAGAGTAACTCCAAATTCCTTGGTGCTGGAGTCAGCTGCTGCCAGCTCGTCTGGCAAAGGATTCTGCAAGTTAACTAGCTGCTTTGCCTGCTTTTGTGACCCTAGCTGATGCGTTGGCATTGCACTGCATAGGTATTTTAGCCCATTTGGAAGCATCAGCACCTAACCCTATTGTGAAGAGATGCTTCCTTTTATAATATACACCTCACCTTCAGAAATGGGAGGATGAAAGTTTTCCAGTTGTTAGTACACTTTCTTTTAATCCATAGCTGACATTTAGACATAATCCACTTTTGAAGAATGCTCCAGATACGACTCTGAACTTCAGACCTTCTCATGTCTGCCTGACTTACAGCTTCAGTTTTCACTTGTCCCACAGCTGCAGCAAAATCTTCAGTTGCATATGCCATAATACAACATATATATTATCTAAAAGGTAAAGAATTAAGAGGAGCTCCTCCACACCAGAGGTCAGCACTACAGAGCATGAAATGGAATGGCAAGGGCCTATGGTCAAAGGTGATGTCACTTCCTTTGTCCTTTTGTCACAAAAATCACATATATATTTAGGACAAACTTATGAAAAAAAGTCTGTGTCATTGAGATTTGCTTTTTTTTTTTCTGTATTGCAACTCGCATGAAGATCAGTGTAGGACATACGCCACTTTTCAAGGATGGAGGGTTTTAAACTGATCGGACACTTTTTCATGACACATCGTGTAGAGCAAAAAAAAAGACCGTGACCCAATTAGAAAAATTTGCTTTAGTGAAAAATCACTGTATCCTTTTGACTGGTTGTCCTGGGTTCAGGTTGTGTTAAAACACATGACTCATGCCTGCAGCCAATTTTAATAATTAGTCAGAAACTCAAGTGAACAATGCAGGAAGTGAAAATACCAGATGAGGACATAAGAATAATGAATCCTCGGTTTAGTTCTAACACACAGGATTTATCAGTGAACTTGCATGGACCAAAACGTTGTGTATGGAGTAATAAAAAGAAAGGCTCACCTTGCACCACTGCCTCCTTCTTGCAGTTCAGGAAACAGTAAGTAATATGTAATTTCCTGTAGAAATTATGCCGTCCTATGAGAACCGGTGGGCTGCAGTCCTTGCAGTTTGTGCACCATGGACACCACTCTGGAAGGATGGGGTTGGCCAGGGGATCAGTACAGATTTTAAGTCCTGCTTCTAAGTGAGTTTTATGTGCAAATGTTATGATGTTTATGTGTAACATGCTGTAACGTTTCCCCACTGATCACATGACCAGTGTTTTTATGCGATGCCTGAATGCGGCAAATCTCACTGCTTATACTGCTGTTGGCCTATCGATGAGCAGGATGGGAATGAATGAAGGGTTCAGTAGTAATACTAAAATGGGGGATAGAGTGATGTTGCCAGCAGCATCTGTCTGAATAGCAGCACAGACAAATTCACCATCACTCCCTTCCTCTGCTAACCTGGGCCATTCCCACCTCATGGCCTGGAAACATTAGGTTCAGTTCAGAGAGGCTCTGCAGGTCCAGCTCTTTTGGAGCACATTGTTTTTATCCTGTCCTGCTTCATGACTTACTTTATTTACAACTCATTCCCCCTGAGCTGCCTTCTCACCTGTGTTTTTTCATTCTTGTTGGTTCTCTTTGCTTTCTTTTTCACTTCATTCCTTTCCATGCTTTGACCTTTCGCTTTTTTCACATTCATCTCAACCCTTCCTCTCAGGCACTGCCCATTTTCTTCCTTCCTCTGCTTGTCAGTCACAATCTTCTCACTCCTCACCAAGTCATGCTTCCCCACAGCCTTGGTGCATGTAGTCGCCCAGTCCTCCAAACATCCTGCAATCAGGAGAAAACCCTGCACTGGTCTGTAGGAAGTAAAGCAGCTTTGCACACCATCATTAGGTGGAGGAAGAAGATTAATAACTAAAACACACTCCAAAATATTTTGTCATATGGGTATGGATAGTAAGTTCTTCGTTCAGGAACTGATACCCTGCTGGGCAGCACTGTGATAGCCGCAGTACTGTGGATCTAATCTATTTTCCTGCAAGAAACAAAAAGTATATACAAGGTTTCTTAAAACCAAAAGCTGCAGGGACCTCTTCAACAGCATTTATACACCTTTCAACAGAGGTTTGGGATAGGAATCTGTTCCACAAGGACTTTGCTTTGGGAAAAAGCTGATTGCACTGAGCAACCATCTGTGAAAAGAAAAAGAAGCATACCCATGAATAGCTACTTTTCCTTGACCACTTGCTTTGAAATTGAAACAGTACTAAAAGCATTTAGGACACCTTACAAATCAAGTACAATGCCCAGAAATGTCTGTATGTTCTTTTATGATGCACTACCTTCTTCTTAAGAGCAGGTGTTATCTTAGGGAAGAAGAAACACTCATTCTGTAATTTACAGAATATTCTGCATTTTACAGAATATTCTGCATTTTACAGTACAATACGCTATGTATTTGAGTGGTCTCATGGGCATGCCACATATATATGTATTATAAAGCTAGGAATAGGGAGAAAAAAGATATAATATTTGGTGTTTGTGTTTATTTTTTGTCATTGATTCTTACAGGACAATGGCTACGGATCTTAGCTCCTAAACTTCACTTTGGAAAATACTTTGTGTAACCTTTGAATATGAAGAATGAAGAGATTAGTTTGAGAATTTGATCTTTTCCTAGGAAATATTACAGTAACTTCAAGATATTGTGCTGATATCTTGATTGTTCTCAGGAAATGACATGACAGGTTGGATCCTGGTTCTTTCCATGCATTAAATGTCTAGTTTTACTGAGATGTGTGTTTATCTTCATAACTCACACATGCATGACTGCCTGAAGCTGTATTTTTCATGATATGATGGTAATAGGATGATCAGTGGTAGGATAGTAGAGATGGTCTGATGGAGGAGTGGTGGTGGAAATCACTGGGATACTATTGTGGACAATGGAAGTGTTGTTTTGTCCTAGGCATCCACTGCAGGCTTGTTATTGTATAGTATTTGTAATATAGACTCAGGAGGAGGCTGATTATGTGTTAAGGACTACCTTGGAGATGATGTGAAGGGGACCAAACCACCAGCACAAAAACATGTGAGCTTATACAGGACAGAAATACCTGGCCAAATGGGGAAAACAATTTTCACCAAAAGGCCATTGTCTTCTGACACCTGGTACTCAAGATATACAAAACATCTTCAGAAGATGATCCTGTGAAATAGAATTAATAACTGCTGCATCTTAGAAGTTATGGGATTAATAGTGGTACATGTTTACAGCACATCATAATTTCCCAGTCTCAGTTAAACTCTTAGTGCTGCGTAAACATTATAGAATCATAGAATGTTTTGGGTTGGAAAAGATATATATAAATATATATCTGGCTTTACATTTGATTTCAACAAAAAAATGATTTTAAACTGATTCAGCCATTCCTCTGAGTTTTAGGAAAGAATGATTACTAAAGTTCACAAAAGGCTAGATGTGACTTTTCGTATGAGGCATGTTATATAACACTAGATTCAGTACAGCATACACATATGCTTCAATGCATTGTATTAAGAATTAGTCTAATCCTCTGTCTTTAAATTGATATCTTCCCAATTGCATAAAAACAATGAAATATATTGAAAAGGCTTAAAGATGCCCCTCTCAGATGCAAATATGGGAAGAGTATTTTCCCTCAGTATATATTTCAGAAAAAATTTAAATATTGATATTTTTACACTTTCAAATTAATTTTGTGTAGATGTAATGAGTTTTATAAATTAGTCTTCAAAAAGATGAGATGTAATGAAATATACAAAACCTGCTACAAGTATCATTTCAACAAATATATTGATTCTTGATAATTGAGTTACACTTCTAAGAGCAGAAGCAATGTACTTTTGAGAACAGTGGGTGGAAAAAATTCTGTTAAAGGAAAATTATTTCCCGAAAAGACAAGACAAAACTTTTACCTTATTTGTCTGGAGATTATTTCTTATGCCAGCAAAAGGAAGGTGGTCATTCTCTTTAACTAATCTTGTTTGCTTAATATTATTGGCAGAATAGCTTTAATTCATGCAAAGCCACTTAATAAATTAAGCAAACAGATTCTGCAATGTTTTATTTGTTTCTACAAATAAAAAGAGGTGCTCAAATAATTTATTTGTCTTTCACAATTTCAAATTCATCTGATACTGTGTGTAAGATTTAGCATATCATTTCAGTCTAATCTGTACAGAAAGACCTTTGAGATCAACTATGAGGCTTTCTGAACAGATAACCAGATATAAAATTAAAGAATATCCTCTGCTTTCTAGTTCTATAGTCAGTGTATAGGTACCAGAACAAATCTTATGCTGGTCATGCTACTGTCTTCCTGACATTTTGAAGCATGCAGCTTTTGTATGTGCTTGTTTTACAGTAGAAAACAATTAACAGTGCAACCTCAGTAAAGTTGGCGCAGTTTTCTTTTCCCACAAGGACTGAAAGCCTTTGAGTTTTCTGCAGGACAGTGCTAGATCCTGGTCTTCATACGTATGCCTAAGGCACAAGTATCATGTCACAGTGACATAAACTCTCTGTAGAGCTCAGCAGTACTGTGGCAAACGGGCATTGGTCCAGAGCAAAAAGATGGATAGACAGCTTCCAGGGCTGTTTTGGCAGATGGGGTCACCAAGAAAGAGACATGTCTTGATTAACTCCATGCTCTGTGGATATTGAGGGTGAGGAGAATTGGCGACAGACTAACATTAGGGGATCCATAAGCTCATGTAGAGCCTGTGTGATGTAACGCATGATTTCAATGTGATGCCCTGGAGGGCTGGTGCAGATCAGGCTTGTTAAGATGGAGAACCAAGGTCATATTGTCTTTTTATTGTTTGTGTGTGTTCAGGGATGAACCCGATTTCTGGTTGTGCTCGCACCAGTAGCACTAATAGAAACCACATTACAAAATGTGCTCTGGCACTGGTCTCCCTGCTGCGACATGAAGACAAATGATGGTATCATGAAACCTCCTGGTAAAAGATTTTGTGTTTAGTCACGTTTCCTTCTCATCTCTATTTTGTCAGAGAAACAAAAGGCTTAAAGTGTAGCAGAGGCCTTAAGGGGTATAATCATATTAAAAAAACTGCTTCCAAATTGTTGACAAATATTATATCAAATAATCTGGAAATAATTTGATACTGTTTTTTAAAGATAAGCAAATGTTATAATTGTCTTCTATTACAGAAATGTATTTGCATCAGTAGAGAAAAAAACAACATCAACAAACCAAAAGCTTTACTTGAATAACTTAATCAGATTCTGGTGGAAGCTCTTTTTTTTTTTTTTAAGTATTCCTCCTTCCATTTCAGCATGGAAGGTTTTCTGATTACAAAACAAACAAATCCCAAACACAGAAG
Organism: Amazona ochrocephala; assembly: GCA_039720435.1. NCBI lineage: Eukaryota > Metazoa > Chordata > Aves > Psittaciformes > Psittacidae > Amazona > Amazona ochrocephala. The sequence goes on along the minus strand of CM077880.1, from coordinate 42,615,412 downwards.
GGAACAAAATGTTGTAAAGGAAAATGTTGTGGAGCTAAAGGTAAGCAATTTAAATTAGCATATCTGGTTTTACACTCTTTGATGGTTAATTGGTAAATTAGAAATCCATTTAAAAACCTAAGACGAAAATGGTTATGAAGTTAACAGGTAGTTCACAATAACACCCATGAAGAAAACAGAGGGAGAAACTGCTTGATATTTTCTCTTCCTTAGCATTTTCCTGATTCTGTGGTTTAAGCCATGTCACTCAAAAACCACGCAGCATCTCTCTCTCTCCCCCCTCTTCCTCCCCCCACTCCTGGAGGGATGGGGAGGAGAATCGAAAGAATGTAACTCCCACAGGTTGAGATAAGAACAGTCCAGTAACTAAGGTATAACACAAACCACTACTGCTACCACCAATAATAATAAAGATAAGGGAAACAACAAGGGAAGAGAATATAACTGCTCACCACCCGCCGATCGATACCCAGCCCGACTGAGCAGTGATCTAACCCTTCTGGGTAACTGCCCCCAGTTTATATAGTGGGCATGACGTGCCGTGGTATGGAATACCTCTTAGCCTAGTTTGGGTCAGGTGTCCTGTCTCTACTTTCTCCCAGCTTCCTCTCCTCCCTGGCAGAGCATGAGACTCAGAAAGTCCTTGGTCACACTAAACATTACTGAGCAGCAACTGAAATCATTGGTGTTATCAGCGCTGTTCCCAGGCCGAAAGTCAAAACCACAGCACTGCACCAGCTACTGAGAAGGAGAAAAATGACTGCTACTGCTGAATCCAGGACACCTGAGAAAGAGAAACAGTCAGTCCTGTTTTTACAAGCCTAGGGAGCATCTGTGTTTCAAAGGGAGAATATAAGACTGTTCAGTAGCAAAGCATATTTGCCAGAACTTGACTCACGGAGGAATAGTCTATGGGGCAATGTGGCAGCCAGGAAACAAGCCTGACAATCTCTTGCAGAATGTTAATCTCTGGTCTTACTGATGCAAAAATTATAGTTTGAGACATAACTACCCAACCATTTTTTTCCAGATTACCTGCATTATTTCAATAGCTTTAGCAACTGTCAAACAAAAGGCTCTGTTCATCTGGACCTATTTGAGTGACAAATTACTGAATTTTGTTAATGCTGTGAAAATTTATTACTACTTTCAATACTTGAGAAGATATTGATCCAATAAAAGTTTTATTATAGCTTTGAGTCATGCTGCAGAAAGAAATTACCTTTTTAATGATCTTACTGCATAACCAATGGTTCCAGTATATCTTGCACTAAAAGTACATGGAAAGGGTGGGCAAGCAGAAAATCTCTCTTAAAGGAGTGATTTTTATGCAATCCAGCAAGAAATCATCCATCCAATGGACTTCTAATGATATTTGGATCTGCAGAAACCTGGCAATACAGACTCTTGCAGCTTATTAACCTGTCAATTTCCTATGAAGACCTGTGCAACTGCCGATGTGGTGTAGTTTTCTTTGCTGGACTATTATTTTCTTTTGACTGGGCTAAAGAAATTGGAACAAAAGTGGGACAACAATAAAAGCAAATAGATAAGAGAAGCTCCCAAACTCAAGAGAATGTGAAATTTCCTTTCTCTACTACTGGAGGTCAGGAGAGAAAGTTTGCAAGAGGTATGTCATTCTGCAACTGCAGATAGAAGAAATGGTATTACTGGGTACTGTGGCAGATGAAGGGGCAGTATGAAGGTTGTGTTAGCAGTCTCTCAAGCCAGCTTGAATACCCCTTTTTCATTACGTTACACTACTATATGCTAAGACTATTTAATATAGATATTCTAGGTAGCGGATTTCTTAGACACAGAAGCATTAGTGACAACATTTGTTCCCTGTGTTTGCAGATTCATTTTTGCAATATTTTCCCCTGTGTCCTTCTTACTGTAAATCCACAGAATCCTTAAGAAAGCTGGACTTGCTCTAGCAATATCTTTGAATAACTCATCTAGCCCACATTCTACAGCTTTATGAACTCACCACCTGTACAGTGGCAATTAAGCGCTTTTCTTCTCTAAAACATAGCTAAGGCACAGTGATATTAGCAAAAAGGCCCTATGGTCTCTGTTATTAACTTAATCTTTTGTACCAATTCCATGATTAACTTTGCATCTGCCATTAATGACACAGATAAAAAATGCAGTCTTTCTTACAAAACATTCTAATTTCACAGACCCACAAGAATTTAATTCCTTATTATTGCTGCTGTTTCAGTAGTGTTTGCTGTCAGATCTCTGGATTTAGTGTGGGAAAACACCCTTGGCTGTCAGTTGTTTGTCATTTGCACCTGCATCAACTAAAAGACAAAGCTAGCTAATTTTCCTTAGGATGCAGCTGAAGGGGAAACACTGTCAAGTTCCATCTGTTTGCAGTTCAGCTGGAAAGAGCAGAAACACCTGCCTGGAGGGATGGAGCGGTGTAGCTCTCTGAATCCACATGATTGTAGTGCTCTTACTCAGATGCCTAAAACTTGAGGAAAAAGATAATTCTCTTGGATTGTTTGTTTTGAGTTGTGGACTGGCTGTAAGGGAAGGGGCAGATTCATAGGTGTGCACTGAGAAACCTCCTCTGGGTCTCTCATCAGGGGGAAGTCCCCACAAGTCACTCTGCTGTGTGTGTCTCCCTCCAACTTGGGGAAAGGTTATGGCAAGAGCAGTGATGGGACATGGCCTGAGTCCGAGGTGGTGTTCTCATCTGATTTGTTAATGAAGACAGTTATTTCTCATCCAAGCAATTATATACAGCCTCAACACCATTTTTGTTTTTTTCCCAAAGTCTGTTCATTGCTGAACTCTGCTGCATTAGATATGGGAATGAGGTGAGAATGGCTAATGGTGAGCAGAACTGAAGCTTTCTTCACCTGGGGAATGTGTGAGTGTCTGTGGCTGGCTTACCCCAAGGATTGCTCCATGGTTTTGAATTTGACATGCATGTTGAGAGGCAAAGTGACAAAAAGTGAATGTACAGTGAAAGGATATGGTCACAGAACACTTGAAAAATATGAACAACTTTAGGATATGCTGTGGCTGGTTTGGAGACAGGTCAAATAAATACAAAGTGATGGAGGCTGAGACTGTTCTTCTTCAAACTGACGGGTTTGCACAGAACAGGAGTCTTCTCTCTCCTCCAAAACAAGATGTTCAGGAGCAACCGAGAAATTAACTATTCAGGATGATGACAAACCAAATGATGCCTCCCCACACACATCTGATAAGTAACTGCCATAAATTGAAAAGCTGAATGTAACTATTCTGCATATTATTATAGAGGTACAAAACCAGTAACTTTTTCCCACTGCACTAACAGGAAGCAGATAACCTCATTTTCTTGGTATTTGTACTTTGCAAAGTGGTGATTATACTTTTCTCTAACCACAGTTAAAGCAGGGCTGGACTAATAGCCTAAGACAACATGGGCAAACTGTACATTTGTTTTCCAAACTGATGAAGGCATTAGAAAAATTCTCCATGTGTTTGTATCTCTCTTCAAATACGTTCTGAACACAGACAGATCAGTTCAATTTTCCACTGTGAAATAATGTTTCCTCATTCCCCAGAAAAAAGTCAGGCTTTTCTGTCCCATAAGGAACCTCTTCAAGCCTTTCTTCTCTTCATAACATATTCTTTTATTTAGCCTTGGAACATCCTTTATCACCTTTAATTTGAAAAAAAAAACATGGCTTGCTGACAGGTTGGTTAGGATGCACCAAGGAAGTCCCTCAGAAGTGGATTTCACTTTCATGTCATAGAATTGTCACGAACTCCCATCACATAAAAATTACCTGTTCTTGCACCTCTAATGTCAGGCTCAGATATTCACATGCATCTGAGCTTTCTTTCAGTGAGGTTCACCCTGTGCCTCGAAAAGACACCTCCACCATCTCCAGCTTTGCTCACAGCCCAGGGTGTAATATAGTGGTACCTGTGAGGCAAAAGGTCCTGCAGCTGGCCGATGTCCCAGAGCAGAGGAGAGGCCAACAGCCTGAATAAAGAGGCATGCAAGACTTGGCGCCAGGTGAGAAGCATGGGCAACTTCTTCACCCACCTCAGGTGGAGATTGTATACACAGTAGCACAGCTGGGTGCCAAAGGGGTCCTTTCTCTTTGATCGGGCCATGCATGACTGCTGTCCCTCCATCTGGGGGAATGCTCATGGTCAGGCACTAGGGTCAGTAAGCTAAAACACTTATTACCCTGGAGGTTTATATTAGAGTGGGGTGGATTTGCCACCACTGGTTGCATGGCACAGAAAGTAGACACAGTCAGGAAATCAGGATACGCGCTTCGTACCTTGCTGCAGGGGACAGCTGATCTTTTTCCTTTCCTCAGGGAAGACAATTGGAAGTAGACATAATTTTTTAATACAGAATTCAGGACTGACATTTTTGTGGGGTGCTGTTAGGGTGAAGGCTTTCCTGCAGAAATGCCACTGCCATTGCTCTGCTTGTCTACAGTGTCAGCGTTCATCAGCCAAAAGACAGCAAATTCTCCATGCAGAGGGTGGGCATAGCAACAGAGAAGCAAAACAGCAGGGAAGGGAGTCCATGGAAGGACAGGCCCACTGTCCTATGAACATTTCTCCAGGTGCCAAAGGTGGGCTTTTAGAAATAAGGTACTTAAAGGAGGGAGTGGGAAAATATAATGTAGGCCTTATTTATACAAAAACTTGAACAAAGTCTCTGAGGAAACATGTTATTATTATTTGATATTATGAGGGTATTATAAATTACATTATATGTAATTAATTTAAATCAATATTGTTTTTACAGCTATGTGCAGATACTTAGGAAGGCATTTTGAACAACACTAAAAACAAGTAAGGCAGAAAGAGCAAGAAAGTGACATGAATGTAATTCTACCACTGACATGGTCAATATTTTATTATGGCTTCATAAATCTAACTGTCCCAAACTGTCTTTGGTACAAAAGTGAAACAAATTACTGCAGTCAAGTTCTCTGTAGGTGTTAATGTGCGGCATTACTGTGGTCTCCTCTCTCTGCGCAGTACTGAATCAGTCAAGTGGAAATGCAACATCACTTTCTTACTTTGCAGCTGACAGGGATTATGTTTGCCCAGTCAGAATCTGGCAAAATAAAAGGCTTCGAAAAACACCATGTCTCAGTGCTGCTTCTGAAACAAAATTCTTCAACTGTAATTAACAAATACCAGAATGAGCCTGTTATGCTAGAATGTCTCAGCCCTAACTTACAGATGTAAAGATTTTTTTGCTTTTCCAATGACTTCAATAGAAGCACACATCATTTTATATTTTTTCTTCAATTTTCTTTCTTCCTGTGCTGAGTGTATGCACCCTAAACAAAAGAGTAGGGAGCCATAGCTTGGAAATTTCTTGGTTTATGGTTGACATCTGAATGGTTCATTTTTCAGAAAGAGATTTTAGTTTGCAAACACAAACAAGCATGTGACCAATATCTTGTGATTGAAGATGAGTGATCATTTGGGAATTCATTTTTTACAGGAGCAGAATGTACCTGATGGAACATGATGACAAGTCCTCACTGGAGCAAATAGCAATTTCTAGAGGGGATTGCAGTTTAATAAAAGCATATTATAGATTTGCTCAAGAGCATTTTTAAAGATGCAGAGGTAGTTTTTGGACTTACAGCGAGATTCAGATTTCTCTGCCTGACTGCAGATCTAGCACATCAGTGGTACAGACAGCCCTCTTTCCCAAAAGTAGAGAAAGAAGTGAAAAGTGTTGGAACAAGTACAGAGGAGAGCCACGAGGATGATCAGGGGCTGGAGCACCTCCTGTATGAAGATAGGTTGAGAAAGTTGAGGCTGTTTAGCCTGGAGAAGAGAAGGCTGCGTGGAGACCTCATAGCAGCCTTCCAGTACCTGAAGGGGGCTTATAAGGATGCTGGGGAGGGACTCTTCATTAGGGACTGTAGAAATAGGACAAGGGGTAATGGGTTCAAACTTAAACAGGGGAAGTTTAGATTGGATATAAGGAGGAAGTGCTTTACTGTGAGGGTGGTGAGGCCCTGGAATGGGTTGCCCAAGGAAGTTGTGAATGCTCCATCGCTGGCGGTGTTCAAGGCCAGGTTAGACAGAGCCTTGGGTGACATGGTTTAGTGTGAGGTGTCCCTGCCCATGGCAGGGGGGTTGGAACTCGATGATCTTGAGGTCCTTTCCAATCCTGACTAATCTATGATTCTATGATTCTATGACATCTTTTGTCAAGGCAATGTGATGTGTAATGACATAGATTAATTCAACCTAGAATAGTGCCATGAGAAATTGGCCAAATGCTGAGAAAAAAAAAAAACATATTCATCATTCATTAGAAAAAAAACACCAACAAACAAAACATGAATGACACTAATCTAAATGTCCCCTTTTACTTGTTTCTATAATTCAGTTGTCATGCTAGTGTGTTCAGGACATATGTGCCTGTTCTCAGGGTCTTGCATCACCTAAATCGCTGCTGTAAACTTGGGTTAGTTTCCATCTTTTAATGATAGTCTCCACAAAAAGGCCAAAGTTGGATGTTTGGATGTTGATCCAGATGTAGTGTCCCTTGCACTGGTTACTTTAGCAAAGGTTAAACCTAATGATGGAGTAGGATGCAGAACAGTGTTCTGGTGCAGCAGCAGTTATACCTGCAAGAGAAGATAAACATTGCAAAAAAATCCCTAAGTCTATTAATCAAATTTCCAGAATGTTCTGAAAACATTTTTCTTAAAAATTTCCTGAAATAGAAGTAAATAAGAAAACATTTTCATGGGTCGCTTTTTGTTTTTATCTAGTGACACAGCAGCACTAAGATCAGTCTGCCCTGGCAACATTTTATCTTCTAATTAAAAAGATCATCAGTTCTACCTTGCTGAATACACTCAAACCAGAATTCTTTCTATAGACTGTAAATTCAATATGTTAAATATCACTCTAACTAAGACCTTCTAGTATGACAGCCTGACTATGACGAAAGTCAGCACAACTAATATTGATGTTATGTCTTTTTATACAACAGCTTTCTAAAGAGAACAAAGGACTTCCATTTAGCTGCCATGAAAAAGTGTTTCACCTTGGTAAGAAATGGGAAGATAAGTGTCTTTAATTCATTAAGCTGTGCTGAATATTAAAGCTATTTTTCACTGTATTTTTAATTGTAAATAGTCTATTTGTTCTCACATGATTGTCACATTCTCCTGTTTTCAGCAGTAATTTGTTAAATTCCTGCAACAATGAATGACGATTGAGGATTATACTGGATTATACTACTTACACTGTATATTTTACATGCGCACAGGGTCACCCGTGTGCATAGATAATGTTCCAAATGTTCTTGCTGCACAGATTCTGTGAAATTTAACATGTTCATGCTGTCTTCACTATGCATTTCTGGTGTATTTAAATATTCTTTGGTGGGTTGCAGACCCACCATTTTGCAGTGACTATAATGGTGAATGATAATCTGCTGGGGAAAATAGCCTTGTCGCAGACTGCACTGCAATAACGAAGTACATGTCAAGGCAGAGGCATCAATTGCCATTTACTGAGATCTTCTTTGGAGTCACTCTCTGCAATATACATAGCGATTTTAGGCATATTGTTGAATCTCAGTTGTCCTTTTACCAAGAAGCTAAGAATAAGTTTGGCTATAAAAAGATAGGATTTTGCTACTCAGTATTCATAGTTTGCTCCAATATAGAGAGCGACACTGAGGAAAAAAAAAAAAAAAGAAAAGAAAGAAAAAGTAGAAGAAAAAAATCTATTGCTATTGCTTGTAAAACTCACTAAGAGGGATTGTCCAGACTGACCTGGAAATGGAAGCCAACAGTTCCGGCTTTCTTTGGGAGAGTTTGGGTGCTAACCACCCCTTGGTTTGGGATGGTGTGCCATTGTTCTGGTGGCAGAGGCTGAGCTCCCTCAAAGTCAGGACACAAGGGGATTTGGAAACAACAGACATTTGTGCCAGTCACCCAAAGAGAGCTGGGCTCTAGTGCTCTGCAACTGAGCTCAGTGGGCACTTTCTTATAGGCTTGTCATCACAGCGCCTGAAAACTCCCCAAACCCTTAGAAACTTTTCAAAGCCAGGCTGCAAGTGTGTGCCCAACATTAGAAATGAGAACTAGGTCTCAGAGCTTTGAATTCATAGGACTTCTCTCAACAAATTTAACTTCGCATGAACTCAGTGCACTGCTCTCTTTTGTCATGTTCTTTTGAAGGTATCTGATAGTGCAGGGGAATGTAAATAATTCATGGGAAACTAAAAATATTGGTGATACATTGTGATGTTTTCCCCTTGGTCTCAAATGTTTATCAGTTATAGAGTTCTCTTTGCTGCTCTTGAGGATCTAAGATTTAAAAAAGGCAAGTGAAATCCAGTCAACATTTCCTTAACGATGTACCTGCTTTTCCCAAACAAAAAGGTAACATCTGAAGCATGAATAATCTGTTTTACTACATTAATATGCAGGAATAAGACACAGGTTTGGGCTTTGACTTCAGCTTAATTATCTGGTAACATTTCAAAGATTATTTATTCCACCAGCATCTCCTCTCCAGGCATTATATAACTGCATTTCAAGGACTGTCCTCTGCTTTCAGGTTAATACCACTGTATCTGAGAACAATTTTCTTCCTGGGTTGACTCCTCATTTACCTCAATATAACACCAAAAATAGAATGTGGTTTCTGCATACATGATACCAATGTCTTTTCATTCTCATATTTTGGTGATATAACACTTACAGGAATACCAAGTAGATATCTGGGGAACGGCTGGGGAGCTATGTTGCCTGGGATATATAGAATCATAGAATCATAGAATAGTAAGGGTTGGAAAGGACCTCAAGATCATCGAGTTCCAACCCCCCTGCCATGGCCAGGGACACCTCCCACTAAACCATGCCATCCAAGGCTATGTCCAACCCCACCTTGAACGCCGCCAGGGATGAAGCATTCACAACTTCCCTGGGCAACCCATTCCAGGGCCTCACCACCCTCACAGTAAAGAATTTCTTCCTCGGATCCAATCTAAACCTCCCCTGTTTAAGTTTAAACCCATTACCCCTTGTCCTCTCACCACAGTCCCTGATGAAGACTCCCTCCCCAGCATCCCTATAGGCCCCCTTCACGTATTGGAAGGCTGCTATGAGGTCTCCACACAGCCTTCTCTTCTCCAGGCTGAACAGCCCCAATTTTCTCAGCCTATCTTCATACGAGAGGTGCTCCAGTCCCCTGATCATCTTCGTGGCCCTCCTCTGCACTTGTTCTAACACTTCCATGTCCTTTTTATGTTGAGGACACCAGAACTGCACACAATACTCCAAGGGAGGTCTCACGAGAGCAGAGTAGAGGGGCAGGAGCACCTCCCTCGACCTGCTGGTCACACTCCTTTTGATGCAGCCCAGAATACGGTTGGCCTTCTGGGCTGCAAGTGCACACTGCCGGCTCATGTTCATTTTTTCATCAACCCACACCCCCAAGTCCTTCTACGCAGGGCTGCTCTCACTCTCCTCCCCGCCCAATCTGTAGCTGTGCCTGGCATTGCTCCGACCCAGGTGGAGGACTTTGCATTTAGCATGGTTAAACTTCATCAGGTTGGCATCAGCCCACCTCACAAGCATGTCAAGGTCCCTCTGGATGGCATTCCTTCCCTCCAATGTATCAACCGAACCACACAGCTTGGTGTCATCGGCAAACTTGCTGAGGGCGCACTCAATCCCACTGTCCATGTCACCCACAAAGATGTTGAATAAGACCGGTCCCAACACCGATCCCTGGGGGACACCACTCGTTACTGGTCTCCAGCTGGACACTGAGCCACTGAGCACTACTGTTTGCGTGCGGCCATCCAGCCAGTTCTTTATCCACCGAGTGGTCCACCTATCAAATTGATGTCTCTCCAACTTAGAGAGAAGGATGTCATGGGAGACAGTGTCAAAGGCTTTACACAAGTCCAGGTAGATGACATCAACTGCTCTGCCCTGTCCATCAGTTCTGTAGCCCCTTCATAGAAGGTCACCAGATTGGTCAGGCAGGATTTCCCCTTAGTGAAGCCATGCTGGCTGTCACCAAGCACCCTGTTGGTTTTCATGTGCCTTAGCATGCCTTCCAGGAGAATCCGCTCCAAGATTTTGCCAGGCACAGAGGTGAGACTGACTGGTCTGTAATTCCCTGGGTCATCCATTTTTCCCTTCTTAAAAATGGGGGTTATATTTCCCTTTTTCCAGTCATCGGGAACTTCACCTGACTGCCATGATTTTTCAAACATGATGGACAGTGGCTTAGCAACTTCGTTTGCCAGCTCCTTCAGGACCCGTGGATGGATTTCATCCGGTCCCATGGACTTGTATACATTCAGGTTCCTAAGGTGGTCCCGAACAAGATCCTCCCCCACAGTGGGCCCAGGGTCCCCACCCTCACCATCCCCGCGTCTGCCTTCCAAGACTTGGGTGGTGTGGTCAGAGCATTTGCCCGTAAAGACTGAGGCAAAGAAGTCATTAAGAACCTCAGGCTTCTCCAAATCCAGGGTAGCCAGTTCTCCCGATAGCTTCTGGAGAGGGCCCACGGTGTCCCTAACCTGTCTTTTATTGGCAATGTACCTATAAAATCCCTTCCTGTTATCCTTAACATCCCTAGCCAAGTTTAATTCTAAGTGGGCCTTAGCTTTCCTAACCTGGTCCCTAGCTTCCCGGACAACATCCCTGTATTCTTCCCAGGCCGCCTGACCTTGCTTCCATCTTTTATAAGCCTCTTTTTTCCTTCGAATTTTCCTCAGCAGGTCCTTATCCATCCAAGGAGGTCTCCTGGCCCTCCTGCTAAACTTCCTTCTAGTTGGGATGCATCGCTCCTGAGCTTGCAGCAGGTGAGCCTTGAATATCAACCAACAGTCTTGGGCCCCCCTGCCCTCTAGGGCTGTATCCCATGGAACCTTACTGAGCAGGTTCCTGAAGAGGCCAAAGTCTGCTCTCTTGAAGTCCAGGGCAGTGACCTTGCTGCACACTCTTCTCACTGTCCTGAGGATCTCAAACTCAACCATCTCATGATTGCTGCAATCAAGGCTGCCCTGGAGCGTTACATTCCCAACCAGCCCTTCCCTGTTGGTGAGGACGAGGTCAAGCATGGCACCTCTCCTTGTCGGCTCCTCTATTACTTGCAGAAGGAAGTTGTCTTCCACGCAATTGAGGAACCTTCTGGATTGCTTGTGCCGGGTCGTACCATCCCTCCAACAGATATCAGGGTGATTGAAGTCTCCCATGAGAACAAGGGCCGGCAAACATGAGGCTGCTCCTATCTGCCTATGGAGCGCTTCGTCCAGCAAGTCCCATTGGTCAGGCGGTCTGTAACAGATCCCCACAATAATGTCACCCATCACTGTTCTCCCTTTAACCCTGACCCACAAACTCTCTGTCGACTGTTCACCTGTCCCCAGACAGAGTTCCATACTCTCTAGCCTATCCCTAACATAAATAGCAACTCCCCCTCCCCGTCTGCTGGGTCTGTCTTTCCTAAAGAGCCGGTAACCTTCCATTCCAACACACCAGTCATAGGAGCCATCCCACCATGTTTCTGTGATGCCTATGATATCATACCCCCGTAGATGTGCACACATCTCTAATTCCTCTTGTTTGTTCCCCATACTACGGGCATTTGTGTAGAGGCATTTGAGCCGAGATCCAATTGAAGCCGGCTCATTGGCTGGAGCAGCTGGAATATCTCTACATTGCTCCGAACGTTTACTATAGGTGCTAGCAACCGACTGGGTGTGTTGGGATGGAATGATGCCCCCCTCCCCCAACACATCTAGTTTAAAGCATCCTTGACCAGCCTGGCAAGCCTCCTACCAAATCCACTCTTCCCCTTCTTTGTCAGACCAGCTCCACCAGCCCCCGGGAGACCTGGCCTACTATATTGAGTCCCATGGTCAAGGTACCCAAACCCCTGACTATAGCACCACCCTTCTAACCATTTATTAACATATATATATACATATACATATATATATAAAATAACATGCAAGTGCCTTTTTTTCTGGATAACTCACTGAAAAATATGTTTATTTTGTTCTAAGCTACACTTGTCCAGAAAACTGTACATAAAACAATTCATATGAAGTATTGGTCATTGAAAATACATACAAGAGCTTTGTACCACAAGGGTGTCTCAGTTGGTCAGGGAAGGAAATTCATACCTACTGTGTCTTTTCAAGGCATCTCCTCTCCTTTTGCATCTGACCCAACAGCTTTTGGAATAGGAGTGGGAGGAGGGTTTCTCAGATTTTGATAACTTTCTTGGCTCCTGATGAAACCACCAAGGTGGCAGTTTGTGCAACTATCCTTAGAGTCATTTGAGAAGATGGTCTTAAAACAGCTTTGGCACTGCTGCAGTGAGTTGCTCAGTGCTGTCCCCAGGTTGAGTGAAGCTGGCTGTCTGATGAATCTCTGTTAGTTTGGATAAGGAGTAGCCTATGATCATGTCATTTACCTCACACAGCTCTAGGTGCAGCCCACACTTTTTTGTAATCTAGATACTCAAACATAAGTCCTGTCATACTGTGTCCTTATAGTCCCTGCAGTCCTGGTAGCATCCCACTACTCAAAAGAACCTTCACGCACACATTTTCCCTTCTGTCAATTTAGACATCTTGTCTGGCAATTTTCTCCCTAGGACATGACTTTTCCCTGGGAATAGAAAAATAATGTGGCACTGGGGAAGTAACAACTGAATTCTTCACAGACCACATGCAAAATCTCCTGGGCTGTACCTGCTGCACTATTCAATGAGGCTGGACTCCTGCGCCATTTTGTAAACATCCAGAAAAGCTGTCAACTGCACAGATATGCTTTGGTACTCTAAGGCACAGATTTCAGCCCATACTTTTCCCGGCCTCTCTGGCTCACCATTTAATCCTTCCATAATCAGAGTGAGCTCGTCAAAGATGAACTGTTGCAGTGGCTGCAGTGTATTTCCTGGCTGAAACCTGACAGCTGGACGTGCCTAAAAATCATCAAGCCATTTATTGATATGTTTGTTGATCTAAATCTGTACTGATTAGGAGGCAGATGTGAATAAGTTTGCAACAGGGAGTCTCTGTTAAGACATTCCCCTTTGGAATATTATCAGAACTGGGCAAATACTGCAGGAGAGGGGACAACACCACTCTGTGATAGACATGCAAGTGTGGAGTTGGTGCCTCTGAGAGCTGAAGGCATTATGCCTCTATGCTACCCTGGGGAAAATGTGTCTTCCCAGTACATTTGAAGTGGAAATTATCAAAAAAGATGCTATAACAAAGAGTTACCTTGCCTATATAACTGAAAAAATGACCTAGAAGTTATTAACCTCTCTCTAACAAATTCCCACCAAACATGGAAGTGCTCAGCCATTAGGAAATTTAGGCCACTGGTGAGTCCCTACCGTAGACCTCTAGGAAAGTCTGTCCTTTCTCATGACTTGTAGAGGAAGCCTGTGACGATGACAATCTCAACTAAAGAATCTAGATTAAAGAACTAAAGCAAGATAGAATGTTTTCCAGTGTATTCTCTATTCAGAGATGAAAAAAAAAAAAAAAAAAGAGAAAAAGATGAATAACTAGCAACCAAGAGAAAATTTATCTTTCCATTATATAGAAATGTCTATGAACTCCAGGCAGTGATAATCCCCAAGGATATGGAGATCCCATAATGCTCAGAGTATTGCTGTTCATCAATTCCCTCAAGTAATACAAATTAGACTCTAAATTCACAGCAAAGAAAAATTTCTGAGCAGACTGCACAAAGTCTGTCTTTTAATTGGACTAGCGGCTGGAAGCTAGTGCAGGAGAAAGGAATGCATGTGTTAGAGTAATCCAAGGATTAAAAGCTCTTTGTTTGGGGAATAGATACAGGAGTTACAGGAAATTGTTTCTGATTTCTGCTCTGCTGTATATTGCATCTGTGAACAAGCCTTCTCTGAGAAGAAAAAAGCCCCAAGCCCTATCGCTCCTCAGAGAGGTTTTTAATACTTCAGTAACATCATTAAAATGAACCTAGGGATAAGTCGCATTTCTCGGGAGACTAAGTTGTGTCATGGAGGGAGAAACTTTGCTGTCATTTACCTGACAGTGGCATAGAAGCAAGCTCATCTCAGACCAATTGGCTTTGTCTGGTGTAGTTGTACCTGAGCCTGGGTTGCTGAACGTGGCTTGCTGAAAGCCTAACAAATCTGTTTGCCTGAAGTTGGCCATGCCGCACACCAAGACCAATGGCAGTGCTGGGCTGGCCAGGCTGGGCCTAAGTGAGTAAATCAATATCCTTGCTGCAAGTTGTCATGTCATGCTTCACTGATGAAAGACATGACTTTCCCTTTATCCAAATCCTGCCTGTGAGAGGGACTTGTATCACAGCAGTATGGAAAGGAGTTGAGTTTGTGCTTGAAGGAAGAAACAGATTTCTAATTTAGTGTAGATGTGACCTAATGACCCTTTCCATATATATAAATGTTTTTAGAAGTTGGTTAGAGATTCACAGAACTAACCCTTCCCTTTAACTGATCACGTACTGTGGTGTGTGTGACATGCTAACAGGAAAAAATGGGTGCAAAAAATTAGGGCTGGAATAAAACATTATTCAGAAGCTCTTTAATGTTTATCAACTTTGCAATCTTGGATGCAAAATAAGGAACTAGCAGGAGTTTAAGCACCAGCTCTCCAAAATGGTCATTTTGTCAGAGGGCTAACTAGCATCACAAAAATCTGACAGTACAAACATCCTCAACCTAGTCCTCCACAATACTGAGCTGCCTGACTCTTACATCACTGGTAACCTCACTGGACCCTGCAGGTTTTGGTAGGACACCTTCAGATAATGAAGGCCCAAGTGCAATAATTTCTTTACAGATTTTGAACTGCTTTCCTGTTTTTGTCTTGATTTAATACAATCAATCTATTTGCTTAGTATTTTCAATAACTTATTCACTATTGGCACTGACTCCCATATTTTGAATTTATTAAGCAATGAAATCTGAAATCTTTTGTTATTGGCATGTGGGAAACCAGCTTAAATGAGAGGTTTTAAAATAAAAACATTTACTATGGTATCATTTAAGAAGTTGTGACTGTGTACATATTTCTGTATTTCATTTTTGGAGTAATTATTTCTGTTCCCCCTCAATATATAACCATTTAGAATGGCAGGTGATGGACAATTTTTTTTTTCTTCTTAATAATAATTAAAACAAAACACACAAAGAAATAACTATTGTCAGCAAAAACTCAGCAGATTTCACTAATTTATGTGCAGGATGTTATGAATTAGAAGAATTTTTTTCTCAGTCAGCTTTAACTGTCTCAAATTCCATTACAGTACAGGATATAACATTGGTAGAGCTCAGAAAGGCCCCTTCTGGGTAGAAAGCAGCAGCTCTTTTCCACATGATGCAACTGTTGCAAAACTGATAGGATGAGTAAAGAAACAAGTGGGAAGGATGTAAACACTCTTGTCTTGATGGAGGCTTTGGCCTTCAACTCATTTAGTGAAAAGGCTCCATCCATGTCTATCTAATTTTGAATTCTGACAATAGAAATGCTCTTCTGCGAAGAATACCCAAGTCCACTAGATGTTCCTCCAGCAATATCTACCCATGATACAGACTATGGTTCTGAAAGAAACTCTGACTTTTCTCTTTCCAAGTGGTTCCTGCATCAGCTCTGCCCTCTGGCATCCTTCACAACTTTCTCTGCCTCCCAGTGCTGGTATAGCCTAGGGAGGGATGGACTTCTGAATCTCCTTACAAAAGTTTTGTGTCAGTATCCACAGGAAAAGAAGAGAAAACAAAAATAAAAATAAAGGGAAAAGACAAAATAAAAGAGAACATAGTGTATCTTCTTCCAACCTCTGCAAGAACTTTCTCTCCCCAAATGACAGTTCTTCCTGCAGTCGTGTTATGTTCAGATATATTCAGATAAAAGGAAGGCAGAGGAGAATAATGAACAACTTGGCAACCTAACCAGACAGAGCTTCATCTTAGTAAAATGGATGGAAAATAACTCAACTTTTATAAGGAGTGGGAGAGGAAAGAGGGAGCAAAAGGGAATGAAGCCAGCAAATCGATGTCTCCAAACTGTAAATGCCTAGCAGTGGTTCTTGACTAAATCTTGTTTTTCTGATCTGATTCAATCATTGCAAGTAAAGGCCTCCCAAGGCTGTACACAGCAATTAAAATGCTAGTTTTCTTTCACAAATGTAAGTGCTGTAGTCCAGCTAACCAGCCTTTTCTGAAAGTCTTGAGACACATCAGCTGCTCACTTGTCTAATGCTGGGTTTGTTCATCCTGGGTCTAGCACATGGTCGGTAGAAGCTTACCTGACCCACTGAGCTATCATTTGGGAGCTCTTGGGGTCACAGCAGTGAGTATTAGATCCTGCAAGAGAAGCTCAGGAAAGCTTCAGTCCTAGCCACTTGTACATGATGGGACAAATGCTTACTGAATTGAGCAACTATTTCTACCTTTCTTACTGAATTAAGTAATTATTTCTACCTTTCTTTCTGAATGGCTGGATCAGCACTCATGCTCAAATTAGAGGAATAACCAGTGTAAAAGCATGCTGTACAGAAAGAAATTCTCTCCTTGGAAGTAAAAATTTAAGAGACGCCCATCACTTTAGCTTATAGGGATTTGTCCTTATTTCTTTGTCATCACTTTAATGGTTATTTCTTACCTCTGAAGATTAGACTTTCAACATATATGCTATATATCACTGTGCTGTGATTAACGTATATTATTGTGCTGTCATGTAAGAGCAGGTGATTTAATCTGTGCTATCTGGACTGAAAGACTATGCGTACCGGGCTTTAAATTCTTTTGTAACATACTAAAGATGGATATCCAGCAGCCTGAACAGTATTTCTTGTCTAATATTCATGTGGCATTCATAAGTAAAAACTACAACGATTTATTAAGTTTATCAGAGAAACAGAAGAAACAGTATATGCAATCAATTTAGTCTTCTTATTATGGTCATTTGTTATATTTGCTGTTTAGCTCACAACAGTACTCTGGCTAGAAAAATGCCCAGTTGCTTTTGAAGATGAACAGACATCTACAAGCTTGCTCCGGGACCAAACTGTTCTGGGGCCTTGAGTGTCTACTGTTGCCCAAGCAGGAAAGGAGGCTGCTAACCCAGGAAGCTGGGAAAAGGTAACAGAAAAAAACAACAAAAAAAGGAGGAAGAGGGTAATTAAAAGCAAGGGGCTTCCTCCTACATCTGTTGTCCCCACCCAGAACCGCTTTACTGTCCTGCAGGGGGCTGATGAGCAACAGCGCTCCCACCAGGCGCAACCAGCTGGTGCACTGGTAAAGAAGGTCACTACTGGTGCTGCCAGGAAAAAGCGGCGGGCCATAGTAGTCGGGGACTCTAATCTGAAAGGCACAGAGGCACCCATCTGCCGGCCTGACCCAGGCTCAAGGGAGGTGTGTTGACTACCAGGGGCTCGGATCAGGGATGTGGCCGAGAAGCTGCCTGCTCTAGTAGGTCCCACTGACTACTACCCACTCCTGGTAATACATGTGGGTGCTACTGATATAGATAGCAGTAGCCCGGAGGACAAAAAGAAGGACTACAGAGCTCTGGGAGAGGTGGTTAGGGGCACTGGATTCCAGATCGTCTTTTCGTCAGTTCTCCAGGATACAGGGCAGGACCTTGAAAAGGCTAGGAGGATTGGGCAGGTTAATAAATGGTTAGAAGGGTGTTGCTATAGTCAGGGGTTTGGGTACCTTGACCATGGGACTCAATATAGTAGGCCAGGTCTCCCGGGGGCTGGTGGAGCTGGTCTGACAAAGAAGGGGAAGAGTGGATTTGGTAGGAGGCTTGCCAGGCTGGTCAAGGATGCTTTAAACTAGATGTGTTGGGGGAGGGGGGCATCATTCCATCCCAACACACCCAGTCGGTTGCTAGCACCTATAGTAAACGTTCGGAGCAATGTAGGGATATTCCAGCTGCTCCAGCCAATGAGCCGGCTTCAATTGGATCTCGGCTCAAATGCCTCTACACAAATGCCCGTAGTATGGGGAACAAACAAGAGGAATTAGAGATGTGTGCACATCTACGGGGGTATGATATCATGGGCATCACAGAAACATGGTGGGATGGCTCCTATGACTGGTGTGTTGGAATGGAAGGTTACCGGCTCTTTAGGAAAGACAGACCCAGCAGACGGGGAGGGGGAGTTGCTATTTATGTTAGGGATAGGCTAGAGAGTATGGAACTCTGTCTGGGGACAGGTGAGCAGTCGACAGAGAGTTTGTGGGTCAGGGTTAAAGGGAGAACAGCGACGGGTGATATTATTGTGGGGATCTGTTACAGACCGCCTGACCAATGGGACTTGCTGGACGAAGCGCTCCATAGGCAGATAGGAGCAGCCTCACGCTCGCAGGCCCTTGTTCTCATGGGAGACTTCAACCACCCTGATATCTGTTGGAGGGATGGTACGACCCGGCACAAGCAATCCAGAAGGTTCCTCAATTGCGTGGAAGACAACTTCCTTCTGCAAGTAATAGAGGAGCCGACAAGGAGAGGTGCCATGCTTGACCTCGTCCTCACCAACAGGGAAGGGCTGGTTGGGAATGTAGCGCTCCAGGGCAGCCTTGATTGCAGCAATCATGAGATGGTTGAGTTTGAGATCCTCAGGACAGTGAGAAGAGTGTGCAGCAAGGTCACTGCCCTGGACTTCAAGAGAGCAGACTTTGGCCTCTTCAGGAACCTGCTCAGTAAGGTTCCATGGGATACAGCCCTAGAGGGCAGGGGGGCCCAAGACTGTTGGTTGATATTCAAGGCTCACCTGCTGCAAGCTCAGGAGCGATGCATCCCAACTAGAAGGAAGTTTAGCAGGAGGGCCAGGAGACCTCCTTGGATGGATAAGGACCTGCTGAGGAAAATTCGAAGGAAAAAAGAGGCTTATAAAAGATGGAAGCAAGGTCAGGCGGCCTGGGAAGAATACAGGGATGTTGTCCGGGAAGCTAGGGACCAGGTTAGGAAAGCTAAGGCCCACTTAGAATTAAACTTGGCTAGGGATGTTAAGGATAACAGGAAGGGATTTTATAGGTACATTGCCAATAAAAGACAGGTTAGGGACACCGTGGGCCCTCTCCAGAAGCTATCGGGAGAACTGGCTACCCTGGATTTGGAGAAGCCTGAGGTTCTTAATGACTTCTTTGCCTCAGTCTTTACGGGCAAATGCTCTGACCACACCACCCAAGTCTTGGAAGGCAGACGCGGGGATGGTGAGGGTGGGGACCCTGGGCCCACTGTGGGGGAGGATCTTGTTCGGGACCACCTTAGGAACCTGAATGTATACAAGTCCATGGGACCGGATGAAATCCATCCACGGGTCCTGAAGGAGCTGGCAAATGAAGTTGCTAAGCCACTGTCCATCATGTTTGAAAAATCATGGCAGTCAGGTGAAGTTCCCGATGACTGGAAAAAGGGAAATATAACCCCCATTTTTAAGAAGGAGAAAATGGATGAGCCGGGGAATTACAGACCAGTCAGTCTCACCTCTGTGCCTGGCAAAATCTTGGAGCGGATTCTCCTGGAAGGCATGCTAAGGCGCATGAAAACCAACAAGGTGCTTGGTGACAGCCAGCATGGCTTCACTAAGGGGAAATCCTGCCTGACCAATCTGGTGACCTTCTATGAAGGGGCTACGGAACTGATGGACAGGGGCAGAGCAGTTGATGTCATCTACCTGGACTTGTGTAAAGCCTTTGACACTGTCTCCCATGAGATCTTTCTCTCTAAGTTGGAGAGACATCAATTTGATAGGTGGACCACTCGGTGGATAAAGAACTGGCTGGATGGCCGCACGCAAACAGTAGTGCTCAGTGGCTCAGTGTCCAGCTGGAGACCAGTAACGAGTGGTGTCCCCCAGGGATCGGTGTTGGGACCGGTCTTATTCAACATCTTTGTGGGTGACATGGACAGTGGGATTGAGTGCGCCCTCAGCAAGTTTGCCGATGACACCAAGCTGTGTGGTTCGGTTGATACATTGGAGGGAAGGAATGCCATCCAGAGGGACCTTGACATGCTTGTAAGGTGGGCTGATGCCAACCTGATGAAGTTTAACCATGCTAAATGCAAAGTCCTCCACCTGGGTCGGAGCAATGCCAGGCACAGCTCCAGGTTGGGCGGGGAGGAGAGTGAGAGCAGCCCTGCGGAGAAGGACTTGGGGGTGTGGGTTGATGAAAAAATAACATGAGCCGGCAGCGTGTGCTTGCAGCCCAGAAAGCCAACCGTATTCTGGGCTGCATCAAAAGGAGTGTGACCAGCAGGTCGAGGGAGGTGCTCCTGCCCCTTTACTCTGCTCTCGTGAGACCTCCCTTGGAGTATTGTGTGCAGTTCTGGTGTCCTCAACATAAAAAGGACATGGAAGTGTTAGAACAAGTGCAGAGGAGGGCCACGAAGATGATCAGGGGACTGGAGCACCTCTCGTATGAAGATAGGCTGAGAAAATTGGGGCTGTTCAGCCTGGAGAAGAGAAGGCTGTGTGGAGACCTCATAGCAGCCTTCCAATACGTGAAGGGGGCCTCTAGGGATGCTGGGGAGGGACTCTTCATTAGGGACTGTGGTGAGAGGACAAGGGGTAATGGGTTTAAACTTAAACAGGGGAGGTTTAGATTGGATCTGAGGAAGAAATTCTTTACTGCGAGGGTGGTGGGGCCCTGGAATGGGTTGCCCAGGGAAGTTGTGAATGCTTCATCCCTGGCGGCGTTCAAGGTGGGGTTGGACATAGCCTTGGATGGCATGGTTTAGTGGGAGGTGTCCCTGGCCATGGCAGGGGGGTTGGAACTCGATGATCTTGAGGTCCTTTCCAACCCTTACTATTCTATGATTCTATGATTCTATAAGATGTAGATGTGTCTGTCTACAGGTTCAGATGCCAGTTAGAATAAAATGCAATTGGAAGAGTGTGAAGCTTTACAACATGCACCTTTTTAGCTATAGGAGAGTTTGAAATCCAACTTTAAACTCATTACTGATCAACTTGCCTCATGGGATTGAGTCACGATTCATCATAACTTTTCCACTCACAATCAACAAAACAGAGGTTTCATAGCTGAGGAAACAGCATTTTGGCACCTCTATCCATGAATCATGATCCATGCTTTAATTATAGGATTCTTTCTGCTTCTGCTTTTTGATTTTATGTTCCATCTGTTATATTCCATTTATTCCGTTCACTGAAGGACAAGCTGATATTTCCTGTGACACTAAACATCTCAAGGAATTTTGTTTTTCCCAAAGAAGATGTATTATAACAGCAGTTTTTTGGAAGATTGGTTATGGTTGTTGAACTGAAAGATTCATGCTTAGAAAAGAGTCCTATTTTAAATGTTTTAACTGGTCCTTTATCAAAGTCCCTTTACATCCAAAATCTCCTTGCTGCTCAAGCTGACAAAATGTGATCATAGAGATGCTAGCCTCTATATACTTCTTTTATCTGATATATGATCTGTGCAACTGTGCCCTTTCTCACATTTAACTTCTAAAGCTTATGGAAAGAACTTCTTGAAATAGCTTATCAGGCCAAAGCTGTGCAGAAATAAGCAGTGTAGCTCACATGAAAACTTTTCAACTTTTTTAAATTCCTTTCTGTTTGTATGTAGAAGAATGAACAGAAGTCTGAGGAAATAAGCCATTGCTCTGTCATTTTTTAAATAAAAGGCCATGTAATCAGGACTAATATGATATCACTTTGATGTTGTATGGTCTTGTAAGTCCCCAAACTCCTCCTTTGAGACATGAAGTCTATCCGAATAAACAAGTAAAAGGCTTCTTGAGGTACACGAGAAGAACACAGCTGGAATAAATATATCAGGTTCCCTCTGTAGGCTTTAGGACACTGTACAGGCTTTACAATCTTCATTACTTAAGAGATAATTTTTACCCATAGACAAATTTTCTTTCAGTGACCAAGGACTACTTTTGGCATTATTTTGGAGCTGAGTAATTTACAGGCTAAAATGAAATAGGATTTTGGTTTCATTTTGGAGGTGGTCTTCAGGTTCTTCAGATATTATACTCCAAACTATAATTCTCTGGGGAAAAAATAAAGTTGCTCTTTTTCAAATGGTATATGAAATGTTAATATTTTTTCTTCTTTTTTTTTTTTTTTTTTTTTTTCCCTCTCAGATTTCCATATATGTCTGAAACTTCCAGACATCCTGAAAGCAGGTTTACCTGGAAAGGTGTCCTGGGTTCTGCAGTAGCAGTCATTTTTAATCCTTCTTAGTAGCTGGTGCAGTGCTGTGTTTTTGACTTTCAGTCTGGTAACAGCGCTGATAATGTCGATGTTTTCAGTTGTTCCTAAGTAACGTTTCCTCCAACCAAGGACTTTCTGAGTCTCATGCTCTGTCAGGGAGGAGGGAAAGCCAGTAGGAAACAGAAACAAGACACCTGACACAAACTGACCAAAGAGATATTCCATACCACAGCACGTCATGCCCGCTGTCTAAATTGGGGTCAGTTTCCCGGAAAAGTTAGATAACTGCTCGGGTCGGGCTGAGCATTCGTCAGCAGGTGGTAAGCGGTTATATTCTCTTCCCTTGTTATTTCCCTTATCATTATTATTATTGGTGGCAGCAGCAGTGATTTGTGTTATACCTTAGCTACTGGACTGTTCTTATCTCAACCCGTGGGAGTTACACGCTTTCGATTCTCCTCCCCATCCCTCCGGGAGCAGGAGGAAGACGAAGTGGGGAAGAAAGTGACCTGCTGTGTGGTCTGAGTTACTGGCTGGGCTTAAACCACGACAAAGAGGAGTCTGATTAAAGCTGGAAAGAGTCTATTACATACGTGAACATAAACCACATCTAATTTAAACATGAAGATAGGCTGAGAAAATTGGGGCTGTTCAGCCTGGAGAAGAGAAGGCTGTGTGGAGACCTCATAGCAGCCTTCCAATACCTGAAGGGGGCCTCTAGGGATGCTGGGGAGGGACTCTTCATTAGGGACTGTGGTGAGAGGACAAGGGGTAATGGGTTTAAACTTAAATAGGGGAGGTTTAGATTGGATCTGAGGAAGAAATTCTTTACTGTGAGGGTGGTGAGGCCCTGGAATGGGTTGTCCAGAGAGGTTGTGGATGCTTCATCCCTGGCGGCATTCAAGGTGGGGTTGGACATAGCCTTGGATGGCATGGTTTAGTGGGAGGTGTCCCTGGCCATGGCAGGGGGGTTGGAACTCGATGATCTTGAGGTCCTTTCCAACCCTTACTATTCTATGATTCTATGATAATATTGACCGAAAGACTCAGGAGTATCAGAAGATAAAGCCTGGTCTCTGTTCTTATCTGCTGATGGTCTGATAACTATATATCATATATGACTCGGTATGGGGCCCTCATTCAGCCCAGCTCAGGGGAATATCAAATTCACAAGGCAGGAAACAGTCTCCCTCTTACCACCTCTTACCAGCCCACACCCACCTCTCAAAATGTTGTCCAAAGTTTTCACCTTTGGTTGAGCTCAGAATCTGATGGGTGCTCACTGTAAATATCTGCACAAAAAATACTGTTGAGGAAGGAATCAAATGGAACATAGTGTTCGGATGATATTGGGAGGTCACACTTTCCTTCTCTTGTGGAGACTCTGTCTGTAAAAAGCAGGTGAGCATCTACTGAATCAGTTCCATTGTTCTGTGAGATTTCCATGGTGGGAGGGATGGGCCCCAAATTTTTTCAGAAATGGGATGATTGGCATTTATGATCCTCAGCTTCATTGACTATGAAGAATCAGTTTAGAACAAATGGAATGGACAAAACACAAGACTAAATTAGATTAATAGTTCCTTCAGTTTTTAGAAACAGGAGTAGTTTATATGACCTAAGAAATTTGAGCAGAAATGGAGTTCTGTTAAGAGTTGGTGTTTAATTATGGGTGCAAGATCTTAATTATTCAATCAAATTAGGTTTTATTACCAATGCATCTATCTTTAGAACACCGTGACAGAAGGAGAAGATTTTCAAAGATGCCTGTATAAAAACATAGGCTGGCAAGTTCCAAATATGATAATGCAAGAAGCTTGATGTAATCTCTTGCCTTTTTTTTCTTCCTACAAAAGGATTTCTTCATGAAGCAGTTGGTCTTTAGCAAAACCTTTTCTTGTATCGACTTAAATAACTTTGGCTTCACTTTTCTTGTTAAGAGTAGTGTTGGAACAAATTAGGTATGATACTGTGTGAAATTGCAGATGGTGCTGGTACATATTTTGCAGTGGTTAATTTGAAATTTCTTCCCCCTATACAGTGTTTTCCTCAATTATGCTTCCAAAACACCAAGATTAGAAGTTAGAAGTTGGGAAATATTTTGGATATCCACAAACTGGCAGTTTTGTAAAATAAACAATCGGCCCACCTATTACCTTGGATCTCAAAACCGTAATAAGGCTGATGCTATATCAAGCTCTGCTGTAAATCCTGAACTTGACATTAAAGAAACTCAAGTTAATTTACAGGTTGAAAGTGCACAGCTGTAAAAACACAGCGATTTCAGTAGAGCTTCTCCAAGTTGCATTGCTGCAGAAGAGAAGATTGCAGCTTTCTTATCAGCTGTGAGAGAGATCTTTAGAAATCAAAAATGTTGATTATGTGTCATGAACATTAACTATCTTGTGGAAACATCCAGGGGAAAGAAGGGAAGCAAATTACTCCTACTTCCTGAAAAATTAAGGGAAGAGCCAGAAGAGAAATAGAGCTTGTGAAAGTACAGAAAGCACTAGATTGCAGAGAAAATGATATGCTGTATAAATTTCTTGCATAATTAAAGTAGATCTTACCATTTGCACTTGATTTTGTAAAAAATTTTGATCTTTTTTTTTGCATAAAATTTTGTCATCCAAAACCGAGCAGTTTCTTCAGTGTTATCAATTTATGACAAATTGTTCTCTTAGTTACACTCAAGCTGTGGGAAGGTGTTTGAGTCTGACATGGATTTCTTCTATCTATGGAACATATACAAGTCACTGCTGGACCAAAAAGATAACATCTTTATGTGACATGCAAAAATTAAAATAAAATGCAAGAATTGGCACTGTCACATTAAGGTTTTAATTTTTTCAGCAAGGTTTTAATTTTCATTTCTTCATACATATGTATCTTTTTCCAAAGAGTAGTCAGATGATCATCATTGACAGAAGCAGCCGGTGAGCCCTTGTTTTACTCTTCTGCTATTAGTTGAGACTGAAAGGGTTTACAGTTTTGTAAGGAATCCCATTGCTTCTTTTCTTTGGAAATGGAAATTAAAAAAAAATCCTAAACTGTGAAAAAAAATATGAAAGACTATTGAAATGACTGATGACCACAAACTGCTTGAACAAGCATTATCTTGATTTTTGACGCAGTGGGATAGCATGAAACTTAAATCCAAAATTAAGGTCTGTGACATCTACATAATGTTATGGTAAACTTGTTAGCAAAAAATCCAATACAATTGTTATAAAGCAGAAAACTCTTCTTGACAATCATAAGTCCTGAAGACTTTGTTGTCTCTGAGGTGGTAGGGATGTGCAGTCAGCCAAGTCTATATCCTCTGACCTCCTAAGTATCAATGGGGGGAGAGATCTGACGTGTGGGATGATGCACAGTCACAGGCCTTAGCATATCTACTTTCAACATTACAGAGCCTTACAGAAAAGATTCTTCTGTTATGGGATATAACACTGCATAAGTTTCATAAATCAATACTTTTCCATAAGGTTGTTAACAGACATGTCAGACAGATTTCTAAAGCCTCCTCAATAGTTAGCCTATTTCATCCTACCCTGTGGAGGGTTTTCTATTCTGCGCAGTCTGTCACAGACTGGTAGCCAGGCATAAATAATATTGACTTTTCTAGTAACAGCCACAGACTTTGTATTAATCCTGCAGGTGCTCAGCACTGAGCCTGACTTCATCAGACTGACTTTTTCTGAACTTGCCATGACTTGCCTTGAGCTTTTTTTCTTTACCTAAATCCCCAATTTTCTAATAAGCAGGTAACTATTTATGGTTTGTTTTATGTAGCCTTGTAGAATTATGTAGTATAGCCATTATTCTTGATATAGAATTACAGACAAATCATTATGCTGTGCAGAATGAAATACAGAGCTTAGCTTAATGCTATGAAGTGCAGCCACAGGGCAGCAACCAGCCCTGTTATTGCCCACCATGCATGTATCCAAGCAAGCATGCACAACTCATCCCAGTTACGGATAGAGTTTAACCTGAAATTTAAAAATTGCTCCTGGCCACAATGAATTGGGCACTCCTGCTTGGAGAAAAGAATAATGAAAAAGAAGTATAGTAACAATTAATAAAAATGCACTCAGACAGAACTGTTTGTTGTCACCAGCTGACGGAATGGGAAAGCACTTCTGAGACCTTGAGTTTATTCTGCCCCTGGTGAGCTGACAAAACTGCAGGTTGGTTTTCAACGTTTATTGCAATATCAGCACATCAGCAAAGTGCTTTCTAAGTAACAAAGGAAGCTGAAGACCTTGGGAAGTATTAAATGCTTCTAGAGAGAGATACTTAGATATTGGATTTAAAATATAAATATAGTAACATTTTAAGTATAAAATAAGTGTGCAGAAAAGACTTACTTTGAAGAGTGAAACAAGATGCAACTTCCAGGCCCTGCTTTGTTCACAAAACAATGTATAAGTATGATGGTTTTCAGCCTAAGTTTGCTTTGAGCCTATTATATAGAATCTTTTTGCAATCCAAAGGCAAGTGGCAGAAAACCTGCATGACTTTTTTTATATTTCATGCAATAACAGCCTTAACATTTCAGTCATTTCACTTACATCTGATATTGCCCCTGCAGTAATTGAAATTGCTTGAATGCAGTTTTGCACAAAAATTGTCAACTGTGGATAAATGATCTACCAAGCATTCTGGATCTATCTTTAAAATAAAGTTATTAGTCAAGTGTCTGCAGTATGACTCTCACTGTGTGTTAGGCTGGAGAATACTTACTCGATGGTGTTTGCTTCTGCATTCTGTCACACGAACATTTCTCATTTCATGATTCACTGGTCTGATGCACCACAAAAAACCCTTTGGAGATGTTGCAGTTGATCATTTCCATCTGCCTACCATACATGAACAAACTCCACAGCTGCCATTTCCTAAAATCTGTATGGTATTTTGGATAAATACAATACCAGCTTAATAATACCACAGGAAATTTCTGCTATTTTATCCCTGTTTGTTGTAGGAGTTCTGACACTTTTGAGGCCTACTGGGAATCAAATAACTAATTCTTCTTCTTTATGATTTTTTACTTCTGTTCTGGTTAGTCACTTTTGCTTTGAGGGTTGACTGCACAATTGAAGGAACTGAGAGGAATGAAAAATTTAGGACCTTACATAATAGCAGAGTAATAGCTAATTTGCATCATGCGACACTTTTGTCAGTGATGTACATTATATAGTATTTGGTAGTCTGTCATCCTGATCAGATTCAAGAACAGTGGCAGCATATTATTTTAACATGGGGATCCTTTCTTTTCACCCATGCCTTTATAAATTGTAGATTCTACCACCATGAATCAAACCCTAGAAGTCTCACAGCTATACTTTTGAGAACAAAACTGTCCCTTTGCAGTTAGAATGACTTTTATTTCTTAGAAAGAAAAAAAGAACAAATACCATGTTACATTTTGTAATATAGCATTTCAGACTCTTGTGGGACATCCAGCCATAACATCAGAAATTACCTGCGTTGAAGGCACTGACCTCTATGGGTTAAAACCCCATCAAATTCCAAGTCTGAACCACTTTAGAGGAGTCCTCTTCAGAGCACTGGTAAGCCCGCCTGCCATGTGGATCCTGTGTTCATGGTGTTGCAGCCATGACTGGCATTTCAGTGTCTGTGACATGTAGGATGGCTTCTGAGTCCAGTGCAGGTTGATTCCCCAGGGTCCTTCCTTGGTAAGCGGGACGCTGCACCAGGGCTGGGAGCTGGTGCTGAGGGCCAGTAAAAATGAGGGAGGTCAGGGTGTTTCAAGCCTGACCCTGTCCTCTGCCAGGGCAGAGGGGCAGCTCTGCAGGAACCTGTTCTTCTCTCCCCCTCCCCTCAGTGAGTCCTCACTACATTCTTTGAAAGATGAGCATGGGTTATACTATTTTTGGGGTATTTTTAATTAACAAAGCCATAATAATGTTAGTAGCATTTTTCTCCTTGCAGTAGGCTAATTCTTGCCATCTTTATCTGTGATGTGAGAGGATAGGCATCATTTCTATCCATCACAGATTTCTACTTGCTCTGATAAAACACCTGGCTTCCTGGGGACATTCCCCATTGTGCCTGCTGTTTTGTGCACAAAAGCATGAAAATCCTGGAAAGAGTTTATGTATGAGCATGATTATGAAGTTAGAGCACTCCCTGGGGAAAAGCAAAAACCCAGGCTCCTGACGTTCTTCCATGGTCTATTTATGCATTTCACATGTACCAGTCTTAAGTTGCAATGTGTAAACAGTCCTTGGAGGACGCATCACACCTGAGGCCTCCTCCTGCCTGGGGAAATATGCTAACAAATGAGCACAGGAGATATGGTCCCTTTTGTATTCTGTTTAACAGTGGCATAGAATCTGTTAAACTTCGCACTGGTGGTTAGTAGAAGTGGAGGGTTAGGGTACTTTCCTGGGATGCAAGGGATGTGGATTTGATATTTCTTAGGGAAAGGAGGAAAATGAACCTGGCTTTCTCTAATCACGATGGAGCTGGCTGTTACCAGGCTGGAATATGAGCAGCAGGTGGCAGTGACCTTTGCCAATAATTTGAAGGTAGGTTCAAAAATTCCCTTTACAGAAAACGTGCATTTACATTTCCAGAGTAGAGGGCCTCCAGCTAATAGTAGTCACTGTCAAACAACCAGATGCTAAAAGCGTCTTTACTGGAGTCACACTGATGACTGACAAAACACCTTGTAAGGTAGATAATACAGGTACATATTAAAATGATAAATAAGTGCAGAATGAAGAGAAAAAACTTTCCTGTCTGCTTAAAGGCAATATTGCAATGCATGGACGTGTGCCTTTTGAGAAAATAATTCCTACCTTGAAAATGGATAAGGAGTGGTACAATTTTAGTAACAGTACTCTGAAGAATGAGCAAGTTCCTTGCAAGAAAAGTAATGGATGCTGTTGCTGCTAAAAAGGAAGGAAAGCCTGAGAAGACTGAAGTTCCTAGAAGAGAAATCCATTCAGAACCACTAAATTCAAAAAAAAACAACAGGCTGACAATGTTTGGAGGCTGGAAGAATGACAGGAAGAAGTGGAATATATGTTTGCCTTGTTCTTTTACTCTTCTGCAAGCATGTCTTTATTGCTACTGATCAAGAAGTGCATTGTTTAAGCCAGTGTGCCCAGTAAGAATCACAGACCCTGCTGAGAATTTTGGTTGTACTGACTGATCACTAACAATCACAAACATCTCCCGCAACACAGGTTCTAACAAATCTGGAAATAGTTATCCTAGTGGCTAAAGAAAAGACAGTTTGGTTTGATCTAGATCAGACAGAGCACTGTGGGCTTGTGTGATTTTTAAATAACCTAAGGATATGTTCGAATTCTTCAAAGGCAATAAATGGTTCATGGTGAGAATAACTTACATTTGTAATTTTCTCTTTAACTTCTTCATCTTCCTCCAGTTTTACTAGAGGCTATTCTTTCTGTATATTATATTTTACCTGTGGACATGTCTTCAACTTTGGATGAATTACTTAAAAACTGTGTGCATGTGGCATACCAGGGACTTAAGATTTGTGTCTTAAAGATTTCTATAGACAAAGTAGGCGCTGAAGAGGTCAAATTTGTACAATTTTGAAGGTGGTGATAGTTGTTCATGTGAAGTAAGCAAAATGTCAATGTACCATCCAATATTTCATTCCAGTTTCAAAGAGAAACCTGTTCCAGCTCTATAAGATAAAATACAATTACTTATTTGTCTCCTCTTTAGAGCTCTGGTTTAGTGCCAGACCCCTTAGAAAAGGTGCTTTCTGGAAAGGCTAAATTTAAATTGATAAATCAATATTAGGCTTGTACACTTGCCAGGACAGGGGCTATCTTTACATTCACTTTCACACCACCCAGTGCAATCCTGTCAGAAGCTGCTAGACTACAGAAATGTATTCACTATCTTTCTGCATTTTTTTTTCCTCAGCGTTGTATAAAAATGAGAAACAGCTTCAGAGCACCAGTGCTCAGAGTGCTGGGATGCTGTGAACACATGGCTATTTTTTTTTTATACTGATGGTTTTTATCATATTGATACAAAGGAGTACAGTATTAGCAGGCCCCGCAAGCCCACCCTAACCCACCTCTTTACACTTCAAAGGGCAATGGGTAACTTAGTTTAGAAAAACTCATTCAATCCTCTTCTCTTTCCAAACACACAAGCCTAACAATGAGGCACACTTGAGACAGAAAGGGTTTACAGTTTTCTAAGGAATCTCATTGCTGCTTTTCTTTGGAAATGGAAATTAAACAAAAAATTCCTAAACTGAAAAAAAAAAAAAATATTAAAGACTATTGAAATGACTGATGACCACAAACTGCTTGAACAAGCATTATCTTGATTTTTGATGCAGTGGGATAGCATGAAACTTAAATCCAAAATTAAGGTCTGTAATATCTACATAATGTTCTGGTAAACTCTGGTAAACAATGAGTTTGAACTGAGGTGCTCTGGATCTGGGCCAGGGCTTTTATGAAGTTGTTTTATTGAGAAATAGAGAGGGAAGTATGGCAGCACTTGGTGTTAAAATGTTCCAAATGAATATGTTGCATGGCAGAGCAAGAATATTGTTCTTGTATATTTGTTATTGCTGACAACAAGTGGAAGAAAAGAAAATCTCATCTGTTTACTTTTATGACTGGCTTATTTATCCAAAACCTTACCTGTCTCACATGGAATTATAGATGACTGCTAAATAAGCAATATGTATGCATTGTGTCTGAATAAACTATTGTTGTTAGAAGGAGAAGGCATACTGAACATCCCAGAGACATAACAATGGCTCTTCAAGCTTCCATCCTCAAATTGGAGCAATAAATACATCAAATACATCTGGAGATATACTGTGTTGATGAAAACATCACTGGCATATGTATGTTACATATCACACTTTACTGAGAGTCAACGGACGGAGGAGGAGCAGTAGCGGCTGAGGGCAGTGGATGGGAGCGGGGAAAGAGTGGCTCAGTGGGGGAGGAAGAGGAGACGCTGGCTGTCGTTTTCGCTTCTTGGCCATAGGAGGGAATGGCAGATGCTGTGATGCTTAATGGTGACAAGATGGATCCGGAGCACCATCAGCGGGCGGAGAAGACCAGCGTGGGACTCGTTGGGGTGGAGAGTCCTAGAGCTGCTCAGCACAGCACACAAAATGGGAGATGGTCTGAGAGCAGTAGCAGCAGGGAGGCTGGTGGCTGCTCTTGCTACAGAGGACAAGGTCCCCCCAAACCTCAGCATCACTAGCAGCAGGCAGCACAGGAGCAGCATCTCAACGGCAGATGAACAACAGCAGCAGCTGCTCAGCAGTCAGTTGAGGAGGCCTCTCCCTCTCCCTAAGCTCCCAGAAGATCTGCATGTTAGGAGGAACTTTCAGGTTCTCAGGAAGAGCAGAGAAAAGAAAGGTTGTTCTTTCCCTTTCCTTCCTTTCTCTCCCTTACTTCCCTCTTCATCTTATTCATCAGGCAGGCTCTTTATGCACCTCACACAACTGCATGCAAAATCCTGTGGGTGTGGAGGAGGCTGTGGCATGGTTCGGACTAGAGAGGCTGCTGGGGATGAGATTTTCAATGTCAAAGGGGCTTTTACATTCTTTCCCTACCCCTCCTTCTCTTCCGTATTTATTTTGCCACAAGCAGGAGAAAAAAACAAAAACTCATCATGAAATTTCAGACTGTTGCTTTAAAAAGACGGAGAAGCTTGATGTGATCTGGGTAGGCTTGAGTGTTGATCCTGGCTGTGCTTCTGGAGAGGCAGTCGCATGTGGCAAAGATGGTTCTCTGGGACATGGACACACAGAGAAGATGATAAGTTTTTCTCTGAGTGAGAAAAAGTGCTTTTTTTTACTCTGAACTTGTCTCTGCAGGGGAGGGGTGTAATCCTGTTTAGGGTAGACTGGCAAATACTGAGCACAATTGTCCTTCATCGATGACACGCAGAAGAATTCTTATCTAGTGTACGTTCCTCGGCAAGAAGGAAGCGAGCATCCCATGTTCACGTGCCTAGCCTTGGAAGCATTCCTCTTCCGAGTGTCCAGGGTTTGGTTTTGGGTGGGTTTTTTTTCCCAAGTAACTCTTCCTCTAAAGCCTGTGGAGATTCTTGCTTTTCATCAGACTCCCTTGGCTTCTGCTTATCTTCTATTAAATGACGCAAAGACATGTCTTTTTTTTTTCTCCCTGACAGTTAACCACAGTTCTTGACCCTTTGCAACACAGATTTAGTAACTTAGTAAGTACCAAAAAGCTCCAAACCTGTTCTCATAGGGTTCTAGTTCTTCAGAAAAGAGTCTAACTTCTGGAAATGCTTTCTTCTATGAGGAAGAGATGAAGGCAGGTTTATTTCATTATCCAGTCTTTCCCTTCTGTTTTTGGCAGTAATGTCCTCATTTTCTTTTTCTTTCATTTCTTTCCCACTGCCACCCCCTGAAGGGGAACAAGTCTGGCAGAGATTCATTGTAAAAGGGACTGGGTTGATTTGAGGGGGAATAAAAAAAGTATTACTCATCTGACAGAAAAATGTCTGGATAAAACATGGTGCCTCTTTAACTTCAGTATGTCAGAACCAAGGGTGATTACATTTAAATACCTTTAAATATATCTCAGATACGCTTAGTATTTAACCACAGACTTATGAAGTTCCTCTCTAGCATTTAATTCCAGTGTGGATGGAAACCTGCAAAATACCTTTCTGGGTGATCTAATTCTTCATTTGCCCATGCAGAACCATCTTCTACGGTGTGTAACAAGTTTTTTACACTATGTAGTTGAAACATCAGGCTTCTGTGGCATCTAGAAGGGGAAGCCATTCTTTCCCTGCTTCCAAAATTCACTCGCTAAAGTCAAGGTCACTTGAACTAGTTCTGAAGGGCTTATATTTTAGTGTACTTGTCTTTTATTCTTGCCCTTTCAGCTTACAGAAAGCTTCTTGGGCATTTTAATCATACTGCTGACTTAGTTTCCAGAATTCTGAAAATAGACCTTTCTCCATTCAGTCCGTGGTGCTTTCGATCTTAAGAGCTGTGTATTATTGTTGGTATTATACCGTGTGATACCACAATGCAAAGTGCTGTGGGAGAGCATGTCTGTCACAGGCAAGACTAGCAAAGTGGGCTGCCACCATGATCTGTGAGGCCAGCCGATTTCTCTATTGGCATTAAGGAAGTGATGCAATTAAATCAGTCTGGAACTAAACTATAAGATCAATGGGCATTGATCATCTTAGCATTGCAGTGGCATACACATAGAACATGCTTAGTGCAAATGTTCACATATATCTTGTTAATCAGAATACCACCTCTCAAAAGAGCTCTCTCGGCTACATTCTGAGTTCTAGCATAAAACAATACACGTGCAAGTTTCCTCCATACTTCCTTTTTTTGGAGTTGTCCTTGTTTCACTTCTTAAACCTCCATTTTGTTCCTGGACATACCATCCTGAGATACACCTGCTATTTTGATTGTGAAGACTGGTCTGTCATGCACAGGTTATAAAGTCTGTACAGGATGATTTTGTTATTTGAGTGCCTTTTTTTTTTTTTTTTTTTTTTTTTTAAAAAAAAAAAAAAAAAAAAACAAAAAAAACAAAATGTGTTTTGGAAACAAAAAAAACCCAAACCATGAAATCCTAGAAACTAGGATTAAGTTGCTTATTTAGCCTTTCTGGAATTGACATGTCCACCTCTGTTTGGAGACTGATGAGGGACTGAAAGTAGCAGGACTTTGCTGATGTGGAGAAATGCATCTGGAAGAAACATACTTCTTAAAACTATCTGCAGTTGGTTGTCATGGAGAATCTTTCTTAAGGTGTGTGTGAATTAGTTCTGCTTGGAACTGTCTTGCAAGTTTGTTTTCTTGGGACATGCATTTTAGTACTGGCATTGCTCTCTCTTGAGTACCTTATCTCTTCTTTTTACCTTAGTACTTTGCCTGTTGTCATGGCCTCTTGTGATTCAGTTGTCATATATTCCTTGGTTTCCAAGTCTGCCTGAAACTTCAATGGTCCTTGTTCAATAGGATGAAGAAAATGAATTTTCAAGATAAACTACCGGAAGAGCATTTTATAACTTGCTGAACTATATGAGTGGGCCCCTCACCAAAAGACAATTCCAAAACACATGCTCAAGTAGCAAACAATGATTCAGCCAGTTGCTTATTGATTAATATTGGACATTTATTTCCATAATCTACCAAGTTAACTGACTTCTGTTTCTTAGGCTGAGTCAGGGAAAAAGGTCTTGCTTTTATCCATGAAAGTCTTAGAAATACTTGCTTGGAGGTCTAGGTTGTCACTTTTTAATAATATTTGATGGTCCATTTTCCGTATCTTTGGTAGAGAGGTGTTTCTGCTGCTTGATATTTCTACATGGGGATTTCATTAAGCAGTCCTTGGACTTGATAACTGTTTAGACCTCTGTCCTAGGTTCAGCAGCGGCAGTCATTTTTTCTCCTTCTTGGTAGCTGGTGCAGTACTGTGTTTTTGATTTTGGGCCTGGGAACAGCACTGATAACACCAGTGTTTTCAGTTACTGCTTGGTGATGTTTAGGCTGGCCAAGGACTTTGTGAATCTCATGCTCTGCTAGGGAGGAGGGGAAGCCAGGAGGAAGGAGCGACAGCACACCTGACCCAAACTGACCAAAGAGATTATTCCATACTACAGCATGTCATGCCCAGGATGTAAAGACAGAGAGCAGAGACCTGGAAGGGTGATGGGGGTGCACGGTGGGGAGGGGGGGGGTGCACTGCTTGGTGGGGTTGAGATTGGTGGTGAGTTATTGTATTCTTTTCCCTTGTACTTCTCTTGTCATTTTTATTATTGGTGGTAGCAGTAGTGGTTTGTGTTATACCTCAGTTACTAAACTGTTCTTATCTCACCCTGCGGGAGTTGCATTCTTTTGATTCTCCTCCCCATCCCCTCGGGAGCTGGGAGGAAGAAAGAGGGAGTGAGTAAGTGAGCAAAACTTTGTGGTTGAGAGACTTAAACCACGACAACCTCTTTAAAGCAAAAGACAACTTGGGATGCAGAAATTGTAAAAATAACAATGTCATGAGCCATTAACACCATACATTTTTGGCATCAGTCTTAAAAAATGAAGACTTAAAAGAAAATGGTGCTCCATCCCTGACGGTGTTCAAGGCCAGGTTGGACAGAGCCTTGGGTGGCATGGTTTAGTGGGAGGTGTCCCTGCTCATGGTAGGGGGGTTGGAGCTAGATGACCTTAAGGTCCTTTCCAACCCTAACTATTCTATGATTCTATGATTCTATGACTTTCTAAAACTCCTAAACCCATGAGGAAATAAATGGCAACAGAGAAAGACAAAACAAGGTAAAATAGGACACAGCAAGAAATGAACCGTTTTGTTGGTGGAACAAATTGATGCTTTACAGGAGATGCTCTCACAGAAGGTGTGACCAATTCCTGCTGAGCTGTCTAATAACATCACTGTAGACCCTGCAGATGGTTGTAGGCCAAAGGCTAGAACAGAAAAAGACACAATATTCACAAAGAAAGCAGACAGATTTAAGAGGTAAAGTCACCTAGATTATTCCTAGTAAGTCCACAGCACTTTGCACTTCATGACAAAACAGCAATTATCACCTCTGTGTTCTTTTGATTCATTCTTCTGTTTTCATTAGTACCCATGAGCCATAATGGCATTCTGAGGACTCTCAATTCAAGAGAAATACCCTGCCTAATGCAAACGAAGCAAAATGTAACAATTTTAATCTACTAATAGGAGTTTTTCAGCATGACTATCAAAAAATCTGTCGCAAAACGTATTTTTTTTTTTTTTTTTAATTTTTTCTTTTATATAAGCATTGGATTAGGTTCAGGAGAGAACTTGAAGTCTCCCTTAGTCAGCCTTAGATCAGCATGAACAACTGTCCAGGTGGAAGAATGTGGTCAACTTCACTCAGATCTCTAAAATGTGGCCAGCATTATGGCTTGTTCAGAAAGCAGAACCATCGCTATAAAATGCAAAAAATCAACATCAAATCATGCCCATTCCTGATATGTCTAGATGGTCTGTTCAACATAATATTTCCTCTTGTTTAGACATGGTGACTAGGACACACAAGGGGCATAAATAAACAGAATCTAACACGACATTTACACTGGATGAATTAAAGTAGTTCTAATTAATTTGATCAAAGTAAAAATAGCATGTAATCTTGTTTCTTTAGCTAATTTAAGTCAGGATAAACTGATTATGATTAGCACTCCCTGCTTAATGTGAGTATCTTCAATACTTTACAATTCCAGTTTGGCTCATTAAAGCTAGAGTGCAGATTCATGTTTTAGGCCAGAGGAATCAGTATGAATTCAGCTGTCTTCAGCTTCTAGCCTTTTCTTTTTTACATTTTACATTTGCTTCAAGGTCGCTGAGGAAAAATTTTCAATACAAATAATCGTCCAGGGTCCTTATTAGAAACACATCTGTTCAATGATGGTGAAAACTGTTTATGATTACTCTGGCAACAATTTAGTTAACTGGTCTTGAATCGAATCCTTTGGAAGCATGCAATGATGATTTTTTTGTCTTTTCATTTCAGTAAAAATATACAGAACAAAGCCAAACCTTTCTGAACAGCTGTAAGATGACACTAACTTTATTAAATTAACAATGACAAGCCTTAAGTCTTAGATTCTCAGAAAAAAACCTCAACCCCATATTAATATACTCTGGAACTTTTTTCCTCAAATCAAAGCAAATTTGGTTTGTTCGTTTCCTTAATTATGTATTAACAGATAGTATTAACAGATTGCTAGATCAGCTATTCATTGTTTGTCTGGGCTTATCCCAACAGGATTGAACTATAAATACTTCTAAAATGTTAACAGCAGCTTTTTCTTTATCAGTCAAAAATTTCCTGTTATCCAAGAGTGTTAAAACTCAGTATTGATAGTGACACATCTCCCCAGCTTATTCTTATAAGACTCACAAACACAAGTTAGTCAGACATGTTTAATTTTAACAAGTTTAACATTATTGCCTTCTGTTTTTTGTCCTTGGTTGTTGCTGTTGGGGGCTACATCACACAACAATTATTTCCGTCATCTGCAGATCAAGAACTTGTTGAATACAGTCTCTCTGCATTATGGACCTCTGTCGTGGTTTAAGCCCAGTCAATAATTCAGAATCACGCCACCTCTCACTCACTCTCTCTTCTTCCTCCCTCTGCTCCCAGAGGGTTGGGGAGGAGAATCGAAAGAATGTAACTCCCACAGGTTGAGATAAGAACAGTTCAGTAACTAAGGTATAACACAGACCACTGCTGCTACCACCAATAATAATAATGACAAGGGAAGCAATGAGAGAAGAGAATACAAATGCTTACCAACCACTGACCGATACTGAGCCCTACCTGACCAGTGATCTAACCCTTCTGGGTAACTGCCCCCGGTTTATATACAGGGCATGACGCGTTGTGGTATGGAATACCTCTTTGGTCAGTTTGGGTCAGGTGTCCTGTTTCTGCTTCCTCCCGGCTTCCCCTCCTCCCTGGCAGAGCATGAGGCTCAGAAAGATGTTGGTGGAAGTAAACGTTACTTAGCAACAACTAAAAACATCGGTGTTATCAGCGCTGTTACCAGACTGAAATTCAAAAGCACAGCACTGCACCAGCTACTAAGAAGGAGAAAAATGACTGCTACTGCAGAACCCAGGGTACTATCCACCCCTTATTCCGTACCATTCACGTCATGCTCAGATTCCACATTTTCAATATACCATCACTCTTGTCTCATATACATATATATATACATATATATACGCACACACACAAAGAGAGAGACAGATCATTCCTTAGTGCGTGGACAGATCCCTAGAAAGCTGCTGAGTTCACCCGGTCCATGATGTCAGGCCCCATCTCTTGTAATAGTCTTTCAGAGCAGGAGAAACTGTGTGCAGTGTTGGATTGTTGACTGCTGACGACACCGCGGAATTCGTCTCGTCACTGCTGAGCTCGTCTGGTTTTGTCAAAGTTCATTCTTTGTTGGGACGATGGTGGGAGGGAAGTCAGAGCCAGTCGCTGGTGACTTGAAGACATCTAGTTGGTGGGCTATAAAAGTGCTACGTGGCTGGCGGCAGCATATAATTGAGTTCATTGGCTGTTTTCCCCTAAAATCGTATCCCCTTGAGGTATACATCGGGCTTCCCATCTTCCCGCATCACCCACCAAGTATATCTGGATCCCTGAGCAAAAGCAATCCCACGAGTGGGTTTGTCTTTACCTGAAGAAGGAATAACCCAGACTGTCTGTCCTGGGTTCAGCAGTAGCAGTCATTTTTCTCCTTCTTGGTAGCTGGTGCAGCACTGTGTTTTTGATTTTCGGCCTGGGAACAGTGCCGATAACACCAGTGTTTTCAGTTACTGCTTGGTAATGTTTTGGTCTGAGCAAGACCTTTCCGAGTCTCATGCTCTGCCAGGGAGGAGAGGAAGCTGGGAGGAAGCAGAAACAGGACACCTGACCCAAACTGACCAAAGAGGTATTCCATACCACAGCGTGTCATGCCCAGGATGCAAAAATGGAGGACAGAGACCCGGAAGGGTGGGGGTTTGTTACTGGGTCGGGCTTGGTATCGGATGGTGAGCAGTTGTATTCTCTTTCCTTGTATTTCCCT
The DNA here is from genome assembly GCA_039720435.1 of Amazona ochrocephala. Taxonomy (NCBI): domain Eukaryota; kingdom Metazoa; phylum Chordata; class Aves; order Psittaciformes; family Psittacidae; genus Amazona; species Amazona ochrocephala. Next base: position 42,576,568 of record CM077880.1, on the reverse strand, counting down.
TGTCATTATTATTATTGGTGGTAGCAGCAGTGGTTTGTGTTATACCTTAGTTACTGGACTGTTCTTACCTCAACCTGTGGGAGTTGCATTCTTTTGATTCTCCTCCCCATCCTCTCCGGGACCTGGGGGGTAGAAAGAGGGGGGAGTGAATGAGTGAACTGGGTGAGTTATAGTGGCTTAAGACACAACACTGTCTTCCCCAGCAAATTCTTTACGTGCACCACAGGAACTTTATCCGCTTCTATGGTATGTAAAAGTTCTGACTGGGCTGGGACAGCCCTGTCGGCAGATCCTCTGGTGTTGACCAACAGGGTGGCTTTTGGTAAATGTGTATCCCAATGTTTGAAAGTCTCACCACCCATTGCTCTCAGTGTAGTTTTTAACAGCCCATTGTACCATTTGATTTCCCCAGAGGCTGGTGCATGGTAGGGGATGTGATATACCCACTCAATACCATGCTCTTTGGCCCAAGTGTCTATAAGGTTGTTCCGGAAATGAGTTCCATTGTCTGACTCAATTCTCTCTGGGGTCCCATGTTGCCACAAGATTTGTTTCTCAAGGCCCAGGATAGTGTTCCGGGCAGTGGCATGGGGCACAGGGTATTTTTCCAGCCATCTGGTGTTTGCTTCCACCATGGTAAGCACTTCTCGCTTCGCAGGTTGGTGGGAGTGTGATATTCTCTCTCCTTGTTATTTCCCTTATTATTATTGGTGGTAGCAGTAGTGATTTGTGTTATGCCTTAGTTGCTGGACTGTTCTTATCTCAGCCCATGGGAGTTACATTCTTTCGATTCTCCCCCCCCCCATCCATCTGGAAGCGGGGGGAGGAAGAAGGGGAGGAGTGAGTGAATGGCTGCATGGTTCTGAGTTATCGGCTGGGCTTAAACCATGACAACCTACCATCATTTATTTCCAACAGCTGGCCACAGATGGCATTAGGCCTCCCTGTGCTCCTGGCTCCTAGACAATTTGTTTCTTCACATTCTGTAGGCTTTAACCTGCTTTTTGTTTCCTGTATCTGCTTTTTCTGATTCCATAAAATTTCAATTAATTATTCTTACCATTCAAGGCATTTAATAATGCCTTGAATAACCTTTAATAATTTTACTCACCTGCTAGATGAGGCTAAATTACTAAATACTGTAGCGTTCTCCTTGTGTAAGACTTTATAAATTTATTGTGCATTTTTAAGCTCATTTCAATTATCACTGTTTTTGTTTTCCTATTAGAATTGTTTTTCCCAACTGACTTAGTTCATGGTTACTTTCAGTTTGGTGAAACCGAGTCCTCTGAAGCACAAAATATTCCTGCTGAAAGTTCATTCTGCTTGAAGATGACACGTATAATGAAATCATAGTCATTTAGCTCAGAAGGATAGCTTTGTTCTGTAGCCAAGTCCTCTTTAGCTAGTGAGATGAGACATAACATAGGACTCCCTATGTTAGATCAGAAATTTGTCAAAAAGATTTTTAAATGTATCAAGGGCATTTTAGATTTTGGCAATGGCAGAAAAAGACCTTCAGCCTCTCCTGTTTTTATCTTACATTCTACGCTGTATTCCAGTTGCTTTTCAATATTTTATGACAGGTAGAACTGATAAAATGTTTTTGACTGGGAAAGCCTGGTTGGAAAATTTTGATTGAATAAGTTTTTAAAAACAGATTAATGAAAAATACTTAAATGTTGTTTTCTTAAGATTAAAAGAGCTTTTGCTCTGTTTGGGTTCTAGCTTTTAGAAACACATGCAAAAGGAAAACAGTTTGTGGGTGGCAGGACAGAAATAGTTAACAAAATGGATCCAGGCATTATCTCCCTGATTGGGCTTAAGCCTGGGGAAGGGAAAAGAAAACACCAGGTGTTAATGCCCTGGTACAGCCTAAGCTTTGGGAAGGATAAAGAGAACAATGAAGTGTCAAGATCGGTTAGCAAAACAAAGCAGGTGGTTTGCAAGATAAAGCAGGATGTGCACCTCAAAAACAGACCAAAGGATGTAAATATTGGTAACTCTTAGTAGTTTTGCTGAATCAGGATGATAAGGAAGTAAGAGAGTGGAAAATTACTGCTTAGCACTTAGTAGACTAAAAAAAGGGATGAGAAATAAAGGTCTTCAGATTTCACAAGAACTGGAGTCTTGGAGCCAGAACAGTTTGACTTCTAAACTGGAGGGTATTAACAACATTTATTATAAATACTATATTCTTATGGCTGAAGGAAAATAACTAAGCATTCTTCTCTCTAAGAGAGAACAAACCAGACCAAACACACCTTTGAAATACTTCTGATGTTCCTATACACGGGTTTTGCTTCCCCAGGACACCATGTACGTGGGAATGCTGGAGTATGCAAAGCTGAAGTAGCAAAGGGGCTCATCCAAGTATTTGGATCCTCACATGCACCAGATTTGTTGAAGTGGGGTTGAATGAGACAGTCAAGGGCCCTGAGCAAGACTTCCTGTCCTTTCCCACCTGTTAGTGCCTTCTGGTGTCACATAGGTCGTAATTCACAAGTATGGCAGCTGCAGTGCCACTGGGTCCTGCAAGACCCTTTGCCCCTTATGCAAATAATAATTATATTTACCTTGATTTATATATTTACCCTGGGTTTATGTTTACTTTGCTATGAATAAATAATGGACATTTATAGGACAATTTTTCTAAATAGTCAAAGGGTATGATATCAAAGAGCAAATAAGCAAATAACAAAATATGGATTCTCTAAAGAAAAAAATAAGAGATACAGCTTTCAGTAAAAGACTGATGAGCATATGAAGGAAAAGATACAATATGAAAAACTGTCTGAAGGCTTTACATTGCCCTCCAGCCAAGTATGCTTTGCCAGAGAAATTCAAACCAATGGTGTCTTGCAGCACTGCCAGTTCTACTCACTCACAAATTCACTGAGCTAAAAGAGGAGAATGGGAAGCCACCTGTGAGAAAGAACAGAGAAAACAGGCATCTCATCCTGCTGGAGCAAGAACAAGAGCAACACTACTTCAGAATTTCCAAGTCCTTCCTATGGAGAGAAGCAAGAAGCTATTATTAGCAGCCATTTGATATACTGCAAATTGCCACGTTGTTGATGTGTTAATCAATGGTAATAATATAGTTCTACAGCAATAGAGGTTACCTGGAGTGAGAGGGGTGTGTTAGCAGTTTTCCTTTAGAAATTACTTGCGAATTTCTAGTGGTTATGCATATAGAGCAACAGTCTTGTGTTCTCAAGCATTTTATTGTAGATTATGCATGAAAACAGACTGAATTTCAAACAAGGCTGATTGATAGTAAGAGTGCAAATGTTTGTAATATCTGGAAAGCATTTCACAGTGACAAAGAAAAAAAAATATATTTCCATCATAACATACAGGTTTTAACCTCATGGAATTAAACCCAGGTTCTGGCAATCTAAAGAGAGTTGTCACATAAACCTTAGTAAAGACAGAATATGTCACTGAATGATTAAATTCCCTGAAAGCAAATAGAGGGATATTATTTTTTGTACATATAAATTCAGCAGCATGCTCACCTCAGAAAATTCAACTGTTTTCTGTACAAGATGATATTTATTAGTGCAGTGACATAAGACAGTTAGGAGATATTAATTACCAAACCCAGAAGGAACTTGTTACAATAAATCAACAAAATAAACCTAGCTCCATGTCAAGGTCATGCACTGTTGGTCTTTTTAAACAGACCAGTTATATATGCTTTGTAGCTTCATAAAATTATGTCAGTGACATCATCTCTCTGACAGATATATTAAAATAACCAAAGCAGACACATTTTTGGAAAAGCTTCCTGTTACCGGGTCATGGAAAGTTGCCAATTATGATACACTCCTGGCAAAAAAAGCCCCCAAACATATGGGAAAAGATGACGCAAAGTCTTGCCCTCCTTGCTTTTTTTTTAATATGATTCCGTTCCTGATAGTTGATGCACTCCTTTGCTATTCCTCTTGCTAGTGTTATGTGGTTCCTTCAGCAAAGGAGCATTAAGTGCTCCGATTGTTTCCCAGTATATTTAGAGGCAACAACAAAATGAGAAAAAAAAAATGAGGAAAAAAAGATAAATGCCTATTTATACACAGCTTTATTTGGATTCATCATAGGGGCTAGTTGGTTTTAATTCACAAATTGAAGCAGAGCCATTTAGGTTCATGAGGGCAATCTGTACGGAAAGAGAACTACCACAAGCTCCAGTCCAAGAGCAGATTCCTGCAAATATTTAGAGTTTTATTATTTAGGTTACCAAAGCTATTCAAAATAAGTATGAATTGGCTGTGTAGACCCCAGGTTTGATTAAATCAGTATTCAGCATTTTATATACTGTTGACATTCTAGTGATTTCAATATTCAACTTTGAATTTCATCTTTCAAATGCGTTTATAAACCAAATGTTTAGAGTAGCACTTCTCTGTCTTCCACTAGACGTTGCTTCCCCATTTTGTATTATTGTTACAACAACCACATGAATTAAACACTCGTGTATTTTCTTTGTATGGTATCATAACTCAAATTTAAATTAACTTGTAAAGGATTATTGTCATAAAATATGTATATGAATATTTCACATTTCAGTTACTTAAAATGGGTTTTATGTAAACCAGCAGTTCATAAAGTACCTTTTATTTATCATCTCAAAGTAATTTTAAAATATTAAAAAACCCTTATGTATCTATACAAGCTGAAGGACCCCAGTATTTTAACAAACTGATACTGTCTGTAAAGTGAAGATTATGCGTTCCAACTCCAGTATTTAATGAGACCTAAAACAATAGTATGGAAGCAAGACTTTAGTTTAATTTTCAGGGGAAATGGATAAGAATCTAAAAAATCAGTTGACCATGGCTTTCAAAAACAAATACCCAAGAAGAATACAAGGATGGCTTGTAGAAAAACTATGTGTCAAAATCACCCAAGAACCCCTCATCAGATCATTATTTTCTACCACTGGGATCCTCCTCAAGGTTCAGCCTTTGCCTTCAGTCCCCCCTTATATTGGTAAGAAGTGAACTGCAGTCTAGTGCGTGAGACAATATCTACAGATGATATTTTAGAAATAACATTTATCGAAACAATCAGAAATATTTCTGTCCTCACCTTACATTACTGCTGATCTCAGTTGATACTCTGAATTAAGAAAGAAACAACTGACTGCACTATGGATAACCATCATGACAACACCTCAGTGTGACAAAGAAGGTGGTCTTAAGGAACAAACTCTCACAGTGCCTCTGGGGAGCAGTTCAAAAGTAAAGCTCCTGTATTAATATTTCAGGGACTGATATGTAAATGAACTGCTGTACTGAAATTTTAGTTCTGATGTCTTTCATGAGGCATCTGCCTTTTTGACACAAGGAAGCCAGCACAATGTTTCTTGAGGGTGGCAAATACTTTTTGAAAAGAATATTTGAGCAAAGGGCCACAGGAGCCATTTGTTTACAGTAAACAGTTTGTGCTTTTTTTGCTTTTGTTGTCTTTTGAAGAAGCATCAAATTGGAAAAGCACAGGCATAAATGACTCAGGTCTCTCACTAGTTTTCGGTCAAATCAAATGATTGCCAAACAAGTTGTCAAGCACTTCATTCATTTGTGCTGATGGTGTTGTTTTGCTACAAAGTGTGAATTACAAATTTGTGTTACACCTGCTTTATGCTTAAAAAACAACAGCACAGCCTTGGCATTCTCAGCTTTGAAAATCGTCAGTGACCTCCTGAAGGCTGGATTCCCTTCATGGTGCAAAATACCATGTAGTGTGTGTTCACATTTTGTCAACAAATGGTTTATTTTTTACTTAACAGTGTTACCAGATGCCACAGTTTTCCACTGGGAACATTAAGTTATTTAAAGTGCTCTCAGGGATTATAAAATTCATCCATGTATAGAACTAGCATGATCCTCCTGCAAGTTACATAAAATCATAACTAATGCATTTGCTGAGGTCTTTTGGGAAGGTGGAAAGAGTGAAAGGTTCAAACAGATACTCATAAGGTCAGCAGCAGGAAGATGATCAAAGCTCTGGAAAGCTTTGATTACTCTTCCATTGGATCCCCTGTGGTATACTTGCTTTTTTTTACATCAGATAGTCATCTTAAAGCATCACCAAGAGAAAGAACCATCTGGCCTCTTTTTGATTTGCCACATGCTGTTGAGCGGAAGACGTAGGATGCTTTTGTAGAAAGGTACCCTGATACCTACCACAGCATTCATTCTGGCTGCCCCATGTAATGCTCTTCAAGGTGCTTGAACTTGTGGCATGAATGGGTGATTTCAAAGCATGGCATCTTTTGGAAATCTGGTTTCCAGCCCTTTCTCCTGCAGCAGTAGCCATTGTCCTGTTTGTTGCAACAGCCTGAATGTTCCAGAGCACACTTCCATAGTTTAGCACTAACGGCTTTTTGGTCAGGGTGTTTCAGGTCATTGCTTGGATTTCTAAGCTTATCTATGTCAGACCAGCAAGATACAGATGAAGAAGCTACCACAAAGGAGAATGCAGTAATTAACTCAATCAGACAGTTTCAGCTCTACAGAGTACAAATAAATAAATAGGTAGCACATAAGGGTGCTTTGCAATCCTAGATTCTTTACCTTTTTTAAATGACATGTATTTACTGGTTAGTGAATGTTCTCATTCATGGATTTGGAAGTGTTTAGACAACCAATCAATCAATCAATCAGTAGATAAATTAAATGCGTAATAAGTTAGGGAGACAAGTTGAGAAAGGGATGTATCTTGCATACAGTCTTTCTAACAGTGTTTCAGCCTAGAAGGTGGTGAGAATTTCAGCTCCTGAAGTCCAAAGCCTGGGCTGCTTTGCCTCATGTGGATGCAGGTCACGTAATGTACAGTGCGCACCTAAAGCACCAAATAGTTATAATCCCTCTGCCAAAAGTACTTCATAAATTACATATCTAAAGTTCTGTCTCTTTCTGAACAGCAGACCCTACCAACATAGCTGTGTGCACAGGAGTATATATTTGCTAAAGACAACAAAGTGAATCCTTTATTTTTACTAACAGAAATTGGAGAGAGATTCCAGGTACCTCTGAAGGGCACTAGTATCTTATCAATTCAATATTAATAAGCAACCAACTAAAGATAAAACTTCCAATACACCCATCCTGTCCCTTGTGTAGGTGGTCTGGAGTTCAGGTAACCAATTATTCCAGGTCATCTTTTTCCTACAAAGTGTTGGCTGAAAACCAACAAATATGTACTGAATCCAACTGTGCTGAGTGTAAGAGAAACCCCGAGGCAGACTGTGACTTATGACTAAACCTCTTTCCAATTTGATGATGGGACCATTCAGCTGCATAATTCCTCATATGTGCAATTCACAAAAATGTCGCAATTTTTGTTTTAAAATACTATTGTGAAGATTTCTGCTCTCCAACACAGTGTTTTAGATAGATACTAATGATGTCAGGTAACGCGTTGACTGATATACACAATGATGGACCTTCATTTCAATGAGATTATCATTATTAATAATCATGAAAGAAGGGAAGAATAGTATATACGAAAGGGAATTTTAAGCAGAAAAAGAAAGTATTTTATGTGTATGTGTGTGACTGAGAACACAGAAATAAGATGTTTGAGAAACATATTTAATTCTCTAAACTTTTATTAAAAGTTCAGTGATTCACACATTTGAAAGGGCTCCAAACATATACAGCACAGCCAGACATGCCAAGTGTTTCTGATTTTTGAGTCAAGTTGATTAATTGTTAGCAAACAGCTAAATCTTATGCAAAATATGCATTATGGGATTTGATTCGGAAAAAAACAAATTGGATTTGGTGATGTTAAATATGGTTCTTGTGGGGCAGAAGTTTTGATAATGAGACAGAAAAATCTGACAAAAAGTAAAATATTTTTGATACCCTAATAAAAGGATTATCTGGATACTGTATCTGTTCATACGTCTGTTTTCTGCAGCTAACAAAATCAAAGTATTCACTGGAGAATTATAGTCAATATTTGCACTCAAAATATTTGAGTTAGCAATTTTAGCTCTTGGATTCTCTGGGAATTCCCAGGTACTTTTGCATAGATACTCAAATCTACTATTTACAAAAATGTTCTTCCTCTAAGAAATCTGCAAATACAATATGAACAAAAATTATTTTTCTCAGATACAGCATGATAATCTACTTTGATGATCTAATCAGGATTATAATTACATTGGATGTCTTCAGGACAGGAATGATATAAAGTGCATTTACAGTACAATGTATCCATCACACTTCTGATAAAAATAAAAAGCAATTAATTAATTACAGTAGAAGCTGATGTAGATGTCAGTCCAGCCTTCGTCACTGCACTTTTGGAGTGACTAGTTTTCCTTTGAGAATAAGACTTACACAGTTGTTTTAGTTTTGTAGTTGAATCTTGAGTGTCTTTCAACCTCACAAACTTTATGCAAGCAGAGCACTTGTTTGATTTGTGATGGATTCAGTCAGCATTGCTTGTTCATTCTGAGCTACAGCTTCACATTTTTCAGCAGCCCATGATGTATTGGTTACAGAGCACCTTTGCCTCGCCTTGCACAAATCCAAGCTTGTCCTTTGCTCCAGGTATCTGGTGCTTTCTTAAAGGCCTGTGCAAATGGTAAATGAGCGCCCTTCAGACTGGCCAGGGTTCACTACCAGGTTTGCTGTTTCTGCTTAGACATCAGGAAAGTCATGAGTCCAGCCCAAAGGGAGGTGACCCTCACCAAGTCATGAATGGGATCAGGCTGGCACATCTTAACTTCTTCCAAACTGCCTGTATAAAACTATGTCAGGAACAGCTGGAAGCACAGTTTGCTCCTGCATCCACCAACCTTTTGCCTACACTGGAGCTTGCAGAGCTGCTGCAGGCAACCCAAGGAGAGCCTTGGGAGCCCAAGGCTCATACAGATATTTCTAGTGCTATCTAAACACCCCATTAAACTCCTGGGCGCTTGGGGACTTTTCTCTTCCGGATGAGGTCCTGGAGTTCCCCAACTGGGACTTTTTTCCAGATTTGCTGTCTGTTTGAAAAAAAACAGCTGATCTTGAGAAAAGCCTCAAAGGGACAATTTAGGAACACCCACTGGAGCCATTAGAAAGCTCTGGGAAAATCTGAAACTGTGAGACAGCAGGAGTAGACTCTATCCATCCTCTGAAACAAACCAGGAATTCAACACAATTTTCTCTAACGTTAGTGATTACAGTGACCTTTTACTAAAGAAAATATATGTGGAATAACACAGCTCTTTTCTGAAGCATTTCAGTGGTCTTCTGCACTTGGTACAATCCCAGAAAAATCCTCTTTTCAATTCGTCTAGTAGATGAAACCATTAATCAAAGTACTCCTGCCTTTTTAAACAACAAACAAAATGCCACAGGTTTCCTGCTGCATTCAGGCTGTGTATGATGAAAGGGAAGATCAAAAATGTTTTCCTGGTGGAGCTCTCCAAAATGCTGTCTTCTGCATTAAGCAAATTCTGCAGTTTTTCATGTTATGTGCACTTTGATTAGGAAAATTACTGTACGAAGGAGCAGCAACCTGAGAAAAACACCAACCTGTATTATTAGTGTATATGTTCTGTGGCAAGAATCCATGAAAAGTTATTGATTTTCAATTATCACTTCTTTGCTGATCTTTGAGAAAGCAAGTAAACTGTATAAATAATCTGGTGAGTTAATTTGTTTTTAACATAGGCAGGTAGCGGAAATTGCAATTTTTGTGCTACTAGTCTTGTAGTGAAACCAGGATGCATTAGAAAAATGTGATAAGACAGGGATGTTCCATTTGGGTTGTTTTTACTCTATCTTACAAGTGACATCCCTCCTTTTGTGGAAGAAGCTGGCATGGGATAGATAGTGATTTTAAATATGACGTGACACTAGAACTGGCAAGTGATTATCTTGTCCTCTCTTCTGTTTTTCTGTTAGGATATATATCTTAGATTCAGGCACTGAAGTTAAGGTGAAGATCTCTTTGATGTGGGCTTTCTCTTAGTACCCCATTAGGGCCATACTGTTTATCATAAAGTAAGTCCAACATCTTTGTTTTCATGAGCTGTTAAGTTATACAGAAAGGAAAACTGTAGGCTGGAAAAGTTGTTTTACCTAGGGAGGTAAAAGAGACCTTCTAAGAACATGCATCTCAGCCCACAGCTAGAGTCTGTGATTTCCCTTATCTGAATGCTCACTGGAACTAAAAGTGCTTAGTTATATCTTGTGATATGGACTACCTTCTATATTTAGTGAGGGAAAAATGCTTACTATTAGTTTTAGATGAATACGGATGAATGTGGACCCTCCCTTCACTGGGACAAATCCAGCCACCCCATTCAGAGTTGGACAACTGGCCAAAATATTGGCAGAGGATCAGGAGATTGTCAGGTACTAGCAAGACTCAGCAGGTAACATCATCTGGTCCTTTGATGAAATGGAAAAACTTTTCCAAAAAAGGCAATAGTCAGTGGTGTATATGAAGCTCATCTTCAAAAGTTTGTCTCAGAGCATTTTTCCTGGAAAACAAGACTGGAAAAGCTGTGGACATTTTTTGTTGTTGTTGTTTCTTCTGCTGTTGTCTATTTTCAGAGTGGGAGAAGGCCAAAATTGTTTTCAAAATTAAGGTGTTTACTACAACTTTGATACATACACCCAGCTGCCATTGCCACTTAAACTTGCTTTAATGGATACTCATCTTCTATGCCTCACGTCTCCCACATCAGCACTCTTGTAAGGAGGAAGTCTTTGTCCAGGACTTTGTCTCCTCTTTCAGACCCATTTTTATGACTATAACACTATAGGAACACATTTATCAGTGTTCATACATGCTTTTAAGGCCACACTGCTGGTGTACCTCATATTCGCAAGGTTTGGATGAACTCCAAGGCTGACTTAATTGGGCCTGAATTATACAATATATAAAGAATTAATGGCTGCCACTAGTTTCCAGAACCTGGAACAGAGTCAGCTACTTCATCACATGAGGTTTTCAAGTTTTTTTAAGGAGAGCAGTGAGCACAAATGACATTTCTGGGCATGATACCTCTCCAGAGAGAGACTGAATTTTACTGTGCACTAACTTAATTCCCTGACAGGGTATATGTAGAACTTCAGTTATCATCAGATCAAGCAGCATTCTCTCTGCAAAATCTGTCCTCCACTGCTGTCAGTCTGCTATCTGCATAAGGCTAGAAAGCCCATGTAGCCCATTTTACAGGCGCAGGATGGAAGCAAACATATATTAAGGTTAATCCTGCAACGTTATATCATGCACAGCTAGCTCTGAAAAAGCTAATCAGTGCACAGGAGCAAGCAGAACTGCACAAATGCACTACTATGCTAGTCATGCTGAAAAGCTGAAATGTTCTTTTATTTTGACCAGGTCTATATTGCTGCTCTGCCTTGACCAGTTTGTACCTTACAGGCAATATCCTCAAAAATGCTTTGTTACAGCCCAGCTGTTCAGTGATGTGTCACCTTTCAGTGTTCATAACCTTAGGCAAGGTATTTGGGGTCTTATTCAGGGTAAGAGCCGCATTTCAAACTGCCCAACTGTTTACACAGGCAGTTTTTAAAACCCATGTTGAGCTTCAGGGTATATGACAAGACAATTTGGGATTGTTAACAATTTTATTTAGGAATATCACAACACAAGCTATTTTGAAAATAAGGATTGTAGCCTAACCTCCTATCTTCTCACAGAAGCCTTCCACAGGCAATTTCTGTGATTGCAGGAGAAATACCTCTTTCCAGCTGGAATTCATCATAGCCACCAACCAAGTTCAGGAGTTGATAGCTAGACTCATATAGTAATGTGAGTTGCTACTAATGCTGGGACATTTTTATCCACTCTCAATGATTAGCTTGGATTGTTTAACCAGGGTGCTGGAAACTACATATGGAAGCACCTACTTATTAAAGCTCTTACCATGAAAGTAGAGTTCACCTGGGACAGGGTGTTTTTAGATATTCTGGCTGAAGATGGAGATTTTCAGGGTATAGCATTTGATCCTTCCAAGGTGCAGGCACTAAAGTCATGTGATGAATGCCTAAAGCTGAATAGACAAACAGAGAAATGAATTTCCAGAGAACTCTTTTTTTCTTGCATGGTATTATTGTGCTAGAACTATATTACAGATCCTGGCTCAGCTGTCTGATGTGCTATACATGCATAGAATGAGACAGTCACAGATACACACTTCTTACAATCAAATCTACAAGACGGATATAGACCAAGAGTATAGTTGAGCAGTACTATAAACTGGAATGTTATCTGATCATGTCAGAAAATCAAGATCCCTTTTTACTACAGACAGAGAGATCTTGGAGTGAAATGAGAGAAAATTGTGGAGCAAAAGCATGGGAACAGCAGCTGTTGCTTCTTTTTCTTCTGGTCTTTTTTTTTCTGCTGCTATGGTCATCAAGACATCGCAGATCACAGCACTTTTAGGTCTATTGCTGCCACAAAGCTGAGAAAATGAGAGGTACCACAACAGGACAAAGATTTTCTCAAGTCTGAGCAGCTCTCCGAGGACAGTGTAGTGTTGTGAAATTACAGAGCACCTGATACGTGTTGCACAGTCCTAGCTCTACATGGACTTCCCTTATGATCTTGGCCAAGTTACTTTTCTTTTTTCTTCCAGGCCTCTCTTTCCCTTTTTAAGGGAACGCCTTCAATATGGGTATTTTTTTTCAAAATGGATCATTTCTTACTGGCTGATGCATGGGAGTTTAGTATTAGCTGAATCATCTAACCAACTGTAATATAAATTTCAATTACAGATGCCTTCCTCAGGGGGGAAATATGTCTAGAAATGTTCCAGCCTTTCTATTGACTACCTGCAAATGACCGTATAAATCAGCAGTGGGATAGTAGTCAACAAATAGTTTATAAAGTAATTGTTGAATTTCAGGAAACTTCTGATCTGAACTTGAGAAGCCTGGTCTTTCCATTTTCCATAAACTTGTGTGAAAAGGTCTCCAGAAAAAAGATGGGTTAATTAAGCCCTTTATATAAGATGCCAAAACCTCAGCCAAACTGAAGGTGGGATATTGCTCTGAATAGGATATTTAACGAACAACATTTTGATACAGTGCTCATGGTTCAGATCGACTGCAATGAACTAAGAAACTGTGAATTTATTATTACCTTTACATTGGTTTTAGGCTAGTTAGTACTCACATAACAAGTCTGTTACTGCTATTAGGACACTCTAAAAGTCAGGCATGATGATCACTGTGAGATTAGAGTAAGGGACAATGTCCTCACTATCAGTTTGAATCCTAGATCCACCAAGACCCTCTTGATGTCACCTTTTGATGTCCAAACAGTGCAAAGTAGGTGAGCCCAGGGAGAGGGCTCTTACATCCCTTCTTTCTACCTAAATCCTGAACATCAAGCAGAGGATACTCAATGCACCTTCTCCCTCTGTAACACCTCTACGAGCTTGTAAGTGAGGCAGATGGGAAGCGCCCTGCTCTGCTTGCACATTTTTGCCAGGTCTCGGAGTAACTAATAAAGCAAGCGGTTGAGTGCTCCTCCTGTATAGCAATCTCAAAACCAGGTCAGGAACAGAGCTAACACTTTCCTAACTCTGTAGCACTCTCATTCTCTTCTGGGTTTGCTTACTGTATGAAAAAGAAAAAAAAAAATCATGTGATCACATGAACTACCACTACCTCTATTTAAAAAAGTTATTGTTATCTCTAATATGGCATAAAAGACTGAAAAGTAGTGGATTAGTTCTTTAAAGCTCTCTGCTGCTAAAGAGAAAGCAAAGAGAGCTAATATCGTTACTATGGAAGCCTAATTTAATATAAAAAATATTGAGAGTTGTTGGACTATTTTTGTTTTTCTCTTATAATTTTCATTTGAAATCCTACAGGATTATCAAAATTTCCCCGTGAAGAGTTCTCCTCAGAAAGCATAGCTTTTCTATGCTACCAGAATGATGAACAAAAAAAGGCAGCCTAGAAAGAGAAATGCTGTTCATCTCATAAAGGAACATAGCACAGACACTCAATTTGGCGTTGTTATGTTGCGCTGATGTGTGAGATGTCTTTATCAGGGGTTATCGGGGCAGAGTTCTTCAACTGTACAAGGCTGGGATTAATAAGGAACAGCAGGGAGGTGACATTTTACCTCTGTGTGATGCTGCTGAGATTAATAGCAGAACACCACATTTGCTCTCGGTGGTCACCGGTCTAACAACATGTTGAGAAACTGGAAAGCATACATAAAATAGCTGCAAACTAACTAAAAGCACAGTTAAAAAAGCATTTTTCTCCCTGTCCTGACAGATTTAAAGTGTCCAGCCTGCTTAATATAAATTAAACAAAAGAATAACTTCATTCTCATGGAAGTACTTATGCTGCATCACAAAGAACTTTTCAGTCCATTAGTGAAACACACAGTAAGATTTAGTGACTAAAACTATTTGCAACTAGAAAAGCTCACATAGGAAACAATGCAAGTTTTTTAATAATGATAAGGCTTTAACTACTGACAAAGTCTATCAAGGAAGATGCTGGCTTTACAATTTTTAGTGTTTTCTGACCAATACAGTATTTTGCCCCATAAGTATGACATTGGACTTAACTCAGAGGTAGCTTAGGTTACCTATCATCAGCCCCTTTTTGTGTTTATCTCAGGCTCTAAGCACTCACCCCACAGAAAAGGGAATCTTGAAAGGACTGCCACTGGCACACAGCAGAGGCATAGCAAACACATCTTTGACTTTTTGCCAGTCACAACACCCTGGGACATTGCATCCCCAGGGCAGCTTAACCATACTTGTCACAGGGAAGCATCAGTTTGCAAACAGAGACCTAGTGAGGGCCACATGTTGTAAGCGCATATTGGGCAACTATCTCCTTGACGTCCGCAACGTAGGACTTCTTGATCTGTATTAATGCAGCAGTTCAGCATACTTTACAGACAGGTCTCCACGTCCTCACAGGTCTATTCAACCGGAGGCAGTGTTTTTATAGCTTCTTAGTGTTCTTCCAGGATTGAATCTCCTCTAGACCCTTTTCATCCAGAGTCCGGGGGAGACTTTGGAGCTTCCAAGTCACAGCCCGTCCAGGCCCAACAGAAGTGTGCTAAAATGCTGCCACCTCGTGCTGATTTGGCAGTAAACCTGGGCTTAGCACTCTGAAGCTTTCCCCAGGGTGCGAAGCTATGCTCTGACACAGGTCTGTGGGGAGGTGGGCCAGAGGACCTTAGGACACTGGCACCCCCTCTTCCCCTCCACCCCACCTCCCGACCACACAGATCTGCTGTCTGAAGAATCAGAGAGGGAGACAGAAACCACCCTCAATTTCAGCTCCCAGACTGAGCTCACAGGCAGCTGGAAGAAACTGATATGAACCAGAAGACTGCTAAGTAGAGAGATGCAACTCATTCCTGTAACTCTCCCTTTTGTTACGTTAATACCTAAACTAATGAACAAATTTCTTCGTGTTGGTAGGAACCTTCAAAAGATGCAGAATAGTTCGCACATTCAGCCTAACTCACTGCCTGTGCTTTTGAAACGAGGCCAAAAGTAATTCCTCAGAAAGTGCCTAAAATTCAAGAGGGGAACCAAAGCTTCCCAGAGAAAGGATGATTTACCTTGTCTTAGTCTTTAGATTTAGCACTCTCCACTAGCACACTTATCCTTCCCTATTCCTTTTACCTGCCTTAATTTGTTTGTCTGTTGCAAAACACCCTTCTAACACCCTCTGTAAACCATGCTTCGCCCTGCTATAAGCTGCATTTAATTCATATAGAGCCCATAAGCCAATTCATCCCAGCATCCTCTTTAAAAATGATACTTTATTAAAGCTTATTATTTAAGCTGAAAACTGAGAAATTCAGAATAAACTGGAGAGATTTTCTAGTGTCTGATCAGTAGATCAGACATGAATTGGCATTTGAAAGTTAGGTATGTGAAATGTGAAGTATGATGTCATGATGAGCTGAACATTATTTCATCATAGAATCATAGAATCATAGAACAGTCAGGGTTGGAAAGGACCCCAAGATCGAGTTCCAACCCCCCTGCCATGGGCAGGGACACCTCCCACTAAACCATGCCTGTTAGTCTAAATGTTACAAAGGTTATTTCCTTTGACCTGGCAGGGAACTCGATCATCAGGGGACTGTTATGGTCTGCCACTTTGTAAGATTAAGGTTTCAGGCAAAAAAATACCAATTGTTACAGTCACTGCTCTGGCTGTTGCCCCTTGACACTGACACTGGTTTGGGTGTTAAAGCTGGTTGAAAGGCTGAAGGTGTTTCAGCTACCTGCTTGCAAACTCTTTCTCCATATCTAAGTAATAGGAGAGCTGAACTGCAGAGGGATGTCATCAATCAGATCATACTTTTTCCCCCCCTTATTTCTTGCTCAACAGAACTCTAATTAATTGAGCAAAGCACACATAAAGAAACAGGCAAGCACAGATATCTCCTGATTTTAGTGAAGGTCAGCAACTGACACTAATATTTCTCTTCCTGTTTCATATAGTGCTAATCAACTGAAACACAAGTTAATTCCAGACAATTTTGCCAACATTAGTGAAATGACTACCTTAATCATTGCTCTCTTGTTTGTGATGCTGATTTTCCTAGGATGCAAGCAAATTGCAAAACTAGTGATCAGTCCAGATAATCATCTTTGGATACTAAGAGTACACTTGTGTGTGAATAAGTATGCTAGTCTGTGTCTGAGAGAGATTCAGACAGCAAGGGAACTGTAATGCCTGGGCTTTATGACTTGGAATACCAGGCTGTTGTTCACAGCTGGGACCAACAGGGCTTATTTAGTGTCTCCAGCGTTTTGCCATCTCCAGAGCTTTTGCCAGTGGTATTATAGGAATGGAGAGGACCACAGGGAGGAGAAAGAAGCAGAGTCCTTCTCACTAGAAGGAGAAGCAGGGAAGAGAGGAAAGCTTCATTGGATTTTCAGTCTCTTTTCCTCTTTGCACCTAAGAGGGATATGTATTACCTGCTCAGCCTCTCTGTTTTCCACCTCTTTACAGGAAGCTGTGAACAGAAGAAAGTTATGCCAAGAGCCTGCAGTGTTGTATTTGTCTGCCTCCTCCACTTGGTTTCTAGAGACGGCCAATCATTAAGCTGCTCTTGTTGCTCTTTCCTGCTTCATGCCATTTGCTTCTGCAGCTTCGTCATCCATGCTCAACTTGCAGCTACCACTGAAAAAGCTGGACTTTCTCAATCAGTCTAATTCCTTCAGGTGTACAGTGATCTCCCAAGCACTGGCATCCGTTTCCTTCCCTTTATTCGTCAGACATCCTTCTCACTATTTCACTGTGAGCCTTATAGCTCCTTCTGTTTTCTACACACCCCGGTTTATGAAGTGATCAATAAGGGATCTCTCACATAGCCACTCACATGTAGGAGTGGGGTAGGCATCTGCCCTGCCATTCACACACCTTTTCAAATATAACAATGTTCAAATACCCTAGATGCATGAACTTGACTGAAAAACTATGGCAGCTAACATTTTGAGGAGAGGAAAGCTGGGTCTTCTGGATTTAAAGCCTTTAATGTCTCATACTTTTTCCCCTGTTTAGTCAGTCTCAACGAGCAGACTTTAATCATTGTATTTAATAAAAAGAAGGAGGACTCTGAAACAGCACAAGTAGTAAAAGTGTTAACAACTCTGGGACATCTGACACTGGCCCCTTTGCTCAGAGGGTGGAAGTGAGCCAGCAGTCAATCTAACACTAGCAATGATTTATTTCCATTAATATGCCCGTAGGTGTCCATAAGTGTATGTGCAGATGGACTATTTATGCCTCTCAGGGTGTGAGGTGAAGATCTTTCCCCTGGGGTTTTGGTCAGACACTCAGGGCATTTCTCAGGTTGTCAGTTGCCTGTATATCATAGCTGTGATGCTGCAGCGAGAAAAATTAGATAAGTGAGGCAGAACACAAACAAACACATTGCCTGATTCTTCATACTATCTGGGTTTACCTAATGCAAGTGTTAGATGATTCATAACTTTTTTTCACATGCTAAAGGGAAATCCTGAGCTATGGAGAGGAAGTCAAAGAGCAGAAAAGACAAAAATTAATTTCCTGTTATAGGTAGCTCTGAGAGATGTAGCTGTGGGTTCTAAATTATGATATTGGTAAAAGTAATAATTAGAGGGAGGGGGTGAGGGGATGGATTGCAATTTTGTATGGGTACCAACTGCATTTGGTGTTGGGCTCAACATTTGGTTAATCACACCTATCACATCAAGTAAAAATTTTACTAGTTATTATTTGATTTTATGTTTACTGACTAGAACTCCAGCTCTATACAGTTTTTTGCAAGTATCAAAAGACTATTTATTCACATTCTAGTGGAATAGGATAAAAATAGGCACTGGATAATTTATTTACAACATGGCTCCTATAAATATTTTGGTAAAGTATGTTTCTATGTGCACTCTCATTTTGTTTAACACTTTTAGGAATATGTAGATTAAAAAAAAAATCTAATTTAATTTAATCTTATTTTTCATATCTAACAGACATACTTACCACCCCTGTGTCAAGATAAGACAATATCAGGAAAGTGGGAATCAACTGGCCGAACATTTCTCTAATGAGGCTGTTGAGGCTACTTACTCTATTTAACTGCATTGCTCAGTTCTGGCTGGTCAATTCTGTCCCACTATCCTGTTTCTTACTCTAAATAGTGAAGGAACTTGCAAAGTTATTTCTAACAACAGTGCAATACAATCAAATGAAACATTCCTTTAGGATTTAATGATAAAATTTTGAAAATTTCAAGTTTTACTGAGGGGCTGTGAATTTTTACGCATGAAAGGAAGCCTTGTTCTTATATAAACAAAGTAGCTTAACTCACTTGAAAAAGATAAATATATTAAAAAGGAATGTTATTTATGCCAGGTATTTCTATCTGCAAAGTGTGGTCTCCTGCCGCTGGCCAGACAAGTGTGTACTGCTGACAAGGGCTTAAATGAGATCTGCAGGGTGAACAAACCTGGGGTTCTGGGGGACAGAAACCGTAGGGCATGGGACCCTGACTGATGACAGGTGTCCCAGGTGTGTCAGGTGATATACAATGTAATGGGTACTATTTAGAGCTATTTACAAGTTAATACATTTTTCAGTCCAGGTCATGTTAGAAGCAACTGGGCTTTGAAAGACGCAGAGAACTTTTGTGGCCAGCAGAGCTGTGCTAGGAGGATATGTTTGCCATTTTGGAAATCTGCTCTTGCTGCGGAGGGCTATGAGGTTTAAAATAAAACCACCCGGCACCCTGTCCTCATGGAAAGCTTTCAGACAAAATATCGATTCTCACTGGAACATCACAGCTGTAGTGACTTCTGTTATTACTGTTTCACTTTCTAATTTTTCATTGGGCTGTAACATCTTAGATTAAGTCAGTTTTCTTTCATGTGTCTGTAGCACTTATAACTTGAGAAATGTTGTAATCTCTTCTCTCTCTCTTTTCTCCTCTCCCTCATTTATATATATTTCTGTGGTAATTGCTATGGTAATTCTTCTTTCTGCAAAAATATATTTTTCTCATTTTTCAAATGATAAAATTATAAATTATGAAAAATTAGTGAGCTTCAGTACTAAGAACTGAACAAATCCTGTACTGTCTGGTTCACTGCTAATGCATTGGAGCTGTGTTACATATAAGCCACTGATTTTTAACAGAAGGAGAGAGTAGCTGTCTTCAAGGAAAAGAATAAAACCCACAACATTTGGAGGGGGAGGGCAAGAAGCTTCAACAGGGGAGATCATGGAAGGTGTTGAAAGGAGACACCTGACAAACATATCTCTTGTTTCCCAGGCTTCACTTGCCTTTCACAGAGTTCATATGACTGACTGAAACTGTGTTAGACCCCAAGTGACCACCCTTCAGCCTTGCCTGAAAAAAGCAGCGTTTTTCCTTGTGCAGATGTATTCAGCAAGAATCTGCTGGTAAACATGCTCAGCAGGACATGAGCTCAGGAGAATGGGGAAAGTAGTTTCCTGAGGTGCTCAGAAGCTGTCTTCGTGTCTTCAGACTGGCTGTCTCTTCACTCTCTGCAAGATTCATCAAAATGAAGGCTCTTCTATAAGTGACCCTCGTGGCACCAGCGCATGGAGAGCTGCTGGGTGCCTCACTGGAAATAGGACTCCAAAATGCAGTGATAGAGCTCATGCTCTTATATCTCTACTCTTCATTTCTCAGGTGGCATCTTGACAAAACTGAGCGCTATGTTGAGAGGAATGCATAACTACAGCAATAATGTCCTGCTTGTGCCCAACAGACTTGTTGGTTTCTTTCTGAGTACTCCAAAGTCAGAAATGGGCGATTATGAAAGCCATCTATCAGAGAAAGGAAAACTTCCTATTTTTTCATTTGGGTCTTTTTTTTTGTAGTTTTTTTCTTTTTTTCCTTCATGATTCTACAGATAACTGCCACTTTAGCTTTCTCTTGCAGAATCTGCAGATTTACGTAAGAAATGCAACCTGTTATTAATGGCCTAGCCCTATTCTGGGACATGTCAGCTACCCTACGCTCATATCCACAGCTCCTCTGAAGAGGGCTGGAGACAAGCCCACTGATATCAGCAGGTGGCTGACTTAATTTACTTTGAAAGAAGCATACAAATGTCTAAAAAAACAATAAAAGATGAGAATCTTGTCTCTTATCTCCTAACTATGACAATATTTTGATACTGTATGAGCAGTGATTCTTCAAATGTAATTTCCACATCTTCATCTGAGTTCAGCTATCAATTTAAAAAAAGGGTGCAAGAAAATTAGTTGTAATTAATTCAGGTTTAAAACAAGTTTAATCAATTCTATGATGCAAGAAATACAGAACTAGATACACCTCCTTCATTAAAAGTACTCTAATCTGTAATTTTGCAGTATCTTGTTAATCGACAGAGGTTATCAGTACCAGAATTTTGTCTGGATATCAATACGAAGACAGTCATGGTAAACTTTATTTCATGTTTTTTATATTATAAAGGGGCTCAAACAGAGCTTTTGACATGAAACCAAGACAGAGAATTTGTTTGTACATCTTTAAGAAATGTTCTCATTTTCCATGGTAAGTATAGCAACATTTTTGCCATGTTCATAGAATCATAGGATCATAGAATCATCAAATCATCGAATCATCGAATCAT
Organism: Amazona ochrocephala; assembly: GCA_039720435.1. Lineage (NCBI taxonomy): Eukaryota > Metazoa > Chordata > Aves > Psittaciformes > Psittacidae > Amazona > Amazona ochrocephala. Next base: position 42,555,438 of record CM077880.1, on the reverse strand, counting down.
AGAATCATAGAATAGTTAGGGTTGGAAAGGACCTCAAGATTATCTAGTTCCAACCTCCCTGCCATGGGCAGGGACACCTCCCACTAAACCATGCCGCACAAGGCTCTATCCAACCCAGCCTTGAACACCGCCAGCGATGGAGCATTCACAACTTCCCTGGGCAACCCATTCCAGTGCCTCACCACCCTCACAGTAAATAATTTCTTCCTCATATCCAATCTAAACTTCCCCTGCTCAAGTTTGAATCCATTACCCCCTGTCCCATCAGTACACTCATTAATGAGGAGTCCCTCCCAGCATCCCTATAGGCCCCCTTCAGATATTGGAAGGCTGCTATGAAGTCTCCACACAGCCTTCTCTTCTCCAGGATTTGATTGATCTTTATTGATCCTGAACTTTGTCTTATAGATTCACTTATCCTTGCCTACTGCCTTGCACGCTTTTTCTTCCCACCTTCATCACATGCTTTCAGCCTCTGAGTTGGAGTGGTTTCATCTATTAGGAATTCATGTTGTTCATGTACCCATATCTGCTTCCTATTTTTTAGGTTCTTTCTCAAACATTTTACACAGTGCTTTTACATCATGGGTCTTGCCCTTTCATTCCTTCTTTCCAAGAATATTTGTTTTTAAATACTGTCAATATTGCTGTTATATATGCATGCAATACATGAAGGTACAGTCTTACTGAAGTTGATATGTCGAGGATTGAACAATAATGAATTCTGAAACCATGTTGTTTTTTGCCTATTATAGCCTTGCATATGCCTGAAGATTGTTATTATAGATATCACATACAAATAGTTCAAAAGCATTTAAATCAAACAATGTATGTACTGCTGAATGTTGGGGATGTAGCAGGCACTTCTCTTGGAGAACTTACAAGTGCTGCTTATGCAAAGCACTCAGAAAAGAGGCATAAGTGTTGTAGCAGCTTCACCATCAGCTCTCTTCAATGAAAAGAGAGCATCACTCTGTCTCCGTGACCTTGTCTCTGCAGCTGCACTGCACAGATCTGTTTTTTTGATGCTTCAGTCTCCCTAATCACTGGAATTGTTCTGCCTACTGTGTATGTGCATTTAGAGTGCAGACAAGACTTTACAGAACCATTACTAATGTGGGGACATTAAACACAAAGGAGACAAACCTGAATGCTAGAATGAATTTGATATATCCAGTCACACATGATCTGTATCTCCTTTCTCTAAATTAATAATCAGAGAATGAAATTAACACTCTCAAGCAGCAGAGAATTGAATTTAACTTGCTTTAAAATTGCTAGAGGAATGCATATTCAGCAGCTTGTATGTTGCATTTACCTTCCTTTTGGTGAAGTATAAAGTTTTCTTTAGAAAACATGAGAAAAAAAGTTTCTTTTTATTTTTTTCTTTTTCCTTTCTTTTAATATTTTCCCAAAATACCTCATCATCCCTGCTATGAGATACCTTTACTGTCCAGGTTGTAGCTCATACTTCTCAGGGAGAACATGACATGAAATTCTCTGGGACTTCAGTGTGTTGTCTCACTTTGGAAGGCACGCAGTACCTAATCAGTTTTAAAATAAAAAGTAGGTTTACATAACTAGTTAGAATATTTTGTGTAAGTTACTTTTCTTTGTGACTGCTGACATATTGGGGGAAATAAATTTAGTGGGTAAAGGGTGTTTTTGACAAGAATTTCCTCAGATCCAGGGTGGAATTCCTGCTCCAGCATGTAAAAGCTACTTTGTTATGAGATACATCATTAATTCTGATTTATGAAAAGTCCTCAGTGTTTCATAGAGGTTCAAGACAGCAGAATATGGATTTTGACCTGGGGCTGCCTACATTCCAATAATAAGTCAATTAGCACTTGTATGGGGTCATCAAAAGCTATCTTTCCAATATGAAATTTCATTCTGTTGGGAAGCCAGAAAAAAACAAAATCCTTCACTTTTTCATTGAATAAAGGTCTTCTTTTTTTTCACTGTCAAATTCTGAGCAGAGCAACTTATTTTGTCAGAAGCCTTCAGGGCAGAGACATAATGTTGAGTGGTCTTTACACAGAGCCACTGAAAAAGTGGAACTCTTCTCCAGGAAGGAATAAAGGAAAAAAATGAAATAAAAAAACACAAGGAAATAATGACTACCATTTTGACAGGGCAAGTGTAGGATAGGCAACTACTCCAAGCATTAAAGTCTTCCTATTTTCACCACCACCAGCAGATTTTCTGCTTTTGTGAGTAGGTCATGTTGCTGTCAGTTTTCACAAATGAATAGTTAGCTTCAGAATTCCCTGCAGCTCTGGAAGGTCTCCAGTGAGATGTCAAATGAGTAGTCTGCATGAAGACTTCATGTCTTAGCTTACCTCTAAGTGCTCTGAAAAAGACCATTCTGGAGATGTCCCATCACCAGTGCTGCAAGTGCGCCAGGGGCTGATCATTGACACTCAATTCATGGCAATGTCAATGGGCACTGAACTTAGAATCATAGAATCATAGAATAGCTAGGGTTGGAAAGGACCTCAAGATCATCTAGTTCCAACCCACCTGCCATGGGCAGGGACACCTCACACTAAACCATGCCACACAAGGCTATGTCCAGCCTGGGCTTGAACACTGCCAGCAATGGAACATTCACAACTTCTTTGGGCAACCCACTACAGTGCTTCATCACCCTTACAGTAAAGAACTTCTTCCTTGTATCCAATCTAAACTTCCTCTGTTTAAGTTTGAACTCGTTACCCCTTGTCCTCTCACTACAGTCCCTAATGAAGAGTCCCTCTCCACCATTCCTATAGGCCACTTTCTGATACTGGAAGGCTGCTAGGAGGTTTCCACGCAGCCTTCTCTTCTCCAGGATGAACAGCCCCAACTTTCTCAGCCTATCTTCATACGGGAGGTGCTCCGATCCCCTGATCATCCTCGTGGCCCTCCTCTGGACTTTTTCCAGCAGTTCCATGTCCTTTTCTTGTTGAGGGCGCCAGAACTGCACACAATACTCCAAGTGAGGTCTCACGAGAGCAGAGTAGAGGGGCAGGATCACCTCCCTCGACCTGCTGGTCACGCTCCTTTTGATGCAGCAGCCCAGGATACGGTTAGCCTTCTGGGCTGCAAGCGCACACTGCCGGCTCATGTTCATTTTCTCATCAACCAACACCCCCAAGTCCTTCTCCGCAGGGCTGCTCTCAATCTCTTCCCTGCCCTACCTGTAGTGTGCCTGGGATTGCTCCAATGCAGATGTAGGACCTTGCACTTGTCATGGTTAAACTTCATGAGGTTGGCATCAGCCCACCTCACAAGTGTGTCAAGGTCCCTCTGGATGGCATTCCTTCCCTCCAATGCATCAACCGAACCACACAGCTTGGTGTCATCGGCAAAATTGTTGAGGGCACACTCAATCCCACTGTCTATGTCACCCACAAAGATGTTGAACAAGACCGGTCCCAACACCGATCCCTGGGGGACACCACTCATGACTGGTCTCCAGCTGGACACTGAGCCATTGAGCACTACACTTTGTGTGCAGCCATCCAAACAGTTCTTTATCCACCAAGTGGTCCACCTATCAAATTAGAGAGAAGGATATCATGTGGGACAGTGTCGAACACTTTGCACAAGTTCAGGTAGATGTCATCAACTGCTCTACCCCTGTCCATCAGTTCCGTAGCTCCATCACAGAAGGCCACCAGATTGGTCTGGCAGGGTTTCCCCTTAGTGAAGCCATGCTGGCTGTCACCAAGCATCTTGTTGTTTTTCATGCGCCTCAGCATGCTTTCCAGGAGAATCCACTCCAAGATTTTGCCAGGCACAGAGGTGAGACTGACTGGTCTGTAATTCCCCGGCTCATCCATTTTCCCCTTCTTAAAAATGGGTGTTATATTTCCCTTTTTCCGGTCATCGGGAACTCCACCTGACTGCCATGATTTTTCAAATGTGATGGACAGTGGCTTAGCAACTTCATTTGCCAGCTCCTTCAGGACCCGTGGATGAATTTCATCCGGTCCCATGGACTTGTGTACGTTCAAGTTCCTAAGATAGTCTCGAACCAGATCCTCTCCTACAGTGGGCCCAGGGTCTTAATTCTCACTGTCATGTGTTAGCCTTCCAAGACTTGGATGGTATGGCCAGAGCATTTGCCAGTGAAGACTGAGGCAAAGAAGTCAACTTGTGTATGTCATGTTCTTTTCCTACCAAAAATTCTCACTTGACTCTTCCCCAGCCACTGCTGTAGTTTAATACTTTCAATATTAAATAAAAAATAACTGCAACAGGTAAAAGCAGATGTTCCATGTTTGTCTGTGTACAAGTCACTGTTCATTCATAAATCACTAGCAAATCCAGAGCACTGCAGAAGTTAGATGTTAAAATGAGAAGTTGTTCCTAAAAGCAAAGAACCACACCTTTTGAAGGGGCAAAATGACTGCATTTTGAAAATCAGCATCTGTAAGGTGCCTTGTGCTGTGTGGCCCAAAATATAGGCATCCAAAATCATGAGTGCTGGTCAAATCAATAACATTCTGATCACAGCTTATGTTCCTTAAAAATCACACTTCCTGCTGGACCTTGAGCAATGCTGTCTGTACGTGACAACAGGTAAGGGTGTATAGCTTTGACACAGCAGTACAGATTAAATATTTGAGTAGGAGTCAAACTAATTAAAAATCAAAATATAATGGCAAAGTTTAATTTTTAGTAAAACTTATGTTGTCTGAGTAAAAGATATGCAAAAACAAATAGTATAGACATTATTAAAACATCTGTGGTACAGAAACTACCATGCAGCAGAAGTCTCACAGGTAGAAGGCAGAAATGGTTATCAGAACTCTATAGAAGCAGTGTTGATACTGGCAGTTGAGCTAAGGAGAAATCTCGCCCCACTCTGCATTACTTCAGAAAGTATTGAGTGATTTATACCTCAACTGCCTTATTCATTTGGCATGTTTATGGGCAAGTCAAAACCAGACTGACCTTAAAAGTAAAATATCCAGATTGGGAAGGACCGAATCATACTATATCCCAGATTTGTAGCAGCTTTCGTATTGATGGATGACAAAGCCACCTTTCAGATTATGGGTACATTAGTCACTTCAGCCGGCCTTATATTTTGTGTCCCCAGTGTGACACAAAGCAAGAACAGAGTGATCTGCTCAGCATTCAAAAATGCAGATGAGACTGCAGTGGCTGAATTAGTTTGTTCTCATAGCTGCGAAGTGTGACGTGGGATTGATAATTAACATATGTGATTAGGCCGTCAGCAGTGGCTCTGCATATGCTCAGTAGTGACTAGAAAAATGAGAAAATGATCCCTAGCACAGTGAACAAAGATGCTGCAGTGTTTTTTGTGATGTAAAGCATTCATATTTGGAGCTTCTATCTACACTGTTGCAAAGAAGCTGGATCTGCCCTATAGGGTTGTGATCCTGAAGACGTAAAGTTGGTTGTTTTTATACATCAGTGAAGTAAGAGTAAATAGGGGACAAAAATTATTGCAAGTCTGCAGGTCAAAATTAGGTTGATGTATATTATGGTTCATATCAGCCATTCTTAAGAAATGAGGTCTGAGTCAGAAACAGGATCTTCACTAAAAGCAACCTTCTCAAAAGGAAATGAGAGGAATTCAGCAAGGTGAATGACCAGTCATTTTGACTACATTTTATAACTTCAGTGAAAAATGAAAGAAAGGAATAAAGAGAAATAAAATATTACAAGTGAGGGAAGAAGAGTTCTCTGAAATCTAGTTTTCTGACAGGTATCCTCATACTTCCATAAATGTGAAACTGATAACCCAAACTCATCAATTATATATATAAAGGACAAAGGATACAGAGCTTCAGTGTGTTTTATCCTTTCAGTTTACTCATTCTTGCAATGAACTCACTTTGTTCCTCACAGTCCAGCTGTAATTAACCTGCAAGAAACTGAAGCACACTAGACAGAGGCATATACAAGAAAAACTGAGCTGAAATCAGTCTATATCATCTGAGTACAATGACTATCTGCTAGTGTCCTCTTCTAAGGACCCCCATTAAAATGCTACAGCCTTTTTGTTCTCTGTTGAATGTCAGCCAAAATTTTCATTTTGTATAGTTTTTACAAACATTTTAAAGCTATTCTTTCTTGTGTTTTAGACAAAGAAAATCATACAGTTGTGAAGGCATTAAGCCCTGAGACACAGTCCCCTATTACCAAATTCTCTCTTACACTGAACATTGCATTTGTTCATTCTCGGGACCCAGCTCTGTTGGTTTTCAGCACAAGCTCTTTTAAATGCTCTCTCAGGTCAGCATCCTGCAACTCTGTACAGAATATAGTACTTGTAGGATTTTTCTGTGCATGCCAATGCACTGAGAAATGACTGCGTTAACCCCAGCAGAGCTGCATGCTAACACAGACAGACAGCTTTTCCTACCAGAACCCCATTATTCACAATGAATCTTGTCCTGAACAAGGCTGTAACACATACTTTAAATTGTGCACTTGCAGTAGGTTGCACAGGTTGTTCTCCCCTCATCAGGTCCTAAAGAACCAGTCCTTGTTCGCTCTCAGAACTGTATTTTCAGAACTGCCTCTACATATCCCAATAATTTGTGCCTTGTCTGTTGTACATTCTTGAATACCTGCTTGGGAGGATGAGGGGATGCATGCACTCAAAACAAGGAGACAAGTGGCAATCTAAAGCTATCTGTGGTCAATGCAGCTGTGAGCGAGAACCTGGTTGTTTAAAGGCAGCAAGAGATGACATGTTCAAGGTTAGATTGGATTGGGCTTTGAGCAATCTGATCTATCCTGACCTGATTTGTTCTCGGAAGAGCAGCTGAGGTCTTTGGATTTGTCTAGTTTAAAGAAGGCTGAGGGTTGACCTCATTGCTCTCTACAGCTTCCCGAGAAGGGAAAACGGAGATGGAGGAGCTTGTCTGTTCTGCCCACTATCCAGTGCTAGGCAGCATGGGAATAGTTCAAAGCTGCTCCAGGGAAGGTTCAGGAAGCTTTTTTTTTTACCAAGAGAGTAGTCAAATTTTGGAATAAGCAATAGAGATGTTCAATGCTCTGAGCCTGTCAATGTTTAAGAGGTATTTGGACAACACCTTAACAACATGCTTTAATTTGGTCAGTCCTGAACTGGTTAGACAGACTAGATCGTAGGTCTCAACTGAAATATTCTGTTTCATTCCATTCCATTCTGTTCTGTTCTGTCCCGTTCTATTTATTCCCTCACCATGGTGGGGGGCTTGGGCTAGATGATCTCTAAAGGTCCCTTCTGACTCAAACAGAACATCTTTGCATATTGTTGACTGTCCTGGGTTCAGGACATTTTTTTAGGTGCTGCTGTGCCTTTATCTTATGGCTGCCTGAGGGACCATCAAGGCTAGGAAAACCTTTGGCACCGAGCAAAAGCGTCTGTCGCTTAGGAGCTTTTCTTCTAGAGAGGGGATCTTCATGAGATAGAGGCATCTCAGCTGTGCAGAATGAAATTAAAAAAGGGAAATACATTTTAAACATAGCACATTTTGTTATGATCATATGAGAGATCGGCCTTCTTTGCGCATTGCCCCTGCTTCTCCTTCCATGGTGCTGTATAAGGGCAGTTTCAACAAGGAGGACAGCATGTTACAAACCATTATGTATAGAGAAGATGCAGCTTCTAGAGATTTCTTGGGAAAAGCCCTGCTTAGCAGAGGAATTTTTCTGCCTATCAGCAAATGCTTTTATTCAAACAAAATAATTCTCCTTTTCATCAACCAATCCATAAAAGGACTATCAGGGAGGTATCTACCATCTGGAATCAAGTATCAGGGAAATACACCTATACTATCTGGTGTAAGAGTAGATTTGTAGAGAAAAACAGTGGTGCTAATTATCTGACACCTACTCCCATCCGCAGCATTATTTGTTTTATTCTGGATTAGTTCTAGTCTAGGCCTGTGGTCTAAATGTCCATTTACAGCTGGAATGTACTATGTAAACTCCCGACGATTTTCTTCCTGTTTGGATTTTTTTCCAAAAGCAATCCAGTACATGCACTCCAAATATTTCTCAGTCATAAGAACAAAAGCAGAGTTAGAGGAGCTACTGGGATAGTTACTTCAGAAGAGTTTGCAACTAAAATACCTGTGTGGATAAGCTACAGACACTGTATAGAAAGATGCATGTGTATGAAGTCTACCGAAAGTAGACAGCTGTGCAAAGTCACTGAAGCTATGGACAGAAAATAGTGCACTGAGACACGTGTCTTAAACCTCAGAATAATTGCCATGTCTTAGCTTGGTCTTAAGAAAAGAATTTCCCGCCATTTGGAATTACAGTGCATGATTTCAAAGGTATGCTCTCAAAAACCTAGTGCACTTCTTTAATGTAACCTTATAGAGCAGAGTATACAGTTAGCAATATTTTTTTTTCATGTGAATTAAAGACTTATTTACAATTAATGTACTACAATAGCAATTACAAAAGAAAGCAAGAGGAAAATCAATTGTATGGGCAAGGAGCTACAGGATGGAGAAGGCATGTTGTTATCTTACTTGGTTAGTTTGTGTCAAGGCTCTGAGGGCACTACCAGGCACAACTAGCCCTGATGTCCTCCTATAAGAAGACACAAGTTTGTTTTCTTGCTCATTTGTGCTTTCTACTAATTTATAAATTGTAGAAAGGGTGGTAAGATGTGTTCCACCACAAATCATAAATTCTAAACCAGAAGTTTATACCTTTAATCCGCTGCTTACGAATCTGAATGCACAGACTCTTTTTCTGGTGTTCATCTGTTGTTGCTGGCCTGCTGTGAGGCATTGAGGGCATTCTGTACTCCCAGCATTTGCTCAAACATCATATTAAAAGCCCATTTGCAAATTACCTCTCTCACTCTGACATTATAAACATTAGCTCTTCAAATCATGTGATACTCAAATTTTAAGGAAGGTCCCAGTTGCAGGAGAAGGACCTGCTCCCATGGCGTTCTGCAGCAGCTTCTGAGCTAAGGGAGTTTCCCTGGGGGAGCTGGAAGACACTTGCATACCTTTTTAGAGCATGTCCTGAGAAAATCTGGGCCTTTTTGCAAAGTGCATTAATTGCTGCCGGTATCATCTTATTTGATTTTTTTTTCTTTTGGCACTTTTTGTACCTGGGAGTTCTTTAGGTGGCATTTTCGCCCTTACTGGCAAAACACGTAGTCTTCAGCTCATTTTATGCACAGTGAATAGACAGACCTTCATGAAATGAACATTGCTACCTACTTCACACGTAGCATAGGTATTTGCATATGTGCAGTGCCAAGTTTAGGCCTTCTTAAGTGCCTTATTTTGAGATAATGGGAAGAGCCAACATTTTCTAACCACCTGCTTTTACAGTTAATGCATTTCATAAATGATGGGAAGGAGGGCAAATTCTGCTCTGTGCTTCCAGCAGCTGGCTCAGAACCTTTAAATTCCACAGCACTACAGTGAAAGAAAGAAAGGTACAAGCAACACCTATAGAATCTACATTTGCAAAGTGAAAACCTGGGTTTCACCTTTTCCTTCTTTTTATTAACTTGTATTAGTTATTACTTTCACAAAAAATCATGAAGTGGAAAATGAAATTAGGGATACAATCTGCACTTGGGATTTGGCAATGGGCTAGTGTAGAACATAATTTGCAGATTGAAGCTGAACTTCATTTTAGAATGAACACATTTTAGAGAAAAACTTAAATATTGCTCAGGTGTATTTTGTCCCATAGCCTGTCTTATACTCTACTGTTTAAGTCATTATTCTGCTGTCTTTAAAATGGCATGGATTTTTCAGTGAAGTGAATGAAGACCTATTCCCTGGCAATATAGAACACTGCACTGATTAATTAATCATGATGTTTGTCCAGACCTCATGTGATTAAATCATTGTGAAACTTGTGGGCTGTGTCCTATTTTAAAGTAGTCAGTTTCCTTTTCTTGAAAGTGATGGTATTTATTTCTACGCAGGATGCTTGTTACATCCTTCATTATTAACTTTGTCTTGCGTATCCTTTGAGTTCCTTTGTATAATTTGACAATAATGTCATAAGTAATATTTTACTTAAGCTGTTTATGAAGACTGCTTCAGTGTTTTTGTAGTCAGAAACATAGCAATTAAAAGCAGATTCACTAATGCTCACAGTTTCTTTCTTCCTATTATAAACTTGGTTTTAGTCTTCACAGCTTCTGGCTCTGTGGGTTAGTTACCAAATCTCTATCAACACACCCCACAATAAGAAGAAAACAAAGGACAAAAAAGCATCACTGAAACTAATTGCATACAATTGAGAAATGAAATCTGATGATGATGAAATAACTAAACAACAGTGATGACTAAACAATAGCTGATGACTGCAGGGAAGCAGGGAAGACTTAAGGAAAGACCTTTGATCCTCCTATGTTGCAAATACTTAACCAAGGGACACGAGTTAGGTACCCAGTCCTACAGTCCCTTAATAGTCAGTCAGCACAGGGAGACCACCAGCATCCTTGGTATCTGGATCAGTGCCCTGAGATATGAATAGCTTCTCTGGATCACTCAATGCACACTGTGGTGTGCTCAGTACTACCAGAGACAGCTTGTTTTCCAGAGTGTGAGAAATGGGAGATAATGAAAATGACCTGCAAAAACATCAAAAAGGAACATCTGAGGCTTTGAGAAGATGGTGGGTCTTGGTCTATTCGGTAGTCTATTGACAGACTGCTGAAAAACTCCACTTTTCTTGATCTGACAAGATTTTTGCTCTAACTGTAGGCTCAAAATGTTAATTTACCAACTTGGTGTTCTGTGAAGCTTCAGGGGTATCCTGATTTGAATAAAATGCTGAGGATAACCCGATTCACTAAGTGAATAATTGTATGCCTGCAACCACCATAAATGATCACCCAATAGACTTCATATTTGTTCATTTTACAGACTGAGCAAGTTGTTCTCCTCCTAGACTGTAGAATAAAACAAAGCATAGTTTACAGGGGAAGGTTTATAGTGTTTACTGAGTTTACTATCTTCCTTAGAAGAAGATATTTCAACATATATTAAGACATGATTATTCTGATACTAGTAAGATGAATAAAGAAAGCAAGGAGGACACGAAAATAAAATCACTTGCTTTCAAATGTGAAAGGAGAAAAATGCTACAAAACCAACCTTAGTCCCTAAAAGTGCTAAGAAAGTATTAAAAACAAGAATGAAGCTTCTGCTCTTTCACATTATTTTTCGTATATGCCAGAGTTTCTTTGTAATGTACAGAGGAGAAAAAACCTGCTCCGTACTCAGTGGTAATGTCATGAGCCTTTCAGTATTTCAGAAGTTCAAAACTGAAAAAAATAAAATTAACTTAGCAATTTCACCCTCAAATTTGACTTTGCTTATATAAAACCCACCAAAACCAAAACCCCACAAACTGCTAAGTAATTCAATACTCCTCAATTTCTGGCATTGCAAAGCCTATTGAAATTGCAGAGCAACTTCAGGTCAGAAATAGAGATTGTGTTTTTGCAATTAAGGGCTGTTTTCTTGCGTTATATTATGCCCAGCTCATTGTTCCCTCTCTCTGTCCTATTAATGAATGTTAGAGTTTGCCTTTCTCTTCTCTAAACAACATATTTCAAGAGGGAAAGAGACTACAGAATGCTTATAATGACCTCATACTAACAGAACTGTTGACATTAAATAATCATAGAATCATAGAATCATAGAATAGTAAGGGTTGGAAAGGACCTCAAGATCATCGAGTTCCAACCCCCCTGCCATGGGCAGGGACACCTCCCACTAAACCATGCCATCCAAGGCTATGTCCAACCCCACCTTGAACGCCGCTAGGGATGAAGCATCCACAACCTCCCTGGGCAACCCATTCCAGGGCCTCACCACCCTCACAGTAAAGAATTTCTTCCTCATACCCAATCTAAACTTCCTCTGTTTAAGTTCGAACCCATTACCCCTTGTCCTCTCACCACAGTCCCTAATGAAGAGTCCCTCCCCAGCATCCCTATAGGCCCGCTTCAGGTATTGGAAGGCTGCTATGAGGTCTCCACATAGCCTTCTCTTCTCCAGGATGAACAGCCCCAACTTTCTCAGTCTATCTTCATACGGGAGATGCTCCAGTCCCCTGATCATCCTCGTGGCCCTCCTCTGCACTTGTTCCAACAGTTCCATGTCCTTTTTATGTTGGGGGCGCCAGAACTGCACACAATACTCCAAGTGAGGTCTCACGAGAGCAGAGTAAAGGGGCAGGATCACCTCCTTCGACCTGCTGGTCACACTCCTTTTGATGCAGCAACCCAGAATACGGTTGGCCTTCTGGGCTGCAAGCGCACGCTGCCGGCTCATGTTCATTTTCTCATCAACCCACACCCCCAAGTCCTTCTCCGCAGGGCTGCTCTGAATCTCCTCCCCGCCCAGCCTGTAGCTGTGCCTGGGATTGCTAGAAGCAGCTCAGTGCTGAGAAAAGCAATATCAGCATCTGCCATTGGCCGTAGAAGTGGCCAGTAACTCTTCAGAACAGAATTTACCTCAAGGAGATAGTAGTTGAGAGATATTCAGAGCATCAGGACAACTGATCAGTCTCCATAGCATTTATTTTACCTCCCTCTATACTAAGTAATTATTTAACAAATCTCAAGTAATTGAAACCTATTGTAGAATAGAGTATGCAAAAGTTCACCTAGCTGAGGACGCTCTGGTGAGCTGTTCTCCAACTTAAATTGGTGAGGTTTGTAGACATTGAATCTCAACTTCATCATGAACCAAAGAAACAATAGTTTCTTCTGTGGTCAGAAGATTTTAAAGAGTTTTGAAGAACTTCATATTAATTAGAAAATGCAGCTGATAAGTTAGTGAGACGAGCGAATACATCTTTCTGTGCTTTTAAGAGGGTATGATTCTGTTTAAGCATTCCTCTTAAGAAAAGACATCAATATTCGTTTAGCTGATGTACAGAGGAAAAAAAATTCAAATTGAGTTTTACTAATCTAGCAGTGCAAAAGCTGTAAAATCTGTTTTACTAAGAAATCCAGTCAAAATTATGATGTACACTTTCAACAAAATGCTTTGTGTCTTAATTGATGGACTGGCCAGTTACGAGGTGCAATACAGTATCGACATTGAGACTAGTAGTGTCACTCAACTTTCTGGCTTAAAATAAAAACTGCTGTCAAGAAAGACATTCTAAAACAAGTCAGATGGAAGGTTTGTACTTCTCTTACACAGATTAGACAAAGGTGCATAAATAAAAATTCCCAAGACAAAAGTTCATTTCATCTCTTACCAACACATCGGCTTTTGAAAGAAGAAACTGACTTTTTCTGAACAGCCATGTACAAAACCTCACATATTTTCATAGCTTTTAAAACTACAGCTTAAACTACCATGCTGACTTTGAAATAAATACTGATTCAGCTTGAGTGAAACTTGGAAGTGTGGTAAAGAGATGTCACAAAACAGTCTATATGGCCTGACTTCTGTGTAAGTCAGGTTTGGCCAATGTCACAGAGGACAAGCAGATGAGTGGCTTGTCAGAGTTTTGCCACATTCCTGTGGATGAAATGCTGGTGAAACACTGTTCAGGCTTGTGTTATCACTGTTCCTGAATCAGGCAGTATAAACCATAGGTACGCACAGAGTGTTTACTTAATCCTCAGTTTCAATGTCAGGAAAATAGAATTGGTGCACTTGTTCTTTCTTTGGTGAGTATTAACTATGAAAAGTGAAGAAGGAAGAGATGCCTCTTCATTCAACATACAACTGTAATTTAGGCAGTCAAAGGAACAAAGAATACACAGCCTGACATATAATTAAGCTCTTCTGCGATAAGGAAGGAGACACCAAAGAACTGTCTGAATGGCCGCACGCAGAGATTTGTGGACAGCAGCTCAATGTCCAGATGGAGGCCAGTAACGAGTGGTGTCCCCCAGGGATCGGTGTTGGGACCGGTCTTGTTCACCATTTTTTTTTTTTATGACATATACAGTGGGATTGAGTGCACCCTCAGCAAGTTTTCCAATGACACCAAGCTGTGTGGTTCGGTTGATACGCTGGAGGGAAGGAATGCCATCCAGAGGGACCTTGACATGCTTGTAAGGTAGGCTGATGCCAACCTGATGAAGTTTAACCATGACAAGTGCAAGGTCCTACATCTGCATTGGAGCAATCCCAGGCACGCTACAGGTAGGGCAGGGAAAAGATTCAGAGCAGCCCTGCGGAGAAGGATTTGGGGGTGTGGGTTGATGAGAAAATGAACATGAGCCGGCAGTGTGTGCTTGCAGCCCAGAAAGCCAACCGTATCCTGGGTTGCTGCATCAAAAGGAGCATGACCAGCAGGTCAAGGGAGGTGATCCTGCCCCTCTACTCTGCTCTTGTGAGACCTCACTTGGAGTATTGTGTGCAGTTTTGGTGTCCTCAACATAAAAAGGTCATGGAACTGTTGGAACAAGTGCAGAGGAGGGCCACGAGGATGATCAGGGGACTGGAGCACCTCCTGTATGAAGATAGGCTGAGAAAGTTGGGGCTGTTCATCCTGGAGAAGAGAAGGCTATGTGGAGACCTCATAGCAGCCTTCCAGTATCTGAAGGGGGCCTATAGGGATGCTGTGGAGGGACTCTTCATTAGGAACTGTAGTGATAGGACAAGGGTTAATGGGTTCGAACTTAAACAGGGGAAGTGTAGATTGGATCTGAGGAAGAAATTCTTTCCTGTAAGGGTGATGAGAAACTGGAATGGGATTCCCAGGGAAGTTGTAAATGCTCCATCTCTGGCGGTGTTCAAGACCAGGTTGGACATAGCCTTGGGTGGCATGTTTTAGTGTGAGGTGTTCCTGCCCATGGCAAGGGGGTTGGAAGTAGATGATCTTAAGGTCTTTTCCTAGCCTAACTATTCTATGATTCTATGATTCCATCATCCGGAGTCTCATAGCCGAAAGAAAAGAAGAAAGGAGCCTCTTTTATTCGTCTTCCATTCAGGATCAATTAAGCATATTTTGAACCCTTGAAAGATCTTTTGTGAAGTTGTGCTGCATTTCTGTGTCTTCAGATAAAATGTCTGTCAGTTGCTATTGTTAAAATGGCTGAAGAGACAGTAATGAACATTACAGCCAACTGCTCCTTGGGAATCACTGCTGTGGTTATTTCAGGATCATCTCACAAAATATGTCTGTGCTGCTGAGCTGGGTATATTACAGTACCTCCCTCGTGCAATAGGACTGGCCATGCTGTTGGGATAAAAGCTCAGTTCGGTACAGTAATACAGCTGGAGTAAAAACCAATTGAGTAACTGAAGGCATGAAATTCAATCCTAAAAAAGAGCAGAAAACAAACAGGGGTTTCATTCAGTACCTGACTGAATCATTTAACTTCAGCTGAATGTGGTGTAAAACACAGTAGAAAAGAGTTGAAAAGCATCTGAAGAATTAAAGAAATTTGCAATGGCCAGTCTAAAATCTTTGGCTTGTTATGCATTTGTATAACCAGAAACACTGCGATGTGACTTTTCCTCATGCTCTCAGCTTTCTAATTAAATAGCCCTCATACATCTGGGGTAAACAGGGTGGAGAAGAGGGGAAGAAATAATGAGGAATGTGATCAAGAGAATCATGCTTTTAGAGTTGCTTGCAATCTGTCTGATGTGCCGTGGTATGCTACTTCCCATATACTAGTATACAGAGGCAAAACCCCAGCTAAATCAGATGTAGTCCAGCAACTATGCTCAAGAACCTGTTCTCTGTGGTTTCTCATGTACACACTCTTCTAAGTGAAGTCTTGTGACTTAGATCAAGCAGAAATTAGTAGCAGAGGCACAATCACTCTAACCTTGTTTAAAAATAGGTTGTGGACTACTCTTACTGAGTCTGCTTGTGGGATTAATGGTCTGGGTACAGGCCTTGGTTGTCCTAGAGATCTTCTTCACCTGGCCAATGTTTGGGACCTTTAAGCACTTCCTGTCTCCCAAGCCTCTGTGTATTCTCCAGCAAATTCTGTTTGTGGCTGAAGATCCCAAACCATAAAATTTTCCTCCTTTCCTTCCTCGTATGTCAGGGAAACTGGGCCCATGAGCCTGAAAGTTATCATGGTACATTTCTTACCTGGATTACCAGGAAGTTCAATGTTTTGAGTATGTGTGTGGGATTCATTCCAAAATAGCAAGCTTTTTAGTAATCAGTTTTCTTAGCATGATTTTCTTGGCCTGCTATGTACAAGGTAAGCCTCTAAATTCCATTTAAAAACATTTTCAGATTAATTTGGTTAATATGAAAAAGTCAATATCCAACCAGGGTGCACCTTCCACTTCCTGCCAATAAAATTTGTTGCTGCTTCTTCTTTGAAATCATTGATTATATAAACTTGGAAATACTGTGCACCAAGAGAGGGAGAGCAATATAAGCCAGCCTTTGGTAGTGTTTTGTTTACTATTCACTGTTACTAGCATCTGCTGCACCTCTTCTTCATTCTGCTAATGGTAGGATCTTACTGAGAGGCAAAATACAGCAGGTTCATCTTGCAAATGGAGGCCTTTAACTAATTATGTATGTAAATAATTTATGAAAGAGTGTTTCTGCCAGCAAAATTCCATCTGGAATGAATCTCTGGAGAGGAATACAGCGAACAGATTCAGTAGATACATCTTTTATTTTCCTTCTGCACTATGCTGTACTCCTGCGGAAATCTTTTCAAAAAGAGGCTGCTATTTTCCCTATGCATTGCTTTGTGTTAACCGTAAGCTGCTAATGTCTTGCAGGTCCGGTCATCCCAGTCAAGTCTCTGGTTTTCCCTGCCTTAATCAGTTAATATTGTTACCCATGGTAATACTACAAGTGGGGTCAAGAACTCCTTTACAAAGGTAATGTGGTCAGTGCCTTTCTTTTCCTAACATTTCTTCCTCGGTCACTTGAAGACATCGTTTCTCTCTGAGCAGCTGACGTCGGTGAGAAGGTTCTTCAGTTCTTCCTGGAGTCATGACAAAAGTAGCTTGCATGTAACCAGCCTCTAGGCTATTTTAGGATAAGGAAACTTCAGTAGGTCCTCGGAAGTAGAAAGAATCTTCAGATACTTGTTGTCATAAAATACTGATGTGGCATATAATCAAAAAGCCATGGAGTTCCTATGCTCACATATGCAGAATGACAGGTGAAAAAGTGGAGCAAGAACTAGTTATTCACTGCAGTTCTCAAATTTCCACACAACCTTTGCTTCAAGAATTTGAAATTATAATTTAGATCTATTGTACCATGAAGGAGAAAGGATTCTTCAAAAGGATTAATATTCATAGTTAGGAGTCTTCTGATATCCAAGTACCATGCAAAGGTACATGTCACTTAGAGAGATGAAAGAATACTTTATTACACATCAAGTCTGACTTTTAAACCGAATTCACTGCCTTTTGTGGGGGGAGGAATAGAAAGTATTTCTGGCAAACACTATATTTTTTATTAGCTTTGGAAGTATCTTTTCATTACAGGATGAAACAATCAAACCAGGCATGTTAAAAATCACCTGTCATGTAATCGAGTTATATTAAGATCAAAGACAGTCAGGTTTAATCTAAAATACATTGGCATTTTGTTTTAAATTAACAATTACCTGCTGGAGAAATCTCAGAACTTCTTTCGAATGACAAAAAAAAGACACAAGATGACAAGTACCCCAAATGCCACACATGTATAGCAAGCTTCTGTTGACCTCGTGGAGAAAGGTGTGTTTCAAGAAACATTCAAGTATGGTTTATTTTCAGAGTTGCCTGAAAAGCAATGAATAGCATCATGTGAAAATATAAATTTGAAAGATTACAGTTTAAAAAGTAATAAATACCTTTGTGAATAAGCAATTAAGAAAATATTTATATTAGGAAAGTTTACTTTCTACAGCTTTAAGATGCTAAGGAAACTAACATTTTAGAAAGATTTGGAGAAAAAAAAAGTGTTATTTGTCCATTATTTATGAAGACAAAATAAACAGCCTTTCATCAAGTTCTGGTAGGACAGAAACTATGCAGACAACAACTGACACTTTATCAACAATCATTTGCCCAGCCTTGGACTGTGGGATATATTCTCTTACAATAAAGGCCCTAGGGCCCCAATTTGCTTGATGTTTCTAAGAAATTGCTTGAAGCAAGGATTAAATCAAACACAAATCCTTGAAGTTGGGCACGTAGTTAAACACTTTGCTTATGAAGGGCCACAGACACTATTCACACTGGTAATAGTAATTGATGAAGCATTGATTAAAGCATCTAGCAGAGCCATTAAATAATTTATATTTTGTTGCACTCCCTTGCCATGAAAAACATAATTGGAGTTTACTCATAGGGCTTATGCACTTTACAGACAGGTAAAAAATCACTAATGAAGATCGTAGACATTTCTAGAAGCTGACACTAGGCAGTGTCCTCCACCTTCAACCAACGTGCATGCTCCTTTTCTCCCTGTGCAGGACATGCTGATCATGCATGATCAATAACTTGGGAGCCCGTGAGAAGGTAGCTGTAGCTCTGATAGCATTGGGGATGGACTGGAAGAAGGCTGTGGTCATAGGTGAGCACTATGGGGAGGGAAAGTAGAGGGAGGGGGTGCAGTTGGGAACAGAGGTGTTCTGGTAGCAGTGCAGGTGAGCAGCTGAAGGGCAGTAGCCCTTTTCAGGGCTTTCCAAAGTTATGTCCCATCCATGCCACAGTTGGATACTTCTCTCTTGTCCTCCTCATCCCAGCCCTGTTCCCTGCCCCCTGTCTCTGTCTCCAGCCTGGGAAGGGGGTATGCTTATTCCCACTTGTTTTTGGCTGCCTGTGAAATAAGGTATCAACACCATTGCTGTTTGAAGATGGGACACTGATCCACATACCAGTTTAATTTTGCTTATTGCAAGAGACATGGTTAAAGCAGATTCTAGTAAGCCCCTACTTATGGTAGTCAGGCAGTGCAAGCTGGAAAATATTCTATGTTAAAACTAGTCGTAGAACTGAGCTGCCATGACCACTGTGGCTGCTGTTTCTTCATCATGCTGTAGCCAGTGAAATGATAGAAACACAGTATGAAAGAATCCTAGGGAATGTGACTCTTTTGCCTGTCATATCAAGTTTCTGACCAGGCTGAGTCTGACATTTACCTTGCACACACTATGCTTACCATGTTCAAGTCTCTGTTACCTGCAAACCAACAGCTGGGTATCCGAATATGCTGGACCATCCGAGAAAGCCCTTAGCCCTTCTGTTCCATTCCCTTTCCATAGGCAATGGACCAGAAATTTTTTATAGACTGGTTCTGTAAAGGCCAGTGGCCAGAAACTGAATTCAGACCAAATTAATTTCCTGTGCCAGGTCAGTTTGGAGAGCAGTATGATGGCTTGCAGCTGAGAACTCAAATAATTTCTCACATTGCTCTATTGATTTATAAAGCCAAGCACCACATGGAACCTGATCATATAACTGAATTATTATCCTCCAGAAATATAGGTAAAATATAGGCAACTATTTTATATTTGGATGAAATACTACACATAAAGGGACATTCTAATTTAATCAGCTTTCTTTTATAAAAAAAGGCAATTTTTATTATTTTTTTTTATTTTTTTAACTACATAATTGTCAGGTTTAATTTTTTTAGATACCTTATATCTCCTACTTGGCTGACAACAGCAAACAAAAGGCACTGATGTTGTGGTCATAAGATGTGCATATTTAAGACAAGAACTGAGAATATAAGTTCCCCCCAAAGAACTAAAAATAAGTTGCATGCTGAAGAAACTTAAAAACCATCTATAAGAGTATAAAAATGCAATAATTTTTAGTTGCCAGCTCCTCTGAGAGTATCACTGATATTTTTTGCCATTTCAAGTTTTTGAAAATTGCATTTTGGTTTTTTTTTGTAATAAAAATTTTAAAGTTTGAATTGTTTCTTTTTCATGCAATTAATTTTATATAGTTTTGATACAGTCATTTCCTTCACCCTATTTGGCTTGTGGTTCTTATTCTAATACAGAAATAATACAATATAAGTGATGCTTTCATTTTAGTTTCCTATCTCAGAGAAAATGTCTTGTGGTTTTGATTAAATGTTGTAAACAGCATGTTGTAAAATACAGTTGTGATGACTCACAGTCCATTTTAACTTGCTCTGTAGTCACCTAAGACATTTTCCTGTTTGCTAAATTTTTATTCCTGAATGTGCCCAAGGCTTGCTTTGTCAAAGCTCACTGAAGCAATCCGCATCTGAAGCCTAAAGCACATTGCCTCCACACCACAGAATTTTTCGTTGCACGTTGTCCATAGGCAGAGCCTGTTTGTACTTTCAGCACTGTCACTTGCCTTCATCCTAGCCAACAGAGTAGGAGAAAAGCCAGTGTTTATGTACTCAGTGCTCTTCCATGAAAACCTATCTCTTTAATATTCTCTGGTTGTCTAAAATATTTTGGTAACCTTTTTCTGTCCACAGAAAAGATTGTTATGTGGAGCAAAAGGTCTGACTCCTATGGAGGATTTTCACTGTGAATGCAATGACAATAAGTCCAGATTTGCAGTGGAATTGATTTCCTGGCAGCTCCTATTGTTCCCAGAACTCTTAATAGCTGGATCAATTATTATCTGTATTGTTAACTCCTTCTTAGACAAGAAGCTTGCTCTTGGTCTGGAACTGAGGTGTGCCACACTACCATGGCAAACTTCACATTCAGCAGGCAGACAGGAGAGCTTTCCTCAGCCTGCAGTAGGTCCTTTGGTGGAGTCTGGGCCAATACATTTGTCAATACAGTTGTATTTCCTCTTAATTCGGTGTATGCTGTCAACATCCTAAGTAATCAGTATGCTTCGTTATTGGTGAAGACACAGGTGTCAATTATGAAAGTAACAGTGATTAATAAACACATTGATGAGGATCTGCTTAGTGTACAAGCTAGTGCTGTGGAGTGGAATCTGGTCTACTTAGAAACGGATGCTTTCACTCTCAGGAAGTAACATTTCAAGGCTGTTGCAGAAAAATCTGAGGATTTCTCAAACATTTTAACAGTCAAGGTGAAGTTTTCCTTTCTTGTCCCTTTCCCAACATGTCCTTGCGTATCCAAATTTCACTTAACAGAGTACTTAAGGAGCTTAAATGCTGTGTTGAATTTGATATGCTACAAATATAAGACAAAAGTGGAAAGAATATAGAGAGTATTTTAAATAACTGGGAGGGAGGAGTGTAGAATGCAGAATGATCATTAATTATTTCGGAAGGTTATAGTATTAAAGCAATGTGTTTTTTTAAAACTGGTTAGAGGTACTTGTGACATAAGTGACAGACACCAGATGGCTCCACCTCATTAGAAATCAGACTCCCAGAGTTTGAGCAAGAGGTAAGGTGGACCTGAGGGAAGGGACTGTGATCAACCCTCTACCTTGGAAATAGAGTGGAATGGGCTTATAAAATTGATTTAGCAAGTTTGCACTTTGTTTGACATACTTCAAATTAGAGCCTGGGGGATATAAAAAAATGAAGCTTTGAAATTAAGTAAAGAAAGTAATTTGATGGCTGAACAGGAGAAGAAACTCAATAAGGGAGCAGTCTGAAACTACAGGAAGTATGCAAATTCCTGGTTTAAGAGCCAGGCTGGACCTACTTGACCTACTTGACCTACTTAATATTCCTTGACGCATAAAGGTTCTCCTGAGTTTAATTAGTATTATTAATTTAGCTTTTATGGATCTGAAGACACCTTCTGAATGTGAAGTACTCTTGTGTGATTCTGTTGACTCCCAAGGAAAACAGTACATAATAAGAAAAACAATGAAATGTAAACAACTATTTTGATTATAAGGATGCTGGGGAGGGACCCTTCATTAAGGACTGTAGAGAGAGGACAAGGAGTAATGGGTTAAAACTTAAACAAGGCAAGTTTAGAGTAGCTATTAGGAAGAAGTTCTTTACTGTAAGGGTGGTGAGACACTGAAATGGGTTGCCCAAGGAAGTTGTGAATGCTCCATCACTGGCGGTGTTCAAGGCCAGGTTGGACAGAGCCTTGGGTGGCATAGTTTAGTGGGAGGTGTCCCTGCCCATGGGAGGGGGGCTGGAACTAGATGATCTTAAGGTCCTTCCAACCCTAGCTATTCTATGATTCTATGATTCTGTGCTGCAACAAAAGATCAGCTTTTTCTATATGTTCTGATGTTAGGGACTAAACCAAACATTTGGCTATGTACCTTGTATCTACTGTGTTTGTTTCTCCTCATAATGCAAACAAAGTACAGAAGGGCAGCTTTTACAGCCCATTTTGTTATCACTGTGGTATATTCAGTGGCTTCTTAACACACAGATATTGAAAACCTAGGGAACTACATCAATCAAGGCATTAGACTTGATAAAAGGGCCTTCCACTGTTCGTGAAAGGAATGAACAGTTCCAAGGAAACATTGTATCTACAAATACAAGGATGCCTCTTGGCTGAATGACTGAGTAGAGGGATGGAAGACATGTACAGAAGAACAGATTAAATACAAATCGAGTGTCAATATTTCACAAGTGGTGAAATTCTAGATGATGAGTTCATACCTTCTGATTTATTAGCACTAAACACCTGCAGAGGAACTACACTAAGCATCTTATTAAAAATTTCCTCCTCAAAAGATGAGTAATTATTTCTTTGGAGCAGTGCATGGCAGAGAAAATATCCTTATCTCAGAGCAGTGAGATAGTATCCAAGCTAAAGGAAAAAGCAACTAGAGAAATCAACTGGACCATTAAATTGAGTAATTTTGTTTTCCCTTACTTGGATCAGCTGTCAGTCCTCCCAAAATGCCCCTGCTCACCGTCACCCAGGGAGCTTACTTATAAACCTACATTTCCTGTCCTGAGGACGGTGGCTAAGATCTCAAAGTATGTGCATGAATGAGTTTATTGTGCTGAAAGTCCTATGTACTCAGACAATAAATACAAAACCAAAAATGATTGATGTAGAAAAGTGACCGCCTATAACAGTTTCCGCGTATACGTATATGAATGAGATGCTGTGGTATTTCACTCTCAATTAGGACTAGTAATAAAACTAGAATGAAGGCTGTTGCATTCAGAGATATTCCACTGGAAATTGCATGTACCTGAGTTTACTCTAGCAGTCAGTTGACAGTTGCATGTACTAATTAATAAGAAATGTAGTTTATTTTAATAATGTCTGTTACTTTTTCATGAGCTGCCACATTTGTGCAGGGGTTGCCTCTGCTCCCAGTTTGGCTCTGCATGAGAAGCCCCACTCTTGCTGCCTTGGCAATTTCTTTGTTATTCCCAGTGGCTGGGTTTATTTTGCCCTTTCAGTGCCTTGTGGGTGAGTTGAATTTACAATAAATAATACTGTACTAGGCAGCTTGCTAACTTAGTATCTACAGCAACTTTTCTATTACTAGGGTGATTTCTATTATTATCTGCGACTGGGCTAGCTTTATCAATTGGTAGAAGAATAACCAAGTGTTTTTTTGTTGTTGTTTTTTTTTTTTTTTTTTTTTTTTTTTTTAAATATTACAGTTATATAATGCCCTCTCTCTCTCTTTTTTCTTTTTCTGTTTTCTTCTGAGCACTGTCATATGGTTAAAGTCAGGAAATTAATTTTATGTGCTTTTAATACTAACATGCCTATATAAAGATAAAATTCCCCAGCAGACTATTTTGAAATATCAGAGCTTTCACTGAATTCCCCTTCACAAATACATTTGATAATGCTCTAACATGTTAGTTTTTCATCCTGAAAGTAAGCAGGCAAAGTATATTTATATTCTTTAATACTGATGTCAGAAACTGAAATAATAAATGATCATAATTTTGACAGACACACTATGAGAAAAGATCTACCAAGCAACCTGCCTGCATATGCAACTATATTGACCTTAAGTGAATTCATGGTTGCCCGTGACAGGAGAAGCAATCACTGTATGTTTCAATAGTTCAGATTTAGATCCAGTATTCTTTAAGTTGGCTTTTAAAGCTGATGCTTTTGTTTGAGACCTGAAGGACATGTGTTATTTCAAATTCCTCCTAAACACAACACTGCAACAGAAGCACCCATTCCTTGTTTAAGTATTATTGCAACAGTCTTCAGAAATCTGCTGAAAACTCCAGCCAGATTCCTACCAACTGCAGTGAACTTTGCATTTTTTTAGGAGAAATTTCAACTTCAAATTCTTACATCGAAAATAATAAATATGCAGTTGGCTCTCATAAAGATGAGTAGCTGGTTATGGACTTATGTGTGTTCTAGAATTCAGCAGCTGGGAGGGAAAACAGTGGCCTTCTGTACTTCCTAACACAGAAAGGAAACCTGAAAAGATGACTGAAAAAAGAAATAGATCAGTGTGTAGCACAAAATTTATATAAATGACACTCCCCAGAAGAATGTGTGAACAGGCAGATGCTGTAGAGGGTAGCTCCGTTGGACTGCTTATTGCAGAATAAATGATAGCAAAAAAAAGTAATACAGCTCAATGACATAGGTCGTTGACTTCTCTGCTGGGAATGATTAAAGCAGCACTTAGCTTTCCTGGTCTACTCTCCAGGGTGCTGAAAAAGATCGCATCTACACAAATCTGCTTACCTGCTCACAGAAAGAATGATGTCATGCAAATGTACAAAGGTTTCTGACTCCCAGCATCAGGAATAACAGCAGCTTTTTGGATTTCAGGAAATAATGAGTAGCACAATGGAAGATAAAACAAACAAGTCCATCAGGCCATCTCTGATTTGTATTGTATTGAGATATACTAATGAAACAGGGCACTAGAATCTTCTTATGCATGGGTAAGGAAGCAAAACTGCTGCTACTCAAAACATGAAAAATCTGTCTATAAAAGTAACATACGAGATAATAACAGAAATGTTGGAGGTGTCTCTATAGATATCTCAACTCTAGCAGGAAGCATTATTAGGGCTTGTTTTGCAGTAGATACATAAGCAGTGTATGCTGTATTTAATTGAACATTGTTTCTACCAATGCTGTAAAAATACAGTATAATTATCAATAATTCTGAGGGGGCTGTACCTCTTCAGGCAAGGGAAAGTTCTAAGACATCATTCAGCTGCTCTATGAAATAATTTCCAGTAACAAGATTCTGTAGGACTAGGAACTAAATTAAACTCCAGGCCTGATAAAATTTTTGTACAGGCAGATTTTGGATTAAGAATCACGCTACCTTTTTTTTTTTTTTAGGATATCCAATAATTTCACTTTTCTCTGTTGTGACTGGGGGCACAAAAAGTCACGTTTTTTCTCACAGTCTGACTTTGTTAAGGAATACTACTAACTTCTGTTACGCAACAGAACTACATTTTCACAGAAGCCCTAAGTGAAATTCTATGGGTCTATAAACATGTATACCTATGCATCTCAAATGCCCTTAAGAAATCAGTCAAACTTTTTATAACTGGGGAGGATACTTTAAAAACCACTGAAGGCAGATTTTTCACAGGAGACATCCAAAGGCTGTCTTATCCCTTTCCTGTGGGATCAGAAAATTGAATGGTGTTGCTTTAAGGAAATATGAAAAATCAATTTGTGTGCTACAGTTAAAACCCCAACTAATTATTCCTTTTGATAGCACATTAAGATAATTTTTCTAAGAAATATATCTTGCTTTTGCAATTTCCGTAATGGTACAAGGCAAAAATAGTAGCCAGCTGGCAAGTAGCCTCATCAAGGCATGGTAATTGTTGAATGTAAGGAGATAAGCAATAAGCATGAGTTAAATTTAGACAATATGAGTTATATACTGTGGGGCAGGAATTAAAGTTTCTTGTACACAAAGATTTTTGCTGCCATTGCAACTTAAGCTGTGAAAATGCAAATTTTTCTACATTTGAATAGTATTAAGTTAGAGGGATGATATCTATACCTAGGTTTCTTCAGTATTGATCTTTGTAATTCTGCAGTGGGCTAACTTTTAAAACCAAAAGTAAGCCTCCTCAGTGCAAGAAATGTTTTTGTTGGAGCAATTAGAACCATAGGATGAGATGAGTTAAAACCCACGCATCTACCAAGGAGTTCTGTTTCTGCACAGGACTACCTATTTCTTATAATCACTAGTGAAAATTCACCACTGCAGGAACCTTCTATTTAATCTTTCTAGCACAGAGGTTCAGTCTGAAACTGAAAAAGTCAGTGATCTTGCTGCCTATGTGGTAGAGCTGATATTTCATAAGCAAACTCTGAGTCCTTTTAAAGTTTTTATCATCTAGACTCCCTCAAATGGTCTGGATAGTCATATCAAAGTGGTGAGAAAACTAACATTTTAGTAAAGTTGAGTTACATTAAAAAAACATTTTTGTTATGGAATATTGCTTTTGCTATGCGAAGTTGTGTGCAATGAAAATTTGTATAAAATGCAACTGTCTTCTTCAGAAGTGTTGTGTTTATTTGGCCTCACACAGAAAGTGTGGTCCTTTATGACTTAACAACGTGGCTATAATTGTCTCAGTTCTTGTGTTCAGAGGTGCATGGCTACAATTCATCTACCTGTAGGCAGGAAAACAGTCATAGGTACTGGCTGCTTTATTTGAGTACAGTGTTAGAGATATCTCTACCCTACTCTTTGAAGTGGAGACGCTCTTCCCAGGGATAATGAATGCAATTCAACCAGATGGAAGATGTGAACCAACAGAAATTACCTTTTCCACATACATATGCCTGGGAAATTAAGACTCTTTCCTTAATGGGTGGGTGGAAAGAACAGAGAAACTTCCACTAAGTGTGGGCAAAGTGACTTCAGGGAGAGGTAAAAATGAAGGATGGAAATGAAGCCTACTAGGTGTGGGTTTTTTTGAGACAGATCAAGAACTGTTGACTTTCTTCTACTTAACCTAACCTCTTCCAGCTCAACTTCATTCAGAAGTGCAGTGTACTGTTGCTGTTAGTTCAATCTATAAATCTTTAGGGTAACATACAAGTAGTTCCAGAATTCACTGCTGTCAGCCCCAGCAAGTGTGCAGGGCAGTTGTAGTCTGTGAAACAAAATGAATTACCAATACATTACCTTCAGCTGCAGTGGAGGGGTAGTAGTTTACCTTCTAGCTAATTGATAGCCCCTGAGATGACAGCCAAATAAGTCCACAACAGAAGTGCATGACACTTCATTGCTGTTGGGCTGATTCAAAGAGCTCAGTTATGTTGCAGTAAGACTAATGCTGAATTCTAATGACTGCTGTATAATAAAGGTATATTTTGATTAGCTCTGTCACATACTTTTCTTCCAATATATTTGGTCTAATAAAAGAGGTTATTGGTCTAAAGAAAATGAATAATTTGGAGCAAACTTTCCTTGAATCCTGTGGACCTTGGATGCATTTCCTCTCTCTCATGGAAAGGATGAAGTACGTCAGAAGGAGGTCAAGCCTGTTTGCTAACTAACAGTATCCATGCACTTTTTCACCTAGTTTGTAATTGATTTATTTTGCATCTGGGATGATATAAAACATGTATAGTGAATTACCACATCTCAGCTGACTGGGATGTAAATCTAGTTTTTATTCATATGGTATGCTGCTGGTGCAAAATTAGCAGCTAGAACAACTACAGAAAAGCATTATTTGTGAAAATTCATAGCTGTAGTACTATGACTGGGTTTCAATCAGATTCTGCTGGTGTAACCCTACGTGACTTTTCATACATTCATCCACCTGAGTTCTTAGCTTCCTGTTTGTCAGGCTTTCTTGAAGCACCAGTTCACCAGATTCCTCAGCTCCACCACTTTACATTACATATCCTCATCTGTTTTCCTAGGTTGAAATGAAAACAACTTGTAATTAGTGTTAAAATAAAATTCCTTTCATAAGCCAGCCACACAATTGAAAACACAATACTTAATTTTATAGAGAAATAACCTAATTTGTACCTTTTGTCAAAATACAACGCTATGGGAAGTGATACATTTCAGCCCAGAAATGAGCTTTCTAGAAAAACAATGCAGAAAAGAAGGACAAAACAAACTTTTTAGTGGGTAGATTTAAAATGTTATTTCATGACAATTTCTATTCCATAAATTTCTTATCTGGTAAAGCATTTTGCATCTGCTTAATTTTAAGTAAAGCTATTGGTGTTCTTGGAATTAAGGGTAAGCAGAAGACTTTGTAAGGTATTTTAGACTATAGTTTAGGGATCTTCAAAGTATCTATAGGAAGCTGCAGGATATTTTTAGTATCCGCAAACCTTTTATGGATAAGAATGCACTAATACAGCTTAACTGAATTTTAATATGTGTAACTGAATAACACCTAGTCTTTAAAAATTCATTAAAACAGCAAGAAACCTGAATGGTAATTATAATTTGGCATTAGTTCTGTCTCTGCATCCTTATCAAGTGCTTTATTCCCTACTTCTCTGTACTTTCTGCCAAGCAGGGAGAACTTACACTCTCTGAGCAGCAGAAGCATTAGTTTCTGGTTTGACAGACAGCCTCTCTAGTATTTATTGCAAACATACTTCATTGAGGAGGGAATAACAAATTCAAGTCAGGGAAATTATGGATTGATCTCCAATCTCTAATTCTATATTGGTAAAGCATAACACTGACATATAAAAACTCATAAATCTTCAGGCATTTTTTTAACATTGTATAGAGCACAACCTCCCCTCTAAGAGGCAATCACAGTAAAGAAATATAGAAATTCACTAGAGCATACAAATGGCTTAAGAAAATAGTTATAGAATGGAAAAACTGTGAACAGATTCTTCTGCATCTGCGTTTATATTAAAGTGCTGTAAATAAATGCGGGATACACCAGTTCAAATATGACACTTTGGCAGCATATAGACCACTAATTTTAAATCAGGTTTACCTGACATTGCAAGTTGTCAGTCACTGCTGAGCTGTCACAGAGGGAGGGCAATTAAATAAATCTGTAGATCTGATTTTCCATCAGGTCAAAAGTTAAAATAAAGAGGGGGAACTTTATTAAGCCATTTTTTAAAAAACAGTGAGATAGAAGATGCTGAATTAATCCATTTGTAGACTTTGAAAATCTCTGGGATCAGAAAATCCTGTTTCTGAAGGGGAATAAACAGCCCCTCTGATGCCAGTGCAAAGAATTTGCTTTCCTCCAAACTTTGAATGTCATGACAGTCTTTTGAGAACCAAGTGCATAAAGTTTACCTATACCAAAAGGCAGCATATGTAGCTCTGCCTCAGCACTTTGTGCCTATTGCCATGTTACTTTTGGCTGTTTCAGTGCTTAGAAAGCTTGATGAGCATTGACTCTTGCACTATGAGTTGGTTGTGCCCTGCTCCAGCACCCTGCCAGGTGCAGCAGGTTTGGGCTACCTCCTTGGATTCATTTTTGCTACCTGTACACAGTACCATGCCAAAGTAGGTGTTAGTTGCTGCACCTTTAAAGCTACCTTGGATACATCTTCATTAAATGGTGGTCACAGTGCCTGGAATTCATTCTTGACCAGACACTGATGCCTGCACCTGAGCTAACCAGTTGGCCCTGCCTAGGCGATTGATCTCCACTATAGTCAGTGGAGGAAAATTGTGTAGTTTTGGAGCACAATTTATCTTATGCTAAAGCAGGCACTGGAAATAGGTGAGATGAATCACATGCTGTGAGTGCCTCTCTCAGTCTGCCTATTAAACCAGCGTAGGTGTGAGAGCCGACCCTGAAGACTTTTTGAAGCAGGTGAGATGAATATTCTCTCTCAGGCTGCAGATCGAATGTGCTTGGGATGGAAGAGTACTTCTTGAAAGCTGTGAGTGGATAGGCCTCTTACTGTTTTCAGGACCAGGGAAGGACCCTGTTGTGCTTGTACTAAGGAAGTTAGTTTTTCTCAGTGAGAAAAGCACAAGGTTGTTTGTTAGAATGTCTAACCAGTACTGCATCAAATGCACTGACACTGAGAACTGAGGAGACATCGCTGAAGGTACAGAGCAGTTCAAGTCACAATAACTCTCTTATACTCCTCCAATCTCATTAATCGACATGTAAGTGTTAAACAGTTATATATAGTCTAGTATAGGATGAACAGAAAGAAAAAAGAGTAGTTATGTCAAAGAAAAGAGGAGCTTTATGTTTAACTTTGTTATGCAACTTTTTATACCTTTTTCTGATGCCTTCTTAGACCTGTACAGGCTAAATATAAATCACTTCTTCCTCACTGCTTCTCCTGGCTGCCAAGACATTTTCCTCTGTTTTCTGTTATGTATTCATAGACAAGCACATGAATGTACTGTTCTGATTTTAACTACTTAATCCACATGTCAACCAGGCAAGAATTATCCCCATTTGCAAAGGAAGCTGAGGCAACATGAATAATAGGCAAATCTGTGCACAGTATTTATTCTACTTTTGACAACTTCAATAAAAGTAGATGTTGTCTAATGTAAAAATTGCAGACAGCACAATGTTATATGAAGAAATCTTTATTTGTATTAAATTGGCTTCTTTTTTAGAAAGATGCTTATGCATATCTTTTGAGCTTAGTTATTTAAAGCAGAAGGATATAAGTTTCAGTGGAAATATTTTCATGTAAAAATGCAAAGTAGAAAGTTAAATTCCAGATCTCAGCAAATGAGAAATGCACTATCCAGTTCATATTTTCAGCTGTAAAAAAATCAGAATTGACTGAACACTTTCTAAAAAAATACTTATTCTGTTTTTACTTGCTCAGGAAGCAGTGTGAATTAGAGTTATTCCTAGTGACTTCAAGAAGCCTTGTGAAATGGTGTATTTTGGAGACGTTATGCCTCATGTTTTCTTTCCAGGCAAAAAACCACAGGAAGATAAGTAAGAAACTGGGGACGTGAATCAAGCATAATCTGAGATTAGGGCATCTTTCACTGCTTAACCGTGTTGAGGGGAAAGACAGTAACACATGAGAATTATTTTTTGGTGCTAAAAAATATATCTCTTCAACATTTCTTTATAGTGGTAAATATTTCTGGGCCTTCAAGTCTGCTAAGTATCTTTGAATTTCAGCTGGCTTTGGTGTACACAAAGGATTAACTTTAATAAATTTCCTACAGTGCAATTCCTGCCAAAACCTGCCAGGTTGCTCCTCAGCTCAAGAGCATGTTTTGCTTTGTGTAAAAGCAGGAGGATTCCTGTTTCCTGTTGCTGAGTGAGGCATCCCAGCTGTGATTCCAAGAGCCTGTAATTCCACATCCAAACCCATGTGTCTGTGCTGTACTGACCCTGCACTTGGTAACAGCATGTCTGTCTCACCGATACTTTAATACCCTAATTTGCCTCAAAGGAATAATGCTGCCATTTCTCCAAAGAAACCTCATTTTTCTGTCTCTCTCTCTTCCCACCAGTGACCACTTTCCCAGCAGTCAGCCATTTCCGGGGACCTGTAGCATCTATTATCACTACCTGGATTTCCATGTGTTTGAAATTAAATTGTCCTGGAGGATTGTTTACAGAAAAGCTGAACATTATGGTTTGTATTCAATAGTCCAGTTTCTGCTTCTCTCATACTTTTCCAGCCTCCTCTCTCTATATAGTTTGTTGCAGTTAAAAAGATAATGGAACAAAACTGTCTTTACCTGGTTGGTTTTGAGCTGCTTGCTTCAAATAGACCAAGCACGGGAGAAAAGTAATAAAGAGCATGAGTTGACTTTTTGTTGTTATTTTCATAAAATTGACAGTGATATGGAAAATTGCGAATTTCTATTTCTCAGAATCAGTAATTCTTTCAAGGTTTTATACAAAAGTGATGAAATAAGTTGTTACACAAGAATAAAAAATGACTGGTGGTTCTCAAAAAAAACCCATTTTCGTTTGACTTTTACTTGTGTTTAATTCAAAGGAGATTATTTTAAGTTATAACATGCCATGTTTGTCATATATATTTATAGTGATTAATCTTAGAATGTTTTGAGAATTTCTGAGAAATTCTGTCTGTGTTCAGATGCAAGGTATCACACCTCTAAATTTTAATCTGCATCTCTGTACATCACCATATGTACTCTTTGCTAGAGTAACAGAAGCAAACACCAAGTGGTCTCTCTTTTATCAGCGGAACCTTTGGTGACCTGCATTCAACATCAGCATTTAAGTTCTAAAGACTTCCTGGAGGAGATTTTAAAAAAACTTTAGACTAGCTCTTATCCATTTACACTGAAAACATGACATATGTCATGGGAACACAGCTCTGCAAATGTGCTTAAAAAATTATTTGATTTTTCTCCTTTTAGCTTTCCTCAGCTGTAAAACTGAATATCTTCATTACCACATGGCTAGTTCCACGAAGACAGCCACAAAGATTTCTTAAAAATAGCATAAAAGAGCTTGCTATATACTAAAATAATCAAAATATTCAGTCTCTTTCATCTTGGTACTTTGCTGGACAAAAGTGATTGATGAGTCTCATTGGGAAACCAAGAAAATCACATCCACAGCAGTTTAAGGGAGCCATTTGAGATTTTACAGTTCTATGAGATAACAGTTTTTAAATGCAGATACTTCAAAAAATTATAAAAGGAGTAACTGGTTCAGAATAGAACCTTGTTCTCTTACATCTTGATTCAGTGTAATGGTTCAGGAAAATTTCAGCACTTTTCATGAGAGAAGTGGGAAACATCTTTGTATATTAAATAAAATACCAAATTGGTCGAGGGTTTGGAATTGCAGTAAGCTGCAGTGGAGGGTCAATGAGCAGAGGGCAGTAAGGACGTGCTTAATGTTAATGAGTTTACCCAGTTTTTTGTAATCTTTATCCTTTCACATCTCGATAAAGACCAGAAAACCCCCAAATAAAAACCATGCATTTCCTAGTAAAACTGAGAATTGCTTCAAAAAGCCCAAGTTACAACGTCAAGTTGAAAATAGGACTTAAAATCTTTTTAAAGGAGTGTGTTGATTTTTCACTGTATCGAATTAATAACCTCTAGGCTCTTTTGAAAATATTGAAGACTGTCTTGGGTTTTGTTAACTTCATGTATTCACAGTGAGCAGCCTTGATGTTGTAACCCAAAATCATTCAAATCTCATTTGACTGCCTGACTGAAATAATTCAGATGGATAGATGCTTCAGATCTTTCCTGAAGGGACTACTGTGGGTTACATCCAGGACTGAACCAGCGGTGATATTGCATCCACATGAAAGATCGTCCCTGGCGGCTAGGCTGAAAGTCACTAAGGGCAATCAGGAGAACGAAAGCAGAGGAAAACAGTTTTTTCTGTAGCTTTCTCTGACAGGGCTGAGCATGTACCTTCTGTAATATTGCTGTGTTCTTAAGAGAAATATTGCCTTTCTATTCACAGCAAAATCATGTTTTTCATTTTTTGAAGGGGACTTTGAGAATCAAAGTAATTTGGTCTAACAGAAGATTTTAAATGACACAGTGAAAATTTAGTACCTGCTGCAATACCTGGGAAAAAAAGCCACATCATTTGTGCATCTGGCAGTCTCCTTTGAAGAGAAGCTACAGTACATGTCTAGAATGAGGGAAATAAAAGTATGAAATACCACATTCAGAACTGATATGAAAGAAATAGCTTGATAAGTGACTTCTGGTGTTCAGCGTTTTGCTAAGAGTCATAGCCTATGGCTGCTTATAAGAAAAATGTCATTTAAAACATCAACCAGTTCAAGAGGTGAGCTGTGAACACCAGTGTACTTGCTTGAATGGTTGTATTGCCATGTCAAAGGGGTAAAGGAATTCGGTGGCTTCTTTGAATGTCAAGATTTTTCTGAGAAAAAAAATAATATGGGAGTGTAATTGCATGATAAAACCACTGCCTGGAACAAATTTGGATGAACCGTGCTTCCTTAGAGTATAAGCTGGTGTGAAGTGTTTTAGAAATATTAGACCAGAAGTTTGCTGGTGTTGATAGCATTGGTTATTTCTGAACGTTATCAGATTCCAAACTGTGCCATATCTTACACTGTGGGACAGAGCAAGGTTGCTGGGCAGCCTGGAAATTTGTTTTATGAATGTGCACATCACAGGATCATCTGGGTGTGTCATTTTCAAAGGAAACAGCAAATTAACAAACTCCAGATCCGTCAGAGAGATTGAAATCCCAATGCTCCTTCACCCTTATTTATTTGAAGAGAGGGTGAATTTTAGTTAGCATTGAGGGTGATACAGCACTGAGCATTTGCTTTCTGAGCGAATTACACCCTGGAATGAAAAAAAACCTCTCCCCCTCATAAATATAGTCTTAAAATGAAATTTCAAAAATAACAAGAAGAGTGCAAGATGGAGAAACCCTGCTAGGTGGGTAAGCACAAACAAACTGTAAGGGGAACTTTGAGCCATCCCTAACACTTGTTACTCACAGTGTGATGGTGTGAATGCAGTTCAGCAGTGGTTCTGGCAGCGGTGATATTTCTGGCAGGCAGGCATTCTCCTCTTCAACTCTAACTGGTTTTGCACCCGGGGCAGCTCTCATGGGTTTTGTCTGGGGTGGATTTCAGCATAAAATTTTCTAGTAATTTTCTAATTGTGTGCATGTACACATGTGTGTGTATCTACCAAAGAACTCAACAGAGGCTTGAAATAATGGAACTGAACAAAATGAGACAAATATAGGTTGCCCAGGTAACATATTTATTTGTTACATATAGGAAAACAGGAAAAAGCAAAGTTTCCAGAGAAGTGTCCTTCACATAAAGGGCTATTTTTTACACTTTAATGAGGCATTTGGGAACTTCAGTGTGCTTGTAGCACATACTTAGTGTAGGAATAGTGCAAAGAGCAGAGCCTGAAGTACAGACTAGAGCTTGAAGTGTTCAAGCTTGCTACCCCCTTTGTTGCAGTATTTCCATGGCAACTGGGTGATATAAAATGATTCTCGCTAAATATATTGCTTGTGCTGTTTTCTTGCTCTATATTTTTCTCTTCTAGTTATCAATTACTATAAAAATAGTAATGACATTTTATTTATTTACACTTATGCAAGTGACTTTGTATTTGTTTTGTTATTATTAGTGGCATCAATTTTGACTGCTCGTATTACCAGAGAAGATAGAAAAGTAAATGATGAGTCACTGTGGTGAAACGTACACTCTGCCAATGAAAAAAAATCAAGGTAAATATGTATGTCAGTAAGCATCAGGCACAGATATTTTTCTTCACAGAGATTTCCTTTTCATCCCCAATCCACCATTTGCTGTTAGCTGTCCTATATGATCCTAGCTTAGCTTTTATTCAGATACAGCAAGACAAATCATATGTAGCAGGGATTTTCCCCTTTCAGTGCTCTGCATTGCATGTGAGAGCCTGGATGCTTCTAGTAAACAGTGGCAGTGTAAGCCAGAAATGACACGTCAACCAAAGTTCAAGGAGTGCCTTTCAGTTGTGCTCTTTATCTGCTAATGAAAGAGCTCCACTGGTGTGTCAAGGGTTAACTAGGTTAGCTAATGAACCACCACTGCTCAGCCAGGAAGCATCCAAACATGCTCAACTGTCAGACACCACCACGTGGTGAATAAAAACTATTTAACAAATTAAAAAGAAGGCTTGATTGCAGCTGGAGTGCCACTCTGTAATGGGTGGCAGACAAACCCACCACAGGCATGAGACATGGCTCTTCTTTCTCTCATGCAAATCATCAGTGCTGTGCATGACACAACTAGGCTGATATACAGAGATTAGTTGCAGGGCCCATCACCTGCCTTTCTGCTTCATATCATTGAATCTGTGATGCCGGCGACAAATTTCTTTCCTGCTTTGCATACAAAGGAGATGACATACATAAGTCACTACCTGGCTGGGAATGATCATACTACTAACAACAACAAAATAAGACCACACACCTGTCAGTTCAAAGACAAAATCTGGGTCCTTCTAGTACCAACAGTCAAAGTCTTTCTGCAGCCAGAAAGAAAAGGTTCAAAGTTTCACAAACTATGAAGTGGAAGGCAATAGCATCAGAAATTTGGGCAGCACTGTTCTACTGTGACTAGGTATCCTGGCCCTTCATTTGTTTGAACAAGTAACTGGAAATTTATCAAGTCTGTGCCAAAAAAGAATATGCATTCTACTGGAAGAAACTCTGTGTGTATAAATTATCACGATTTTTAAAAATTCATGTAGAAGTGGAAAAATAATGAAAAATTAGACAAAATTGCATAGAATATGACTCCTAGAAAGATGAAAAAGGACCCTTCAATTTCATACCCCACACTGTATTAATTAATAATGCAGCAAATAGTGACAAACGATGTCCTGAAGATTTGATTATAAGATGATGAGAAGGTCCCAAAAATCTTTCCAGAGATTTCTTCAGCTTCGAGTAGGGCCTAGATATTTAGAGAGCATGGCAGAAAAACTCAAAGGGAAAACATCAGGTAATGCCTTAGTATTCATTATTCTTTTTGATTGAGTCCCCTGCCATCCATTCTTCTGCAAGAGCATAACACCATAATGCAGATAGATAATAAATCATCTATTACCAATAATTAAGAATTGAAGTTGCAATTAACATTTGTGAATAATATCCAGACTCAGAAATTGAACTGGTTTTGTCAATCTATTGGATAAATAAAAAGAAACAATGCTTTTGAGAAAAAACAGCATTAAAATGAGGACTGGTTCGTGAATGATTCAAGAAAAGTAGCTCAAGAAAATTATTCCCATCCTTCAGTCATGCTTGACATTTGTAGGAGAAATTATGTTTGACCAAGGTGTTGGACCTATACCTTTGTTCTGGTTTAGACGTTTTGATTGAATGTATTCCCTTACTTTTTAAAATGCTAGAAAACTAATATTCATGTTTGCCTCCAGGGCTCTTCAGGAATGACATTTGCTTTTTCAGGGGCCTCTTGAGACTCTATCCCATACCTTGAGCAGAGTACTTTTCTAGTAGGTTTGAACGGAAATGAGCTGTGCTACTTTCACAGTGCTCAAACCTGAAGTTCTTAGTATGTCATCATATCAAGTCAAGCTCTTCAGTAGCTGTCATGTGTGGTGAAATGTTTAGCTTTTTCTCAATGTGCAACCGGGGTCTGTCAGACAACTCACTTCGTTCAACCACTGAAGCACTCTGTTCGCTTAAATACTGAAATGTAAGTGAATATAAGCAGAAAATGAGTGTTCATGATCACTGTGGAAATACAAAGTATGTTGTAAAATTTGTCAAGATTACTTTACCATACGTGCCTGATCCAGTAATATACTTCAGAACATAATCCAGTAGTGCCCATGCCAAGTGATCAATACAGGCTTAAAGTTAGCCAGGCAAATGCTTGTATAAATGCACATAAAATCTAAAAAATATACCAAATAAAAGTATCAATAGACATGAATGCCGTAAAAGTCAGTGTCCATTAGCAGAAATAAAATCTTGCAGACAACTGACTTAATTAAAAACATTAATAAGTTTATTAGGGTAATCAAATGTATTTTTATGCCTGTTGCCTTAATTTAAAGGATAATAAACCCACAATTATATTGTTGGAAAGGAAAATACATAAATTAATGTCCTGCAATGAATGCCAGCAATGATCAATGATAGCGATAAGAGATCTGAAAGCTTGGGGTAACCTTTGCTCTAACAAAGGGAGCTGCGTGCACAGTCTTGCTTCCACCATGTCCTACAGATTTTTCAAGAATATAAAGTGAGCCTTTACTTACTCGCTTTGTTCTACTCTCATGCTTGGCTTCCTAATATAAGATTTACTTACTGTGCTAGGGTCCTAAAAGGCTTAGAGAGTGCATTCAAGTGAAGAAGAGCTAGCGAGGAATGTGGTCTTAGGGATAAAATAGGACCCTGCTGTGGCAGTTTCTAGACTCTGTGAAGTTGGGACTTTCTACAGTATATCATCACTCCAGACTCTCCTCATGTATAAAGGAGGTATTGCAGCCCCATACCAGCTCTGGGTAACAGAAGGAAGCCCTTCAGGGTGATTCCCTTGCTGTCCTCTGCTGCTGGAACAGCAAAAATCAGCCAAAGCTGATGAATTGTGCCTTTAAGTGTACTGCTAGTTTTGGTGTCAGTGGCATCCGCCTGATCAGACTTTCACACAACAGATTGCTGCTTTGTGAGTCTCTAAAGTACATAGAATCTTAGGAGCAGTACTAACCAAATTACCAGAAAACGACTGATAAAAGTGATTTTTACTGTAAGTGGCTGATATTACATGTGTTTCATTATCAAAACAAAGAGTAATTTATCCTATTTTCTGTTAGTCAGAACAATCTAGGACAATTGCTTTCGACAAACATTAGTGTTTCTAAACACAATTATGTACTACACAACTATAGTGAATTTTCAACAAATACTGATTGAGCAGGACTGAAGACTTCACATCCATGGAGTAAATTCCATGCCAGTATGATCTTTACTTCCACAAATTGACTATATGGTGAAAGAGGTACAGTAAGGAGTACAAATCTTCTAAACAGGAACTCAGCATTTTTTAATCAAGCATGTGCAACAATAATATCTTGCAGAGAAGTGATGTTGGGTTCTCCACCGTGTCAAGGGAGATGAGAGAGATTTTTCCAGCTGTCAGCAGGGCCTACAAAAACGTGTTGATGCATGACTGGGAGTTCTCTCATCTTTAGTAACCTAAAGCTTAAGCTTTAATATATCAGTCCATGGAAAAGAGAGAGAGATGTTTTTCCTGAGTGATTCATGCTACCTGAGGACAAGTAGGATGAATTGCCCTTGGATGTGCTTCTCTTCCTCCTTGGCTACCTATGGAACCTTAAATGATAAATATAGGTCAGCTACCTGTCTTTTAGGTGCCTAACTACACTGCTGTGCAATCAGGACCATAGCAATCATTCTGAGATGGCTCTTTCAGACTTAAATCACTCTCTGACTAAGATTGGAACTGGTTTATTTATTTAATCATTTAATATTATTATAATTTAGCAGCAAAGGCCATATATTTGTAAGTAAAGTTTAATAGCATGGTGTTTGTGCCTTTTCATTTAAAGTATTGCCAAAACTTCAGTTAATGAAATAGTAACTCAGCAACATTTGTCGAACTTCAGCTCATATAAAAGCTGTATGAGCAGTGTGACAGGTCTGTTAAAAAGTGCCAGATGGAATCATTATTGTATTGTTACCGTTATCCACCCCCCATGCTCCAGTTTAAAGGCATTTTAAGATTATTTAGGCCAAGCAAATAAAAAATAGGAGTTGACCTCCATGAAAAATTTGGTTGCATTCATTAATAGCATGTTTTTAAAGAACTAAAATTAAAATAATCATGTTGAATGAAAAAATGGGCATTTTCTCTCTTGTCTTTTCCCTCAGTTATAATTTACATGTATTCATTAAGAGCCATTTATCTTGCTCAGCAACTGACCATCTGGAGTGGCTTCACTGCAAAAGTAATTCTTCAACATTGTTATTAAAAAAATCCTGACAATTAAAAGTGGTCCTCAATGGTCACACAGTATTAGTGGCACATGGACTATCAAACGGTCTTCAGCATCAAGTGGTTTATATCAGTCTTTCCTCAGGGAGTCTGAAGATTTATGTAATTTAAAATTTGTCCTAAGTAAAATCAGAGCTGGCTTAACTTCTTAGCGGTCCCCTATCCTCTTCTTATTAGCAAAACAGACAGCAATTATACCTTGGTTAGTAATTTATGATGTACATAGATACTTATGGTGTAAGCAGGACTCAATGCTCAGCACACATGATGTCTCAATTCAAATGTATCTTAGTGTCTCAGAATTTGTAGGTAGCAGTTCAGAGAGGGACAGGATCCATTTATTGTGGTAAAAGTGGTATTTATTCAATTTTTCTTCAGTTTTTCATGCTCCCATTTGATCTCGGAAGCACCTTGGGTTAGGTTTCTGATTTGTAAAGTATGTTTAACCACTTCTGCAATATGTCTTGGTGGCATTCAAGGCGCGGTTGGACATAGCCTTGGATGGCATGGTTTAATGGGAGGTGTCCCTGCCCATGGCAGGGGTGTTGGAACCAGATGATCTTAAGGTCCTTTCCAACCCTAACTATTCTATGATTCTACGATTCTATGATTCTTGCACTGAGCTTAGGAGCCTGTGGGATTCTGTTCTGTTCACTCTGAATTTTTGCTACTCGGAATAAAATGAACCTCTGTCTAACATGACAATTTTCAAACTGCCTCATGCCAGAGTCTCTGAAAAGGTGCAATCCTCCTTTTTTTTCAGCCAGACAAGAGTAATAAACACAAGTTGACACCAACACAATGCACATTTTCAAATATTTACAGCTTCATTTTTAACTAAGATATGATGTGTTCAATTAATGCAAGCTTTAGTGTAGATTCTTCTGCTCTTAAAACAAGAGGGAAGGCAAGCCTTGATGCTTTATGGACTGTCTGCGCTGTCATGGTGATTGTTCATGAAAGGTACAGAGCTAATTATCACATCTAGGGGATGAGGGCGGCATGTTTTTGAAAGTTCTGGCCATCACCAGAAAAGTCAGAAACCATTGTCTGGCTTTTGGTTGTCTTATTTTGTTTTTCTCAAACATGAGGTCTGATGGTTGTACTTTGTACTGTGTATTTCAAAACCTAATCCTTGCATAGCTGTGAAGGACCGGAATTAACCTGACATCTTCAAGGTAAACTTGCATGGATTTAACACGTGAAGATAGTTTAAAGTCTCAAAACTCTTCTCAGTAAAAGCATTATTTCTCATTCTTATGCTTATGCTTATTCTTGATATCTGGCGTGTTTCTGTGAATTTAAATTACAAGTAAATGCATTATCATGTGTTTACATTACAATAATTACAATATCATGTGTTTTATATGCCTCCGAAGAATGTCTCTGCCTCGTGCTGGTAGGTCTGTCATATCACCAGAAACCTCTGTCACCTTTCAAAACACTTCTTTCTTCTTTGTTTATACCTCCAGCAGACCAGGTCTCCCTGCCCTCTCTGAAGGTAGCTAAAACCCAGCTGCACCTCTGAGCTGTTCTGCAGAGTGGGGAGGAAAACCTGGCACAGCGCTGCCACAGCAGTGTTAATAAGGTGCCACCTTCTGATTGCTTAAAGATATGCATCTCACACTGCTAGTTTCTAAAGTTCCCTGAACAGAACCACTGGCCAAATGTTGCTTTTTGTTCACCTAGAAAAATAGATTTGGAGAGTGAGGAAACCTCTTTTCTATAGATGCAAGCCTGCTCAGAAATAACAAAGTAACACAATTTTGACTTATATTTTAAAGATTCTTGAGTACTTATAGGATACTAAAGTTTCAGGAATATTTCCAAAGTCCTGTGTGGATTTATAGCTTTGCTACTTTTGCTGAATTATCCTAAGTTCGTGATTATTGCATTTTTAGTGTA
The DNA here is from genome assembly GCA_039720435.1 of Amazona ochrocephala. Lineage (NCBI taxonomy): Eukaryota > Metazoa > Chordata > Aves > Psittaciformes > Psittacidae > Amazona > Amazona ochrocephala. The sequence continues at coordinate 42,514,301 of CM077880.1, read as the reverse complement.
TGTTTCCTTTCTGATTTGTTTTCATGATTTTTATGTCTTTTATGATTTTATGAAACAACAGTGGCTGATCAATAATCTGTAGAACCATCCTATACCAAAGCTGTTAAGATTTTGGTTTTTGTGTGGTCAGGATGAAGGTGAAGGAAGGGTTCTTTTTCGTTATCATCTCTGACAAGTAGAAGCTACTACATTCTATTGTCTCTGTAGGTAAGGTTGTTTCATGTGAATTCAGCTTCTATATCAAGGCCCGCATGGGCAAACTAATAAGAATGGGGAAACTTTGCATCAGAGTCTGTGAGCATGGACAAGACTTTAAAACAAGCCATGCCTGGCATATCTGTAACAAATTATATGGTGGATTTGAGCTATTGATAAGTGCTAGAATTTGATAAATTTTCAGATGCATGGTGCTTACCTGAAAGTGCCAATATATTATGCCAGGAATAGGCATCTGGATGAAAAATTAAGTCACCTACAGAAAAACATGACACAACTCTAAATCATAGAATCATAGAATCATAGAATAGTAAGGGTTGGAAAGGACCTCAAGATCATCGAGTTCCAACCCCCCCGCCATGGGCAGGGACACCTCCCACTAAGCCATGCCACCCAAGGCTCTGTCCAACCCCACCTTGAACGCCGCCAGGGATGAAGCATTCACAACTTCCCTGGGCAACCCATTCCAGGGCCCCACCACCCTCACAGTAAAGAATTTCTTCCTCAGATCCAACCTAAGCCTCCCCTGTTTAAGTTTAAACCCATTACTCCTTGTCCTCTCACCACAGTCCCTAATGAAGAGTCCCTCCCCAGCAGCCCTATAGGCCCCTTTCAGGTATTGGAAGGCTGCTATGAGGTCTCCACGCAGCCTTCTCTTCTCCAGCCTGAACAGCCCCAATTTTCTCAGCCTATCTTCATACGAGAGGTGCTCCAGTCCCCTGATCATCCTCGTGGCCCTCCTCTGCACTTGTTCTAACAGTTCCATGTCCTTTTTATGTTGAGGACACCAGAACTGCACACAATACTCCAAGTGAGGTCTCACGAGAGCAGAGTAAAGGGGCAGGAGCACCTCCCTCGACCTGCTGGTCATGCTCCTTTTGATGCAGCCCAGAATACGGTTGGCCTTCTGGGCTGCAAGCGCACGCTGCCGGCTCATGTTCATTTTTTCATCAACCCACACCCCCAAGTCCTTCTCCGCAGGGCTGCTCTCAATCTCCTCCCCGCCCAATCTGTAGCTGTGCCTGGCATTGCTCCGACCCAGGTGGAGGACTTTGCATTTAGCATGGTTAAACTTCATCAGGTTGGCATCAGCCCACCTCACAAGCGTGTCAAGGTCCCTCTGGATGGCATTCCTTCCCTCCAGTCTATCAACCGAACCACACAGCTTGGTGTCATCGGCAAACTTGCTGAGGGTGCACTCAATCCCATGTTTCAAGTTTGGTTTTGAGAGTGGTGGTTTCCATGCCTCATTCCTTCTGAAGGCTGTCTTTAAAAATATCTTGTCAGAAGATTGATTTTTTTCTGCCTTTCTTCTGCTAGGAAAGAAGAGGGTTGCAGCTACATATAGCTCTTGAGGGCTGTTCCCTATGGGATCTGTGAAAAAGGTCAAGCTGAGTGGTTGGGAGGGTTATTTGGGATAACCCAGCTTCATCACCATGGGAGGAAAGCTGTTCAGCTCAGCAGCACCAGGCATTTTTCAATGCTTCTTTGCATTCAGCAAGAAAATGTCATCCCTTGCCATTCGCAGAGCTTCTCCTCCTCTTGGCTTTCCAGTTTTGGTTTTGTGGCTTGGTGCTCTTGGCAATGAGAAGATGTGGAGTGGGGAAGGTTCATGAAGGCTGATAAGCCTGACAACATGCTCTGCTTTCATTTACTGTTCCCAAATATCTGCAGAATCAGATTTTTTTTTCTCAAGGTTACAGTTTATGGTATATGCGTGTATTTCAGCACCTATTTGAGTTGATGGGCTCTCCTACAGAGTGCAGTGCCGCAGGCTAACGCTTGTCCAAACTGACATTTCTTTTTTTTTTTTTTTTTTTTTTTCTCTTTTTTTTTTTTTTTTTTTTTCCCGGTTTAACCTGTAGACTCCTTGTGTGCATGCCAGTCAGACGTGGCCCACAGATACCCTCTCTGCTTACAGTTCTCTGCCTCATTGTCTGGTGTGCAAGCAGGTTGTCCTTTGAGAAGCCTAAAAGCACTGGCAAATGGACATGCTCCCGTCTTTCACTACAGGCTGCATCTGACATATTTTAAAATACTGTAGAAATGTCCTGCTGTTCTTCTATAAGCACATACACCCCTCACAACAGGGAAAGTGATGTAGCCCTTCGACCTGTGTTCATACCAAAGACATTGTCAGTGGAAATTTATTCTTTCATTCAATCAGTTGGCTCCCAAGTTCTTCCAGGTAAAATAATCATGTGTGAAGATATTATTTCTAAAAGAAGGGAGTTGTGCATAGCACTATTCAGCGTCATCTAACAGTGCTTCTAGCAGAAGTCCTCCTGTCATTTTGTGCTTTCACACAAATTCTCTCTTAGTTGCAGCTATAGTAATGAATTACGTTTGTATAAAAAAAATGTACAGAGCGCTGAATCCCTTTCAGTCTAGCTTTCTAGGAAGCTTGTGTGCCAGAAGAATGTGCAGGACATGCTAGGAATTACTGTCTACCAAACCAGAGCATGCAGTGGTGAAGAGTTTCTGTAAAAACAAATCTTTCAGCCAATAAAAATGAAAATAATTTTACTTTTAGGAAAGCTTTCTTTAGTATTGAGTCCATTTCATGTTTCAGTGGTGTTGGTGTGTCCAGTTCTGGGCTCCTTAGTAAGGAACATCAAGCATCTGGAAAGGATCCAACAAAGGGCCAAAAAGATGGTTAAGAGTCTTTGAAGAAAGGCTGAAAGAGATGGGACAGACTGTTCACCCTGGACAAGAGAAAGCTCAGGGCATCTTATCAATGTGTGTGAATATCTGAAGGGAGGGTACAAGGAAGACGGAGCCAGGTTCTCTTCGGTGGTGCCCAGTGAAAGGACGAGGTAGTGGGTACAGACTGAAACACAGCAGGTTCCCTCTGAACATCAGGAGAAACTTCTACTGTGCGTGTGACAAAGCACTGGCACAGGTTGTCCAGGGAGGTTGTGGAATTTCCATCCTCGGAGATACCCAAAAGCCATATGGAGATGGCCCTGGGCAGCTGGCTTTTGGTGGCCTTACTTGAGCAGTTGTGTTATGTCAGATGCCTTCTGAAGGTCACTTCTAACCTCAACCATTCTGTGATTCTGTGATCAATGAGACAACGTCTTGCATTTCAAAATATATACTGTAAATCCTTCTTTCTCCATAGCTTGTTATTGTCATTATTCAGCTTTTGCAGCCTGCCTGCACCAAAGGGGTGGCTGAAATCAACTGAAGATGTGTGAAGGGAACATATATTCAGACAGGCTATTTCATTCAAGTGCATAAAGAAATATCATTATAGATTGCAAGAATCATTCTGTTTCTGAAAAAAAATATAAAAAAGCTTTACCATCAATTTATATAATCTTTACTGTTTTAAGAGAGATGTCCAAATGATCAGTACCTGCTGTTAATGTGCAAATTGCTGTAGCAGAGGTACGCCCATAAGAGGACAATAGTTACTGAAACAGATCTGAATCAACTGAAAGAAACAGGTTTCTTTTTCCTTGTGAAAAGAAAAGGAAGGTTCTGATCGTTTAATATGTTTCAGAATAGCAAATTTTTGTAATGATCATTCTACTCTAAAAAGGGAAATATGTCATGACCTCTAGAACTAGTGTTCTTTTATTTAAGCTAACTCTGAAAAGTATAAAGTTCCAGACATGGAACAGAATGAACAGAGCATGTTAAAAAGAGAGTTAAGCATTCATTAATATAGACATTTACAGTCAACCATTTGACATCAATAATTTTTTACCTTGCCCATGTATCCTGATTATATTCCTCCTCCTTTTTTTCACATGCCTTTTAATGGTTCAGGCTTGGCCCAAGTACTTGAGTGCAAGTTCCTACTAAGTAAGTATCAAGGCAATATTAAACTTTTCTGAATAAGCTTGATGCCACTTTGTTCTTTATTGCAATCAAATCAATCTATCTCAATAGCTGCGAATCCTATTTTTTTATGGCATGTTTAAAGAGGCCAAACTTGTGAGGAGTATTTGAGACTTCATGTAGTGTAATACCTAAAGAACTACAGCCAATATTTGTGACAGATTTGCAAATATTCTTAGCAACAAAGCAAAAGTATGAAACTTTTTGGTATTCACATGATTAATGAATTGCTCTATCTCCTAGGGATCGAAGTATTATCAGAGCACCTCCTTCCTTCTACAGTCTAGTACATTAGCGAATGACTAAACCATACAAATACCTTGCCAATTCTCCTGATGTTGGAGAGAAAGCTTCTAAGTTACACAAAGGTCTTTCCCTTCATAGCTTACTCTCTGCATTTGCTGCAAAAGTCTTGACTTAATGATCTTTCTACTGCCCTTAAAATCTTAATTTTTTTCAACTTTTTTCAATTTTTTTCTGCATTTAAACCCCTGTATACATGATTTTAACTAGAATCTTAGAATCACTATTATTTTATTAATAAGAAATAATTTTTTGTTTTTTTGTACTGACAAAGTTAGAATACAAACAATTAGTCTCTGGTTTAGGTCACTAAGCACCTTGGCACATTGTTCATGAAGCAGATCATAATCTGCTGATATGACACCACACAAGCCTTGGAAGGCAGATGCAGGGACTGTGAGAATGAAGACCTTAAGCCCACTGTAGGAGATGATCTGGTTTGCGATCATCTTATGAACCTGAACACGCACAGATCCATGGGACCTTACGAAATCCATCCATGAGTCCTGAAGGAGCTGGCAAATGAAGTTGCTAAGGCACTGTCCATCATATTTGAGAAATCATGGCAGTCAGGTGTAGCTCCCGATGACTGGAAAAAAGGGAAATATAACCCCCATTTTTAAGAAGGGGAAAATGGATGAGCCAGGGAGTTACAGACCAGTCAGTCTCACCTCTGTGCCTGGCAAAATCTTGGAGCGGATTCTCCTGGAAAGCATGCTAAGGCACATGAAAACCAACAAGATGCTTGATGACAGCCAGCATGGCTTCACTAAGGGGAAATCTTGCCTGACCAATCTGGTGGCTTTCTATGATGTGGCTATGGAACTGATGGACAGGGGCAGAGCAGTGGATGTCATCTACCTGGACTTGTGCAAAGCGCTTGACACTGTCCCACATGATATCCTTCTCTCTAAGTTGGAGAGACATCAATTTGATAGGTGGACCACTTGGTGGATATAGAACTGTTTGGATGGCCGCACACAAAGAGTAGTGCTCAATGGCTCAATGTCCAGCTGGAGACCAGTAATGAGTGGTGTCCCTCAGGGATCAGTGTTGGGACCGGTCTTGTCCAATATCTTTTTTGGTGAAATGAACAGTGGGATTGAGTGTGCCCTCAGCAAGTTTGCCGATGACGCCAAGCTGTGTGGTTCGGTTGATAGACTGGAGGGAAGGAATGCCATCCAGAGGGACCTTGACACGCTTGTGAGGTGGGCTGATGCCAACCTGATGAAGCTTAACCATGACAAGTGCAAGGTCCAACACCTGGGTTGGGGCAATCCCAGGCACAGCTACAGGTTGGGCAGAGAAGAGATTCAGAGCAGCCCTGTGGAGAAGGACTTGGGGGTGTTGGTCAATGAAAAAATGAACATGAGCCGGCAGTGTGCACTTGCAGCCCAGAAAGCCAACTGTATCCTGGGCTGCATCAAAAGGAGCATGACCAGCAGGTCGAGGGAGGTGATCCTGCCCCTCTACTCTGCTCTCGTGAGACCTCCCTTGGAGTATTGTGTGCAGCTCTGGTGTCCTCAACATAAAAAGGACATGGAACTGTTGGAAAAAGTCCAGAGGAGGGCCATGAGGACGATCAGGGGACTGGAGCACCTCTCGTATGAAGAAAGGCTGAGAAAGTTGGGGCTGTTCAGCCTGCAGAAGAGAAAGCTGTGTGGAGACCTCATAGCAGCCTTCCGATATCTGAAGGGGGCCTATAGGGCTGCTGGGGAGGGACTCTTCATTAGGGACTGTACTGATAGGACTAGGGTTAATGGGTTCAAACTTAAGCAGGGGAAGTTTAGATTGGATATGAGGAAGAAATTCTTTACTGTAAGGGTGGTGAAGCACTGGAATGGGTTGCCCGGGGAAGTTGTGAATGCTCCATCCCTGGCAGTGTTCAAGGCAAGGTAGGACAGAGCCTTGGGTGGCATGGTTTAGTGTGAGGTGTCCCTGCCCATGGCAGCGGGGTTGGAACTAGATAATCTTAAGGTCCTTTCCTACCCTAACTATTCTACCATTCTGTGATCTCTGAAAAATGATCATTAAGTCACCAGTTAACAAAATATTATATTTTTAGGGTTTCACTGTGAACCTGCATAAATTTCTAAAGTGTCTTTGACAGTACACACATTCAGTGCTCAGCAAACTGAGGAAATTAGTGTTGAAACTCCACAGCAGAGCAGATACAGGCTCTTCCTGAGACTTCTGAATGTCAGGAGCTCCCTTTTATGCCTGTATCACTGCAGAACCAGGCTGGAACATTTGGACCATATCTAAAATGGTTAGATGCTGTACTAACAGGTGGCAGTGGGACAATTCTTACTTCACCATGATTGCAAATCACACATAATTTCCTCCATTTATTACTTCTTTACTATGACTTCTAATAGAAATTGATCAAGATGAGCTTTATTTTGTCATAAGATGGCATTTGTTATAATCTCTGCCTTCACTACTCATTGCTAGGTGCCAGTGTTGGATATTTTATTGGGTTACCATACCATTTCAGAGCAGTTTCTAAGCTTTTAAAGTAATTCTTATAACATGCTCATGCAGTGACTGCTGATCAAATCAGTATCTTTGAAAGAATTACCTTAAGAAGGCATCTGCTGCTCTCCCAGCTGCAAAGTGGTACCTGACTGTCCTGTCATTTCCATTGTGATGCAGGGTGACACAAGTCAGTTGCAACTACAGTGCTCATAGCAGGGTAACATTCAGGCTGAGAGCTGTAAATTCTATATAGTTGTTGCTTTTGTTGTTGACAGCCGCATGTGCTAGCCTGAAATTACTAACCATGACTGGTGTTTGCTTAAAAGCATTGCTGTGAAACATTTCCACTTAGGAAAAACCCCACACATTTGTTTAACTCATAAGCTCAGACCAGAATCATAGAATCATAGAATAGTTAGGGTTGGAAAGGATCTTAAGATCATCGAGTTCCAACCCCCCTGCCATGGTCAGGGACACCTCCCACTAAACCATGCCATCCAAGGCTATGTCCAACCCAGCCTTGGACACCGCCAGCGACGGAGCATTCACAACTTCCCTGGGCAACTCATTCCAGTGCCTCACGAAGTGAGGCTTTAGTTTTTCCTGAATCCACTATGCGATTTAGCCCCAGGAAAACATATTCTGAGTCAGTGACTGTGGGTTGCAGGGGACACCATGCAGATAAGATCAAAACCTGCATTAATTCTGACTGTTTTTTGCTCCTTGTCCCGGAGCTGTTTGTGCTGAAACCACGGAGCAGCAGCCGATTTCGCTTCCCAGCCTTTCTTTCTCCTTCCTAACACATTCGTGGGCTCCAGGTGGCAGCACAGGCGCCGTTTTGCAGAGCAGGAGGGAAGGTTTTGACAGGAAAAAGTTCTAACGCAAATTGCCTTTCCTGTTCCCGGGTGAAACGTGTGATGAAAACACAGCTGAAATTTAAGATTTTAATCGGTTTTAGATTTTCCTTCATGAATATTATCCTCAGAATCATCTGTGGCAGTTTTCATTTCTCAGAAGCATGTTTTCTCACTAAAGAGCTGTAGTTACTGAACTAAAGTGAACTAAGCCTTATGATAAAGCTATTGTGAGAAGTTTCTATGTGAGTCAGAAAATGTTAAAGCATATCCTTATTTTTTCAACAAGGTCTAGTAATTTTACTGCAAAGTATAGGACTTTGGCTTTTTGCAGAAACACTGACTGGCAGGAGATCCTGAAATCCTTCCATCTGCAGTTCCAGCCATATATGTCATTCCAACAAGAAAAGTATTGGTCCTATATAATCTTAAACCAGCCCAAACTAATGAGTTATGAAGACCAAAGAGCATTGAACATTAGTAGTGGGGACACAACACCAAGCAAACCTGTGAATCATGTTCAGATTGTTGGGGTTAGGAAAGAGAATGACCAAAGGTAACAATAGCAAGGAAGTAATATAAAGTATATATATGGCAATATAAAATAATGTAAAGCTGCTGGACATAACTGCCCTTTGAATACAAAGAAACACCTGTAAGATTACAGGCTTTAACAATTTTTTGACACACTGAGAAAGGCACCCTGCATTTCAGATGCTTATATGTATTGGTTTGTACAGTGTATGGTCTCCCTCCTGAGCATAATTCTGCTTTTTACATCTTGTGAACTCCCTTTCAAATACTCTGCAGGAGTCTGTACTCCTCCCTGAGGTAAAATTTGCTCAGAGTATCTTCTCTCATCCCCTTGCTATTACCACTAGCTGGGTCAGACACAGAAATGCATGTTTTCCCAAGTGCATCTGTTTTTTCTCCGTTCTCTTTGGATGGATATAAAATCTGGATGACAGATTAATTATTGAAAAGCAATATCACCTCTCTCTTGTTTCTGTTAGCATCAGTTCTGGTGTCCTCAACATAAAAAGGACATGGAACTGTTAGAATAAGTGCAGAGGAGGGCCACGAGGATGATCATGGGACTGGAGCACCTCCCGTATGAAGATAGGCTGAGAAAATTGGGGCTGTTCAGGCTGGAGAAGAGAAGGCTGCGTGGAGACCTCATAGCAGCCTTCCAATACCTGAAGGGGGCCTATAGGGATGCTGGGGAGGGACTCTTCGTTAAGGACTGTAGCGATGGGACACGGGGTAACAGGTTCAAACTTAACCAAGGGAAGTTTAGATTGGATCTGAGGAAGAAATTATTTACTGTGAGGGTGGTGAGGCCCTGGAATGGATTGCCCAGGGAAGTTGTAAATGCTCCGTCCCTGGTTGTGTTCAAGGTGGGGTTGGACATAGCCTTGGATGGCATGGTTTAGTGTGAGGTGTCCCTGCTCATGGCAGGGGGGTTGGAACTCAATGATCTTGAGGTCCTTTCCAACCCTAACTATTCTATGATTCTGTGATTCTATGATTCAGTTTTCAACATACCGAAAGTAAAACACACAACTTCAAAACCCAAGAAGACTTTTATGTCTGCTTAGAAAAGGCAAGGAACTCAGTTCCTTTTTCAGTTACAGAGAGAGAGATGAGCAGGAAAAGAGCAATCTGCTGAGGGGCAACAACAGTAGAAGAATTTTAGTCACTAGAATGCAGAAAAAATGCAGTATTTCCTTAGTAAAGACTGTAAAAGCAGTTTAAAAACTATTAAGATAATAAACTAAAAATAGACATCTTTCCTATTAAGAACTCTACTTCCAGCTCCTAATTCCAGGTGTTATGATACCACAGAATATCTTTTTCTATGAAATAAATAATCAAGATGTGAAATGCTTATAATTTCAAGTTTTTCTGGGGAGGAAAGTAATATTGTGTCTGCCAGCATGAGGCTGAACACAAGTAGTTTAAGTTATTTTTCCAGAAAGACACAATTTGCAGATAAATAGTCCTTGAATCAGGTTCATTAAATGGATCTGTTCTCCATTCATTAAATAAATTAACATGCTCTGTTTCACGTTTGACTTTTGCCTGCCTCTATTTAGGGTAGTCCATTCTAAGGGCTGGTCTCTGGGCTAATCTCATGCAGTGCTAAGGGTTGTTTTCTGCGTCCAGCCCCAGGAAGATCTATATGGGTTGCTTGCAACTCTTGCAACTCTCTCAGGAGAACTTGCCATCTTGGATGCTCTCTCTCTCTGGATTAGTACTCAAATAAAGCCCAGGTAATAGACTCTAATGATTTGCTTTAGACTTCATTATATCAAAACTCTTTTTGACTTTAGTAACTGGATTCCTTGAACCAAAAGTGAAAGACTGAGCTTTATATCTTAATTCTGACACCTTTCATTAGGTAACTTCATGGACCTGCAGATGAACTAATTTGTCTTGCTAGCAGTGCAGAACAAATACTAAAAATTTGCCCTCTTGTGCATGCGTACTCCCAGAGCCTCTCTACGCTTACTTTCAACAAAGAACCCACACAATGCAAACCATCTATTGAAAATAGGTCTCTCTCTATCTCTTTCATTTGGGCCCCAAGCATGTTGAAGCATCTCTATATTGCTGTACCAATTTTGGTTTGGATTCTAATCAAAGCCCATACATCATTTGAGTGATACACACAAGTCAAGGGCTTTTTTCAATGTTGTAATGACAGAACAAAGGACAAAAATCAGTGAAAGGGAAATGTTCAGTCCCATTGAAGAAATGAGAAACACAGCTCAATTTTCTGCATTTGTACTAAACTAGTCATCTGTCTTACCCACATCAGTAATTTTCCATGGTTACAAGCAGAGATTTCAGATTATTATCAACAAATCAGTCTTTCTGTTTTTAGATTGCAATAAAGTTAGAGAAAACAAAAAATAAAACTCTAATTTAAAAGCTTTAAGATTGTCTTTCTTTGCATTCCAAAGCCCTGGGGAGCTGGTTATTTTCCTCTTCCATGTGTTTCAGCAAAGGCTCAATCAGTAGTGGCTTAGGACTGAGGATTGCTGGAAGCAGCAGACAATTGTTCTAACTGAGAAGCCTGGCCCTGCAGCCTGCATATGCACCTCTCGCTGTCTTTGTTCCTATGCCCTTGCTGGCCTACAGCCAGGCCAGCATCTACAACACACCGCCGATGCGCTTGCTTCTCAAGGACCACCAAGCAGCAGGTGTGTCATGGGTTCAGCAGTAGCAGTCGTTTTTCTCCTTCTTAGTAGCTGGTGAAGCACCGTGGTTTCAACTTTTGGCCTGGGAACAGCACTGGTAACACCAGTGTTTTCAGTTACTGCTTGGTAATGTTTTGGTTTGACCAAGGACTTTCTGAGTCTCATGCTCTGCCAGGGAGGAGAGAAGCCAGGAGGAAGAAGAAACAGGACACCTGACCCAAACTGACCAAAGAGGTATTCCATACCACAGCACGTCATATCTAGCATGCAAAAACAGGGGTCAGGGACCCGGGAGGTGGGGGTGCATGGCTTGGTCAGGCTGGGTATAGGTGGTGAGCGACTGTATTCTTTTCATTTGTATTTCTCTTGTCATTATTATTATTGGTGATAGCAGTCGTGTTTTTGTGTTATACTTTAGTTACTAAACTGTTCTTATCTCAGCCTGTGGGAGTTGCATTCTTTTGATTCTTCACTCCATCCCTCCGGGAGCGGAGGGAAGAAAGAGGGGGGAGTGAGTGAGAGGGCGACTGCGTGAGTTATAGAGGCTTAAACCACGACACTTACATATAGGTTGTATAAGTACAGGATTTTTCCCTTCCATTTTCTTTGCTTAATTCACTAATCTTCTCCTCACCTGGTCTTTGCAGTTTTTCTCCTCATTAATTAATTGAAAATCTATTTTACGCAGTGACAGTCTTTTGGTTTCACCTTCCGTTTTGCTTTTTTTATTCTTTTTTTTCAACTCCTCTTAATACATAATTCTTATTAAATAATTCACCCCTGGAACAAAATTGCTTTGGTAATGTAGTAAAGCCAGCAGTCTTCAGCAGTTCAAAGTGTGAAATGTCTGTCTTTTGTTCACTACATAAATGAGTATGAAAAAGGTAAAGGCGTCCCCTTATGAAAACTTATATTTTGCCAGTTTCTGTTGTATGTAAAGTTGCTTCTCTTGAAAAAAAATGGCTGAAGTTACTGAAAATTTTATGTGGAAGATTATTACCCTTCCTGCAACCTTGTATGTCTAATAAAATTATACAGAATTTTGTAATTTACACTTCTATTGCAATTATGTCGAAAAATGGAGGCAAACTGACATCTGACCCATATTTGAGAAGACCCTGAGGAATAAATTTGCATCCATGTAGGTGCAGGAGCAGGATCCATATGTTGAAAACTGTAAAGTCTACTCTCTTCTTGCTCCTAGAGCTCAACAGGCTCTCAGTGTGTATCAGCTCACAGAACAGACTCTGTCAGCTTCTGTAGTCATAGTCTCTGTTTTCTCTCATACAAAGCACAGGTTGGAGAACCTCCTTCGTGAGCTCAGAATTTCTTTGTTGCCATAGTAGATGTCGCAGATATATTCCTTCTTGACTGTAGACATCAAAAGATGGAGAGGCCAGGTATCCCTAGGTTCAGTGATTTAGTACTATTCTGTTGAAAAATAAGCCTTTTATTTCTACTCAAAATTGTCTAGCTTCAGCTTCCAACCACTTTTCCTGCATCTTAATGAATAGCAACTCTTCTTGTACCTGTAGGCAATACAAACGACACTTCTTAAATGTCTCTTAGGCCTACTTTTTTGTATTCTGATGTATAGTAGAGCATACTTTCCAGATGTCAAATCCTTCTTTGTAATTTTTTTCCAAATGTCAGTGCAGAATATACAGAAAATTTCAGAGAATATAGAGAAAAAATATGCAATGAACCCATTAGCGTCATCCACAGAGAAAAAGTCATCTGAACCTATTTGATAATTGTTGTATTTTTGCATCCAAAGCCTTTATTTGCAGAATTAATCTAGATTAAGATTCTTCATCAGGGACTGTAGCGATAGCACAAGGGGTAATTGGTTTAAACTTTAACACAGAAATTTCAGGTTAGATATAAGGAAGAAGTTCTTTACTGTGAGGGTGGTGAGGCACTGGAACAGGCTGCCCGAGGAAGCTGTGACTGCTCCATCCCTGGTAGTGTTCAAGGCCAGGTTGGACAGAACCTTGGGTGATGTGGTCTAATGTGAGACTTGCCTGCCCATGACAGGGAGGTTGGAACTTGATTATCTTAAGGTCCTTTCCAACCCAAACCATTCTATGATTCTATGATTCTGTGACCCCAGAATCTCATTTATGGTCCTTCACTAGAGGGCAGAGTCCTGAACCTAAAGTGTGTAAGCCTATTCTTCTGTTCTGAGAAGCTCAGTTTTACCTCGGTTTTTTTTTTTTTTTTTCACCATTATTTCTACCTTAGCTCCTCAGTAGCCTCTGTTGTTCTTTATGAAGCTCTGTGTAGCACCTTACCCTTTATACACTTTACCTTCACCTCTACGTTCAGTGTCAGCAATGGTAATATAAATTATTATGAACTAAAACCGAAAAACATTTCACTATACAATGCTTAAAGTATACCTATTTCTAAAAATTATAAATATAACAGTATCACAACATTTTTCCTTCTGTTCTCTTCAAGATCTGTTTTTCAACAGAATTTGATATTCGACATTTATATTTGGTGACAGCAAAATTTCCCTTAATGTTACTGGCAAAATAGAGTAAAATTTGGACATGGATGCAAATTGATGCCCCAGTTTTTCCTCCTACTCTTTATCAGTAAAGTAAATACATAAATCTTGGCCACTTGATACCCACTGCTCTAGTTCTGTCGCTGCTGGGGAGGTGCACTGCAAATGCTATAACTTCAGGGAGACTGCCAGAAGCAGATAAGGAATGTTAGACTGAATCTGACTTCTAATTATAATAGCTTTTAAGGTTTTCATACAAGTGCATTAGTCTCTGCAAGTCTTGTAGGTGAAATATTGTGACATTAACTGGCAGCTCTATTCATACTGAAAGTTATTTATCGTAGCAGTAAAATTTAAAGAAATTACATGATTACATATAACTGAAAAATTATCATACTTCTGTGGGTCTGTCTGGCTACATCCTGTGCCTTGAAGTCTCCCAGGTGTGTGATTATCTAATAATCATCAATTGTTTGCCTTTTTGTTTCAGCACCGTATATCAAATGGCAAAGGGAATGATAATGATGAGAAGAATTTATGCCTAGAGGGGGAGTTGCATGTGTATATATTTGAACTCTTCCTTATATTTATTGAAAAATTTAAGATTTAGAATTGCAATATACATTTGCTTTCAGAGATTCTGTTGCTTCAGATGATTTAAAGAGCACAGAATTCATTTTTGATGATCTGATTTTAGCAGCAGTACCTTCAGTTCCTACTGATTCCAGATAATTGCTAAGCATAGATTTCTTTTTTGTGCCCCAGTGTTGATTTATATAAATTGATATTACAGAACCATCTCTTAAAAAATTAGCTGAAAGCCCATAAATCAAAGTAATAGAAAGAAGTCAAATCTGTTTTGATGTCTCACATGGTGGAAATTCTACTCCCTTGGAATAAATTAATTTCAGCAAATCATTCTGTCATGAGAATTTCACCAGGACACACATTCTAGGAAAATCTGGGCATAATTTGTACAAAAAAATAATACCCATTTAAAATTAAATGCAAAATACCAAGCCTTATAAATAAGTCCCAATGTACTTCAGCCATGGGGAAGAATAGATCTTTGTGAAAAAGGCCGCAGGTCAGAAAAACCCAGCCTTGTTCTTCCTCAAGTCCGAAGTATTATTCCTCCTGTGCGCTACAGAAAAGAGGGTGATCATATAGGTAGGGAATGGAATAAATAAATACTTGGAAGAATCTTCTTTACATATTGCCACAGATTGCAGGTGGGCACTGCAGAGTCATTGATCAGCAGGAAAGAAGTAAAAAGGGTTATGCCTAAGCCCACTGAATGTCCCCACGGGGAAAAGGGTTCATAACCCTAGAGTGCCACACAGTTTCTTTTTGGTGCTAGCCATGCTTTGAGTCTTTCTGTAATGCTTTTCTGACTAGAAAGTGGGTGACAAGTATTTCAAAATGGACATGAAAAACTCAGATTTTTTAAATCTTAATATGTTTGCTCCTGTAGGATATTTGTAAAATGGGGAAAGAATACCAACCTGTCATTTCACAAAGTATGAAAATAATTATTTTGTGTAGCATTCACATAATATAATGAAAAGTGCTACAGAAAAAAAAAAAAAGAAAAAAACACAAGGAAACCAATATTTGTGTCCTTGAAGAATGACATTAATGGAGTGAATTAAAACAAAACATGGGGCTGTTCACTGAAAACTGACTGTAAAACCAAATGTTGAATGAGTGCTCATTAACTGAGTATCTTTCATTGTATGCTGTAAATGAAGCAGAATTCCCAGGAAAACATATATATAAGATACCCCCAGCAGGCTCTTCAGCCTCTCTGTGTTCTTCTCAGGGCTGTGAAACAGAAACTGAGTTGGTAGAAGGCACAGCAAGACAAAGAAAAGGTCTATAGAGATACAGCTCTGAATCTTTGCCTTGCAATATTGTTCTCTGTACATACTAAGTGTAACTGAATTTGCACAGATAATTTAAATTCTTTCATCTAATAGTTATTAAATTCTTGACTTTGTAACCTCAATAATGCTGTGTATGAGTGTGCACACACCATAGTGTTATAGTGTAAATATCTGCAATGAACCGAGCAACAGTTCATAACCAAAATTTCATAACAGAATTAATCAAGATATCGTCATTAAATTGCAAAGTTGTGTAATCTCCTCTTTCAAAAAAAGCATGTTAAGCTCTTTACTGTACAGACTATTGTACTTTCTGGGCCCCAACCTTCCATTATGAGAATATCACCTGGTTTATTACAATATTACTTCATATTTTGAGAATTAAATGCACTCAGAGCTGAAAGCCCTTTTTATTACTTGATATACCAGTCCCGAAAGGAACTAAAAAAGTACGACAGCCATGAATATACAGTGCAATGCAAAAAGAAAAGGGGGCATCCATCTCAGATTAATCAAGAACATATTCTTGAACCATGTTGGAAATTCAATTCAGCTATGAGGCTTTCAAGTAACACCTCCCCCCAGAAATGCCACGTTTTTATACATAATTTTTTAATTAGTATTATTTGAAGCAGTTGAAAGCAATCAAGAATTCGTTGGTCACCACCGCAACTAACTTACTTTTGATGCCCTTATCATCTCTGTTTAATTAACCTTTCCTTCTCCTCTCCATGATCCTCTACCCTCTGTCCTTAAATCAGACTGTGAACACTTTGGTACAGAGAAGTTACTAGGTGTTTATTTTATGTTGCCTTGCAAGACCCACACTGAGACAGTAATTTCTAACCAAATGACTTAAACAAAACCGACAAACAAAACTTCCTGGGAAAATCAGTTATGAAGCTGACGTTCAATAAATACTTCCTTGTGTGGGAAAGTACAGCAGGTAGGTAGATAAATGTGCTGTCTACAGTGAAGTGAGCATTAGAGGGAAAGAATAAAGTTTCTGTTTCTTTGCAGTGTTGTTTCTGACCTGTTTGAGAGCAGAGGCGGGCTTTGATTCACTTAGTTGTGTTAATGTTTGTGAATGCTTTTTTTCTCTCTTGATCTTTGGTTTTGACCTAATCATACAAATATTTCATTTTACCACCCTGCGCCAAAAAAAGACTCCTATTAGCTGTTATTAATTTTCTATTACCAGGGCAATCTGTTACCTCGCTGGGTGTTGTGAGAGCATTTTTAATTTTAATTTTAATTTAATTTAATTTTTAATTGTTCAACAAAGAACACAAAAGATTTCTCTAACTGCTTTTTTTTTTTTTTTTTTTTTTTTTTTTTTGAGGGAATAGAAAGATTGCCAAGTGCTACCAGTTTGCAGTAGATCAAAGCAAATTCATGCAAAATGAGTATATCTTGTCTAACTGTTATTGCAAAATCATAAAGTTTCCTGGTGTGAGGCATCTGTGCATTTATAAGAGCTCACACGAATGGGAATAGGTGAATTATTCTACTTCCTCCCATTAAGTATTCCTTATGTATTTGTGTATATCTTATTTTGCATTTTAATTATTTTTAATTACTAGTATTTGGGATGAGCCATAGAAATTAAACAGAAGTTCTGCATTACAGACAACCTGAGGACATACTAATAAATAATATCTAAAAAAACCCAACAGAATTTGAGTATGAATATAGGAAGTATTAGGACCATCAGGAAACATGGAATTTGTGGGACTGAAGCATGGATATCAAAATCATTGAGTAGCTAAGAAATACAAGTATATATTCAAGAAAATTCATAGTAACTCTGATTGCCTTTTTGATGAAACCAGCTTCTAAATTTTATTCTGTTAAATTAATTTTGAAAATGTTACCTTAGCTTACACCTGTGCTAGTAAAGTTGCTTGTACAAGAACAGAGAGCTTAGTCACAGCATGGGATGATGCATGGAGCTCTTCTTCTAATACAGTCCCTGGGACAGTTTGGCCTGAACTAACTGCTGCTCTCCAAGATAATACATGAGCACCAGCCAGTTTACAACAGCTGGAGACTAGAATAGGGTTTAGATGTGGCTACCACATTTTGAGCAATAAAGGAACCTAGGTGTATGGGTGTGTAGACACAGTCCAGTAATATTCCTTCAGCTCAGCTGCCCAACACAGCAGTGGGGTGCCTGGCATGACAGGACAGTTTTAGCAGTCTTGTGCTGCTAGCATTAGGTTGAATTCCTGCTTTTTGAGAAAAGTGGGTGGAAGAGATGCCCAGGCTTACAGATAACCCTGGAGCCTGAGAGATCTGTAGAGGCAGTGCCAAAGGGAGCTGAGTTTGAAGGCTGGCAGTCCCCATAATTGTGTAGCCTCCAACCTTAAGTCCTGCTTATAAACTAGCCCTATAAACAATATTTTGTAAACCCCTGGTTTACATGTTCTCCTCATCTAGGAGACAGAGCCAAATGCAGCTCTTTCACAAAGGTGTCTAAATAACGCCTTTGCTGATCAAAACACTGTTACTAGAATTATCTGTGTGGTGAAGATGCATATTTTGTCCATGGTAAGTATGACTTGTCCTTTATCAGGCACTCCTTTCCTTGGTATCACAAAAAGCGCGCATCAATTATTGCATATTTATGATATTAAGAATGTATAGATGGTCCTGGTTTGGCAGCAGGGAGTGAAGTGTTTCTGATGTAAGCAGGATGAAATATTGTATTTCATGCAAAAAAGGGTGAGGGATTTACTGGGAATATTTTCCCTCATCCTTGTTTTGCATGCAATTGGGATTCTCTGGTTTCTTTCTTTTTCAGAGCTATCATGTTCTTTGGATTTCACGGCATGAACGTGTCTGTCTGGTAGATAACTCATGTCTTGCAGTTGAGCAGAAGCCAAAGAAGAAAGCAAACATAATTTTTAATCTCTTGATATTTTGTTATCTCAATTATGTCTGTTTTGCCTGCTACCATATTGCTCTGTTTGAATGTGCCATATGTCAGTCATAATATGGCAATGCAAATCCAAGCAGGAAACATTGCTTTGAGCTGACATCATAATAATAATAATAATAATAATAATTATGAAATACTGCTTCTAACCAGCTTAGAAAGCTCTGCCTATTACACATCTCAACTTCCTCATAAAGAACATGGAGAGAGTAGTGACACAGAAGAATATAATATTGGCTGAAATAGTCTTTGTCAGGGAACCCCCACAGTTAAAAGGAATTAACTGACAGGACATAGATCATCTGATCCATAACACATAATGGTCCATAAAGCACCTCCCACTGCCCCCTAACAAATATCTGGTTTGCCATGAAAGAGTAAAAACTTGGCTATAATGCACCACAGAAGGAGAAGAGGAAAGATCAAGGTCATTGTCCACGTTAGAGTTGACATCTCGGCCTTAAAATAGTGACAGATTCAATATTAGTTTCATTAATTTTGTTTTTTCTATGCACCCAGAGGGAATCCATTACTGGCCCTCAAAATCGCATTTAAAAGCAAGCTGGTTCCTGGGGAACTGCAAGTTAGCGACTGTTTCCTATCAGGTGCTTCTTTTTCAGTACAACCTCCAGTAACTATGAAATCCATGAGGTCCTCTTGTCTCATTACAAGATGTACCTGAGACAAACTCTGGAAGAGGAAAGGAAAAAAATCCAACCGAAATCCATCACCTGGATAGATTTTCTCCTAGCTGTTCTTGTTTTTGCTTTTAGCAGTAGAACCAGGGTCAAGCAGTAATTGTTAATGACATCAGTGTTTTAGAAAATCATTTAAACGTAAATCTGTTTGCAAACTTGTGTTTTAAAACTCAGATCACAGCTGAAGTTTGCTTCATATTGCTGCTTTGAGCAAAACAGATGCACAGTTGGCTGAGAAAGTTGAATAAAGATTAAGTGAAGCACACTGTAATGCTGCCCCAAGCCTGTGCCTACAAGCAGGAATTAGGTGAAAGCTATAGAAATCTGCCTATACCTTGTATAAATATACTTTTTTCTGGCTCACAGTTTAGGTCCCCTCTATACAGCCCTAACTTCAGAGACGAAAGGCATGATGCAACAGCTGTTAAGTATATGAAAAGTGATAGATGAGCCTCAGCAAATGCCAACTTAAGAGTTCTTAACCCCAGGAAAAAGTAAGCTCATTCAGCTGTGCTTTGTGCACTGAAGTGGCTGAAATAACAGTGTATTTCAAGAAGCAGTTGCATGTGGGCAATTCCTCTGTTACATGCTTAACTCTTGGCTGCTTATTTGTGCACAAATCACTAGAATTATAGATTTTGAGACTGCCTAGGTGAAAACCAGCATGCCAGGTAAAATTTCTTGTCATTGCATGTACATTCAGTTTTTCTAAGAGATTAGAGTATCTAAATGGTGATATACATGATCTAGAATACTTTTTTAAATGAGAAGGCGGCTTTAGTTAATATAATAGCTATAACTCTGTCTGAGCTACTTTAGTCAGGCATCTTTATCCGTGTGTAAAGAGACTATGCAAGCCAAATATATACTCCTTGAAAGCAATGATTATTAACTAAAATGCTCAACTGAGAACTGGAGTTAGCAAGCAACTAAATGCATTATAATGCTTATCAAAGAGTCTTGCTGCAAGGCAGTCATCCATCAGGAGAGAAAAGTTCAAACTTCCTTGTGTCCTTGAGCTGGTCTCCAGTGTTCCTAAGTTGCTATTACCTCCCAAGTCTCTGTTTTCCTTTAGGATTTTATACTTTACCATTTTGGTGGACTATTACTAACCACCATCTGAAGAGCCCAACCTTTGTAATTTTACCTTTTTTGTCCTGTATGGCTCTGCTCTGTACTATTTCACAGCTTTCTCATCATCCAGAAGCTTCCTCAGCATGAAACCTCAATACAAGCTAAGGAAAACAGTGCCTTGAGCTGCGGAGAAGGAAGGGATTTGTAGAGCATGCATCACATAGGGCTAAGTAAGATTTAGAGAACACCAAAATTATTCTATGAGAGAAACAAGCTCTT
Source organism: Amazona ochrocephala (assembly GCA_039720435.1). Classification (NCBI taxonomy): domain Eukaryota; kingdom Metazoa; phylum Chordata; class Aves; order Psittaciformes; family Psittacidae; genus Amazona; species Amazona ochrocephala. The sequence continues at coordinate 42,494,008 of CM077880.1, read as the reverse complement.
TATCTCCCTTCTCTGGAAGATGAGGGCCGGACTGCGTGTCAGCTGTGTTGGCAATTAAAGCTTCTACTTGACATGGAAACAAATTACTGTTCACCCCTGCTTCATGGCATCTGCCTGTGTGCAAACTCTTACTCCAGTGCATGGTTGCAGTAAGCTAAGGTTGGTTGTGCCTCTAAGAATAGTCTTCCTGACAACAGATTTATAACACCACATATTATTTGCTCTTTCTCTCTCAAGCAATGAACACTTAAGTATGTTTAGGGTAAAAAAGGGTAAACTATAAAATAGTAACTACAAAAAAGTAACTATTTCCTGAAAAAAAAGATTCAATGTAGAAAAGTTTCATGTTCTGTTTTGCTATCTTATTGATTGATATATTTATATGCTTTTCCATTTTAACCATAAAATCACAGGTAGTTCTTTATACTAAATGGCCTGTAGCAGGGTTTTAATTATACTGCAGTAGCTCAGAAGCAGTACCTCAGATGTAGTCCTATGATTTACTGATGTAATTATCTACTGAACTGCCTAAAAACTGATGCACTTTTCAGTTTTTTTTGTCCTTAAAAAGAGGTAGTATGCCAAAAAAGCAGTTCCTAATGTATGCATTCAAAAAGGAACAAATTTGACTTGTTTTGTTTGTTTTTTTTTTTTTTAATGTAGTTTTCTCTGTAAAACAAAGTCTCTAGTATTTGCAGTTGTTAATCTGTGCAGTTCTGCCTCAGCTTTTTATTTTAGTTGAATGATAAATCAGACTGCATATTTTATTACCAGAAGACCCAAGTCTTTAGGTGAAGTGAATCAAAATTCTGTGCAGGGGTAATGTAAGAGGTGTGGTCACAGCAACATCTTTCCAATCCCTTCACCCAACACCAGCTACTTATCAGAATAGACTTTATGTTACTTCAAGCAACTTAATGTCAGAAACTGTGGCAAATTTGCTCCTATCCATTTCCCATCTCTTTCACACTTCTGGACCACCTGTGATGCTGTTCACTGATGTTTTGAGCAATTTCTTGTAAAAATTACCTTCTTACACAGGTCTATAGTACAAAGCTAGTGCACTTTCAAACTCAGGCCACTGAGAGTCAAACATAGACAGCAAAATTAGTGAAGCTTCGTTTGTCAGTATGTGGAGATGAGTATGTACTCCTTAGAATTTTATAACAGCTGAACTCCCAGCAAAATTAACGGGGTCTTTCTCCTCTCCATATATGTCTTTCTTCTTCATATAGCTTTTCTTTTGCTTATGGATGCTTTCACTGTATGTATTTTCCCTTACGCAAGAGGGAAAATTTAGGCTTTAATCACTAATTCTAGTGTTTAAACTGCTAAGACGATGAGAATGACTCCCAGCTCTCTTGATAGTGAAGTTCAAAACTGTTTGCCTGCTAGGGATCAACTGCCTATCATATAGGTGAGTTTATTTTTCAGGTAATTTGAAGTGACTAGCAAATCCATTAAGATGGATTAAGCTGTTTTCAGCACCCTCACTCTTAGCTTCTTAGAGGCTGCTTTTGATCTATATCTCCCGCAAGTTTACCTTTGGACCACATCACACCTAATTCTCATTCTTGCCACTTCACAATTAGTGAGCATTAAAAGAACCAAATAATCTGTACAGTATTAATGCAGCTGTTGACAAGGAATTGAAGATTAGCAGCAGAGCTACTCTTTCTGTTTATAAAAACAAGAATTAATACCTTATTGAGTGTTGAGGCAATGATTTTATGAGCAGCTGAGGTGACCTAATGACATCCATAATGATGAGGTCCTCCTGGATTCTTGTTCTTCCTGCTGAGAAGGGTTCTACCGTTTGCTTGAATATTTCTGTCTAAATAAAGACACCTTTAGTTACCAGTGAATTTTGGACATATACATGTTTGTCCAAACTCTCCTAGCTCCCTGAGGTCACACATTCTGTGTGACCAAATCATTTGAGGTGCCTGCCTCTTGACTGAGAGTGATCAGCATGTGCAAAAATAATCAATGACCTATTACAGACCAACAGGCAAAAAAACAACCAAAGAAACCAAGCCTTTGTTTCTTGGGGAACCAGGTTGAGATTTCTTAACCTTACAAGTCATTTCAAGGTTATAATTCTTCTGGTGTCTGACTTACAGAATATATACCTCTTGTCATAGTGGATTGTTTTTCCCTATGTGTGTTGCAACCTACTGCATTCCTTGGCTGTCAGGAAAACCACTGTAAGTGCATACTCCAAATTGATCACTTAGAAAGTTTATTCCTTGGTTTTCTGCACATAGATCACTTAACTGCTCTGTTTTAGCAGAACTCTACAAACAGTAGCATTGGCATAGTTTCAGGAGCAAATAAATGAGAGGAATGACTGGAGAAAATGACTGTACACTCTTTCATCCTGGGTTTTGTTCAGAAGCTCTTTTCTGTTAAAAATCAATCCAGAATAAAATTTAAAATAGAACATCTCTTTTTGTCTGTGTTTTTTAAAGCAGCTGTGATTACTAGCCAAATAAAACTAGCCAAAGTAGAATAGGGAGAGAAAGGAGCTCACAAGCATATAGAGATACTTAATTGTCATGTTGGTTCGGTTTTTCCGCAGATGGCGCACCCTTTCTGCTTTCAGTTTAATGCTATGTCTATAGTACGGATCCATGCTTTTAATTAACTTCTATTCAGTAAATAGGTATTCAGACAGTGGTTTAGCATTGCAATTAGAAGTCTAAGGTTAGGTTTGAGCCCTACTGTGCTAATTAAAATACTTTTGAGATCTGTTGTTCATGCATTAAAATGTCAAGCGATTGGCAACCCATAACTGAAAAATTGATCCAATTATCAAGCCAGCCAAAATGTGCTGCTTTATTTTTTTTTTTTTTTCCTAAGAGTTAAGATTTATTATGGCCATTAGAAATACAGATGTTTATATGTCTGTGTCTTGGAATTCATTTAACTTTGCTGTTCCTAAATGCTTTTCTGTTTGTTATAAGACAGAATTATCAATGGCTCCTTCAGTGGAAGAAACTGATGAAGATCTTTCAATTGAAATTTTAATCTGGAAACACATGACCAGCATTTCCCACATTAAGGGGATGGGAGGCATCAGCAGCCTCCTACAACTGTTCTGCTGAAACTGAGAAAATCTTACTGAGTGGTCCAAATATGTAAAGATCCACCATAGGATTTAAGTGCATCTACAGATCAGACCATTGGCACTTTTCAGTACTTATTCCAGCTTCACTTCATGGACACGCATGGCCAGAATTGTAAGCAGCTTGAGATATCTCATATGAAGGCTCATCAGTACCCTATTGAATTGAAATTACACTCTCTCTCACTACTGGAAATGCCTCATCAGAAGCATAATTGGACCACATTTGCCTTTTTAATGACTGCAATACCCTGGTGACTCACAGTCATCCTCTGTGATTGACTAGGATACACAGGTCTTTCTCTTCCTTATTCTTTCTAGTTGATGGATTCTCACTTGAGTTTATAGCAGAATTCAATATTATCAGTTCCCAGGAGCTTGACTATGCATTTTATACTATTGAATTTTGTACTATTGACTGTCATCAAAAATGAATTCCATCAGGTTTTATTTACTTGCTTTTTGTGTTCACTCTCAATAAGCACTGAGCAAACAACTGAATCTGCCTGACTGCTTTCAAATTGAGACTTTCAATGAGTACTTTTGCATCCCCCCTTGCTAATATACATATATATGTCTGCTAACAGAACTTGTTTGCTCAGCTAATCAAGGAATGGCAATAACACAGTTTGGATCTTTGACCCAGCCATTAGCCAAGATGCTTCCAAGTTAGTAAGTTAGGGAGAAGATGCTGAGATGTACTGTGAGCTCCAGCATGGCTGCGACAGTCAATAATAAAGCTCTTATTGTCTTTAGCAAAACTGAATGTGAGCTCTTCTGAATTTTAATTATGTTATTTGTTCTTTTATTTTCAGGATCCACTGTGAATATTTTTGTTGTGGATCAGTCATGTAGAATTATATGCTATCCTGGACAACATGCTAAAGAGAGCAATATTGTACCTCAATATTTCTTTCTTATACTTTACAAAAGAATAAAAATTTGGCCAAAAAGTATGTGAATACAACCAATTCATTCTTTTTTTCTGCTATAAATTCTATGTTTGCTGTAAGGTTATTTTTGTACTATTCAAACACTTTTTTGCAAATATATCCTTGTTTGCTGTGAGACATCATTTTGTGGAGTGTCAAATTTTTATACAGTAAAACTGTAGAGGAGGAGAAAGGTAAATCTAAGTTACTGCTTAGATTTTCATGATTTAACATTGCCTATTACAAAGCCTACCCATTTTCAGATGCTCCATTTTTCATCTAGGATTTCAGGACACCATATAATTTTAATATATATTTATGAGCTAGGATGTCCTTAGTTTAAAAAGCCAACTGTATCCTGGGCTGCATCAAAAGGAGCGTGACCAGCAGGTTGAGGGAGGTGATCTTGCCCCTCTACTCTGCTCTCATGAGACCTCCCTTGGAGTATTGTGTGCAGTTCTGGTGTCCTCAACATAAAAAGGACATGGAACTGTTAGAACAAGTGCAGAGGAGGGCCACAAGGACGATCAGGGGACTGGAGCACCTCCCGTATGAAGATAGGCTGAGAAAATTGGGGCTGTTCAGGCTGGAGAAGAGAAGGCTGCGTGGAGACCTCATAGCAGCCTTCCAATACCTGAAGGGGGCCTATAGGGATGCTGGGGAGGGACTCTTCATTAGGGACTGTAGTGATGGGACAAGGGGTAACGGGTTCAAACTTAAACAGGACAAGTTTAGATTGGATCTGAGGAAGAAATTCTTTACTGTAAGGGTGGTGAGGCCCTGGAATGGGTTGCCCAAAGAAGTTGTGAATGCTTCATCCCTGGCAGTGTTCAAGGTGGGGTTGGACGTAGCCTTGGATGGCATAGTTTAGTGTGAGGTGTCCCTGCCCATGGCGGGGGGGTTGGAACTCGATGATCTTGAGGTCCTTTCCAACCCCAACTGTTCTATGATTAGTAAAAATATTATAGAATTGAGATGAATAGCTCTTTCCACTTATTGTAGGTATTTCTGAAATACAAACCTAATTCCTTGTTGCTGTTAATCATCGGTTGTAATGATCACAACCACTGTGTCTGTCTCTTCATGTCATGTTACCCACAGGCCCAGTCTCATCCCCTCTGCAGTTTCTGTAGAGTGTGTTGAAAGCCTGCAACTACAGGCAAAGCCCTCTGGACCTAAAAAATGTGTCTCTGCCTGACTCCTGTATTCTGACAGCTCCAAGTTGGGCCAGTTACTTAGAGTGTCCTGATGCTCTTCAGGTTGCCCAAGGAAGCTGTGAATGCTTCATCCCTGGAAGTGCTCAAGGCTAGGTTGGACAGAGCCTTGGATGATATGGTTTACTGTGAGGTGCCCCTGCCCATGGCAGGGGGGTTGGAACTTGATCTTAAGCTCTTTTTCCAACCCAAACTATTCTATGATCCTATGGTTGTTCTAAGTCAATGTGAAAAGCAGCTCAGAGATAGTGATTTGTCAGCACAAAATCAGTGAGGCAAAGTCCATTCATTCTTGCTGGGCTACATCAAAAAGAGCATGGCCCACAGGTCAAGAGAGGTGATTTTCCGCCTCTACTCTTCTCTGACAAGACCCCACCTGCAGTACTGCGGCCAGCTCTGGGGTCCTCAGTAAAGGAAAAACACCTTTTTGACCTTTTTGGAGCATGTCCAGAAGAGGTCCAGCAAAATGATCAGAGGGATGGAGCACCTCTTCTGTTAAGACAGGCTGAGAGACTTGGGCTTTATGCCTCAGTAGTTATTTTGTGGACTTTTAAGTGACTAGAGTCACTTTAAGTGACTGGAGTGCTAAGCAAAGTGCTGAATGAATTTTCTATTTTTCTAAGTTTGTTTGAAGAGAACTTCCAGAGAAACATATATGTAAGAGCACATCTTTATATACATGATAAACCGTGTAAAAATACAAAACTTTGGACATTTCAGAAAACGGGATTATAAAAATATTGCACATAAGCCCCAGTATAAAAATGCAAGCAATCTTAGAAAGTATCTCAGTTATATTTCAGAAACTTATTCGTTTACATATGTATTACATGGATTTTATTGCCACCTAGTAGCTACAAAAGCATTGCAGGAATTTCACAAACACCCATAATCATCTGTGGCATGCAGAGCTAATGACTTACTAAACTTCATTAATAGAAGGCCATATGAAGTATGCAGGGTAAGTTAAGGGGTTAAGTGGTAGTGGTGGGTATGATTTCGAATAAAGATTCTTACTTAGTAATGAATGAACGAGAAAGATAACCTAAATTATTCTTAGTTTGGACTTTATTTATTAATCTTAGTAATGTAGAATGGAGATTCTACAAACATTCTAGCTTTCATCTTACAAAAAATTAGATTCCTTTGGCACAGTCTTTCTACATCTTCATTTTCCTTTCCTTTCCTTCTTTCTTTTCAGTTAAATTAAAACTTTGAAAATATTCTGAGATGAAGACCAGCAATGTTTAAAATTATATTCTCCATTTTTTGGGACGGTATCAGGTACTAATATCAGCTCATTGTGAAAAATAAACAACGTTGTCGTCTCCTCCTCCCCCCCGCCAACCCAAAACCTGTTAGGAATAAGTAAAAAAGTTTCTCATTTGTAAAACAGACTAAACTCCAATAATAACAAAATATTTCCAGTTTCAGATTTTTGCTCTTGAAGTTGTTCTTCTTTTTGACAAATGATGTAAGGCCAAAGGTTGAGAAGCCCTTGAGTGCACAAAAAGCTTTCCATTTCAACTCTTTGAGCCCTGGTTTGGGATAGGATGTGTTTCTTGCTGTGTGCTATTTTTAATATGCTCCTTGCACAATACAGGGCTAATCCCAAGTGTCAGGTGTCACATTTATTCTGCTACTCCTGCAATGTTCTAGTTCCTTCTGGTTTGGAGTGATTTGACTAAAAACAAACAAACAAACCCACCCCTAAACAAACTCCTATTTTCTCTTTGTCGATTTTTTTTTTTTCATTTTTAAAGGTATTATTGATGAAAAAAATGTTTTACTGCTAAGATTAACTGATAGAGGATGCAAACTATTTAAACTGTTTACAAGAGAGAAACTTTTAATAACACATGTGTTTGCCCTTTGTGAAATATCTGCAGAGAAGTGAAAGCTCAAGAGACAAAACCTTATTCTTGATCAGATGCATTTTTTACCCCTCCTTTGTTTTCTAGATCATATTTTTGATTATAGAAAAGTATATTTAATGGTTGTCCAGCCACCTTTAACTACTATGTGTCTTCCTCTACTCTATGGCACCTACCTCAGGTAATTTGGCATCTTTAAGTACACCAGTTTTAAGTGACCACCAGGGTCCAATGCTTCCTTCAGAAGTGTGTGGTAATCTCTGCATGGACATATGAGAAAGAGATAAGCTTCCAGTGCAAGATGCTGAATGTCATAGGAGCTAAAAACCAAGTTAAACCTGAGGACTGCAGTTCTTTTAGTAAGTATAAATGAATCAGATAAGTATAAAACTATCTTGGGGTCTTAATTTAAATGAAACTAATTGAAACATATTAAATGATAATACTAGTTTCCTTTGTTAAGTTTTATATGGTTTAAGTTTTGTGCAGAATGTTAAAATCAATTACTATTGGGCAATTCATCTATAAAAGCATGCATTGGGATACTTCAAAATTCTATTCAAATTCTACAAAATTCTACTAAATTCTACAAAATTCTACTTCAAAATTCTACTCAAAATTTAACTCATGCTAAATTTTATCCTCGTTGTAGTAAGTAAAAGCCTATATTCTCTTTTCCTCACATAGGTGAATTACCTACCATGATTGTTGAGTTGTCGGTAAAACATTTAATCTGCACTTATACACTATAAAATGTAGAATTATTCTTAATGGTTGGACTTTCCACCACACTGTGGCCCAAAGCCTGTGGATTGTCTGCCCTATGATGATCATGTTGAGCCTGTGTTTTTGTCTACACAGATCATCAGACACAAAGGATGTCTCTGAGAAAGAACCATGAAGATATAAACCCTGAGAAAGAAAAATCCTGCAAGAACAGATGATTTAAGTATTGTTGTGGCCACTTCAACCATCTGGTTACCGTTGAATACCACAGTCATTATGAATTTAAGCTAAATTTTTTTTCTAGAAAGCTTTTCCATCAGGTAAAAGCCATTGGAAAAAAAAGTTAAATCTTCTACCTTCTGCTTTAAATTAACACTTTTCCATTTTTTAGGAAAAACCCGGTGTACACATATGTGTGCATGTAACAGTGAGGGAAAATAGAGTTTATAGTTTTCTGAAAGTTTCTAAGGTATTATTATTTTTTTTATCCTTTTGCCTTAAAAAGCACTGTGTTCTAAATCTTATTTTTGTGTTGTACTTGTTTCTTGAAAGAAGCTGCTCTGCTGATGGCAATGAGGAGGGAATCTAAGGAAAGACACAGTAATGAGTAACAAATGTGAAGTTTAATGAACAAGAAATTTGAAATGCCAGTTCTGAAGAGGTGTTTCTTTAAACCAAAATCAGGATTCTCATCGTTTGAACTGTAACACTTCTATTAGAAAACTGCAGCACTTAGCTCAAGTATACACAACACCTGTGAGCTCTTACTATTTTCTCCATGTAGATTGACATACTTTATTTCTAGAATATTCCTTGTAGTGTTACCTTTATGTAATTAATAATTTAAGCCAATGCATGTTCTAGTTCAGTCTTAATTTCACCTCAAAATACAAGGAACAGACAGACATACAAAGAATGGTACAAGGAAACTCACTGCAAATTCACAAGCCACATGGCTTTGTTTCCAATAAAACTGCCATTCTCACACATGCAAAGAGACTAGAAGATTCATTTTTAAGAATTTAAGTCCTTGGAATTATTTGGATTTTTCCTTGAGGAAACATATTGGTCTTAGGGCCTGTACCCCAAAATTAAATCTTGCAAGCTGCTGGTTTGGTTTTGACTTGGTGGCTGTGATTTGTATTTCTTCAATACCTGTTAGTCTGTTGGCATTTATATCTTGCTGAACCTAAGAAAGTGTCAAGTTTTGCAAACTCCTGTGAACCTGATACCTATTATCTGGGAATAAGCAAACAGGGGAAGAGCAAAGCAACATAAATTATCCAACTAAGCAAAACCTACCGAATGTGATCAGGAGATCTAGATTGAAAGCACAAAGCTCATATTTCCTTGTTTGAAGACTGAACTGTATATTTCCATTGGCAACACAATGACATTCAGTGGCTGATCATCAGCAGGTACCTATCTCCTCCTTGTGGGAATTCGTGTTTCTCTGTTCCATTTGTCTACAGTCCCTATAATTGCAAATTTATCTATTATAAATTTAACCTTTTTCTAAGTCTGTCATCTACAGGTACAGATAACTTGATGTTCAGTATTAATTTTTAATTAAATATTTTAATATTATGTTCAATAGCTGTTAGCTGCCAAGTAACTCAGAGTTGCCATACAAAATACCACAATAATCAATGCATTTTCAGTTGTCTCTCACATGGAAAGCATGATGTTTTACAGACTAAAAAAAAACAAGGATTATTTACAATTCCACCTTGCCATTTAAGCATGTTTTATGAATTTCATCAGTAGAAACAGTATTACGCCATATATGATTCACAAGCATGATGACCAACCTCTACAGGAGCTTCTTTGATTGCTGATAGGCAGGGCTGAGGAAATACACAGCATGAAATTCAGGGGGAAGATTCAAAGGCTGAATCTTCTATAATTTAATAGCAGTTTAATGGATAATGCTTGTGATACTTTAGAATTACATTACAGTGTCTCTAAAAGTTCTTCCAATATCAAAAGAAATTGTCTCTCTAGATGCTTGGTGTTTCTCCAGAGTATGAAATTGTTTACTACTTGTTGCTGGCACCACTAACAACACTTATTACAACCTTTTTCATGATGACTGACATCTATAAGCTGGCACTTGCACGAATCAACCGATATGAAGAGAGCATGATGTGTTAAAATTGGAGCTTGTCATGCTGCAGATTGCTGTCTAGAGTTATTGAGTGGGATTTTGATCTCTATAAACATTAAAGTTATCTTTAGGTCTCCTAATTTGGCATTATTCTACATTTTTACGAGCTCAAATGGTTGCACCGATAGGCAAGCTGGTATAGGAACTCCTGAGCAGATACAGCAAAGTGTTTGCTTGCAAAGAGACAAATAATTTTCATAAGTTAGTGAATAACTAACCATGTGGAATAGCAAACCATCCCTTGGTGAATAGTCAAAGTCAAATTTGACACATTACTTCTCAGAAGTTCCTTTGTTTGTGATATTTAAGGCGATAGCTGTAGTTTTTCCAAAGCAGCTGACTGAAAGACTAGAAACCCTGGCTGTCCTTCAATTTTGCGTAACTCAAGCTACACATGATGGTTTTCACTTTAAACAGCTTAATTACTGACATTTTATCAGCTTTAAAAACATCTTCAAACTTAGTTTTGCCAACTTATATCAGAGAGTTTCTCAGTGGTTTCTTTTCATAACAGAAAGACACAATGACCTTTCTGCTTAACTATTTGGGACAAAGTCAATTTGTGCTCCATCTCCTGCAAGTGTAATTGAATGATCACTAGTCTGAGCTCCAAGTTACATAATTGTAATTAATTATATGACAATTGACCTGCAGTTCTGTTTCTGAGTCCTCCCTTATGTCCTTCTCAAATTGGAACCAGCTTAACAGACAAATGATACCCTGCATTTTTAAATTCGAAGTCTAAAAAATCAGTTTCAACAATAGTAAATATCCTACAGCAACTTTCAAATATCATCTTCGTTCTACCATTTTTAAGGTATATTGTTTCTTTGCTGAAGCTGCATTAACACCAACTGTAGTCTGATGCTGGAATGCAGAAGCAGCCTATCCTGACAGGACAGCGTGAAGAGAAAGCATAAGTGATACTCAAGTAGAAAGCTGATGTAGGAAATTCTGACTGATGCTTGAACGTGACTGATAAACAGATGAAAGGCAGGAGGAACAATGTCAGCTGATGCTTAAAATAGCCTGGAGAAAATGAGAGAACAGTAGGATCTGTTGAGGATGGGTCAATGCTTTGACAGCATTTCTAAATCAATGTCACAGACTCCTGATGGCAGTACAGCAAAGGACTTAAGAAGTCACAGAAGTCAAATTTCCTGTTAAGCTAACTTAAAAGTTTCCTTATTATTAATCAAGGCCCATTTTTAATCAAAGGGTAGGCTGTTATGGACTAACTCCTGTATTTTTCCAGCTTTGACATTGGGTATTATGACCTTTTTTAAATAGGATGCATACTCACTGCCAATTTAGATCCACTTTTTTCTGTCCACTATTGAATTACTGTAAATCCTTTGCATGGATACTTTTTCTGTAGCTCACATGGCAGTTCTCATGTGCAGTGGAAACTCCATAGATTGCAAAGCATCACAGAAAAAGAGAAATAAGCAGAATTTCAAAAGGAAATAGTCTGTATTTTTATATTTTCTTCAGACATCAAAGACTAGCTATTAGTGTTTGAAAGCTGACGAACAATCATAAGGATAACTTATGATTTCTTGACTAACAGCACCTCAAAGGATAACACAAAAGTTTCCATTGTACTGCTCATAATAAAAAGAGACTACCTTTTAAATTAAAGCACAGAACATTCTGATTTCATTAAAAAAAAAAAAAAAAGGAGATATTGGTAGGAATCTTCCTTCTTAGGCTATTGTGTCTTTATTGAGGCTTGCTCCTGATTGACACAGTGATAAAAAAGAATCCAGCCAAGAATTTTTATATATTTCTGATAACCACCTTAGTTTTCTGTACATGAAAGTCTAAAAGTATGAAAGTTTTGATATGACCTTGAGGACATATATTCCTTTGTTTCACACAGAACTTGTGCTGTATCACAAACAGGCACAAGCACAACCACAGACAAGAGCCAGAGTGGTATTTACAGTGTAAGAAAACATTATTATCTCCTTTCTAATGAATTAGTCTGTACCAGTGAAACATGGAGCTGAATCCTCACAGGGAGCATGGAGAGGGCAACTCCTCCCCACTGCGCCCTGTGATGAGCGGGACTGGCTTGGTGTCCTTTTCACCTCTTTTGTGATGCCTTGCTGCCCAGAGGTTCCCTAGAGAAAGCAGTTTCTGCTCAGCATGCACAACTAATATATTTCTCCTCCTACTAAAGCACATGGGTCACCTTTTTTGCATGCTTCAACCTGTCATACCCTAGGTAACTCCAAAACACACCCTCCCTGAGAGATTCTCCTTCCCCAGCCCAATTTTTCTGCCCAGTCCCAGCCCAGTGGCAGTCAAATCTCCCTAAACATTACTTCTTTTCTTTTTTTTTCTCTTCCACTCATCCCAAGTGTCAGAGGTGCACTTTCACTTTTGTGTCTTATTTGGGCTCCTTCATTTCTATATCAGTGAGGGCGGCTGCAAAGAAGTAGTTTTGGGCTATGCATGAAGGGCTACAAGAGCTTTTGAGACTCTAAGGATAACCTCCAAACACTTGCCATAGCCTTATCTATTTGTCCTTCTGCAGTGATGAGCCTTATACTGTGTATATACCTATTTATAGATAGGTCAGATTTCATTTAGGAAGGATTTAGTATGAAGGAAAACCTGAATTCCTCACAAACAGAGGTGTTGTGGATACGGAAGAAACAGGTAAAGAGATGGTGAAAGAATGACTATTCTGATTCATTCATTGAGAGTAATGGTAGTGTCATAAGAGTTTAGGGGCAGGGTATGATACCCGGATCAAGCTGGTGGGAAGCTTTGAAACCACTGCTCTACAGACAAAAATACCCTGGTATGCAAAGGCATGTTAGCTCCCCCAAGTTCAAAGTGAAATCTGTTAAGGAAATCTCTGAACTGTAGACCATGCTCATATTGATTTACATCAAGTATAAGCATATTTCTCCAACAGCAAGATTAGGAAAAGCCAAACAGTCCAATAATATAAAAATTTAATAGATATATCTGAATAACATGAGAATGAAACAAATGTTTGGAATTCCTAAACACAGTGTGTTAGATGGCTGCATGCTAGGTTCTTTGCAGGCTATCAACAGCTTCGCAAAAAAGCCTTGGGCTGTTATGGTGCCTGAGAGATTAGATTTGGAAGAAAACCCCAGAAATTTCATTTTGCTGGAGTAGGTTTGCATCAGTGTTCAACACAGAATAGAACACAATGTAATTTGGCAGAAGCACAGCACTGTGAATTTTATTTCAGGACATTACATTGTAGTTTGTGACAATTTAAAATTAAAAGCTATGTATTTTTGGAGGGGACTTAAAAGCTATTGCTGACAACTTGGGATTCAGTCAAAAATATTTTGGACAGTTTTATGCTTTCACTGTTAATCTTGAATGCATTTATGTTCATATCCAGCTCGTTCTTTTTCATGTACATCGTGTCTCTTGATCAGCATGAATAGACCTATATAATTCTTGAGAACTCCAATGACAGAAATAAATATTTATCTTACTGTTTCTTATTATGTGTTCCAATAGCTATAAAATATGGTATTGAACTGCAGCATTACAGATAATAGTACAAAGTGAGATCTCTAGAATGGTTAAATCTAGCTTTCTAAATATGTCCTTTCAGATAAAAAGCTTTACATCTACTGTGACTAGCCTGAGGCATATTTTATTGTTAGAAAACTTAGTTTAATACCATGTAAATTTCTAGTATTTCTTTTCAATCACAGTATCTTTAATTTAAAATTATTTTAAATGCCTTTTTTGGTGTTGAAATATCTTTATATTCAGATTGATTCACATGTCTTTAAAGCATTCAAGGAATATATCCTTACATTTGATGCAACAACATACTCTGTGAAAAAGTGGCTCACAACTTTCACGTTAATCATCTTTGTGTCTTTAAAACTTGTTTACCTAAAATTTAACAGATTTTTCCTTGTCCAAACCAATGAAAAAAAATTTGCATCTAAATTTTGTGCCTCACCTGAACAGGTCATTTATGTCTTCTATTTGAAGATCTGGCTATTCAATTCCCTTCCTATTTAAATGGTATCTGGTATTAAATAGTTCCTGCATGTTGATGTGTCATGGATAAAGTCTTGCAGGTGGAGACAAGCAGTGTTTTGAAAGGATATGAACATGTCTGTAGCGCTGTGACTTCTTTAGTATCTTTGATGTAATTTAAGAAATGCTATAGAGTCACTAACAGGATGTGGACCGCATATAGGATGCTCAGAGTGATGGGGACCCAATTTGGTCAGGTAAAGGCCAGTCTTAGTAACAGATCAGGTACAGTCGTAAGTAAGCTTGGATATTATGCAGTCTTTGAGTAGTGCGCATTGAAAGCATGGCTCTAGGTGCTTATCTAAGTATACAGAGTCTGGAAGGTAGCTGAAATTGAAGCTTGTTTGGTTCAAAATAGCATCTTAAAATTAATATGTGAGTTTACTGATTAAAGTAGATTTTGATTCGAATTATGTAGAACACTACTGAAATGTGAATTATTTTTGTTGTAAATGTAGAGACAATATGGAACTAGCTCTGTAATGAAGAAAGTTCCTAATGAAAGCTATACCTTTAGGGATGACATTTCAAATTTTACAAAGTTCCCAACCTACTGATTCTAGTCCAGGGAAATTCATGTTATTACCTATCTCATCAGAAGTTACAGATACATGTCCTGTAACTTCTTATACTCTTATACTGTGCACATATAAACAGGACATTGGCAGAGTTTAGGAGAAGCTGCATGGGGTTAGATTATTTATCTACCTACTTCAGTACCCAGTCTCTGACAAGCACCAAAGGTGGGACACAAGGTGAAGAGCAGAAGAACAAGAAAAGAGAATATGGTACTTTTTAGAGCACTCTTCCCGCATCTATGACTCAGGGAGACCTTCAAGGAGGTTTTTTGCCTCAAACTGATGAAATTTGTTTTAAAACATATATAGTCTGCAAATCTTTGGATGAAACTTGATTCTGATTTTTCTTTCCTTACTTTGAAGTCTGAATTTCTTCTATTTTTATGGAATTGTTAACAATAATTTTTAGTTAGTTTTTTATTTTAAAAAGGAATACAATCTTTTAATGTCATTGCTTCATTACGCTGTTCCTCCTGACTGAAATGCACTGAACCTAACAACTGCAATGAACTAATATGGATTGCGGTAGGACACATTTTCAGGAGAGTCAATAAGACTCTTGCACGGTCAGTATGCTTCAGCAGTTGAGGGAAAGAAAAAAAGGAGTATTAAAATATTTCACTAACGACTTAGTGCAGTGGATATACTCCTTTTTTCCACTAGTGTTTATTTTTCTGGATTTCCCCTCTGTGCATGCACATCATAAATTTGCTATTTGATGTGCTATATATCTGCAAGGTATGACAGTGGGCTATAAACACTTGAGTGTGTGCTGAATGAAGTATCAGCTTTATCAAACTAGGTCTCTGGCTGGTAAGTTTATGCTCCTCAGGATCAGTTAGCCAGCATGAAGTATTTGCTGCTCACATGTCTTGTGTTTTGTTTTTTCATACACGCAGGCATCTAACAAATGAGAGAGACTGATGAGTATTTTAAAACAGGCTGCAGTGTATATTCTGTTTCATTTCATATACTTACTCCCAGAAGGGGGCTTACACAAGGCAAAATAAAAGTTCCTCATTCTACAGTACAATTATCTAGTTAAAATTGTGCTTTTAGTCTCAACAGAAAATAAAGAATCTGGTGCCTAGGAAAACAACTATAAGAACTTCTTCTCCCACCTAAGCCACACAGAAGGGTTTTCAGGTGACAGCTGAAGGACTCACACATCGTATATCACCTAAGTCAAAGCTCAGCAGACATATTCTGATTTATATCAGCTGGTCTTAGGTTAGACATCTGACCTGAACCTGTACTTCCAGAGAGTTTGAACATTTCAAGCTTGAACAACTTTTAATAACATCAACCCCATAACCTAGAAATAAAAAATATACTTTGAAAGAAAGTAAGAGCAAGCATAAATGAATAAATCCTGCATCTGTAGGGAGAATCATGTGGCATTTCTCTCTTCTGGGATCATAGAAACATAGAATAGTTAGGGTTGGAAAGGAACTTAAGATCATTTAGTTCCAATCCCCCTGCCATGGGCAGGGACACCTCACACTAAGCCATGCTACCCAGGGCTCTGTCCAACCCCGCCTTGAACACCACCAGTGATGGAGCATTCACAGCTTCCCTGGGCAACCCATTCCAGTGCCTCACCACCCTTACAGTAAAGAATTTCTTCCTCATATCCAATCTAAACTTCCCCTGTTTAAGTTTGAACCCGTTACCCCTTGTCCTCTCACCACAGTCCCTAATGAAGAGTCCCTCCCCAGCATCCCTATAGGCCTCCTTCAGATACTGGAAGGCTGCTATGAGGTCTCCATGCAGCCTTCTCTTCTCCAGCCTGAACAGCCCCAACTTTCTCAGCCTATCTTCATACAGGAGGTGCTCCAGTCCCCTGATCATCCTCGTGGCCCTCCTCTGCACTTGTTCCAACAGTTCCATGTCCTTCTTATGTTGAGGACACCAGAACTGCACACAATACTCCAAGAGAGGTCTCACGAGAGCAGAGTAGAGGGGCAGGATCACCTCCCTTGAACTGCTGGTCATGCTTCTTTTGATGCAGCCCAGGATACAGTTGGCTTTCTGGGCTGCAAGTGCACACTGAAGCCTGCTCATGTTCATATTCTCATCAACCAACACCCCCAAGTCCTAATCTGCAGGGCTTCTCTGAATCTCTTCTCTGCCCAACCTGTGTGTGTGCCTGGCGTTTCTCCAACCCAGGTGTAGGACCTTGCACTTGGCACTCTTAAACTTCATCAGGTTGGCATCTGCCCACCTCATAAGCATGTCAGGGTCCCTCTGGATGGCATTCCTTCCCTCCAACGTATCAACCGAACCACACAGCTTGGTGTCATTGGCAAACTTGCTAAGGGTGCACTCCATGTAAGAAGAAAAAACCCCTATGAAAAGCCATGGTGACTGCAGTGGGTTGAGTAAGTATACAGAATTTTCTGAAGAATCAAGGACTTCAGAAAAAAAAATGATGGAAAGGGAAAAGATTAGGACCATGTCATTTTGCAGAACTGGTTCCACATAAAGGGTAGTGAAAGCTGTTTGGCTATTTAGGATGCAAGCATACGACTGCAAACTGCATAGCAGTTGAAATGAGGAAGTTCTAGTGAGAATTTTTGTTAGCAAAATTGCTATTAAGATGTTGGTGTTTACATGTTTCCATCTGTCTTTATTTCGTTAACCACATGGTTGGGAATCAAACAAACTTCTGACTCTTTTGTTTTCTTCTTTTGTTTAATACATCAGACTGTGTTTTCCTCTCTTACCTAGAGTTTGTACATTAGGCCTTTTAAATAGCAAAAGCTGTTTCAATAAATCAAGACTTCTCTAACTTAGCTGGGCAGCTGGCATCCATGTTTACGGCTTTAGGGGGAATTTGAAAACATCTGTGTCTGATGAATTGCCATAAATGTACAGCGGCTCCTGCAGCAAGAATAGTTCAAAGGTGCAGATAGCTGATAATAAATAATTAATGAGCACCAAAGTAATATCTTTCTTTTATTGCTGGAGCTGGAGTAAGCACACAGTGGAAGCCATAAACCAAATCTTACTTTAGAGTTGGTCTTTTCCATTCAGCTGGCTTTCTGTACTGATTACCGTCCAGAACAGCTCAGGCAGTGCAGAAAAAATGTTCCCCAACTTCCATCTCCTAGTGACATCTGTAATCCTTACTCAGCTGAATGGTTTTCCCACTTAAGACAAGGGGAATGCTTGGGTCCTCAAGGGGTCTTTCTACATGTGAGTTCTGCAGTGTGTGTGAAACTATTCTGCCTCTTCTGTATTATTTCAGAGTATAGACAGCTCAAAAGTCAGATTTCCCTTTGCTTCTGTCTTTTTCATTTTGTTTTTTACACAGTGCATGTTTATGAGGATAAAAGAGAAGCTTTCATTGGTTTTTGGTAATGACCAAGACTGCAGAAAAGTCTTGACCACATGGCTCCCTGAATTCCTCCAGCTGGCAAATCTACAGGTGGCAGAAAGCCACTGAGCACAGTCTGGCAGTACGTGCTGTCAGGTGCCTATGCACATTGGCCCAAACAAGGAGGGTCAGATTCTGTTAGTATATTGTTTAATGAAAATTAAGTATTCAGGTTTTTCCATCAAAAATACATATTTTTCTAATCTCACTGCAAGGACTCTGGACTGGAAAGGTTGGTTTTCCTCCAGTGGAAGTCACAGTGCTGTGGGGAGCCCTTTGCGTTATGATTTTTCAAGAGTTTTTTCTTAAATGAGAGTGTATCAACAACCTTAAGATGTATTGTTTTGCCAGTCGATTATTCCTGCTGATTTCAGCAAAAGCTAGTCACAAAATAATGTACTGTGGTCCCACACATTTGTAGGGAAAATCCCTACTTCCCTCTAAGATCTCTTCCTCTCCTCAAGGAGCAAGTTTTACATCTGTGCTCCAGCCCAAGCACAAGCTCCTCTTTGTCCCGTGCAGAGTCTGCCTTGATCCGACAGAGCCTCAGCTGACAATTAGATCTTTCAAGAATCTGTTTTGAAGGAATACTTTTTTCCCCATTGAATACCCCAACATATTCACATCTGTTTTCTTTCATTGTGATTTCTCAATGTTGTCCATATCAGCTCTGAAGGACTTAGGAAGTGGCAACAAAATAGTATGCTCTAGTGAGATGATGAATGCTGTTAAAAACTATTAATAGGCCCTAATACATTTGTATTTCTGAGTACATATGTTATAGGTCTTGACTTTTCAGGAAGGACACGTAAGTTACCCTGATGAAACTTTCATGTTCCACAGGCGTTAGTTTGAAATGTACTTTCCCTGCGGCATTTGCTGATACTCTTTAGAGCAGTTTCCCTCAAACTACCAGGTGGGGATGGAGCCCATAAAACAAATAGCTAAAATTGTGCTGTCTGCTTTCTAATAATACAGGAACACTGGGAACATAGAATCATAGAATCATAGAATAGTTAGAGTTGGAAAGGACCTTAAGATCATTGGGTTCCAGCCCGCCTGCCATGGGCAGGGACACCTCACACTAAGCCATGCCACCCAAGGCTCTGTCCAACCTGGCCTTGAAAACTGCCAGCGATGGAGCATTCACAGCTTCACTGGGCAACCCATTCCAGGGCCTCACCACCCTTACAGTAAAGAATTTCTTCCTCATATCCAATCTAAACTTCCCCTGGTTAAGTTTGAACCCGTTACCCCTTGTCCTATCACCACAGTCCCTAATGAAGAGTCCCTCCCAGCAGCCCTATAGGCCCCCTTCAGATACTGGAAGACTGCTATGAGGTCACCACGCAGCCTTCTCTTCTCCAGCCTGAACAGCCCCAATTTTCTCAGCCTATCTTCATACAGGAGGTGCTCCAGTCCCCTGATCATCCTTGTGGCCTCCTCTGCACTTGTTCCAACAGTTCCATGTCTTTTTTATGTTGAGGACACCAGAACTGCACACAATACTCCAAGTGAGGTCTCATGAGAGCAGAGTGGAGGAGCAGGATCACCTTCCTCGACCTGCTGGTCACGATCCTTTTGATGCAGCCCAGGATACAGTTGGCTTTCTGGGCTGCAAGTGCACACTGCTGGCTCATGTTCATTTTTTCATCAACCAACACCCCCAAGTTGTTCTCTGCAGGGCTTCTCTGAAGCGCTTCTCTGTCCAACCTGCAGCTGTGCCTGGGATTGCTCCGACCCAGGTGGAGGACCTCGCACTTGTCATGGTTAAACTTCATCGGGTTGGCATCAGCCCACCTCACAAGCGTGTCAAGGTCCCTCTGGATGGCATTCCTTCCCTCCAGTGTATCAACCGAACCACACAGCTTGATGTCATTGTCAAACTTGCTGAGGGCGCACTCAATCCCACTGTCCATGTCAACGACAAAGATGTTGAGCAAGACCAGTCCCAACACCGATCCCTGGGGGACACCACTCATTACTGGTCTCCAGCTGAACACTGAGCCACTGAGCACTACTCGTTGTGTGCGGACATCCAAACAGTTCTTTATCCACCAAGTGGTCCACCTATCAAATTGATGTCTCTCCAACTTAGGGAGAAGGATGTCGTGTGTGACAGTGTCAAAGGCTTTGCACAGGTCCAGGGAGATGACATCAACTGCTCTACCCCTGTCCATCAGTTCTGTAACTCTATCGTAGGAGGACACCAGATTGGTCAGGCAGGATTTCCCCTTAGTGAAGCCATTCTGGCTGTCACCAACCACCTTGTTGGTTTTCATGTGCTTCAGCATGCATTTCAGGAGAATCTGCTGCAAGATTTTGCCAGGCACAGAGGTGAGACTGACTGGTCTGTAGTTCCCCAGGTCATACATTTTCCCCTTCTTGAAAATGGGTGTTATTTTTCCCTTTTTCCAGTTGTCGGGAACTTCACCTGACTGCCATGATTTTTCAAATATGTTGGACAGTGGCTTAGCAACTTCGTTTGCCAGCTCCTTCAGTATCCGCCAATGGATTTTATCAGGTCCCAAGGACTTGTATACGTTCAGGTTCCTATGATGGTCTCAAACCAGATCCTCTCCTACAGTGGGCCCAGGGTCTTCATTCTCAGTGTCCCTGCGTCCGCCTTCCAAGACTTGGGTGGTGTGGTCAGAGCATTTGCTGGTGAAGACTGAGGCAAAAAAGTCATTAAGAACCTCAGCCTTCTCCAAATCCAGGGTAGCCAGTTCTCCCGATAGTTTCTGGAGAGGGCCCACGGTGTCCCTAACCTGTCTTTTATTTGCAATGTACCTATAGAATCCCTTCCTTTTATTGTCCACATCCCTAGCCAAGTTTAATTCTACGCGGGCCTTAACATTCCTAACCTGGTCCCTAGCTTCCCGGACAACATCCCTCTATTCTTTCCAGGCCTACTGTCCTTGCTTCCACCTTTTATAAGCCTCTTTTTTCCTTTGAATTTTCCTCAGCAGCTCCTTATCCATCCAAGGAGGTCTCCTGGCCCTCCTGCTAAACTTCCTTTTGGTTGGGATGTATCGCTCCTGAGCCTGCAGCAGGTGATCCTTGAATATCAACCCACAGTCTTGGGCCCCCCTGCCCTCTAGGGCTGTATCCCACGGAATCTTACTGAGCAGGTTCCTGAAGAGGCCAAAGTCTGCTCTCTTGAAGTCCAGGGCAGTGAGCTTGCTGCACGCTCTTCTCACTGTCCTGAGGATCTCAAACTCAACCATCTCATGATCGCTGCAACCAAGGCTGCCCTGGAGCGTCACATTTCCAACCAGCCCTTCCCTGTTGGTGAGGACGAGGTCAAGCATGGCATCTCTCCTTGTCGGCTCCTCTATTACTTGCAGAAGGAAGCTGTCTTTCACACAATCGAGGAACTTCCTGGATTGCTTGTGCCGGGCCGTACCGTGCCTCCAACAGACATCAAGGTGGTTGAAGTCCCACATGAGAACAAGGGCCTGTGAGCGTGATGCTGTTCCTATCTGTCTATAGAGCGCTTCATCCACAGGGTCCTCTTGGTCAGGCGGTCTGTAACAGATCCCCACAATAATATCACCCATCACTGTTCTCCCTTTAACCGTGACCCACAAACTCTCTGTCGACTGCTCACCTATCCCCAGACAGAGTTCCATACTCTCCAGCCTATCCCTAACATAAATAGCAACTCCCCCTCCCCGTCTGCCGGGCCTGTCTTTCCTAAAGAGCCGGTAACCTTCCATTCCAACACACCAGTCATAGGAGCCATCCCACCATGTTTCTGTGATGCCGATTATATCATACCCCCATAGATGTGCACACATCTCTAATTCCTCTTGTTTGTTCCTCATGCTATGGGCATTTGTATAGAGGCATCTGAGCCGAGATCCAATTGAAGCCGGCTCATTGGCTGGAGCAGCTGGAATATCTCTACATTGCTCTGAACGTTTACTGTAGGTGCTGGCCAGTGATTGGGTGTGTTGGGATGGAATGATGTCCCCCTCCATCAACGCATCCAGTTTAAAGCATCCTTGACCAGTCTGGCAAGCCTCCTACCAAATCTACTCTTCCCTTTCTTCTTCAGACCAGCTCCACCAGCCCCCAGTAGACCTGGCCAACGAAATTGAGTCCCATGTTCAACGTACCCAAACCTCTGACTATGGCACCACCCTTCTAACCATTTATTAACCTGGACAATCCTCCTAGCCTTTTCAAGGTCCTGCCCTGTGCCCTGGAGAATTAACGAAAAGACAATCTGAGCTCCAGAGCCCCTAATCACCTCTCCCAGAGCTCTGTAGTCCTTCTTTATGTCCTCCGGGCTACTGCTATCTCTATCAGTCGCACCCACATGGATCACTAGAAGTGGGTAATAGTCAGTGGGACTGTCTTAGTGCAGGCAGTCTCTCTGCAACGTCCCTGATCGGAGCCCCTGGTAGGCAACACACCTCCCTTGAGCCTGGGTCAGGCCGACAGATGGGTGCCTCTGTTCCTTTCAGAGTACCGTCCCCTACATCTGTAAACTATTTTCATTTGAAGGTCACATGAAAAACATTAGTGGTTTCTGGTTTTGCTAATATGAATTCCAATTTCAATCCTTAGCTGTAATGATGGTTAGACTGTGTGTCTCAAGCTTCTGCTCCTTTGTATGTGGAAGGAAACCTAGCACAGGGGAGCTGTGCTAACTGATGGCTTGAACGGGCTAGCTTTTATGAATAGCTTAGCACACCAAGAACAGGCAGTTAGCACAAGTGGCAGGATGACTGCTCAGGGAAAATTTCCTGTCTGATTGGAGCCAAATCAGAGATAGGAGAGGACATGGATGGTTGGATTCCTTGCCTTTGAAGTGAACATGGATAGTTACATCCCTAATGGAGTAAGATATCAGGGGAAATATCTTCATTTGAACAGTTCATATACTGGCTTTACATTTACTCATTTGTTCAAGCATAATACAAGTGTCAGGTGCTCAGAGTTTTTAAAGTGACTAAGGGAAATCACTTAAACTTTTTGACACAGATGTGGTAACAATATCAAGATTAGACTCCTGTATCCAGAGGGACCTTGACACACTTGTGAGGTGGGCTGATGCCAACCTGATGAAGTTCAACCATGCTAAATGCAAAGTCCTCCACCTGGGTCGGAGCAATGCCAGGCACAGCTACAGGTTGGGCGGGGAGGAGATTCAGAGCAGCCCTGCGGAGAAGGACTTGGGGGTGTGGGTTGATGAAAAAATGAACATGAGCCGGCAGTGTGCGCTTGCAGCCCAGAAAGCCAACTGTATCCTGGGCTGCATCAAAAGGAGTGTGACCAGCAGGTCGAGGGAGGTGATCCTGCCCCTCTACTCTGCTCTCGTGAGACCTCCCTTGGAGTATTGTGTGCAGTTCTGGTGTCCTCAACATAAAAAGGACATGGAAGTGTTAGAACAAGTCCAGAGGAGGGCCACGAGGATGATCAGGGGACTGGAGCACCTCTCGTATGAAGATAGGCTGAGAAAGTTGGGGCTGTTCAGCCTGGAGAAGAGAAGGCTGCGTGGAGACCTCATAGCAGCCTTCCAATACCTGAAGGGGGCCTATAGGGATGCTGGGGAGGGACTCTTCATTAGGGACTGTGGTGAGAGGACAAGGGGTAATGGGTTTAAACTTAAACAGGGGAGGTTTAGATTGGATCTGAGGAAGAAATTCTTTACTGTGAGGGTGGTGGGGCCCTGGATTGGGTTGCCCAGGGAGGTTGTGAATGCTTCATCCCTGGCGGCGTTCAAGGTGGGGTTGGACATAGCCTTGGATGGCATGGTTTAGTGGGAGGTGTCCCTGCCCATGGCGGGGGGGTTGGAACTCGATGATCTTGAGGTCCTTTCCAGCCCTTACTATTCTGTGATTCTGTGATTTACATGAATTTGCTTGTAATAAAGGAAGGCATAAAAATCAAACCAGAACTTCATGCAAATTTCTTCCAGTTGTTACTCAGTTACTTACTGGTGTTCTGAGTGAACAGCAGTGCTTAAAAGATTGCTAGACTGTAAATACATCAATATAAATTAAATATAAACCACAGTCGTTTAGTCTTGCTAGACAATGGCTATATTAGTCCACTAAAGAAATTCTGGGTTCACCCAGATGAGCCCTATTATGAGCAATTGTCTTGCTATTCTTACTGATGGGAATTGATTGTTTAACTATTGTCAAATGTTTCAACATCCTCTACTGTTTTGGCCTGAAGCCAACAGGAAATTATACTGTGACACATAGTGCAGCTGGGGAATACCTGAGAAGGCTGAATTCTTAATAGGTAAGAACACCTTCTGTGTTTTTATCCTACACCTGGGTCGGAGCAATGCCAGGCACAGCTACAGGTTGGGCGGGGAGGAGATTCAGAGCAGCCCTGTGGAGAAGGACTTGGGGGTGTTGGTCAATGAAAAAATGAACATGAGCCGGCAGTGTGCGCTTGCAGCCCAGAAAGCCAACCGTATCCTGGGCTGCATCAGAAGGAGTGTGACCAGCAGGTCAAGGGAGGTGCTCCTGCCCCTCTACTCTGCTCTCGTGAGACCTCTCTTGGAGTATTGTGTGCAGTTCTGGTGTCCTCAACATAAGAAGGACATGGAACTGTTGGAACAAGTGCAGAGGAGGGCCACGAGGATGATCAGGGGACTGGAGCATGACCTGTATGAAGATAGGCTGAGAAAATTGGGGCTGTTCAGGCTGGAGAAGAGAAGGCTGCTTGGAGACCTCATAGCAGCCTTCCAATACCTGAAGGGGGCCTATAGGGATGCTGGGGAGGGACTCTTCATTAGGGACTGTGGTGAGAGGACAAGGGGTAACGGGTTTAAACTTAAACAGGGGACGTTTAGATTGGATCTGAGGAAGAAATTCTTTACTGTAAGGGTGGTGAGGCCCTGGAATGGGTTGCCCAGGGAAGCTGTGATTGCTTCATCCCTGGTGGCCTTCAAGGTGGGGTTGGACATAGCCTTGGATGGCATGGTTTAGTGGGAGGTGCTCCTGCCCATGGCAGGGGGGTTGGAACTCGATGATCTTGAGGTCCTTTCCAACCCTAACTATTCTATGATTCTGTGTGCCATTTCCACAGTGGCATCACAGCGACAGGGAAGGCAGAGAGGGGACCGAAGGTTCTCAAATGAAAAGAGCCACATATCACCTGCCCAGAAGCGCTATCACTCTAGGTAACAAAACTGCATTCAGCAAAGATTAGGATATTTCCCGCTGTGTGTCACTAATTAACTGTGGTGCAACACCTCTTTATTTCACAGAAGTTCTCTGGCTGCTCTGCCTGTGACAGTGGGAGCTACACTGTGTGAAATATCAAAACACTTCAGATGTTAGAGGAGCCTGTCGTGTGTGACAAACGTAGAGCATTCTTACTGATTCAGTGAGTAGGATGGCAGTGGCTTTACTGAATAAAGAAGAAAGAAGCATAAATATTTTGAATCAAATGTACCTGTAGATACAGGAAGCCTTGGAACTTACCCAAAGTTCCATAGAGCTGCTGAGAGTCTTTCACTTGGCTTTAATGAGCACTGAATCGAGTTCTCTTTCTTCTGATGTGCTTGCATCTTGCTCCAAATTTCCTTGCCATGAAAGCATTCTAGTCAGCACATCAACATGTTCAGGTACTCACTTCCAAAAAAAAAAAAACATTAAGCAAATGCTGAAACCCTTGTTTATGATCAAATATTTGAAACGCTGTATCATTAATCTCTGTAACTCTCAGCTAGCAAGCACCACAGATTTTGATGCCATCATGGTACGATGCAGGGTGTGAACCTACTTTAAGATTCATAGTGGATCAGTTCATTCAGCTGACCTTACTGCTCTGTTCAGAGCCCAAGGTATCAAAAATATTGCAAATAAAGAGGAAGCTGTAAATCAAGAGACCCTTGTGGATTTTTATTTTCCATGTATCTTCTATTGATATGGAGCTTATTCAGGATGTGAAGGAGTTTTCAAACTTAGATATCAACAGGTAGTCACTTAAATCAATATTCTGTTTTCAATCTAAAGGGTCTATGGTTGTGAAACATGAAAATATGTTTGTCAGGCATTGAGGATTTTTTAGTTATGTTCATAACTCCTGAAAAATAATTTTATGTGCTATTTTTATGTGAAAGCAGCTCCACATGTTCACTTAAAGGCTCTAGAAAGCACTAGGCATTGGTTCTGAACTTGTACTCCTTCAGGTTCAGAAATATTCTTATTTGTGCACATACAGGGAGCAAAGTCCAGCTCTGAAGGACTTGGCTTCCAGTCACCTCAACAATCAATAGATTGGAAGCATGGCCTCTGTAATTCACACTTTGTGCTATAACCAGGTCAGAACCTGGGGTACATGTTCCAGCAGCTGGTCCAGGTTTAAACTGCTAAATTCTCGAGATGAAATCTTTTTTTGGGTTTAATTATTGGTTTAAAAACTCAGCCATTTTCAACATTTTGTTCTGTGGAGTAGATACAGAATTTACTTATGTATTTACATACATTTTGTTCTGCGGAGTTGTTTCAGATACTCTTCTCCTTGAGTGATTATATAACCCTTGGGAATTTTTTTCTGCTTTCCTATTATGGGTTTTCTGTTAGCCTTTGGCCAGCAGGGTTTATAATCTCACCAGTACTGACACTCTACATGTTGTCAAGTGACTACATAAGCACTAAAAATAAAATCACGAGGTCTCCAGAGTTTTGTATCATTTTCTAAGTGGAAATTAACAGAAGTATATGTATCACTGGCTATGCAACAGGATTTGGAAACTGACACTTTCCTGATTGCTATGAAAGCTGACAACACTAATCAGGGACTTGTCAGTAATCATTAAGAAGCAATGTGATGTGATGTCATGCAGTTTAATTCCCAAATTTATTTCCTGCTTATCTTCTTCATGACTAGGAGAAAGTTTTATAATTGTTCATCTCCCCTCCTGCTTCCCTTTACCCACCTCCTTTTTCTTCTCTTCTGAATGCAATCAGAAGTTTATAATAATGCAATTAGCTGAAGCACCATGAAATAGCAAGAGAGGTAGTTACCCCACGGCAGACACTAACGACTTCTATGCACTTTTACATCATTAGCAATACTTGCAGCATGTTTTCAGTTTCTCAGAGAATGGAGGATGTGAGCTTGAATGAATGGTCATATTGTCGGGAGATGTTATACCAGTGGTGCATATGGGTCATAGCTTCTAGCTCTGGGTCATAAACGAAATCTGGACATATAAGCAAGGACACTACTATTCATTAGTAAAGGCAATGCTTTCATATAATACTGGTTACAGATGAGTAGTCTGCTTAGCAAACGCTATTCACAGAAGCAAAAAACATTTAGACTCTGAGAAGGACATCACTAATTCTAGGAGCTGCCAAATCTAACAGCTCACTAGAGGTGAGGTTGTTGCAGCTCCATGTTCGCAAGCTCAGCTGGTAATGAGGCTGAGCAAGTGTTCCCAGTAGGCATGTATGCATGCACTCATACATACAGTACACACGTACATATGCTCATGGTCAACCACACAGATTAAAACAGAAAAAAACACACTCACACAAACAGAGCACTGACACCCTTATCCTGTTCATCCCCCTCTGGCTGATTGGAAGTCCTGTAAGTGGGAAATATATATATTTAATTTACTTGTTTATATTTCTCTCTCTTGCCTCTTGTATGCTCACTGCAAATCCCAAGAAGAATCTGCCTTTGTCTTCCCTATAGTCTTTCATTAGGTATCTGAAGACAACCTTAACATTTCTTCCTTTGCCTTTTCTTCCTGAAGCCAAACAATTCTCAAAATGTCCAAAATCTCATTTTGAGTTCAGCAGTGCAATAGGGCTTATACACGATTGGTCCTCAAATCTGCTGCTTGCTTCCTAAGAAAGACAAACTTGGGCTTGAGGTCAAAACCAAACGTAGTAATACTTGGGGTCTGCAAGAAGCCAGTGCAGTGCAGAAGTCACTGGGCAGCTATGCAAGTAGCAGTAGTATTTTCAGAAAAGAACATTATCTCCTCTGAGAAGTTGCTTGCTGTCTGGGTATCGCATAAAGTTCCTAAGGATGCTTCTTCCATGAGTGGCTTTTTGCAGACGCGCACAGAAAGTTGCTGGTGCTACTTTGTTTTGGAGAGATTGGATCAGATCCAAAGGGCATCCAAGAGCTCAGCGCAGAGTAAGAAAATGAATAAATGAATGTCAAGCAGAAGATGCATCACAAGGCAGTAAATGATAATGGCTACTACAGCTACAAAGGTACAAGTTGCCAGGAATAGCATTACGCAAAACCAGATCCTGAATTCCAAACTGAATTTGAGATTGAGGAATGTATTTATTGGGGGGGGGGGGGGGGGGGGGGGGGGGGGGCGCAGGAAGAACAGCATGCATTTCATGATGTGAGCCTACTCTCATAAAAAGATTTCTGAATCTGGATACAGAGTAGCAGGGGACTGCTCAGACATCTACCTCATCACATTAAGAACTTCCTGATGAAGCTTTCTTCATGGTTCATCCTGAAACTTAGTCATTTTACTGGTTCACTTGAAGAAGTGCAGGTATTCAAATTGCATGCTGCACACCAAGAAAGAAAAACCCATGCTATATATGTATTTACGTAGCATATTCTCAACCATAGCAGTTTGCTCCAAACCCCCAAAAAATTCAAAATAAGCAGTGACATTTTGAGATTTATGAAGCTAAAGTTAGCGGCCACTGGTGTGGAAAGAAAAAAAGCTATGAATAATTCTTCTATGACAGACTGCCCAATGAAATTCAGAAAGTAACAAACAACATTGTTTGCAAGTCAATGTTAAGGAATTTAGCATTGAAATTTTTATAGTAAATAACCTATAATTTGCAACTGTTACATGTCTGAAAGGACTTTTTCATTGGACAAATATTAAATGTTACATTACAAGTGTAATGGCATCTTTTTTTGTAATTTCTGTATTGAGGTAATAATACAACACATGGGCTGCTTCTCTGGGTTCTGTTTGGATATACCTATTAACTTCTAAACAGTCATCCTGTTCCTTCTGAATTCTGTCCTTTGCATCCACATATGTGGAAAACATTCTTTATTTTTATTTGTTTCTCCATTTGGTTTAAAATTTTGGAAGAACTCTTATTAACTCTGAAGTTAGATTTTTACAGATATAAACATACCTGTATCATATAGACTTATCTGTATCATGGATAAAGAAGCACAACATCTCCTTGAAAGTGATGATCTTAATAGATTTTAAAGCCCAGTTCTTATATATATTAAAAATTAAACATATTTCATAGCATATGCATTGAATCTTTGAAGTGTGCTGGATTTGTAAACTGCATTACGTAACATAGGGTAAAAGTAGAAACAAGAAAATGCATTCAAGCTAAGAAATTACAAGTCATCCAAGCAACATAGACCTTAATTCTTTTGTTCAACATTGAATACAATCCATGATGATCACTAACCAATTTATCACATTTGTTGGTCACTTTAAGTTATATTCAAATTTTTCCAACCCTTATTCTGAAGAAAAAAGCCATTAAGACTGAGTTTGTCATTCTTAGGAAGGAAAAAACTTTTATTGTTTTATCATAAAGTAATCAAAGTTTATCATGTGCACACATAGGTGAAACAGCACAAAAGAATTTAGTGTTAACTTAAATAAGGTGGAATTTTTTCCCTTGTGCTTTTGTCATGTACCTTGAATACCTTAATGTATCTTCCCATTTCGCTAAACCGGTAAGTGCAGTTGTTTAATTTGTGTTTATAAAGAATAAGGAGCATTCAAAACAGTCTTGAAAAGAGGAGATAACAGATATTGCTTTATAAAACCGATTGGGTATTGAGAACTGCTTTCAGAAACTAGGTTGATCAGGAAAAGATTCATAACCAGCAATAAATACTGCAAGTAGGAGAATGTGATGGGAATGATGCCAAGTGCTCCCTGGCTTCAGGTTTTTTCATAGAAAAAATATATATTGAATTTGAATAAATTGTTAAGTTCATATTTGTCTGGATAAATTTTCTACTTCTCTTATTCACAGTTTCACAGAAAAGACATGCCCCCTAGCCAGATTAAATGTCAAACATAGTTGCAAATGTAAAGTATGAAATACCATTAGGAGTTCATAAAGCCACATTTCCAAAAAGAGTATTTTAAGATGTTAATTATGTTCTCTTCTCAAGGAGCAGGTGATTTGGATTCCACAGTCCTGAGATGAAGATAGAAGGGTCTGGGACCCTGCTACAAAGTGAAGACAGTGGCATTACATAAGCTACCACAAAAGGTAATTGATGGAGAACACTTCCAGTCTTGGTAAGCTCAAGTATGATGTTGCCTTTCTTTTAGAGCACAAGGAGATGAAATGTGGAAAGTCAGAGTCTGAGTAAGGTAAAAGCAAACACAGCCAGGCAGTCACATCTGGGAAAACACAGTGACAGAATGGCATTATGAAAGAGAAGCATGTCTGATTAATGAGGAGAGAGGCAAAGAAAAGAAAAAAACAAACAGCTGACAACTGAAATAGAAATCAGATAAAACAGTTCCCAAGGAGAGTTCAAAGTACAACGAAAATTGTGGTGAATGACAAAATTACTTTGTGAAAAAGAAGCCCACTGCTAATTTGTTCTTCTCCCAAGAACTGTCAGGAAAAGGAGTCCTTTAAAGACAGTAAGAACAGTCTCAGTTGTATAGCTGGGATGCACTGTAGGTTAAAGTAATATGATTTACAAAACTCAAAGGGATAATATCAAGTTACAAAGCAACAGGCTAGAGGTCACTTAATTAAATTAATAGGCCACCCAAGATTCAGAGGAAATTGTGAAACACAAATGGAAACCTGAGGTTCCTTTTATCAATAGTGATTAAAATAAGTGAAAAACAGATTTTTTTTCTTTCAATCAGGAAAAAAACCCCAAAAAACAAGCAGAACCCCAAGACTGTCATTTTAATGTTTTTCCCCTTTTGATAAAAAGCATGGTACCACTCCTATTTGTGTGACACATTATGGCCCAAAACGTTTGTTTCCCATATTAGCCATTGCTGGATAAATGCCTCAGCAAAATTCAATAGATGCCTCTACATTAACATCTGAGTTTCAATCAGGAGTGCATTTATGAAAGCAACGCCGCGGTGGACCTCACCTACTCTGCTTTAGTTCACATCACAAAACTGCCTAGAAGCACGTCAACTGGATTTCTTTTGGGTGAAAGTAAGCTGGAAAATACATCACAAGTGTTCGTCTAATATGCTCCAGCTGCTAACAGGCATCCAGGCTGTGGCAATGGACTAGAGGTGGTCTGCAGTGAAACCCTTTGAAATGGATTTGGCATGGGCATCAGCCCTCAGAGCCAACTGTTGTGCTGCCCAAATCTGCTCCCACTGGGCTTCAGTGTTTCCTAACATAGATATACCCTTAATGTGCACAAAGGCAGGCACATATAGCGGATAATGGTAGCATTTGAAGTTTCATATCATGGGTACTGAAAGCAAATTAAAGGTCTTTGCTGAGCTATAGAAGGCAAAAAAAATCAAATTAAGGCTATTTGGAGCTGCTGAATTTAGACATCTCCTTGTTTGATTGAAAATAAGTCATGTAGAGTGACTGAGAGACAGATGAATAACTGAACCTGCATAAAGTATGTCTTTCTTGTGAACATTTTTAAACCTGATATGTGAATAGATTATTACCTGATCTTTAATATCAGTATATTTCCCACTGTATTTGCTTAAGCTTTCTGTTGCCATAATACTTATCCAAATGTTTTTAAAAGGGATTGGCTGGCATCAAGGCAATAGTCAGGCAAAACAAAGGAAGGAAGGAAGATACATGTTCAAGTTAAAGGTTTGCTGGTTGCTCTGTCCACATGCTTTTACTCGCACTAGATTTTACCTTCACACAAATATTGAAAACTGTCAAGGCTTATTCTGACAGATGGCAGCTTTTTCACTCTTTAAGCACCAATGCAATCCTTGCACTGGTTATTGTCTCTCTTTGTTGTGAGAAGCACTCAAAGCAACTTGTGCCTGAGTGAACAGGGTAATGAAAAACTATCTTTCTAGCATTTTCTATGTATTTGATTAATATCTCCAGTCAAGAAATACTCACTGCTGTTATAAAGAAGTGCTCAGTGTTTGTCAAGTCTTATCTTTGGACTTGTGTCAGATGAAAGTTTGGAAAAGAACAGAGTTTGAAATATCAGTATCCCTGTTTTGCTGAGGTGACCCTGACTTCCAATTTCAGGAAGGAAATATTCTTCATGGATCAAACCAATGGACCATGGTTTGTCAAAGCTTCTGGGGCACATTCATATCTTTGTGTAGCCTCATGTAAGCCTGCTGTGGTATAAAAGTTTTCTAAAGGCCAGAGAAATGCTGGTATAAGAGCTCCACGATAGCTCCACGATATCCTCTCCACACAAGCACAGGGTCTATAACAAAGAAACAGGGCAATGACCATGAAAACAATATACTACAATGATCTCTGCATTGGATACCACAATCTGTGCTTTGTGGACTTCAGTACTCCTGTGCTTCATGGAGCACATATGCACATTAATAACATAGCTTGGATCAGAGGTGCTTCCGTAGTGACTTTCTTGATTATTACCGTTTACTGGGCTTTGGTTCACATCTAGAGTTTGTAGCCAAAACAGAGGCTATAGATTTGCAAATTAAAAGTAAACTAATCAGGATATAATGCATGCTTGTTTTTCTTGACTCCATATAGAAGTGTATTAAGGTAGCATAGAAAAGAACAGAATGCAAATATTTTGTAACACTATGATGGCACAACCAGACACAAGGTGTAGGGGTTTTACTTAAGAATGTGAGTAAGGTGATCACCACTGGAGTAAAACATGAAGCTGACGTGTGGGTATTTCTGTACCTCTACCTATATCTGTATCTGTATCTCTATCAATCTATATCATCTATCTATCTATGCCTATATCTCTGTCAGCCCCTGTATGTAAATGAAAATATATATTTGGTATGGAAGTAATATGTTTTTCCATTTACATATAGAAGGTGAAATACATCTTCAACATCACCTATTTCACAATAGAGCTCTGCTCTTATTAATGCAAACATAATACTGATGGGCTTATTCTTTTCTCCAGTAGAGTGAGGTAGACACCATGTATAATGCACTGTTTCACATAACTACATTTTTTCAGTATGTTTTTCATAATCAAAGTTTAGTTATTCCCTCTTTAGGAATTACTCCTAGAAAAAAAGCAAAAAAAAGGAGAAATAAAGTTGGAAAAGTGCCTAACTGGTCACACTGGGAGCTGTAGACTAAAACAAGCATTTTAGAAGTAAATGTGAATTTTATTGGGAATTTTTCATCAAAGGCACTTGAAGGCCAAGAAGGTGAATTTGATTTCATTGTTAGAACTAGCTACATTATGAAAGCTAATTGCAAATAACCTTTCAAAGTTGCTTGCCAAGAATTCCTAAGTCTGCTGTAATGAAAAACCTGGACAGAGATGTATTGAAAACACAAACAGGTTTATGCCTAAATAAATTTCCTCAGGGAGAAAATTAAGCAAGTAAAGATCTTCTAGCAGGAATATCAATTATTCATAGTGGTACTACCTATTAGGAGGTCGAGTTAAATGCAGATGGCACAGCAGGAGGAGGGGGAATGAGATTTACTGAAATCTATGGAAATATAAGTGTTTAGGCTGACATTCATGATGGGATGTTGATATGATTGGCAAGTGGGATTTGCAGTGCCGAATTTGTTCCTTGTATTTTCAATGCTTTTCACGGGGAAGATGCTGGTTTTTAGGAAAGGCATTTGTATTACCTAGTACACTGACTCCTGGGATCTTTCAGTTCACCATTAAGACATGCCAGAAATGAGGATGTGTTTTACAAGCCTCTGGGAACTCAGGTTTCTTTTGCTGACCTACAGTTAAGTATCTTGTAAAACCTTATCGATTCAGAGCATGAAGCCGCTTCCCGTACTGTTTTTTACCATTTGTTTTTCCTGAATTGTTTCAGTAACATTCTGGAGGCAGTGATTGAAGGGGAAGACTGAATTGTTCTGGACTCATTGAATAACAGCCTTTTGCATGATCTCCTGGAGAAAAGACCACATTGCGTTCACTTATGGACCTCTAGGGATGCTGGACACCTTTTTGTCTTGTGCTTAGTATCTGTCAGGATGATATTAACAGCATCTATAGCTAACCATTATACAATATGGCAAAATGTGCAACACATGCAACAATTCCAATTCCATGGTCATACAAAGAATTTTTTTTAAAGTCTCAACATATTTTTACATTTATTTAATGTTATGACATATTTCTCTTATTAGATCAGAATTTATTAGAAGGTAGATTCCAAATGAAACAATTTTTTCTTACTTCTTAAAAGATGTATTACAATTTTTTTAAATTATATATATAATAAAAGTAATTCTAATACAAAGTGTTTTTTCTTTTAAAATCTTCCAAGCAGCAATTCTGTTTTCTTTGGTTTAATGAAGAGGTTGCTTCAACATTCTTAAAAAAAAAAAATTATCACATAGTTCCTCAATTAATAGAAATATTTTATGTTTAACTTGACTTTCATACATTTGTAATCAATTATTTTTTATATTATTTCCTGAGGATTTTAAGGACATCAAGTGCAGTTGCTGACCAGTTGGTTCCTCGGTTATCCAGTGTCTGGGAGAACCTGTCTGCCTCTCAGTCTGCTGTTGAGACACTGTTGCACAGAACTTGCACGGCTTTCTGCTGCCTCTACAAAACAGTCAATTTTTGCTGAGCCGCTGAGCCCTGCATCAGCTCTCCAATCCATGTCTGGGAGGAGCTGGGAAACAAGCAGCAATCAAAATACAGCCGCTTGGCTGTGGCTTAAGTTTCAGTAAAGCATTTGTCATGCTTAAAAAATTAATCCGTTTTCATATGAATATATTTAGAAATTTGTGTGCAGTGATGCATGTAGTGTGTGTGTGTATGAAACTGTATTTACAGGAAGGAGAAGAAGGTCTTAGAGTCTTAAACAGTCTCAGTCTCATACTATTGTATACTTTACAGAACTTCTGTGATTCTAGGAACTTCATCCATGATCCAGTATAATAGCCACTTATTAAAGATTGGGTGTAAAGTAAAATCCCTAACTGCTAATGTTTAGATGTGCTATCCTAAGAAGATAGAAAACAAACTCTGATATAGTCATAAATAAATGGAGTTTCTTAAAGCTCTGGCTGCCCCGGCGGTGGCCAGTGTAGGCACCCAAACAGAACGGATGGGAAGGGAGGCTGCAGTGCCGAGCTCTGGGTGTAGAGAGCGCCTGCACTGCTGTCCTGAGGGAAGGGTGAGCAATGGGCAGGGCTGCACTCTGTGCTCCCTGGTGGAGGTCCTCCCGCAGCAGGTGGCTGAACTGCAGGAAGCTGTTACCAGGCTGAAAGGTGTCAGGGAAGCTGAGGGGAAGCAGCGCTGCTTGCTCTGGGACCAGACTGTTCCGGGGCCTCGAGTGTCTACTGTTGCCCCTGCAGGAAAGGAGGCTGCTAACCCAGGAAAGGAGGCTGCTAACCCAGGAAGCTGGGAAAAGGTAACAGAAAAAAACAACAAAAAAAGGAGGAAGAGGGTAATTAAAAGCAAGGGGCTTCCTCCTACATCTGTTGTCCCCACCCAGAACTGCTTTGCTGTCCTGCAGGGGGCTGATGAGCAACAGCGCTCCAACCAGGCACAACCAGCTGGTGCACTGGTAAAGAAGATCACTACTGGTGCTGCCAGGAAAAAGCGGCGGGCCATAGTAGTAGGGGCCTCTAATCTGGAAGGCACAGAGGCACCCATCTGCCGGCCTGACCCAGGCTCAAGGGAGGTGTGTTGCCTACCAGGGGCTCGGATAAGGGATGTGGCTGAGAGGCTGCCTGAACTAGTCGGTCCCACTGACTATTACCCACTTCTAGTGATCCATGTGGGTGCTACTGATAGAGATAGCAGTAGCCCGGAGACCATAAAGGAGGACTACAGAGCTCTGGGAGAGGTGGTTAGGGGCACTGGAGCCCAGATCGTCTTTTCGTCAATTCTCCAGGATACAGGGCAGGACCTTGAAAAGGCTAGGAGGATTGGCCAGGTCAAAAAATGGTTAGAAGGGTGGTGCTATAGTCAGCGGTTTGGGTATCTTGAACATGGTACTCAATTTAGCAGGTCAGGTCTACTGGGGGCTGGTGGAGCTGGTCTGATAAAGAAGGGGAAGAGTGGATTTGGTAGGAGGCTTGCCAGACTGGTCAAGGATGCTTTAAACTAGATGCGTTGACGGAGGGGGGCAGCATTCCATCCCAACACACACAGTCGGTTGGTAGCACCTATAGTAAACATTTGGAGCAATGTAGAGATATTCCAGCTGTTCCAGCCAATTAGCCGGCTTCAATTGGATCTCGGCTCAAATGCCTCTACACAAATGCCCGTAGTATGGGGAACAAACAAGAGGAATTAGAGATGTGTGCATGTCTATGGGGGTATGACATCATAGGCATCACAGAAACATGGTGGGATGGCTCCTATGACTGGTGTGTTGGAATGGAAGGTTACCGGCTCTTTAGGAAAGACAGGCCCGGTAGGCGGGGAGGGGGAGTTGCTATTTAAGTTGGGGATAGGCTAGAGAGTATGGAACTCTGTCTGGGGACAGGTGAGCAGTCGACAGAGAGTTTGTGGGTCAGGGTTAACGGGAGAAAAGCGATGGGTGACATTATTGTGGGGATCTGTTACAGACCGCCTGACCAAGAGGACCCTGTGGATGAAGCGCTTTATAGACAGATAGGACCAGCCTCACGCTTGCAGGCCCTTGTTCTCATGGGTGACTTCAACCACCCTGATATCTGTTGGAGGAATGGTATGGCCCAGCACAAGCAATCCAGAAGGTTCCTCGGTTGTGTGGAAGACAGCTTCCCCTCCTTGGATGGATAAGGAGCTGCTGAAGAAAATTCAAAGGAAAAAAGAGGCTTATAAAAGGTGGAAGCAAGGACAGGCGGCCTGGGAAGAATAGAGGGATGTTTTCCGGGAAGCTAGGAACCAGGTTCGGAAAGCTAAGGCCCGCGCAGAATTAAACTTGGCTAGGGATGTTAAGGATAACAGGAAGGGATTTTATAGGTACACTGCAAATAAAAGACAGAATAGGGACAACGTGAGCCCTCTCCAGAAACTATCGGGAGAACTGGCTACCCTGGATTTGGGGAAGGCTGAGGTTCTTAATGACTTCTTTGCCTCAGTCTTCACTGGCAAATGCTCTGACCACACCACCCAAGTCTTGGAAGGCAGACGCAGGGACACTAAGAATGAAAACCCTGGGCCCACTGAAGGAGACGATCTGGTTCAAGACCATCTTAGGAACCTGAATGTATACAAGTCCATGGGACCTGATGAAATTCATCCATGGGTCCTGAAGGAGCTGGCAAATGAAGTTGCTAAGGCACTGTCCATCATGTTTGAAAAATCCTGGCAGTCAGGTGAAGTTCCCGACAACTGGAAAAAGGGAAAAACAGCACCCATTTTCAAGAAGGGGAAAATGTATGAGCTGGGGAACTACAGACCAGTCAGTCTCACCTCTGTGCCTGGCAAAATCTTGGAGCGGATTCTCTTGAAAGGCATGCTGAAGCACATGAAAACCAACAAGGTGGTTGGTGACAGCCAGAATGGCTTCACTAAGGGGAAATCCTGCCTGACCAATCTGGTGGCCTTCTAGGATGGGGCTGTGGAACTGATGGACAGGGGCAGAGCAGTTGATGTCACCTACCTGGACTTGTGCAAAGCCTTTGACACTGTCTCACATGACATCCTTCTCTCTAAGTTGGAGAGACATCAATTTGATAGGTGGACCACTCGGTGGATAAAGAACTGTTTGGATGTCCGCACGCAAAGAGTAGTGCTCAATGGCTCAGTGTTCAGCTGGAGACCAGTCATGAGTGGTGTTCCTCAGGGATCGGTGTTGGGACTGGTCTTGTTCAACATCTTTGTCGGTAACATGGACGGTGGGATTGAGTGCTCTCTCAGCAAGTTTGCTGATGACACCAAGCTGTGTGGTTTGGTTAATACATTGGAGGGAAGGAATGCCATCCAGAGGGACCTTGACACGCTTGTGAGGTGGGCTGATGCCAACCTGATGAAGTTTAACCATGACACGTACAAGGTCCTACACCTGGGTCAGAGCAATCCCAGGCACAGCTGCAGGTTAGGCAGGGAAGAGATTCAGAGCAGCCCTGCGGAGAAGGAGTTGGGGGTGTTGGTTGATGAAAAAATGAACATGAGCCGGCAGTGTGCACTTGCAGCCCAGAAAGCCAACCGTATCCTGGGCTGCACCAAAAGGAGTGTGACCAGTAGGTCGAGGGAGGTGATCTTGCCCCTGTACTCTGCTCTCATGAGACCTCACTTGGAGTATTGTGTCAGTTCTGGTGTCCTCAACATAAAAAGGACATGGAACTGTTGGAACAAGTGCAGAGGAGGGTCACAAAGATGATCAGGGGACTGGAGCATGACCTGTATGAAGATAGGCTGAGAAAGTTGGGGCTGTTCAGCCTGGAGAAGAGAAGGCTGCATGGATACCTCATAGCAGCCTTCCAATATCTCAAGGGGGCCTATAGGGCTGCTGGGAGGGACTCTTCATTACGGACTGTGGTGATAGGAGAGGGGGGAATAGGCTCAGTCTTAACCAGGGGAAGTTTAGATTGGATATGAGGAAGAAATTCTTTACTGTAAGGGTGGTGAGGTCCTGGAATGGGTTGCCCAGGGAAGTTGTGAATGCTCCATCTGTGGCGGTGTTCAAGGCCGGTTTGGACAGAGCGTTGGGTGGCATTGTTTAGTGTGAGGTGTCCCTGGCCATGGCAGGGGGATTGGAACTCGGTGACCTTAAGGTCCTTTCGAACCCTAACTATTCTATGATTCTATGATTCTATGATTCTATGAATTTGAGCAATCCTCATTTCACGGAAGTCTTCACTTTTGTGGTGTCAGACCCCACATGGTCCGGTCTTGAAAAGAGATACTGTAGTTAAAGCTATTATTTCTTGGCCCCAAATTGTCTGTGTAAGTTATTTAGCGAATTTTTGTAGCACTAGGGAATACATCTAATGGTAGATGTTCAGGGCAATTAATTTAAAGATTACAATTTTCAGACTCGTCTTTTTACGTGATGTGTTATTTTTTGAAGGATGAATGCTTCTACTTTAAACAGTGATTATTTTTATTATTTAAATCTTTCTGAAAGGCAGTGACATTGTCGTGGTTTAAGCTGTAAATCACGCAGTTTGCTCACTCACTCTCCCCTTTTTTTCCCCCCCCACTCTGAGGGGGGGGGAATGGGGAGAATATTCAAAAGAATGTAACTCCCACGGGTTGAGATAAGAACAGTCCAGTAACTAAGGTATAACACAAACCTCTGCTACTACCACCAATAATAATAATGACCAGGGAAATACAAGGGAAGAGGATGCAACTGCTCACCACCCGATGACTGAGCCGTGAACTGAACTCTTCCAGTTTCCTGCCCCTCATTTTTCCATCCTGAGCATGACATGCTGTGGTATGGAATACCTCTTTGGTCAGTTTGGGTCAGGTGCCCTGTTTCTGCTTCCTCCCTGCTTCCCCTCCTCCCTGGGAGAGCATGAGACTCAGACAGTCTTTGGTCAAACCAAACATTCTAAGCCGTAACTATAAACATTGGTGTTATCACTGCTGTTCCCAGTCGGAAAGTTGAAAACACAGCGCTGCGCCAGCTACTAAGAAGGAGAAAAATGACTGCTACTGCTGAACCCATGACAGACATCAGCTACTGTTACTGAATGTGGTCAGTGCCATTTACTTTTCCTGGCTTTTCTTGCAGTTCAGAGCTCAGGCTGCATGTCTTACACAGCTCAGCACTGACAACTAGACACTTACAGGAATCTTTAAAAAAAAACCCAACCCTCAACATTCAGTTAACTAAGAAAGCTGGAAGCCATTTTTTTTGTCTTTTTTGGCTATAAATGTCCATTCGTAAATCTCTTTGTCCTGTGCTCCTTCACTGCAATGTAGAGTTTGAGTGCAATAAGTTCCACACATTGAGCTCCCACATTTTTCTCTAGTGCTCTGGTTACTAATATATTCTCCCTGACCTTTTATCTTTTCTGTTCTCAGAGTAACTCTCCAAATGTCTGTGCATATATATATACTAACCAGTGAGTGCATTTTCTATTATGCTTCAGGTCAAATGTGGGTCCCTAACTCATGATTATAACTTTTGTTAATACAGATAAGTAAAAAAAAATGAAAAAGAGATTATGACTCCATGGAGGCAGCAGCAGAAGTAGACAAAGTCAGTAGGAAATGGGTGAGGTACTCTCAGTGAAGAAAGTGATTCTGTGTCATCAACAAAATTGTAACACAAATATCTGCTGTAACAAGCTCTTCTTTTAGTCTGCTGTGAGTTAGTGAGCCCAAGCTTGTTCAACTGTTGTCAATGACCGTTATCACTTAGCTTTTTGTCTGCATGTATACTAGCATTACTTATGAAAAGCTAGACAAGTAAGATCTAAAGGTAAATCACCATGAATTGTTAATTCTGGTAATCAAAGACTTCAGCTCTCTCTCCCTGTCCCTGAAACTCGGCCTGGTGATATGTCTTTCAATGAAGTTGAAATACCGAAGTGTTCTTCAGGTATTAGTGGCTGTGGAAATGTTAATCCTGTTCACCTTCCCTTTAAATTTCTGAAAGTTAAGAGCAGAATGGTGTTATCTTCAGGTTAGCAGAAGGATAATTGACAGCTGCTATAATTAAAACCAATTGAAGGAGATCATTATCGAGTCTCAAAAAAAAAATGAAAACAAGGAATAGTGGAATACTCAAAAAAGTATAAAACACTGTATCTTGGCCTATCCTTCAAAAAAATACATATAAATGTAAGTATGAACATTTATATAC
Organism: Amazona ochrocephala; assembly: GCA_039720435.1. NCBI lineage: Eukaryota > Metazoa > Chordata > Aves > Psittaciformes > Psittacidae > Amazona > Amazona ochrocephala. The sequence continues at coordinate 42,453,094 of CM077880.1, read as the reverse complement.
ATAAATATATATATGTATGCATATACATTTTGCCTGTAAGTTAGAGCATTTGTTACTTAAGAAGTAAGGATAGAGACACAAGATCGCTAAAAGCTGTTGTGCATACAAATGGTAGTACCCCATTGATCAGATGGACAGGTAGAAGTGACTAGAGATCTTAAAGCTAATCATCCAAGATATACCCTAAGGCAGTTATGTCAGCTCTCTCCTTAGCTGATGGAGAGAGACGAGTTCCTCCAAAGGACAGTTCATCTTTTTTGCTTGTTTCAGGATGAGATGAATCACCTCCAGGAAGTATCCATGAGACCTCCATCAACTACACAGAGAGCTCTGATGACTAAGGTGGCTAAAGGTGCGTGAGATGAATGGCTCCCTCTCAAGGGGTTGCTGACTTTGATATCTGTTTAATTGTACCTCACATAGAAACTGTTCTAACAAGTCACATATTATAAAGACAGCTCCCAGAGGTCACTATTCATCTGATTTGCAACTGGACTTGGAACAGTACAGAACCAATTGACGTATGAATTGTGACCTTTTCAAATGACAGAAACAAGTGACTTCTAAAAGAACATTAGTAAAGGAATCAAATGTGACTATAATATACTAGAAGAACAATCCAACACACTTGCTTTGCTCTTACTAAGGTTTATTGAGTGCGCATGTAACCGAGTTAGCTTTATATTTGCATATTTATTAGAGAAGATGACACTGAAAGTAAACTTCTGTGTGACACACAAGTGCTCAATTGAATTATTTTCTTTTTACATCTATTGTGTGCAACCCATTTAACACCAGACAGCAACTTGGCAACATTTCTCTCTCAGTATGGGTGAAAGTTTAGAGCACTGTAGTATTCATATGTAGGTACTGAATGCCTTGTTCAGAAGTTAGGGAGGCTTTCTCATATACAAGCTCACTTCCATATTCTTGGTCTCATTTTTTGCCATTGGTGGCCCCACAGGGTGGCTTTTTGGAAGCATTAGAGAGTTTACACCAAATACACCATTTTTAGGATGTCAAACAGATTATATTATTCATTCAGCCATGAATATTTTGATTGTATCTGTGTGTACTTTGTCAGATGAGCTATTTCAGATTCTACTGATTTCTATTTATAAGGCATCTCCAACAGTTCTTATCTGATTCATTTGTACTCAGTGAATTGGTATGTGGAAGCAGCAATATATCCTTCCTCTACTTCCAAAAGTTTGCAGTATGACAGATGAAAGAAGAAAGGACAAACAAGCACATCAAAAGCAATGTTTTTGTATAAAAGTACAAATTTGAAAGGAAAAAGTGGTATACCAGTTTTGGTCCAACTCCTGTGACCCAGTTTCTCCCACCACCCTTTGGATAAAGACCCCTGCAAAGCCAGCTGGGCTGGCTTTGCTGTTCAGGTTACAGAGTCCAGCCTTCTGATCCAGGCAGTCCTTGCCTAAATATCATGAATGCAGCTGCTGGTCCATTCATGCATGTCATGCAATGCCTCTTCACAGACCCGTGTCTCCTTTCTGGGATGGCTTCAGCCTATGGGCTCCTCTTCAAGGGATTTTCAAAGAGGAGAAACTGGTGAAAACAGGATTTTGGAGAAAGCTCCAGGTGCAGTGACAGCTGCTAGGCCAGCTGCAGCTCCTGCCCTAACCTTCTCTCCATCTGTAGCATGCCTATTTTTTGAAAGCCATACTTTTCTTCCCCTTCAATCATAGAAAGATGCCATTATACAATTCAACTTAAATACACAGCCTTAGCTCACAGATCTACAAAGTATAGATAGTACAGATCCTGTATTATTATAGTCAGTCATAAGCAGGTTTCTTTGTTGATGGTCACAAAAGACTTCCAGATCCACATGAAAGCTTGTTGCCTGCTGTACTCCTCTTCCCCTCTTACTATAAGGCACTCTGAGAGCACTGCTCTTCCATGAGTAACAAGCACAAGCCACAGCATGATCTCTCTCTTCACAAATACCTGCACCACACAACATACCTTATTCTTGCCTCATTCATGCTGCAGACAGAAACCTCATGACCAGCTTCCCCATCATGAAGACTTTGCAAACACACACAGTCCTTCCCAGGTACCCAGTGCTGGCATTAATGTGTCATGGAGCACTTCTAACTTGCTTCATCCAAAATCTGTTTTCCATATTGGTAATCTTGGAAGAGGATCCTGGAACAACAAAAAAAGGCTGAAGTTGGAAGGAGTCTCTTGAGGTTCCCTGCTCAAGTAAGGTCAGCTAAAGCAAGTTGCCCAGGACTGAGCCTAGTCTGGTTTCAAGTATCTCCAGCGATGGACTCCACAACTTCTCTGGGTAACCAGTGCCAGTATTTGACCACTCTTACAGTGAGAAAGTGTTTTCTTGTGCTCAGATGGCATAGACCACTCAGACAATGTGATTCCGGGCTAAGCAAGAGCTAGGAAAGAGCTGGAGCCATAAGTTTTAGTTTTATAGGGTTTTGCTGTCTCCAATGCAGATATTTATAATGTTCACATTCACTCTAGCCAACCTTTAGAGTCAATGGAAAGAACAGGCAGAAAAATGATTCATGAGACCTCTGATTATGCCTCAGAAATGCATATTTCTTTCCACGAGCTTAAAGTTTGGGGGGAAGTTTGAGGGCCTTAAAGGAACTTGAAACAGCTCTGATGTAGCCATTTTCATACATTTTCTGATAGCTAGAGATCAAAGGAAACTTACCTAAGTTTTTTTAATAAATATTGTTCAATAAATAGGCATCTTCCATTTGGATCAGTTTCTGAAATTTTTACACACCAAAAAAAGTCTTATTTTCAGATAGAAAAGCACTTAACCCCTGTTCTTTACAGTCAAACCCATTATATTTCAAAGCAGCAGGTAAAGGTTTTTCTGTAGAATTTGTGGAAAAACTGCAACTCTACCCTGCTTTGTAGCAAAGACCTGTTATTTGGGTATTCCTATGAAAGAATGCAAAGAAAATATGTATTAGGTTTTCTAGCAAATTACAGAAAATATGAAATTTGCTAATTAATCTTACAGTTCCACCAGGAACAATGACAATTTGTTCTTGTCTGTATAGTTCTACACTTAACAATGTATGATACTTGCTTCTTTTTCTGATCGCTCATCAAAGGATGAATTTGCAATTTTCATTATTCTGAAATAGGTGCTCTCTATTGTATGAATTAGTGATGTTTGACAAGGATTTTTTTTTTTTTTTTAATGAGAACTGCAGGAGAAGGAAGGATGTGTGAGTCACAGAAGCCAGAATAAAATCAAGTCTAATTTTGGCAGATGAAGAGAAACTTGAGAAACACTTCACCTTTAAGTTGTGCACAAATGATAGATGCACTGCGTGGTGAATGCATTTAGAATAATCTAATATTTATAAAGATTCATGAATTTAGAGTCATTTACTGTTCACACATTTCAAGTATAAAATATTGATACACAGAGTTTTCATTAAGACTGTCCTTACATGATTCAGGCTTTCAAACATTCAATTCTTCTGAATGGTTCCATGTCATTTATATTGTAAAGGCAATACTAATTCTTTTTCCTGCTGAAGACTGAATAGAATTATATCTTCGCATCTGCAGCCATCAATAGCCCCTTGGCAGTAAGTTCTGCAGTGAAAGATCTGCTAATTCTGGCCAACATGAGCTCTGGCATGTGATTCAAGACCCAGGTGGGCCAAAGAGCTTCCTGCAGAGCTAACAGGGTTTGCCATGCACTGCTGCCGAACAACCTCAAACAAGCTGTTCTGTTAGCATAGGAAATAGCAACACTTATGTCCCAGCATCTTAGAATCATAGAATCATAGAATAGTTAGATTTGGAAAGGATCTTAAGATCATCTAGTTCCAACCCTCCTGCCATGGGCAGGGACACCTCCCACTAAACCATGCCATCCAAGGCTATGTCCAACCCCACCTTGAATGCCGCCAGGGATGAAGCATTCACAACTTCCCTGGGCAACCCATTCCAGTGCCTCACCACCCTTACAGTAAAGAATTTCTTCCTCATATCCAATCTAAACTTCCGCTGTTTAAGTTTGAACCCGTTACCCCTTGTCCTCTCACCACAGTCCCTAATGAAGAGTCCCTCCCCAGCATCCCTATAGGCCCGCTTCAGGTATTGGAAGGCTGCTAGGAGGTCTCCACGCAGCCTTCTGTTCTCCAGGCTGAACAGCCCCAATTTTCTCAGCTTATCTTCATCATCTTCTTGACTTCTAGATGAATTCTCTATGCCTAATAGGATACAAAGTCCAATTAAGGCTTTCTTACTCTTTGAGACTTGCGTTAGGGTTCTCATTAGCTGGTACTTTATAGAGAGCTGGATCGGTAATTTCTCCCTTAGCTTGTCAAATATACCCATATTCTGTTTTCAGGAAACTTGTGGGGATGCAATTTCTCAGGCATCTCTTTTGCTGTCAGATTTAGAAGTAGAAATCAGGAAGTGCCCAGAAAGATGGGAGAGGGGCTGGGTTTAATTTTTTTTGTTGAGATGGAATTATTTTTTATGGGATGGAAACTGGGCACAGATTTATGTGTTTGCGCATAGATTGCACATATATGTAGATATACATAAGCATGTACTTTACATAAAATGCATGTGGCTCAGAAGCCACAATCTTTTAGGCTGTCAAACTAAAACTGCATGCTGCAGAGGGGTTCCAGCTGAACTAAACATAAGGGCTTGTCTGAAATTCTCTGTTTCTGCAGAGCACAGGCACCTGAGCCAGGGTTACTGCTACACGCTTGAACCCAACCCCAATTGAAGTTGTATGCACACCCAATTTTCTGAGAAAGCTGAGCAGGATTTCTCACATGATGTAGCAGAAAAACCTGTCTTTCATACCAATAACCTAAGGCTTGAGGTCTGGGTCAGTTTCTCACAGATGGAGTTCAAATCTGTCACTTTCCTTCTGTGGGTAGCTGAGAAATGCCAAAGTGAAAGCTGCATTTGTGTGGGCAGAGTGGGGAGAAAAGGGGGTTGGCATCACCACTACTGCTGTGGTTATGAGGTTGTTCAGAAGGAGAGGAAACCTTTCTGGTACTGGGAAAGATGCTGACAGACCACAGCAGAGTTCTTTAGCCATGCAGAAAACCTGATTTCTTTCTCATGGAAATATCTGCTTCAAAGGGAGCTGGTGTACCTATCAGTAACACTCTCTAGGGCCATTTGATTTTAACATATAAAAAGAGAAGAACTTTTTGTTAGGAAAACATTTTTATTGCATGGGCCAAACAGAACTTGAGGTCAAAGGGTTAATTCTGACATGATCCCAGGGGCCTAATGCTGTTTTATCATCCCCAGAGTCAGCAGGAGGTTTTTTTGCACAAAAGCCTCGAGGACATCGATAAATCAGCTCCAATTGCATTGTCTTCATTTGTATGCATACTTCGCTTTGTGCTTGCAGGCCCAGCTTTCTTGAAGAATGGTTTAGTGGTTTCTGTATCAGGGGAGGAGAAGCAGGATGGATGAGATGAAGGAGATCAAAGGTACTTCTCAGCCCTTCCCTATAGAAAGCTAAAACACAAGCACTTGCAGGTATCTGACGTTCTTCAGAAAAGAAAAAATAATTAATGGGCTGTCCAACTGTTAAAAACAATGACAGAATTTTCATACTGCTGACCTAATCCTTTATACCCTCTTTCCCACTCATCTTATTAATTAATTAATGTGTATTTCTTAGGATAGGTTATGCCTTTAATGTGGTGTCAATGAATAGAGGGTTTTCTGTCTATGTTGTGTCCATGCCTCCATATTTACACAATTTCTACTTGTTTACAAAAACAACCCTTCTTTTCTGTGCAAGTGCTGACTTTGGTTCATAAGTACAGGTAGAATAAGGAGATATCTATATCTCATCCTAAAATCTTAGGAAAAAATTCTGAAAAGGGAACTTTAACCTCAAAGAGACTTTCTAGGAAAGATAATGAGAATTTAAACAGCTTTTCCTTGAATTAAATTTTCAAGGTCTGATTGTTGCATGCTGAGGTAAGTAGCTCTCCGCTGACTATATGTGGATCAGAGGGAGATGAGTGCATGAGAGCATTTAGGGTGCAGAAAGAAAAAGAGTGCCTAAATCTCACTGAATTCATAGGGCCTATGCCCCTAAACTGCATTCTGGTGATGAACAGATCTCTAAATCATAATATTAATGCTGTCTTATTTAATGTATTATGCAACTAAGAACAGAAAATCCTCCCGTGTAATTCTGTGGAAAAATACCCCATGTCATAGGAGGTGACTCTCTGGAGAGATTGAGTTTTAGCTCTCCAGGTTTGTAGCACAAGATTGCTCAATTACATGCATCATCATGCTAACTTTCAAAAAAAGCAAGGCACAGCAAAAAATGTGCATCAGTTTCATTTTAATATTTTGCCATGTTAATTTCAATATATAAGGCTAATTTATGATAATTTTACCACTCAGGGGCCATCTGTTTTTAATTTAATCCTAGAAATTAAGCAGAAAAGCTAAATTAGACACAGTTGGTAAAGTAATTCTTGGTTAATTGTTAAGCAGACATGAAGGCACATAAATGAGAAACTTTCATTGTAACAGCTATCTAAGCTTTGAAAGCCAAGGTTATATCCTAACTAAATGCAACTTTTTCTTACAATAGACTCATGATATGCAGAAAAATACTAGGGTTTGATCCACAAAAGGCTTATATTCTGAGGAGAGATGTTTTCATGTAACCTTAGTTAAAAATTATAAACTTGATTGGAAAATAAATTCAATTAGAATTCTAAAGTCTCTCATCTCTTCAATTTTAAAATTGGAAGACTATAATGTAAATTGATTTCATACTACTTTACTTACTGGATAAATCTGAATTTCTGTATCAACATTACTTGGGACTGTCTGACTAACAAGGGGAGAATTTTCCAGGAAAAACTTAAATCCTGAAGGATTATTTTTCTTCTACTGTAAGCAGGTCATATTGATCATTTCCCTTCTCTTATTAGAATACTGCTTTCAAGGACTTTATGACCAATAAAAAATAACTTCCATTAATAGAAATTTTGGAATGGTAGTTTTGTGGGGAGCACTAGAGATGAACAAATAATATGCAACTAAATTAAGTGGAAAAAATCACATTATCCATATATAAACCTAAATATGGCAGTAAATGAAAAAAACCCCAACAAACTGTAGCCTGAAGAATAACTATTTCTGTATCAGTATTAGTGAGTTTAAATAGAATATTTTAATGGGATATTTAAAAAATTCTGTTCAATAAAGCATTCATTTACTTAGTTGTCTGACAGTTTACTACATGGAAGTTTCTGAAGCAACTAAGAAAAGCAATGTTTTACTTTTAGCAAAGGAGCAACTCTACCATTTTGATGACTTCTGCAAAGTTTTCCTGAAATCATCAGCTATTTTTTGATTTAATATAAAGCTGTTTCAATGGAGAAGTCTTTTGGGAAAAGCTCATGAAGTAAATATAATAGCTCTCAAAATGAAGAATTGCCTGTAAACTACGGAACAATTTATCACCCTCCTTTAAAATTGTTTTTTCAAGGTGAAAAATTAACTTTTGTGCTCCTCTATTCTCACAGGAAACAGAAATGTAGCATACAATTAAAGTGACGCATACATAAATGTTTACATTACTTAAAGTTCGTCCAGATTTATTACTACCTTGCAAAAAGGATCCTGACGAGGCAACAGCGGATGAAAATCTTCGCTGGAGCTATTACGCATGTACAAACAACATCCACCAGGTGGCACAAGGAAACAAATTTCAGTTCAGGTTTAGCATAAACCAGTCGGCGGTATTAACTTGCAGGCTCCGGGTACGGAGAAACAAGAAGAAAATTCTAGGTATAGGCCTCTCAGAGGTAGTAGGTGTAGGTAGTTAAACTCATCTCAGTAAGATGCTGAAGGCAGATATTATAAGCCATTTATTCACAAGCAAAAGGAGAAAAAAATCATCAGAAACTTGTTCATTTTTGGGGTGGTTTTCAGATTGTCTTTCAGGTAGTCTATATTTGGTAAATGTGTGTACCCTGACCCACACTCTATGGAAAGATTACATTACACTAGGAGAAATGAAATCCATCATCTGCTAAAATATTAACAGTGGATGTCACAGAAAAATGTAAAATACGTATAAGAATTCTTTTGACAGGTCTTTCATCCTTTCCTCTCACCTCAAGAATGAAGCCAACTAACCTTTGCCTTTAAATCAATGCTTGAAACCCTCACAACTTACGAGATCGCAATCTGCCCATGGAATCTCAACATTGTGGGGTTTATTTCTCTGTTTTAATAGCTCAGAGATATATGAGCAAAATTTCTTTTTATGCAAACAAATTAGGATACTCTCTGGCTCTACCTATATCAGACTAATTATTATTCATTTATTCTTTCATTCATTCTCATTGGGCTTATGTTTCTCTACCAAAGTAAAACCCTTGGTGGATTAAATCCTTTATGTTTGTGGGTTGTGCAAATCCTACAGATGTCCTTATCTAGTGATAAGGACATAAATAGAATAATTTTGTATACATATCAGCTTCCAGCAATGAAATCAGATTTTTCGACTTCTCTTACATAACAGGCTCCTGCTGGTATATGGAGGGAGGGGAAAGGGATCGGGAACATTGGTAAATTACAAGGAGAATTATTTAAATGCAAATTAAAAGTGGATGCACGCACGTACACAGTGTCGTACACAGCTTGTTCTGAAGAGTTTCCTGGGATTGCTTATTAGTCTTCAAATGTCACGACACATGCTGTTTTCATGGATGTGTCAAACTATCAGCTGGATGTGGCTGGAGCAGCAGTTGCAACTTCAAATGTATTGTTCCCCTCTGATCACCCTAATTATACAAGCAAAAGGGTCAGACAGCAGTAACTTCATTTGCACTTTAGTCCCCATGTGGTGCCATCTCCCCCATGCAAAGAGAGCCGGTGTCCAGCTGTGTCAGGGGATCACAATCCGGCTCCCCAGTGCCAGCCAGACGTAAAAGGCACTTCAGCAGCGCTGCCAGCTGGATTTATTTAAACCCAGTGCTTCTTTCCAAGCTTAACAACAGGAAGTTCAAAACAGCTTTTTACGAACACTTTTGAGTCCTGCTATTCTCTGATCAAAGCATGGTAGGTAGTACTGTGAGCTCTCCCTGAACCATGAGCAACTCTCAAACCCTCCTTGGGGTGGTCAGTACCTTATTCACAACCTATTCCCCTTCCTGGTATCAGTGAAAATCTAGGGGGCTGTTTGTAGAGCTAAGGCACTACGCTTCAAATACAAGGTAGTGTGACCTAGACTTCAATCAGTTAAAATCTCTGGTCCAGTGTGTCCTTTTGGAAAATGGATATAATGCAGCCTTCCCTCAGGAGGCTGATGGGGAAATGAACAATTGTTCTTTTAGTTGAAAGCTGGAATTACAAACATACATGGTTTTGAGGTACAAAATGTTCTTGTCAGAAACAATCAAACATAAATCTGAATTTTCAGAGATTTTTCTCATCCTTAGATGCATGGCACAGATTATTTCAATTCATTCCATCTGGCAGCTGAAAAACAAATAGTTAAGATCATTTATTTGTTGGAGACCAGCTGAGTATTGTAATTAGTCTTACTTGGCACTCAGAAATGTTGCATGCATTTGTTCAATTCTGGTTTAGTAAGAGAATTTGCTTGGTAATTTTCAACTCTGTTAATCACAGAGAATATGCACTCACACATGCATCTATGCATATGTGCACAGTTTATGTATTTCCATATACTTGAAGTTAACTAACTTGGGTATCATTCGTAAGGTTCCTGTTTCAGGAATGCTAACTGTTGGTAGAAATTCTGATGCAAATATTGCCACTTGTTTTGTAGAGTAATGAGATCAGAGCAAACATATTTCCCGGGATTCATTATATAAAGCACTTTGCACATTAGTGCGTTGCGCAGGTAAGTCAGTATAGGAATTCATTTCTCTAGCAAGTTTCTGTCATCTTTCTGGTGGCTCAGAGTGGGTTTGAAATCTTCAAATCTTCAGGTACCAACTGTTTTCCTTCGACATAGGGGATCATCTTTATTGAGCAATTTGGAGATTCCATTTCTAACCTGCTTTGTTCTGGCTGCCCTATTGGAGGAAATAACTGAGCAATTGAAAGGGCTGTATCCCTGGAGTATTCTGAAATGCTGTGTGTCTATAGTGGTCCCAAAGTGTCCCCAGGATACATGGTATATGGTACAGAAAAAAGACCAGAGACTACCATTGCTCCAAAAATCCCAAATGGAGAAGGGGATGTACTACTTCATTGCTTTGAAGTGATGAAAAAAAAAACCATCAACTGATAAAGTGAACAGTAAGTAACCCTTTCACTTGGAAAGAAAATCAAGAGTGGACTAGAGTATTTTAGTATTCATGCATTCATATGGTTCCAGGATTTCTTGTGCTTCAGTGGAGACATGTGTGTAATAAGAGTGGTAATATTATGCCCAGCATTACATGAAAAATTATCAAGTCTACATTTTTCCCGGAATTTGAGAGCTCTTAAAGCCCAAGTCTGAATTACAGTTCAGGTATTTTATAACGGTGTGAGAAAATGGAGCAGTGACTTCACTGTTTTGAGGACAGCATGAACTGATACAATTTCCGTCATCTGCTGACAGTGAGTCACTTAGCAATTCTAAAACAGCGCAATCCCCAAAATATGTTAAGGACATTAACTGTATGCAAGAGGATGAATCTTTTCTTAACAATATGAAGCATCAAGCACAATTTAGAGATGTGACTTAAAATTATCCTGCACAAACCTTAATTTATCTGTCCTCCCATTTACTAACAGATGGTCCAGAGTTCCCATTTCTTATTCATGAGCTTTTTCACCTCAGTCCTACCACATTTCCTCAACTCAGGAACTTTGTTTCTGATGATTAGCAGTATACTGTAGATAACACATTCATGGTTGGGGAAGGTAATTACTGTGAGAAAGAAAAGAAGCATTTGGGTGGCAAGACCTTTGACTGGAACTCTGTGCTAACTAACATAACAAGTTTTCAGTTATATGGTTATAGACCACAGGATGCATTTCTAGAAAGGACTGTACAATTTGCATTAATGTTATATGCTTAAGGGACCTATTGCCAGTCTGGACTGCATCTAACTAGAAGCATAAAATACCTCTCATGTCCTTTATGTATCATCGAAGTATGAAGAGATAAAGTTTCTGCATAGAATTTTACTTATGCAGCTGAAAAATATTTTAGCTGAAAAATAAATGTTATTCTGAACAGCGAGTAGTTTCAGCTCTAGCTCATAAACCTGAAATATTTTCAACGGCTGTATAGCAACAGGCCTTAGAGCTCTGTGGTTCTGAAAGAAGCATCATTTATAATTAGAGCCTTTACTCTTCCCTGGCATTATTAAAATGCAGCTTCTTTTTGCATGTCTCTGAGTTACTTTTCAGATAGAGATTAAAGATGTCTCAGCTTTATTTTGTCCTTTCCTGGGGAATGCCTAGAACATGGAGTACTCGGGAGTTCTGTACTTTTTTTCACAGCTCTGTCACTGTACTTCTACATGACTTTGGCAAAGGACTGTAAAGAAACAGAAGAAATGCCAGTGACCTTCTTTATGAAGTGTTTTAAGGTCAGTGAAAAGTTCCACGCACTACTGTCACTGGAACAGATTTAAAAGGTTAAACATTTGGTAAATGAGACTGCAGATTTTGCAGCCACAGTTGCAAATAAGGACTCATCACTGACCTGGGTGGGGTCCTGTGGGACTTTGAAAGAAACTTGAAGTCCTCACAGACAAAACCAGAAGTTGGCACAAATGTTAAGAAGACAGGCAAGTGATGAAAATGACAGGTCTCCTTTGCAAGATCATCTGTAGAGCAAGAAGACTTGGTGCAAAGAAAGAAGTGTGATTTAATTTGGCCAAGTACCAGCCCATACCCCTTAAAGCACAGGCGGTAGCTAGCTCAGTCTGAACAAGCAGGGGAGCACTGTTTTCAAACTGGCAACTTAGGCTGATCTCGCTGGGTAGGCAGCTCAGGATAGGGGTAGGGCTGTTACAGTTAACCTCCTGCTCCCATCATTTCTCATCTCCCACAAGCAGAAATACACACTAAGTAGGCCAAGGCAGCTCCACGTTTTCCCTATCCTTAACAGATGATTTCATAATATGTCCTTCTTTTTCTGTTATGTAAGTATTTCTTGGGGGTGGGTGGGGGTGGGGTTGTGTATATTACCCCAAGCCAAATAAGCAGTTGCACAATCTGTTGGGGGACAAGGAAGGAAAGAAAAAAAACTAAAAAGAAGAAGGAAAAAGAAGCTTGTCTGAATATATTTATTACTCTCCTACAGTTTTCAGAGTATGATAGCATAAAGGTGATTTAAAAGGACACTTCTCAAATTACCCTGAGAGGATTTGTCAGCAGCAACCAACCAAAGTGAGGAGAGAAAAACAGATACGTGGTGATGTCTGCCTGATGATATTCTGCTTCTACTAGCATGTGAAAGGAAAGGTGGAAGGAATTAACCTAGAAGAGGAGGAATGACAGCAGATGAGAAATGAAACAAAGCTACAAGTACTCAGGATTAGCTAGCAGCATACATTAGCTGAGAATTAAACAGGGATGTTGGCATTTCAGAAAGATTGTCAATACAAAAGCTGAAGGTTTATCACACATCTCTTTAGTGAGTGGGGTTCAAAGTGTGGGAGTAAGTGAAAAGGCATCCTACATGCTTAATAAGAGAAATAAATTGCCAGGATTGTAATTTCCAACAGGAAGCCTCAGAAACATAGGTGTATGTAAAATCCTGTCTTGATGTAGACTGAGATACTTGTTTGAGATTCAGTATCTCTGTAATGCTAGAGTTGAGAAATAGGCTTAAGCAGCTATGGCCTATTCTGTTAAACTGACTGTGATAATGAAAGGATTTTCTCTGTCTGTACCACTAAGTAAAACAGCCCAGAAAAAAAACATTTGCCCAGAAGAGCATGTGGAGTGCCGCAACACACACTTACTTGGCTAACCTCTTCTTTCTTTCCTGCAGAGAAAAAAATAAAAAAAAATAAAAAAAAAAAGGTGGTCTCAAAGAGGTGGCCTCATTTATTCTGACTATTGGAAACCACATCTGGACCATCTTAGCCCTGAACCTGATAAATCTCAGCTTGGTCAAAAGGTGCATGGAACACGCTAGCAGCTGACTAGTATAGATAATTATGGCCAAATGCTCAAGTTTGCATCCCAGAACTGTTTCATTTATTAGTATCCATACATTAGTGGATATATCTAAAAGACTTTACAAGAGAAGAGGAGATCTATTTTTGGGAAATACTTGGCCTGCAGGGTTTGAGCTGTGTATGAGCTGTGTCTGAGCTTTGATGGTGACTACAAAGCACTGCAAAATATGTAAGTACAAAGACAAAAGGAGACCAGGGAGAAAAAGAGTTAAACCCTCTGACTAAAGCACTCAGTTGGAAGGTAGCTGCCTCTCCTTAAGCTCTGTTAGTGCTTTTTAGTTTGGACATGTTCTGGCTAAAAATATTGCAAAACTGAGGGTTTCAGGAACTGGGACCTCAGATTCTCCCATTGCTCCAGCCGCATTTCTGTTTATTCTTGTATGTTTACCTTTGTTTCCTGAAATAAGAGGAGCCTGCTTCTGAAGGTGCATTGCGTTTTATGTCTCACCGCATTCTGCCACTACTTTTACTTTCCCTTTCAGAAAGTATAGCAAGAGTATGTAGCTATGGTACAGAGCATCTTCAGAAATAAATACGCAATCGTAAGAAATACAGACCTCACATTTTAATATCTGGAAAAAATGAGTTGTTTTTGCAAGATCTTCCATAGATATATTCTGGATAACAATGTATGTGATTTCCCATAACAGCCATTTATTTATTTAGCACTCAGTCCAAATCTCACTGTTTTTCGTAGAAATATCTTAGTTGACTTCCCTTGGCTTTGGTTTCAAATCAAAGGAATTCTCTTGGACTTGCTGAAAATGGCAAAAATTTCTACTCTCATACTCTGCATTTTGGAGATGAGCTTTCTTGGTTTTTGTTTCCAATGACCTTAGGCCAGCCACATCTGCTCATGCATTTAAATTAAAGTTTAAGATCTCTCTCTGGTCAAATGTTGTTTTCATAAATTAGATAAGCTTCACTCTTCTGGAAATATTTGTTTAATAGAGTTAGTTCTGTCTGTCACTGACATTTTTATCTGTTTTAGTCTACAGTCCTTTAAGATATCGTATGCATAAAACCAGCTTTATAAATAAAGATTGATTACTCAACATATTGCATGAAATAAGGCTTGGTCTCTTTAAAAAAAGCTACATAAATATAAAAAATATATATATTTATACATTAATGGTAGCTTCACATATCAGTCAACTGTCTGGACGGAGTAGATCAAGTAACTGTCATTCTTTTCTAGTGCCTCGTATATAGAAGATGAAGTTTGGATTCACCAGAAGTCTGTAGGCAAGTATTTAGTTTCAAAATATTTATTTTCTTCCTAAAAAGAAGAGGGGTTAAGTGCTAAGGAAAAAATTCTGTGTTCAAGGAATTTAGGTGGGTTTTTTTCCAATTCTTTTGTGTTTCTGTTTTAATTAGTCCTGTTGTTGTTACTAATCAGCTTGTTTTGCATCATACTAAATAGCACAGCTGGAGAATTTTCTCACTGATTGAAAGTATCATGTCAGCAGAGAGAGTGGGCACCAGTGGGACTGCAGTGGAAATGAGTACAAAGAGATTTCAATGATGTTACATGAAGGAAACAATTTCTTCTGCATCTGGGGACTCTTGAGGGAGGGAAGGAAGAGGAACCCAGTGTGGGAGGATTAGAGAAGGAAAGATGCCTCTGGAAAAAAAGAACAAGAAAAGGATGATTTTTATCTACACCTGGATGGTCTGCTTAACAAATGTAGCTCAATGGCTGTGGTAGCTTCGCATCCTGTCTTAAAGCGGAAAACTTCCATCATGACCAGAAAAAAAAAAAAAAAGGGAGAAATATAGTAATGGATGACAAAGCAATCATTTGATTTATCCTTGTTACAATCTATTATAAAACCCATGCCAGAATTAAAGTTCCTACTGTTCTAGAAATAGCACCTGCGTTTCATAGGCAATAGGTTGTACTCAGACAGTAGGCTGCCTAGAACACGGAGTGATTCAGTCTTAAGGGAACAGCGCAGCATGCACAGAAAGAGGAAACAGAAAGAAGTAGTATTTAACTAACATTTTAGACCCTTTGTTCAGCTTTCTGTGCAACTCTTTTTCTGTATTTCTACAGTATCAAATAGTTAGTGTTACTTGAAATCATCAACTCCTGCTGCAGTCCATCTTGATAGAAGCATACGGATTGCTGTACAAAGTGAGTTTTGATGCATCTCTGAGTCTTGGGCATTAGGAAAAGAACTAAAAAATGACATAAAGCAAAACTGAGCTGAAATTTAGGCCAATTTTCTGTAGTTTCTTTTGTACAGAAAGCATCAGTAGGACTGCCTATAATTCACATTTATTGCCATTTCCTATTTCAGGTTTTTTTTTTTTTTTCATTCTATTTTAACCTTGCCAGATTTAGACTGTGGAGGCTGAACTCTCCTTACCAGCTGCTGGGACCAGAATCCTTGCTTTTGTTTATAAAATTTTAACATTAGCTCTTTTTCAGCTTCTGAAAATGAAAGGAAAGGGAAGAGGGGAAGGAAAAAGTAGGATACAATGCACTGATGGCTTAAGGGGCTAGCTTCAGGCAAAGGAAGGGGTAAAACAACTCTTCCTTAGTCTCAAGTGAACTGCCTAAACAGGGGAAGGTTGAGTGGTGACACTGGGTAGAAACTAGAGAGAAAACCTCAAATGAAAGGAAATTGGGGTTTGCAATGAACATCCCTGAAAAACAGATTTGGAGTGGTATTGCAAACAGATGTGGATTAATATGAGCATCATAGACACCCAGTTTGGGACAACCTGAATAGAAATGGTTAGAGCAAAGGAATATGTCAGACGAATGAGGTGAAAAAGCTAAATCAAGGACTGGCTTGATCCCGCAGGAGATGGGGCAGCAGGAATAAGGAAAAACTTTTCCCACTAAGACATACCTGCTTTCTAATGCAGAAAAGAAAGCAACTAATGTTTGTGAGTTATGACCTGAGCTATAAGACTTAAGTTATAAGTGAGATACATAATTGAATAATAGTGGCGGAACTAGTAGAGATGAGTATCAGGGCTATGCCTTGTACACACCCAGCAACCTGAAACTATTAATTTGCTGTATGGTCCCCAGCTCATCTCTTTACATCTGACACAATGGACTGGAATGAGAAAATTGGCCACCCTGATACCAGGTGATTGACTGAACTAGTAGCCAACTTCACAATGAAGCATTTGACTGTCACATAAGCTCTCCATCTGGGAATTTTGTATGATGCTGAATATTTTCCCAAGACTACTCTTGCTGTTCCTAAATGCAACCAACGGGCATGACCTGTGTGCTGATGACTCTCCTAGGTCGAGACTCTCTAAGCCAGCTCTTGCTGCAAAATTGACAGAAGTCAAATTAAAGCATGGATAAGTTGCTTAAAGATGGTCAGAAGAAATTGTGCCTGCAGGTACACTGATGATCACATAGGGTGAAGATGTTTGGTATGTAGTTCAAGGCAGTCGATAGTAAAGGTCATAAATTCATGTGAGCAGACATGTAGGGTGCAAAGTTAATCAGAAGAGCTCTTCAAAGTCTCATCCAATAAGGCTGAAGGTGCCAGGTGCTTTTTTGTCATTCAGGCACCAACTGAGTCTACTCTTTAAGAGATTTGATCCCCCAAGTTTTCAAAACCCTATGGGAAAATCCCAGTAATAGTCTTTTTTTTTTTTCTTACAAACGCTAAGTCTATGATTGTCTGTGCAAGAGAATTGCTGTAATGATGAATATCCTAGAGATGCAAGAAAATTGATTTTCTTTGCATAAACCCCAAGTTTATTTGTGTGCCATAAATGAGGACAAATGAGATATAGTATAGCTTCTCATTTGGTAAGCTCTGTCCAACTTGCAAACTGACTAAGGCAGAGGTCTGTGAAAAATACTAACAGCTGCATCATAGCATGTATACATGAGAGACCAAATTAAAGCTGCACAAACAATGCTAATGCTGACAGTCTTAAGTCTTTGGCACGTAGAATCATAGAATCATAGAATAGTAAGGGTTGGAAAGGACCTTAAGATCATCTAGTTCCAATCCCCCTGCCATGGGCAGGGACACCTCCCACTAAACCATGCCATCCAAGGCTATGTCCAACCCCACCTTGAACGCCGCCAGGGATGAAGCATTCACAACTTCCCTGGGCAACCCATTCCAGGGCCTCACCACCCTTACAGTAAAGAATTTCTTCCTCAGATCCAATCTAAACTTCCCCTGTTTAAGTTTGAACCCATTACTCCTTGTCCTGTAACTACAGTCCCTCATGAAGAGTCCCTCTTCTTTAATGTTCTTTTAATGTGCTTCTATGTGTGTAAAAAAGCACTGGGGGTTGGATGCCACATCAAAAAGTTCCTGCTAAGAAGAGATTATGAAGCACAAGACAACACTAAGATACAAGACAGACAAAGAGGGAAACAAAAAATTTGCACCATTTATACACCACTGTCTAGTATGCCTCTCTCACCTTCTACTACCAACAATTTTGTTCTGATAGAAAGTGTGACACAGTAAAATCAGTAAACCCCCTAAAATCAGTAAAATGCTTAGCATTTCTATAGTGGCTCAGGTAGTGAAGTTTGATACACTTGTCTCCATGTATGATAATTGGACATCACAGCACATGTTCCCATAGCAGACGGATCTTGGGTGATGGAGAGGGAGACTCCCAGTCTGTGTGTGCTTGCTGCTCTCTGAATGGAGCAGAAAGGGAAGATTCTTTTCTTTTTGGTATCAGTGAGTTTTGTAAGATGCAGAGTACAGCAAAGGAAAGGCAGCGGATGAGATGCAGTAAGCAATATGGAAAAGAAGCAAACAAACAAGCCAGCAAGCTTGGAGGATGAAGCACGGCAGAGCCTGAAGGTATGCTGACCAAGCAGAGCCAATGAATGCCCAGGCCTTAGCTGGAATGGAGTGACTTTTGCAGGACTCAAATGGGACTGTGCACAACAAATCACAGCAAAGGACCTGTCCAACAGGAATGCAGTGAGTAGAGGGGAACATATCTTTCACCCTCTTGACATTTTGGGGGTGTTTGATGTAATGAAAAGATCTAATTGGACCCTCTTCAAATCCCTGGCCAGCTTGTCCTCTTGTCAGAAGCAATGATAAATAACTGAATGCTATTGAGGGAATACTGTGAAACCCATCAACTTCCATATCAATCTTCACAGTAAGATTTTTATTTTTTTTAATGTCTTTGGTAATTCACCCCTTTTCCTTTATTTTTTTGAGGGTGTTATTTAACCATGCAGCTTCACTAGTGAAGAAAATTATTTGCTGGATTGTAAGTCACAGGCTTATTTGCCAGGAACAAAAAAAATCTAAAAACTGCAGAAGAAAGATTATGCATATGAGTGATGAAAGAAAGAACAAACCTATCTGTCTTGAAGGTATTAAACAAATAATGTAACACCCCAGCACTGTAGGGTGTTAAGCACCAAGTCCCTCTTTCAGTCCAAATGCTCTCCAGGCTTTGGATGTACAGTTTTGGCCTAGCCAAAAGGTATCTTTGCACTTGAAATCACGGAAAACATGAGGAAAACAAAGGAAATACAAAAAATGGGGCTCAGGACTAAAACACTTCATCAAATAAATAACGTGTCAGACCTTAGTGCCCACTGACTGTGGAGGATGTTAACAGCACTAGCTAGACTAACATGACTTCCACCAGCAGGCAGATTTCTTACAAATATGATCTTTCAGCTCTTTTGTTAACCTCATACTCCTGCACATGAAATTGAAGATTAAAGGTCATGTTTAATGCGTTCAGTGTTTTCAGATCATTCTAATTCCAAACCTGAAGCTTATTCTCACAGAATAAGTCTATTTACTAAATTTCAGCCTTAAATCTTTTATACTGTAAGCATATATTTATTAGAACATTTCATTTCTGTTGTAAAGTATTTGCATTTTCTTATTTAATGGTATGATTTCCTATTAGCGTATTGCTTCTTTTTCAGTCGATAATGTGCTTTTTTAGTAGATAAAAGAAGCACTTTAAGAAGGAATCCATCAGAGCTAATAGCATTGACTTTTTCTGTAACTAATACAGAGATAGTTTTAACACAAGCATGCAAAATTTAAATATATTATTGTTGGTATTTTCTTGTTTACATAATCTAACCATTGTTTTCTTCTGCTGTTTCAAATCCTCTCAGTGATTTCCAAATGGATATCTACCTGATTTTTAGTATTCTGACACTAGAGGCTTCAAATATATTTTAGTGCCAAATTCTCATTCACATGAATGAAAGTGATGTCTGCAAACAATAGAAGATATGAAATAAGTATCTAGGAATCCAATTCAAGGAATTCCTGATTTTCAGTTCTGTATTGATTTCATTGGAAAAAATGGTCTGCATTATTTGTGCAAATTACTTCTAGAACTCTGTGCTTCAGTTTTCTCTCAGTGAATCTGCATTGCTTAATTTTTTACTTGTCTTTTTAGGCTGCCTTAATCACAGGTTTCAGCCTCCTGTTGCTTATCTGGACAAGTAAAGGACCAAGATGCTAGTGAGTGTGATAAGTAGGACTTACTTTCTGCTTTTGAATGATTTTCTCTTTGTTTAAATAAAGATGCTTTTATTTCTTTTTAATAATGGATAATCTTCATCTTTCTGGCCTTATATTTTCCATGGTGTATGCATCAGCATATGTTTATTTGCTCATAATCTTTGTAGCAGGAATGCAGAACAACTTAATAAACCCACAGATTTCAAGTTGATGAGCTACAATTAGCTCAGCTTTTGCTTTATAAGATCTTTTGGGAAGCTGACTGGAGGAGAGGAAGTAGTTAAAACAACCTCGCAGCCTTCTACAGTCATATTGACAAGGGCACAAATTCTTTCTGATGATGAAGAAATACAGAAAGAGCAATAAGATAATAGTTCAGCTGAAGTCAATGATTTAAAAACATCATCTAGTGATTGGAAACTTGATTGGACATTAAGGATGTGCACAAAAGCATATAAAGGCACACTCATAAAAAGCAGCTAATCGAACGATTCACCTAGAAGGGACACCAACTGCAAAAAAGAAAAGATGTAGAAGGATATTGACATCAAGAAGAAAACCAAACCAGAACAAATTCTCTCCTACTTATTAAAGGAGGATAGCTATAAATAGATGATGTTAAGAAGGCTGAACTGTTTAATGGCTTTTTAGCATGCAATCAAGTGATTATCCTACCAATCCACTGACAAAGGGAAACATCTGAGTATGGGAGAAATATTGACCCAGTAGAGAGCCTTGAAGATGGTAAGGAAGATGGAGTAAAGGATATCTGGATGGGAATTGGTTGTGCTTAACATGGAGAAGAAAAGATAAGAGGGAATCTAACTCTAGTCTTATAGAGAAGATGGAGCCAGATTCTCCCCAGGAGGCATAATGAGAGGATAAACCCCAAGGCTCAAGAGAATAAATGCAAGAAATTGTAGTTGGACATAAGGAAAAAATAGTTCAGTGTAAGATGTTGCCCAGAATGGTTGAGTAATCTCTGTCTTTGGATATTTTAAACAACTGTAATGGGAAGGTCATGAGCAGCCTGATCTGAGTTCTGCTTCTTTGTCCCCTAGGTCTCGGTACTAGATCTCTGGTGATCCCCTCCATCTATAGTTCTGTGATTTTATGTCCATAAGTCAGGTTTTTCAGACAAGCTGAATTTGATGAGCTTTTTTTGAAGACTCTTTAATGCTCAAAAATCTGTTGAACTTTTAAATATATTGGTGGTATGATTAGCTATAGACCTGGATCCTAGGAGCTCTAGGGATAAAGTATACGATTTCCTAACCCCCTCAATGTTTCCTTATAAATCTGCTGTATGTTTTAGAAAATATAACAAAGTCTTTCTCCAAATGGTTAAAGAGAAGGTGGATATACTGCATGTCTTCTTGGGAAATTAGACTCAGTCCTACCTGATGTGCTCTGATATTGGTCATGGCCTTTTTTTCACATGTGCTCTCTGCCTTTTTCTTTGTTTTTTTTTTGCCTGCCCTCACACACTGTGGTGAGTGAAGAAAAGTGCTGAGTGCCCATAGCTGATATAGCAGTTACAGAAGCTACAATTTGAGCAAGAAAAAGTTCTAAATATCCTGAAAATTAGAGTCCAAAAGTCTTATTATTGCACCTTGTTTCCGTGATAACCTTAATCATTTGCAGTTCTTAGTATTTGAGTACATTTTAGCTGCGATTATATTGTTACTTTGTCAACCTTTAAAATGTACCTTCTGAAGTCATAATATTATTTGTTTATTGCTATTACTGGGGCATAGAGTACATCATCATATATAGTTTGAAGAGTGCTGTCTGTTGTTGTGCTCCATCATCCTTCTCAATTGAGTGGCCATGAACAGATTCCAGCAACAGGATGTGGGGCAACCCAGAGATGCTGTCTGGACATGAAGTCAGCTTTGTCCCTTCTGCCACATTGGAGTACTTTGGAGAAGAAAAAAAAAAATGAGTCTTTTTTTGTATTTCCAGCAAGTTTGCACTTCCTTAGCAAGCAGTGGAACGCTTTGTTTTGTAGGTTTGACTGCATCCAATAACGTAACTTTTGCTTCTCTCCTACAGGGACCTAAAATGTGATTAACTGATGCAGATTTTTTAATCCTCCAAAGACCTTCAGATGAGAATCAAAGTCCAGTCCCCAGTTAGTTATGTTAATAGTACTGCTGCAGTTTGTGTCTCGTACCTATAAGTAACCACTGAAGAAATGAATCCAAGTGAATATAACTTAGGAAATACACAAAGCCAATCCACCCACTGCTCAGACAGAAAGGGTACTGCCTTAGCAATATCTCAGCATCCTGCTACCCAGAAGTGACTCGTTTTAATATAAGCTTGTCATACAAGTCGTGAAAGCATTGTTTTTTTAATCTGTGATTCACTTCAGTGCTGAGGAGTCTGATTCACCTATTCAAGGCGACACAAAGATTTGCTATGACTTCAAAAGGAATTAGAATAAACACCAGCTTGAGATAGCCAGGGGATGGCTTTTCCATTCAAATTTTAGCTGTGCACTTGTAAAGTAAGTGAATGTTGCTCCAGTTTTTACCTGCAAGTAACTATGTGACCAAGGCTAGGAGCCATGGGAAAAACATGAAAGTGTTTAAACTTTATTGTGGCTATGAACTTCCATATCTTCATATATGACCATTTCAAGTTCCCTTGAAATTGAAATGCATTTTTTTTATTCTTTTAAGTGACCTTTTTAAAGTTGTGGGTGTTATGTTTGCTTGGTTTTGATTTGATGGATGGATAATGATTGTAAACACAAGATAACTAAAGATACGCAGAAACTGGGATAATAACACCAGTGTAAATCTATTTCTTTCTGGGGCTTTCTTCTATTTAGAGCTGCCTTTGGTGAATCTAAACAGTTTTGTGCTAGGACACTGACTGATTATGAGAGCCCTCCCTTTCATGGTGGCTGCTGCTCAGGTCTGGAGGAAAGCCGCAGGCCAGTAGTTCTAAGTGCTGGTACACACGAGATAATGTAAATAACAGGTCCAAATGGAGCAATTTAATTTCAATGGAGTCCACAGCTGTACTCTTTTGATTTCAGTTTTACTGACTTCATGCTTCTTTCTTTCCTGCTCTTATTATCCACTACTTTACATTTGTATGTAAACCAGTCCGGACATCATATTTGTATGGATTGCATGTCATTTCACAGCAATTACATTTCTTTTCTTCGGAGACAGAGTAGAGCACTTTCAATAAAATCCTCTCTAGCATGAAAAAAGAGACACTTCTACAGAATGAATCTTCATATTCTACACAGCTTTCTGTAGTAACCACAGGTTAGGTACAACATAGGTAGGCTGTGACCTACTCCAAATCTGCTGCTAGATTCCTATTTAACTAGGGGTTAGTGCAAGGCAAGACTGCATCCCAGCCATGACGGAGCTGCTCTGAACTGTCTTCAAATGAAGTTTGATATAATTGATCTCTCGGAAAATATGGTTTTGTGTAGGGAAACCACACTTGGACAAATGAGATGAAGTATTACAAATATTGCCCTAAGAAAGAAAGGTCTTCATTGCACTCCTATGGGCCAGAAGTGTGAGGAGGAGGAGTGCAGAAAAAGGAAAGACTGGTTTTGGGTTTTACAAACCCAGGAGATTTGGCCTTCAGCATCTGGTCCAGACCCTGAGAAATGGAGGATGACAATGTTAATCCCACTGACTAGTGTCTCAGGGTCTATATTAAAATGAGGGTTTCTTTCCTACCCTTGGTCCTGTTGGAAGTTGGGTTTAGAACTTCAGTACTCAGGTGTTCAGAAAGTTTCTAATTCCTGCCTAAAGGCATTTATAATCAATGCAATTGTATTTGTTCTGAAGAGACCTTTACCTTCCTGCTCTTCTTCATTTACTCCTCAAGACTAGGTATAAATCAGGTTATTTCTCAGCCTTTACATGCTAGATCTGAGTAGAAACCAAAGATTTTGGCTTTGTGTGCTTTTGTATGGCACACTCTGCTTATCCTTTTCAGAACAACTTTCACATATTCTTTGAACATTCTATGAATATCAGAGTTCAAACCTTCCACGAGATTTTGGATCAGGCTTCCCATCTCCTGCTTGAATGACATCTTTTTTTGTTTAGTTGTTTTTTTCCTGTTGCCAGAATACTCTGATAATTCAGTCAAGGGGTTGTTGCCTTTTCTGCTGGTACTTAACACTGAGGACAACTAGGCATCTAATGATCAAATCAAAGCACTTTCTATCTCTATCTATAGTTCACTATTTTATGGATTATCTGCACTGTGGAACTACTGTGCCTGATGCTGAGCTTATTAAGTGTTAGGTAATGAGGAGTTCAGATTTTGGGTTGAGTCCCAGCTAGTTGTGCTGAAGATCTCCACATACATAGTTCAACTCGACACAAATGATGAACTAACAGTTCATATTCTGCACAAAAGAAAAAAGGTTATCTTTAAGCCATAATAAATTTTGTTTGTCACTTTGACTCTAAATCACAACATCCTTTTATAAAACATTAACTTAATCTTTATAACCCAGTAATTTGAACAATTATGCCTCCCAAGGGCAAGATACTGCAGTTTGAATTTACTTTGTGCTCTAAAGGACAGGTTCTCTGATGCTGAGAACAGTGAAAATGTTATTTTTCAGAATGTAATGAGATTAAGACCACAGGCCTAAGCTTCATTGTCCCATTTCTCCAGTCATTCACATTAGTGACAGACAAGAGCAAAATGTGAATCAACAGCAGTGGTAATGTACTTTTTCTTTCACTTTGCACTCCAGTTACGTGTGCCTTACGAGGTAGAATGGTGGCTGTACTCACCGTATACATTTGCGTGTATGCATTTGTGTTCATATCCATATGTATATTAAAGTTTACATGAGACAAGTGGGGTTCTATGCAGATGATGAGGTAGGAGTTTTTCCCATTTTATTTCACCTGCAAATGAAGTACACTGTTCCCAAGGCTTGTCTCATGTGCCTTGTCACCTCTAGTAGGTGATGTTTACCCTAGTTACTTTCTGCTAAATCCAGCTTTTGATGACCCTGCATTGCATGTTGTTTCCTCCCATTTCTAGAAGGTGGCTCAGCTAAAGTGCTTCCCTTATTTTATTCATAGCTTTCACTTAAATAAGTAACCTTCTGTTTCTCATTGTGCAGAGGTAACAATCGATCATTTTCCTTCTCAAAATAGAGCTTGCTGCTTGGAATTTTTTGTCAAATCCGCTGAAAACCTTTTCTAGCACAAAGAGTCTTCGCTTGCAAAATGTCCTGCCTGACATCATTAATAAGGGTAACCAAGCTGAAGATTATTTTTTCTTTTAGGTAAGAAGCTTTCCAAATGCAGAAACTTAGAGAAGGAAAAGTGAGGTCAGAGAAAAGCAGTGTAAAGTCCTCTGTAAAACTGGAAGTTAATAGGTCAGGTTATTGAGTTTTGTTGCAACTCTTCTGCTCACTAAAGTGTTTTTATGAGATCCTTCAGTCCACCTCTTTCAAGCAGCCTCCTGCATCGTCAGACTGGGAAATGGACATGAATTTCCTTTTGCTTGAGCTCTTTTAGGATCAAACCGTAGACCTCTTTCCTCTCATGAGTAAAGAAAATAACTTCCATCTTAACATTGCTCTGGCAGGATAGCAAGATGCTGTTCACCAACTCTTTCCCTCTGAGTAACAGCTGGACGGAGACAGGCTTCAGTGTGTTGGAGCTGGACCTCTTGTGCAGGAGTAAGTAACTCCCAGGAACTACAACTGAAATGAAGGGGAAAACACATACGTAGCATTTACCAGAGTGCATCCTTAGAGGCGTTATAATAAGAAAGTGAAATTACCTACTTGGCATAGCAGCAGTCATAATGAAAGATGTCTTAGCAGGCAGTGAAGAAATAAAATGAGGTGGCAAAGAAACTCAGAATTGGTGGCATCACACTTGAAAATAAAGCTTGCCTAATGGTTAAAAATATGTTAGAAATGGTATAGAATTTAATGACTTTCAAAATACTAGAGAGTGATTAATTGGCTGGGTGGTAAGCCGCCAGCTTGGATGGGCACATAAATCACGTTAGCGGCATGTTTGTCAAATACTCTTTTCAGCCTTTTGCACTTCATTTTTATATCTAGAGATGCAGGACTACTAGATAACCATTGACAAAATACCATCTGGAAATGGGCAGAAAAAAACTTGAGCAACTCTTCACCCTCCAGTTCACTCTGCAGGGAAAGCTTTTGCCCCAGGGCTTGCAGAAGGCCTGAGTTTTTTCCTGCTGGTGCAGAGTATAGCAGAGCACTCCTGTTCCTTTCTGGCTTGGCTTTTGCCTCCCCTCTCGTGGGGTATCAACTTGGCGTTGCCCACACAGCAGGAAGGGCTGGAGAAGGAGATGGAGAATGGCATCTGCTTTTGGACAGGGAAATTCCCTTATTGCCTCTGTGAAATTATGGAGGGATGCTGAATAGAGGAGGAGGCTAAATAATCAGTCCTTATAGGTGAGCACTGCAAGCCCAGAAGACATGTGGGTAGATAGTTGTTTGTGGAGGGGATAAATATTTACATGGAAAAGATCTATGGAGAAGGAGTCTAAAAACCCAAATCTTGTCCCCTGAGCTTCTCAAATTTGACAATAGGGTGTTACTTACTGACACTTTTCATTTTTGGAAGGAAACAAATATTTCATGCTACGTGTATTCTCTAGCAAGGGATTAGATGCAGGATATTTGTGTATTCCTAAATGTGTTAATAATTTACACAATTTCAGAAGTCTTAACAAACTTGGTCTCTTTATTCCTCTGTTGTGTCCTGGAAAGTGAATATAATAACTCTTCCCTTAGACAATGTATCAGCTCCTGTTCAGGCAAATCCATTTCTGGAAGCAGAGGGAAACTACTTAATTAAGGACTGTCAGCTTTTGGCTATAAGATGCTAGTATAAGCAACCCATGTGTATTAAAAAATGTTCTGAATGAGCCAAGCAAAAGCATTTAGCTTTGTAATCCTAAATAGCATGATTTCCCAGATGGAATTTTCCTAATTGGGCTTGTGATTTCCATTCATGCCATCCAGGTCCCTGCTTCCCAGCTGGGATGACTGAATGAAGTTCTGGGAAAATATTGAATCATTCGAAAGACGGACAAAAGTAAATTAAGTATTTTTAATCCAAATATGGCAGTAGCCAGAGTCTTTCGTACTTTGAGCTTTATACAAGCCATATTTTGCATGTTGGATTTGTCAGCGTGGTATCTATGCAGCAGAAAGTTAGACTAGAGACAAATGGTCCAAAAAAGCACACAGAGGGTCTGGTTTTCTGCCAGGCACAGGCTAAAAATTCCAGTTGCCACTTTATTCTTTCAAAAGGAATGTACATGCCAGTTTGGTATATTTGGGAATGGCTATCCATTATTCATAGTCTTGTGATGGAGAGGTGCTAACTGGAGATAAGGCCAAGAGGCATGACTCAGATCCAGATCTGGGTTCAGATTCCAGCCTGCTCCCAGTCTGGCTTGGACATCATGGAATTGTGAGAAACTCCAGCCTTTCAGCACTAATTAGTTGTGTGATGTTCACAAAACAAACAAAAAAACCTGTTCTCATGCAAATGTTGCCAGTAACAGAGACTAGTAGAAGTGGTATCTGAGACCTACCACATTGTTGTGCAATTTCTTCCTAGTCAAATGGTTTTCAGTTTGCTTGAAGTGTTTACAGCCGTTAAGTGCAAAATTTTACAAGAGTGGAAGGTGAACTTAATGTAGTAGGAGTAATATGAAAGGCTGGGAAAAGACGTAATGAAAGTCTTTCAATGGTTCTTTAGGAGGTATTACATGGGAGGATAGCTTCTGATTAAAAGAGAATGGTTTTTATTTTCTTGTTTACTGAAGGTTCACTAATGTTCAAAACTAGATACCGCTCCAGGACCGTTTGGATTTTCTCTCGTGAAACTGTGACTACTAGGATGCCTCTCTCTCTTGCACTACCCCACATAATCTGCACTTGAACACTTTTTAGGTCACCTAACTAAATGGTTATGAAAGCTCTAAAGGAGGTCAACAGGCTTTCTATTCCTTATTTGAAATGCTTGCCATTTCCATTTAAAGTTGGATGAAGCAGTACTGCATACAGATCGATGAGGATCTAACTATGTCTAGGGAACTGAGTGGAAATATCCTTGCTAAAAATTTCAGCTGCAGACATGCTCATTTTTGCTAGCATTTGGTCTCTTCAAACATAAATTTACTACATTTATAATTTCTTCATAAAAATATTGATCCACACGAAACAGAGTTGTCAATGTTTCAAATATTTTTTCCTGGACTAGGTAAAAATAAGACTATTTCCATACATAAACATGACATACTTATTTCCTGTGATTCATAAGTCAACTAACTCAGCCATATGGATTTTGATAACTATCTGATCTTCACAGACAAGTCTGCAAGTTTCTACAGTTTCTAAATCATCTGCACACGTGATACCACCAAGCAAGCAGATACCAATGATTTAATTAGAAAATTTCGAAGTCACTGCAGCTTTATCTAAAGATCAGATGAATGGGAAATTAAGTCCTATCCCATATAAAAATATGATGAAGACAGCAATGTCAAAATCACAAGAACCTTCACCAAAGAAATTTAATTTAGTTTCTAGCATTGTATATCACAGAGAAATCCACAGGTAACTGGCACCATGTGACAGAGGAGTCTTTTAAAACCACATTGGTTCTCTTCTTGAATTTTAATAATTATAACTGGACTGATACAACATTTTGAACATTGTGTAACTGGGTATTTTTCTTGCTTGTAAAAATGACAATATGACATGTCTATGGCGTATGAGGTACATATATTCATTTAATATATCTCATTTCCTGCTTGAAATCTCAATCTTTCAGAGAACAGAATAAGTATGAGCAAAATAATCATACCTTCAATATAAATAATAGGTTACAAATGTGGGAGAGAATTGGAAGGATTGTTTCACTCAGACTATTTAACAAACAGTTGTAAATTATACTGTAGAAAAATAGGCGGGGAAATGTAAACAATATATTAAACAAAAAATAACTGAATATAATTTCTTAGGAACAACTTCAACATCTCTTCATAAAATGTTAATGTGGTTACAGTTCTATTGATCAGATGCAAGATCTGGAGAAGTCAAACCACAAAGCTCATCCCTTTAATATTTGCCTTTTATGATAGCTGATTCTTTCAGATTCATGTCTTCTTGACAGTAAAAAAAAATCTCTGTTTAATAAAGTTGGTAACTGAAAGCTCCCATTGTCAACCAAGTATAACACAATGCAACATGTGCCTAATCATAAAACTATCAGAAATATAAAAGTGTCAGAACATCATATCACACTAATTATGCAGCTTACAATACAGTAGGATATTTAATGCTGTGTTATCCACAATATTAAAATATACAGTGACGTACAAAGCACTTTTTAAGACTCCAATTTTTAGAAAAACAGCTATTACATTGTTGTTAATCTACTTGTAAGTCTCAGTGGATGAAATGTCCTCTTGCAGTGACATGTTATGCTACAAGTTCGGTGATGTGAATAGTCCTTGGAAAATAGGAAGTTCAAGCGTGATCTCAGACCAGTTATGATTCTGTCATGAGAGTGGTACACACCTATCTGCTTAAGCTGATGGATTCTCCATATCATGCTGCAATACAAGTGTAATTATCTACTTTAATGTAAATGAAGCATGACGCTTTTGGAAAGATTGATTATTGCGCCACACAGGACATAACAGTTTTCCATTTATTTTTGTCATCTATCATATGTTCAGTAAATTTATCTGCCGAGGAGAGAGATTGCAGATGCAGTGCATAACCATCTGTATGGGATGATCAAATACTAAGGGCTGAGAGTTTATAGAGCTTATCTTTTTGCCCATATCTGTCCTGTCCTGCCTGAAACTTTCTCATTACAGGTTCAGGTTACCACTCTCTCAGCCAGTTGAGTAGTAAATGAAATGCGTTCACACATCTGAGTGAAATTTTTGTTGTAGTAAATTTACTGTCCATTTTTTTCACAATGCCCATATTGCATGAACATTTGCTTTAGATGAGCATTAAAGGAGAGTTTTTCTTACTGCCAGCACCTGTGTTTGACCCTGTCCTGACACCAAACTTCAGTGGCCTTTGTGGTGGCCACTTTTGTAGGCAGCTGATTTTCAGCTGCCTGCTAACAATATCCGAGGTCTCACAGGCTGGAGAAGTTTTCCCAGACTCCAGGCTGCATGCTGGAGCTTGGCAATAGTCGAGCTATCCCACTGCATTCTGCTCAGGCTCATGAGCTCCCACAGGCATCTTGCTGTGAATCTGAAACAAAATATAGCCTTTGAATTGCCACTTGGAGTATCCCAATACACATTTTAACTCTTCCAAATGCAGTGTCATTCAACTAGTAGGAAAACCATAGCACTTACGGTAGCAGGAGGGGGGTTGCATCTTAGAAAGCTACGAGTCAAGAGAATTTAGGCATGACGGTAGGAAAATAGCTGACTCTGAAACGACACTTAGAATGCTAAAACAATTCTTAAGGGGTATCAGGAAAAGTAGGGAAACACTATCATGTCTGATAATAGTGTTAGAGATGCCATTATCAGAATACTGTGTTTAAGACTGTTTTCATTCTTTAAAAAGCTGCTGAAAAATTGATGAAAGGAAAAGGAAAGAACTACAAGACTTTTGAATGTTTGTAAACCACCTTGTTCTGACAAGGTGTTTCTTGTTTATCCAAGAAAAATTAAAATATTATAAAAAATTTCTGTGCAAGGAAGAGATTTTAATTGCTAGCAGCAAGTAAAGACAATGCAGTCAAAAGGCTATTAAAGTCCTTTTAATTCAGAATAGACAGAAAATCACAAAAACTTCTGGTTAAATCTTGAGTTTTTGAAATTAAGAATCAACATCCACACCTAATGAAGATGCTTAGCTCAAGACACAGTTTAAGAACCTGTTGATAGAGTTATGTAACTGGTGCTAACTAAATATTCATAATTACTGCATAAAGGATGTGTGGTTCAATAGAAGGAAAGCCTCAGAGGGCTGCAGAAAATCCAAAGAAAAAAACACCATGCACTTCTCTCACAATGGCCACCCTACTGTACTGATCTCCATGAGGCTGCACCTTTAGTTTGCCTTCAGCAGAAAGAGCTGCAGTATACAATTAGCTTTGCTCTCTTCTCTTCTAAGAGGAAGAATGGCCATCAATTTCTTTCTGACAGCAACACAGATTTACCATTTTACTAAGTTTTTTTTTCCATGGAAATGAAATGCTAGTTAGACTATGCACTTCAATATCCCACAAGTGATGAAAATAAGGATGATCTGTCAGGATACATAAACATTGACATGCAATGCAATAGCCTAAAGACAAAATCAAGGCTGTGGTCAGAACCTTGCTTGAAATCACCAATTAAATGAAAAAAAACCCTAAAGACTGGAAGCATCATATGCATTTCTGTGAACCTGCTTACTGCTCTACTTACCCTCAGTTAAAGAAATAGTAAAAACACAAAAATATAGATCAAAGGGATTTACTTGGCTGGGATATCAACCCAACTACTGATTCAGAATTTAGATTAAGGTTTGAAGAGGGTTAGACAGAGGGGGTGTTGAATAGATTATGGGGTCACCAACAAAAGCATATGTTCCTGTTTGCTTATATATTAAGGCAACAGATTCATGAAGCCTGTCATATACAGATTTATTCTAGAAATTATTCAAAAGCATGTGCTGGATTTTTTCATGTTAAGGCTATGGTTTGTGAAACTCAGTTTTTATGCAAAGCTTGAGCTAGCTGACTTTTCAAAGCAAACAGCAGGTTATCTAATACCTCTGAAAGATACTCAGTTCACTACTTCACTACCTGTAATATAGGTATCATCCAGTGATTTGGGCTGCCATGGTGCTGTCAATGTCTGAAATACTATCTGCATATATAAAACATAAAGAAAACAAGCTAAACAATTCTAGTAGTCCTTTTTAGATGCATTGCTGCAAAGGTTCTTAACAGAAAGCCCAGCAGTTTTACTTTTACTTGTGATCAGCAAAATCTAAAAATATTTCTTAGAACACTGTCAAATAAATTTTCTTACAACAGAAAATATTAAACAGTATGCTGGCTAATAAGACAATTATGTGAAATCAATAATAAAGAAATAGTTGCTTCATTGTTAGAAAACTTCTAAAATATCTGTTTTCAGAAATGACGAATTGTGGTGCGACAGTTACTCGGATGGGATATGCCGGGGGCAGAGCTAGAACTACAGTCAGTGACAAATACTGTTGATCTGGAATGAGCATCTAATAAGATCTGATAGCAGAGCTTCAGATCTCAGATCTCTTTCTCTGTAGAGAAAGGCAAATAATGAAAAACATTTTCTGGCAAAATCAATTAAACAGCCTTTCCAGCCTTTCCAGTCAAACTTCACTTTAAGTTTGATATTTCTGAGTAGATTCTAAATTTTATCTAATTATAGACTGATTTATGGAGAGAAAGTAAGATAACAGGTGCTAGCAAACTATGGAAATTATAAATACTGAAAAAAAAAATACGAAAAACACATGTTGGCAAATCCCTCTGTACTATTTGGTATAAATGAGCCTGGCCTGCCTATCATATAAATGTATATTTTGGGGCTTATAAGCCTGTCTAGCAGACAGTGTTTGTGGGTTTCATAGATGTCCTTGGAAGGCTGCCTAACGGCTTAATGCCTCTTACTCTGAGCAAACCTAGTTTGTAAGGACAACTGTAATTTAGTGCCAAATAGCATATGGTTTTGCATATCAGGGTAGGATAGCTAAAACAAATAGTGTTTTACATTGTAAGTAATCATGCTGAAGTCAATGTAGTTGTCTATGAAGTAAGATACTACTTAGAGTAAATAAAAATTTTGGTTTTGTCATAATGAAACAGCCAACTTTTGATGAATAATAACAGGAATTCAAAATGCTTGACCTGAAGTCTAGAAAAACTGAATATTTGTGTTCAACTTGGAAATTATCAAAGAAGTTCTATCTTTGATAATTTGAATACTATTGATACTGACATGCTAAAACAGCAACTTTGAGCTTTCATTTTCTGAGAAACCCTGTGTTACAGAACCATAAATAAGATCCTGTGTTTTTACGAAGAATGCTACCCAGCTAAGGGGGATGACCTCTCACAACGCACAGATACAAACCAGTCCAATTAATCAGGTGACCAAAGTCAAAGGTCCCTGAAATGGGGACAATGCAGCACAGCTAAATTTAAGACATTTATCAAATTGTCTCACAAAAGTACTGTTAATCTAAATGTGTCTGGTTTAAAGCATTGGTAATTTATTTGGCTGTTTCATCACTTGTGAAGTTTGTGCCATTAGTATTTAATCATCTCAGACTCATAATCATCCTCCCTTCCTGCAATATACCTCAAGGACAATAAAGTCCTGCAGTTTTGTCTTTGTGTTTCCTTTTCACCTTAGCCTTGACTAGTGAAAAAGCATTTTAAAGATACTGAATGCTACACTCTGGAAGGCTATAACTTTTGGCATTTTGAGGACACTTTTACTCAGGCAGAACATTTTTTAGTTGCATATTATTATGTTTTCATGCATAGGTTTCGTTTTCCTGCGCAGGTTGAAGATCCAGTCCTCCTTTCCCCTCAGCTCCCAAAGCACTATCTGCAGAATGGAGAAGGCAGAGTCAGCCCCTTTTTTTGCAAGACCCTCCAGCTACGTCAATCTATGTAAATATGTTCATTTTGAGAAAATTCTCCACTGTCCTCTTTTCCCATGGTGGGGGGGTTGGAACTCGATGATCTTGAGGTCCTTTCCAACCCTTACTATTCTATGATTCTATGATTATTCATACATTTTCAGTTACACCCTATAGGAAAGCCCCATTTTTTTTAGGAAAAAACGAAAATCCAGACGGAAACCTAGGAAAAGATAATTGCATTTGGGAATATGTTGTCATGATGCTGGGACAACAATAGAAAAAAGATTGTGCAGAGAGAAGCAGTTTCCATATTTAAATCATGTCAGAAATGACAGAAGATATATCACACTAGTATCAAAACTCTTGAACATGGCCCAGGAGGTTAAAATGAACTTTAGTTATGGGAACTTTACTTTGACTTAAGTGACTCTAAATTGGTTCTTGTTTCACTTACAGTTCCCCATAACAGAGAGGACTGAAGATATTTTTTTCCTGGACCTCTACTGGAAATGAGGAGTTAAGTCAGAAACCTCAGTGTTACTAAAAGTGAGTCACTGATTTTGTATCAGCTTTACACCACTGTTAGACCCACTCTTAAGAATAAACTGGAAAGACTCCTAATGCAGATTTTAAGATAATCTCACATAGCATACTTTTAAAGAAACTTTTTTCCCCTAAGATGTTCCAGATAGTAGGAGAAGGGTGAAGAGCCTATCTGAAGTTGAGAGAGAGAGCTGAAGAAATGCAAACCACTAGTCACCAAAAAGGTTTAGGAAACAAATTGGTGTTATCAGGTGTCAGATACGATCCTATCTGATGCTTTAAGTGATTCTTATTAAGTGTTCTTCCTCTGTGCAGTCAACTCCTAATTCAAGGAGAAATCTCAAGCTCCACAAGTTTCAGAATACTGATGTAGAAAATTAACCTGCTCATCTTTTATCTATACTTTTCAGCAGAACAGGTAGACTGTGTTTTACAATACGTTAATGAAAATGAAAATACATATATTTTCGTCAGTGGAGGGGTCAAGAACATCTCAAAAGAAGCCAAAAGTCTCTCCTACCTTTAGAAAGCTAGATCACTTCAGCACAAAAAAAAAAAAATATAAAACATAAATAACTTTGCTTGATACTGCATAGTGCCATGATGCAAATAGTTAAAATCTTACTTGTTTAGATAACTCTGCTGAAAACAAAATGACAACTATATCCCCCAATATATTAACATAGGCCAATAATCAGTTATGAATTTCATGTTTTACTTCAGCTTATGCTCTAGGGATGCTAACATCCAGATTTATGAAGGTATTCAAAAACATCTGTGGTGAAAAACTTCTAAAAATGCACAACTGCCCAATTTTTGTTGAAAGAAATCACCAAAAGAGCTGCCAAAGACCTCAGACAATGTCACAGCTAATGCTCTTTCACCATTAGATATGTTATTACTTGTTTTCTGCTTTGTGTTGAGTAAATTTTCCTTATTTGGAAAGGAAAAATATTGGCACTTCTGTCTGGATTCGCTGGTTTTAATGACATCTTCTATGTGTTATTCAGTACACAGTTAGCTTATACATATTGCATGTTTCCATTTGAGGCAGTCGGATCTTCTGAGATCTGGCCCAAAGGCAAAAACTGTCTGACACATCCTGACATGACTAAGTACAAAACATAAATATTTTGGTTGCTGTATGCAGTCAACAACAACAACAAAAGTTTCTCTAAAAGGCAATTTAATCTCAGAAGATGCAATTGATTCTTTTAGAAGAGCCATTCTCACTGTTGACTAGATAGGGAGTCTAGAGTGGCTAGAATTTGTATTGGTACTTAAGAATCTTATATTATTTTCTTTATGCATTGCTAGGGAGCTAGACACCTGTTTTAAGTGCTTTTTTTTGTGGGAAAATACAGAAGAATATGTTAAATTGATTCTTACACTGTGTTCCAGGTGCAAGCAAGCATCTGAATCTTAGTGTCTTGTCAGCTTGAAATGCTAAGCTTTGGGACATAAAATTCAAGATATGTGACCTATAATGTAAACAAATTCTCCCTACCTCAGAATTTGTATTCATCTGGATGTGTACTTGAAGTGTATTTGAGAAAACAGATTAGATTACTCTTAGTCACTTCTTGTTCAACATGATCATTTAGCTGGATAAAGTAACTTTCATTCATTCTACAATGTTTCTGAAATTAAACAGCACATAAACTGATGCATAAGAGTCTCAGTGAAATTCACAACCAATTATTGGCCTGCATATTCTTTTCTGAAGTAATCTAGCTTTCTAAATGTAGGTGAGACTCTTGGCTTCTTTTGAGATGTTCTTGACCCCCCAACTGGTGAAAATATATGTATTTTCATTTTCACTGACATATTTACACTGTGTTATATCAGCATTACCTTTGGCCCCATATCCTTTGAAGCAAGCATCTGTTTCTTTTTAAAAAAGGGATTCTTGAATGGTAATATGTTTGGAAATATGTTTAGAATTACTGGGGAATCTCAGATCTTCTGTTAGTCAGAATATCTTCTATCATTAAGGCTCAGTACTACAAGAAGAAGGTAAAGTCCAGTGGTTACAGAATATCCACGTTCTTTCTATAGTTAAACTATGCAGCTCTTGTCTGACTTTGAATAAAGTGCTTTACATATTTCTATGTTAGAGTGGTTTATACTGTTCTTATCACCATAGTTTTAGAACAGCTGCCAGTAAGACACTAAAGAAGTAATTATACATCTGTTTCTTGTCCTCTGAGGAAAGAAAAGTATGTTAGTGGAGTGTTTGCTTTGCATTTTTTATATCCATATTTCTATAGGTTTATATTAGAAGGGATAAAGTCAAAGAAGCGCCTTGTGCTTATAGCAAAGTTGTGAAGTTTGCCCCTGAAAGTACATTTCCAAGTCTTGAACTCTCACTGAGAAAGTTGTTTAGTTTGTTATTTCACCATTACTGTAGAAAGTTTAGTTGTACTAAGGAAAGTCATTACGTATGATGGTCCCCTTAAGAGCCTGACGTAATAGTGGGATATTTGATGCTTTAAAGATCATAGAATCATAGAATACTTAGGGTTGGAAAGGACCTTAAGATCATCTAGTTCCAAAACTCCTGCCATGGGCAGGGACACCTCCCGCTAAACCATGCCATCCAAGGCTATGTCCAACCCAGCCTTGAACACTGCCAGGGATGAAGCATTCACAACTTCCCTGGGCAACCCATTCCAGTGCCTCACCACCCTTACAGTAAAGAATTTCTTCCTCATATCCAATCCAAACTTCCGCTGTTTAAGTTTGAACCCGCTACCCCTTGTCCTCTCAATACAGTCCCTAATGAAGAGTCCCTCCCCATTATACTTATAGGCCCCCTTCAGATATTGGAAGGCTGCTATGAGGTCTCCACACAGCCTTCTCTTCTGCAGGCTGAACAGCCCCAACTTTCTCACCCTACGAGGATTAGGAGTTTGCATTTGATTCATAATTACATGATAATCTAGTGTGTGAAGGGAAAACTTTGTGCATGTTCATAGTTCTTTCAGATTTGTTCCAATTTGCCATAGTATGGGGATATCTATTGGGCCACAAGGGAAACCTGATTCATATCACAGAATCACAGAATTGTTAGGGTTGGAAGGGACCTCTGGAGATCACCTATGCCCCAACCCACATGCGTCTTACTATTAAAATAACTGTTTTGTTTTAAAATGTCATTGATTTTCAGTGCATGGATCAGCTGTCCCTCTTTGCCAGACAGTGCCAACCCACCATCTGTGGACTGTATGCCTTCTAATGCAGGTCTGTCTTCTCTACTTACAGGAATTTACTACTGTATCAAACTCAGGATGCACCTATGACTAAGAATGGGATCTTTCTCCATCATTTGAAGCCATTTGCCCTTACTTTTTAGCAGATGGAAACTGCTATTTGAGGAATGATTTGCTAGAAACTTCTGTTGAAGCTCAGTTTTCTAGAAATCTGTATAGATTTCGATAATATAGGTATAGATTTCTGGTCATGCAGCTGTGTCAGAAACAGCTCTGCCACAAGTAAAAATCTAAAAGCAGGACCAGAGCTCTTTTCACCTTCTTGGGCTTTAATTCTTTTTATGTGTGTACATGTGTGGAACTGTATTTTCCAAAATAATATATTCTGCAGAAGTTCCTAAGATAGTGCTAGAGGACTCTGTTCCCATATTTCCCCATTAACGACAGGATACTCACTCCATGTGGCACCTCGAAGTACATGTTCCAGCTTGGTTTTCCGGGAGAGGAACCACTTGGTTTTGACTGGCCATGTAGATAAGGGCATTGCAATTGTGCACAGTAGGAAGTGCTGCATCTTGAAAGAACCAAGTCTACACATGGAGGCCCCCATAGATGATGCAGAGGCACCCTTAGGTAAGGCAGAAGGGTTCCATATTGGTTTCTACCACTTTGAATTTCAGGTTCCATTCTTATCCACATTACACTGGTCTAGTCCTGCTGGGAAATGTCATTGAATACAGTTTATCTTTTACCAAACTGGGACAGTCTAGAAACACAACACAATAACAGTCCTTTTGGGTGCCATGCTGAGAGAGATTAGGGAAAGGACTTGCGCAATGGACAAATACGTATCTGCATTCACAGCCAATGAACTTTATGCCATCCCATTGAGGGCCTCAGTACATTTTGGCACAATGTTTGGAATGGCTGTCATTACCCTCTCACCCAACAGCAATATTTTATGGTTATGACCATATCAAATGCAACGGAGAGGGTGAGAATAAATGTTTGGTTGAGGGGGAAGGTATCTGTTGGTGCTACTATATCAGTTTCAATTCTGCAGTCTGGATTGAATGTAACCCCAGTAGGCTCTCAGGTTGTTCCTCTGTGAATTCTTTCAGAAGGTTTTACAAGGGCAAAACCCACCTAGAATTGCTGTAATTGTCTAGAATAACTTGACACTAGGTATAAATCAATGTGATGACACAAGAAAACAAAAGTTCTTTCCCATCCATCTTTTTTTTTTTCCTGTTGGGTTGTCAGTTCTCTACAGAAGTTTGTGACATAACTGCACAGTAATTAACACAAATATATTCTTGTTTCAAGTGGGCCCTGCCACTGCTGTTATTTTCCTTCCCTGAGTGTCAGATGTTGCTGACGTAAAAAAATCTGCCATTTGACAGATCGGAGAATTCTGTTAATAGGCTTTATGTTGCTACTTCCCTTAACTTGCTTTTTCTCTGACAACATTTGGATGTCATGTGAATTCAATTCTATAGCAAGAGATTCATATATCTAAATTAAACTATTGTGTCACCTACATGATGTGGCTCAGGTCCAGAAAATCCAAAGGGACAGGGAGAACAATCTCAAACTGTGTGTGAAAATTGGTAAAAAAAAAAAAAAGCAAATGAATTTTATCACTAGTTGAAGACTATCACTGATGAAGAGTGCTAGTGTTAAAGAGCAGTGAAAGTCAAGCAGGCAAGGCAGAAGTTTGTACCCCATGCTAGCTGTTAAATGGACATTAGCTCCAAAAGAAGTCTGAGGTGGAGAACCCATTCAGCCGTGTGGGTAGTGTAGGCTCAGTCCTGCTCAGAGTTATGAGGTGTTGTGACAGCCTGACCCAAGTGTCTGCAAGGTACCTTAAGGGACATGTTGCAGACAGAGACCACCCCTGCAGCAAGAGGTTGGTCTGGCTAGACCCAGACATCAGGAAGAAGCTCCTGAGCCCCCAGAGGAACAAGGAAAGCCATCATGAAAGTCCCCAGCTCTCTGCTAGCTGGTGCTTTGTGTGAAGCTCTGAAGGGGCAGAATTGATTAAGTCTTGCCTAAGCCACCAGGTTTTCTGCTTAGAAATTGCAGTGAAAACAGTAATTTTGAAATTCCAGTGACCTGTCTGTGCATAAGTGAAAGCTGGGTTGAACTGCAGTGAACTCACCCCTACCACTTTTGTAAATCCCTCTTTAACAAACACTATGACAGTCGCTGCAATGGTCTGTGTTGCTTCACACACCACCACTTTTCTCATTAACCAAAATGACAGATGTGGGGGTCACTGTCATGCTTTTTCTTATATTGGAGATGGCTACAGTCAGATTTTTCATGCTGCTGACACTTTGTTGTTGCTTGTAACTCTGCTTTTGACAAAAGCTGAGGCAGTAGACTGAGGCTGTAATCGTGCTTTTTGACAGCACAAGCATCTTTGAACTTCTGGAGATGCTTTCTTTTCTCTTATGGTTGCAATTATTTGCTGTGGTCCTTTCATACTGTTTTCACCCCCTAGTATCAAATTAAAATGTTTTTGCTAAGTTTTTCTCTTACATCTTTACTTTTCTTCTATACTTGAAATCACAGTAATTCTCCCAGGCCTTTTACTATTTCTTCCATTTCAACCGATGTCTTTGGAGATACCATCAGCTGTGATAATCACTGGTTTATGTTATTTTAAATTATGCTACCATAGATCCCTATTCAGACATGCAATTGTTTTATAAACATTTGAGCTCATCCATTTTTCAGGGGAAAAAGGTAGCCTTTGATGCTGATATGTACGTATTTTGCTTCTCTTGCATACAAAAAGTAAAATAAATTGGGGTATCTTTTGTTAGACCAGTTTCTTATACTAGGTCTAATTTAGCCCTACCTCCAGATTCTTTGTGGTACACTGCTCAGGCTGGTGGCATGCCATCAGAAAAGAAGAAAAAAAAAAGATCCCCTCCCCACAAAACTAAAACAACCCAAACACTTGTATTCTATATCCCCTTTTAGCTCCTCTGCACAGAAAGCACTAAGAGGTATTTTTGCCTTTATACATTATAAGGTAGCCTCATAGCTGCTAGCCTTTATAAGTGGGATGGTCAAAAGGAGAAGACAGGTTATAAAAGTTAATAAAAAAAAAAATCTCATTTTTTTCTCATTTTTTCCTTCAGTTGACCCATCTCCATTCTGCCTTCCTTCTCGAAATCCACTGGATATGTTACCTGGGACTGATGTCCTCTGCTTCTATCCTAGGTCCCTCCCTAGTCCCACAGCTTTCTCCTGTGCCATCTAAAAATATTTAATCAAGAGCTTGTAAAGACTTTATTCTAAAAGTACCTTAAAATCACAATTGAAGTCCTTTCTGACTGGTCACTATCCTCTAAATGCTGTGAACTTTTCTTATAGACCCTTAACTCCCAAATATATGTAGCTGGTGAAGCACTGAAATCTGGAAGGTGCTGTGAGAACAAGGAAGAGGTATGGAAGGAACAACTGAAACAAAAACATATGAAAGATTTTCCATTCTCTATGGCCAGGACAATGCACATGGGTCTATATTTATGAAAAAGAAAAAAGGTCTGTCTCTTCATATAGCAGGCGTCTTGCTGGAAAACATGACCCCTTGCTAGCTCATGAGAAAGGAGGAGATGGCAAGCAGACTGAAGGATGTTGTAACAGCCATACACAAATCAGCCAGGAGAGCTGAGTAGTTGTGTCTGAGTGCCCCAGCAGAGACACTGGGTTTTTATCTCTGCAGCAGCCCTCATTCTGGGCAACTGATAGGTTATGCAGAAGTAAATGAAGAGTATAAAGTTAAAGGACATGATGAGAATTATGAAGTCCCCAAGCAGGAAGCCAGTCTAAATGCCACAGTAAAATCATCCTCCATGCACATGGGGACAAGAGCAAGTCCCAGAGAAAAGCAGACTCTTTGGAGGTCTTTTTGTATGAAGGGGGAAAATCACTTGGCAGTGGCTTGCCTCCTGTTCTGGCTGCCACAACTGACACTTCTTTCACACTAATCTGGGCTGTTCTCAGAGTAAGAGGGGTGGATTAAAGCCTCATTTATATCCATCTAAATAAATATGACTGTAATTATTACCAGCTTCTGTTGGTCAACCTCTCTCCCTCCACACATTCTTCTTTCCATGAGTGATTTAGTTTGATGAAATAAATCAACATACTTCTCAAGTGTAGTCCTCCATAGTTAGCTCAACCATTTCACATAGATTTAACCCAGAAGGTTAAGCCTAACATTTTCTTCATGCTCACCAGATATTGCAAGCTGCAAAACCACCATGGATGGGCAGTGTTCTTTAAACCAATTGATATCATAAGAAAAAAAGCAGAAGTGGAGTTAGCCTAACTAGAGCAGACTTTCCTACCTTGGGATGTGGTGTAGTTGTCTACCTGATTTCATGAATTGCTGATCAACTACAGTTTTGGATGGGGTTACAAGGAGGGGTTACGATTCTCGAAAGAGCTTTACCGGAAGGCGCATGCTGTAGCTTCAGTCTTGAAGCACTGCTTGAGCAGGAAATCTTCTGGTGAACAGGAATTTAACAAAAAACAGACATCAGAAACACTAGCTATGTAACACAACATCATTCAGGAACAAGAAAACTGAGAAATCTCTGTTACCCAACCTCAGCACAGGAATCACAGTAGAGGCATGACATGGCTCTCTTCACAAGCACTACAGGAGAGCAAAATAAAATCAGCGAATGCTAGCAGATAACATGAACAGGGCTGCAGCACCACTTGATGCATCAAGGAAGATTTTCAAAGTTTGTCATATAGCAGAAAAGTACATTATAGGCTGCAAGTGTTTACTTTCAAGTGCATAGTAAGGCAGTGAAAGTTGCTTCTGTGTCACAGAGGCATTTAGGGTTGCTAGCCTGGCATCCAAAACTATCTTCAACGCATGTAAATCAAGAAAAGAACATGTACAAAATACACAATGCATCTGAAAATGCAAATTTTTGTTTCTAGAAGCCCTGAGGCACTGGCAATTAGGTTAAAAAAATAGTAAAAACCAAGGTTTAGCATTGAGACTCTTTCAAATTGTTTCAAAGAGCTTATTCAGGTATGTTATGTTCAGCTATGTTCAGATATTGTTTATGCATATAGGACAACTTTTTCTTAGTTTGCAGCTTGTACATAGTGATTTTATATAAAATGACAGCAACGAGATAAATTATGAAAGTCAAAAGTGATGAGTAAAAAAACAGATGGCATAGAGGGGGAATTTATCAGTACAGTTGTAGAGCCTTTTGGTTTTATTTGATTTGCACAGGCCCTTGTTGGTCTCATTTTTGTCATCAAAAGCCTGTAACACCACAAGGTGGCAGTAAAAAATTACTTATGGCATCATTTTTGACACCTGGTTATGTAAACAATGAATACACCTATTGTCCCGGTATTGAGCTTATGCAAATATCAAACCTACCTCATCTGTTAAGAAAATGACATGTATGGTCAAATTCTAACATCTGTGTAAAAAAAGTGTTAATATTAGTCAAACAAGTAATCTTAACTCAGGAATTATGAATTTTAATTTACAATGTATGCAGAGTTGTTCATAGCAGAAATTTTTTAAGTAGTTAGAATAATCAGTCATTTCTTTTCCATATGGCAATCACAATCCTTGAAATGAGATAGAATAATTAGAATATTATGCCCACTTAATTTTTACTATGTGCAGAAAAATTAAAATTAAAATGAGAATGGATTGTGATGAATCTACCAAATACAGTAGAACTATGTGCCAAAGCAGTTTCCTGCTGAGCCAGTCAATGGTACAAGCTGCCTCTTCAGGAATAAGAGTGAATAAAGAAGCAAGAAATCTTGCTTCTGTCAGAGGCAGTTGAGATTCATTCAATATATTTTATATAAGAATCAGCTCCTAGAATGTTATTGGATATAAATGATTGCCCAAGCAGAAGGACATGGCCAGGGTCACATTGCAGGGTTTTTTTTGCTGAGATCAGTCAGAATTTCCTCTTGTACATTCTTTGTTGAGTGCACAAGTGTCAACTCATCCATCATTTTGTTTTTCCTATGCCTAGTCACCTCCAGTAGCCAAACACACTGTGGGGAAGGATCTGACTTTTCCAAATCCCTGTCTTCACTGTTAATTTAAAGTGTAGCTACCATCCCCTCTAAGGGCTGAGTAGGGTAAAAAATCACACTTTCAGCCAGAGATGTGTTTGATAGCATGAACAAGTAGACACTTTTCAGCCTCATTCAAGAGAACATAACACTAGTTTCTCATGCATTGGTTATAATTTCCATAACCTAGCCTATAGCATTTGTTAAACAGTATCTCCGGGTTTGCTGAATAGATGTTTCTACATCACACTACTACAGAATTATGTACCTCTTCTGAGGATATCATAGAATACTAAGAAGTTGTTCCACATTCCCATCTTTGTGTTTGTCAGATAAATTAATTTACATTTAAAAAATCTTTAAATATATATAGCAACACTAAAACTTATCTTCAGCTGGAATCAGCATCTATATTTATATACATTTATATATTTATTACATATAATAAATATATTTATATATTTATTATATAATATATATATTTATATATGTATATATACAATGTATACATATTTATAGAGAGCTATAATGGCTGTATTTCCCAGACAGGAGAGGTCTAATCCCCATCCTGCTGGCATTGGCATGGAGATTTGTGCTCCCTTCCTGGCACTTAGATCAGCTCTGAGAAGGGCGGACGGCTTTGAGTGGTACTGAAGAGCTGTTCTAATCCTGCTGATCTGAGCCTGACAGGCTGCAAAATGAGAGTCAGGTACTTGGCTGCCCTCCCCACAGGGCAGCTGCTAATGAACTACAGTTCTTTGCAAGGACCCATACAGCTGGTTCATCACTGGCTGCTAATAAACTTTGTTTCAGGCTTGCTAAGACTGTCAATGGCACAGACCCTTAGGACCTCCTACAGGGTGTTGAGATGGGTATCAGGCCCTCCAGGACAAAGCTGGCTTTGTGGACTTGAAAGCTG
This sequence comes from Amazona ochrocephala, assembly GCA_039720435.1. Taxonomy (NCBI): domain Eukaryota; kingdom Metazoa; phylum Chordata; class Aves; order Psittaciformes; family Psittacidae; genus Amazona; species Amazona ochrocephala. The sequence goes on along the minus strand of CM077880.1, from coordinate 42,408,983 downwards.
GAGACACAGCTGCTGATGATGCTGCCAGATATAGACCGCAAGGATGGATCATGAAGACAACCAGCGCACCAGCTTTTCTAAGGAGTGTCTCTGCTTTGATCTAGAGGAATAACAGAGCTATTTTTAAAAATTAGGGATGACAGAACAGCCTGTGACAAAGCAAAGCAAAATAAATAAACCTCAACAGAAGAAAAGCTATTAAAAGTGTGCAAATGTAGTGCATTTAGCTACTGTCTTGCTCAGAAGTAAAAATAGTATGGAGAAAAGTCTAGGTGGTAGCAAGAGGAGGTGCAAAGAGAAGGTACAAATATGCTCTAATGAACTGCATTTGAAATTTTTTCAAAGAGAATCCTTAAACCTGCAAGGAAGGCCTTAAGCAGATGTGTTTCCCTGTGTGTTTGAATCATAGGCAGCTAGAGATTTAGATTTGCATGTCATAAAGCTGTTTTCCTCTCATGGTGGCATACCACAGAACAAGGAATTGGGCTCATCTCCAAAAAAGTTCAACACCTGGACCTTGGTTGCTAACTGGGACAACCCATGAAGTCGATCCATACCAGGGATGGTTTCTGACATGGCAGAATTGTACAGGGACCTTCAGAGTACAGCCGCTCTGTCCCCGACTCAGTCCTCATAGTGAGCAGGGCTCATGGAGGAAAGCAGAGTTGTGGCAGACTGAAGGGGTGCAGGAAGGGAACAAAAACTGAAGGAACGAATGGTACTTGAGGCCCCTGAGGTTTTATCACAACCACATAGTCTGTGGCAGGGTTATTAGGGCAGAATTGGATGCAAGATCAGTCACACAAGTGCAGATCTCACCTTTAAACTGGCTTTCAACTACCCTTTCCTCTTAACTTGCAGACTCAGGGGGACGGAGGCTGGTGGCTCTCACTTCCATGCGCTCATTTGTGACAGTATGGATCTATGCTCATCTAAAGTATGGTCTGCAGGTGATCTGTACTGCATACAGTGTACTGGAAAATCTACTACCACACTTCCATACGTGATCATCACAGCAGATTTTGTCAAAGCAACCCCATGAATCCGAGATTACCATTGAAAGCTTTGAATCATGCAGACACCAGCTGAAACAAATGAACAGGATTTGGATTCTATTATAAAAGTAAGAACTTCTGCTTCTAGTGGGGTGTGCTGAAATAAGTAACTTTTTATCTTAATAGTCAGGAGCTTTGCTGTGTAATACTCATGAAAAGATGTGGTTTAGACTATTCTGTACTCCCAGATGAGAGGTGCTTGAAAGAAATTAAAAAGTAATTATGTGTGTTGTCACCAGGCATTTGGGAATATATGTGTTGCAACAGGCAGAAAACGTGACTTAACCCTGCAGTGACTGGCCTTTTTTCCCTGCAAGAATTATAATACACTTGAATAAGAAGAAAATTTGAGATTGAGGGCAAATTTAAGGTTAAATGAAAGATATTGGCAATTTATATCTGTTCTATTGTGTGCAGTTCTGGTGTCCTCGACATAAAAAGGACATGGAACTGTTGGAACGAGTCCAGAGGAGAGCCACGAGGATGATCAGGGGACTGGAACACCTCCCATATGAAGATAGAATGAGAAAGTTGGGGCTGTTCAGCCTGCAGAAGAGAAGGCTGAATGGAGACCTCATAGCAGCCTTCCAATATCTCAAGGGGGCCTATAGGGATGTTGGGGAGGGACTCTTCATGAGGGACTGTATTGAGAGGACAAGGGTTAATGAGTTCAAACTTGAACAGGGGAAGTTTAGATTGGATATAAGGAAGAAATTCTTTACTGTGAGGGTGGTGAGGCACTGGAATGGGTTACCCAGGGAAGTTGTGAATGCTCCATCGCTGGCGGTGTTCAAGGCCAGGTTGGACAAAGCCTTGGGTGGCATGTTTTAGTGTGAGGTGTCCCTGCCCATGGCAGGGGGGTTGGAAGTCGATGATCTTAAGGTCCTTTCCAACCCTAACTATTCTATGATTCTATGAAATACAATTTTCAGTGCTAATATCTTCTCAAATGTTAGTAGTATTTTTTATATATATGTTTCCAGGTGTTTCAAAATGCTTCTTGTCCCCTGGCAATGTTAATTAGTTTCTTCCACATGAAGATGTGCAATTTCTATTTGGCCCAGATTTGTCCCCCTTGTAGTTCCTTGAAAAATCAGAGGACATCAGTGGGTGTTTGTTGTGGTTTAACCCCAGTAAGTAGCTCAGCCACACACTGCCTTTTGTTTGCTGTCCTCCAGTGAAATATAGAAAAGAATCACAAGAGTAAAACTGAGGAAACTAATGGGAAAGCAGAAGCAAAGCAAAATAAGGAATTCATTTATTACTTCTCGTCGGCACACAGGTGTTCAGCCATTTTCAGAACAGCAGGACTCCAACACCTGTAATTGTTATTTGGGGAGGTAGACATCATAACTCAAAATGTCACCCCTTACTCCTCCTTTCTGCCATCTTTTGCTGCTGAGGACATTATATGGCGTGGGATATGCCTTGGTCAGTTGGGGTCAGCTGTTCTGGCTGTGTCCCAGCCTGTTTGCTGGTGTGACAGTCTGAGGAGCAGAAAAGGCAAGCACCGATCCGCAACAGCAAAAACATGGATGTGTTGTCAACACTGTTTTGTTCTCAAATCCAAAAAATATCACATACAAGCAGCTATGAGGAAAATTAACTCCATCTCAGCCAAAACCAGTGCAATGTAGTTAGGAGATAGATAGTAATGATATTTATTCCTATCACAGCTTCAGACAGCCACAAACAAAACTAACTAGTGCCACAAGTTAGGAATAACTACAACTGTGACACTTCATAGTCTTTTTCAAAAATATGACCTTCAACATACATGTCTTTCATGTTCACTTACATGCAGTCTTGTGGCTCTCTGGGTTTCTCTGTCTGCAGGACAGTCTGGTTCTGGTAGCTTCAGGAAAAACCTGAGGATACCAAAACCCAGCATGGATGTCGGCACTTCAGCTCATGACAGCTGGTGGGTACATGCTGCCCAGCTGGTCTGCGGAGGCTCAGGGTCTCCCCATGAGTTCTCCCCATGTGCTGCATGCAGCAGCTTCTGAAAGGGTAATGCCACTCAATGCCTATTGCAGAAGTGGAGCAGGGAGTGTGATGTACGTTTTCTGTCCTGGGTTTTGACTGGAATCAATCAAGATTCAGAGCAGCAAAACAACACTAAACAGATAGAGATGATGAAAGAACTGAAGCCTTTTCTATTATGAACTGTTCATCTCGACATAGCCTGAAAATGCATCAGACTATGCTAAGATTGGGTTATCCATTTCTGTCAGAGCAAGAGTACTATTTACTGGGAAGTTCATTTGGAGACCAGGCTAATTATTGGACAAACTTTGAGAAGAAAGACAATGTCATTTATCCAAGCAAAACACCGGCTAGGTAATTAACTGCAGAATTGGAAATGAAAAAGGAGAAAAGAGGAGGAAAAAAAAATAATGAGAGAAAAGAAAAGAAGAAAAAGGAGGGGAAGAAAAAATACAATGAAGTGCCTGTCAGTTCTGACCTGAGATGATAGCTTTGTTCTTCAGCTTCCCCTCAGGATCTTTCCTGAGGCATCGCTCAAATATTTGGTTGAAGAGAGCTTCTAGCAAGAACTTCTCTGTCACAGTGTTACCACAGAGAAATGGTAGTTTCTTGTGATTAAAATTCTTATTTGTACTACTGCTCAATAAATAACCAGGGGTACAGATGGGTAGCTGCCAGTACCCCAGTGCTCTCTGTTCTTGATATTCAATTTGGGGAGAACACTGCATCTCAGTATCAAGTGATTACATCTCTCTCCTCCTATCTCAATCAAAAAAAGGTACTTTGTCAGTTACATGTGCCAATAGCAATGCAAAGAAAACACTGTCAGATTTTCTTTCATGATCGGGCAGCCTGGTTCTGACTGATGCATAGTCTAATGCAAAGGCACAGACAGTATTTCTTTCATGAGATTCTATACATCCATCATGTTTGCTAAACTAGCCTATTCTTTGCAACTCAGACAACTCCTTTTGCCTGTTACAGAATTTCAGTAATCACATATTTTGCAACACAAGTAATATCTAACCACCTTATTAATGCCACGTTAATCAACTTGTGCGCTGAACTCACATTTAGAACTAAATGGACTGAAGCGTGGGAGGACTTCTGTTTTATACTATGGTTTTTTTTAGGAGGTACTTAACCTTCATATACTTACCTCTTTAAAAGAAATTAAGCAGGCAGCAAGTGCTCCAAAACCACAATAAATACATTATTAAAGGAATCTCCATTAAGTGGAATTACAGTAGTTTTTTTGAGTACACTGGTTTAGGCATTACAAGAGAATTGGAACTGCCATTGTTTGTGTGTGCCCTTTCCCTCTGGTGTCACTTGTGTGTTGTGTTTTTATAAGAATAATAAATTCAGGAGTATAACCTGGTTAGGAAATATGGTGCACTTTGAGTGAGTTCAGTCTGTCTGACTATGGGGAACCTAGGATCTAGTAATCCTTTGCAGATCAGTTTGTACATCAGAGAACCAGCTTTTTTGGTTGGTCTTTGTTTTAGGGTCAGGGTCTGTCCCTTAGCAAAGATGTAAGCCTGTAAAGATGAACAAATGAGGGCTCTGAAGTCATCTACTCTAACCCAAAGTAACATGTGATTAATTCTGCATGGTAATTTATTCATAATTATACATTTTTATCAGTTAAGTTAGGACCTTAGCTCTTTCCAGAAAACTGTAAATTAGGGAATTGAGAATGAGATCAGTTTAGGATATTAATTCACTGCAGCACTTCAGAATAAATCTATTATACTTTGACTCAGCTGTAACCCTCTAAAGTCAGCAAGCTGAGTTAATCTGTAATATGATCTTACATTAGAAATTTCATGTCTGGAGATCAGTGGCAATGAGATTTCAGTGGAAGTACTGTAGATGTAGCATATGAAACTTGTGAAATTTGAGGTTTTTGAACTTCTTTAGTGGTATTAAAGCTTCCTAAAAACTTTTATGTATTTCAGTTTCTATGTTCCTATGGTTTAAACACATATTTGATAAAGGTGTTTTTCTTTAAGGAAAACATTATAGTGTAACAATAAAAATTATAGTACTTTCTGGTGTTTGGTCTCCTGGAATGGAAAAATGTTTGACCAGAACTGAGCTAGCACATGTTCAACTGCCTATATAAATTAGGGTCAAAACTGAATTGAGACTATGTAGCTCAGAACATTTTCCAGATGTGTCTTAAAAAAAACCTTCAAGAATAGATATACTTCAGACTGCTTCACTGTATTGCTCTCTGGGCAACCTGCTTCAATGCTTTACTTGTGTGGATTTTTTTGTCCTTACATCCTATTGGAGCCTGGTACAGCTACAGTTTACAAATAATGTGTCTTGTTTTGTCACTGTACACCTCAGTAAAGAGCCTGGTTCCATCTTCTCACTAATCTCCTATCAGGTGCTGCACAGCTGCTAGCAGGTCTGCTTAAAGTCATCACTTCTTCAGGGTGAGGAAGCCTTGGTTCCTCAGTGCCTCCTCATAGGGCAGGTGCTCCAGCCCTGAACACTTTGGTGACCCTCTACAAATATCACCAATGGCTGTTGCCAGCACTGCTTCAAATATGAATTAAAAAATTCATACACTTGCAGGAGATCTGCATTTCAGGTAATTTTCATGCTGAGAAAAGTAATATAATTGTGAAGATGCTTTCCCCATTAGTGCAGGATACAGTTCACTCACTTTATAGAGACGCAGTTCAGATGGCCACCAGGCCCAAGTTCATTTCATGTTTCTACCTCAGATATACTGGGTCTTACTTTGCCTGAGTATTACTTCAATAGGCTGCTAATTTGAGCCATCAGAAGCGATATCTTGACTGCTATATGGACAGAGATAGTTTAACTACAATTATTGATTTACATACATAATGAATAAGAAAGTAACTTTATACTGGATCAGAACTTAGGTCCATGTCACCCAATATCCTCTCTTCAACAATGTCCCCAAACAGATACTTCGGAAAGAGTTCAAGAATGGGGACAGAACATGAGAAATCCTTAAATCTTTCCACATACCTTCTCCGCTTCCAGCAGTTCATGGGTAAGGGCCTTACTGTGATAGAAATAAGCTTCAGATCCTTGTGTTTATTTTTTTAAATGGCCTCCAAAACACCTTCTGGTGACAAGTTCCAGTATTTAATTATCCCATGTGAAGGACACTTTCCTCCTGTTGCTCTAAGTCCCCTGTTCCTTGATTTGATTGGATATTCATTAGCGTTGTGAGAAAGTGTGCAGGTGCTCCCGTCCACCATCTCCATGTCATTAATGATGTTAGTCTTTTCATGCATCTTTCACTATTTTTCCTTTTTCTCTCTTTTGTAAACCAAATTATCAAATTACTTGAGCTCCTCTCAGGTGGAAGCTATCCTATAGGCTGTATCACACTTTTTACACTCTTCTGTGCAGTTCTTTGTTTCAGTTATAATTCTCCTAGATTTTCATTTTTTTTGAGATACTTTGTCTGGAGCTATACTTAGCTGTCACTGAAAGCCTTTAATTTAACTACAGTGACAGTTCATGCGGCAAGCTATCGAACTATAGTTTAGCAGGTATCTGTCAAAAGTGGGACACATGCTAACTGCCTTCTGAGACTACCCCAAAATCAACCATCATGAAAAGATTGCCATCCAAACAGTAAAATGGAAGCACAGTTCCAGACGTGCTTCAAGGGCAGTATCCAAAGCATGCGGCACATTAATATTTTACTAGTAAGGTCATAGTGTGCTGTCAGAAGCCCCTAGGTCATCCTCTATACTATGTAACATCTTGCAAATCCTTCATTTGGATAGGAAGGAAACAAACTGGGAGCATACCATTCTCCTGAGACTTCCAGTGAGTTGTAGACTCAGCTACTATGCAGAAGATCTCTGTTGGGTATGTGTTTGTCATGATTACCCATTATCAACCAGGAAGCAGCTTGCTATGTACCAATACTTCAGTAGAAACTGGATTGAATTCTTTATTATTATCTGCGGTAAACAGCACACAGTTAGCAGCCTGCATTGTATTTCACAAATTTGGCAAATAATATGCTTCCATTCATCTTGTAAAGTGCTATCTATCTAACTTACTTAAAAAAAAATAAAATACAGCTTATCCATTGCTACAATGTAGTGAAACTGAAAATATTTTCATCCAAGTGAATAAAATAACAATTTTTAAGATAAAAATATGAACATTTTGCAAATTAAGTGTGCATGATCTTGAAAAAAATGTGTACCTTAAAATAGTTCCAGTAGAAAAATGTGCCAGTCTACTACTGGTAGAATACAAATTATCCCACACAATAAAGAGGATGATATGAAGTGATAATGACATTGTGCTCAAAACCTGAAATCCAAGTTTGGGTTCCTGCATGTGCCATTTATGATCTCAGTGTTGCTAGATTGAGAAGACAAATTTAGTGTGATACAAATCCAGTGGAGAAAAAAACTTGTGCTACGGTCTCTTGCAGGGTGTGATTCATTTCTGAGACTATTACGTGTGATGATCCACAGTGTGAGAAGGTCTGCAGAAGACCAGGGCCAGAGTAGTACTACATTTGAAGATGATGAAGAATTAGCTCCCTAGAAATGTCTTTCCTGACTATCTCCATCCAGCTTCTCTGAGGGCAGAACAGTTCTTCGACCTGCCAGTGACATAAGCTGCAGCACATGCACTCTTCTGGCAAAGCCATTCAATAATGAGTTGGTTGTACTGAAGCTTTAAATTTTTCCTAGATTTTTCTCCTCTTCTGTAAAAGGGGTAAGCCAGGAAGTTCTGATAAAGCTGACCTATTTTTCTCCTCTTAGGGGCTTGCAGTTAAAGTGACATGAAGGTTATGACGTCTGTGTTGAGAGGACTGACATGCATGATTAACTCATGTTTGGGAACAGGATGAATTTCATGATACCATAAAATCCCCAGAGGTAAAAATTAAAACGTAGCAGCAAAGCATGGTAACATAATGTTAGATTAAACCAAGCCCAGGGATTTTGAAGTTATTTTTATTTGATACAGTGGCAGCTACAGAAGCAGGAAGATGAAGTCAATAGTTATTCTCCTGCCAGAGTGCGGATGAGAATGGCAGAAGATCCCAAGACACCTGCAGATGTTTTAAACCTGTGTATGATGGCAGCAGACTCTCAAACATTCCATCTTTCAAATATATAAATAAACAGCAGAGTGTAACACTACAACCAAGATTCCTGAAATAATAATTTCTCCACAGGTAAGAGCACCTCAAGATGAATGGCTGATCAATAACTGGAAAAGAAATGGATCACATGCTCATGAAAAATATTTGAATGCTTGAAGGCCAAGGAGACAGAGAAGTACACTGAAAGGAAATGGCTGGCAGGGATGCCCAAAGAAATATGAATCAAAGCCAGTAGCCCAGATAAACACAGTACAGTTTCCTCAGCTATGGTCTGGGCAGCTAGTTCTACACGGCCGTAAAATAAAGGAAGACTTGCTTTGGGACAGAGAAAGTAAGCAGTTCAGTTACTGAGGAAATACGATGTTGTGTGAGGAGTAGCTTCTTGAGCAGAGACACTAATAACTCAGTTCTCCAGAGACATCATCTTGGTAAGTCTTATTCTTTGAATCCTGATCCTGCATCCTCTGCAGATGGTGACATGAACACTTTCAGAAAGGGCAGCTGGAGACTGCTGGTCAAGGCCTTTCAGGACATGGCAGGTCTCTATGCATTGGTTCTGCTGGCTGAGGTGGACTGAAGGCTTCCACCTTCCCTGGTCAGAGGTCACCATGATCTGGCTGCTACTCACAAGCGGAAGACACGTTTGGCCTGAAAGTCACTCTTAGAGCTATTGGCACAAAGTAGTAAGATGGTTTGCTTTTTTGCTGAGCCATATGAGGAGTAGCTGCCTGAAGGGGCTCCCAGTCACATGAAGGTCTTTGCCTTTTGTACCTAACCATGAAACTTGAGTATATACCTTAATCTCAGGAGATGACTCATGATTACAATGATTTCACATCCTTATCTCACATCAATAACATTTTTTTTTCTGAGACTAATAATTAAAGCAGTCAGAGATTTTAAGCTGTCTCCATTAAATGACTTTTTTTTTTTATTGTTGTCATTACTGCAAAAGAACAAACTAGAATTGCACAAATATGTTAATAAAAATTTCTAACTCTGTTTTACTTCAGTTAGAGGGCCAAGCGTGAAGTATTTCCAAACAAAAACCCTCCATAAAATTGCACTTTTGGGGCCAAATAGAGAACAAGAAAAGAAATTTAAAGAGGTGAGATTAGTTTACAAGATGAACTCTTTGAGTAAAAAAAGTGATTAAATTTACTACAAATGACAAAACAGATTCATATGGAGAATTTATTTAAATGCATCTCTTTTTCCACTGAGCATCAAAGAGTTATTGCCAAGGAGAGAGGAGAGGAAACCAAAAGAATTAAAACTCAAAGTCATCAATATTTATCTGTACTATTAGACATCAAGCTGTTAAATGAAATTTTTTTTTTGAAAGGGCTTTTGTGGTGTTTCACAGGAAACTGACATTTATCTATTGAATCCTGCCTTAATGCTGGGGCAGTTAATAGCAAATATCATAATTACAGAAAGCAAAATCACTAATGTGCTTAATTCAGGAAAGGCAAATTCCTGTTGATGATGGCTGCTCAGATGCATCTTATTTACATTTAAGAAAACATCTGTCCCTACTGATATTACAAGTTGTTAGCTACTGATTAACTATAACCTTCCGCTAGTGAAAAGCACATTCAAGATTCTGCTTAGAAGAATAATATCTATTACGTCTTTACTTTCATGATTTTCCCGTCTCTTTCACTAATAAATAGATTGCCATCGATAATGAACTCCTGCTTTATCAAACTGCACAACAGACTACACTATTACATGTTTTCTCTGTATGTAGCTGATCTTTTTGTCTTTTTTGACTCACAGAACTCATTTGCTCCCAGATTTTTCCTCTGATATGGAAATGTAGCAGTGTTTCACTAAAAATTTAATTTGAAGGGAGACAAAATCTGAAATGAATGCCTCCAGATTTGTTATGCAATTAAGGCCAATGGCAACTTAGATTTTATTTCTAGAAAATGCAACATTATCTTGTTTATTGCAAAGTGGTGCCTAGACAAAAAATTTGGGATAACTGTGGAAGGGTTCAGTTGTCCTAACATAAGGTATCTTGTGATGAGCTGTCTCAGGTATCCAATGTGGTTTTTTAGTTGCCAGTACAGGACTGGGAAGATCTCCCAAAAGAGATCTCTCCATCAATGTGACTCTTCGTAATATCCCACTTGAATTCTAGTAGTTGTATGTTGGCAGGAAGTCCTTCCTAACACACCTAAACACTGGTAACAATGGGTGCTTACACACGAGCAAGCTTTCATTGCAGTCTGCACATCTGAGTGAACCTCAGGTGCTGACTGCTGGGTGTCATTTTAGGATGATCTGACAAACTAGGTCTATGTTATGTAGAGGACTTCTGTGAGATCATGTGAAATTAGCAGTGTTGGGTAGCAGCACATCACTTAACTATTTTAAACATGTGCAAATATTTTTTCAGCTTTTTGTCTTTCACAGAGCTTCATTCCCTTGTTCTGTATGTGCCTGGCTTCTCCTGCTCTGCTTAACTTTTCTGAGATTGATTTGTGCGGTGCTAATAATCATACACAAAGTAAATAACCTTTCAGGAATGAAATAACTTTAATTATAAAATGTTTTCCTGCATTAAAAAAAAAAAAAGGAAACATTTTTTGTTTTGCAAAACCAATTTTTGTTTTATAAGACCAAGTTTTCAGTTGGTTCACAGCAAAGACTCTAGGGACATTGTAACACTTGTTCATAAGTATTTAATACCTAGTTTGCCTATTTGAATGCAAATTTTCCTTGGAGGCTACTCTGAAAATCCTTTGAGATTTCCAATCCCATAATGATCAGGTAGAGAAATAGTGTAATTCAGCTTAAAACCTTCATTCCTCACATATTTTTTTTTTATTTAGCTTTCAATAAAAAAAATATAATTCATGGCTCTTTACATAATCAATCTATATGCAAACCCATTTTGTATTGCACCTTGCTACTAAACCCTTTACTGCTACTGTGGGTCTCATAACTTCTTCCCAAACCAATCCGTCTTTTCTCTTTGCCCAGTTGCCACTGAGATGCAAAGGAAATCACAAAGAAGTCTTTGGAGTCTCATTTGGCTTAAGCTTTACTTTCATATCAACCAAGGCACTCGCATAGGGTAGTGTGTCCCATGATGCCTGAAGGGTAGTTGAGATCTACGTCTGTAGGACAAGGCTGTACTGTGAGAGCATCTTTAGTCTGTTTAGCAAGAGTGAAATGCCCACTAACATAGCTGTCTATCGCTTTGCTTTTGAAATAAAGCCTTTTTTTTTCTTTGTATTTCCTTAGGGTTACAAGCTAATGTTTAGGCCACAGACTAGGTGCTGGCCTTAGGCTTAGCTAACCGAACAAGATGAATACTGAAGAACTGGCATATGTGAGAAGTTGCTGCATGTGCTGGATACCTGTGTGAGAAGCTGAGAGAACTTAGTGCAATGAGCACTGGCTGGCTTTCACAGGTTTCTAAGGGGGAGTTATACAAGATGGCCAGACTTGACAGATAACTGGAGGGGAGCAGAATCTTGCAAGGCCAAGCAGTATCTGAATAACTGAAACAGCAATGAGTTGCAGGGCCGAGATTATCCAGGTGACAGTAGTACCAGAAATACTTCATGTGGGTATGGAAGTAGCAAAACAGACCAGCTGGGAAAACATAATTGGGGCAGGTTATTCATTTTGGAAAGAGGCTGAGGCAGAGAAAAAGAGATACAAGAATGAAAAGGAGGGTCAAAAAACTCAGTAAAAGGGGAATAAGGTACATGCACCAGGCACTCCTCTTACTGCCTAGGGTTTGATCACTGCATCTGCATGAGGACAATAAATTAAGTTCAGATGATGTCGCATGAGTGAAACCTTCTTCTGTAGTAAGCAGGACATCGGGGAGCAGCATGTTTTCCTGGAGAGCAGGAGAAAACCAGGTGGAGCATCCTGGTGTCACCATGTCAGCACCCATTCATTGGCCATTGTCCACAATTTCATAACATTTTTGTTTGAAAAGGTGTGACAATAAAGAAGATCTACTGGTGGTAGGAATGCCTTCCAGTTACTGCTGAAATAATTCAGGTAACACTCCATCTCACAATCAAAGCTGTGACATGAATAACAAGTAGCAACAGGAGAGTTTTGATAATGTGTAGTTCTGGTTTTGTAATAGTGGACCTTAGAAACTTCTGTGTTAAGATTGCTTGTTCAAAGATGTGTTTCTGTGTCCAAAATTTTACTTTTCAGCTCTCAGGGTTAAGCCTGTTACTTGGCTGTTGCAGAGTTTCTTCTTGTGAGCAATCCAGCCTCTGACTTAGCCTCACTCGAGTAGTGAGCTGAGGGCTTCACAGGCTACTGAAAGGGTCAACACAGGATGCCTACGTGCGGACATGAAGAGGACGTTGCCTTGGGGAGGCACTGAGCAGGCTTACCACAAAGGCACTGAGCACCGCAATCAGGCACTGAGCACCTGCATTCAGGTTTCCACAAAGGCACTGAGCACCCGATTCAGGTTGCCACAAAGGCACTGAGCAGGATGTCGGCGCCGGATCAGATTACCACGGAGCAGGCCTTGCTTGCAGGGCCTGGGCCTGTTGCTATGGACGTTTCATAAGTTAACCAATCAGATAACGACTGTTCCAGTACTTTGTAACTTTTCTATAAAAGCTGATGCTTGCGTTTAATAAATTGTCAACGTTCGATCACATTGGTCGTTGCTGCGTTGTCCATGTTCTCCCGCCGCAAGTGGCGCCCGAACAGGGACCCTCTTGTCGTCGCTTTCCGGAGCTTTGAAGACGGCTGGAATAGGAGGGGAGCGGGAAAGCCGGCCGGATATCCTTGCTGCCCCGGCAAGAAGAAGAAGCAGTAAGAAGTGAATTCCTTGCTGCCCCTGCAAGAAGTGGAGTCTTGCTGAGCTGAAAGAGGCTGGAAGCGCGCTGTGACGGAATCTCACCCTGATCAGGTGAGCGGTCGGAGAGGAGATGGGGTCTACACTCTCAAAGGAAGAAGAGGCAGTAGTTAAGCTCCTCAAACATATCCTTTCTAAGAGAGGGATTAAATATGAAGAGGACACCCTGAGGGGGTTGTTACAATGGAGTAAAAATGAAGGGTTACTAGATGGTGTAGGCACTGCTCTTGAACTCTATACTTGGGAGGCCAAAGTGGTGCAGCTATGGGACACTGTTAGCGATGGCGGCAAGGCTGGAGAGGAAGCACAGAAATGTTCCACATTATGGAAGCTTATTCGTGAGACTTTACGGACAATGAAATCAGAGCGAGCTGCAGTAGCATCTGCCGCAAGTGCTCTTTCACCTCCTATATCCCAGCGGGAAAATGAGCCTTTAGTGCTGCTTGCCGTTGCTGCCGCGAATCCCTTTGAGCACCGTCTTGCTGCCCCGGGGCCTCGGAAATTAACTAAAACTGCAAAGAGTGCCTTTCACAACCCACCGCAAGACAAAGGAAAGAATGAAAAGAGGAGTAAAGATGCTATCGGAGCTATCAGTAGTAACGCTGAAAAAGAACTGGCTAGCCCACAGGACGCAGATTGCTGCCAGCCAAGGGAACCTGTTTATTTTTCGTTTTCATCGTCTGAGTCCTCCCTTAAAACTTCTGTCGCAACCACCCCGGGGGGAAAAACCCCCAGAGAGCACAAGGAGGACGATCAGACGAAAGTTTTGTTACAGGAGGTAATTGAGAAGCTGAATACTTTTGGGCCAAGAGAGGGATCTGGTCCAGGTTGTACTTTGTCTATGGAAACAGGCGGCGGGGCGCGGGGTAAGTCCCGACGCAGGGGCCGACAGGACCGGCCAGAGCCGGCGGCGGCCCCGGCCCGGTTAAGGCCGGCGCGGGCGAAGCGCGGCCCCGCGGCGGCGGCTGCCCCCGGCACCTGCCCCCCGCCGCCGCTCGCCGCGCGCCGCCAGCCCGGCGGTCGGGGCGCTTCCACCCTCCCCCGGAGGGGGGGCACCGGAGGAGCGGGCGGAGGAGCCGGCCAGGCGCACAGGCGCAGGGCGGCGCGGCTCCTCAAGGTGTTGGCTGCGCGGGCTGGCTCCGGGGGGGAGCTTGCTGCGTGTGCGCGGACCCCAAGGGCCGAGATGGCGGCGCCCGGCCTGCAGCTGTGCGCAGCCCCCGCGCTGCTCCTGCTGCTCCTCCTGTGCCTGCCGCTGCGCGCCCGCACCGACGAACACGAGCACACGTACCAAGATAAAGAGGAAGGTATGGGAACTTTGCAACCTGGTCTGCCCTCACCTGTCATGTTGCCTGAAAACTGGGAAATTCTAATTATTGATTTAAAGGACTGTTTATTTACAATTGCATTGCATCCAGAGGATATGGAAAAGTTTGCCTTTTCTGTTCCCTCAATCAATAAGTCTGAACCGGCAAAACAATATCATTGGGTTGTGTTGCCACAAGGCATGAAAAACTCACCAACGATATGTCAACAGTTTGTTGCTTGGGCCTTGAAACCTTTTCGGCAAAAGTTTCCACAGTTGATTATTTGTCATTATATGGATGATATATTAATTTGTGGAAAAACACTAGAAAAGCATAGATTTTGACCATCTTAAAATCTGACTTAGAATCAAGAGGTCTGAGAATTGCCCCTGAAAAAATTCAGGATTCTACACCATGGAAATATCTGGGTTGGGTTATTACCCACAGTGCAATTCAACCTCAGAAGATAAAAATTACCTCCACAGTTAGAACACTTAATGATGTGCAAAAACTGGTTGGGGATATTCAATGGGTCAGAAATATTTCTGGCATTACTAATGATGATTTGAAACCTTTGATACAATTGTTAGGAACCTCTACAAAAGCTGATGAGTCCCGGTCTTTAGGCCCTGAACAACAAAATGCTCTTGACATTATCAGTGAGAAAATTTGTCATAATCATGCTCAGCGAATTGTGTTATCACTTCCCATAATTCTAATGATTATTAATATTGACAATCAGCGCACATATCATTTTGCACTTACTATGCAATGGGATAGTAGCGTTGCCTGTAGCCTTAGAATATTAGAATGGATATTTACTCCTGTTACACCAAAGAAAACCATCACCACAAAACCAGAAATTTTGTCTCAGTTAATTATGACAGGACGTAGTCGAGCATTGGAAATATCTGGGAAAAATCCTCAAAAAATTGTTATCCCTGTTGTTCAAGAATATTTAGAGTGGTTGTTACACACTTCTCTGTCCCTACAAAGTGCTTTAGCAGACTTTGAAGGTGAAATAAGCAATGTCTATTCTTCATATAAACTGTTGCCAATGTTGAGTAATCAGAAGTTTGAAACATTTCCAAAGCATTCAGAAACGCCTGTGTCAGGTACTACTGTTTTTACAGACACTGGCAAGCGTTCTAAATTAGCTGCTTGTGTTTGGCAAAACAACCAGCAGTGGGAGAGACATTTGATTAATGGTACTATTGATGACTCCTTGCAGACGTGGTTATTTGGGCCTTTGAAAACTGGAATGATACACCACTTAACATTGTCTCTGATTCATTGTACGTTGTTGGAGTTGTACACAGAATTGAAGGATCACTTCTAAAAGAAGTCAAAAGCAACTGGTTATATCAATTGTTACTAATGTTGTTGCGTTTATTGCAGAATCGTGAATTTCCCTATTTTATTACCCATCTTCGCAGCCACCAATCAAATTATGGATTAGCCATAGTTAATAATAGGGCTGATATATTAGTTTCTCCTGCTTGGGCTGGACCACCCATTAATAGTTTTGCACAAGCCCGCGAATCACATTCCTTTTTGCATCAATCTGCAAAAATGCTTGCACGGCAGTTTGCCATTCCTCTAAGTGATGCACAAGGCATTGTAAAATCTTGTCCATCCTGTCAAAAAATTGGATTTGGTCTAGGAATTGGAGTTAATCCTAGAGGCTTGCAACCACTGCAACTGTGGCAAATGGATGTTACCCATTTTGCAGAATTCGGTCAACTTAAATATGTTCATGTTTGTATTGATACCTTTTCTATGGCACTGTGGGCAACTGCTCAGACAGGTGAAACAGTTAAACATGTACAACGCCATCTTTATATGTCTTTTGCAGTGCTTGGAGTTCCACAAAGTATTAAAACAGATAATGGTCCTGCTTATACATCACGACGATTTCTACAGCTTTGCACAACATGGGGAATTAAACATATTACAGGCATTGCTCATTCCCCTACTGGACAAGCTATAGCGGAACGGGCACACCAAACCCTAAAATCTCTTATTTTAAAACAAAAAGGGGGAGAGGTACTCCCACCTGCAGAGAGACTGGCCAAAGCATTGTATGTATTGAATTTTTTGCGATTAGCAGGGGATAGGAATGAACCGCCTATGGTCATTCATGGACTAGCCGTGCAGTCAGGAGTAACAGATAATAAAACTGAGAAAATCCTAGTTCAGTACAAAGATTTAAATACAGGACAATGGAAAGGTCCTGCAGAGGTTAAATTAGCAGGCAGAGGATATATGTGTTTACTTACAGATAACAGGATTCGTTGGGTACCTACCCGTTGGACTCCTCCGTGGAAGATGCCACCCACTGTGGATGCTGTAATGGATCATGACGAGTCTGACTAAGTTTGTTGGGTTAATCTTGTTAAATTTTGTTAATGTTATAACAAGTTTTGTGCATGGAATAAATCTGCAAGTAAATCAGTGGATCACTTGGGCAAAATGAAACTGGCAAAGATGCATTTTGCCTTGTCATGCAGCCAGCCACAGATCCCTTTAAAACTTGTTTGTTGGGAATTCTGCTCTTTGATGTTTTAGCTTTTCTGACATGCTTTGCTGCAAAGTTGTGCAGCCATTGATTTTTGCTGCTAGCACAGGGTCATGGTTGTACTGACTTTGAAGGAATGTGTTGTATGAATCTAAAATTTTTGTTATTGTGATTGTCATGTTGATTATGTGTAGAATTGTATTTAGTTGTGTTAAAAGGTCATTATCTGAAGCTATGCAACACGTTTGGATTGCTCAAAAACAAAAAGAGGGAATTGTTGCAGAGTTTCTTCTTGTGAGCAATCCAGCCTCTGACTTAGCCTCACTCGAGTAGTGAGCTGAGGGCTTCACAGGCTACTGAAAGGGTCAACACAGGATGCCTACGTGCGGACATGAAGAGGACGTTGCCTTGGGGAGGCACTGAGCAGGCTTACCACAAAGGCACTGAGCACCGCAATCAGGCACTGAGCACCTGCATTCAGGTTTCCACAAAGGCACTGAGCACCCGATTCAGGTTGCCACAAAGACACTGAGCAGGATGTCGGCGCCGGATCAGATTACCACGGAGCAGGCCTTGCTTGCAGGGCCTGGGCCTGTTGCTATGGACGTTTCATAAGTTAACCAATCAGATAACGACTGTTCCAGTACTTTGTAACTTTTCTATAAAAGCTGATGCTTGCGTTTAATAAATTGTCAACGTTCGATCACATTGGTCGTTGCTGCGTTGTCCATGTTCTCCCGCCGCACTTGGCCACTACAACTGGTACAGGCTAGTTGTAATTTTTTATGATAGTTAGACTAAATAGAAGTGGCATGTCCCAGATCCTCCATTTAATAAAGGAACATGAAATAGAATCATCCAGTTTAGGGCTAGTAACACATTGTGCTTATAAACACGTAATTTAGACTGGAGAAAACCCAGGGGCCTAGGATGCTGCAAAGAAGAAGTGGTACACAGAAGGTTTTCCAGAAAATGATGGTCTTGGAGTGAAGGGGACCTAGAAAAGAGATGGTGAATACCCTGGAAGTAGGGAAAGATCCTGAGATGGGATACCTACATAGAGACAAATTCTGGGGGACAGACAGGGACCTTGGCCAGTAACACCTTCCAGTGGTGTGAGCAGCAACACAGTGGGAATTAGCTTGAATTTCTGCCTAACCTTCAAAGACCAGCAGCCATCTCCCTCTTGGAGAAGGAAGTCAATACCTGGCAAAATGCTGTGGGATCAAGTGAGTGCAATGCATGTGTAAGATAATCAAATAGGTCAAAAACTCTGATCTCAGAAGTTCTTAATTAACTCCGGTACCCAGATCTACTACGGGTTGTAATTTATTCTATCCTGCCTATGACAATGACCCAAGCTGTTATATATCTCTTTCCATGATAACTTCCCCAGGAAAAAGACTAAAATGACTGGTAGAAGATTCGAATCCTTAAACTATCCTAGGACCATAATATAATAAATTTCCATTAAAACAGTTTATGGAAAATAGATTTTGTCAAACTAATTTGATATGCATTGATGAAAGTATTAGCATCAATGCAATATAATCTTTTATGGTTTTGACTTAGTGCTGCCTGACATTCCAATTTAAAAAAAAATAGTGATACAGTCAACATGACATACTTGCAATGTATTGACAGCTGCCTGACAGATAGGTCTCCAAATGTCATTGGCAAAGAAGATTCGTCATCACATGGTGAGTTTCTAGTAGAGCTCTGTGGAAATCAGCCCTTGCTCTTGCCCTGTGCTGTTTAACTTTTTTTCATGTGTATTTTGGAAGAAAAGCATTTAAAATCTTAGTTTCTGTAGGTGGATCACAGAACACTTACAGGAGTGATAAATAATAAAAAAAAACAGGTGTTCTTCATCCTTTGAAAGAGGAATACAAGAAAGCACCATGAAAAGATAATAATACATCAATAAGATGGTTAGGGTGCTGCAATGGACACAAATACATCTTGTGTTCCTTTTTTAATTGGTGGTCAGAAACAGGCATTTCTAGATTGTGACTCATCCTAGACTAAAAATAAAATAAGTGAACAGTATGGATGCTATAGATACCTGTTTTTCTCCCTTAATCATGAAGGGAGACAAAATCAACTTGGATGTAGATGCTTCTTCTGTAATGATTTACAGTTATGTGTAACAAATGAATCTGGTTCTATTCATGTAAAAAGTATACAGAATAATAGAATCAACTAGGTTGGAAAAGACTCTAAGTTCATCAAGTCCAACAGCTGCCCCAGGACTGCCAAGTCCACCGCAAAACCATATCACTGAGGGCATCATCAACATGGTTTTTGAACACTTCCAGGGATGGTGATTCCACCACTTCCCTGGACAGCCTGTTCCAATGCCTGAGCACCCTCTCTGTGAAGAAATTTTTCCTAATGTCCAATCTAAACCTCCCCTGGTGCAGCTTTAGGCTGTTACCTTTTGTCCTACTGCTTTTTATTTGAGAGAAGAGACTGACCCCCACCTCACTGCAACCTACTTTCAGTTAGTTGTAGAGAGTGATAAAGATCCCCCTGAGCCACTTTTCTCCAGACTAAACACCCCCAGTTCCCTCAGCTGTTCCCAATCAGACTTGTGCTAAAGATCCTTCACCAGCTCTGTTGCCCTTCTCTGGACACACTTCAGCACCTCAATGTCTTTCTTGTAGTGAGGGGCCCAGAACTGAACACAGGATTTGAGATGCAGCCTCACCACCGCCTCGTACAGGGGATGATCACTGCCCTGGTCCTCCTGGCCATGCTATTGCTGATACAAGCCAGGATGCCATTGGCCTTCTTGGCTGCCTGGGCACAAGCTGGCTCCTGTTCAGCCATCAATCAACACTCCCAAGTCCTTTTCTACCAAACAGCTTTCCAGGCACTCTTCCCCAAGCCTGTAGCATTGCATGGGGTTGTTATGGCCCAAATACAGGACCTGGCACTTTTCCTCGTTGAATCTCATAACATTGGCCACAGCCCATCGATTCAGCCTGTCCACATCCCTCTACAGAGCCTTCCTATCATCCAGCCCAATTTGGTGTCACCTGCAAACTTACTGGGAGTACACTCAATCCCCTCATCCAGATCATCGATGAAGATATTAACACTGGCCCTAAGACACAGCCCTGAGAAACACCACTAGTGGCTGGTCACCAACTAGATGCAACACCATTTACCACCACTCTTTGGGCTCTGCTACCCAGCCATTTTCCAACCCAGCAAAGAATCCTCCTATCCAGGCCATGAGCAGCCAGTTTCTCTAGGAGGGTACTGTGGGAGACAGATGCTTTACTGAAGTCCAAAGAGACAACGTCCACAGCCTTTTCCTCATTTACTAAGTGGATCCCCTTGTTCTAGAAGGAGATCAGGTTGATCACGTCCTTGACTCTAAGTTGGAGAGACATCAGTTTGATAGGTGGACCACTCAGTGGATAAAGAACTGGCTGCATGGCCACACGCAAAAAGTAGGGCTCAATGGCTCAACGTCCAGCTGGAGACCAGTAATGAGTGGTGTCCCTCAGGGATCAGTGTTGGGACTGGTCTTGTTCAACATCTTTTTTGGTGACATCGACAGAGGGATTGAGTGTGCCTTCAGCAAGTTTGCCGATGACACCAAGCTGTGTGGTTCGGTTGATACATTGGAGGGGAGGAATGCCGTCCAGAGGGACCTTGACACGCTTGTGAGGTGGGCTGATGCCATCCTGATGAAGTTTAACAGTGCCAAGTGCAAGGTCCTCCACCTCGGTTGGAGCAATGCCAGGCACAGCTGCAGGTTGAGCAGAGAAGAGATACAGAGCAGCCCTGTGCAGAAGGACTTGGGGGTGTTGGGCGATGAGAAAATGAACGAGCCGGCAGTGTGCGCTTGCAGCCCAGAAAGCCAACCATATCCTGGGCTGCATCAAAAGGAGTGTGACCAGCAGGTTGAGGGAGGTGATCCTGCCCTTCTACTCTGCTCTCGTGAGACCTCACTTGGAGTATTGTGTGCAATTCTGGTGTCCTCAACAGAAAAAGGACATGGAACTGTTGGAACAAGTCCAGAGAGCCACGAGGATGATCAGGGGACTGGAGCACCTCTCGTATGAAGATAGGCTGAGAAAATTGGGGGTGTTCAGCCTGGAGAAGAGAAGGCTGCGTGGAGATCTCATAGCTTCCTTCCAGTATCTGACGGGACCCTATAGGGATGGGAGGAGGGACTCTTCATAAGGGACTGTAGCGACAGGACAAGGGTAACGGGTTCAAACTTAAGCAGGGGAAGTTTAGATTGGATCTGAGGAAGAAATTCTTTACTGTGAGGGTGGTGAGGCCCTGGAATGGGTTGCCCAGGAAAGTTGTGAATGCTTCATCGCTGGCGGTGTTCAAGGCTGGTTTGAACAGAGCCTTCGGTGGCATGGTTTAGTGTGAGGTGTCCCTGCCCATGGCAGGGGGGTTAGAACTAGATGATCTTAAGGTCCTTTCCAACCCTAACTATTCTATGATTCTATGATTCTATGATCAAGCAAGACCTGCCTTCATGACCCTGTGGTGACTGGGCCTGATTTCCCACATATGCTTTGTGATCTCGTTTGGGATCATCTGCTCCATGGCCTTCCCTGGCACTGAGGTCAGGATGACAGGCCTGTAGTTTCCAGTGTCATCCTTCCTGCCCCTTTGTAAGGAGGCGTCACGTTGGCCAATCTCCAGTCTTCTGGGACCTGCCTACTAGACCAGGACTGATGATAAATGATGGAGAGTGGCTTAGCAAGCTCCTCTGCCAGCTCCTTCAGCACTCTTGGCTGTAAGCCATCCAGCCCCAAGGACTTGTGTATGTCTAAGCGGAGCATGAGGTTATTAACCATTTCTTCTAGAATTATGGGGACTTCGATAAGCTCATTTCTGCCATCCAGCTCAGGGAACTGAGTACCCTGAGGATGGCTGGTGTGACTATTAAAGACTGAGGCAAAGGCAGCATTAAGTACCTCAGCTTTTTCCTCATTCTCAGTCACTAGGTTTTCCCTAATATCCAGTAGAGGATGGAGGTTCTCCATCCTAATTATTCTCTTATCCATTAATGAAAAGAAAAGCAATTCCGGAGGTCAGGTAGCACTGGAGAAACATGTAGTTTCTGCTGTATGTTTATACTTCCTGTTTTCATTAAATATTTCAGGTGCAGCTCTGCAAAGCAATAAACACATAGGAGGAACATAACCTGAGGTATATGAGAATCTGAAAACAGCACTGGCAAAATAATAGTGAAAGGAGGAAAAGAAAATGCCATTAAAACAAATGTAGTGGCACTTCTGTTACATTTTTATTCAACCTTTTTATATTTTATTTGAAATGGGAAGTTTATGTACCTGGAATTTAAAGTCACATATGTTCCTTGGGATACATGATGATAAGGAACATTGCAGCAATTGTAAGCAGGTCAATGTAGTCGCTTTGCCCATACAGGGCATTCAAGCTAGCACTGCTCCAAAGAAAGTATATATGGAGGTTTGCTCCACTATAAAGCAATGCACAGGAAAGCAGTGACACTGGGATGCTAGGTGCCCACCAAACTGCTCTATAACTCGCTTTACTCAACAAGACAGCAGGGGGGAAATGCAATTAAAAGTTTGTGGGTTGAAGTAAAGTCAAGGAGATCCCTCACCAGTTATCATCACAGGCAAAGCAGAATCAACTTGGGGAAAATGGATTTAATTTATTGGCAATCAGAGTAGCATAACAAGAAATAAGAACATAGTTAAAAAATCCCCCACCTTCCCCCCATTTCTGCCTTCTTCCAAGGCTCAGCTTCCCCCCTCATTTCTCTGCCTTTTCCACCAAGCTTTGGAGAGTAACTGGGAATGGGGGTTGTGGCCACTTCATAACCTTTTGTCTCTGCCACTCCTTCCTCTTCACACTCTTCCCCTGCTCCAGTGTGGGGTTCCTCCCATGGGAAGCAGTCCTTCATGAACTTCTCCAACAACAGAATTCCTATGACCTGCAGTTTTTCAAGAACTGCTCCAGCACAGGTTCTTTCCATGAGGTATAGTCCTTTAGAAGCAGGCTGTTCCAGCATGGGTCCCTATGGGGCCACAGGTGCTGCTCCACGGGCTCCATAGGCTGCTGTTTCCTTCAGGTCACACCCACCTGCTCCAGCATGGGGGCCATGAGCTGCAGTGCGGACTTCCAGAAAGAGCTGCCATCCCAGCTGGGAGAGGCAGGGCAGCTCTTGCTGAGTTGCAGGTATGGACCACAGCTGTGCTTGACTGTAGATTCACTTTTCATCTACAGACACAGTGCTTTCTCCAGTTTACAGTATACAACAGGACAGAGAAGTTTGGGTTCATATCACCTAGTAGTTACCTACATGCCCTTGTGCACTGCATCTGTCTTAAAGGCAAAGTTGCCCCCCTCATGTTAGGTAGAAAAACTGAGGGGAGCACTAAAATGACCAGAAAATCCAGTGGGATCTGGAGGCAGCTTGAGAGTGGGTGTTCTCACGTCTGCATGGTGGTGTGAGGCTGCACAGCATGAATTTGCCTCACAAGAGCAAGCAATGTGTGCAGGCAGCACATGGGGCAGGGATCACACAGTACCTGAAATTACTCCCAGAGGATAACCATAGCCTCTAATTAGAAGGAAAACCTTGAAAGAGAAAGGTTTCTGAAAAATAAAGCCCCAAAACAAAGCAAACCCCTTGCCCCCCCAAAATAAAAAAACAGAACAAAAACAAAGCAAACCCAAGCCAAAGCAAAAACCAAAAAATCACAGAGGTTTTCATAGCATACAATTGGGAGATATTTTGATAAACTTATTTTTATTTTGGGTCTTCGCACTGAAGGTCAAGAGATTTCACATCCTGAGCTGCTCCTTTTCTCTGACTAGCTCCTTCTTACTTGTTTATTTTTAACCCTTTCTCTTACTTGTTTATTTTTAACCTTTTTTCTTACTTGTTTATTTTTAACCTTTTCTCTTTTTATAAAGAAGCATCACTAATGCATTTATAAACTCCAGTTATGAGGTCTCTGCAGAAATCAATGTACCTAATTCAATTTTCCTAGGCAATCTTTGTATTGCTGTTAATGGAAGCTTCTGTAGGTAAAGAAATAATGGCGCTGGAGGTATTTTAAAAAGGGAACTCTTTGGCCTAGGAGTTCGATTAGACACTTTATGGAGGCAGATGTTTTTCTCCAATACCCAGAAAATGTAGTTATTGCTTTTAGCTAACAATAATTGTACAAATATGTATCTGCAAGTGAATGAATATTTACAGTGATGTCAATTTAACTGGAACAGTCTTTTTTCTCTAAGGCAATTAAAATATCTCATCTTACTCTAGGTCATCTCTTTGTCCCAGTATATGAATAATTACTCCAGACAGTTTCTTAAGAAAGCAAAAGAGAAAAAAAAATGTTATTGAACAACTGCCAAAAATTTAGAAATGTAGCCAACTCTTGACACTTTCTAAAGGATTAAAAGGTCAAACCTGATTTAGTAGCACATTGCTTCATTTCACAAGGGTCTGTATTGATTCATTTAGGGATAGGACAGAAATAGGCCATAACAATTACTGGTATCAAAAGTAAAGTGCACTCCTAAGGGTGGAGGGCCAGATAGTACAAATTGGAAAGGCCAGTTAACACTTCTGTCTGAGTTTTCCCACACATCACAGCTAAATATTTGGGGTAGATGATCATCACAGCAGAAGAAATTTCAAGAACATTTTGAAGGAAGAATCAAGGTATTTGACTAGGAATATAGAATGCCTTTTACTTTTAAGCTACTTTGTAGATCTCCAGTTTCTCTTCAATTCTGTAAATCTGTGGGACCTCCACTGCTGAAGTTATAAGTGAGACTCTCAGATGGGGGACAAAGAGCCCTGTTAGGTTCTCACTATTCTACTGATTCTCTTACAATGTTCAATGACATACTCGTCTAGGAACTATTCTGTGACCAGACCTGAGCATGTTATCTCCTTGCAGCTTTTGCTTTAGGAAGGAAGATATGTCATAGAATCATAGAATCACAGAAGAGTTAGGGCTGGAAAGGACCTTAAGATCATCTAGTTCCAACCCCCCCACCATGGGCAGGAACACCTCACACTAAACTATGTCCTTTTTATTCCCTTGGTAAAAACTTAAACAAATAAAGTGTACAGTTTTCCAAAGTATAAAATACTGACTTGAGTTATTTTATTCCATTAATATTGTTTCTTTATCTAAAATAAAAGTCTCATCATAGTTTTATAACACTAAGATTTATGTCATTTGCTCTTTTTGTTACCATTGCTACAGCTATTGTGAGCTGATTCAATTTACTAATGGAACATTTTCCCCATAGAACACTGAGCTTGATTTTTTTTTATTTTTTTTTTTGTGTGAGACAATCAATCTTGGAATAATTCCTCTGCTGGGAACATAGAAGTCAAACAAGTCTTTCACATGGCCTGAGTTTAATGCTTGATTTTAGAGCAATGTCAATATTAGTATCTTCTTGAGTGAACGTCATGATACTGTAGGAAGTGAGCAGAGTGCATAGTGGGAGAAATAAACTGGTCGACAAAGGGACTGGGGGCACAGCTTAGCTAAAACATCACTCTCCATATGACACACTTGAAGCTCAGGGGAGGAAGGAGATTTCAACCTGCCTAAAGATGGTGTAGTATGAGTTGGTAATAAAAACATCAATTTTTGAAAAATATAAGTAAGTGCCTAGCTACAATTATGTAAACTTTAGAGTATTTTTTAAATCCTATTTGTTTACTTTTTGCTTTTTTTCAGGCAAAAAAAGGATTCTTAATCTTCTGAAGAGAGAGAATTTTTCATTTTCAATATTTATATTATTCAATTAAATACTGGGCTATGTCTGGTGGTGTAACAAAGGATTGTCTCTTCCCCGAGGATCTCACAGACAGGTTTGTAGAGAGAGGCCTGATAAGAAGAAATTATCAGGTGGGTCACTATTCTAATGAAAAAGTTTACCTCTTCTTTGTATGCATGGACAGAATAAGTAAAAAGAAGTATAAGGATATGTATTTATTTCTTAGAATTTATAAAATTGTTACTTGTTTTGTATTCAGGACAGTAATGTAAATTACATGATTTGTTCAGTGTGGTAACAAGAATCAGTACTTTTTTGTGAGAGGCCAATTAAACTGAATGGTTTCATTTGCCCTTAGCAATGGCTGTAATGAACAATAATAGAGTGGGCTGAGTTTCCTGTGGTTGGCATTTGAGTTTTTTTCAGTTCACTTTCTGAAAAATGGTTTTGCTTGAAAAGCTTGCCTTGTTTGGTTTGATTTGTGCCCAGACTGAGTACCTTAGGAAGTGATGGTACTTATCTATGTGGTTCACATGCTAATTAAATTGACTTTACCAAAGCATACATTATTTTCTTTTCTCTTACCTGTGTCAGTAGGTTTCTATAATAAATCAGAAAATCTTTATTCAACGAGCACATAGTATTCCAGAAGTGCAAAAGGTGCATCCATTTTGAAGGGTTTCTTTGCTTTTTTCAGATACTAGATTGCAAAGATGGAAAAGTATCAGCAAACAAAAGCTCTCCCATGCCAATTTATTTGTTTTACGCATCATGAAAAGAAGAGATAAACTGATGAGTTGCTTATTCATAAACTGAAAAGGTAGGTTTATATGACAGCTTAAATGAGGTCTGGCAAAATCCACCTTTAAGCTCATGTTTGTACTTTGTGAGAGCATTTTGGCTAATCAAACAGGTGGCTGTATAATGAATAATTCATGGATATGGTGCCTGTGAAGAAGCAGGCTGTAAATACCTGCAGAG
The DNA here is from genome assembly GCA_039720435.1 of Amazona ochrocephala. Lineage (NCBI taxonomy): Eukaryota > Metazoa > Chordata > Aves > Psittaciformes > Psittacidae > Amazona > Amazona ochrocephala. The sequence continues at coordinate 42,382,363 of CM077880.1, read as the reverse complement.
GGACAATAATGACACCATAATTAGCAGCTGGCATTTGCTGGTTGATGATGTCACCATTGCTTTAATGTGTAATTATAACATAACCTGCTGCTGCATGTGCTGTAACATTTCCTCTTGCCAATGGCATGCTTTTACCCACACAAAGGAGAGGGGGCAGCCATTCCATCCATCTTTCCCAGTAGCAGCCCATAACAGCTGGTTGCATTTCTCTTTGCCTCTAAATACCCTTTGTCATCTTGCATCCTTGTTTTTACTTTTGCTCACTGTGATTTTCCTCCTCACCTTGTGCTAACACCATCGAAGGAATCTTCATTGTTGTTGTTCCCACACAGGATAAGTACGGAGTCCAAACTGAAGATCAGTTCTCTGCTAGGCACAGTCCCTCCCCAAATATCCCATGAGTGAGTGGACCACACTTTCTGGACCTGTAGTTCTTTGATTCCGGCAACTGTGGCACATACCAAAGTTAATGAGGATTTTTTTAACTATTTAGTTTAAAATGTAAAACTGTACCAGTGAAACCCTAGCTGTCAGCAGAAAGGTATTGGTAGTCTAGCAGAAGGAGGAGGAAATCTCTCATCAGAGCTGGGAGTGAAAACAGGGAAGTAAGACTGGGAGAACATGCATCCTCTAACAAGGCAGCGCTCACCAGAGGTCCAGATTGAGTAGCTGCAGAAAATGCAGTTGAGATTAGGACAAATACCATATTTTTCAGGGGATTCGATAATCTGGACCATTTTTCATGAAAAAAACAAAACAAGACAAAACAAAAACAAAACAAAAAACCTAAACAACAGCAACAACAAAAGCTACAAACAACCAAACAAAAAAACCCCAATCCAAACCAGAACAACCAACCTACCCCTCAAAAAAAAACAAAAACAAAAACAAAAACAAAAACAAAAACAAAAACAAAAACAAAAACAAACAAAAACCCAACAACAGAACCCCAGGGGAAAATATTTTTTGTCTTCATGCTGAACATATGACACAGAAAAAATGCTCCTGTCTCTTTCCAGATAACCTCATGTGAGACCACCACACTATGGACTAAACAACTCTGTCCGTTGCCTCCTGTCCTTGTTGCAGTGCATTCTCATCATTCCAGTGATGTCCTGTGAGGATGCTGGTCAGCATTTCTGTACTGTCAGGCAGCTGTAGTAGATTTGGTCATTGTGAAAGTCTTTATTTGCACTATCACTAGTAAACTAGTATGATGTTGGTCTACAGGATCCTTGTGTAAAGCCTTTGACACTGTCTCCCATGACATCCTTCTCTCTAAGTTGGAGAGACATCAATTTGATAGGTGGACCACTCAGTGGATAAAGAACTGGCTGGATGGCCGCATGCAAAGAGTAGTGCTCAGTGGCTCAGTGTCCAGCTGGAGACCAGTAATGAGTGGTGTCCCCCAGTGATCGGTGTTGGGACCAGTCTTGTTCAACATCTTTGTGGGTGACATGGACAGTGGGATTGAGTGCGCCCTCAGCAAGTTTGCCGATGACACCAAGCTGTGTGGTTCGGTTGATATGTTGGAGGGAAGGAATGCCATCCAGAGGGACCTTGACACGCTTGTGAGGTGGGCTGATGCCAACCTCATGAAGTTTAACCATGCTAAATGCAAAGTCCTCCACCTGGGTCGGAGCAATGCCAGGCACAGCTACAGGTTGGGCGGGGAGGAGATTCAGAGCAGCCCTGCGGAGAAGGACTTGGGGGTGTGGGTTGATGAAAAAATGAACATGAGCCGGCAGTGTGTGCTTGCAGCCCAGAAGGCCAACCGTATTCTGGGCTGCATCAAAAGGAGTGTGACCAGCAGGTCGAGGGAGGTGATCCTGCCCCTTTACTCTGCTCTCGTGAGACCTCACTTGGAGTATTGTGTGCAGTTCTGGTGTCCTCAACATAAAAAGGACATGGAACTGTTAGAACAAGTGCAGAGGAGGGCCACGAGGATGATCAGGGGACTGGAGCACATCTCGTATGAAGATAGGCTGAGAAAATTGGGGGTGTTTAGCCTGGAGAAGAGAAGGCTGCGTGGAGACCTCATAGCAGCCTTCCAATACCTGAAGGGGGCCTATAGGGATGCTGGGGAGGGACTCTTCATTAGGGACTGTGGTGAGAGGACAAGGGGTAATGGGTTTAAACTTAAACAGGGGAGGTTTAGATTGGATCTGAGGAAGAAATTCTTTACTGTGAGGGTGGTGAGGCCCTGGAATGGGTTGCCCAGGGAGGTTGTGAATTCTTCATCCCTGGCGGCGTTCAAGTTGGGGTTGGACATAGCCTTGGATGGCATGGTTTAGTGGGAGGTGTCCCTGCCCATGGCGGGGGGGTTGGAACTCGATGATCTTGAGGTCCTTTCCAACCGTTACTATTCTATGATTCTATGATCCAAAAGACATACTGCTGTATTCAGAATTCAAATGTGTCCAAGGAGTGTTACATTGGGGGATTGTATATATCTGTTTAATATGACTGGAATGAAAATTCAGAGATACCCTTGCTATAAAAAAGCCACACATAAGGAGGTGCACGGCAACCATGTTGTAAAAATGATCCCTCTCAGATTGATAAGAAATCTCCCTGGGATACCTCTTGGTGAAGAAAGCCCGTAGGATGGGAAGAACCTCATAATTTCTCTCAGAACATGAGTTTACAGATGTATGCCTATAGGTATATCCATGTGCATGCTAAGGGACTTAAGGGTTTTTCTAATCACTGTGATGGGGAATGATTGCTTACTCCTTCCTGCTGTGTGTCTGCCCAGTAATGAATCTGGTTAATCAGCCCAAAATACCCTCAACCACAATTTCTTTGGGATGCAATGCAAAAGTAATTGGACAAAAATTTGACAGCTGTAATACTTTTTTCCTGTTATTTTTAATGACCCACATTGCTAACTTTACTTGTAACTGACATGGTTGAGCACAATATTAGCTCTCCAGCTTTATAGAGTCATGATAATTTGTGAACCAGCAATTTCCTGTCCTTGAAGCTCAGAGGTCTTTATTCAGCAGTGAATTGCTCATTTGTGCTGTAGCAATTTTATTCAAGGTATTGTCCTGGCCATTATGTGCTCAATGATGTCTTCCATAGGTGTTTGGGTTTATATTAGTGCGGGTTAGTCTGTGATACGTGTTAATTTGGAGGTGTAAATTTTGGCCAGATTTCCGTATTTTAACTGAATAGCACTCTGGGACTGAAATCAACATTCTTTTGATCCCAAAGTCAGAAAGCTATCCTCAGATTCACAATAACACATGGTCAAATGGCAGTTGGATAAAGCAGCCTGAATAATATCTCTCTGTTTGTTATATCTGTATTTTATAGACTAAAAACCAGGTGTGTATTTATGCTTGGAAAATAATGTTAGTTGCAAAGAGAGAAGAAGGGAAATCTTTTCCTTTGCCAATCATTCTGGTATTTCTAGAGATTAACATTTTCAGTAATTACAAGCAAGGGAGTCAGCTTATAGCAGGTCATTGAAGGGGTGGGAGGCTTGAAGGGGTAGTAAACTTGCTTTCGGTATCAACAGCTCTTTTGTGTTGGGCAGTGGAGCACCCTGCCTGGACTTTCCATGTCAGACAGTACTTGCGGATAGGAAGACAACAAGCCCTTTTTAGACCTGGAGGAGAGGGTAAAATTTGTGTCTCACAGAAACTCAAAGGTTGCAGAACAGAGTGCAACTTTAATTTGCATGGGCCACTGCTGAAGCGCTATGAACAGTCCCTTTGTCCTGTATGTGGAATTGTCATGCCTAGTAGCTTGCTGTAGGGACTAGCTACCTTAGTCCTACACACAGTGCTATCTCTGGCTAATGATGACTGGCAACATAACTTTTGCTACTCATTTACTATTTACTTTCTTTCTGTGATTTAGAAGCCTTTTAGGTATTTTCTGAGAGGTTTTAGTTTATGGTTTATATCATCATGTCAGAGGATCACAAGGAAGAGGTGGTGGGACAAGGAAATACTCCCTGGCTGCTGAAGAGTAACCTGCATTTTCATAGAGACTGGGGGATCCAGCGACTGGTGCAGGAGCTGCCAAGATGGAAATCCATCTTCTTCCAAAATCAGCAATGCTGTTACGGGATAGGAAAGTCTGCAACACCACTATTTAATTAGAGTAATCCCAGTAAGTGGTCACAGAACTAGGTATTACCATGAACTGGAGAAGCTGACGTCTTGGATGAAGGGAGGGTTTCCTTTAGTTTTGTTTGCTGGCTGAAGCTCAGCAAATGCCTGTGTGTAGCACAGGAGCACAATTCTGCAAACTGCTGTAGGAGACCTGAGTGCAGGTATGGGGCAGACCTCTTTTCTGTGCTGAGGTGGTTATATAGCTGAAGCTACAGGCAGCCCTTCTGCTTGCAAGAGTCACCGTGCTGCAAAATCAGAGAGAATCTACACAAATTAATACATGCTTGCTTCTGACTCTTGTACCCATCTTGGAGCAGTTGAATATTACAATTCCATAGGCTAAATGGTATCTAAGTCCAAGACTTAATAATAAGGCAAGTCAAGAGTTTGCATATATTTGTATTGCAGTAGTAAATAATTCCAACATTTTAAGAAAAGCCAGAATAAAGAAAAAACAAGAAACCAAACCAAAAAGTAGATTCTCAAGCAAGATAATGAATTTTATTTTATGCAGGATGCTGTGGCTAACAAAAATGAGCACTGAATTTGGGAGAGATTAATTTTATATTGACAGAAAACACGGCTTCCCAAAACAGTAATGCTTTTCCCTTTATAAGAAAATACTAAGATATAATATTTCCATTTAAAGATACATTCTTAAAAAGAATAGCTATTAATATTAATATTTTATTTAATGAAGTAAAATGTTAAAATACTTTCCTACTTCTATGAAAAATAAGAAATACAGCAGAAGATAAGCAAAGTTACTTTTCTAGATTCAGGAAAACCCTCAAATTATCAAACCTAAATGACCTTTATCTCTGCAAAAATTTTATGATATTGTGAAAAAAGTGGGACTAATCTAAATACTATCATAGAGATAGGATTTCCAAAATAAATCAATATATTTTTTCCAACTCCTTTCACCCTTTTCTCCTTCTTCTTCACTTTTGGACTATCATTTTCGTGAAGAAGTAATTGCCAGAGAGAAAAAAAACTGGTTTCTCCTACATATCAAGCTCATGTTAGCACAGAGGTCTGGAGTGTTAATTACAGAACTCAGTTATCTCAAGTTAATATTCTATTAATCACATAGACAAGAAATGGAGTTGTCAAGGTAAGAGGAGTTAGTGTTTCAAAAAGCAAAATGGGGATGGGAAAGGGTGATAGGGTGGATAAAGAGAGTAATCTGTGTTAGTGTATTACTAACACTTCACACGGATTCAGACAACTTTAAATTTTAGTTGCTTTAATATTTAATTCTACATATTGGATTAATGTATTTTTATACCCATTTAGTGATTTCCTGATCATTTGGAAGAGGGAGAGATAATCCTCTGTACTTCTTTTTTTTTAGAGAAATATTGTTTTAACTGTTAAACACTACTGTCTTTTTGCAAAACATTATTTATTTCTGTGAAATTTGAATGTTTACCAGTACCCAAGCAGTCTGGTTGTTGTCTTTTGCTTGTTGAGTGTGTCTCACATCTTTTAGTTATATTTGGATGCACCTTTAAAGCACTGTTTGCGCCAAACTAGTTGTTTGTTAGTGCCATTACTTCACTTCTTTCTCAAATCTTTTTCTAACTAAAAGAAGGAAAGTAATTAAGCACGTGTTTCTTTCTGTCTCTGCTGAATAAATTGAAAAATCTATATTAACACAAATGATTTTGCAAATAATATTTGATATTTACTATATATTCCAAATCTATTAGTAACCTTTCTATGTATTAAGCAATGATGAGACTTAAGAAATCTATTTTTCCTTTTTTTTTTTTTTTTGAAGGAAATTGAATTATCAGAGAAAAAGAAATATTATTATCCTGCGCTTACAGCTTGCAATTTAGGCTGTAAATGTGGCTTGCAGCCATGTGAATAGATGCCATTATGAGATTGAAGGTCATAGTTTCTGGAAGAAGATTCTGACAAGATAAGGGAAGATGCACATGGTAATATTTTATTCTGTCAAGCTTTGAACCGCTGATGAGACAAAATGTACTATTTAAAAAAAAATAATACCTAATTGACCTAGGAGCTTTTTTCTCTGAAGTTAATGGAACCTTATTTCAGGGAATGTTGACAGAAGTGCAGTTGTCTGAGCTATACAGCGATTTTATAAGTTTTATATTTAAATGCTTTGTAAATTCATCTCCAAGGTTCTGAAACCACTAAATTCAGAAAGCATTAACCCAAGAAGCTCTCTTTCCTTAATTCCACAAGACAAATTTTATTAGCAATTATTGTTAAAATTCCCTGAAGTGATTGAAACAGAGTTATTGTTTTGACATTTTTAACAACAATATTCTTTCAAAAAAACCCATATTTACCAAGTGTTCCAGTAGAGATAGATTCAGGTTGTTGTGGGTTTTTTTGTTTTTTGTTTTTTGTTTTTGTTTTTTTTTTTTTTTTGTTTGTTTTTTTTTGTTTTGTTTTGTTTTTTTTTTTTTGTTTTGTTTTTTGTTTTTTGTTTTTTGTTTTAGTATGCAGCAAATTTATCTGATCTCTGGAATTTATCTGTGTTTTTTAGCTTTTGTACTTGTGTGAATTTCTTTCTGACAATGATGGTGTCATCTATGTATTTTTATATTAGTTTATATGCTATATAGTACTTTTTAAATGGAGGCATAAAAATTCAAAGAAGCATACAGTATTTTATGTCAGAAATCACAACCTCTAATCCTCCTGTTGACTGAATTTGAAGCTATATGCTTTAGATGGTGTATATCAAAGCAATTACTTGTATCAAATAAAGCTCTTGCCCTAATTCATTTACTCTGTTCATGCAGATTTTCTGCTAATAGTTTTCCCAGGAGATAGTTACTTTTCTTCCATTTCCATCTACCTGGGAATTTCAAGTCCTACCTTTCCCAGCCTTTTTGGAAAAATCAGCACAAGCAATTTGTTATAGAAGGTGTGACATGCATCTTGTATGAGGGACGCTTTTGCTTTCTCATAGAAATGGAGCTAGATGGTGAACAAAATGTGTTTGCAATGTGTTTGCAATTACCTTGCAAATTGTTAAAATTCATTAATCTGCTAAAATGTAGCATTTTGCTGGATAGCACAAAGTATTTCTGAAGAAGCAGCTCTAGTATCTTAGCACCAGCTCTGATTTTAAGAAGTCAGACCAAAGTCTTTTCAATCTATTTTCAGTCTTCATAAATGAGTCTGTTGTTGTCAGTGCTAAAATATGTGTTGACTTCTGCAGGCCCATTTATTCTTCTCCTATCCTTTCTATCAGCACATCGATAACCTGTTAATGTTAGATAGATGATTTGAATAGGCAGCCATGTCACAGGTAGAGCTGTGGATGTTATTTATTATTAACTGGGAATACAATAGCATTTCACACTACTTTAAAATATTTAAACTGCCTAACCTTTGAAATAGGGCACAGATTTTAAAGATTCACCTCAGCCATACTATGAAACAAAGGGCAAATGGCAAAGCCAACAAAGCTCCACTGAAAAAAAACATGTCAAAAGTAAATACAATTTGTTCTAGAATCATATGATTCCCCCCTCTCTTCCGGGTAACCACCCAGCTTGTCCATCAACAAAGAGGATTTAAACTGGAAAAAAAATTCCCTTATTTCTTAAAACTTTCTCTTGAACTCGTTTCCCTTTTACATTCCAAGTATACTCACGTTCCACTCAAATACACTCCTCAAACCTATTGCGCACCCTTTCCTATGTACTCATTTCTCACTTCAGTGCTGTCAGGAGGCAATGCTAATTTACTTCTATTTCTTTGTAATTATTCCTCCCTGATTGATATTACTTATTATCAAAATGTTCAGAATGACTTCTTCCCTCGTTTCAGCTGAGAGACACAATCAGATACAATTGATAGAAGAAATTAGCTCTCTTCTTGATTGGCAAAATATTGCAATTCTGAAATATAAATTTTGCTTTCCAATTAGAATTGATTCCACAAGAGATTGAAAAGTATATTTCTGGGTGTATTCAGTTCACAGTAGTATTACATACCGAGTTAACTGAGGGTGCTTTAATGAGTAAGAAATAAAGACAGTAAGGTCATCTAATTCAGGACCAACAGTATAGATCAGACAGGCATAATATCATCACTGAACAGCTTTGCAGAGCTGTTTGTTAGGAGGATTGTGGAAGGTATGAAAAGGAAAATCCCGCAGGAATCACTGCCATGCTGTTGTATCTTACTAAAAGCAAATAGTAACAAATTGGCCAAATGCAAAATGTGCTCAAGTCAGTGGAAGTATTTCCATTCAGTCCAGATCTTGCGTAAATATGGAGGGTTATTTTGTACCATTCTTATCCAGCAATTTATTAAGCAAGACAAAGTATTTCAGTTGTCCTCATTAATCTCTAAGGCTACTTATTCAAATTTTGAGTTGTTAATACTCCCTCCCCTGAGATAGTGTCCTATGTCACCATTAGGCAGAAATGAATGGCTATGTCATTGCCTCTCTCTGAAGAGAAAAAATCTGTATCTCCATCTAGGTAGTCACTGAACAGAAATGGATTTCGGAAAAAGTATAGGAGAATAGAATCATGACAGTAAAACATACTAGCTTTGGTTATCACTGCTTACCTTCCTTCTAATGTGTTTTGAAACAGTAACTACTTACTTTTCTATAAAACACATATTATAAAACCACACAGCAGCTCTGAAGGTAATAGCGGTGTAATTTTGCAAGAGGGTAGATGTAGCATCACGAATTGAGATGCAACAGGAAGAGTGCTGGGAGAGACATGTAGCAGTGATCAACTGGGAGGAGACCTGATTTTATGTTTCTAGTTGCAGCTTATAATCAGGACAAACAATGTAGAAAAAGCTTGCTTTTTCCCACCAGGAAGACTGTCTTGTAGGACAACCAGCATGAGCTATGTCCAGTCTGGGCAGAACCACTGCATCTCTGTGGGATATAGTACAAGAAGGATTTTGGTCAGCCAGGAGTTAAGTACTATGCAGCAGTCAGCACTATGGAGCCTGGTACCCACACCTCCTCCTGAGGATCACCTTTGCATTGGTAAGTGATAGAGCCAGCTCCTACTTTCTTCCCTTTCCGGGGCACTTCTCTGAACATGAGAAGAAAGTACTTAAATTCACTTGGGAAACATGGTTTAAAGAAACTACCAGTAGTTATTTAGGTGCTGTTACCCCTTCCAATCCACCCTGTTGTTTGTATAACACCCTAGTAGAGTTAAAACATTCATCTAAAGATGTGGGATGCCAAAGTTCAACTCTCTCCTCTGCTGGAGAAAATTTAAATCTAAAACACACCTTTTGTGTTTTGGGGATTTTTTTCCTTGGAAGCATCTCATGTATACTAGGTTATATGGCCTACTGGTAGGGAAGCCTCCATGCTTCCTGTTGGAACACTGCTACAGAGCAAAAAAAATGCAGTGAAGAAAAAACTGATCTCAGCTTTAATATTTTTTTCCAATGTATGATTTGAGACCTGAGCAGTAGAGAGGTACTTCTGTGTGTGCTGCTATATTGGGAATTTTATCATATGCAGGTAGATGTTCATGGCCAAAAGGGTCAATAATAAGAATCTATTTAACTCCCTCTCTAAAACAAGTTGTACAAATACTCCAGTGATTCCTGCATTAAGACTGCTGGCTCAGATAAAGCTAGAAAAAACCCTTTCAGAAAATTGAATATTAGTGTTCTGACTATTGGTACCTATGAGCTGAACTTTTTCCACTGGTTCTTAAGGTATCTATTCAACTTAAACCACCAGAAAAAATGTGCATGAAAATTTACCATTGCATAAACAGCAAACAGCACAGCAAAGCACAGCCATGTGTGAGATCGCAGGAATGTCTGTATTTTCTGGGAATTGAGCAGATATTTTTATTTCAAAAATGCTTCCTAGTACAGCTTCATTACCCCAGACCTAAGTAAATGTGGATATTAAAGTCACGATCTTTAATCGCATATATCAATGTACAGAAAAGTTGTTGTCAGGCAGCTGGGAACATTAACAGTGATGGAAAACATTTTGGCTGGATTTTCCTAAGGCCTCTACTAGAAAATTTATACAAAATATTATTACTTTGCTATTGTTAAATCAAGAGATTCCAGCTAAGATTGTATTTGTCTCGTTATGCCAAGGAATATACTTGAAAATAATAAAAAAATTACCAAGTCTGTCCATACGTGCCTCTTAAAAAGTTGAGCTCAGCTGAGAGAATCACAAAAGATTCAGGTTTTCCTGCCTTGAGGTGAAAGAGCTGAGGAAGTAAGTTCACTTGGCTTCTCTAACTGTTGTGAAACTCCTTCTCAGAATGGGATTTAAAAAAAACCCCACAGAATTCTCAGTAAAAATGGTCTTTTGGATTTGCATGTAGCGCTCCTGGAATTTGAAAAATCGTCTCTGTCAAGTGATTGTGCTCAAACAGAATATTAATGCAACTTGCATCATCATGCACAGTTTCTTGTTTATTATCTTCCAAGAATCTTTTATCTGAGAACAAATCTAAAGTTTGTTTGCCATCAATGAATAAGACATACAGCTACAAATGTAGATGGGAAGATAAGAGGAGGAAGACTAGCTTTCAAATGGAAATAAGTGAAAAATCCTTCTGATTGAAAGAGATAAAAAAAAAAAAAATAGCATTTGGGAAGCAATCTGGGAGTCCAGCAGGATACCCTGTTACTAGGAAAAGATAAAGTCAAAATACTTTACTTATGATTAGCATAGCTTTTAATTTATTTCCTTTTGTGGAAACATTACACTATGGTTGCTGTTGTACCTGGTTAAGCAAAAGGTAAGAACTTAAATTAGGTTTAGAAGCAATGAACTGCTTGTGTTTTGTAGGACCGCCACATTGATTGCACCAGGCTGTGCCTCACTTGCCCAGCCCAATGTGAAAAAATTTGAGTTATACTAGCAAACACTAGGAAACTTATTGGTCTTAATAAAAGCTGTCGGCCTTTATAATTCAAAGTATTATTTAGCTGATCTCTGGAGGCTTGGAGACGTTTCCACTCCTAAGTTTCAGTTGGACAATAGACCAAGAAGGCCCCATCCATTCTCAGGTGGCCTATGGTGACTGCTGCAGTGCTCCCTAGATGTTTCTACCATCTCATCTGCACCAGGGCTCTGACTGAAAGCTACTGCAGCTGCCTGGCTTACCTGTGTTTTCTCTGTGCAAACATGAGCGAATCTGAGTGTCATGGTTTAACCCCGTCAAGCAGTTCGCTCACTCACTTCCCCCTCTTTCTTCCCCCTGCTCCCGGGGGGATGGGGAGGAGAATTGAAAGAATGCAACTCCCACAGGTTGAGATAAGAACAGTCCAGTAACTAAGGTATAACACAAACCACTGCTGCTGTCACCAATGATACTAATGACAAGGGAAATACAAGGAAAGAGAATACAACTGCTCAACACCGATACCAAGCCCAACCCAGCAGCGAACCCCCACCCTTCCGGGTCTCTGCCCCCAGTTTTTCCATCCTGGGCATGACGTGCTGTGGTATGGAATACCTCTTTGGCCAGTTCAGGTCAGGTGTCCTGTTTCTGCTTCCTCCCAGCTTCCCGTCCTCACTGGCAGAGCATGAGACTCAGAAAGTCCTTGGTCAAACCAAAACATTCTTAGCAGCAACTAAAAACATCGGTGTTATCAGTGCTGTTCCCAGGCCGAAAGTCAAAAACACAGCGCTGTACCAGCTACTAAGGAGAAAAATGACTGCTACTGCTGAACCCAGGACACTGAGGAATACTTGGCTCTCACCACGGAGTGGTGGTGCTAGGTGCCACCCTCCCCATTCAGCCATAACCTGAGAAATCCATACAAATCTGAGAGATTTGAGAGATGAGGAAAAGAGTGTTTAGCTTCATGCATGGCAGGTAAACCTCCCTAGCTGTTTTCTGGTCAGTTTGCTTCCACTCCCCAACTTATATTTTTTTCTTTAATTCCCTCACTGAATATCTGTACATTTGAACCTGATATCTGATGTGTATGCAAGGGAGAGCTATGCTGCACTACAGGCACCATAAATAAGGATCACATATCAGAGGTAAAGCTGGTGCAGTTCATAATGTTAGCACTAAGTGCTAATGTCCTTACCCTTTATCTTAATTAGTGTTGCTTTTGATTAGAAATAAGCTATTCGCTTTGGAATAAAAGAACTGACCCACGCCTCTTCCCCAGATTTGAATTATCCCCACAATTAAGTGCACAGTATCTGTCTTGACACTTACAGAACCTTTATCACCATCATATCTGAGTGGCTGGCAGTGAACTGCAGCATTCATTCACCCACCCATTCCATAAATTTTTCATTTCAAATACTAAAGATGTCTTCTGTGATGCATTTCAGGACAGCATTTTATGTGCTTTACAGAAGACTGACAAATTTCTCTTATAACCTGTCGTTGTCCTTTATACTCATTCTTAGGTCTTTTAAGAAGTTTTAGAAATTGATAATTTTGTGATACTGGCTTCTAAGCAACTTCTTTATATTCCCTTTTACTACCTTCGCTTCATACTTTTAGTACAGATACTGCTTGGATTTAGAGTAGAAGAGTCACAGCTACTGGAGGAGAAAGAAAGGAAGATATATTTGGAAACAAGATTTTCTATTTTATGTGCTTAATGCAACATACAATATATATTTGTTTTTCTGTATGTCTGTGCATGAGTAATATATCGAGACACCAACTGGACTATCTGGTTTTGAAAGTTTAATCCAAAAGAGCCTTTACTTTGAATCTGAATTTCACTATCTGCTCCAGGACTGATATTAGCATGCTGACTGTAATCTGAAGGCTTTTGGCCTGGCCTTTAATATTCCATATCCTATCTGTTTCCTGATGCTGTTTTTGAAACGCCTCAACAATATCTTTTAAATACGTTCTTTATGCAACAACAGTTTCCCAAAATGCAACTGGTTTTAGAGTAGGAAAGGATTGTAGTGGTCTGGGGTAACTGTCTTGTTAGACTGAGATAATGAGCTTTTGAGGCCCTCAAGGACCTTTCTAGTGAGTTTAGCAACCATAAGCACTTCACCCTAGGAATTAAGGTTTGTTTGCGCTTCCTGATATTGAGAACCAGGATGCTGAAACTATCTCACATCATACATTTACAGAGGAGGTAGTGTCAGAGATGCAGACCATAGAATTTTTTTCAAACCTCTAAGCAGCTGGAAAATTGTAGGGTTCTGTGAATTCACAAAGTAGATTACCTGAACTTTAATCAACCCTTTCTAATGGATGCACAAGGAAAAACTCAGGTCATCTATGCAACCTGGCTGACAACAGAGAAGTAAATCCTGAGAGCCATTTTGGGGGTTCAGATACTTGGGAGCAGCCAAAGCAGCGATGACAGGGGCCCTGATATGGGATTATACATAGTACATCCCAATCTGTTTGACTCCATTTTACAGCTTTACGTTTCTAGATAGCCCAATGAATTAGAAAACCTTAGGAAATGTTGTTTGCCTTTCATTTGACAAAGGGTAGATAACTGTCAATAAAATGACACAAATAAACCATGTTTACACATACGCCCTTCATAATCCAAAAGAAGGATGCTTTCTGAGGTAAGAAGGATGCTTTCTGAGGTCAGAAAGCACCCTTTATGGTTATTAACATCTTCTGAACAATTGAAGGCAAAAAAATTGGCCGTAAAAGTATGGTATGAATACGTGTTACTTTCATAGTCCCAGGCAATCCACCTTGCCTGTGGTCTGACATGGCAGACTTAGTTTCATTTGTCAGAAGTTTCATGAATGTATGAAGGTTTTTTACCTGCAGAGATTAGTGTACATATACAGAAGTATGTGTTTGAATTGTGAGAATGATTCTGTACAATAATTCCCTTGCTATGATACACAATGTATAATAAAACACATAGTAAGGACCGTAACATGTTTTTCATTGAAATTAACAAAGGGATATATGAAAACTGCATACTTACAGCTGCTTTTTTATGCTTCTCAAAATAAACTTTACTTCTCAAGAAAAGTAGGGGGTTTTTTAGCGTGTTAATCACAGGTTTCTTTGTGAGGTCTGTATGAATTGCAATATTAGTGATTTAAAATTGTCTTTTAATAATTTGAAATTTATCTGTATGAGACCAGGCCAACCTGATTTTATAGAAAATCTAAAAGAGATTTTGGGCTCTTTAAGCTTGCAGTAATTTTCTTTTTGTAGAACAAACAAAACCTAAGTGGAGAAAGTTGCAAAGCAACACAATTATAACAGTTTCAAACACTTTGAATTTGGCAAGTAACGACAGACAAAACAGCAAAGTATGCCAAAAAAAAAAAGCTGAGTGAGCAAAGCATTTTCTTTACTGCAGCTGTTCCACTTTCTTCTGGGACAAGAGGGCAAAGCAAGTCCAAATCAATCTAACAGAAAATCTTCCGGTTCAGTAAAAGCTTCAGTGAGAGGGAGCCTGTGCAGTCAAAAGCTGTTGCATTATACTGTACTGTACTGTTCACAATTGAAAACTATCCAGTACAGATATGGACCTGGCAGCCTCATCCTGAAACTCTCTGCCAACAAGATGTCTTTGGAAGGCTGAAACAAATGAGAAACTAAATTCTTCACAGCTTGCCGTGATAAGAGGTTCTTGGGAATTGCTGAGCGTTAGATTGTTGCCCTAATCCCCTCAATTTCATGCTCTCTGTATTGCATATTTGTTCCAACTGGCTCCCTACCTTAGACTCCACTGCATCCTGCTGGGTTAAATGTGATGGACAGTCTATATGAAAACCAATCAGTTATTTTGGCAGGAGACTCAGAGAAGGACAAGGCCACCTCTTTTCAAAAACCTGTCTGGTGAGCCTTCAGCTGTCACAGATTAAATATCTTTGAGGCTCTTCCTCTGATTGGGCTATGTTTTCATTTTGTCACGAACACTCAGGAATCCAGCTAGAGATGGCATTCCAGTGCATTCATCATAATATTTATTAGATTGCCAATGTCCATATTTAGAAGAGGAAAATTGTTAACTAAGTACACCAACTGTATGGTGTGCTGCAATACCTAACATATAAAGAAAGACAATTCAATTTGATGTTCATGTGAAGTACTCTCAGTGGTAAAGCTCTGCTGGCACGTAAATGTGCTATCATGAAACACTGCTTCTGGAACTTAACGTAATGTATGGCTTCATATAGGGATTGTGGTGGGAGTCATTCTTACAGGACATTTAATATATTCTTATTCATTTTAAAACAGACCAAAATGAGACTTGAGGTTGAAAGGTAATTTTATGAAAATCAGGTTTATGTTTAATATGCAAAGAGATTTACTTACTTTGTTCAAGGAATATATTTTTCACCTTCTCCAAAATGTAAATAAAAAATTTGCTTAGAGGCCATAACAACACGTTCCAATCTCACAAGCACATGAACACTTTTTTCAAGCTTCATTACTTCTAAAAGATTCATGTTTCAAACATGCATGTTCTGATCTAGGTGCTTAATATGAAAAAGTTATTTAATAACATTTAATTACAAATACCCTTGTTTGTTGAGTTTTCCAGTTAATCTTTTCATTGTCCAGGAAGAGGCACTACCCACATTACACTTGAAGAAAAAGAGATTGAGAAGTGATTTTCAGCTCTGTATTCTACAGAGATTTTAACAACTGGTATATTCCGTACCTTTGATGGATTTTAGTATTTCCAGGTTTCTGCAAAACCAATAATTCAGTCTTGTGACCAAAGTTTACATTAGGAAGTACAGGAGGTCTAGTTTTGTAGTTTTCTAGCATTTTGAGTGATGGAGAGTTACCAGATGGTTCAAATGCTTGCAGCTGTCAAATTATTTTCATTTTTTATATATTCATTTAAAACGTGGAAAAATTGACCAGAGTTACTTCTGATGACTTGGTCTAACTTGTGCCAGAGGAAATTGAACAAAAGCTGCTTAAAAGTCTGTCGTGGTTTAAGCCCAGCAGGTAACTCAGAATCACGCAGCCTCTCACTCACCCCATTTCCACCCCCCGCTCCCTGAGGGATTGAGGGATGGGGAGGAGAATCAAAAGAATGTAACTCCCGTGGGTTGACATGAGAACAGTCCAGTAACTAAGGTATAACACAAAACTGCTTCTGCTACCACCAATAATAATGATGATAACAGAAATAACAAGGGAAGAGAATATGAAACTAAAAGGGGAAAGGAAAACGATAAAACAGCAGTGAGGCACAATACAATTGCTCACCACCCATCAACCAATACCCAGTCCTACCTGAGTGTGGAGAGCTATTTGGCTGTGAACGGGCATGTGAGCAATCCAGACAATTGCTTGACAATTGTAAGGTAGTGACCCGCAGGCATTGAGGCCTCACCTGAGGGTTACTAAAGTTCGTGTACGTGCAGAAGCCTTGGGAAAAGTTAGCACGGAAAATTACTGAGAGAGATACGCAGAGAAGGAATGTTAACTGTACCCTTGAAACATATGCTGTAATAGTTAACCAATCATTAAACTGTTGCTAGCTCTCGACTAAGTGAAGTTAATCAATCAAGTGTTATCGGATGTTCTAGTGTTCTGAAATCTGTTCCTATAAAAGGCATGATTGCGCACATTAAATTGTTCAGCGTGGATCACATTGATCTGTGTTTCGTTGTTCCTAAACCCCCGCGAAGCCTGAGCAGTGACCCAGGCCTTCCAGGTAAATCCCCCCGGTTTATATATTGGGCGTGATGTGCTGTGGTATGGAATACCCCTTTGGCTTGTTTGGGTCAGGTGTCCTGTCTCTGCTCCCTCCTGGCGTCCTGTGCCCTCCTCACTGGCAGAGCTTGAGACTGAAAGCAACAACTCAAATCATCAGTGTGTTATCAGCACCTTTCCCAAACTGAAATCGGAAAAAAAAGCACTTCACCAGCTACTAAGAAGGGGAAAAATAGCTGCTACTGCTGAACCCAGGACAAAGTCAGATTTCAATAACAGGACAGAACAAACCTGCTGTCATTGTATTAAAATGGTGCATATATTTTGCTAGAGTTCTGCTGATCTTTTTCTTTTGAAGGAAGTGTGCCAGCGGCTATGCATGATCATTTGAAATAATCAGAGTTAGTATGTAAAGAATGATATATTTATTAACTTTTCTGTTGAACACCCTGAGAAATGCTCAGTCGGCATGGTTTGTCACTACAACTAATAACTGGGAATGAACGTAATTTTGTTGTTCATAAATTCAACATTTTTAATGCAATATTAATTGTGCTCATTGTATTAGGTCAGTATTGAGCCATAGAGGCAACCATTCTTTATCAAGAATTTCAAACAATGGAACTAGGAATATTATCTAATCGTAACACCCTAATTTCATTTTGCCTTATTGAAACATTTATCATTCAAAGAACTTCCAGACATTTCTAATTTACTGAAACCATTAAATAATGACAAAGGTAATGTAACAGCAGCATATACAGGAAGAATGATAATAGGTATCAACCACTGGTTTAATTAGGAAAATAGTGTCTAACTTACGGCTTTGTTGTAGGGCTGATTGATTGAATTTTGCCTAGCTGATACCTGTATAAAACAGGACACAGTGTATGCATGCTTATGGTAGTGTTTCATGGCAGGCATATGAATCAAGATCTGAGAGCAGCTAAAATATATTTGGTCACCCGAAGAACACGAGTGCCTTTCAGAATACTGTGGCTCTAAAGGATGTTGTGGGAACAACATTAGGTGATGATTGCTGGCCAGATGACAAACCCATACAGATGGAAGGTAAGGAAAAACTATACTAGATCCAGAGTGTCCTGGATCAGAGTCAGTTCTAGACTGAGTTACCTAAACACAGGCCTCTGGTGCCACCCAAAACATCCTTAGGTATTCTGCTTGGCTTCCAGCTGCTTCCCTGAATAGGCCTGGACCACCTGTAGGTGCCTTGTCATATGTGCCAGCCTTGTGAGTGTGCTTCAGAAGCCCTGGGGCACCTTGGGTGCGCAGGTGCTTATGCATGTAAAGGAGCTCAAAGACCACTCAATCCTGCAGTCTGTTTTCATCGGGACATTTGTATCAGTTCTTTTAAATTTTTCTGTGTGCCATTCATTAGGCGTTTGTATTTGATATTCGGAATCTCAGAGAAAAACAAAGCCCAACTTTTTATTCTCTTCTGTGCCTAAATCACTTTAATCTTCTGTCACCAAGTTTGTTTTTTTTTTTCCTTATATTTAAAATGGCTTACCAATGGTAATATACTGTTTCAGAAGAGCATGCACCTTTATGTTCTGCAGTAACATATTCTTTTTCAAATTAATTTCTATTGTACCCTCTGTTTCTTAAGCCAATGGAAATGAGACCTTTGGTTTCGATTTAGTGACTATAGAGAAATGAAAAGTAGTCTTCAGGATATTTCTGACCTGTTTTTCTATTCCTCAGAAAGAGGAGAAGCTGTGTGATTTCAAGACTAACTTCTGCACACACACAAAGACACTGTGAGGGAAGATGAAACTGCTTTGAATAAGCACCTGAATTGAAACTCAGAATTTTGCCGAGGCTTCCTCATCACTAATCCTAATAGAATTAACAAGCAGCTTTGCTGGCTTTGAGTTATCCACACACAGAGAACAGTATTACATTTATCATGTTAAATAGTGCTTGGACTGCTTGCAAAAAATTAACAAAGTTAAGACCAGTATCTATTTACAATCTGGGATGGTTTTTATTATTTTTTTTTATAGTGCTTCTTAATAGATGGTGTCTTTCCTCAGTTGTTCACATGCAATTCCTGTTGAAGGCAAAAGGAATTATTTGAATATCTTGGAAAAAAATTGATTCCAAAGTTTCACTTATGTTTTAATTTTTTTTTTTTTGCAACAATATTAATTAATTTTAAGAAAACTATTGGAAGCACTATGTTGGTTACAACCTGATTTTATCCATTTATTGGTTAAATAGCCATTCATGCATTTAGGTGGAGCTTCTGATAACTCTTCTTGGCTTGAGAGACTTGATGTTTGCTAGAGTACTAACATGTGAAGAGATGGTTGAAAACCAGAATTTCTCTCAGAGTGGAAATTCTGTCATCTCTGAACTTATTTTCATTCTCAACTGGAACAAATATAACAATAAAACTGTATGAGGAAAGAAAACTTGAAAATAGTTCATAAAGAAATATGTATGTACAATTTTATTTCAGTCACAGATAAAACCAGTTCCAGTGATGTGGAATTTTGCAATAAATAACCTATATATGTGTACATGTACTGTGATATAATGCTTACATTAGAATGCATATTCTTAAAATTGAAATGAAATTAAACAAGGAAATAATTATGAAACATTGTTACTTAATTAGAGGAAAATTATTCTTGCTTTACTGAAGGAACCTCAGAAAGCTGAAGTAATTATATTTTCACATTCATGAAGTAGAAGTAATGAAAACCTCTTATTTAATTTCTGACTTGCTCAAACACAGAGGTAAGGCACACCCCTTAGATCATGATGCTTTTAAGTTTCCTTTACTATTAGATGTATTTCATTTTATCTATCAAAAGCTAGCCTTTTTGTTTCAATTTCATTGTTTTGACAAAGTTTATGTGTGAGCAGACAGTAACTAATATTGTGGTAATTTTTAAGTTTTAAAATAAGTTTTTGTTCTGCATTGCAATTAAAGAAAAGCCTACTTCAATGCTTTTAGAAATCATTATAATGTTAAATAGACCATCTCTGTTAGAATATTTGGCCTTTTAGAAGGATGTGTGGCTTGGTAATCTGAGATGGTCTAGCTTCTGTGGTTAGGCATTGCTACCTGCAATACTATAAAGCAAGGAAAGATTTTTCTCAGAGACAGTGAAATATACAGCGAAAATGAAGCATGGCAAAAATCAAGCTAGGTTAGATATTTCAAGGACATTGAACAAATAACAAAAGAAAGGAAGAGAGATGACCTGGAACAGCAGTATGAATTGAATAGGGATTAAAATGCAGCTATGGGTTGAAGCTAAATATGTACTCTACTGTAGTTTCTGGTTGTTGAGTATTTGGAAGACTGACATGAATGAATTTGTGGAAATGCAAATGGCTACACAGTCAAAATGGAGACAAAATGCAAGGAGCTTTAATGCTCAGTATGTCAATAATTTAGAAAATAAATGGCACATGAAACTACAGGCATAACTACACCCAGACCGTCAGATAAGGGGTATTTTCATTCAGCCTGAAAATAAGCCAAAGAATAATGTTTCAGAAAATGCAGAAGAGCATGAAAGCCGTAGATATATATAATGTAGAAATCAAGAAATGTTTTCTCTTCATTAAAGATTGGGGATTTGGCATGCTCTTTCAATTGGCAAGGAATTTGCTTTAAAATGAGTAAACTAAGATGTTCTTCTGACACAGCCGACTATGGCAGGGGAATAATCCTGAAGACCCAGGAAGTCTGTACCAATTCCACTACACACACTCATTTGTTTCTTTTCCCAAAAGATTTCCACCATCCTATAATTGTTTATTTTTTTCTGTTGCCATTGCTACAGTAGTTTTCATCCTAACATGTCCTCTTTAAGTATAAGCTCATCTATTAAACAGAGTCCCATAATCTTTCCTTGTATGTCATTCCAAATCTTGCATAATTTCCACTGTATGACTTTGAAGTTTTTCTACAGACCATCTTCTGAAGTTCAAATATAAGCCAGCTTATGTCTTTTAATGCCTCATACATTTAGAATTCTTTGAGTTTGGTTTCCTGGGGTCAGTATTATCAGGATGTTCAAGCGAACATATTTAACACCAAATAGCAACTTGTAAATTTAGATCCCATATTGCTCTTAGATGGATGCTCCAATTCTTGCCATGAAAGCATCTTTGATGTTACTAGTGCAGCGTTTCAAATCTGTCCATGGGGAAGGGGGGTTCATTTCACTTAAGTTTTTATAGTAAATGAGAGAAAACTATGGGTTTAGGGTGTGATTCATCTCATATCTTCTAGGCATGGATTTTAGTGTGAACAGGTACCCTAGGTTTCCTGTTTTGGCGTAAAGTGACAACACAGGGAACCCCAGGTGACCAGCACAGAAGAAGGTGCTTCCCTTTTGATCCAGTCAATACTACCACAATTATTTGTCCATATCCCAACAGAGTATGTTCTGTTTTCCTATGAACTTCAAAAGTCTTGAAAAAGCAGTGATAAGCCATCTGTTCAGCTGGCCAATGCAATACAAGTGAGCTGTGATGTATCCATCCCTGCTGCCTATGGCTCACTGTGTGCTCAGGAAAAGCAGGGGCAGGTTTAAAACATTCTTCATCTGGTCTATTTTAGACATCTGGCTTGGCATGTGATGAAAGCTGCCCTAAACTGTAGAAAGAACCTGTAGTAGTTAGATCAGAAACAGAGGGCTTAAGCTGCAGATCTAAACCCCAACTCACTGCCTATGAGACTCAGGCTTTGCTAGAGTTGAGTGGCAGCAGAACATGTATTTCAAAGAATAATATGTTAGGTATGAGCCTGTATCTTTTTCTATGCCTGCTCTTCACAGCGGTAGAAACTGGAGAAACTTCAGGTTGAAATAGGGGATTAGAGTCATAAGCTCCAATAATTGTGAAAAAAGGCTGCAAATCTTCAGACATCCCGTAGAACCCTAACAATTCTGTGATTCTGTAGGTGAAAAATAAAAAAGGTACTTTGTGTTGCTTCTTGCTATTTTTCACTCAGGAGAAGTGGCGGAGGAAAGGGAGTAGTTATGGTGTTTCTTACTTGAGGGAAATTTGAAGACCAATCTGCCCGATCCTTGTATGTCTCTCCTCAATGAGGCAGTTCAAGGCAGAGAAACTTGTAGTTCTTGCCCTTGGGTTTATCTGACTGCAAGCGACAGAACTCTGCTCTTACAGGAGCACGTGGGCGTGCTTGAGAAGTTACAATGTAAGTGCAGGAGGAATATGAGTGACATTAAGTTCAGAGAGAGGGGAAAAAAATTCTAATTGCTCAGGTTTAGGAATCACTTTATAAGCTTACTTTGAAATTCTTTGTTAATAAAACTTTGTTGGTTGATGCCTCACTTTTCTGGGTCCGGGCTTTTCAACAAATAGACTAGATATGTAAACATATTTGTGCTACATAATCATATGTAAGGTTATACTTCTTGATAAAATCTCTGTTATATCCATGTTAGAAATTAATTTATCACTTTATGTACTGGTTTTAGGATATGTTTCTGACTGATATAAACAGCAGAGAAAAGATTTCAAAATTGTGCGAGTCCCAAAGCCTGGGGCTCTGCAATAGCAAGGAGTCTGCAGTTCTTGAAATGTTAACATTGTTTTCTGCAATTGTATAACAAAATATTCTGTTTTGGCCTAGAGAAATAGTTTTCTCTGTATTGCTCACTCAAGAACTAAGCAAAAACTTCTTGGAGATATAAAAGTTGAAAAAAATGGCAAGGTCCAATATTTTCATTGAACTTATTCAAATATTTTTTTTCACAGTTTTGGGATTCCAATGTTTCATCTTTTTTTTTCTGAGAATAGGGTTGGGTATTTTTCTCTTGTTCTACTTTTGGGAAATGATTTCCTTCGGGTTTTACCATTCAGTAGGTGCTTATCTTCCATAACAGAGAAAAAGGTCGCTAGAAACAGATTTCAGGCAGACAAGGGGGCAATAGAGATCTATAGCTGCCTTCTTCCTGCACTAACAGTGTGAATAGATTATGTGCACATATGCATCTGCACATCCCATTTCCATCCTTGTATTCATATGGCACTCGGATCCAGAGCTGAAGCATGTTATGCTCTGCAGAGTGCTGTTAAGTTTTATAAGACTAGAGATCTAAGTTTAACAGCTCAGACTTGAATTCATTGGTCAAGAAATACACAAGAAAATACATGAGCCCACATCATCTGTCACCTCTGTCTTTACCCCTAGCTGCTTCCTGTCTTACTCGCCTTAGGTATTTACTTGCTGAGCTATCTACAACTGGTTTTCAAACAGTGCTCTTTGAACCCTTAGGCTCTGTGTGTAATAGCTAGGCAAACAAAACCCACTGTCAGTGGATTTGAATTATCTACCCAAAGTTTCCTGCCCTCTTAGGAAAAAGAAAATATTAGGGATCTTCAATCTAAAAATCCTGATTTAGGCTCTAAGTGATACACTTCTCACTGATGATATTTTCTTTTAATCCTCAACATTTAAGCATACTAAACAGATCAGCATCTTCATAGTATTCAGTCTTTCACCAACATATCACAGAGCCAGTTCCTCGAGTATTATCTAGAGTAATAATATTTGCCCAACTCATTACCTCCAAGTAGGACTATTCATCCTGTATCTCAGGAAGGAAAGAAAAAAGTGTATGTTACCTCTTCAGCTCTGTGTTTAGCCAGCAAAATCAAGGAAAGTGATTATTCCGTGTACTCAGTAGCTGTTAGACCACATCTAGAGTACTGTGTCCAGTTCGGGCTCCCCCGTATGGGAAAGGCGCTGATAAACTGGAGTGAGTACAGGGAGGGACCACCATGATGACAAAGGGAAATAGAAATACTTCCCCATGAGGACAACTAAATAGTGGAGCAAACTGTCCAGAGAGGCTGTTCAGCCTCTTTCAACAACCCTGGAGGTTTTGAAGGCCATGGTTACACTGTGGGTACAGCCCTGACCAGTCTGTTCTGAACTTCTGAGCATGATGTTGGGCTAGAAGTATCCTGAGGGTCCTTCTATCCCAAATGACCCTGTGATCATATGATTCTGTGTGACTGGATTACCTGAACCTTAATACAACCTGTATTAAATTTATTAGTCAATAACAGTAATATAATCCTCTGTATACTCAAGTTTTCTACACAGATTTGAAAGAGACTCACCCAGGTTAATTCAAGGCCTGTTCTGCTATTAAGAAATGAAAACTAGTGTTGACACAATGTTTTACAAAAGCTCATATAACAGAACTTGAATAGTCTTACAGCTTCACACCTACAGCTTATGTCTGGAGTCTAGATGATAGGCTTCATAAAAATATATCTTAATTTTTGCCACAACAGAATTGGCCAGCTCATCCTAATGACTGCGCTACAGCCAGCTGAAAGTTGAAGGTTGCATATTTCAGCTGGCTACATATTTCCATCAACTGAATCTCGCTGTCATGTTCAGATGCTCTTTGTGCTTTGACCTCTGAAAAAAATAGCACTTGGAGAAGATGGATGACCAAACTTCTCTGGAGACAATTGCTGCAACAGCTTCAAGATATTGTCTTATCATTGTAAGGTAAAATAACATAATAATCTGGATTGGATTTTGAATCTTTTCAGTTATTTTTATTCTATTAGCTGGATACATATTAGGCAGGTAATATTCTAAGTTTCCTCTGTCTGGTACAATTAAGTGCATATTTCACTTTCCCATGCCAACAAAATGGCTTATCCCTCACGATACAATGATTCCTAAAGGAGAATGCTCACTTTTTTTCTTATTGTTGATCCTTGAAGGTTATACTTTCAAACTATGTAACATTGTTTTCACTAGGAGGCCTTATGGAAAAGCTGTCTTGGCATTATATTGAATTAACTTAATCTCTAGCCACCTTATTTAATCCCTTTCTTCACTTTTCCTACTGTTATTTCCTCTCCACACTGGGACATAATGCTTCTTTGTAGCAGCAGGGCTGAATCTTTATTATCACTTCTTCTGGATGTTCTCTGCTGGATGTCCTGAACTTTATTTTATTTCCAGAAATATTCTATGAGTACCTTTGGTTTTGTTGAAGAAATTGGGAGTTTATTATATATGTTTATATAAAAAAAAGGGCAAGCAGGAGTTTATAATGGAATTTGTTCAAGGCGGCACTAGCACAGCTAAGGGAAGCTCAGTCTATAGTTTGCTTAACCTGAACATTTTCTAATAGAGTAACATCAGATCAGGATGTGCTAATGAATGCTTGTTTGTAGGCAGGCAAACATGCTATGGTACAGCAGGTACAGCCATCTTCCTCTTCATAAGCATCTTCCTCTTTTTTTGTGTCTCCTGAAGCCTATGTATTCTCTCTCCCCATTAATTTTTGCGCTTATAAGAACATATGTCTTGCTTTACTGTTCCAAGGACCACTTTGCTAATGTAGCTGTTCTGTTCATTTTCTTTCTTCTAGTTTTTGAGACTTCACCCACTTTCTGCTCTCTTGATCCTCCATGCCAGGCTCTTTTTTCCGTCTTCTTGGGAAGATGGGACAATCTGACAATGGTATTTCTTAAATGTGTCTCAGTTTCTGTGTGTGTACATGTACATGCAGGTGTGTTTGGACAGGAGGGGTAAAGTAACTAATTATGAAGGAAGCTTCTTTAGCTGAACAAAGGACTTATATTTAAGTATACATTAAAATCTTACCAATTTCAGTAGTAATGAATAAGCATATACATATGCACTTTACTGAATAAATATAATACTAAAAGCTAGATGCAAACTGAAGCACCATGAAGTGCGAAGGAAGGGAAAGGAAATGGCACATTATTTGCTTACCTTTTATGGTTCTCCCCCACGCTTCTGCTGCTACCCACTAAGGGGAGTGACAGCAGCAGCAGTCGCCTTCAGAACTATGAGAAGAGATAATAAATACAGTTTGACAAGCCAATAGTCTAAAGGTAACCAGCATCAGACCTGATCTGTCCCTGTTAAATGAGATAATTTAATGAGGTTGCTTTCGAGATGAGTTTTGACCATCACAACTGCAATGGGTGATGGTAATTTGGGAAAAGTCCAATACCATTTTCAAACATCACAATGTTTTTAAATCATGACACACTGCAAAGAATCTTAACACTTTAGAGTCTAAAGCTGGTAATCTGGCATCCAAGCGATGCTGTTGATGCCTGGAAACAAACTGGAGATCTTGATTTATAATGTCCAAACGTGGAAACTGGCCTATGGGTTAATATTGTTTGTCAGGATGAATTAATGAAAATGGCCCTCCTGGGTAGTAGTCAGTTCAGATTACCACAGACACCAGCTGGATACTCACTGCCTATTGACACAGGAAATGTGCATCACTTGCTTTCTTCAGGCAGGCTTGTTAGCTTTTAAAATTACATTTTGGTGGTTACAACAAAGAAACCAGGCCATACAACCATCTCAAAAGGTTACTACTAATAATTTCTAGATGAAACTTTTTTTGCTGAAGGTAAAACTCAGAAAAGCCTACTGTGTCTTTAGAGGACTTGGTACTGGGCTTGCTTCTGCTGTATGTTCTCACTTGTGGAAGTGAGGCATGTGTGACAACTCAGGACATCTACAGAGGGCACAATGGTTTGCAGCACAGCAGCTAACACTGAAGATATATCCGGGATTGAGGCACTGATGCTGCCATGCTCAGCTTGGTGAGATGGGTTAAGGCCTCCCCAGACCCTTCCTCATAAATTTTGTGGATATTATAACAAAATGCTTGAATTGGTCAATAAATGCAGCCACATACATATCAGGAGGATTTTTGCCCTAACACTCAGCCACAGCAAACTGAGGCTTTCTAGCACCAACAACTGGAGAATTAGCTCCTGCATGGCAAAACTGGGATCATGTCCCTGCAACTGCCCCCCTTTTTGACAGAAGGCAGAATAGAGAGTTTAGGGAGAACTGTCACATCTGCCACAGAGATGGCAGGCATGCCAGGAAGGAGATGTTGATGTTGCCACTTGTCCAAAGTCACCCTGCCAGATGCCTGGTGCAGCTGAATATCCCTGCCAGGGAGCAGCTGTCTGCAGCACCTGAACTGCTGCTTTCTGTCTGCACCTTTGTGAAGCGGACCTGACGACGCTGGTGGAAAAACATGGCAAGAAGGTCAAAGTTTTAAGGCTGTGTTAGCAGACAATAGTTATCTAAGTAGTTTTGTCAGAGAGTTGTAAAATGTGAAAGCACTCAAGGAAAACTTTAGTCGATGAAAATCAAGTGTGAATGGAATTTAGCACTAGAAATAAGCTCATCTGCTGGCTTTCAAATGTGGTGAAGACATTTGACACCTTACAGAGGCTCTGTCCTGCAACAGAACATCGATTATGTTCAGTGCCTTTCTGTGTAGGGATGCATGCACAATACAATTCAAAGGAAAGAGTCCACTTCAATACCTTTGCCACTTCAACACAAAGCCTTCCAGGTTTAAAATGAGACCATTTTAGCATATATTTCTACTCAAAAAGATTGGGTTTAATTCAAATGTTTTCATTTCAAAAGTCTGTGGTTTGTTTGTTTGTTTGTTTGTTTTTTCTTTTTTTTTTTTATTTAAAGAATGAAATATTGAAACAAAACAATGAAAAGAGCAAATAAAATATTTCATTAAGTCAATCTAAGGGTTTTGCTCATTATCAGTAAACTGTAACTTTTAGGATATTGTAGTTCTGTAACAATATGGGCAAACCCCTAAAAAATAGGTTTGAGGAAAACCATTTTAAACTATCATCTGCACAGTTACAGATAGCAGAAGTGATACAAATTAGATACAGTTATATATCCCCTGGCAAAAAAAAAAAAAAAAAAAAACCAAAAAAAAACCAGATTGATTGTAAACTTTTATTTGAACGGAAGGAAAAAATCCATCTTCAAATTAAAATTGTCATGCAGGCAAGAAAAAGAATAATGCAACAAATGGCTCTTGCTAGCATGACCTAAACCAAGGAGATGGAAAATAAGAGCCCTTCAAAGAAAAGAATAAACTGGTCTTCTACATTTATCAAAAATATTCAAGAGCAGAAGTATCTTTTAACTGGCTGATGAAACAAAATCTGATCTCTTTTTTTTTTCCCCCATAAATTATATCAATAACATCTAGAGAATTAGTCTGGTTTCCCCTTCTTTTGTTTGTCTACATGAAAATGAAAAAATAAGATAAATACATTTGCATAACTAATTAAAACATAGTGAAGACAATTCAATCTTGTTCAATTTTTTTGCTTAATCCCTGCTGTCTTCTGTACTCTACACATTAGTTTTGTAGAGTCCTATTCCACTGTGGATAAAAAAACCCCTGGGGAATACTGCAACCAGCAGTAGAGAAGGTTATTAAATCAGTAAGTGAAGAAAGAGCACAAAGAATAAGGACACCTTGCAAACAGAATTCCCTGCCTCCAGAGAGGAAATGCAGCAGGGTTGTTTGGCTTAAGGGATATGCATATTGTAAAGCACACGCTCAAACATAAAAGGCAAGTGGCTTTAGTAATGAAAACTCCCACATAAAGAAAGTAAGAGGATCAAATGTCACGTGTACCCTCTAAGGAGCTTTCAAAGATGCCGGAGCTGCAACACATGTTGCTGTCTTTGAACTAGTCATTTCAGGTCTGTATCTTTCAAGACATAATAACTCCCAATAACAGCTCCGTCGTGACTGTTTCATTAATTTCTAATAAAATGGGAGGAGGAGATGCTGGCAGGAGGAAGAATGGCTGGCCAATGAAGCTAGCTGTAAAGTAACCAGACAAACACGGTTACTGAGGCTGTTAGAGGTACGCAGGCAGCCTTTTGCTCTTTCTTTCACTCCTTCAACGGAAATGATAATAGAGAAAAGCTGGAAGGAAAAAAAAATAAAACAAAACAAACAAACAAAACCACATGGAAATTATATTGTCTCTCCTATCACCAGAGAAATCTGTGAAGTGACAGATGAGGCTGTGAAAGGAAAAGAGAGAGAAATGTCAAACATTTTATCCTTTTCAGTTACTAATTGCTGCGAATTGCTTTTCCTGCTTAGAAAAAATTTCAAAGAATCTAGGATTTTGGCTAAACAAAAGTTTTTATGACTTTCATTTGCTTTCTGCAAAACATAATACTGACACAGACACCCTGATGTGAAAATTTTGGAGACCTGCACACTGGGGTTTCAGTTCCTTCTGTCATGAAATTGCCGTGATGAAGTCTCCAGAAACAGTTCCCTGCAAACAGGATGGGAGTAGTACTCAGGCTAAGCACCTCATTCCTTTTCTTTTTTTTTTTTTGTTTTCAGAGATAACATTGTGATTAGTTGTTCTGCCATACTCACAGAGAGAAAGTACTTAAAAATTGGATCAGAATCATAGAATCATAAATACTTAGGGTTGGAAAGGACCTTAAGATCATCGAGTTCCAACCCCCCTGCCATGGGCAGGGACACCTCACACTAAACCATGCCATCCAAGGCTATGTCCAACCCAGCCTTGAATGCCGCTGTCATGGTTCAAGCTATAAACTCACACAGCCACTCTCTCACTCACTCCCCACTCTTTCTTCCCTTCGCTCCTGGAGGGATGGGAAGGAGAATCGAAAGAATGCAACTCCCACAGGCTGAGATAAGAACAGTTCAGTAACTAAGGTATAACACAAACCACTACTGTTACCACCAATAATAATAATAACAAGGCAGATACAAGGAAAAGGAGAATGCAATAGCCCACCATCAAATATCAAGCCCAACCACCCAGTGCACCCCCACCAGTAACAATAATGACAAGGCAAATACAAGGGAAGGATACAATTGCTCACCACCCAGTATCAAGCTGTGCACCCCCAACAGTGCACCCCCCACTGTGCACCCTCACCACCCTTCCAGGTCTCTGCTCCCCGTTCTACATCCTGGACATGACGTGCTGTGGTATGGAATAATCTCTTTGGTTAGTCTGGGTCAGGGGTCCTGTCGCTCCTTCCTCCTGGCTTCCCCTCCTCCCTGGCAGAGCATGAGACTCACAAAGTCCTTGGCCAGCCTAAACATCACCAAGCAGTAACTGAAAACACTGGTGTTATCAGCACTGTTCCCAGGCCCAAAATCAAAAACACAGAGCTGCACCAGCTACCAAGAAGGAGAAAAACGACTGCTGCTGCTGAACCCATGACAGCCGCCAGGGATGAAGCATTCACAACTTCCCCAGGCAACCTATTCCAGGGCCTCACTACCCTTACAGTAAAGAATTTGTTCCTCATATCTAATCTAAACTTCCCCTGTTTAAGTTTGAACCGGTTACCCCTTGTCCTCTCACTACAGTCCCTTATGAAGAGTCCCTCCCCAGCATCCCTATAGGCCCCCTTGAGATATTGGAAGGCCTCCATATGAGGTCTCCACGCAGCCTTCTCTTCTTCAGGCTGAACAGCCCCAATTTTCTCAACCTGTTTTCATATGGGAGGTGCTCCAGTCCCCTGATCATCCTCACGGCCCTCCTCTGCACTGGTTCTAACAGTTCCATGTCCTTTTTATGTTGAGGACACCAGAACTGCACACAATACTCCAAGTGAGGTCTCACGAGAGCAGAGTAGAGGGGCAGGATCACCTCCCTCGACCTGCTGGTCACACTCCTTTTGATGCAGCCCAGGATACGGTTGGCCTTCTGGGCTGCAAGCGCACACTGCCGGCTCATGTTCATTTTCTCGTCGACCAACACCCCCAAGTCCTTCTCCGCAGGGCTGCTCTGAATCTCTTCCCTGCCCAATCTGTAGCTGTGCCTGGCATTGCTCTGACCCAGCTGAAGGACCTTGCACTTGGCATGGTTAAACTTCATGAGGTTGGCATCAGCCCACCTCACAAGTGTGTCAAGGTCCCTCTGGATGGCATTCCTTCCCTCCAATGTATCAACCGAAACACACAGCTTGGTGTCATCAGCAAAGTTGCTGAGGGCACCCTCAATCCCACTGTCCATGTCACCCACAAATATCATAGAATCATAGAATCATAGAATCTTAAAATAGTAAGGGTTGGAAAGGACCTCAAGATCATCGAGTTCCAACCCCCCCGCCATGGGCAGGGACACCTCCCACTAAACCATGCCATCCAAGGCTATGTCCAACCCCACCTTGAACGCCGCCAGGGATGAAGCATTCACAACTTCCCTGGGCAACCCATTCCAGGGCCCCACCACCCTCACAGTAAAGAATTTCTTCCTCAGATCCAATCTAAACCTCCCCTGTTTAAGTTTAAACCCATTACCCCTTGTCCTCTCACCACAGTCCCTAATGAAGAGTCCCTCCCCAGCATCCCTAGAGGCCCCCTTCACGTATTGGAAGGCTGCTATGAGGTCTCCATGCAGCCGTCTCTTCTCCAGCCTGAACAGCCCCAATTTTCTCAGCCTATCTTCATACGAGATGTGCTCCAGTCCCCTGATCATCCTCGTGGCCCTCCTCTGCTCTTGTTCTAACAGTTCCATGTCCTTGTTATGTTGAGGACACCAGAACTGCACGCAATACTCCAAGTGAGGTCTCACAAGGCTCACCTGCTGCAAGCTCAGGAGCGATGCATCCCAACTAGAAGGAAGTTCAGCAGGAGGGCCAGGAGACCTCCTTGGATGGATAAGGAGCTGCTGAGCAAAATTCGAAGGAAAAAAGAGGCTTATAAAAGGTGGAAGCAAGGTCAGGCGGCCTGGGAAGAATACAGGGATGTTGTTCGGGAAGCTAGGGACCAGGTTAGGAAAGCTAAGGCCCACTTAGAATTAAACTTGGCTAGGGATGTTAAGGATAACAGGAAGGGATTTTATAGGTACATTGCCAATAAGAGACAGGTTAGGGACACCGTGGGCCCTCTCCAGAAGCTATCGGGAGAACTGGCTACCCTGGATTTGGAGAAGGCCGAGGTTCTTAATGACTTCTTTGCCTCAGTCTTTACGGGCAAATGTTGTTGAACAAGACCGGCCCCAACACCGATCCCTGGGGGACACCACTCGTTGCTAGTTTCCAGCTGGGCATTGAGCCATTGAGCACTACTCTTTGCATGCGTCCGTCCAGCCAGATCTTTATCCACCGAGTGGTTCACCTATCAAATTGATGTCTCTCCAACTTAGAGAGAAGGATGTCATGTGAGACAGTGTCAAAAGACTCAGTACTTTTTATTTCTCAAAATAGGAGGTATGAGTTTTTACAAGTGTATTAACAGAATACTACTACAAAGAAAAGCAACCTGAAGCCATGAATGTGCCAATTACAGTATTCAATAGAAATATTTTCTTACTCTTACAGCAATGCCTGGAAGATAAAGATATTCTTCCTTGAAAGTTTTCCCATAGCTGGTCACCAGAAATATGGAAATACATTATTCCAGGAGGTGTTCATGCAATCCTAAATCACAAAAGGACCCTACTTTGATTTCCATGGCTTTTTCTGACCCTCTGGGAAGCAAAAGTGGTGCCAAAAGTCATCTCAGATGATCGAGGCAAAAGAGACTTCAACCTAGGAAAGAATGGGAGACTCCAGCTTAATGTAAGAAAGTGAGGTGGAAATCCATTCGGACACTGAGATGGACAGTAGATAATTTTACTATAAGAGCTAATGTTAACAATCTTTTCTTATTTTTTGATGGTTGTTCCAATACTTGAATGCTATATTTTTAAGTAAGCTATTTATTCTATTGCCCTTAAATCTTCTTTTGCCATATCGCTGCCTAACTGCACAGAGAATGGGATATTCGTAGTAGTGAGGGTCTGTCCAGCTGCCCAGCTGAGACAGTCTAAGAAGAGCACAGCGCCCTACCATGCTGCTCTGGGTTATTCACAGTATCCTGTGCCGCAGGTGCTGCCACAGGGAGAAAATAAGATCTCTGCCATCCACTACTGCTGTGATAACTAGTGACCCCAGTGCATCTCTCCTCAGATCTACCTTACAGTTTTGCAATATTCCATGTTTCCTCCTTTCTTTTGTAGAAATATTCTCTAAGCTGAAGTATTCTTTCCCATTTATATGAGCCCACTCAGTTTTTCTCAAGTTCTTTTTATCTTTTCTAGATTTTATGCTTTGAATAAGAGTAGAGGGAAGATATGCACGTCTTTCTAATGCTGGATTCTAATCCAGCATGTAGGAATATTCTGTATTTTTACAGTTGGAAACACTTCAGTTATGACCATCCCATTGTAGCATGTTATTGCAAATGCATTCGAGGAGTTTACAGCAATGAGAATATTTTCCTTTTTGGAGGCCAGTTCTAACAAAGTAACATATGTCTCACTGGTAACAGGGGGAAGTAAAAAACACTCTAACAGTTTGGGAAAGAAGCAGAGAAAAAACAAACAAACACCAGTATATGGTTAGGAAATTTAACAGAATATGGTGCCAATATGCTGCAAAATAATAAATTGCTGCAGTTTTTTGGGAAGGCCACAAGTGCCTATGCATTATGAGGAGAAAACTGTGAAGTTTCTTAAAGCCTTTTTTGATTCTAAAAAAAAGAAACCTGCCACGCATTTATCTGTGCTAACTTCTGGAGCAGTAACTAGATACAGTACTTTAACATAAGTTAGGTCAGATTTTTCTGCCATTACTAACATTCTGTCTAAGTCTGACTTTAAACAGCCTTTGGGCATTTAAGAAGTGACATTTGCTGGCTAAAAATCAATTCTCATCAAGATCTCCTTGGCTTTTGTACTAGAATCTGTACTTTGATGCTCAGAGGAATTATTGAGAATTTAAATAGAGGAACAGGGAAAAAGGGACACGAGAAGAAGCTCAGAAGTCCAGTGGGGAAACAGCTTCTTTTCCCCATCCACTAAACATTACTGGACTGTGAAAGAAATAATGAAGCCAAAGGAGACCTGAGAGAAAGCTTGTGCCTAAGCAAGATAAGGTTCTGTCCACTGAGAGCCAATTTAGGTGAATCTTCAGGCTGAATCTTTGTGACACTGTGTTTACTGAATGATGCTCTCCAATTGTCTGATAGGAGAGCAAAACAAAACCCATCTACTGCTGATGCTATGAGAGGGATGGGTACATCTGGCTCTTTCTATCACAAGAGGAAAGTGAAGAACCAGCAGATGTCGGAGTTGAAATGGCACAACTGACCCCACACGTTATCAGGTGCAGGTTCAAGGACAGACCTGGACTGCATTTCTAGGAGTTTCTTAACACTAGACCAAGCTCTTCCTTCACCATGAGTCCAGATGACAGAAAATTTACAAATATAAAGATACACAAAGAAAGCATAATTGGAGGAGATGCTGAAGTTTACTGTCTCCTGTGTCTTTCATGAGGATTCAAAGGATTCATGGCCAGTATCAGTTTCCATTTAAAAAAGATAAAAAAATTCTTGAACTCACTTGCAATTTCATGTATCACAATCACCAGGAGAAGAAAATGTCACTGGTCTAATTCTTCATTCGTGCACAGTGAACATTAAAATGTAAGAAGGATGTTAGATATGAAATATGAAATATCATATATGATAATTCAGATATAACTATGTTCATATATTTTCGTATAGATAAAATTACTTTGTCTGCACTTCCACTTTAAGAAATTACGGTGGACATTGTTCCTATGGTTACTTGGAGGTAGAATTTAGAGACAGCCGATTTCTATAAAAGGAGCAAAAAAAAACCACTGCAACTGGAATTGTCTGCTGTGTTAAAAGTCACTTTGCTCTACAATTCTTATTGGTTAAGAGAATGCTAAAGATTTTACGTCTAACCAGGTACAGTGTGACTAATTAAACATTTTAGATGAGTAACAGTGTAATTAATTTTGTCAGCTTTTATCATTTTGCCCCTCCTCCCCCCAAAGGCTTGAGATTTAGAATGTCAAAAAACATCAAGAAGATTTTAGAACAGCAAAGGACAGAGTGATCTTAAATGTGGTCAGAAGAGAATAGCTAAAAATAAAATTCACTACGTGTTGCTGTCTGTAGTACTATCTGATCTAGATCAGAGGTGCATTTGGAAATATTGGCTTATTATAAAACACATTCACTGGTTGCATGTTTATAATAATCCATGTTGTTTTTTTCTTTTATTTCCTTTTTTGCATTTCCATACATGAGCTAAAAGGAAATCTGGAATAATTTATATAGGGAAAGGAGTTGTTCTTCTTTCGAAAACTTAAACCAATCTTCAATGCAATTCTAGTGGTTAAAACAAGGACAGGTTAAAAGGTTGTTTTACCTGGCTGAGAGTAAAATGTTTTGTCAGGCTGATATAACCTGTTTCAGTGAGCCAGGTCAGAAATAGACTTCGTCATGTTTTCAAATTTTTCAGCTCTCATTTACTGTGTCAAAAATAAATAAAAATGAAAATACCCTGTTTATTTGACTAAAATCTGTTACTCTGCCCTCATGGCAGCTCTGTTTCAAGGAAGTTTACACTGATAAAAAGCAACCTTTGTCATGTATTTTGGGTAAAACTACCCCCAGAGTGAAGTTGGAACAAATATTATCTTTTATGTACTTTCTGCAGGGTCACAGATAAAAAAATCTCTATGATCGCAAAGTGTGGTTCTTATTGCATGATATAAAGCACAAAGACTATTACCTATTTATTTCTGCATCATATCTATAACTTCTGTTGAAGCTGCAATTTACATTTTAGAAACACGTTCAGTTATGATTTGGAAGAAAACCCACTGGATAGATAAAAAAAAGTATCTTTTGATGTTCAGATTTGGTTTTCATATCACTATTCTTTTTTCTGTAGGTTTTCCATTCTATTTTCCACTCTGCTCTCTTTTTCAACCCCATTGGATTATTTTTTTATTCTCTATTTGCTTGCCTAGCAGGGGAAAACAACGAAGCAAAGCAAAGCAAAGCAAATCGCTCCTCAATGGACTGAAAAGCCAAAATGTTAGCATTCGAGACAAAATGTCAAAACTGTGATATTTGAGTAGCTTTCAAAATTAGATGAAAGTTACTTTGGTTACTTTTACAGATCTGAACTACTGATGATCTCAAAATTTATTTATTGGCCCAATGGGCAGACTGATGATTAGCTGAACACATTGTTCATTCCTGAGTGTCCAAGTCTGACTGTTCTGAGGGAGTGAGGTGACTTCATTTTGCTTTAGCTGGGGCTGCACAGCTGATTTCATCATACTGAGATGTTACTTCTGGTTCATCTGTGGATTTACAATGTCATTCAAAGCAGTCACCTGGGTGACATTTACTGTCAATATTGACCATGGACACCCAGTAAAATGTTTAAAACATGATACACCAAATCTCATCTCTAACTCACACGTTCTCTTAAAATTTGAGTTTCAGAGTGCAGCAGCACTCATCGATACAACAAAGCTTACTCCCCAGGCTCTGAAAAGGAAAAGAAGTCTACACAGAACCCACATAGCAACAAATTTATGCAAATGCACTAATTACGGCTCAAGAATTCAAGGAAATTCACTTGAACTCTCTTACAAATTTCCTGGGTCTTTTCTTTTGGTCTGAAGGAACTGCAATTCTTTGTCTTTCAGAAAAATGCCTTGGGGCATGTCTGACAGCAAAATATTGTCTATTAAAGAACAGGCAGGATCACCTTTACTGTGGAGAACACTGAAGTAATTACTGGGACACATTCTGCTATCTTCTTTGTATTTTCTTTGGACTATTCAGAAGGAAATTGCTACTGAAGATGAGCTGCAAAAACCACAGGTTACTAATAAACAGATTCTGTCACTGGTACTTGCCTTAACTGATTCTCCCTTCTTATAAAAAATTAATGGGTTAAATCTATAAGTGGTGTAAACTGGAATAGTTTAATTATTTTCAGTAAAACTTACAGATGTATAACAATTGCAGATATGTCCCAGAGAGGAAAGTTGAAGAGTAAAATATTACAGAAGACAGAAGAGACAAAATCTCTTTTTATTTCTGACTCAGAATCAGTTTTTTCCAATAGAAAATTTTAAAGGAAACAGGAAAGGAACTCACCAAGATTTAAAATGTACCTTATGTATGGCACTTATTTTACAGTAGGAAAAAATTCACTTCCCATAGCCTTTCACTGAGTACGATACTTTGGAAGGTAAAGGAAGAGCAGATCTGTCATAACTGAATGCTTGGTACTCAGCAGAGTGGAACAGTGGGAGGACTACTAAACTCCTTACAAATCCTGCCACTGAAGAATGGCAAGAACATGTCATCATTCAAAATCACCCGTCTAAAAGCACACATCCTGCATTAAAAAACTTCAAAAAGGAACCTTGAAGGGACCAGAAAATGTTCAGCTGCTCAAATGAAAGCTCAACCTGAGTTTCTAGGTAAAAGGTGGCAGCTTTTTTTGTTGGATAATGTGGACCCTAGGTGTGAACTTTTCTCAGAAAAGGCAAACTGCTCTTTACCACTTACTTCCACAAGAATCATGCTTTGCAAAGGTGATTTACTGGTTTTTACAGTCTGATGAACATGAAGGGAGAAAAAAGCAAACCCCAAACCCTGACAGTGCTGAAAATGCTCCAAAGCCAAGACTAGTTATTGTACTTCTTCACCCTCTACCCATTAATATTTAACCTGTACATGGGTAAAACGTCAGCTGAGCTGTCCAGAAACATCTGGATGTTATGATACCTAACAAATCTAATAGGCACAGCTAATGAGCCCAAAGATAGGGAATGCATTATGTGATTGCTGGTACAGCCTTCACCCAATGAATATAAATGGGCTTTTGTTGATCTTTTGTCCTACTAAAATGTAATCCAGTTTATTGAACTGGTGAATTGCATTAAACATTTTGACATTATTTCCTTATAAATCTAAAATGGTGTCCTTGTTCTGTTCTTTGTCTGTACATAACACTAACCAAAAATAAAAGAAAAAATCCCACAGCAAAGAGGGATTCTAGACCACTGATGAATGTTGATTTAAATGGGAAATGTTTTTTAAAGCTCAAAGAGAATACCACATATGTGCAGAAAAGGGCTAGGGAAAAGGTTGGAGGGATGCATTATAAAGGACATCTTTCATACTTAGAAGGACATGCCTTATAGGCTTGGAACACAAGTAAATAAAGGTTTGTAAGTAGAACTCAGGAAAGGCTTATGTGTCTGAAGGATTGCCTACTTTTCACTAGCACAGTAGTTTATCACATATTTACAAACCTTTCTTCACAAACTGAAATCAGCATGGCTACAACAACAGGAAATAAACATTTTTTTTGTTAACGGTGGTTTTTTTACAGTCCATTTTAAAACACCTTAAAAATAATTAATAAGCTGGCAGTTATGAACATGGCAATAGAAATATGCCAAAACTGGGGTTTCATATTTATCGTGGTGTCTGCTGTTTCTGTGCAAGTGACTGAAAGGGTTGAAGACGCAGTTGTACCTTAGAGACAAAGCATAAACTTATTCTCACTAATTCTAATATCTTCTTTATTCAGATCACAAAAGACCCTATTTTGTTAATGCAGGATTTATTTGTGGTGTCATTGTTTATCGCATGTATGCTAATATAAACACAAAATAAATGCTTTGACTATCTGGATTTATAATAGCCATAGGCTATATCTAGATTTTTTTTTCTATTCTTTTTTAATTCAGAGCTTATGAATTTAGAAAATTTGACATAAAACCTTTCTAATGATGATAAACACTTAGAACATTTCAGAGGCAGATTTTATTCCACCTACTGTTTTTACTCTCATACTGGCCTGTGACTCCCTTCCATTTTAAAAACACACACATATTTCCAGATGACAGCAGCAAAATAGCCAAGGCAAAGGCACATTACAGAATTCTTGTCTAGCATATTTAAAGCAGACACATGCATCCCCAGGAATCTGACTGCAAGAGGAGGAAATGTTCTCACAGCTCCTCTGAAAGAATAAGGCGGGGGCTCATCCCAAACACCTGAGTCCACCTAGGTCCTTTCTCCTGTAAACTTGTTTCCATCAGTTTTCTGTGTATTTTCTTTTCCACAGTCATTCCTTCTACAGCTTTGCAGGATATATAGGTAGCTGCATATCAAGGGTAATGTTTCCATTATTTCTTCACTTTACCATTCAGACCCTGCTTATGTGAGCCTCCCAAATATTGTCAGGGCGTGGTTAAGAGCAAGGTATGGACAAAGATTTAGGGAGGAAATGGTAGACAAGAAATGAATACTTAACCTTGACTAGGCTTATCTGAGACACAGTTCTCAGGGATGAATGGAAAATATGGATTTGCTTCCAACACCAGAATGCTGACAAATTTTTATAGAAAAAACTTTTGCCTTTACTGCATTTTCTTGTCCAAGATATATTTTTTTTTTCCTTATAAAGAAGGTCAGGACAAAACATACAACTACATATGTGTTTGCTTTTGGGGTTTTCAGTTTTAGAAAAAAACATTATCTATTCTAAACCCCAGATCCTTACAAAACAGAGCTTTGATGTAAAAAGTCCAAGCCACCTGATTCTAACATTATTGCAGTTTTCCATACAAATGTTAGTATGCATTGTAAAAATAATTTATTACACTTTCATCCCTATAAACACCAAATAGAATTTTCCTAATGTGCAGGCAGGATCACAGGAATATGAACACAAACTTGTTAATTTGTATTATATTTGGTAATTTGTTTTATACTTATTTAAGGTTTCAGGATATCCTAAGGACTATGAAAAAACAGTTGTGCAAGTTACTGTATAGCGGCAGAAGAGATAGATCAATGCATCAAAGAGGGGACACAAACAAAGGTCACAGGAGGGGAGTGAGCAAGCAAATTGCTGCGGCAAGGAAAGCAGCAGTGCTCAGAGGAGAAGCAGAAATTGCTGCCTGCTTTTCAGATAACCTGAAAAGAGGAATATGTAATTCAAAGAGAAGCAAATATCCTCATAGCTTGTTTTTGAAAATAGAAATATAATTTATCTACTATTTTTATGAATCACCAGTTTTGAAATCAATTAGACTTTGGGTATTGTGATGGATATTGATGGTTCTGACATTACCATGTCTGCTATATGGGAAAAAAATTAAGGGTTTGTAAAAAATTTAAAAAAAGAGTGGATAAGATATCAAAGAAAATCACATGAGGAATCTTTTATATCTCTCCAAATACTAGAATCCTTAAATGATCAACCCTTTGTTTAAGATTAGTTGTGAAAATTTAATATGGGAAGAAAACAAAGTCTCTTGGATTAAATAAATACTGCACTTGTAAAAGTTCTCACAAAAGCTAAGAACAAGAAAGGAAAAAATTGTTTAAAAATTACTGATGAGCTTTTGCCTGTATACAAATGGGTCAATGCACTTATTCTGCACCTGCTTTTTTTTTTAACTTTGCATATGTAATATAAAGGTAAGATTAAATATTTTAAATTATTTTTCCTCAAATCTTTGTGGGTGTTAAAAATTCTCAACTAGTTTTAATGAAAAGGAAGATAGATATTTACTATGCATGTCTTTGTAGCAATGTAGTAGGTAGATAAAGGAAATAAGCTTGAGCCCAGTGTTTAATATTGAATAATTTGGTAGATGGGAATACATTTCGCCCTCTGAAAATGTAGGAATCACTAATATGTCTCTGTTAGAGATGGCTTTGGAGTCGAAAAGAGATGACAGCAGAAACAGCCATCTTCTGTCAACATCATCCTTCGTGGATTCAAGAGGTTCCCAAATGAAGATCACATCTCGATAGCGGCTACTGTGGCTCAAAAGGAAAAACAATAAATTCACATTCCAATATGTATTAGAAAAACTGGTGATGGGAGATGAGAAAGCCAACATGTATGAGCTCAGCTCTACGCAGCCTTTATTAGATGAGCATTTCCCCTTTTTGGCATTGTAAATCATAACTAAGGGAGTCTTTTTCACCTGTCAGGATAATTCAAGTGAGAGAAAAGTTGTTCTCTTTATTTCACAGAACAGCAGAAGCTCGAATGAGTGGGATGTGACAGGAAAATCACGCCTTTTGGGTGCAAGTTGTGTTTTTTTTAAGAACCAACCTTCACAAGTATTATTAAGGATAAGAATATTAAATTACCACAGAGCAATGCTTTTAAAAACCTTTCTAAAATAATAGCTAACATCTATACTTATGTCTGGGTATTTTTTTTCTTCCTTTTCAGAATGATCTGTACAATATTGCAAATAGTACATATTTATTTTCTCTGCAGCTTTTTGCTAGTTGAAAATTAACTTTGGGATATCTCAAAGATGCAATGTCATCTTCAGATGTTTACAGTAATTACAGCACCCTCTCATGGCTTGTTACTGTTTGGTCTTTTTTTCTCCCTTTATGTCTGTGTTGTTTACTTGGCACAGAATTTGCTCATAATACTAAAACCTACACCTTAAACATGGTAAAATGCATCACTTTTTCAGCCTTTCCCTGATTGTCAATTGCCATGTGGGATGCAATACTGTTGTTAATTTCTGCTGAGCAACATATGGATAATTTCTTTCTATTTCCATTGCATTTGCTATTGTAATAACTACTGATAGTTCTGCCAGACAGTTGCCACTTGTCTTCTTTGCATGCCTACTATGACATAGTTGTTCCCTGCAGCATAGCTAATGAGCTCTTAGATCAGGTTTCAAATATATAAATTCACTCACATTATTTCAAGGGTTAATAGCACCATTTGAAAAGTTCTGTAGGTGCTAATCACAGCTGGCTTTCATTTTTTGATAATTCTTGCTTATACATTTTTATACAATTCCCACTATGGTCATACCTGCACAATCAACCAAATGATGCAGGCTACCTCAGATACCCTGGAATCTCAAATAGTTCACATGTGATAGTCCCTCTGACCACCACCATCGGAGGTGAAGGTCAGGGTTGCTGCTGGAAGGGTTTTGGGTGAACAGGTTTTAGCAGGGAGGTACAAACAACAAGGTGACTTCTGGGAGCATGTGGAAGCTGCAGGTGAAACACAACTGGCCTAACCTGATCTACAGTTTATATGGGCCCAGGTAATAATGAACCAACCTAGAAGAAGGATACATTGAAAACATATTGGCTGGAAAATCAAACACAGTGCAGCAAAGTCCAGAGCTGGCTGCAGATGCTGCATAGTCTTTGTAAGCTGCAAAAACAAGTGTGTGTTTCTGAGGGGCTGAAGGCAACCTCTTTAGTGGAATGAAAAATAGCGTCCTTGGTAAATGTACTCACCACCACAAGCACTGCTTCACATCCCCGACATGCAGGCATGTCCACAATGAAATTCATTAAAATAATTTCCGATGGCTGCTGAGGAGCTTGTTAGGCTTAGGATAAACACTGCGGCCTTTTTATCAGTCTCTTGGCCTGGGCATAGATGCCACAAGCCTAAGCATAGCTTGTGACATCAGTGTAGACCAAAGGAAACCAAGAGGTTGGTATGATTCAATTCAGAATCTTCAGACAACCTTCATGCCCCTCTGCCAGCATAATGCAGCAGCACTGAGATAGATACCTGCGCACCAGTGGTAGCCTCATGGAAAACCACTCCTCCTGCAAGTCCTGCGAAGCATCCTCTCTCGAAAACTGTGTGGCCAATGAATGAATGCCCATCTCAACATGCATATAACTTAAAAAGTCATCTGTGGGTGCAGCCACAACAAAAATTTTCAGAGAGAAAAAATTACAGGAGTAATTTTAGGACAGGGTCAAAATGACAGAAAAATACATGAGATTCACATGCTCTATCAAGCAATAGCTGGAAGACGTTGATGGGTGATAAATGGAAGAGGTAGAGGTCAACTGCCAGCCAGTTTTATTAGCTCTCCTGAAAACCCACCAAGTGCATTCATAAACATTATATTTACGAAATATTTATGTCTCCTTTGCACAGATAGCCTGTAACCCTGGCAGGAACACCCTTTGCCCCAACCTTCCAAACCTTGCTCTCCATGACTTTCAAAAAGAAGTCTCAATAAATAAGCAAGATGTTTGGACAAGAATATCCTCCCAAAAAGCATGAATGAGAAGCACTGACAATGCCAAGGAGAAAGAGCTGCATCAAAGCTAGGAGGGCCTCTGCAGAAAGACCCTGGCAGATGCAACCAAGAAGAATGTTCTATGGAAACAGGACAAAAATATCTCACTGCATGTTACAATGCTAACTGCTGTGCTTCTCCTCACAGGAAGAGCTCGGCTAAGGCAGTTCTTGGGGACAGAACTATAAAATATGGACTTTGCAAAATGGACTCCATTCACAGATGAGACCCATGCCAGCAGGTTATAATCCTCAGCTAAGCATTCATATGTTCTAACAACTAATATGAAATTAGACTGAGTAATTTATCCAGAAGTAAATATCATGTATATTTTTTCCCCTACTTATGTCTTTATGCTTATGGAGACCACCCACCTCCTTTGGAGAGAGGTTGTTTTTTAAAATTCTGGTGATTGTTTTTCCAACATTCATGATTTTGCCTCACTTTTTCAGAGCTAAAAACTTTTTTATTTTAAGCTTTTTTTTTCTTTCCCCATTGCAATTTGTCCAGCTCCACTTGTACCGCAGCAATTTCATGGACCAAAGCCTTCCACTGGGGTAACTATGTAACAATTTATATTGAGTTTCCATCATGTTGTACCAGTTGCCACATATGAATGAATTTAGGTTTGCAACATACCTTTGAGGTAGGGATGCATTGATTTTCCTTTATTATAGACTGAGAAACAAAGACTTTAAGCAAAAAAGCCTCAGTCAATCACAGAGCCAAGAGCAGATCCCAGCTTTCACAAAACTGGACTTCTGTTAGCTATTGCAAGGCTGTTTTTCTACCTTCAAGATGGTGCCATTTTTGAGATAAAAAATTACAAAGGACAATAACATTAATATCAGATGGCCAGATGTAAGCATGGACATGCTTTTAATGTGGTTTCTATACTCTGTGCATTATTGAGAGTGCAGTATTGCTGACAGACT
This sequence comes from Amazona ochrocephala, assembly GCA_039720435.1. NCBI lineage: Eukaryota > Metazoa > Chordata > Aves > Psittaciformes > Psittacidae > Amazona > Amazona ochrocephala. The sequence goes on along the minus strand of CM077880.1, from coordinate 42,338,835 downwards.
TGATATGCAATCATTTTGCAGGAGGTTGAGTGGAAATTTTGAAATATTTACTACTGGACTCTATTAACTAATTTTTTTGTGTGGTATTAAGTATCTCAACCGTCATCTTTTCAATGTGGCAATTATCCTGAACTTTTCCTTTTAATTCTTTGTTTTTTCCCTGGAAAGGAAGCCTTGTAACCCTGAGCTACAGTTAAAAACACTGCTGAGTTCCCCACATCTCAAAGAGCTAAAGAATGACAAATTATTTCTAATAGTAGCCCTATTAGCCCTTTTTTTTTTTGGCTGTGAAAAGGCTAGTTGTACCTGCAGTGAAGTGTATAGCTCAAGCAAAATTTAAAGGAATTTTAATGAAATGTTCGAATGTTAATTTCAGTCATTGAGATCCTGAAGTTCCAAAGTCATTGTATTTTTTCACTCAATAGACCCCTTTGTGATTACTTCTTGACAATTCCCCTTGCAAACATTTTCAAGGAAGTATTACAAGTTATAAGTGAAAAGTCAGAAGTATTTCTGTTAATTTTTTTAAATCCTTGGGCTTTGTTCTCTTATATAGCTTTCCTCTTAAGCATTAATTACATCCAGCCTGAAAATCAGCAGCTGAAAAAAATATAATTTAGTAGTACATTTACACATGTCATTATATTGGTCAAGAGTTTTCTGAAATGCTGCACAGATATTGATTACATTTAAGCATCTAGTATTCAAACAAATCCTTGATATTAAAATGTTGCATGCAGAATGCTACAAAACCAAATTGGATTCAATCTAATCTCTGCATACAAGCCTGTACTGAACTTCTACATGAAAATGCATTTTTATAATAAAACAAGGAAATAGAGACAAAAGTGAGAACAACAATGTACATTTTACAATAAACCAGGGAAATAGAGACAAAAGTGAGAACAACAGTTTGCATTTACCCACTGAGGAATCCATGATCCTTGTAGCAATAAGTTCAGTGCTTCGACTACAAGTAGCTCTGCCATGGGGACCAACATGATGAGAAAACCAGGGGAAAACACAAAGCAGAAAATAAGAGACTGAGGGAAATCAGTCAAATACACCCTTTTCCAGTTTATTCAAATAAGTAAGCTACAGAACAGCAGATTTCTCTTATTAGTTTTGATTATTAGTGTAGCAGCAAGAGACAGGCAAAATGAAAGCTGTAGAATGTTTGAAATGTAGATATGCAATTAAATACACCTGTTTTGTATGAGATTTTTTCCCAGAATTGAAGAAGTCCACACTAGAAATCTGCGGGACAAACTGCTGTGGTCAAACTACCACCCAAACAGGACTAGAGTCCTGGGTCGTGCTGGTTATATGTTGTCATCATAACATTACAATAAGAAGTATGGACCCTTGCAGCATATAGATCAGCTTCAGGTGTGGACAGAGCTACCCAGCCATAGTCTAAAACACAGATGAGCTAGTGTCAATTCGGTCTTTTATTTAGAAGATAATACAGCAACAGATCTACCAGCTATGAAGAGCTCCTGCTGTGCTATCAAACTGATCTAATGGTATTAAATAAAATCACTTCTCAGAATTGCCTGGAAAAACGTCCTGCACAATAAGGCTTCTATTTACAATACATCACACTAGTATGGGTGTAGTTGCTGAGCCTATTGGGAAATTAATGAGAAAATGGGTCACTGAGCTAAGTACTTGCTATAAGCAGATATTCATTAACAGGACAGTATTTCACACTATCCCATGTTTTATTGTCATAAAGCACTACTACGAACAACTGCATTCTAAGAACATCATTAAGCCTGCAAAACCAATCTCTCCAAAGACACAAAATGCCAGAACTAAATCTGCTTTTGCAACCTTAGTATAACCTCATCTTCACTGCCTCTTCAGCTGCATGATCATGATTGGGATCATGATCATGTTTTGGTATCCACCAGAGCTCTCCCCTCTTCAGAGAAGGGTTAACACTTGGCTCTTAACTCGATGTTCTCTTTCATTCTGTCTTAGCATCCAGGATTTTTTTAGGGTGCCTGAGTGAAGCCCACTCCTGACTCAGAATTCTTCTTTTCAGTTTGTCTGGGTTATGGTGCTCATCAATGTGCTATCTGCAGTCACTGGCACCACTTTGCATAACTGTCAGCTGTTGATGGGAGTGATCAGGGCTGGTTCAGGCTCCCTGGGAGCTTAGACCAAATTATCTGTCTCACAATGCTGTTGCACAGCCCTTACTTTAAGGATCAGTGGCAATTCTTGAGAGGCAATGCCAAGCAATCTAATTTCCTGTCAACAGTGGCATCTTCTCCCTTTTTCTGCCTCTCTGCTTATCAGAAATGGTTCTTCTCAGCAGATATCTTGCCTCCTTCAGTGAGGTGTGAAAAGGCAGCTCTAGAGTAAAAGGCAGAAGCAGGTCCCATGCCACCAGCTCACAGAACAGCAGTGCTGTTTCATTTCTCTTCACTTTTCCCAGGAAATGTGCCACCTCATCCTCACTCTCCCATGCTCTCCAAGCAGCATATCCCTCCTTCTCTGCTTGAGGTTAACCTTTCACTTCCTCTATGCCTTCATATCTTCTCCATTCAAACCAGGGCTGGCTGCAGGTGTTGCATGCTTCACAGCTAGGGTAGCAGCTCACTAAAAAAGAACCCATAAAGTTCAAAGTGCAAGAGAAGAGAAAAGGAAAGGCAAAACGAATGAACTTGTAGGGGAGATGATTTACTGACCACTACACAGGCACTGCTGAGTATTCCTTCCTGTCATTTCTGTGTTGTGCTTGAAGCGGTCTTGGAGGGGAACAGAGTACCTTAGAAAGCCTTGATCTGGAAGGGAACACTGTGATCCCATTGCCAAATCCCCAGTCCGGCCTCCTGTGACAGCTATGGGCAAAGCAGTTAAGCTTTTCTTCTGTTACCATTTCATTTCTCCCACCATTCTGCTACATGTAACAGCTAGTAACTTCTGCCTCTATGCTTGTGAACCCAAAAGGGCTGGCAGAGATGGCACGGAATATGAGACACATGGAAGCAGTGGCTACCTGTGCAAAACTGGAGTCCAGAGCCAACTCTTCATGACATAGAAGCTTTCACATAAAACTAAAGATTTAACACAGTTCTCCACAACAGCCTTTGCCTACTAAAGGCTGACCTTTCTCTTCTGTGACTTGTTTCTTCAACTGCTTAATAACTTCTGCAACAGTCGAACAGGGAACTGTGATGATCAAGAGACCCTTTTTGTGTTTGTCTCAAAACAACTCAAAAAATAGAAGGAACTGACAGCTCATTACCGCTTGGGCAAACAGCCCATGGCCAAAGCAGGGGATCCAGCTTCACCAAGGTGCGGGATGCTTTCCCCTGTTGTCCTCCCCGAGGCCACGAAGATCGGATGCTGAGAGACAGCAACTGACACTGCAGCACCTGTCAGCGCAACGTGAACTGGGTTTGGGGGCTCTCCAGATACCCTGCGAATAAATATCAGATTTGGGAGGGTTCTAAGAGATCCTGACCCTATAAAAAGGAATCCGTCCTGCAGCCATTTGGCCTGCATCCTTTCACCCTGGACCCGTGTTCTCACTGACTACAAACACTGCAGCTGAAAATACAGGACTGCAACTCCTCATATGATTTACGCAGTTGCTAATCTTACATGCAGGAACATGCACTGAACATCGACTCAAGACCTGAAATATTTAATGAGTCTCAAAGAAGGCTTTTTCTAGAATAAGAATGTGAAAAGCATTCACAGAATTCTATTGGAAATAGTTTTATCGAAACTTCAAATTAAGGTACAAGGATGATTTTAGCACGGCACAGTATTGGCTCTAGAATTCTGGAGAAGCTGAATATAATTACTTGTTAATCTTTACCATATGTACTGTGAAATGGACATAAGGACCCTTAAGTCCCTGAAGGCTTAACTGATTTTTTTCCATTGACTTCATTAGAGCTGGATTTTCAATCAGGAGGTATCAAAGTCAGTTTATATTTTTATTTTCCTTCCCCCAAATTTGGTAAACAAAAGTTTAATATAGCACAAATATCTGCTGTGTGGTATAAAATGGATATTGCCATTTCCATTTCTTAATTTGGAAACTGTATAGTCTTCCCCTTATGAATTGGTGTTTAGGATTGTCGAGGAATAAATCTGTTTTATCTTGGCCCTAAGAAACACATTCACACTGAGAAAAACTCATAGATTCAAGTTTCACTAAACTCCAGAGTTTAAAAAAAAAAGAAAAAGAAAAGTAGAAAAAGGTTTCTGAATCTCTCTTTATAAAGTACGTATGTTTTTCAGGCGATAGATTAGAATTGACAGTCTTACAGGGTAGGGGTTTGTCACCTAGGTTCTTTTCAGAAATGTGTATGAGTGAGTGATGTGAAATACACTCTGTGAGAGGAATTGAAGACTTCTCCTTTCCATTTGGGACTAATCTTTCAGTCTGGAAAAATAGTTTTCTAAAATGAAAAAGGATAGGTTTTTGGATTTAGGTTTATTTATAAAAAAGCTTTTTACATTCTGTAGGTTTACAGTGCTCTAAAGACACTGGCAGAAGCTGGCAGTGCTGCAAGTTTTGAGGAGATGTCTGAGTAACTTCAAAAGACCTTGTTGTGCATTTGTATTAAATAACTTGAAACACTGACTGCTGCATAAAAATATCCCCACTTTTTTTTTCCTTCATTGCTTTTAACAGAAAGTTTTGCATTTTGAATTATCACCATGTGGTGTGTAAAACAATAATGTATTCCAGTGTCTACTCCTTGAATTATCAAGTTATCCGTGTTACATTCAAAGTGATATTGGGCTTTTGTGCAAGATGTAAGAAACATAAAACTGAAAACATCTTTCCAGTCCAATGAAGAGCTATGCTTGCAGTAGTCTAGCACTATCAAGTGGCGGTAGATAATCTGCTGCCACTTTGCCCTATCTTCAGCAGGACAAATTATGTATTGTAATTTATCTTTTAGTGTTTGCATGCACTTAAAATGTTAATCTGCCAGAGAGATAGCACAACTTATTTGAGAATGAAGCAAATTTCTGAATGGGCTTTTGTGCGGTGGGAGAACACGGACAACGCAGCAACGACCAATGTGATCGAACGTTGACAATTTATTAAAGGCAAGCACCACCTTTTATAGAAAAGTTACAAAGTACTGGAACAGTCCTTATCTGATTGGTTAACTTATGAAACGTCCATAGCAACCGGCTCCTGCCTTGCAAGCAAGGCCTGCTCCGTGGTAACCTGATCCGGCGCTGACATCCTGCTCAGTGCCTTTGTGGCAACCTGAATGCAGGTGCTCAGTGCCTGATTGCGGGTGCTCAGTGCCTTTGTGGCAACCTGAATGCAGGTGCTCAGTGCCTTTGTGGTAAGCCTGTTCAGTGCCTCCCCAAGGCAACCTCCTCTTCATGTCGGCACATAGGCATCCTTTGTTAACCCTTTCAGCAGCCTGTGAAGCCCTCAGCTCACTACTCAAGTGAGGCTAAGTCAAAGGCTGAATTGCTCACATGTTCACTCTCAAGCAGAAACACTGCAACACTTTTGAGTCACAATGCATTTGACTGTAAATAACATGAAATAAGAACTGTTAGCCATTACTCCTGGGGAGATAAATCCTAGTTACATGTGCACATGCCGGGTGAATGATGTTCATCTCCCACAAGAGTATGTGGCTTGTGGATTTCTTAAATTTTTAAGTTCTCAGTCTAGAAAGCACCAATTCATCACCTAACCAGACCCTTGCTCTGTTGTTAGGCATGGAATTTCATCCAGTTACCCCAGTGCTGAACTCAGTAGTTTAGATTTATGCTGAATTGCAAATAGAGTTTCTATAACTGCATCCATTCTTGACCCACTAAAAGAGAAGCTGTCCTTTTCCCGTGGGTGGTTTCATCCAATGATTCATCATTTCCGCCACTAAAAACATATGTTTTTCTAAATTCTTAGCTATGTTTCTACAATGTATTGCTCCCTCTTTTCCCAGTGCAAGTAGAATTATTTCTGATTTCTTGTAGTATAAATACAGAACATTTGATCAATTTTGATATCTTGTACAGGTTGCTAAATCCTAGTCTTACCCTATTCAATAGGATTTATGAACCTAAAATTAGTTCATAGTGTCCTGTTCAATGCACATATTCATGAGAAGTCTGCCAGAAAATTATCTTCCTATTGATAAAGAAATGTATCTACTCTTATTTTGTTTGTCCTTACCTGAATGAGCTCAGTATTAAAATAGCGTGCCATCTCAGGCCTATGAAAACACATCAGATATTCCCAAAACAAAACACTGTCTTACAAGAAGAACAAAATATTGAATTCTAAACTTTAAACCCACTTTCTGAGCACCAAAATTTGCAAAAAATATAAATGCATCCTGAACTATAATTGAGGCACTGTTATCAACCTCCAGCCTAAGCATTTCATTTAATCTTTCCTCTTTCACAAAGCTCAGATCCTGAAATACACAAACCCCACTGGCAGTGGTCCATCCTCTGTCATGGAAGCTTATGATTCAGTTAAAACTTGTTATTTTAAATAATGAGTACATTTGACTTTTTTGGGGAAAATTGCAAAAAAAAAAATAATACGCAAAAGCAGATACAGAAGTGATTCGCTGAGTTTATTTTTTGCGGTACATTTGGGAAAAAAATGTGTTCTTCTGAGCTAAAGCCTGCAATTATGCGGTCAACAGGGAGCTTTCTTGTTGTAGCACATGATTTAACACTTTTTCAGTTACTCCAGGTATCCAAATGCAAAATCCAGCATTCAGAGACATCACGTGGAGTTTTGACATTTCCAGGGCACCCATGTTCTGAGGTCTGGTGAATGGATTATAATGAGACCAAAAGATAGTATTTTTAATCCTGACAGATATAAACTAGTGCAAATATTTCTTATTTCATATAAGAGAAAACAGTATTCACACCGATCCACCAAAGAGACCAAAACTTGGTTAATAGAAGCAGCATTTCTTAGGAATTATTAAAATCCTTTATTTTCACTTTCACTGAGAAAACGGAAAAATTGAATTTTCACAACATATTCAATTTGAAGAAGTCTTTAATGTCTTCTGAAATTTCAGACTGCTGGGTTGAGCAAAACAGGGATAGCTTTCACTGTTTCAGAATTTGAAAACTATGCAGGGCAGTGCCTAACAGTAACAAAATTGCTTTTCTAAAATACCGGAGTAGGTTGCAGCTCCCTGTGGTCTGTGCCATCCCTCTCTGTGACCTTAAAGGCATATTATATGCAATGACTCTTCAAAAAACCAAAACATTTCATAGAGGAGGTCACAGACTGTAAAGAGCTGTTGTATAGAGGACCTATCAACACAAAATGCTACAATCTTTATAAAATGTTATAATACATTTTGGTCTTGTATTTTACACTGCTAGATTACTTATGTATTGGTTGCCTTAGCAGTCACAGCAGGATTTTATCTTCGTTTGGGGGGGGGACACAGCACCAAAACATTTTAATCTGTGTTTGTATCTTCTGTTCAGCACTTAGCTGGACAGTCTCCTTGTAATAATACTCACAATTATCGCAGCAATTTTGGGATAATACCCTATAAAGAATAACAAGAAAACCAGCTGTGAACTGGAAAGCTGTTAAAATATGTAGACAAGTATATGATATCCTATAACATTTGGTGACTGAACAGGCATCCTTTCTGGCCATATTTATGAGGTTTGGAACACACCACCCCAAAAATTGGTCTCACTAGATAGGGAGCTAGAGCTAGTGTGTGTGTGAACAGAGGTATTCAAAAAAGCTGTTTACCCCTTTCACTGCTGTGATGAGGAAACTTTTCTGGGAAGTAAAAACTATAATAGCTATTTCTGTGTAAAAGCTGGAACCAGTTATCTTGTCAGTAGCTATGATAACCGTTAATGAATTCATTCAAAATTTAACAGAAAATCTTTCCATCAGTCTGGCTGCTGCAGATGAGAAGTATTACACAGTGAGATCTATTTTATTGTCTTCCACTCATTGAACTCTTAGTAAACTTGTTCTTATGTCCACAGAAACAGTCTGAGATGAAATGAGGTGTGGCATTTCATAACACGTACTCAAGTTGGTGAGGAGACTCACATCCCAATTGAGACTCAAGTCCAACTTTATTACAGCCAAGCCCTTTCTATCCCCCTGTTCAGTACTTTCCCAACCTGCTCATACATGAAACATTCAATCTCATTGACCCCTGTAAAACTCTCCAGTTAAATAGTCCAATCACAAGGCTGCAGACCCTCTCACATCCCCCACATCCTCAACTGAGACTCCCGCCACACCTACATCCTGGCCCATCCTCCCAAGACTTGCTCTTCGACCTTCCCTGTCCTTCGAACCCTCAACTCATCGCCCCAGGGCTTGTCAAAGCCCCAAGGCCTCAGAGCTCATTCCCAAACTGCTCTTCGTGCTAATCTTATCACCTTCACTCCCCACAGTGAGGGAATAATGATACAAAATTACAAATCAAAGTCTAAATTCTGTTGCAAAACATAAGGGTTACATGAAAAGGCAGTAATAATTAGTATTCAGTACTATCAGTGTGTAAGAAATAGATGGAGAGTTATATTAAGTGGTGAGATTAACTGGTGAAACTGAACCATGTGCCAAACCCAAAGCCTTTTATACTTCCTGAATTCTGTATAACCACGTCTGGCTCATCATTGATTTTGAGTCATTCTTTATGCAAAGCCTTCTTTGGCACAAAATTTCTCCAGTCCTAAACCTTGAGTGTGCAATATATCTAATGATAACAGTTTTAGGTTCTGACTACATTGTGTTAACTGCTGTAAGAACACAGAGAAAAACAGACTTCTCTTCAGAGAAGTGCCTTCAAATTATTTTACAACAAGTTACAATAACACAACTTGCAAATACCAGAGGGTGGAGGGGCTGAGAGACTGAAGGAAACAATAATAAAAACTTGCACATATACTGGTCAATAGTCTGCACTGTTTCAAATTTCTGCATAAGCTGATGTGTTTTCAAAATTATAAATATATGTACAGTGTTTTCAGTATCCTACTTCTGTATTGTCAAGGGTAATTGATTTACAATAAGAAATATAGAGGAGACAGACATTGATCAGAATCTCATGCGTGATGTATACATCTGTTTCATTTTGATTTCTCCTTTTGTACATAACAGTGTTTTTATAACACAAAGTGTTATTTATGATTTTCTGTTTGAAATATATATGGAATGAAAGCAAACTCAAAACAAAAATCCTTTAAAGGAATAACTCCAGACAAAAAACTCCCTGAAATATTCTGTTATTTTTATCTGACATGGTCATGATACAATTTATCATAAACAAGGCAACCAAGGAAATTCAGTTCCAGGGTTGGCTGTCTTTAAATCTTTAAGTTTTCCAGATGGCAGATCTCTCTGCCTTCCTTTCTTTCTCTGCATAAATATGTTGTGAATTAAAATATGAAAAAAGATGCTGTCTAAATGAAGAATTTGACTATATTTACCAAGTATTAAAATCTATTGATGTCATGAAGAAAATAAATTAATGAATATATCCCACAATGTTTCTTTGTTATTATTGTTAATGATTGTATTTTACTGGCACCCATGGGGTGATTGGTGCTTCCCAAGCATATGGGACAAATATCTTGTCAGGAGAAGTGACAGATAAAAAATGGGACAAAAATTTTATACACTGGCAAGATATTCAACATGAAGTTTAGAAGAAATCCTCTTAACTTCTGAGGAGCTTTTTCTCATTCCCTTGGGTTTAACACCCTTTCATATAATTGAATACCCACCTGCTGCAATCAATTGTTATGTCTGAGTTACTGTCTTAATCTCACCTACAAACTAAACTTTGTCAATTAGAAAAAATATTGGGGAGGACCCACAGATTGCAGAATTCAATAATTTTACAGCTGTGATGAAATAAAAAAGGAATATTATCTGGTGAAGAGGTACTATGGTTCACCTAGTCAGGAATGTTAGAAAAGCAAAGCTTCTTGGCAAAAACTAGGCTGCCCATCTGATACAGAGCAGGCAACTGGTAAAAAAGGGAAAGCAAACTCTGCAGATATCGGTTTGGAAAAGTGTATTTAAGGAGTCACGTTAGTGGTATGCCTCAAAGTGAAGCAGGTGTTCTGGGCCATTCAATACCTTAATTGACAACACTGCATAGTGGAGTAGAGAACGCAGCTTTTAAAACTTGCAAATCATTCCACGTCAGAATGGAATGATTTCTAGCACGGAAATCATGCCGGAAGGACATTGAAGGCAGGATTTTAGAAGGACAGGATTAGAAGTCAAGATAATTTTTACAAATTGGAGAAATGGCCTGGGAAAACAGATGTAATTCAATCAAGGTAAATGTGAAGATTTATACTAGGTAAGAACAATCATCTGTACAGAGAACAGGGAGCATCTGTCTAGGATCTGGGAGGTATAGTAGATGACAGAGTGAACAGACGTAAAAATATTTTCAAAAGCCCCCACAAAACTAAAAACAACAAAGCAAAATAGAATCAACCTATGAATATCACACTGATATGTATAAATATCTATACAGTCAGATTTGGAATAAATCTCTTATTTGGACCTGATACAAATGCAGGGGGAGAAGTCTGCAACACAAGATCCAGCTGGTGAAAAACAACAGCAAGAGTGATCACACGACTAAATAACATGATTTCTAATGAAAATCTGAATGAGCTGAGTTTTCTAGTTTAAAGAAGTCTTGACAGCGGATTTTAAATACATGGAAAGTTAATTTCAAAGATTAGGATGATAAACTGTCTTGTAATATTCATTTTAGCTAGAATAAGAAGCAATAGGCTTAATTTCCAAAATTATTAGGGATTAGGCAATGAATTATAGCAGGCAGAGTAGTTACTAGTAAAATGCTGTCTGGAGAAGTTTGTGGGGTTTTTGTCATGGTGTTTGTTTTTTTATTTTCTTGTTTATTTTTTTTTCTTTGAAAGATGGCTAGAAGAAGTCAAATGACCTTTTAAAGTCTAGCAATAGGTAGGCTGTTCTTGTCTTACTGCAGAGTAGGTGATCTCCTGACCTCATTTCCAGCCCTACTTTCTATTATTCTATCTTCTGTCCATCTAATCATATATCCTATACTTCTGTATCATTATTGGTTGTAAAATGTATTGATGGTGACTGCTATTTTCCAGGTTGTGAAATCAAGACATTCCAGTGGTGCCAGAAGAGCAGAAGCAGAGCACAGCTCTGGCTTCTGCGCTGGTGGTAGCCGGAGAACAGAAGGAAAGTGCAGAGAGAAAACCGGATCAGAAAAACGTAACAAATCCGCAGATGGATTTGAAAGGAAGGAAACTTGAACAGTTAGGAGTCCTAACTCTTTTTTTTCCTGTGACTAGATAAAAGACACACAAGTTAATATATGTGCGTGTGTGTGTATATCTTTAGATTAATAGAAAAATGTGTGTGGCAGGAGGATGGCATACCTGTATGTTTGTTAAGACACAGGAATAAAGAGTAACAGGATATTTCTCTATCAGGGGAAGACATGATTCCCCATTTCTTGTCTTTTTACATGAACAATTTGCTGGAAATCTACTGAACAAAAAGCTTAACTCTTGCCCTCATCTGATTAGTCTATTCCAGTCTTTATTCACAAGTTCCAGGGAGAAGATTTTGCTGTTAAGGCTGCCACAGGCGAGGAATTTTCTGCTAAGAAGGGGTTTTTTTCACTGAAAAATAAAAATCCAGAAATAAACCACAAAACCGATCTGAAATGACTTAGTGCAAAATCTGAGTGACCATAAATTTACTGCTGGTCCAGGATTAGTGGTTTGGGGCTCTTCTGAGTCAGAGAGGGAGACAGAGACTAGAAGGACAACAGACATGATATTGGTAATTTATGATGTTTCTGTGACAGATCAATTAATTTTGAGTTCTTGCTTTCTGTTCTTTCACAGGTCTGCCCTGACTGCAGCCCATGGCATGCTCTGATGCTGCTGGTCTTTCTTGTTCTGTCATATTCAGGGGATAGTGGAACAACCTTCCCTTTTGTATACAGAATGGACCATTGATTAGAGAAAACCCTTGAACCTGATTTACTAAGTGACACTTGGTATCTATTTCCCCAAAAATTTCAGGATATCACACTACCTAAAAAACCAAACAACCCAAAATAACAAAAAGCCACAAAAAAACAGCCAACAGGAAGAAAATAAATGAGCTTTTTGTTTTACTTGTATTTATCATCTTCTCACATTTCATGTTTCTCTTAGGCTCTCTCTTCTCTTCTTTATATTTTAGTTTAATGATTTATCTTGTGTTCATTAAACTTATTCAAATATCTTTACTGAAGTCCCAAATGATCAGAGGACTACTCGTGTTCTGACTTAAGCACATTGGAGCAGTCGTATTGACTTCACTGATAAAGGATGAAATTTCTTAAGGCTTCAGAGCATCGGAGTTACACTTTGATCCATTTTGTGTTAATAATATTTTGATTCTCCTTAGCAAATGGAAACTAACACACATAGACAGTGGTAAGATGTCATCTGAAACTGAGTTCTTATATGTAGAAAAGATGATAAACAGCATTGCATTGGTGGCATTGTAGCTATAAGACTGAAAGGATACAAAAAAGAGCAGACTATTTATACGACAGAAACACCACATGTATATTTCCACTTCATTGCATTATTTCAGTGTCTTTTCTGCTCTGTGACCAGCAGAGCCAGTAGAAACCACAGGTAGACTTAGGGGCTTCAGAGCAGTAAAAAGGCTGCAGAACTGCACAGCACTGGGGAGTATACATTTGATGGGGACGAGTGCTTGGAAAGCTTTCTACTAATAGGTACATTAGTACCCAGTGAGCTTTGGGCTGCTACTGGTGTGCCTGTGACAGATGCACAGGCACAGGCATGGCTGGTCTGACATGTGTGTTCACACTCGTTGAGAGAAGGTTCAGCTTAGAGGCGTTCAGGCCTTCCTACAGCTGCTGCTGGTTTGTCTTTTTAAAAAATAAGAACATAGTTAGTTGTATTAAATACTAAAAGCATAAATAAATAGTAAAAGCATACAGCCATGTCATATTGTGGAGTAAAGTCACTTTTCAAGAACATACTTCAGGAAAAGTCAGTGGCTGATTTACTAGATAAATAGGACAGGATGAAGCAAGGTAACTCCTGAATCCAAGAAAAACCACAACAACAAAAACTGAAGATTTCCTTCAGAAAGTAAATATTTTCAGTGTCACAACTCATCTATGTGCTGAACAATACCAATAAATCTATTTCAGACTTGTGTTTCTGACACAACAAATCACATTTGCTCCTTTTTCTCTTAGCTCTTTGTTTCTTGGACAGGAAGCACATGGCAGATAATATTAATCTGACCTTCCTCTTGTCCTGGTACATAAAGTTTTTACCCTCCTTTTATTATCACTCTTCATATGCAACCACAATAAGTGTCAGGAACTGACAAGCATCAAAACAACCTGTTCTCTTCCAGCTCTTGTGTACATTGGCCAGCAGAAAAAAAGACATCTTACAGTAAGATATTTTACAGTCAGATATTTTTATACAATGTTTTGTGAAACAATAAGTGATGCTGCTGCTCACTTCAAGAGTGAAACCAAAGACAAAGCAAGGAATGTGCTTTTGAAGTGCAGAAATGAAGCAGTGCTGTCTCAATGCCACACAGCAAGTCACGTGCATCTTCTCCATTTCGGACAGGTCTTCCAGAGCTGTCAGCCACCCACTTCTTCTCAAAAGTTTAATCTCATTAGAGCAGAATGCTCCTCACACTTCAAATACTAGTTTTAAAGTACCTTTTTTATTTAAATGCAAATGTCATGTTGTATTTCACTTCAACAAAACTGTACCTCTCTTCTCCCTCCCCTTAATATAAAACAAGCCTTATTTTTTATATATTGCTTAAATACAGTCTTTTTTAAAGTTAGTGTTGAATTTGTTCTTCTATCATAAGCTTATACTACCATACTTTTAATCTAAGAGTACATGTAACAATAAGCCATGAATAAGTCTTTCAATAGATCTTTAATCAGTTGTTAAAGACCCCAACAGGCTGTTAGGTTACATATCATTTTAGTTTCTAACCTTGAAGAGGTGGTCTTGTAGCTACCTATAGCAAGCAGTGTACATGCTCATATTTATCAGTTACACATTAACCTTTTGTTATGACTGCATAGTTGTTCAGAAGTGCTACATGATATTTTACTGTTCCACTCTCTACCTACTGAGCTCCTGGGTTGAGTGAAGCAGGTTGAGTACCAGAGGTTGCCTCCCTGCCCCAGGAAGCCCACATTCTTGGTATCACCTCTCAGCAGCCTTAAGATTTGTGCCACAGAGTTTCTCAAGTGAGAATTTTTTGTATGATGACTGGGACATAGAAGGGCTCCAAGTAGGGGCAGGGAACAAAAGTAGTTCATGGCTTATTCTAGGGTTTTGCTGACAGCCTATTGACATTTCTCAGATATTCCCCCAGTGTAACTTTGTTTCCCACTTCCCACCTCTCACTTTATTCCAGGAGACTAAAAATAAAGTAGAAAGTTACTCGGAGTCCTTCTTGTACTACATTTGTGAATGTCAGACTGTAAAACCAACTGGTTGAAGGGAATGGTAAACTCCTCAGGGCACAATGTCCTTGCAGCCACTGAAAAGGCTTCCTGGAATAAGGCCTTACACCCATACCTCCCTTCTGCTTTAGCAGATCAGTGATGTTGCATTGGATATTTTAAATAGAATGAAAAAATCTGTCAAACTTAAGAAATATCAAGATCAGAAAAAAATCCAAAAGCAAACCTCTCCAGTTTGGGCTGATAAAGTAGGTTCCCTTGTATTTTCCTCAGATAAAACTATAGATACTAAACCACTTACACAAAGCAAAACAACAGTTTCCATTGTTCTGTAATAGACAGGTTGATGTGGTGCAGAGTCTTAAGCTTAAACATAGACCTTTTTCAGAAAAATCTGACTACTGTTTCTCCCTTCTTCCCATCCAACCTTCCAAGGCCCCACTTTGCTATGTAACCTGCACCTGGGAAGTACTTTTGACCTATTAGAGTCCTTGTTATGGAATAGAGGCTCAGCTGGGTAGCAAGCTGAATGACTGAGTGAGAAGTTGGAATAGAAGAGAAGGAACAAGGCAAAGAAGATTGTGCAACTTGCCTGCAGGAATAATGGGAATAAAAGGAATAATTGGGATGAAGGGCCATTGATCCTGCTCTATCCACTATATGAAACTCATCAGGGAGGTCAAGTACTCCAGCAGGATGGAGACATCCCAAATCAAAAGCAGAGGTTTTTTTCAAAGCAAGGATCGAAGAAAAAAAAAAGAAAACAGTGGAGGAAAGACTTCATTGCTTAAAGATCCTGGGGAAAATCTGTGCACATGGAGATTTGGAAGATATGTACCTGGGTTTATTTTAAAAAGAGATTTGGGGATTGATTTTTTTTTTCCTTATTTTTTCTTGTTTCCGGCAAGACAAAGCTTTTCGTTTTGCCTTAAGGTAGCTACATTAACTTTGATGGTGTAAATTGAGAAAGGGTTCTTTCGCTGTCAAATTACCTTTCTGTAACACACCCAAGTCACATGTACTTTTTTGTCTCATAGAACAACTAGAGTGAAAACCTAGCCAGTCTTAGAAGTCTCCAAATCTAGCAGTCTGGCACCAGAAGATCTTCCAGTGCAGTAGCTCGATTACCTATGAATGTCTGTGCTCATGTCTAAAGCCAGGAGCTGAGAGCAATTCCTACTGAACCCAGGGAATTTGAAAGCACATGGGGTCCTGCAGTTGACTTCATTCACAGCCAAACAGTATTCAGCCAGGAGATGAAACATGACTGTCCTAACAGCTTATTCCATCCATGTCATGCTGATGAAACACAGACAATCTAGAGGTAAGGTAGTAAATGAAGCTTGACTCCAGGTCTTTGTTTTTAATTTCCCACTATCTTTTGTGTACATATATTTGCAACAAATGTAGATTATGAAAAACAGTACTAATAAAGTTATATTGATAAATTAATTCAGTAGTTCATGATGAAATTGCTAACCTTTTGCAATTAATTTGTTAAACATGTCATAAAACATTGTCATGTTTAAACAGTTTTAATTTGAGCACAAAATATTCAGGGATTTAGCAAGTTCCCAAATTGATATAAACTGAGAAACACATTAGTATATCAATGGAATACATGAATTCTAATGTGAGTTAAAATTAAATGTAAATGAGCTAAAAACTGTTAATAAGGCATTCTGAGACACTAGGAAGGAAAAACTATGCCAAAGAAATCTTGATCCAATAACAGTCTTTCAGATTTGTAGTCCAGCACTTTGTAACTAATTATAGAAGGCTAAAGAAAATAGAACTGCTACTTTCTGTAAATGAGAATACAGTAGATGAGACAATGTCATGTAGAAAGGTCATTATGACTCAATCATAGAATCATAGAATAGCTAGGGTTGGAAAGGACCTTAAGATCATCTAGTTCCAGCTCCCTCCCGCCATGGGCAGGTTCACCTCACACTAAACAATGCCCATATATTTTGGGGTTATGATATTTGTTCTGGAAGCATAGGCACAGACACAGCTTCATTATCCTCTGATCACATCTCACATTCACCTCTAATATCACCTAGCTGACGTCTGACACAACTTTGATTTATATTCTTTATGTCACTTCTGTCTGTAAGTCTATCAGCAATCATGCCCAAGAGACTACCAGAATGCTCAGTGACTCCTCTTCCAAAACTCTTGTTCATGATCCAATTTAATTTCAGCTTCATTGCTGTAGCTCCCAATCTACTTGTAGCTACCTAGAACACAACATGTGTTACTCCATCCCTACATAGAAATAACAGTGTTTCTCCTCCAACTTTATTAATTTCATGTATGCTTTTGGAAGTAATTTTCATGTTACATCTATTATTGCGAGATATTAAGTCTGTGAAACTCAATCTGCTTCAGCAGAACAGTCTCTTAAAACCCTCTCTAGCCAGCTCCCCCCTTATTGCTGCTCCAGGGCTGTCTGGGAGATCTGCTGCTGATGTTTTACATGACATTCATCATTCCCTGCTCATTCAGGCTTGACCATGAAGTGATTTCTCCAGGTTATTTCTTTTACCTTTACTTCCTTATCCTCCTTCCCTGACACTGGAAAAGAAAAAGTTAGTTTGGTGCCATGTTACTGTGTGCTCATGAAGGTGTGGACAGGCTTTTGCTGTGGCTGAGAAGGGTGTTATTCAAAACAGATATGGCTGATGGAAGAAATGGGTTCAAGGGCAAGAGAGAAACGGACAAGGCCCAGTTTTTAAATACACAGAAAATAACTGCAATATTTTTTCTCCACCTTTAAAACAAAAAAATTCTGGCTTCAGAACTTTGGATGTCAGGATAAAGCAGCATCTGTGTATGTTGCTACCCGCCATCTCTCTATAGCACAGTATTTTTGCACAGTTCAAATGATGACTCAGATGACTGAGCATGCATCTCATTTAAGGATCATACATGTAGGGATATTTTATAGTCACTTGGAGACTACTCATTAACTGATAGCAGCAATGTCTGGAATCTACTTCTTAAAAAATCTAGGTGCAAGGTACCCGGAAGAGGATTCTGTCCGCTGCCTAGTCTCCACTTACACCTGTCATGGACAAAATAAGGAACTTACTTGCACATTCTGTACAAAGTCTCACACCTTAGATCTTCTTCTCCTTTACACTTGGAAGAGTCATAGGCTTTTTTCCATCTCTTTTCTGCATTTCAGAATCTTTCTTCTCACCTCGTTAATTATTTAGATTCTCCATAGTATTTTTTCTCAGTTTCTTGTTGTGTTGTAATGTTTCAATTTGGCACATTATGGCTAAATGTTTGCTAATTTGGGTTTATTTTGTTCATTTTGCAGAAGAATTTTAAGTCTTTTCTGTCTCTGATTGTTGTGCTTTAACTCTGGTAGGCAGATCAGCCCCACACAACCTACTGCTTGCTCTTCTCCAGTAGGATGGAGAGGAGAAACAAAAGATTAAAAGTGAGCAAACTTGTGGGTTGAGAATAATACAGTTTAATAGGTAAAGCAAAAACTGTGCATGCAAACAAAGCAAAGCAAGCAATTAATTTATTACTTCTCATCAACAGGCAGGTGTTCAGTTATCTCCAGGACATCAGGACTCCATCACACCTAACAGTTGCTTAAGACAAGCACCATAACTCCAAATGTCCCACTTCCTCCTTCTTTCCCCCATATTTTATTGCTGAGCATGACATCATATGCTGTGGGATATCCTTCTAGTCAGCTGGGATCAGCTGTCCTAGCTGTGTCCCCTCCCAGGTTCTTGCGCACCTCCAACCTGCTCTGCTGGGGTAGTCTGGGAAACGGAAAAGGCTTTGACCCTGTGTTAGCACTATTCAACAAAGGCTAAAACAGCCCTGTGTTAATCAACACTGGTTAATCAACATTTGGTCACAAATCCACAAAATAGGACCGAACATACAAATCACCAGCAAGATAATTAAACCAGCCAAAACCAGTCCACTGTTGCAACCTGCTTTGAAGTCTTACAGGTACTAACAAAAAAGCCATTTGGTTACTGCTGAGAAGGCATGTCTCATCTATGAACATCCCAGGAGACGATGGACAGAGAAACACAGCTCCTCTCTTCTCTGGGCAGTTACTGATCCATCAACCCTGGAAGGACCTCTCTGCACCCTGTTCTGATTTCAACGCATAAGTTTTGAGGAATGTAGAACGTGGTGATGGAGTTTGCTATGGTAAAAAAAGAGACTAAAAGCCAAGGTTCCTGCTTACTTGATTGGGACTTGACTTAAAAATTTTACATTACGCCTGGTATGAATGAATGAATGCAGTAAGGAGTAGTTTCTGGGTAGAGAAGTGCTTCAGAACTCAGCCTCCTCTGGGAAGGGTGGTTCTCAGATTCAATTTGATCTGGTTTGATTTGATCTGACTTGTTTTCATTCCATTATGTAAAATATCTGAGCATCTGGAAACATACACTTCATTTGTCAAATAAAACTGGGCTCGCTCAGTGTGACAGGATTACATTGAGCAATGCAGTTTATATGACCACAGTAGAAATATTGGTTTCAGATTGCAGAAGCTAAGGCAAAACTAGAAGCAGGGAAAAGTATTACTTGAAAAACAATGAACTGGTTGTAAATTCTTAGAACAATAGCGTTGGACAACTGACTTCACAACCTGGAAAATAGGTTCAAATTAAGGAACATTAGGCTATAAGAATATTGGAGGCACAGCAACAAAAGAAAAAACATTTTATGTTGCATCATAAAAAATAAGGAGACTGGTTCATTTTGAACTCTCTAGATAGTGCAACAGTATGCTGTAATTGTGAGAAACCTAATTATGTAATGGCTTGCCAATGCTTCCTAAATGTGTGTCTGTTGGAACAAGGCATCATGTTTCTAAACTGCCACATAAATTTGAGTCTAATTTTTAGGGTTCAATAATTTTATTGAGATTGCAGTTTTTCTCTGTCAATGTCAGAAATGTATGAAAGCATTTATGATAATTGAAAGAGGAATGAAAATATATGACCCTAGAAGGGGCATTGCTGTATCCTGCCAACCTGGGAGTCTATGATGGCAGAGTATTGGATGCTGAATTCTTCTGTGTCACATACAAATGTCATTGCATTTCTGGGAAAGGTACAGTGTAGGAAACCAAATGGAAGAGCCCTGCTATATACTACATACTAAAGTACCCCAAAATTGTCTCACCTTTGTTATGTTGACATTGCTCCAATTTTACCATAATCCCAGTAAAGTACATCTTGTTCTGGCCCACTGGGGTATTGCCCAATCCAACAGTTGTGTACACCTTGCTAGTGCTCTCATACTTTGATGACTTACTGTGCATTATTCTACACAATACTTTGAGCTTTCTCCTGGTGTTGGTTTGTTCTGCATTTTTTTCTTAAGTATTACCTTTGTCATCTTTCATTATCATGTGAGATGGTAATGGCTGGCAGCTCTGGAGCATAATAACTGTTGTTCCAACTGTTCCATAGAAAATAACAGCTGGACTTTTCTAAGGGTGTAATGCTGGGTGCTTTGATTTAAAGATTTACATTTGTTAATATTGGAAGCTTCCTTGCTTTTCTCTCTGGATAAATTCATAGCAACAAAATGTTTTGGAAGTTGAAAACAGAATAATTGCTAATATATGAAATACTGTCCCATGGACAAATAATCTATATTTCTCTGTATTTGATGTGATTCAAGGTTTAGACAGAGGAATTTTTGGTAGAGTTGCTGTGATGTTCTGGACCATTAAAATAAGTTTTACAAAATATTAGCAGAGCTAGTTATGGTCTGTGACTGTTTTCTTACATTCTAAAAGTGAAAGTTGACATCAGAGAATAAATTGATGCCTTGTGGTTTAATGAAGTTAAATAGGCTATGTGGAAAAACATGGAAAACCTAGTAGTGTTTTCTATATTTTTCTGATATATGCCATTCATTAGAAGAATAGGATACTGTACTCCTTAGAAAAATAACGAAATAATGTCATTTGTGCAAAAAGAGTTGTTGATGGTGAAATAGTATACAGCTGCAGTAATTGTAGCAGAGTCAGTGATGCAAGTGTGCAATAAAACCCAACCACTGATATGACAAAGCTTGCTTTTCATATCCAGGCTTATATCATATGAAAGATGCAGGGGAAAAAATGGAAGCCAAACTGAGGCAGAGTACTGATATAAAAACAAAGCTCCCTGTATTAAACTTGTTACTGGATACAGTATTCTGCACAAATCAGGCCCATTTGATAGGCTCCCAGTGCTTATCCTGATAGACAGTTTCACTCTGAAACTCCTGCAATGAGGATTAGTGATTTTCTTCACAGAGACAATTAACAAACACCAGACTATATACCCTGCTGCTGATACTGCAGTTTGGGGACATGTTGCTGAAGCAGCCCTCAGAAAGGCTGAGCAGCTGGAGTTTGACTCTAACTGTTCTTTAGAAGGATGTTTCTTTCCCAATTCTAAGCAATACTGGTGTCAGCCTGAGCACAAGCAGAATAAAATCAGTGTTTCAGTACAAATTAAATATGGGAAATAATTATATGAATGAATGATGTGAAAAAGAAAGAAAACTAAGAAAAGTGCTGGTTTTAAACTTGACTTAGTCAAGAAAAAAAAGGCCCTTTTAATTTATTTATTTATTTATTTTTTTATTATTTTTTTTTTTTTTTTTTTTTTAAGACCAAAAGGGGAATGTGATTTTCCTGCAGGGATGCAGAGATGTAATACAGCCTGGCAACACCTGACAACAGATTTATCCTGGTGGCCTATTTACAGGGAATGCATATTCAACCTTTCTGCTAAAAAGTGATCTGTTCCATGAAAAAACAGTTCAAAGAGGCTTGGGAGAGGAGAATGTCATAGAAGGATGAAGTCTGGCATTATCAAAGTGGTAGAAAAGGAAAGAAATAAATCTGAAAGATTACTCATCTTTTCTATGTTGAACCTCAAAGAAATCTGCAACCTGAACACAGCACCAGGATGATGCTGATGAGAAAGTGCAGGGATCACAAAAAAACATTAGAAGTCCAATGGGTCTTATGTAAAGCTCAGAGAAGAGTGTTCTGCTGTTCTGATATTAAAAATCTCATTTAGGAGGTGGACTCCCTCATGGGCTGAGCTGTGGCTGACTAAGGTTCTCAAATAATAGAGAAATTCTCCAGTAATCCCAACTACCTTCTGACACAAAGAAAAGAGCAGTCTTGCTCTCCTTAAATGGGGCTCTGAAAACCTCCAAAGGATCTCCCATCTACAGAAGCATCAGGCTGCCTACAGGGGCTCTGCTTATAATGTGAAATCCTCCCTCCTTCCTTGGCTTGTTGTCTTTGAAGCTTTTCTCCTCTCCTTGGCTTGTTGTCTTTGAAGCTTTCCTCCTCTCTGACTCTCTTCTCCAATATTTAATACACCTTAAACCACTCTGTAAGCATAATGTAAAAGATATGAATCTTTTTTGCCTTCCTGCCTCTTTCATGCTCATTGCTAGAGTTGTTCCCATGGTCAAGGTGTCCTCTTTCGTCAGTAATTCCTCTTCTTCTGTTACAGATCTGAGCAGAAGAGCAGTAATCCCCGCTGCTGAACAGCCCCACAGCCACAGCCTGGAATTCATGGTCACTAGCAAGCTTTCACCCCATCACTAACAGGCACTAATGTGCTGTTGGGATGGTGCTGGGAAGGCAGGGTAAGATTGGAGGTGTTACAAAGCTAGAGAAAGACCTAGCAACATTCAGACCACTGTTCACTTGCTTCTAATCCAGTCCAGGATGAAGCTCAGCCTTCCAAATAAACAACATGGGGAAAATGTTCAGGCACTAGTCACAGGTACTGATGTAAAAAAACTGCTGACAAAAGCAAGCAAAAATAACATGAGAGAAAAGAGAGAAAGAATCTAACTGGTCACAGACTGAATATATTACCAAAGCTAGCCTTGCCCTCCCTCGCTCAGATATGGACAGTGACCACATGGTGCACAAACTAGATGCCACAACCTGGCTAAGAAGGGAGGCCAATGGGTCCTATAATTTAAAGCTATTTTTAGTATATCCCTGCTACCGTGTTTGTTATATGGGTCTCGCTGTTAAATTAAAGTCTTTTGGCATGAAGCTAGTCGAATGCACTCACTGAATGCAGGAGATCTTGTGGATGCAACTAAACGATGTTGAAGTTTATTTCTAGTGTGGTATGCACGCTAAAAAAATAATTTTTCATCAGAGTGTAAAGGATCTATTTTTCTTACACTTGCAGAGGGTTCCCCAAGTAATGGAGAATGATCAGTAGTTAACAGCAATGTTTAATCTCTACCTAAATTTGAACTCTATATACACTGAGCTTAGTAAGTTTTGGCACACTGCTTTGAAAACTAAAGGCAAACAATAATGTATGATTCAGATACCTTCATGGCTGAAAAATGTTCATATTTAAAAAAATATTTTGTGGTTTACTTCTATAACTTTGCATGAAGAAAAGCCTTAAGGAAATAAATTTCAGAAATATTTAATAAAATTACTTTGAAAAGGAACCTTATTAGGCAGGCTGAGGCTTGGTATCTGTGTCTACCTATGTTGCTATTCAGCAGCAAATAATTAAATTATTAATTTCTTGTTCATGGTTAATAACATTGATATATTTTCATCTTCATCTTTGCAGACATATTAAGGCTGACAGAAATGTGCAGTTCCAGCAAATTTAACTGTGAGATGTCAGCAGACTCACAAATTTTGGATTTAGACTATTAAAGATAGGCGTTCTTAAAAAAAAAAAAAAAAAAAAAAATAGACCTTTCTGTAAAATCAAATAGTTTTCATTACTACTGTAGCAATTTAGCTGAAGAAAGAGGTAAGCATCTGCTGTTATTCAAAACCCCTGTTCTCTAGAGCTCCTAAGCCCTATATTTTCAGTGGGGAAACAATTGCAGTGTCTCATCCTAGAAATAAGGTTTTTTATTTCTTCTATGGGATAGAAAGAAGTATTTTGCAGCTGCCAGATACATATATATATATAATATGTTATGCAGCTGAGCTTTGACACAATGTCAAGTTGAAATGCAGCATGTACCATCCCTTCCTGTGCTTTTCTTTGGAAAGCATTTCTGGTGCATGGGCTGAAACATGACCACTGCCCCTTAGTATGTCCCCTGGTTGTCCACATCTGGAGCTTCTGAAGGAAACTACCCTGGCAGGAATCTGAGTGCTGTAAGCAGTCTGACCGGTTGTGATATGTGAGTGTAAGGAGAACAAGGGCAGGATATCGATCTGAGCATATCAAGCCCCATTTACTCTTAATCTGCCCTGGTTACTTGTTCTTGCTAGAATTTATAGCATATATTCCTATCATGCACTGATCTTAGACCTGTGCTTTGTTTTGACAAATCACAAACACAAGACTCAAAATGCTGTCACTAATGCTTAGTGGATTTTCATAGAATCATAGAATAGTTAGGGTTGGAAAGGACCTCAAGATCATCGAGTTCCAACCCCCCTGCCATAGGCAGGGACACCTCCCACTAAACCATGCCATCCAAGGCTATGTCCATTGTATTTTACCCAGATTTCCCACAGCAAACAGAATCCCATTACACTTTCTTCAGTGAACATCGTTTTTTAGATTCTTGAACAGGCAGGTCCTTTATTTCGAATTTTCTCCCTGTAAACAATGTGTTACAACTCATCTGTGTTAAGGCTAAGCCTTTGTGTTTATTATCTAGTCCTTTCACCACCTATCTCTCTCTCTGCAGTTAAATCTGTGTCTCTTTATAAATGATTCCTTAACAAAAACAAGTTTAAGCCTATTTCTGCAGCGTGTTTATCTGCAGTGACCAATGACCTGATGACTTACTGTATCTAATACCAATATTAGGCATTATTCTGAAACTGAAATTCTAAAAACTGGAAGGCCTCACTGTGGAAACAACACAGTTACATTTTTTCTTGCAAATTCTGCCAGTGGAGGCCTTTGTTATTCTTCATCCCCGTGTTTTCCTTCTCTGCCATCTCTTTCTAGCTGAAACTTGCATCAAGCTGAAAGGTGCTATGCTTGAAAGGATTTGTGGGGACGCCTTAAACTACGGAAATAGACTAGAAATATGTGTGAGACCCGCCCATTCCTGCAGATGCAGAAAGCATCCTGCTTCTCCGCTTCTCTGCTTCTCCGCTATAGCAAGGGATAAGATGTATCCACCTCTTATCAGAAGGTGTCACTGTTGCCTGTGGCCTTCCCTGAACAGCAGGGCTGAACAAACGAAAGCCCATGGGTCACTCATGAAGTTTACTTTTGCCCTACTAAAACGCCTTTCAACGCCTGCACATATGGCTGCAGTATTTAGTAAAATATTTCTGGATACCAGCTGGTCTCCAGGAGATGTATAACATCACTGTTTCTGAATAGCAGAACAAGGTGGGGGCGTTGGTGGTGGGGGTGAGAAGGCTGGATTTAACAGCGCTGAATATAATTTTTATACCCCTGACTTTTAAGAATGCCAGGGCATAAAAACTATTTCAAGTCTAGTTCAGCTATCTTTTATCTGTCAAATACTAACCATGCATACATGCAATCAGTTAAGACTGCACCAAAAAAATTGTGAAGATGCCAAAATACATTTGAACCCAAAATCTCTGCTCCTTATGTTCTCATTAAATCCTTCTGACATTGTTACCTGCAGTGCAGGGAAAGGGAAGGAAAGAGGTAAAAGAAGACTGCTCCAAAACCTACAATGTATACAAAATACAGTGTAACCAAATACAGCCACCTTCTCAGATGACTGGTGCAAAGGAACCTCTGAGGAGGTGAAGCACTGTACCTCTGCCAGGTGAAATGGAAAGGTCTGGGAACACTTCACTCTAGGAAAACTTCACTGAAGCCTCCCAGCAATGAAGCAGTTCTGCTATCAGCTGTTTTCATACCCTTCTCCTTGTTGGAAACATTACATCTATGTCTACTATACTTTCTCAAGCCCACTCTGTCCACACACCATTTAAATAATTTTCTAAAAATTACATATTAACAAGGCTAAAGGCATAAAGATTTTGGATGAACTTCATGTTTACATCAACCTCGGAGTAGCAAAATTTGCTATGTTTGACTGGGATTTTTAATGATTATATAAGATATTAAAAAAATTCCTTGCATTCACTTCTGCTCAATAATACTTCTGCACTGAATTAATTGTTTAAGGAAACAAATGGAGCAGAAGGAGCTTGTTATATAGACATTTTGACTTTGCATAGCTTCTTTCCCAAATCTTCGTCAGACTGTTTCTAAAACCTAAGAGAATTTTCAGTGAATTGCATGTTAAACATTGGTATTTTCTTGTCATGGTTTGCATGTTTTCAATTAAAAGCCTTATTCTATTGCCACTGGAGTAATTGGCAAAATTCCCATCAGCTTCAGCATTTCTAAAGTGAAACCCAAATGCTTCTACTTACGCCAGATTTAGAAAGGTATTTTGACATTTCTGACCTCCTCAGTTAAAAAACCACCAAAGAGAAGTGTCCTGAACCTGACAAGTATGAAAACAAATACAGCATAATTTTAGGCAAATGACAGTAAATTTTTGTTTTATGCTCTGTTTCTTGAAGCAACTAGCATCTGGTGCTCCAAAGACTTCATTAATTATATTTAGCCAACAGCATTATGCAACTCATATACTGAGGCACAGAAACTTTTCTTTCATTCTTTCAATAAACACTTTACGCCTTCGAGCAAAATATATTCATAGAATCATAGAATAGTAAGGGTTGGAAAGGACCTCAAGATCATCGAGTTCCAACCCCCCTGCCATGGGCAGGGACACCTCCCACTAAACCATGCCATCCAAGGCTATGTCCAACCCCACCTTGAACGCCGCCAGGGATGAAGCATCCACAACCTCCCTGGGCAACCCATTCCAGGGCCCCACCACCCTCACAGTAAAGAATTTCTTCCTCAGATCCAATCTAAACCTCCCCTGTTTAAGTTTAAACCCATTACCCCTTGTCCTCTCACCACAGTCCCTAATGAAGAGTCCCTCCCCAGCATCCCTATAGGCCCCCTTCAGGTATTGGAAGGCTGCTATGAGGTCTCCACGCAGCCTTCTCTTCTCCAGCCTGAACAGCCCCAATTTTCTCAGCCTATCTTCATACGAGATGTGCTCCAGTCCCCTGATCATCCTCGTGGCCCTCCTCTGCACTTGTTCTAACACTTCCATGTCCTTTTTATGTTGAGGACACCAGAACTGCACACAATACTCCAAGTGAGGTCTCACGAGAGCAGAGTAAAGGTGCAGGAGCACCTCCCTTGACCTGCTGGTCACACTCCTTTTGATGCAGCCCAGGATACGGTTGGCCTTCTGGGCTGCAAGCGCACACTGCCGGCTCATGTTCATTTTTTCATCAACCCACACTCCCAAGTCCTTCTCCACAGGGCTGCTCTGAATCTCCTCCCCACCCAATCTGTAGCTGTGCCTGGCATTGCTCCGACCCAGGTATAGGACCTTGCACTTGGCATGGTTAAACTTCATCAGGTTGGCATCAGCCCACCTCACAAGCATGTCAAGGTCCCTCTGGATGGCATTCCTTCCCTCCAACTTATCAACCGAACCACACAGCTTGGTGTCATCGGCAAACTTGTTGAGGGCGCACTCAATCCCACTGTCCATGTCACTCACAAAGATGTTGAACAAGACCGGTCCCAACACGGATCCCTGGGGGACACCACTCGTTACTGGTCTCCAGCTGGACACTGAGCCACTGAGCACTACTCTTTGCGTGCGACCATCCAGCCAGTTCTTTATCCACCGAGTGGTCCACCTATCAAATTGATGTCTCTCCAACTTAGGGAGAAGGATGTCATGTGAGACAGTGTCAAAGGCTTTACACAAGTCCAGGGAGATGACATCAACTGCTCTGCCCCAGTCCATCAGTTCTGTAGCCCCTTCATAGAAGGTCACCAGATTGGTCAGGCAGGATTTCCCCTTAGTGAAGCCATGCTGGCTGTCACCAAGCACCTTGTTGCTTTTCATGTGCCTTAGCATGCCTTCCAGGAGAATCCGCTCCAAGATTTTGCCAGGCACAGAGGTGAGGCTGACTGGTCTGTAATTCCTCAGCTCATCCACTTTCCCCTTCTTAAAAATGGGGGTTATATTTCCCTTTTTCCAGTCATCGGGAACTTCACCTGACTGCCATGATTTTTCAAACATGATGGACAGTGTCTTAGCAACTTCATTTGCCAGCTCCTTCAGGACCCGCGGATGGATTTCATCCGGTCCCATGGACTTGTATGCATTCAGGTTCCCATGGTGGTCCCGAACAAGATCCTCCCCCACAGTGGGCCCAGGGTCCCCATCCTCACCGTCCCCGCGTCTGCCTTCCAAGACTTGGGTGGTGTGGTCAGAGCATTTGCCGGTAAAGACCGAGGCAAAGAAGTCATTAAGAACCTCGGCCTTCTCCAAATCCAGGGTAGCCAGTTCTCCCGATAGCTTCTGGAGAGGGCCCACGGTGTCCCTAACCTGTCTTTTATTGGCAATGTACCTATAAAATCCCTTCCTGTTATCCTTAACATCCCTAGCCAAGTTTAATTCTAAGTGGGCCTTAGCTTTCCTAACCTGGTCCCTAGCTTCCCGGACAACATCCCTGTATTCTTCCCAGGCCGCCTGAACTTGCTTCCACCTTTATAAGCCTCTTTTTTCCTTCGAAGTTTGCTCAGCAGCTCCTTATCCATCCAAGGAGGTCTCCTGGCCCTCCTGCTGAACTTCCTTCTAGTTGGGATGCATCGCTCCTGAGCTTGCAGCAGGTGATCCTTGAATATCAACCAACAGCCTTGGGCCCCCTGCCCTCTAGGGCTGTATCCCATGGAACCTTACTGAGCAGGTCCCTGAAGAGGCCAAAGTCTGCTCTCTTGAAGTCCAGGGCAGTGAGCTTGCTGCACGCTCTTCTCACTGTCCTGAGGATCTCAAACTCGACCATCTCATGATCGCTGCAATCAAGGCTGCCCTGGAGCGTCACATTCCCAACCAGCCCTTCCCTGTTGGTGAGGACGAGGTCAAGCATGGCACCTCTCCTTGTCAGCTCCTCTATTACTTGCAGAAGGAAGTTGTCTTCCACACAATCGAGGAACCTTCTGGATTGCTTGTGCCGGGCCGTACCATCCCTCCAACAGATATCAGGGTGGTTGAAGTCTCCCATGAGAACAAGGGCCTGCGAGCGTGAGGCTGCTCCTATCTGCCTATGGAGCGCTTCGTCCAGCAAGTCCCCTTGGTCAGGCGATCTGTAACAGATCCCCACAATAATGTCTCCCATCGCTGTTCTCCCTTTAACCCTGACCCACAAACTCTCTGTCGACTGCTCACCTGTCCCCAGACAGAGTTCCATACTCTCTAGCCTATCCCTAACATAAATAGCTACTCCCCCTCCCCGTCTGCCGGGCCTGTCTTTCCTAAAGAGCCGGTAACCTTCCATTCCAACACACCAGTCATAGGAGCCATCCCACCATGTTTCTGTGATGCCTATGATGTCATACCCCCGTAGATGTGCACACATCTCTAATTCCTCTTGTTTGTTCCCCATACTACGGGCATTTGTGTAGAGGCATTTGAGCCGAGATCCAATTGAAGCCGGCTCATTGGCTGGAGCAGCTGGAATATCTCTACATTGCTCTGAACGTTTACTGTAGGTGCTGGCAACCGACTGGGTGTGTTGGGATGGAATGATGCTCCCCTCCCCCAACACATATTATTACATTTAAGTTTACTTTGTATAAAAAATTTAATGTATATGCATAAAATCATTTAGCACATCTAAAACTAGAGATCAGAAAACTGGACTGCCTTCCTGCAAGACTGGATCTGAAAAGATGACTCTGGACAAAGATCCAGGTTTTTCCTTGGTTTTTTTCCAGTACTGAGAGGGGAAATCTGCTCTCTCTGTTCAGTGATAAGAAGTGATACCTAAGTAACCTGGATGTTTGTAGAGATGATCCTCCCCAGCTACCTGACAGGCAGTTCTCTAAGAAAAGGAAACAGCATTTGAATTCTGTTGGCTTTTTTTTTTTTTTTTTTGCATCCTATTGAGCTAAACAGGAAGAACTTTAATGAAAGGGGCTCTTTGCAGGAGGTAGATTTCAGAGATACCAGGAGAACAAGAGGAGACATTATTTTCATATCATATCTACATAACCTTGGATCTCAAATATGAAGTCATCCCTAACCTTCCTGTGTGTTGTCATAGGGCACGTTGTCCATACTGCCCTGCTAATGACTGAAGCTCTCATTACCACAATAAGCTCCAAGCAAAGCAGCTAATGATTTTTTAGCAACAGTGACAAAAATGGATTTTGCTGTTTCATGGGACCAGCTTGCCACTAATGTCATTAGGGGGCCTTGAAGGGAAGTTGCTGGTGGGGGAGAGAGAAAGCAGTAATGTTTTTTGTTTCAGGGAAAAGGTAAAAGGTTCACTGTCTCGGGTCCAAGGTGTACTTTTGGTACAGTACAGCGAGGGTAACTTGTTCTGTGACGTCCTCTGTAACATCCCTTCCCTTGCCATGGTTCAGCTCATGTCTAGTATGTCCCAGATGCATACCGTTGGCTGAGGCTGCTGAAGAAATTGTGCAGTTGTGCCAAAGACCTGTGAAATGGTCTGTAGAGCCAAGCTACATGGGATAAAAAGGGAAAATTGAAGAGGAAGGACTGTTGAGACAGGGGTAGGTTGCAGCTCAAGGATTCAAGACTCAAATCAGGAACATGAAAAGCAGAAATTATTACAAACTGCTGGAATATGGCAAGTCAGCCACACTGAAGATCAACATCAGAAAACAGCAAGGACCAAGCCTTCCCCTCCTGAAAGAGCCCTGGCCGTCCTCCAGAGATGTCATGATGAGCATACCAATGCTTCATACAAGTAGTAGCTCCTCCTATTTGGTATAGAGTTCATAAATAGTAAGCCCATAAATAATTGCTTGATACCTTCAAGTAGTATATACCCCACTTACAAAGTCTGCGCATTGCTCAAGGTGCCCAAAAGGCTCCAAGGAGTGAGGGTTATGAGAGAAGCCTTTAGTTGCAGCTGCCTGCATGCCACATACCCCATTATTCCTCCTGGCATCATCAGCAGTCAGGTTAGCTTTCCAGGGGGCAGCTGTGGGCAAAACAGATCACAGGACAGAGTGTTGCTATCATCAGCTGCCTGCTGCATTTGACAGCATCTGGCTCTGACTGTGCCTTGCATGACCCTTGCTTTCAAGCTAACTAGTCTGAATGCTGCTGATAACCAGGAGGCTGGCTATCAGGCTATCAGGGTTCCTTTACATCTGCCACAAGAGCTGCCCACTAGGCAATACTAGCATCATTACATTACAGCATATGTTGCTTAAGAGAAAATTAATACATACCCCCTGCTCCATGCCCAGGACTCTTTTTTGATTGATTGGATTAGATTAAATTGATAAAACTTGGTGCTGAAAAACTGCAAGGATCCCTGAGCAAGCAAACAGGAGTAATAAAGGTTATGTACTGCTCGAGTAACTTGCTGAGGTACAGCTGACCTAAGGACAGATGAACTGCAGGTTAAAAGAACCAACAACTCCTCTACTCAATACCTAGGTACTAAACCTGCTGTCCTATTCTTGTTACGTTACGTTGCCTTCCTGTCTCAAATATCTCAGGTACATGTTTAGCTTAACTATTCTTGGTCAATATCCTTAAAAGACTTGTGTTATTTATATGAATAAGGTTGTCATTTTGTTGTGATCCTAATCATCACATATAACTCTAAACAGCCTATTTTTTACTTAACATCTGTGCGAAGAGATGCTTCCCACACTACCTGCATGTTAATTGGCTAGAGTCCTACCTTACCAGGGCTATTCTTACATAATTACCAACCTCAGCAGTTGGTAGTTCAAGGGAAAATGTTGGTTCATTAGTTATGAATTACAATAGATATTCACAAAACTTTGAAAATCAAGGTACGATTCTTCTATGCTAAATGACTAGTAACTTGCATGTCCATTTTGGTGGTGTCTGCTATTTTCCTGTCAAAATGCAGAAATAGATCTATATAAAAGGAAGAATTGCTTACTACTGCTTAAGGAGCACATATATGGACTGATAGCAGAATAATTTTCACACATTCTTTTTATTTTAACTCTACTGGACTACAACAGCAGAGGACAAGTAGGAAAATACCCTTGTCTAAAAATTCAGGTGCCTGCTGTGTTTGGAATCGACTATGTCTCTGCAAATTTAATAAATTTAACTCAGAATAGGTATCACTAGAAAAGATGAATACAGCAACACATTTGTGCAAGAAAACATTTCGTCTCCACTCACAGCCTTGAGCTTTATGTCGGAAAATACCCCACAGAAATATTCTAAGTGCAAAACCAAAACACCGCAATCAAATTGCAAACTAGGGAACGCAGTGAAAAGTAAATATTTGAAGAAAGCTAGAATGCTGTTGTGGTTTTTGTTTTATTGGTGTTTTGTTTTGTTTTGTTTTGTTTTCTTCCTAGAATAATCTGAATACTGTTGATTACTGCAATGGAAAAATACTTCAGAGAAAAACATCAAGTCATGACTTCCTCCCCTGAGTTCCCATACTCTCACTGCTGAGCAGATCTATAATTGCACTTTATTGAACATGTGGTCAGGCTAATCAGGAGCAAAAGAGTCCTGAGTGAGACTTTGCCCTTTGCAAACTAGTCTACAAATTATTTTAGTGCAGCTTTCTAATATATTGGGGAAGGGGAAAGGCAAAGATAATTTTGTTTTAATATGCATTAACTACCGGCACAAATACTTAAGGGAGGAAATGTGCTCTTTTCTGAAAAGGCATTTCTACTTAATCAGCAATTAGAAGCCAAAAGAAAAGACAAGAGAAAAGACAGGGAAGAAAGGAAGATGGAAAAGAAAGAGAACTTCTGCTCTGATATTGTCCCTGATATTCTGAGTTTCCCAGTGTTCCAAGGTGGCTGACTAATGCTGTCAGTCATGGAGATACTGAGGAATTCAGGAGGCCCATTGCAGTCAAATGTTCTGGGTGTCACACAAAACAGAGATAATATCAGAATTTGACAGGGTATATAGCAAAGAGGAGTGTAGTTATACAAAAGAAGAACTACCAAAACCAACACAAAATGGAGCGCAAGTGGAAAGAGGATGCTGAGAAAGAAGCAAAACCCAGACATTCTACAGGAAAAATTTTCACAACCCCTGTCACTCAAATCCTTCCCTCAGTAACTTCAGAAGCTGAAATTTTAAGCTGTAAAAGATGAAACATTTTAGCCATCTATAATTAATTAAAAAAATTATTGTTCAAATGGAATGGAAAGATTTGCTAATCTTTTAATGACTGACCTTCTGTGTTCTCTACAAGGAAAGGTATGGCACCCTATCCATGTTACCTGGTTGTAAATGTAGGAGATTGGCAGCTGTGAAGCTTAAACGTAATTTTTCAGTTCACTAATTTTGTCAAATACAGTGCTGTGGAAACCCAGGATGTTGCTATAAATGGAGACACAGACACAGAGGAACATTTCTGAATGTACGATCTGTAGAGAGGCTATCTCCTCCACAGTGATTGTAGTCACAGTCCCAGACCTCTGGTTTTGGAAAAGAATTCTTACTGCTTGATAGAATGAAGATTAAGGAATTTCAGTAAGTTGTTTAGAAAACTGTTGTCTCAGACTTTAAGATTTGTGGGTATGTTCCATCCAGCAGTTGTATAACCTATGTCATTGCATTTATTGCGCATTGATATATAATCTGTTTAATTTTCTTTGTAGCCACATGGCAAAGCTTTTTTTATACTTCATTATCTTTCCAAAGAACATCCCCTCTTTCTGTAAGTTCATGGGCAAACATCCTTGTCAGTGATTGGTTTATTAGAATTTTAATTATTTCCTAATTATATGATATTTCCTCTAATTTTTTTCCCCTAACTGATGAGTTTCACATTTCCTTTTGACCTCACCTTAAATCCACTATAATTATTTATATAACGGTACATTGCCTTAAAGTATTTACCAAGTTACATTACAAGAGAATATGCGTGTGTGACATACTCAAAGGGCTAATCTTAGTTGTAAGAGTGCATTACAGATAACTATTTCAAGTACTATTGAAGAAGTGTGGTTTTGCTCTGGGCAACATCTTACAGTTGTAAATAGGCTGCATGTCTTCAGAGGTACACTCACACTTAGCATGTTTGCAGGGGAGGATAATCTCTTTGCATACACAATCACAACAGTTCCATCTGCCAGGGAGCGTGTGCACGCACACGTTTGAACAATGAACTTTAAACTTCAAAGGTAGTAAGATACACCATATAAATTCAAGCTTATAATGCAGTCAGATACAGTGCCTTTCAAAAATAAGGCCTGTCATTTCAACATGTTCTTTTTCATTTACCATGTCACTGGAGGGTTTTCGTACCTGTGGAACTGTGCACATTTCAAGTACATCTTATTTAAACCTGCAAATAAACATTGTTATACCTTCCTTGTTGCTTCTTATGTTTTCTATTGGTTTGTTCCCATGAATGTAAAAATATACGCTTCTTTTCCATGAATCCTGCTTAGAGTCTGTGGCCTGAGTCATTTTAAACTGAAATTACACAACCTGATGCTTGTTATGTGAGCAGGTCCCCAATTCCTGCTGCTGTTTGTGAAATATTTTTCTATTGGAATTGAGTAATTTGCCTGAGACCAGAATTTCTGTCAGATGAACACTTTTTTGCTGGGATAAAACTTGAAATGTAGCCTGATTTTGCTCTGATTTAAATTCTGATTTGAATTAATCATTTTGAAACTCAGCATTGTGTTAATCCCAGATGAATATTGTTCCTGCAGAAAGAAAAAAAAAAATCACCATGAATTGTGTGCTACTCTGGAAGGCTGTCAACTCACATTCAATGTCAACCATGACTTGGGTGACCTTAGATTAGCCTGGTGTTACCCTGCAGCTAAATGAGTTAGTAGCTATTAAAGCTGAAACATCCTATCTTGCATTATAAAAGAATATTTAGTAGTTATTCAGCTATGGGCAGCTTCTAAAGTTAGTGTACAAAAGCATTAAACCTGTAATGATCTTCCAGCTTCTGACAAGATCCCTCTTTTGTCTGATTACTTCTGCCAGTGGTAAAAACAAAGCATTTATTTAATTATAACATTTAAATAAAAGATTTCAATGACTCTACTGTGTCTTTCAAATTGACTTTCATTCAGCAATTCAGCCAATGCTTAAAACATCATTAATACAAGTTTACAAGTGTAAAGGTGCATGCACTGAGGGTAGAAATTTTGGTTTGAGTGTATACTGTTTTCTCAGTTTTCAGTATGCTTTCCTGCCTTATGTCTTCCATAACTACTTCTTCCTTTCAACCTGCAAAGGCCCTGCAGTAAGAAGCAATGTGCAAAGCACTAAATGGAGGATATGGAAGAAATGCATAGACCAAGTAATGAAGGAAGGTTAATGTTCTGGTATTCCCCTCTTAGGATCAATCACTGAAACTGTCTTCTTCTTGGAATGAATAATGGGTAGCAACAAACGTATGTTAAACAGAGGTAGTGCTGGAGTTAAACTATTGGAATTTGAGCATCTGTCCAAGGTCACACGAAGGGTTAGTGTCTTTTGCACCTTGTCTCTGATGGTGGCAAACAACAGGTACCTGGGAGCAGTATGAAGCAGCACAAGCATATAGGGAGGGATATTCTTCTTGAACAGTGGAAACAGTCTAGTTTTCAGCAACCTTTGTCTGTGGGATATCCTCACAGCATGGTACCAATGATGTCTCAGAAATGGAGATATTCTTAAGGCACACAGATTCAACTCAGGTACATCTTCTCATCAGTGAGATGACCTTCTGGATCTCCTTCTGCTTTGAACAGAGCTGGCAAGTCGCTCTTACCCACTGTATGCTGGGAATCCGCTCTGTTCTACAGTCTCATAGCAGTTCCTCCACAGAAGTCAAGTACCTGAAAGCTGACCACTTACCAGCAATCACTGTGGAAAGTGCTCAGCAGTCACTGTGTAAAAGCGTAGGTTCAATATATTTGTACTTAGCTACTGACTACGTCTGGAGGCAAATGAAATCAATAAACCATGGTTCCCTAATGTTCTCTAAATACTTTGTTAGGAAAGGTCAAAATCTTGAGCAGTTGCATACTCTGCTTGCACTGGATCTCTGCTGAGATCTGAAAATAGGGTTGAAATCCCATTTATTTTTACCTCTAGAATTTGCTCCATTAAGTAAGCCTAGAATACACTTTCCAGGTCTGACATCATGCAATACCTGGTCTAAATCCATGAGTCCAGCTTTAAGACCATTCGCTGTGAATATAGTAAATTCAGGCTCATCTCTGAAAATATTTTGACCTGCATCACCTGCCTCTCAGATAAATGCTTTGGACATAACTTCTCTTACTCCTTCCAGCAAAAGCTATTCTGTTTTGTAAGGGTTCATAAAATACTTATTGTGCCAGGCAGAAGGCATAACCGTAGTGTTTTACCGTTAGAATGCCCACTGGGAAGAAAGCAAGCACAGCTTTACAGGCCCCTGGTGTCACAGGGTATTGACTGCAGGTATGACTACTGAAAACAGAGAATATCCATTCAGGCCTTTGCTGCTGCTCAATATTTATACTAAGTGATCTGACTGCTCTGTTTAGCATTTTTCTTTAATGTTTTCCTGAAAGCATTTTATTTTCATTTTTTAGCTTCATCTGGACATCTATGTCATAGTCCAGGATTCTGGTGTGTTTTCCATTCCCTTCTGATTCAGATGAAGCTGGGCTGCAGCTAAGGGTGTCTACATTCTCCTTATTGGTCTTTCCCACAAATAACAAAAGGATTTAACACTTCCCACTGCATTAGCACTTGGTTGACCTTTAGTTCTCTCAGATATGTATTAGCTATAAGGTTATAGGTAAACAAATTCAGCTTGCTTCTTCTGCTGTCAATTTTCTGTTTCTGTGCAGATATTAAACTGATTTTGTGATGTACATATATCTCCTGTTTCTAATGATATTTTTTTCATAAGATAATACTAGGAAAATACTCTGATATGTCTTCTGAGGTGGAGAATTGAAAGGTCTTTTATAATCCTTCATATTAACTAATCTATTACTTAGCCTTTGCCAGGTTTTCTCTCTTTGTAAAAATAATTGATCAGTGATACATTTCTGTAATCAAAGTTTGAATAAAAGGATTGCGGTTTACCAGTTTTTCTTGGTACTATGTTTCTAAACAGTAACACTAACCAGCTTTTCCACATTACACTGCGTTGTTTTCTGATTCCTCAGTCCTACAGAGTTTTGTGGAGCTCAGGTCCCTAACATTTATACAATAAAATTCTGAAGACAACAGAGCATAGCTTTTCATAGGATTGGTTTTAGAGCTGTCAATAGTTTGAAAGGGAAAAGAGAAAACGATTATCATAGGACAAGAGGTGTAATGGCCTCAAGCTGCAACAGTGGATGTTTAGATTGGATATTATGAAAAATTTGTTGACAGAGAGGGTGATCAGGCATTGGAACAGGCTGCCCAAGGCAGTGGTGGAATCATCATCCCTGGAAGTGTTCAAAAACTGCGTAGATGAAGCTCTCAGTGATATGGTTTAGTGGTGGTCGTAGCAGTCCTGGGATAATGCCTGGACTTGATGATCTGAAAGGTCTTTTCCAGCCTGGTTGTTTCTATGATTAGCCAAGAAAACTCTCTAACCGAAACAAAAGAAGTGAAAAATGCTCTCAAAGGTCCTTCTTTGTGACATGTGGATTGCACAGGGCACTTCAGCCCTGAATCTATTCTTTCTTCATGTTTTGCACTGTTACTTTCTTCTGTCCTTCACAATCATGTTTCAAATTACCTCCACTTCTCCAGAGCATGGTGTTGCTGTTCTGTTCTCCGATAGTTTTGTATTTTTAATGAACAGGAGAAGTCTTATATTCTCCAGACTGCACTACTATACAACTATGTTGGTTTCATTAGGACAGTGACGTCAGGTGCTTTCAGCACCTCTGTTGTAAGTTTGTTGCCTCTTGTTTGCTTTTTTTGACTTCTGATTTCTAGCTGTACTTCAAACACCAAAGTTCACCCAGTGCAAATGCCAAACTGTTTGAGCTTACATGTCATCATGTGATGTTGAAATGAGACCTCGTGAAGACTGTGTGAGCTCTTCTGTCTCATAGTTTGTTGTGTCTCTGTTGTTAGTTTTCCATTTTTTTGTTCTGAAATTTTCCTGTAGAATTCTAGCTACTTTTTGGGAAATGATATGCAGACATCTACAATCTAGATATCTTCATCTGAGCTAGTCACTTTGGTCACTTCTTTTAGTTAATAAAGAGAAACAGGAGCTTTTAAGCCACCACCAATCTGATTTACTTTAGAGGACTTGTAGAAGATGAGGTGAGCAGCACTTTAGAAGTGCTTATTTCTCTGTATTGCCTAGAGGGGAAACTAGGCGGATTAGGTTAGTTTACTCCCAGTATTTATTATTTTTCCATCTTCCTACCATAAAAGCAACAATTTCCACCAAACCTTCAAGAAACCTATGATTATTTTTTCTTGCAGGGCTTTTCTGCTATTTCGTTCTCTTTCCTTCCCCTCTTTCCAATATTTTACTGGAATTAGCATTTAAGAATATGTTTCCCCTGTGTTCTTCTCTTTTTCCTTGAGGCATGACATTTCTTCATCAGTTCTGCAGTGTTTGCTCCCTTTCTGCTGAAATCCAGCTGTGGTTGCTGTAACTTCAACCACATTGTCTCCAAATGCCGATATTTTTTTCTTCACTTCTAATCCTTGTTCATATTTCTATGCCGTTCTCACTGCCTAATCTATTCCTTAGTTCAAAGTAGAATTTCCTAGAGGACAGTTCTGGTTTTAGATTTGCACTGTTCATTTTCTTTTCCAGCTTCTCTTTAATCCCCAAATTTATATGCATTTTGGCATGGAAAGACTGTGACAGCTGCTGTTTGTTGCCTCCCTATGTGATCTTGAGTCTTAGACAGAGGATCTGAATTTCATGTTCATGCAAATGTGGTTTATCCATTTTTGGGTTTTTTTACCATGACATCTGAAGAGTTCTGTGTTTTATGTTGGAATGAGAACAAGAAAAGGAAACATGATTTGGCCAACAATATCCAAGTCCCAATTCTCTTTGCATGTTGTTATATGTTTATTTGACATAACACTGGTGCATCATGCACCTGTGTGACACCTGTCATGAAGAGTAAGTGGTTGCTATTCAGGTAATTTCCCTCTGAATGCAAATTATTTTATTTGCAAATTATTTTATTTCAGGGATTTCAGATTTATACTTTTCTCTATTTTGTCATGATCTATGACCTTTTTTCCAGGGCTGAGTTGCTTTTTCTAAAACATCAATTTCAGAGTTGGCAACCCTGAAGTAGATGAATAGGACAGGGCTGGGAGGAGTGTGAAGGTTTTACACCACATCCGCAAAAAGAAGGGGATAGGAGTGTGATTTCTTGTGTCTGGAAAGCTAAGAAGGCAATGGAGGAGCTGCCTGACAGGCTGATCATAGGAAGAGAGTAGATTTCAATTAGGAAAAAAGGACACAGTGGAGGGAAACAGATCACTTGGGCATAGCAGTAACACTTTTGATACCAGAAACTTGTTTAATCACAGTCAGACTGTGATTTGATCACAGTCCTGATCTTACTTTTTTTAAATACTGTTTCCACAAGTCAATGACCAACTTGGATTATTTTTTTCTTCTTGGTGCTGAAATTAATCTCCACATCCCTGGCTCCCAGAGACTAGCTTTCACCAGCAGCTTTCATGCGGTATGAAGAATCATAAAGATCTCTATTAGTCACGTTAGTTGGACAATCAACCTTGACCAGTTCTGGAATGAGCTATAACATATCATGGCTATACTTTGCAGCAGAGCTCTCAGGCATGTGAGAAATAAAAATTCAAGTTACTCCAAACAGATGAGAAATCAAACATGCATAGGCAAAGCCCTGTATGAGAGACAGTTATCAGGTTCAGATCCTTTGAGAAAAAATATTTGAAAAGGTGACAAACTTAAGGAAAGAATTCTTAATTTAAGCCTAAGCAGCGATAAAAATAGGCCAGAATTACAAAACTTAGTTTCTGATTCTGAAACCCAGGCTCTGCCAGCCATATTGCAAGCAGCTTCTCCTAGGTGCTGCATGGACTTAAGCTGCTGGGTCATGCATGGCCACTATAGTGATACAGGCAGGAAT
The DNA here is from genome assembly GCA_039720435.1 of Amazona ochrocephala. Classification (NCBI taxonomy): domain Eukaryota; kingdom Metazoa; phylum Chordata; class Aves; order Psittaciformes; family Psittacidae; genus Amazona; species Amazona ochrocephala. The sequence continues at coordinate 42,299,129 of CM077880.1, read as the reverse complement.
GCAATGGTCCCAGGAGAGGCGTAGGTGATTCAACTGGGAATTCCCACAAGATACCTTTTAGCAAGACACACCCTTTTTTTACTTCCTGAGAACAGAGGAGGGGTCATCATTCATGTACGAATCTGGCTTGTAATTGTCTGTTTTATCCCTTTTGGCACAGTCTTCATATATTTGTAAGTGGACTTTTTCTTTAAAGCAGGTGGGCTCTGCAAAGGGCAACTTAGAGTTTATTCCTTGGGAAGAATATGTTTATTTCAAGTGAAGGCAGTGGCACTGATATTTCTTCAAATTCTTCTGTCTGATAATGGCTGCTGGTGGAAGTCATCTCTGTTCACTGTTCCCATTTGCAGTTGTAGAGGCTTATTGCCGAGTCTTATGACAGTGCCAGCTTTTGTAAAGAGGTGAAAAATCAGAATATTTGTCATGAAAATTTTCACAAAAATGTGTTTCTTACATCAATTTCCTTTTTAATTTCAAATTTGATGACCAATTCTGACATCAACAGCTAAGTCATTCTCTGTGTAGACCTGCTTACCTTCTGTCTTGTTTGTTTTTTCATTGAAATAAATCTTGCACTGAATCATTTGAAAGGGTAAAGTTTAACATTTTTTGACAAATTATCTACTTAAGGCTCCTTACCCTAGCAGATGAAAGTAGTGGAGCATTGTATCTTTTGGGCTGACAGACAAAGAATTCATTACTGTATATTAACACAGGTAAATATATAAGAAGTAAAATAACTGCCTCTTTGCAATAACACTTCTCAAAGGATGAGTGGTACACATGAACAATATAATTTTCAGAGACAGTCTTCAAAACAATTACCTTTTGACAAGCTAAATTTGTGCAATTTACAAGTTGGAGATGCTCAGAAGGTGGGGGTAACAAGACACACTTATAACTCTCAAGCATAAAGAAGAATTGCATCACACTGAAATTCTGTAGGAAAGCTGTAAAGATTAGACATGTAAGGCTCCTTCCCACCTAATGTTAAAACTTCAGAAGCAGAAACCAGATATTTTCTACCTGTGCCTTAACCTTTTGAAGCATGGAGGGCATCATCCAACATTTGCTGTTTCTTTGTTATTCTTTCTTTTTCAATTATACTGAATTTTCATAATGCTTCACAGTGACATTTCTTTAGCCTCAGTTTTCTTATAGCTATTTCATTATTCCAGACAAAAGAAACCCAAAACACTGATACAGTAGAAAACTACCAGCAAGGCCTTATGCCACCAGCTCTGAGCTCAGAAACATGCTCAGTGCAAAAACACAGCATTTAGCTGTAGAAACACAAAACAGGTGGCTATAGGTCAGTTCACGTTTTTGTCATCCCAAATTACCTTAACAAGTAATTCCACAGTGCTTAGTTTCTCAGTACGTTTCATCTGTAATGTCACCAACTGGACTTTGGGCACCAAGTAGTTCAGCTTCAGGTTATTGCCATCAGCTAGAGCCACCTGGCCAGATTTTAAGCAGCTTAGAATTGCCTTTTAGATAGTAAGGAAGCCTACTTAGAAATGAAGCACAAGCTCTTTCTTCCATACAGGCACTATTGTCTTCTTCTGTAGATCCAAGTACAACACTGGTATAAAATAAAAAAGAACAATAATCAAGTGTGTTATGCCAAGTAAATTGAGAAACACACCCCTGAATATTACCATTCTTCAGAAGGAATCATAAGGCTGTGGCTCTAGAGTGCCAAAGGAAATCATTAATATGTTTGGATGCTGCAACTGAATGTCAGAAATAACAACATTAAAGCCATTCTCCTACTGTTCTCCCTTACTACCTTCCCACCTCCCCTTCCCTGATGAGAATTGATATTAGTCCAAAAGTTAAATAACAAAATTTTAAGTGTTCCTCTGATTATTGGGAAAATGCATGCAGTTTAACCTCTGACAACAATGCCCCCTCTTTTCAACTTGTTTTACTCCAAGTTGAATCACTAAAGGCTGCTTTCATCTATTAAAATTTAGAACAAAAAGCAGTCTTCATAACTATTAACCTCAACTCCTCTTAGATTTTGCTCGTTTTCCTAAGCAGAACACCTGTGCAGTAAAGCAGCCCATCAGCTCTGTGCAGTAAAAGGTATACTGTAGTATGTAATGTATTTTGGCTTGCTACTGTGGCATATCTCAGTGTATTCAAGAACAAATGGGAGCAGCTGGGCGTCGATCGTTAAACAGCTATCTAGTCATAGGGTGTCTAATTACCAATGTACACATAATGGAAACCAGTGACCTAAGGCAAAGTAGTCATACTCAACATCCTGACCCTCCTTGCTCACCCTCCCACTTATTGGTTTGCTCCCAGCTCTTCATCAGTAGTTCAGGGAAAAGGGGGGATTTAGCCTTTCTTTGGCCACAGCCATCTGTGTTTTCTTGGATTTTATGGAGGGCAAGCTGTTTCTCAGTTGACCTACAAAAGTATTTATCTTCTAACCTGATTCTACAGAAATATTCCACTTTTTCCTTTGGACCTGAAAAAAAGTAAATTCGATCTTTCAGGTCTCCTGTGCATATTTGCTCCCTGCGTGTTTATCAGAGAAAGAGGAAGTCCTGCAAACATACTGTGAACAGCTGGAGAGGAAAACTGCAAGCTTGGTGAGAGAGACTGGCAGTGTTAATGTTCTTATTCTAACACAAAACTTCTTAGAGGTTGCTAATGACATGTTAACCTACTATAAAACTATAACCTACTATAACCTACTATCAGCTAATTTTCTTTAACATCTCCAACATTTCCTTCCCTGGCATATAATCCCTTGTTCCATTACTATTTTAATTTTTATTTTCTCTTTTTTTTTTTATCTGTCTTAAGTTTCTCAGGGTATCTGTTTGCTTTGAAGATTATGAGGTCCCAGAGCACTAGCAAGAAGTTCCTTTGCAAAACATTCAGCACCGCTGGCAAACGTGAACAGTAAGAGTGAGAAGAGCTGGTAAGAACACTTTGAACTGATCACTTCATGTCAGGAAAAACTTTTTGCTCGAAACAAAGAGTGCTCTATTAACTTGCTTTTAATGGCTTTGACCATAGACATGTTTGTGAGGTGTGAGATAGTCTCCAGCAGCAGACTGAGTCAGAAACCTTGTCTTTCCTATCTCAAAATGGACTTTTCAACACAGTTTCATTTTGTGATTATTTTATTTTTTTTTAGTTTGCAAGTAACCTTCTCCCCAGACTTTAAAAAATAATATTCTACAGAGTTTCCACAACATTTACATTTTCCTGTCAGATCTGAATAATATTTTTAAGTAAGCGAGAGATTTTTTTTGACTGATGTGTAATTCTGACCTGATTAGTCATTTTGTCTGGATTTTCAACTATTATCTAATGTTCTGCTCATAATCTACTTTTTAGACCATGTTTTTTCTAAGAACCTTGATAAGACCTCTTTAACTAGTTCTTTCAAATGATGTACATTTTCCCCCACATTGGCTTTGCACTGTTCTGGAACAGGTAAGAGGCCTTTTGATTCCTTGGTTGAAATCCTGAGTCCTTTGAACTTAATAGCATGCCTGCGCTCAGTTTCAGTACAGCCACAGCTTTATCCTTTATTATCTCTCTTTCTCTTCTTAGAAAAGTGGTGATCATTCCTACTTATTTACTTGTGGCTATTTACTGCATGATGAAAGCTCTTTCCAGAGCCAAAGTGGAGGCCATTTTACACAATCACACATATCAGGGATACTCAGTATACTGTGACAACATTAAATCACCCTATCCTCTCTAGTGTATGAGGCATATATTGCTGAGAACCTGGAATAGTAGGGACAATATGCAATACTTAAAAAGTACACCACAATTCACTCCCAGGAGTTGTGAAAGTGAACAAAACCTTAGCTGTGTATTTATCCCAGTAGTCCAGTTTTCATCCCTGACTTTGAGAGAAGAGAGCTCATTTAGGAGATTTCCTTATTCACTGGAATCCATTGTATTTAGATGCATAAAACATTGGCAGTCACATAACCCTCCATTCCCCCACAGAATCCAGGCTTGAGACAGGTTTTACCTACTTATTTGTGCCTTTTAGGAAAGCAAGCTAACTGAAAGCCTTGCTGTGCAGTCCCGTACAGCTTATTAGAGGCTTTCCTCTTCGCCTATTGTCCCTTCGCTATGGTTCATGTCCCTTTCATCTGCATCAGCACAACCACAGGGTCACTATGCTAGGAACTAGGTTAAGAGTATAATCCACATTATCATAAAAATTTGGGAAGTGAACAGGTAGCAGAACTTTAAATCCAGGTAATTTTACCATCCTGAGCTTACAGGTCATCCACATTAACAATTGCACAAGGATAGTTGAGGATGTTTGCTATACTCTGTATTGGCAGGATCAGAGGGAGAAACTCCTGCAACAGCTTCATCACCAAGCAAAAGGAGCATGGGAATCTAATAAGGTTTTGTAACTGAAAATACCAAATAATCTCAGGCATGAAAAATTCATGACAGCTGGTGAAATTGTTCTTTTTGTTTTGGTTTCCATCAACCATAGTATAATGCTGTTTCTGGTTTCCTTCCTTACAGTGCTATTACAAGTTTTAATTTGCAAAATGTTTGCAATACACTTTGGGATGCCAAGATAGAAGGAAAATGTGTACTGTTGTAAAGAATTATAAAGGTGTAAATTCTTTCAAAATTATGCATGCTAACTTCCATGAAGCTGTTTAATACAGCACTTAACAGAGTTTCATTTTTTATGCCTGCATGTGAGCTATGTAGCTTGTTATGGCATCATTTATTTCATCTGCACATGCGTTGCTCTACTCTTTACATAAAATTCACGTTTGCTTAAAATAAACCTGACCTGTCACTGACTCACTCTTAAAACCAGAAAATTTGAAAGTATTTTGATATATTCAGCTCTTTGGAAATAAACAAGCAAATAAATAAGCAGGAAGAAAAGGTTGTGTGATTTGCAGACTTTGATCAGTTTGAAAGAGCTGTTCATTTGAGCAGCATTGCCGTGTAGCCCTTGCATTGCCCTCTGGCCAGCAGTCAGAGCAAACAGATTCTTCTAACTTCTGCTTCACTGCATCTGTTCCAAGTTCCGCCATGCACAGAAAATTAGTACTCTTGAAATAATATAAAAAAATGTAAAAAAGTGGAACAGGTGTTCAGGTCAATAGTTTCATTTTGAATATTGATGCAGAAAATTTCCTTCTTCCTCCTTTCCAGATAATAAAACTTAACCAGTGTTTCACCAGACTGTTAGACTTTCTCTGAGTAATGTTTTGATCCTTAAATGAGCATACAGCGATCTGTTTCCCTGTGTCCAATTTTTTGAAACATATTGGGAGGGATTTTTTGAAAGCTGTAAAAATATATATGACTAAAAAAATCATGTTATTTAAACGTGAACAGCAAAGCTATTTTAATTAGCTATGACTCAATAGAAGCAAACCTGCGCAGACTTGGATATTAAAAATAGACCTACCGTATGATCATGTTATGCTTAATGTTTCACAAAGATACAAACTCAGATTAAGATAAAGCCTGCTTTGTTTAGATGCCTAGTTTAAATCCTGTTTTAACAAAACTTACAACCATGGATAACCAGTGTGGGATCTGCTTAATCTCCCGTATTGTTCACCCTGTTTCCTGAACAAAGTAGACTCCCCTGTAGACCTGAAATAGAAATTCCTACTTTGGGGACCTCCTTGTCTACTTTAGCTATTTTGGGAGCAGTGCCTCTTTAGAGAGATCAAGGACATTTAAACCAGAAACCTGTCTTCCACCAAGATCTTACAGGATGAATAGGAAATTGCTGATCCAGTCTATGCAGCCATTTCTGAAGACAGCCATTAAATGAAAAGTAATGCTGCATTTTCAATACTGGCCTCAAGGATTAGAGCACTTGCCCAAAATTGTGAATCCCAGATATTAGGACATCCCCTCAGAGCAGTGAGAAAGCATGTCATTACCCAGAAGGCAGCTCTAGCCTCCAGCAGGAGTGCATGGCCTTTTCCCAGGTCTCCTTGTCATAGACAAAATGGGACTGTATGTGAAGTGACCATTATGAGGCCAGTCAAGCAAAGGGCACAAGTGAACCTTTTTTGGGAACAAGTGAAAACTAAGGCTCCTGGCACTTTACCATTTTTGCTCTGTAGTCGGTTGTGTGCTAAGAAAAAATTTATTTCCATGCCAAGGTTCTTTTACTCCCTTCCAGGTCAACAACCATTCATCTTAAACCCAGGAAAGTTTTAACTTCAGGAAGGGTGAAGCTGTGGGTGTGATGTAGGTCAGTTTAAACCTGGATCATAGCAGAGTTTTTAGTGAGTGGTAAGAAACTGCATGGCTAATGCAAGCTCCTGAGGCTCAGGTTCACCTAAAGACCTTTGCGATGAATAGGCAAATGTCCAACAAATGCAGGTGGTGGAGGTTACAGGGCTGGAAAACAGGCATCCTTGATTGCCTTCAGGGTCTTGCCCATTTTAAGGCTTCCAAATCCTATTTTCTTCCTGCTGTAAATCGATCCAGGGACTAAAATATCCAAGAAGCAGGTCACAGGAAGTAATGCACTACTGGGTAGAGATCCCACAGATGATTTTGGCTGAGCAAGTCAAGCCAAGCTACTTCTTCCCAAAGCCAATACAGTTGGGTTACCTTGGTTCATTATCCCTGTTGAAGAATCACTTTGTACAACCGTACCACTTTGGTTGTAGACTTTGGTTGGATGGAGTTAAAGCAAAGCGTGTTTACACCATTTCACACTGGCTGTGTGGGTGAAATAAAATCCTGAGTCAAAGGAAAAAAAAATTTTGACCTTCACAGTGAATCACTGATTTTAACAATGACAGCTGCTGCCTGCACCCTGTCAGCCTGAAATTACACAGCAAAATCACTGTAACTTTCAGTATCGCAGCCCAAATCCTGGCTACAGCAAGACACAGACCTGGTGTACAGGGTAGGAAATTTGGCCCCATGTCCTTCTCTGTGGAAAAACTGAATTTTGTCCTTGTGGAACTGTTGACAAAATCTTAAAGCAAGGTCCAGTAAGCACAGAGCTGCTCTACCTATTGCTGAGCTGCTCTGCAACCCAGATTTATTATCTGAAACCAGGATTCAAATAAGGGGAAAGGACACCAGAAAGCCGGTGCAGGAGTACTAATAGAAAATAGGGAGGAAAAAGAAAAAAAGAGTATTAAATCCTTAGTCTTAAAGGTAATTTTCTGCTTGTCTCTAGGCTGGAAAGAAGTGTAGTACACATAAAACTCACCTCTCTCAAAAAAGAAGCTTTATATTTCTGACACTAGTTTTGTGACTAAGCAACCAATTAGTAAGATTCAGGTTTAAACCCCTGTTTAGTTTAATTTGGGAAAGGACGTGAAACTGTTGCTTCCCTGTTTTATACATGTGCCTCAACCATTAGATTTAGGGATAGTCACACTGCTAAGTAAATAACATTCACATGTAAAAACTGCTTAATATTTAAATAAAGAGATGCGGAAATCAGAATAATCCAGGACACAGATATATCTGGATTTTATCTTTTGTTTCAAACCAGACATGTTAACAAGTAAATCCATAACATTAAACTATTCAGGTATACAGCTTGGAGGAGTGTACACATCACATAGCAAACAGGACTTCTGTGTTTCCTAAAAGGCTTGGTCTGGTTGTGCTGCTTTGAAAACTGCTCTCAATATGACTCACTAGTGCAATAATCAAGAGAATATTGAGTTTCATAATCTAACTGGGTTTTATATTACAACTTGTGCATTTTATGATAAGCTAGGTGGCAGAAACAGAGCTGTCATTAGGAAAGGGTCAACATTTAAGTATCAAAGTGTTTTAGTCCAGGATTATGTAGTAGCTGACAATGTATGCAACTAATTTTATTTATTAACTTTGTTAACTCAACTATATTTGATCCTTATTGTAGGAAATCTAAGAGACACAAATTTCTTAACACAGTCTGATTCTGTTCTTCCAATAAAGCCCAAGATTATGCCAAAATTTACAGCTGTGGCTGTTCTCTTCTGCCAGTTCCCATTACAGTTTTGTCATCAGCCTTGTCTTTTTTCTTACCATGTTATCCTTTGATGATAACCCTTGTCTTCTCAGATTAATTTATTTTCGGTGCTAATTGCACACACAGTTCTTTTCAGCCTGCCAAAATAGTCTGTGGAATTGAAAGGAAACACCAGGCTCATTGGCATTATGGAAATTATAGCCTCAGACAACTGCATCCTATCTGTAAACTTACCTGAAAACTACCCTTTCCCCTGTCCCAGACCTGAACGCTTACTAAGTGTCACAGATCTCTTTCTTCTGACATTCAGCTGCTTTCTGCTTCTGAACCTATATTTATTCCTGGGCAGATTACAACTGTCCTTTTCTGTTGAATCTTAAATATGGATGACTTCACACTTTATCATCCTGATCTATTCACTACCAATGCAAGCTCAACATAGTTAAAAAAAATGAGTTTCTTATTTTCCACATGCATATTCATTAGCAGGTGGAAAGGATCATACACAATCACAGTGCTTACTGAGGCAATTTGCCTGCATCTGCCCACTATTTAATGTTTCAGGTCACCTGTCCTTTAGAATTATTTCTGTCACTGCTGTAGCACAGAACACTGCTTCCCTGGATACTATCCATACAAGTGATGAAAGAGTGGCTCCTTCAGAGCAAGGAAGAGGCCTAAAGGAAGGAAATGGTTTTCCCAAAAAAAAAGAAGTATTTAAATCTATGCTAGAGATCAGAGAAATTGGAGTAAAAGACTGACAGTGACAATGCATACCTGACCCACTCCACATTGGGAACACTGGAGGCAGCTCTGCCATCTGTATTTTCAGGTGGGAATATGGAGTAGGAATAAAGGACATTAGGGAAAAAAATCTGTGGTTCTGCAGAGCTGAAAGTGTGTTGTAGGTAAGAATGACAGCAAGTTGCTTGGGCAGATGGAGTGAGATTTTCCCAGAGAGGAAAGGAGAGAGGGAGCAATTTTACTGCTTAGAACAAAACAGGACCTTTGATGTCAAATTGCTTAGGGCATTAGTTTAATGTCTGACTTTTCTGAAGCCAGGCATTTCCAGCTCTTCACAAGGAGACTTTAATGACTGCTTTATGTTGCACAAATGTGGCACCTTTAATACCTTCTTCTTGTGTATTTTGTTGGGCTTAAAAGTCCACTGGTTTTAGTGGAACTACATTGCCACAGAAGTGGAATAACCCAGGACTTGATGTCATTAGAAAACCTATTCACCATACACATCGAACCATGTCAACTTATGTGTGTGCTATTTTGGTGCCTTCATGCTGAATAGTAATTATAGCTCACCTTTTCTCTAATTATTTTCATGACTTCCACCTAAGTGAGAATCTGTCATTCACAATGAGAGTAAACACTAAAAATGTAGTCACAGAGAAAAAAACAGACCCATTGTTCTTCACTCATTCAGAAGTGATTTCCTGTGTTCCTTGTAATGGGGAAAAATATACTTTCTTAGTTGTAATGGGAACAAATTTAGCAGACTATTTACAGCACACCTGTTAACTTGCTGTGCCAAGAAATCTTTTGAAGAAAGAAATTTTTTCAGAGATCCTAATTTTAGTTCATTGGTGTTTCTTTCTGAGCTTCTTTGCTGTACAGTGCAGATTTTCTTCATAATCACATTTCTAATAGGTTTTGAGATGGGCAAGGTGATGTCACCACATTTTTGATTGGACTTCCAAAATTTAATAGTGGTTAACCCACCACATTTCCTGCTTCAGGGAGCAATTATATTTAATGGAGCAGTAATCCTGACATTCTCAAATCAGATTGCGAATCAGTTTCTTGTAATTGGATTAGCAGCATAGTCTGAGGTGGAAGATCCTCTGACAATTTACATATTTATACCTACACTTCTTCACTGTGGTTTACAATCTGATTATAGTTACACAGTTGGCTTGAGGTTTCCTAATGAGATGTCACCCCGACTTCACTGTTTACTTGTTTATACTAGTCCAATTTTTGTTACTTGTCTCTGCATGGTTAAGAGATGGGTAGAGGGATTCTCAGGAATAATTACTGGACCTGACAGACTTCAAAAACTACTTCATAACTCCTTGAAGACTTTTTTTCTTTCAAAACACAAAGGTACTGTCTCTGGCTAAGCAATACCTTATAATGCTGATTTACAGGCCTTTTCTGAACTTTCTTAGTTTTTGTTTTCTGACTGGTAGAAAAGGTTTCTGATAAAATCCTTCAGCAGATCTGCAGGGAACTGCTCTCCTCTTCTGAAAGTCTTCAAGGGTTCCTTCCATCCTGAAGCACTAAGTGCCTGCCACCAGACAACTTTTGGAGATTACTTTCTTCATATTTATATCAGGTATTGTATACCCAAGCAGATCCTATAGAACAAACTCTACCTCACTGGTGTACACCATGGCAACTATCTAACTGACTATGATATTCCTATAAATTACATTTTGAATTCCTGTAGATTTCTGAAAATTGTTTTTTCTTCATAACTATTCTACAATTCTATGATTCATAGAAGTTTCTATTTGGCACTGACCTATTTCAAATGAAAGTCACTTCTCGCCTTCGAGTGAAAGAATTACTGCAAACCCAATAAGAAAGCATATCCTGAGATCTACTGAAGAACAAAAAATTCTTAGCTTGAATAATTTTTGTTTTCTACTGACAAATGGACCTGTGCAGAGGTTTATTACAAAGCTGACTTATTTGCAATAGATTCATTAGAATATTAACCACTTGACCTATTTCATACAGCCACTACTCAAGCTGGCAACAGGTTGACCTGAAAACACCTGTGAGAATTACCAATGGAGCTAGGGCACAGGTAAGTGACCTGCGACTTTGCAAAACACTTTATAATATTAGCTAATGCATTATGCTTATTGTTTTACTAAAAACTGGGGTCAGCAGAGACCAGTGACATTTTGCGTGACTGCAGTAGCTGTAAAGGATAAACCATGAAAGACAGTGTTACAGCCTTTTCTAATATGCAGCAGGTCTTGACTAGAACTGTTTGAACAAGTTCCCAGTACCGATGAAACCAGACAAGAGGTAAATATTACCCCAAGGGAGCAAAATCAGTAATTTCAGGTTTGCTTGCTACCTGTATTTTGGCAAAAGGCAAAAGTCTGACTTTGGACTGAAATACATTTATGTTCGGAGCTGTACATATGCAGAGAAAGAGAGTTTCTGTCTCAAGAATCTAGCCTTGTAGGCTAGTTTGCAGACTGTTACGGTGACCAGAATTTCCTAGCTGAATTATTTTGTTACAGCAGAAAATATGCCTCTCTTACACAGTTCTGTGTAAGACTATTAGAGCTAGTGGCTTACTATTACATAGGTTGTTTTTGTCTGAACTCCTGCTCTCCTTTCAGTATTTCATTTTTTTGAATGCCTTGTTGATCTCCATTTATCCAATTTAGGATTTAAAATACCTTTGAGACAGTTATTTTAGATATTGAGTTATGTTTTGTTTTCATTCTATAGACCTTTATAAAATACGTAGAGTAAGAACAGGCACTGTTGTTTTAAAATGCTGATGCCGAAAGAGATGACATTGTTGTGGGAGTACAGCTTCTTCCAAGCTAACAGTGGCCAGCTGCTACCACTTCTCCTGGAGAGATACTTTACTGAGTGTTCTACAAGATGCAGGTCTGGCATATCAAAAGCCCATCAGTTTGTTCACCCGCTAACAACAAGGAGGCAGAGTGAATTTGGCCATGGAAGGCAGAGGGTCCAGGGCTTTAGGAGGGTCTGGGTTCCTGTGTGTCATCACTTAGGCGAGTAGGTTACTAACTGTGTTGCTGGGTGTCCAAGAATGTGCTTTCCACTGCTCCTATGATATGGGAGGGTGTGTAAATACAGAAGAAATTAACATTATGTGAAAAGGAGAGAACTGGGTGGGATATTTGCTTCATGCCTTGCTGGAAGGAGTTTAACTCACTGCTAAGTCACCTGCCATAGAGTCCGTGCAGTTGAACAAGTATCAAAGAGAAAATTCTCATGACAAGGCCAGGTAGGCTGACACCAACATGAATTGTTTCAGGACAAAGTGTTCGCAAACAAGATTATTTAAACCTATCTATCTACCTTGTAGTCATACATAGAGTGACCACAATTACAGTTCACCACTGACTGATAAAGACAGGAATGCTTCCATGAGTGTGTTTCAGCTCCAGCGCAACTAATGGTGATCCCCACACAAAAATTTGCTTACTATTTTTGTCAACAGGTTTTTTTCCTGGCTCTTTATCTGAAGATAAGCTCTTTAAGCAAACAGCACCTTTTATCCCTAATAAATTGCATAACGCTGTCTCAGTGTGTTTTTAAAAGAAGTCTGTTACTTCTTTGTTAGTATCTGGTGCAATGTTGCTTCTTCATCTCATAGCTCATTCTTTCCCCATTAGGAGCAGCATGCCAGCCTTTCGTAGTGTTTTTAAATCATAGATTTGCCACTCTCAAAGAAAAGAAAATAGCCTGTTGGGGATGAATAGAATGGTTATCTGCTTTGACATGAATTTCCTGCTTTATTTGAAGTATATTTATAAAAATATATAGAACAAACACAGAAGTTAACGTGATATTCTGGCTTTTGACTTGTTTTCTAGCATTTTCCTGAACAGGAGACTCTTTTTTCTCCTGCCTTTTCTTTGTCATCACCTGAAAATCAGCTTTTACAAAATGCAATTCTGCATATTTTAATGCCTGATGTAATCAAGGAAATGCATAGAAGTTGCAATTGAGCTCATTCATTTAAGTCTCTGTATACAGAACTGCCATCTAGATCCCAAGTGCTGTCACAGCAAAAATGCTGCATCAGTGACAGTTTTCTCATTTGATCTGCTCACAGTGGGTAATTGTACTTCTATCCTGGTGGGCTTACTAGAAACGTCTTTGTGAAAGCCTCCTCCTACCAGATGTTGACAGATAAGAGAAAATGTTGTAATCCCCATTCTTTGTACAAGGAGCTGCTTGCCATTTTGACAGAGAGAATGAATTCTAGGATCCCCAAACCACATTATTATTGTTTAGCTGGTCACTGCTCTGGATCCATTTCCTGAGCTATCAGTATTTTGTCCCTATCATTTTCAGCACTCATCTACCAAAAATGCTGTGTTGTTAACAAAGCAAAGAAGTTCTTAGGGGAGTAAAAAAATGTTTTTGCTATCTATTCTCTGTGACTTGACAACAATCCGCTCAGAAGCCTTAAGCAGTTAGGCTGCCTTTTAATTCGAGATATTGTGTGTAGAAAAGACTCAATGGGCTACACCCAAAACATGATTATTGGCCTAAACTGTGAACTAACTCTCTAAATCCCGAACAGTAATCCTGAATATGAGCATGCAGTGTCCAGAATGCCCTGGGAGAATTTACATTCCTTATGCACCTTTTCCCAATATTTGATTTCCCTGGTACATCTTTATCTTATCAGGTCAGAAAGAGCAGCACTAAATTAAATCAGGTTTCATTTTCCAGTCATCATAGGGCACAGTTTTGTTGTGGGATCAAGTCTTATAGAGGTTATCAGCATAGCAGTGCAAATCTGTGATCTTTACAAAATGAAGTGGGAGGTGTCTCTTCAAAAGAGAAAAAGAAAACAGTCTGAGGAAATGCCTAATGCAACAACAGAGTGACTGTAAGACTTTGTTTAATTCTGTTACCTGCTGAGGGGATTCAGACCCAGAACCTTGACGATTTTTCTCAAAGCTGCCTTAACCACAGGACTGGAGGTTAACTTCTGGTGCATGGTCAGTGTAGAGCCCTGCAGCAGTGGGTGTGCTTTAGGGTCAAGGAGGAGAGAGAGGAGGAGGAATACTGATTGCTACACTGTGAAGAAACACAGGAATAACCTTTCTGTTGCTGGTCAGGATAGCCTTGAAGGACAGGCAGGCTAATTTTCTAGCACAGGAATGCATTATTTTTTCTAATTATATAATGAAAACAAAAATTCAAATAATGGGATACTCAGTCTTTGTGTGTAAATGGGCAGAATATTTCCTCCTGCTGCTGGGTCCCAGAAGGAAAGACAGATTTCTTCTCCGTTTGTGAAAGAAGTTTCGAAAGGAGCTAGAAGCCTTCCCTCAGAGGAGGGTTTAAAGCTACAAATAAAGGTGAGAGTGTGGTGCCTCTAAACTGTTATGAGTCTGTAATTAGGCCATACACTTGGTGCTTCTTATTAAAAAACTTTAATCATTGCCTCATGTTTAGTTTTCTCTATCCTAAACATATAAGGCGCTTTTTTTTAAACTTCCTTACAGATGTCAGGATGTACCTAGTATCAAATAATACTGAGTAATACCTAAGTATTAAAATGAAACCCAAGGTGCTCAAATGGTTCCACTTTGGAGCCAGGCACTTTCAAAGTGGAGACAGTAATTCTTGGCATCACAGTGTCTAAACTCCTTATTCAACTCAGTTTTATTTCAGTTGTTATGTGGTGTGACTCACAGGTCCATGACTTGAACTGGCTCTGTACTGAAATTTCAGATTGACAATGACATTACTGAGACAACATCTTCAGTCTCAAAATAGCATATGTGTGGGGAAAATACTGTTTGAGAAGGCTATTTTTATATTAAAAACCTTTTTCTCTCTTTTTTTTTTTTTGAAACAACAAAGAGATCACTAAAACAAAAAGAAATTTTCATGTTTCGTTGTAACAGTCAAATCTGATTTAATTTTACAGTTTTGCTTTATCTTTCTTTTTCAACAGAAAAAAATGCATGTTTACAGGAAAAAAAGAAAAAGGAGGAAAGAGAGAAGCAATTATCCAGGTATTTCTTTGCCAACTATTTCTTCCGTACCTGGAATTTTAGTTCCAAAAATCTTTAAATATGATTTCTGCAGACTAAATATCCAACTGATTGATATGTTGCTTAAAATTCTTTTAATCTTCTGCCTTGGTATCTTTCATGTGCTCATAATGTCAGCAAGTCAGATAAAAGAAGTCAGACTGTATCTTAGCTGTAATATTTGCTAGAAGAAGAAAGACCCAGCCTTACAGGGCCAGTTACATTAAAATTCATTAGGTTACCATTGGTCTGAAAAAAAAAAATCACCTAAGCAGTCTCACTTTGGGAACAGAAGTCCTTCCTGTCAAACCTCCATATCTGCAAATTCCTGTCACTGGCAGGTAAAGCCAATTATGTTTCTGCTTAGGTCTAGTTCTTCTGCTTTCTCAGGGAACAAAGGAAGAGTTCAAGTGCCTGCCTACACAACAATGATCACAAGGGATCACCCACCTATGGAGGTACTTCTAAACTTAACTTCCAGGACAAATAGGAAAGCACATAATGGATGTAAATCTCTGTAAGACAGATGATCTTGGACAGAGGGCAGACTCAACTGCAGTCTGTATTTAGGTGGTATTTAAGAGGATCAGACCCCTGCCAGACTCTTGAAGAAAACTACACATTTGGTCTAGTATCTTTGAAAAGCTCTTATCTGTTATTAGACCCTGAGATTAGAAATGATATGAATTACACAGCAGAGGAATAAGAATCTGCAGCAAGAAGCAATTTACAACAAATAGGTAGTAGCTATTCTGTATCACATTTGATGCCCCAAAAGAGAAATGAAGTATGATCCAGAAGGTGATAAGTGAACAAACACAATTGATTCGTAAGAAGAGGAGGAGGGAGATGGGTTGGAACATTGCTATTGACTTTGTTGTGTTACACCAGTGAATGGAGGCTGAATGAAATATGTTTAGCTTGAATCTGAACTGCCAGTCTCAATCCTTTGATTAAAAATAAAAAGTATTGCATCATGACATGCAATATTCTCAATCTACTATTCCTGATGAAAAAGCATTTTATGTAGCTGCATTGCATTTCATTTAAGATATAATAGATCATGTCTAGTTTCAGGCTATATAAATAGGTCTGATAAACTACTGGTTACAGAAGAGTTGATTATCTGCCATTATAGAGAAGGAAATAAAAGATGGGGAAAAAATATTCCTACAAACATCTAGGTTATCTAACATGAGATAAGAAACTCGTTAACGACCAAGTGTTATTTCTGGGATCTGGTATTATTTGTAATTTCTAAATTCTACAATTTCTTGCTAAACATGAGCCACAAAAGTTTCTGTTTTTTACAGTGAAGTACCACAGCAACACAGAAAGAGGGTTGCTTTCTCAATTTAAAGGTATAAATTTAATTAACTGATGCAAAACTGTATTTTTAAGAAAATTTGTTTTCTCAAATGACTGTTACAGAATTGTTGCCAGGATGATTTATTTCTATCATGTAGATGATACATTAAAATTTGTTAGATTTTTACTGAAGAGGCTATAAATTAACACCTCAGGGTTATGATATTTAATTAGATGAGCATCAATATTAATAACCAGCTGTGACTGTCATCTACACTTTTTCTGGTTTAATACCATACACTATATTGCACTGAAAAATGCATGTATACAGTTGAAAAGGTAGGAAGAAAAGGAATGGGACTTGGAAGAAAACACATTGGAAACATCATCTAATTGCTAATTAGCCTCCCCAAAAATCCAGTATCTTCAATGGTTAATGTGCTTTTAACAATAGAAAGGAATGAGTCATGCTGGCATACGCAGTTGTGCTTAACAGTAAAATTAATCTTTCAGTTTAAGGGGGAAATTGTTTATTGCTCATTTCTTCCTTTCTTCCCTGATTGAGATGGAGCATGCTGAATGTCATTTGAACCACACTTTTTCTTACTTGGTGTTGATTAGCCTGATCTGACATTTTGGTAATATATTTAACTTCCGTGTAAAGGTTCAGTTATTCCAGGTGGCTGGAGATTTACCTATCATCATTTTCACTAGGCATTGAGAGCAAATCTTAGTTGGCCATATACTAAACTTCTCAGAATGGAGCCATTCGCTGTTATATTTGCAGGAAAGACACTGGAGGAGAGTAATTTTTGAACTCAGAAGCCAGACCTAGTTGAACAACCAAAAGATTCAAAGTCATTTAGGTGGCCACAAACATTTCTTCTGGATGAAACTTCTTAGCCCTACAAAAAGTCAGCACTGCACTGTTGAAGCCCTTGTAGTGACACTGTGGTTTGCTTGAGCTTCCCGGAAGAACTGCTGAAAGAGTCCCCACACTGACACGTAACAAATATGGAAAGCAGCAGAGTCAGAAGAAGGGTCAGCAGAATTATATTTACAGAGACACAGGGATCCAAGGACTTGGTATGGATGAGTAGCAGCTTCTGCTCCAGCACAGGCTGCCAGCTCAGTCCTGGGCATGATGCTAACTTCTGCAGCCTGACAGACTCTTCCGCTTCTGAGATACAAATTTGCCATCATCTGCTGGCAAATCATGGATTTCACAAAGTGCCGTGTACTCTTTCGGAAAGAGGGAGATAAAGAGCTATAACCAAAAGAGGTGCCTAAAGACAGCTGCAAGATACTTAGGTGCCAACCGTGCAAGTACAGAAGCTTTGTAGGCTCCACACTTTGTGATCAAATGCTCTTTGACCTCTCTCAGCTGTTTTAGCATACTCGGACAAGTCCTACAGCTGTCGCAGGGCAGCAGTTTGACACTGATTTCCTGCCAAAACCTGAAAGACATTTACAAACTACTAGTTTCTTCACCTAAGTGATCTGTGGACTTGACATTATATGTTGCCCCAAGCATAAGTGTGCATCTTCTAGAGAAGTGACTTTTCCCATAGAAGATACAATTTTCTGGGGTTTTTGTTTATTTAGCTTTTAGTTTGGTTGGTTTCATTGGGGTTTCTTTCTGGTGCTGGGCAGGGCAGGGCTTTAACACAACCACAGAAGAGGCAAGTATTGCTTATATTGCACAATAATTACGGTTCTTGTAGTTAAAGTACTTAAACCTATTTTTCCTCTCATAACAGTGAACCCCATAATGGTGAATATGGTTTATTCAAAGCAGAATAGACATTCTAGCTCCTCAAATAAAAAAGAGTCAGAGAACAGCTGAAGAAGGAGGAAGCCTCTAAAGATCTTCTAGTCCACTCCCTGCTTAGAGCAGGGTCACCTACACCAGGTTTCTCAGGGTTGTGTCCTGTCAGGTTTTAAGTACCTCCTACGATGGAGACTTCATAACCTCTCTGGGAGACTGTGCCAGTGCATTGCTACCCTGACAGTTAAAAACCATAAGTGTTTTCTTATGCTCAGAAGGAGCCTCCTGTGTTTCAGTTTGTGTTACCTCCTGTCTTGTCACTGGGCACCACTGAAAAGAGCCTGTCTCTCTCTTTCTTACTTGCTACCATTAGGTATTTGTACACATTGGTGAGATCCCTTGAACTTTCTCTTTTCCAGGCCAAAGATTCCCAGCTACCTCAGCCTTTCCTCGTATTAGATGTTCCATGCCTTAATCATCTTTGTGGTTTTCACTGGGCCTGCTTGACTATGTCTCTCTTGCACTGAGAAGTCCAGGAATAGACTCAGCACTCTAGATATGTCTTATCAGGTCTGACAGAAGGGAAGGATCATCTCCCTTCACCCTCTGGCAGCACTTCCTGGTTTAGCCCGGGTTGCTGTTGACCTTAGTTGCTGTGGAAATATATTTCTGTCTTGCTGTCCAGCAGGACTCAGCTCGTTTCTCACAAAGCTGGTTTCTGGTCAGTCATCCTGCAGCATACATTGGTATATAAGCTTATTCCTGTCCAGGTACAGGGCTTTGTGTTTTCCATTAGTGAACTTCATGAAGTTCCTGCTGGCCGTATCTCCAGCCCATCAAGGTCCCTCTGAATGGCAGAACAGCTGTCTGTCATATCAGCGACTCCCCTCCCTGTTTTGTATCACCTGCAAACCTGCTGGTGGTGTATTTTATCTCATCATCCAGGTTCCTGATAAAGATGCTAAAACGTATTTATCACGGTATTGACCCCTAGGGTGTACATCCAGTGACTGGCTTCAAGCTGGACTCTGTGCTGTTAATCACAGCCTTCTGAGGTCAGTGGTTATTTTCAGTCCACTTCACTGTCCATTTATTTAGTCTGTACTTTGTCAATCAATTTATTTATGAGGATGCTAAAGGAGACAATGTCCAATGCTGAAATCATTGCTGAATTCAAGATAAACAGTATCCATTACTCTCCCTTCATTCACTAAGCTAATAATTTCATCACAGAAGGCTATTAGGTTGTTCAAGCATGATTTCCCCTTTGTAAATCCATGCCGTCTACTTTCAATTGTCTTCTTGCTCTTAATATCTTTGGAGATTGTTTTCAGGAAGATTTGCTCCATTAGCTTCCCAGGGATCAAAGTGAGGCTAAAAAACCTCACCTTAAAGGTTGAACCAAAATAGCAACTGAGGAAATTCTGGTATGTGGCATATAGAGCACTCGTTGAAATGGCTCCTGTGTAAAAGAGTTGCTGCCTTGCCCTTCACCTAAGCCACTAGAAGAATCACAGTACAGGACTGAGTGCCACTGAGGGGAGCTACTGAGGGTCACATTTGTCAGGGTACAAGACTGGCTGCCTTTCTAGTCTCTGACAAATGGAGAACTTAGCTTTGGCAGACCCACAGAAGTGCTGCAAACAATGCAGCAAGTGGGATTTAATAGGGCTTGTGAGTCTGATGATACTTCTTTGGTGTTGGGGCTTTAGTTTTAATAGTTTCCTCTCCCTGTTTCTCAGGGAAATTGTGAGTAAAAAACTTTCCTTTTTGTTTCAAAGAACAAGAGGGTGAAGGCACTACTGCTGTAAGTGTTATAGAAGAGAGGGCAGATTGTGCTTTCCCAGTATTTGGTGCAACATAAGACCTTCACAGCTTTTAGCATGGCAGTCAGCACTGGGAGTGCTGGTGTCAAATGCAGGGTATGGAGTTCACTGCTGGGGTATAGCCTATAATCAATGTGAGTTAGGTGTTTCAGCCCTGGAAAATCCTACTGTTTGTCACTGTTTATGGCAAAACCAGCAATTAAGTGACAGTGTGTTTAAAAGATTGTGGGAAAAGATACAAATTGTCTAATAAGAGGACCATCAAGCACCTCAGTGCCTTGGTGATACACTAAGGAAGAAAAGTAGAAAAATATTGAAGGAGAACAAATGCCTATCATCTTTGTGGTTACTTTGTTACATGCTGAGTGTATTTATATGTAATACCCATAACACCAAAAGCAACCACTGCTTTGTAGTGCCATGCTGCGAAACATGCCCTACAGCAAGTGACTCCCCCGAAAATGACGCTACAGCATCAGTGTATCAATTGCTTTATTGCTCCACAGTGTCGTTTTCAGCAGCTTGTGCTTCTGGGAGCAAAACAAGGCACCACTTTCTTGCCAAGAGTGTTCTAAAAATCTACCAGTAGAGTTACAGGCTGGCAAACAATTTCTATTCTCAGGTGGATAACAGCCGCCTTGCCTCTTCAGAACTTTTATTCTTTACCCTGCAAGTACTTTCAGTTCTCTCTGCAAGCAAATAGATCTTCCCTGTGTTTAAAAGCATGGGTGACTGGCTAGTAACATTGAAGTGTACAACATGCTTGAATCAACAAACAAGGGTAGACCTACTGCTTCTAGAGGGAGGAGTAACATATGTTTACTGTCTGGCTATAGTCCCAGTTGATTAAATTGTTTGCTGATGCAGAATAGATAGCGCTAAAGATCCTTAGGGTTTTTTGTGCTTAATCATGCAGGGTACAATATCATCTATTGCATTAAGCTATGAGACGTCTGAAATCCTTAAAGTATGCTTTCTGCCCCTCATTTTGTGTTTAGAATCATCATGGAAGTCATCCACTTCCTTCAAGTAAAGAAGATACAACAAAAGAAAACAACAAACCAACCCCTGTCCCCTGCAAATTTGAGCCTGGCTTTCATGAGGAAAATCTGGCCTTTTAAAACTCAACTTTATATATTTTACTTATCTTAGGTATCCAAGAATTAAAGTATTTTTACATTAAATATTTCCATTTTACCCAACAAGCAGTTTAAACGTAAAACAAGAAAATGCTTTTGCAGAACATTTATTTTTGCTGCACACTTTATACTACCATTAATCAACTCAAAGTCATTCTTACAGGTCTTACTGAAAAGCTCTAAAGAGCGTTACACCTTGAGAATTTACACATCCCAAGACCGTTTCCTCAAAGATTTGCAATTAAACTAACCCGTATCTCATTTAACCAGGTAGGTGAAAAAAGCACAGGTCATGCAATTTTGTACTAACGTGCATTTCCAGAACTGACTGAGAACGTGGTGGTTGTATCCCAGGGACAGAGTTAGTGAGAAATGAAAGAGAAAAGGAGCTTGATGGATTTATCTGGAAAGTGTTCATAAGAGTATTGATACTTCATAAGTTACTAAAAAAGTCAACATGCCACTGAAACAAAGGCAAATAAAACAGCTGATGCCAAAATCTATTGGAGAAAGGTTTACTCTTATAAAAAATGTGAAAAAGAAACCCAAGTCACACATTCTTGTCTGACTGAGGAATCAAAATAAAGCACCAGGTGGGTCCAATGATAAATGGACTTATCTACATGTGACTTATCTCCTCAGTTATGTAGGTCTCTAATTCAGGCATAATTTGCTGCATTTCCCCTTCTGCCCATCCTGGAACTCCAGCAGAGAAGAAAGCTTTCCAGGTCCTGTGGGACCTGCTTGATTGTTCACACAGAACAAGCTCTGGCTAGAAGGACAGGCAGATGTTAGTGTGCCAGAACTGGTGGCTAGTATCTGACATGGATTGACCAGATCCTCACTAAAACATCCTGCAACTTGCTTCCAGATGCTGAGCTGCTCAGGTTTTCAGATAGACATCTCATTACGTATTGCACAGCCAATCTGCCTGATTGAGCATGGTGAACCACCATGGAGAGTTGAGGCAGCCAAATGCTTTCCAATAACATACTTGCCCTGGTCCACCCCTGAGGAGCAGCACACTCTTGGGCAGCTATTCACCATTCAGCAGGCTGCTCCTTTTTGACCAATAAAATTTCCAGAGATCTTGGAAGTTACTTGCACCTCAGAGGGGGTGGCATAAGCAGATGGCATAGCGTGCTCAGCAGAAACAGAACAATTTTTCCTCTCTCTCTGAGACCTGATGGTCCCCTCAGAAGAAAGACACTGCTCAGAAGTGGGTGCCCATTCTTGAAGCAGTGTATCAGAGACTGATAACACACATCCTCAGTTACACTCATTACTCTTGCCCTGATTCTGGAGGATTAGGAGTTTTTGGACTCCATCATCCAAATTGGTTACTTTATAAAATGAATGTCAAGTCTGTAGCAATAGCAACACCTCAGTGCTCCCTAGGAAAGGATCAAGTGAAGTGAAAAGGATGAGACAGTAGCAACTCATAGAAATGTGAGGAATGTGAAGAGCATAAGAAGTAACTCAGTGCATTGGTTTCCAGGTTGTTGTGCCTCTTTTTAAATGAGCACGAATATCTCCAGCCATTTTTCTGGTAGCGAATGCAAACAGCATAGCTGGAAGTCTGTTCCAGATTAAAACACATAAAGTTTTGTTGTGAACTAGCTTTCCAGGATCCCATTATCCTGTATTGGGTTTGCATGACAAGGGTTTGGTAGAGGGGGACTACTGAGGTAGCTCTGTGAGAAGTTGCTGGAACTTTCCCCCATGTCCAACTGAGACAATGCCAGCTGGCTACAAGACAGAACCACTGTGGGCCAGGGCCAAGCCCATCAGAAGTGGTGGTAGAGCCTCTGGAATAACATATTTAAGAAAGCAAAATAATTGCTGCTCAATGGCAACTACAGCTGGGAAAGAAGAGTGAAAGTATGTGAGAGCAAAACTCTGCTGACACTCAGATCAGTGCAGAAGGAGGTGCTCCAGACACCAGACCAGAGATTCCCCTGCAGCCCATGGTGCAGCTCATGGTGAGGCTGCTGTGCCCCTGCAGCCAATGGGGGTCCACACTGGAGCAGGTGGATGCCAGAAGGAGGATGTGACCTCACGGGAAGCCTGCTCTGGAAGCTCTCACTGGAGCAGAGTCCTGGCCCTGTGCAAAGGGGAACCCACACTGGAGCAGGTTTGCTATAGGATGGGTGACCTCACAGGGAACCCAGGCTGGAGCAGTCTGTGCCTGAAGGGCTGCATCCTGTGGAAGGGACTCGTGCTGGAGCAGTGTGTGAAGAACTGCAGCCTATGGGAAGGACTCACTCAGGAGAAGTTTGTGGAGGACTGTCTGCTATTGGAGGGACCCCACACTGGAGCAGGGGGAGAGTGTGAGGAGGGGGAGGGAGCCACAGAGACAGCATCTGATGAACTGACTGCAACCCCCATTCCTCTGTGCTGCTTGGGAGGAGGAGATAGATAAATCAGGAATGAAGCAGAGCCAATAAGGAAGGGAGGGATGCAGAGAAGAAGTTTTTAAGATTTGTTTTCATTTCTCATTATCCTAGTCAGATTTGATTTGCAATAAATGAAACTAACTTCCCCAAGTTGAGTCTGTTTTGCCTGCGACAGTAACTGGTGCATGATCTCTCCCTGTTGTTATCTCAGCCCATGAATCTTTTGTTATATTTTCTCTCCCCTATCCAGTTGGGGAAGGGAGTGATAGAGTGGCTTTGGTGGGCGTGTGGTGTCCATCCATGGTCAGTCTACTTCACCATTATAGCCAGCGTAGATCTAGCCAATGCAGTCTGTGAAGGCTAGGGAGCAGTTTGCTGTCTAATATCTCAGGCTGAGACGGATCGGCCTAAGTGTGATGGACTGTATAGACCACCTTTGCCTGTAGTGGGTACCTCAGGAACTCACTCACAGGTAGGCACTGTTGCACACTTTAACATAAGTGTCTTTGGGGGTGGAATTTCTTCCCATGTCTCACGTTCAGAGAGCTGGACTGGAGGGGCACTGGCATGCAGTAGTAGTCAAAGAGTTTGTGTAATAAAGAAATGGGGAGAGGTTGCAAGAGGACTGTGGTGGTAAACTCCACTCTGATGAGTTGTTCAGCATGTCATTCAGCATCCAGTATGCAAACACGCATACACACATGCATATATCCACACATGAATAAATAGTCATTGGGGAGCCATATGTGTTTTCCCATTGAAAGAATGTGATCTGTGCAGACAATAATTTCTGAACTATCCAACCCACTTTTGAGAACTGGTCTACAGAATATAGCAAGAGCTGAGTCCAGAGTGAATATTTATGATTGAGATTATAACCCAGTGAAAGTGGATGTTTGTAATACAAACACTGCTAGATGTTTTAACTGTGGCTTTGCCAAGCGATGCCTGGGAGGCTAATCTAATTCCCATTTAAAGCAGTGGAAAGCTTCCCACAGACTTCAGTGGGTTTTAGGATCAGACTTGCAATGCCTGTGCATTAAACATCCATTTATCTCTCTGTTGTTCTGAATCAGTTGAAAGTCTACAATACCAAATTCGTTTTAACTGCGAGACCTGGGGGAGCAAAGTACTTTCAGCGCAGCACGCAGGGAGTGATATGAGCAGCTTCCATTAACACAAGGGGGCAAATGGTGTGTAATTCTGTATATGTTACAAAAACTTTCCCTCATAAAATGTACTGCATTACGCATAAAAATTGTTCCTGCTATTTTCAGTTTCCTCGATATTTATTGGACATTTCTACCACCAGCCATTTCTTTGTGCAGAATGGTCCATCTGTTTTGGGGAATAGTATATTGACACATAAATTTTGTCCAAAACATGCAAGAACCATATTTTAAACATGAGACCTATTTAAGTGATAGACCATAGATTTAAATCTTTGACTTTGTGAAAGGAAAACAAATTGTACTTTTTCCTTTTCATTCTATAATGCAAGAGTTTAATTGTTTCAGCAGAACTGATAGGCAAGTAAAGGCAACACATTTTACGCAGTTCTTTCCAGAATGAACAAAAGATGTCTAAATAGAATTTCAAATGGAAAATTGTGCACATAAATTCACAAGCTTTCCTTTTGATATAAAATCTTTTGCCAGGTTGTTGTTTTTTTTTTTTTTTTTTATAACATTCCTGAGATGCTATCTTTTTCTTTTCAGTACAACAAAATACTAAAGGCTTGTGTGAGAAGGGTGAATAGGAGTTTTGTCGAAATTACTTATGAATATTTTTTTTTCTAGCATTTGGAGTAGAGTACCCCATTTTTGGTCATAAGTAATTCCAGATTTCTGTTATTACTTTTGGCACATCATAGAAAACTGCAGTTAATAGGCTATTCATTACCTACAAAAAAGCAGCATATAAACTGTTAAAATGGAAGTGTCTGGTGCATTTGGAGGCTTATGTATTTAAAATGCTGTCAGCAGAACCCTATGATGAACAGGGTTGATATATTGTGATCCTGTTTTTCTGCATGACATCCAGTAAGAAGTAATAGCTCAGCAAGCAGATCTGAACTCTTTCAGACCAAGTAATATCAGCCAGGTCATTCATCCATGTTCATCATTTCTGTCAAGGGGAAGAGGATACTTCATTATCTGAGAACTTTTTAATGGTCACTTCTGACACGCCTGCTGTGCCCAGGCAGCATTTCTTCTTACTCATATTCAACTTCAAGCTGACAGACATTCATAGAGAGAGGCTTCTGTGATTATCTTTACTCTATAATAGCCACTGTAGGTTTCCATTTGGGCTGGGTTTTGGAATTTTTTTTATTTCTAAACATCATATTATCTTTTTATAAGAAATAATCTTCATTTTTGAACGTAACTCTGCATAACTTCTCTGTCTGCATTAATAGGTATTTTCTGCAAGTTCCAATTGAGCAATTTTTCATGAAATAGATCATCAAAAGAAAGAGTTCTGTTAAGCTTTCTTTATTCTTGGACTTTCTCTCCTACAAAGTAAATAGAAAATACTATTTACGATACAGCTTTATCGAGTGGGAAGCAAGTAGCAGATTTTTGCGCGTCACTTTCTGAAATGAGTAATCTCTAACAAGCCCTATACTGAAAAATGCTCACCTAAACATGGTTAGATTCCTGATATGTTCAGTTTCCTCCAGAAATTAATTATGCAAGTAGATCTCATCAGCTGTAAGTTGTTTTATCTGCACCTCCCACACTGTTGCTCTGGGCTCCATGGCCTGCATTGCTTCATGGGGCTGAGCATTCCCTCTCTACAGGTAGATATTAGTACAGTCTCCTCTTATGTAGTTCCACTGATAACTTTGAACATCAATGCAGTAAGTGATCACAGCACTGGCATTGGTATTCGGTAATTACAAGGGATAGAAACTCTGATAATTGAAGGATTAAGCTGGGCAATACTTACCAGGGGTTAAGATAAAATGTACCCTTCATGCAGCTTGTTTTCTAGCTGCATGAGCACAAAATTCCTTGCATCTGCTTCTGAAGCTCCAGTCCCTGTCAGTACTGGATTTTGTGATAGTCTTACTTTATTCCAGTAGCTGTTTTTCTCTTTTTTTGTCTGAGTTCTTACAAACCTCTTTTTCAGTATGCTGACTTGAGGCCACTGGCAAAATTCTTCATGTAGTGGTATCACACTCTGTGGCGGTCAAATGTAACCTCTTCCATGAATTGTGTGCCTTTAAGAGGTATGTTTAGTGACTGAGGAAGATTATTTCTGTCCTGAGTTGGAAAGAGAGTATGTAAGATGTCAAGTATGATGCTCGTGACCTGGGACTTTCCCACCAGCAAGGTGCAAATATAGCAGAAAATTGAAATAATAATTAAAAAAAAAAAAAGGAAAGAAAAAAGGCATAACAATGATGTGCAGTATTCTTCCAGAAATAAGATGATGCATGAACAATATGCCAACTGCTGTGTTTCTTGGATGGGACACACCTGCTGCACTAACCAGAGGGAACCACTTTTGTTTGCCAAGCTATATATTCCCATATAAAGGGTAGAGTTAACAGGCCCGCTTGTAGGACCCAGTGCTGGAGCAGCAGCCCTGGGAAACAATGGATGCTGAAGCTCATTGTTCCCCAAAGCACCAGCCTCCACTGCTGAGAGATTGCTGTTACCACACTGCGGGGAGGACACAAAGGAAACTGTGACTATTGAACCCAGACATTCTCATCAGAGCTAAACAAATATCCAGCAGAAAGATATATCGAGTTAAAAGAGATCTGCACCTGGGCAGGGAGCTTGAGAACAATCTGTGTTCTATGTTTGTGATTTATGAATGTGGTCAGGAACTGTCCCCTTAATTGCCCTTTCCACATGTAAACAATGAAAGAAAAGTTGTGAATTACTGTGCCTTGCAACCTCCATTTCATTCCTCAGAACAATCCCTTGCTGTTTTTCAGTTTCCACTTCATCAGTCCCTACCAGAATATTTCCATCTCTGATGCCTCCAGAAAATCTCTTATCCTGCCTACACACAAGATCAGCTAAGGAGAAAACATACTAAATATTTCTGAAGCACTTTGAATGGTATCTTCTTTGGGATTGCATCTGTAATATATGACCCTCCCTGTTACAATTTGCTTCACAATTATGTTATTTTTAATTTGCTCTCAAACAAGCCCAGAGAGCATTTTTCTTGTCTATTATTCACCACAGTCTACCGGATGCCACCTCAATAAAATGCCTAAATACTTGTAGTGGTTAAAGTGCTCATTCTGTTCAGGGTCTTGAGCTCCGTCACATTAGTTGAATGCTTGAGCATATGTTCACATCCTCTTGAATTACACTGTTATTTAAATAACATCTGTAATTTCACAAAGTCTTTTCTACTACCTTTAACAATCACTCAGATTTAAAATACTGACATGGGGGTCAGGTTTATTCCTAGCATGACTCCTCTCTAATCGTTGAAACTACCCCAGAGATGAATTTGGGTCAAGGTCTTTTCTTCACACCATTTTCTTTAATAGCTCTATTACTTCTGTATATGCATAGTATTAGAAATATCTCAGAATTAATCGTTTCTGAAATAACCATAGTTCTTTCACAGAAGAGATGTCCCGGAACCCTGCATTTACCAAGACATTATGTGTAGCTAACTAGCCATTTCTTCTACTTGTCTGACCAATTAATCAAGTAAATCACTCATTGCTGTGCCTTTCTGAAACTCATAAAAGATAATGCACAGAAAAATGGACAAGGTATTAGATTTCATTTAGCTTCTAGTTTATTGCCTACTTAATAAGAGACTGTAAATAAGAAACCAGTTTCAGAGCTACCACATTTCTCATAATTTGGACAGCCATGAGTTGCTTATCTGCTTGCAATTCTCTACTATGCCTTACATAGACATTTTACCAAGTGGTGCGAACCAAACAAGCATTACAAAGATCAGCTAAAGTAAATTTACACAGTCAGGAATTTGAAACAGTCAGAATGCCCTGAGCAGAAAGAACAGGTTATTTATTTCCTTTATATGAAGGAAATTAGTAGGCACAGACACACTTTACAGATTTGCTTACTATACATGTATTTCTTGCTAAGTATAGTCTTGAGCAACATCATATTGAACAACCAAATCAACACAGCTCAAGTACTGGAGTTAAACCCCTGAGCTTGGAAATTGAATAGGCTCATAGACCACTTAAGTAACTTAGCTAGGAAGAAATGTTGTTGAAACCCAAGACCAGTTAATATTCGTATAGTATTTTGAGCTTCACCACCAGCTGTAATGAAGCAGTTTCTTTCCACAGAGGAATGCAGTTATAAGTATTTTGATTAGGTACTCACAACAGCAGTGATGCTGGGATGGGCTGAAACACAGAGACTTTCTCCTGCAAGGCTCAATAGGGGCCGGCAATCAGCTTTGGTCCGCTGTTTCCCTTTCTGCCCTTGTTTCAGTGTTCTATTTGACTTGCAATCACCCTCTAAGGTCCCTGCCTTGATTAAGGCTGACTAAACATCCTTTAGTGAATCCTCTCCTCATAGAGCTACTTCTTGTAAATACCTGTTAATTATTCAGGGATTTTGAAACCTTTTGGCTAGCTGATGCATTAGAAAATCTACTTGCTAAAACAGTCTAAATAATAATTTTTTTATTTCTAAACAAAACTCAACCAGAAAGCAGTAGCCTTGAAAAAACTATTTTTTAACAAAGAACAAATTTTGTACACTTACATGCTTGCAGGCTGTCTTCCCATGCAGTCTTTGCTATGTAATTGGTTATTTTAAACTACAGACAAAAATGTATAGTACTTTAATATTTTGCAAATAAAAATGCTTATTTCTATTGATACTGTGATAAGAATACACTAAACACCAGTGTTTAGAAAGGACGCAAGTCCACATAGCATTTTATTTTCTCAGACAAGATGGATTTTTTAGTATTGACAAAAATATGGCAACATCTCAGAACTATAAGCAAGGGCTTTGGGTTCTTGGCCACTAAACAGAGAAGATTCAGAATTCTCAGGCATTTCAGAAACCATATGCTCTAAATTGTCCACCTCACTAAAACTGCACATGAATTTACACTAGATGTGGGCATGTATTTACAGTAGAAGAGTGCTCAAAAAGTTTATCTTTCTGTGGTGAAATTTGAAGCTTTGTGTTAAAGGTTATTAAAAAGTGCCTGCTTCCAACATGAACTTGTCTGTGGTTTTGGTAAGTTTAAACATAACCAATACAAATTCAAAAACTTGGAGCACAGATGTGAGGCCAACTAAATGGTATTTAGTTATGAGTCTTCAAATTCAAAGAAGTTTGTAGTTACTCTTCTTTTGGGATCTAAATGAAACTTTGCTTTTTAATTGGATATTTTGTTTGCTTTCTGTGATTCAACTCATTTAAATAAAGCATGAACCTAAATTTGTCAGTATTGATTCAGTTTTGCCATTACATGTTTTACCCAGGAAAGTGAAAGTATTCCTTCTTGAACTATACCCAGAGATGAAAAAAAGTTATATTCACAGTAATATTAGAAACGAGATATATCTTATTGCTTACTGATAGGGTCTGCAGGTGGGAGTAGACTAAAAGAAAATTAAAGACAAAAATGCCCTCAGAAGAAACCTGGTTGATGATGGTTCCAATTCTCAAATATTTGATGTGTTGTGTCATGGTGTGACAGGTTGACCCTGGCTGGGCACCACATGGCCACCAAAGCCACTCTATCACTCCCCTCCTGTCCTAGGTTCAGCAGTAGTAGTCATTTTTCTCCTTCTTAGTAGCTGGTGCAGTGCTGTGGTTTTGACTTTCAGCCTGGGAACAGCGCTGATAACACCAATGTTTTCAGTTGTTGCTCAGTAATGTTTAGTCTGATCAAGGACTTTCTGAGCCTCATGCTCTGCCAGGGAAGAGGGGAAGCCAGGAGGAAGCAGAGACAGGACACTCGACCCAAACTAACCAAAGAGTATTCCATACCACAGCACTTCATGCCCACTATATAAACTGAGGGCAATTACCCAGAAGGGTTAGATCACTGTTTGGGTCGGGCTGGGTATTGGTTGACAGATGGTGAGCGGTTGTATTCTCTTCCCTTGTTGTTTTCCTTATCATTATTATTATTGGTGGTAGCAGCAGTGGTTTGTGTTATACCTTAGTTACTGAACTGTTCTTATCTCAACCTGTGGGAGTTACATTCTTTCGATTCTCCTCCCTATCGCCCCGGGAACAGGGGGAGTAAGGGGGGAGGGGGGGGAGTGAGCGAGCGGCTGCATCCTTCTGGGTTGCCAGCTGGGCTTAAACCACGACATTTTTTTCCTCAACTGGCCAGCAGAGAGAAAATATAAAAAAGTGTCTTGGGAGGAGATAACGACAGGGAGAGATCATGCACCAGTTACTATCACAGGCAAAACAGACTCAACTTGGGGAAGTTAGTTTCATTTATTACCAATCAAGTCTGACTAGGATAATGGGAAATGAAAACAAATCTTGTAAAGCTTCTTCTCTGCATCCCTTGCTTTCTTATTGGCTCTACCTCATTCCTGATTTATCTATCTCCTCCTCCCAAGCAGCACAGAGGAATGGGGGTTGCAGTCAGTTCATCAGATGCTGTCTCTGTGGCTCCTTCCCCTTCAAAGAAGGACTTGTCACACTCTCCCCCTGCTCCAGTGTGGGGTCCCTCCAATAGCAGACAGTCCTCCACAAACTTCTCCTGAGTGAGTCCTTCCCATAGGCTGCAGTTCTTCACACACTGCTCCAGCACGGGTTCCTTCCACAGGATGCAGCCCTTCAGGCACAGACTGCTCCAGCCTGGGTCCCCTGTGAGGTCACCAATCCTGGAGCAAACCTGCTCCAGTGTGGGTTCCTCTTTGCACAGGGCCACAGGTCCTGCCAGGACTCTGCTCCAGTGAGAGCTTCCTGCAGGGTCACAGACTCCTTTGAGCATCCCCCTGCTCTGGCATGAGGTCCTCCACGTGCTGCAGGTGGAGATCTGCTCCACCATGGACCTCCATGGGCTGCAAGGGCACAGCAGCCTCACCGTGGGCTGCACCACGAGCTGCAGGGGAATCTCTGGTCTGGTGCCTGGAGCACTTCCTCCCTTTCTTCTGCACTGACCTGGGTGTCTGCAGAGCTGATGCTCTCACACATTCTAATTTTTCTCTCCTGTCTGCAGTTGCAATTGTGCAGCAATTTTTTCCCCTTCTGAAATACTTTACCCCAGAAGTGCTGCAAACAATCTCTGATGGGCTCAGACTTGGCCAGCAACAGATCTCTCTTGGAGCTGGCTGGCATTGGCTCTGTTAGACATGGCAGAACAGCTTCTCACAGAAAACACTCCTGTTGCCCCCTGCTACCAAATCCTTGTCATGCAAACCCAATACATATAGATGCTGTGGTATAAATAAGAATAGCAAAAATGTATAAACTGTATGTTGTAGAAATTTTACTCTGACGTTTTGCCAGTGAAGAAGATGATAGTCATATTCAAATCAATATGCACCTTAGGAAGATATCACTTCTAATTATACTCAGGGGAAATATTGATGTAAATGATCCCTTATCTAAAAAAACACAACTACCAAGCTAAACAAAAAAAAAAAAATCATCAGAGTAGGCAGGAGGTGTTGAGATTTTCTGTCTGAAACTTCTTGTCATGAAGAAAATAATCTATTTTATCAGCAGCTCCACTATGAAAATTGATACTGTGTTACAGCAGTAGCATTTTGTATTGCTTAAAGTTCTGAGTTGGTGAGGCAGCAGCTTCAAAGGTTTTAAAATCTAGAGAGTTGTAGTAAAGGATTAGAAGGGAGGTCATTGACTTCAGAGAGAAAATAGTTAACAACATCTATTTTCAGGAGCAGCGTACATTAGGATAAAACAGAGAATAGAATGTTACTTTACATGTTTCAGTTCATATGCTGAAATCTTTATTTCAGCATACAATCTAAAGAATTTCAGATATCAAATACGATAGTATTTGGTGTCCACCCCTGATGGTGGCAGCTCAAACTGAAATAAAACATATCTGTGAAATACATGATCTTGGGTCAGAGAAGCAAAGAAAGACAGATTTTGCTAGCTCTTAACATAACAGAAAGAAACAATCTTGGAATAAAATACGTTGACACCGAACTGATAGGAAATGTTTCATTCTTACATAACCTGGGACATTTTGTGAAAATAAGATACACATGTATTGAAAAAAGACAAAAGAGATATTAAAGAAGGAACAAAAATTTTCTGATAATGAGAGCAATAGGTGAGGGTGATGAGAAGAGTTTGTGCCTATTAGTGACCTTGGGCAAAAAATCTCAGAGGTTGCTTTCTAATACAATATAATATTGTAAACTAAATCAAGTACAGAAATAAGTTCTCAGAAATATCTTCTCATCATTGCAGCTGGGAAAACTCCAGGTTCCAGAAGTAGAAAACGTAAAGAAATTCTAACAGGAGCAAATTCAACTTTTGCTCCTTCTAACTTCCTTTTTAACCATGTCAACCTGTAACATGGCCTTGCTATTGCTAGTAACATGCAATAAGCTCTGTACACAGTTTGCAAGGCTTTAGGACAAAGGCTGTCAGGTCCACTCTGCCTGAGCTTTTCTTGACTTGCCTGCAGCTTTGTTTTACTTGGTTTAGCTCTAACAGCATTTTTCTCTAATTCCCCAGGTGTCTAAGGTGAATTTGTTTTAGTTCTGCTTATCTTTCTACACTATCACCTGTAACATCATGAAGTAGTGTGGACATAGCAGAAACTTTGGTACAACAACAGAAGCTTTGAGAAACAATGTCACTGTATGTGTTTGGCATAGAGGAGTGTAGGCATGGGATGGTAAGAAAAAGGGTACAGGCTTGACGCAGGAGACCATATACTCATAAAAAACTCACCAAAGGTCAGCTGAAAAAATATATACCTAGAGATGGACAAAATTGATTTTACAGATAACAAAGTAAAAAAGAGAAGGAGCGTCTAATACATAACAGTTACCACATACAGTAAATTTGGATGCAACATGCAGCTGTAGATCAATGAAGAACAAGAGTGAAAAAACATGTTGTTAAACGTATAAAAATCACACATAGTGAATCCTAGAGTGAGGGGAAAGAAGAAACTGTCAACACCATATGCCTCCTGATAAAAAACATCAGAAGTTGATGTATCACCATAGCGCCCTCTCCAGTACTATGGATCTACTAACTTGGCAGCCCAGTGGAGCAGTAGAAGGATGAGCACATCAATAAAAGGATAAAAACTAAACGTGTAAATTTCAATTTTAACTACATTATTACTATTACTGAGATTTTTTTTTCTCTATACAAGTATTCTTATTACATGCCATTATCTCAGTAACAACTATTTCTAGATTAATAATGATTATTGAATTAAAGTATTCTAACAACCGACTCTTGGCTTTGTATGCAATGGGTTTTCTTCTACCTGACACCTTCAACATAAGACATTATGAGAAGCTATATTACTTCTGATACATAAATTCACCTAGCCCAGTTGCCTTTCTCTAACTTTAGCCAAACAGAGGAAGTTGTGAGTTCTCTTAAGGATGCTCTGCTCAGTGTTAAAAGCAAGCACAAAATTTGCTTATTGGGGAGGATCCTGACCTTAGTGGAATCACTTTCAAAGCTTTCTGGAGTTTACTCCTGACTTAAGAGTGCAAAAGGCAAGGCCAAAACTCTCAAACTTGGCTGCCTGAAACTAGGTAATAACAGTGATAATGAGGTACTGTGGCCAATATCCATAAGACAAAGCAACCCATCTCTTGACATTTTCTTCAGGCGCATGTATGAAATCTCTCGTGCACTTCTCTGATAATTCATCCCTTTGTTTCTACTACCCCCATCTCCCTAATTCTTCTGTAAGTTCTTCCTATTTCCTATTCATATATAGCCCCAAAAATTTTCTGTCCACCAGTGATCATCTACCAACTCTGTACCATTTCAAACATTTCTAAACACAAAGTCAATTAAAAGCTTATCCTCTATTTCTGTTAGGTTTGAAAGATGGCATTGCAATTTCATGTTTCATTCTACTGGCAGAACTCCAGCCTACAAGATTATCCCTGAGTCCTGCCTTACTTTCAGGCTCTGACTGCAGAACAGAATCTGTTTACCCCTCTATCATCTCCCTTTTCTCAAATTTGTAGGCTTTCTGGCTTTTCTTTGCTTTCCCTGTGATCCTACATCATAATTAATTTCTGCATCTGGATGTAGTCTTTCCAGAAACTGTCAGGACTACCTCTTGGATTATCCTAGCTGCTGCATCTTCAATTCCTCTCTCTCGATCTTCAGGTGCTCCTTCTTCAGGTAACATCTTTAGCATTGCCTATGCTCTTCAAGTGATCATAAAACCTTTTGTCAGGCTGGATTTCATGGATGCTTTTTCACTCTGACAGCTTATCCTATGCTCAGACAAACTCTCCTTGTAAACAAGCTGTGTCTTGCTATGACAATGCAGAAAAGCTGTCTAGATATAAAAAATGTGTGTTAGGAAAACATTAGTTCATTTGCTTGACTCTAAGGATCCAGTCTGTTTTCCCCTCAAGCTGGTAAAAACAGGGGCAGGGTTATATTCAGGCAAAACAGTGATCTCCCTTTACAAAGTGTGACCACTGGTGCCTTGTTTTAAAAATCCCATGGGGAGATTAGCAGCAACATTTTGTTAGGATGACATTTCTGTCCTTTTCCAGTGACACTTTCCTTCTTTTCCTTAACCCAACACCAAATATAAATTGCACAGCCCAGTCCACGTTGTTTACCAGCCTAGGTATTTGCTTCTGTTATTAGAAATGGCATTCACTGTAAAAGGTTTACACAGCTTTTTGAAGTTCTACTTTTATTCTGCAATATGCACATACTTTTTTTACCTTTTCTCTCCTCATCAAGATCCCCACATCAAGCTAGTCCTTTGCCTTTAAAAGTACACCTACATACCTGTGTCTACAGATGCACACACATAAAAGTTTTCATGCTTTTGTTTCGATAGCAATAATCAAGAGGCATTATTGTGGAGTGACCACTGTATTTTTCTGCTTAAGGAAAGTGAACCTTTGAGATGCTGCAGTAATGAAAAGAGTGTCTTTGAACAGGAGTGATGGTACACTGCCCTTGGAATAACAATATAAAAATAAAAGAGCTGCTTGAATGCACTACCTTTCAAATGACCCTGGCTGGCCTTCTTATCTGAATAAATAACCCTAAATTACTGTGGATTACAGAGTCACAACTAGAAGACTATTTGTTCAAGAGACACCTTAAAAATCAAGAAAAAGTAAACCTTCCACCTCTGGAAAGTCCGGAGGCTTTATGAGTTGCTTAAAAAAGACAACAAAAAGGAATGCCAGCAGGTCATGTGAGCAAGCAGGAGTATCTTCTGGGATGTGCTCTTTAAACTGTGATAATGTATAACTCCTCACAAGCAGGTGTGATGTTTGACACTTCTTTTCAGGAAAAGCCTGGCCCTGGGTCACCCATAGGCACATGCTACTAATAGATTTCAGCAGGTTCTATAGAAAAGCATTGTAAAGGGAAAAAAGGGAGCTAAATTATACAGCTGATAAAGCTGACACATTTTGGAATGCAAATGACAGTATTTGCAAGTGACTTTTCTTTGCTTCCTCTCCCTGCTCTGCAAATTGACATCCCAATATCAAGGATTTAAAAGCTTAAGCCAAAGGAAAAGTGTTGACCTTCAAGTTAATGCTATTAAAAATGTAATTTCATTCAAATTATTGGAATTGAAAAGAATCTCTGCATAAAGTGCAATGCTATCTTAATTAACAGTTCATTAAGGTGACGAAGCAGAAGGTCAGAAGCATTAATGGATTTGCAGGAAAAGATTGACCAGAAGTCACCAATCCTCACAATACTAAATGATTTTAAAACTCTGTTTTTTTGCAAAAGTCAGACACTTTATGTACCAATCTACTTCAGCAAACAACTGAAATCCAGCCCCTCCAAGCCATGTCAAAACACCTAAATACAAACCATGATCTAGTCTGTCCTTTTTGATCTGCAATACTAACAATTATCCCTCCTTTTTTTTCCCATTTTATCAGGTTTCAGTGGTGCGGCCAGCACCACTGAAATAGTACACCAAGGGTGTAATATTATCCTTAAAAGAATTTGGGCTGAGCATATTCTGTCAAAAAAAGATTCTTGATAAAACTGAGGTTTTGAGGAAATATGTAATTTATTGTTTTGGGGGGTTGTTTTTTTGTTGTTTTTTGTTGTTCAGGTTTTTTTTTCAAGAAAACAAGGGGAATTGGAATAGCAGGAAGGTAAACACATTCTCTTACGCTTTTGTGTAAAATGGCATTTACTTGCAGGAAAAGTAAAAAGTTCTCCTTATGCAGGTTTTGTAATTTTTGCCCCTGAAAACTGCTTTTTCTCTTTTCTTTTTTCTTTTTTTTTTTTTTTTTTGACAGAGGATTCTACCTTTTCATCCTATTTTAATTACAATTCATATAGTTTAAACCCAGATTTCAATCTTCTCAATTCAATTTCTATCTTCTCAATTGTATTCCCTCCTATTTCTCTTTCATTCTGTTATTGCCATAGTAAATTAGTTTTGAGCCAAAGAGCTGTACCTTAGTAAAACTCTGCTTTCCTGAATGGCATGGTGATTTGGTTAGACTACAAGAAGAAACAAAGTAGCTACTCCCCTCTTCTGATTGTCTGTTCCAATGATTGATTACTAGGGGTGTAAATTTATGCTTATTTTTGAATTTCAACCTGTCTGGCTTTGGTTTCTAGCCAGTCATTATATTGTTGTCCATTGTATTATTTTCAGTCCACAGGAATATTTAGGTGCTTAAACCTATCACTATATCTTTATGATAAACTAAAGTAGATTCCGTTCTTTTAGATGGCCACTCAGAGGATTTTTGTCCAGTCTTCAAAGTTTCCTAACATATTAAAAAAATAAGGATGTCACTCATGTTGCTATGGCTGACGTTGCTGAGCTGCATCTGAAGCTTCCTAGCTTATGGAACTTACTCTGTGTATTAGGACCATGGAATTGTTATAGTTACAAACATCCTTTTCCACACACTTAAGTCATCTTTGTATCACCACAAGGCTGAAAACAGTTGAGACCTAGAACTTGTCATTCCTATGTATGTTAGCTATTTCCTAGCCTGTCTCAGGCTTTCAGAGTTGTGAATAGCATTTACTACCCAGATATCTGAATAAAAGCCCTAACAAGAGAGGGTTTTGTTATATAAAACAATTGGGTTTTGTCCATTTTCAGCTTTGAAGACAAGCAAATAGTGTAACTTCTTATTATGCATTTTTTAATAGCTCAGTTCAGAACAGTCCAAAATCTGTTATGCTGCAACTTGTGCAAAATTGCCTTTAAAACAAGCACACCAGAGCTGTACACAGTGTTTCATTAAATTTGTATGTAAGTCAAGTCACTGCAATGCACTCATTTATTAAAGATCCAAAGATTGTATTAGCCTGGTTTTGTCACAAAAATACACTGAGCATTTATGTTGAATTGTTTGTCCATGAAGCCATTTAAAATCTATACAGACTTATTTGTGCAGATTATGTTTTTTTTTCTGTGTACAAGCTGTGTAAAAATCAGCATTTGTTTGTATTTACTTTGTTTTTTTTTCTGATAGCTCCCAGTTTACAAAGTGAAGGAGGATCTGTCACCTTGATATCCATGGAAAGGGAGAACCTCTCCGCACCAAGTCATATTCTCTATAGGGTCACAAGATAGAAGAAACTGTCCTTGGAAATCACTCCTCTGCTTCCTATGCTTCCTTTTTTCAAGGATTCGTCCTGACCCATTGCTTTGAATTCTGTGAGTTGAATGCAGGCTTTCAGCGCTTTCAGCAAGATTGAACCAAGAACATAAACTAGAAAAGTGTTTAGTTCCATGCTTTGTCTTTTCTAAGACAAAAGGAAAGCTAACAGCAGGATCAGGACTCCAAATTACCAGCAATTTGGTTTCTGTTCTGCTCTGGCAGCAGCTGCAAATCTGTGCTTTTTCATGTTGAGGGTTTGTGACCAAGCTACAATTGAACCTTAGATTGTTAGCAAAAATATATCTATTCATAAATGCACACGTTCAGTATTGTCAATTTGCCAATAGGTGTTTTAAATTTCTGCTTAGAATTTCATGTGTATTACAGGAGTAGTACATTCATAGGAAATAAAAGCACTATTGGTACATAGAGCTGTAACGATTCTAGTGAAATAAAAAAGTGTCTGAGAGCCACAGGTGATAAAGGTGTTAAAGAGTAGAATCACTAAAAGGTACAGGAAAAGCTGCAAGCAGTGTGAATACCTATGGTGGTATTTTTTTTCTTAGAATTGAGATTGTGGAGCAGAATCTTCTTTAGATCCCAAAGACCTGCAATGCAAACCCTATTCATCTCTGCAAAATAAGGGTGTATTTTACTCTGCAAACAATCTGTGATCAGCATACTCCTCATTTAATACCTCTTGTCAGCATCCAAAATGACAGTCAGTCAAAGGGGAATATCTATAGGGCAGAGAAGTGAGGGCAGGAGACAGAATATGCAACTAATTTATTATTCCAAGTATGTCAGACAGTCTCAAAATATTTAGCATTAAATCTATTTTTGATAGCATGTTATTTTTTAAAGGAAACTTTCCAGGGAATTAAAATGCCTATTTGCTTCCTGCTAAGAGAAGATGCTGATTTACTTAGGCTTTCCTTATTTAAATATAATCTCCCTTTTTCTCCTTCACCTGTTCCATGTGAGATTTATTAGACTTCAGGAAGTGAATGGTATTACCTAAACAACTGATGCATTGTACAGAATAGGCTCCTGGGGCCTCATGTCCCAGGTTTAAAGAAGTTGTTAGACCTTCATGTACATTAGACAACCAGCAAATTAAGTTTTGACCAAAATCAAGTTCCTGAAAATGTGGTGTAAATATTAAACACCAATTATTTAGATATTTGTAGTTAATTCTGTTAAGTCAAGCTTCATTGTGACTACAAATCACATAGCTAATATAGTTAATAAATAGGCTTTTTTTTTTTTTTTTTATATTGCTTAATATCCTCTAGAGTATTTAATTGCGTATGGAATTAGATGTCGGACTAATCAGCAATGGCCTAGTTGTGCCTTAAGGCATCCTTTCAAGAAAACACCAGTATCCATAATGGGGCACAAATTTTCAAACAGAACTGTGATCTGACTTGATAAATTATGGCAATGAATAACAGCAAAAGAAAGGCACTGGACAGCAGAAGGCAACAAGTTAAGAAGAAAAAGAGGAAAAAAAACACATCATATTCACACAGAAGATTTTACAAAATAATCAGCACAGTATTTAATGAAAGTGCTCTGAAAAAGGCTTAGTGAAGAGAAAAAAAAAAACAACATATTTAGGAGGCACCTCATCTGTTTTATGCTTAGGGTAAGATGAATGACATATATTAGGTGCTTATTTTTCTCCACTGGTTACAAAAGGGAGAGAGCTCACGTGTAGACACCTACATTGTATATATATGCATTTGGTTAGATGAATTCCACTTTTTGTCTTTTGCAAGGAAAGGAAAGTCAACAACAACCTCCCCACCCCTTTTGTTTCATTGATCAACATGTATGAGGGACTACATTGTTAAAGAACTAGTCTTTTAACAAAAGCAAACATGACATTAGCTTGCCATGTACATCAAGCTTCAATAAAAAGGATGGCTTACTGCACTTACTTGCATTAATATATTGAAGAGTGAGCATGAGCAAATACCACATTGTAAAGCAAACACCTTGCTTTAACCAAATTAGAGAAAACCAATGTTACATGTGAAGATATTTTTGAAAGTGGGCAGTGGGCTTCTCTGACCACATTTTTTTCTTCTATAAAGAATTGCACAAGACTTTTGGCCACATAGCTATCTGGTACAGGTGGAAAGAACATCTTTTTCCTTTATTGGCACAACACCCCAGGTCACTGTCAGTATCATTCAGCCTCCTGAGTGCTTCTCTGCTGAAAATGGCAAATTAGTCTTGTCCTTTCTTCAGTCTTCTGCTTTACTGTTTAACTGCTGATGCAGATCAAATTTCCATATATTCTGTGTTCTGGACCATATTATTCAGAAACCTATTCAGCCTATTCTAGGTTTTGCAGTCCACCTCAGAAAGCAAGTGTTCTGAGTTTCCTAGGTATTCCTGGTCCGGCTATGGTTTCACATTTGGGAGAACTTAGTGGCTCTTCTTACATACTGAAGAGTAGCTTGGAGCTATTT
Organism: Amazona ochrocephala; assembly: GCA_039720435.1. NCBI lineage: Eukaryota > Metazoa > Chordata > Aves > Psittaciformes > Psittacidae > Amazona > Amazona ochrocephala. Next base: position 42,258,676 of record CM077880.1, on the reverse strand, counting down.
GCACCTGCTCTCGAGGCTGTATCTCCAGAACAGAATTCACAGCTATATTATTTTCAAAATCCAAATGTAATCCTTACATGTGTTCAAACAATGACAGAAGAATCATGGAAATAGAAGTCATCCAAGGTCATTAGCTTAAAAAAAATACCACTTCTGAATTTTGAAAGTTCTTGAAGCTCAGATTTCTGAGAAGTATTCTGGGGAAGTAGCAGTTCTATTCTTACAGTTTGTAGGACTCTGGGAGTCCTAGACGCCTAGATCCCAGGCATTCCAGGGTAGCTCAGAGGGCTTCACAAGCTGAGAGTCTCCTATTCTCCCGCTGATGATCTCTACTGGGATGGTACAAAGGCAGATTAGGACTGTATGTGTTGACCCTACGCTGTGTAAGAGGAATATTTCCTTGTTGTGCTTAAAAGGAATTTCTCAGGGAGATGTTCTGGGTCCTGCCTTATTCATATTAGAAGCATGGCAACAGAGAACCAGAATTTGGCTTGCTATTTTTAAACTGGCTATAAATAACAGCTAAATTCTGTCATTTTGATTGTAAACTGGTAGCTATGGACCTGAACTGCAAAAACTCAGCCAGACTTTAAAAAAGCTATGCTTCTATCAATTTCAAGTCATGCTGCCAAGTCACAGTATTTGATGAAGTGTTCTGAGTTAATTAAATGTGATGGGAAAGAGATATTTTTTTCTCTGATAATGTTGTTCTCTCTTTCAGCCAACCGAACTCTAAATGTTTGACCGTGTTATTCAACCTCCTACAACCTGTCACTCAGCTTGAAAGAAATGTCTTTTTTTTTTCCAACAATCACTCAAGATTTCTGGACATATGGTGTCTCCTTCTGTAATTTAATTTAATCTCGATAAAAGTCAAAACATTAAGGCTTTTTTTTCTTTTCTCCACATGAAAAAATAGCCCAAAGAAATGTATTATTTGTTGGAATGATACAGCAGTATCATCAGGTTATCAAAGTCTTAAATAGTTGAGACAAAATGGTGTCAGGTGGAGCTTGTTAGAAGATTTTCAGCTTACTCTTCTGTTTAAAACAAGCTTGAGTGTTTCTTTTTTTCCCTTTACTAGAGTACATTATATTTCAGTGGATTTGCAAATGTGTTTGTTTTAGGACTGGATTTTTTTCCCCTCATAAATGAGGCTAGAACATAGTGTTGCCTTTTTCTTGAGAACTAAGTCTGCAGTTGATACCTTCTTCCTGATGCAAGGGATTGTGATTTGACCTGGACCTGAATCATACAAATGTACTGGATTTCATTTCCAACTACAAATATTCTTCATGAACCAGCTGTGAAAGCCCTTGTGTAGATGATTTCAAAATGAGTAACCAAGCAAGGCTTTTAAAACAAAATCATACATTACTGGCATGTCTTGGTGATACTGTAGACAAATACTGTGAGCTCAGTGTCATACTAGTTCTCATTTATGCCTTTAATTTTCCTGTTGCAGCACCAACTTAAAGTATTAGGTAGCACTACTGTGACAGAAGAATTCATGGCTTTTGAAGGATTTCTTAGTTTAAATTACACTCCAATGTGGGATTCTTCTAGATGACTGATTTCACATTTCAACTTGCAGTATAAAAAAAAAAAAAAAGAACACCCAAAGACAATGTTGAGACTGTCCTCAATTAAAATCCTTCAATGGGGTTGACCTAAATTACAAAGTCATAGAATTGTAGAATCATAGAATAGTAAGGGTTGGAAAGGACCTCAAGATCATCGAGTTCCAACCCCCCTGACATGGGCAGGGACACCTCCCACTAAACCATGCCATCCAAGGCTATGTCCAACCCCACCTTGAACACCGGTTGTGATATCCCATGGCTATAACAATGCAATTGTTAATCTCCAAAGTGAAGTTTATGTATAGAAAACCAACAATTGGGCCATGATTTTAGAACTTGCTTCCATGATAGATCAGAATGACCTCAAACTTCACCATTACTGTTAAATGTTATATCCATTTTTTATCCTAACTTTATAGTAACAATGTCTTAAAAAATGTTCTATAAATCACTTGCTGAGAATAACGGATGCAGGAAAAGATGCAGAGATTTTTCTGCATGTGTTTAATATGCAAAATATGATATATTATGATATGATATGTGATATGATAAGAATTTTGGCTAAAGAAATTTGAATTTTGAATAGCTGACAGTGAATTATGTAATTATACTAAATGAATATTTTGATGGGAAAGCAGGACAGAGTCTCTGAAGAATGCTGTAGTGTCCCTCAGTTCTATGGTGGAGCTAAGGAGAAGACCTGGAGAATCCACACATTGCTTTAATCATTCTACCTAGCACCTGTTCTTACTGTTAAGTTGTTTCATAGGAAATATGAAGTTGTTTCATAAGAAACATGTATTTATGTAGATAGAATTCCTTGTAAAAGATATTGCATTCATGTTCTGAACCGTCTATGTTTTGGGCTTGATCTCTATTACAGAGAAAAAGAAAAGAAAAAGAATTGTAAGATATCACAATCACATAGGAAGGAAGTGACTTGGTAAGTTAGGTCAACCCCATTGAAGGATTTGAAAATTAACTGAGGACAGTCAGAAAAACAAACAAATAAACATGACATTTATTGCTTTTCTGATAAGATAAAGATGTACATTGCTTTTGCAGTGTGCTACCAGCAAACAGGATAAATTGTTACAAGAGGGCCTGGTTTGTTTTACAAAGATATCTTTCCAAATAGGTGTCTGAGTCTTCAGTAGGTTCCATTTGTTATATCGCATCTGCATGCTCACTAAAAGTGCTTTGTAATGCTATTCTGAAACTTCCATGTTAGCACTGGTCAGTATGAAAGAGTTACTTAGCACCACAAAAAAATCTTGACTTATGGTGCCAAAAAACAGCTGTCTTCCTGAAGCCAAAGGACAGACCCTACAAAAGCCAATTCTTTCCATGAAATGAGGCCAGGAATATTATGAAAAAGCTTGTTTCAGGGTGAAAAGTTATAAGAGGTGTCTTGATCTGTTATCTTTAAGATTCAGCCTTGGGAAGATAGATGTGAAATCTCAGGTGGAAGGCAGAGCGAGACCAGCAGGCAGGGGCTTTGCAGCACTGTGCAAGAGCCATTGGTGGCTGCTGTGGTGCCAGGACAGCTGCATATGAAGCTTGCCAAAGAGGAAGACATTGCTTCCTGGAGAAGAATTCCCCAGCTTGGCATCTGTGGTGTGTGCTGTCTGTTCAGAAGGAAAAAAGGAATATTGTTTTATGATGGGTTGGATTTTTGCGTGACTCATTCTTTCAGATCCATTGGGGGAATTCCTTGTGTAAGGGTCAGGGAGCCAGCTGATGCTCTGTTAGTCAGATGGCGAATAGCTCCTGAGGACTGTCAATGAAATTTGACTGCGTCTCAAAACCTGTGGGAAAAGCAGATTCAACCAGCAGAAAAAGAAAGGAGTGAGAATTGTGGAGGATTTAAGGGAGCAGTGGCTCAATTGTCATGTAATGCTGAATTGCCAGAATAAAACTTGATTTTCATCATATTTTACAATGAACTGATTGTATGGAATCTATCAGTGCAACAATAAGTAATGCCTCCACTATGATTATAGCACATTTTGCATAAGTGACTAAATGAGAAGCTAAAATTGCGGTGGCATAGGGATTTATATTACAATAGATATTTTTGCATAATGCTATGGTGATGCTTCAGTTTTCCCTGACATCCACATCTTTAGAACATCCTGTCAAAGGACTCTGAATTAATACTGCCAGTAGATGAGGATAGCATTGACAAGATGGGGGTAAAAGAGACACAAAAATAGACAAGCCCTTAGATCCTGAAAGGAGGTAAAAGGAAAATAGCGAAACAGATTAGTGCCATTAAAACGTAGGATTTCATATGTACAAGAGAAATGTAGAAAGGAGAAAGATGAGAAGTGAAGTTTGCATTTTCAGTGTCAGAGTATTCACAGACACGCCTCCTCTCAGAAATGCATTTGCTTTGCTTGTTACTGTTTGTTTTCAAACTAGCAAGGCATTTAAACATTTAAAATTCATGAGTTTAAAAACAAACCTTATCCAAAGAGTTTCCAGTAGAGATTTCTGCTCTGCTCCGTGTAGATGGAAGGACAGCCTGGGATACCAAAATTTGGGAATGTTTATCACATTCGCTGAACTATAACTAAATTCCCCACTATCGAGTTATTAGTGCTATAGCACACATTTAGATGCAATTAAGGAGATGGGAAATGTGTCAGGATTATTAGTGCAGTATCTTGCATTACAGGCATGCTTGCAGCTAGTGAGGATGGCTGCCAAGCTAAAAATATCAATGATGTCTGAATCAAAATAAGTTTGATTACGCTCTTTACTCACCTTTTCCATGTAAAAAGAATGTGACTATTCTGGGTGAACACTCTAAAGTCTGAGCCCTGGTTGGAGAAAAGACAGGAAAGAGAGGGAAGAGGAAGGACAGGACAGGGCAGGGCAGGGCAGAGCAGAGCAAAGTAGGGCAGAGCAGAGAAGAGCAGGGCAAGAAGGGACAAAGAAAGAGAGGGAAGGGAAGGATTGTTCTTAGAGTACAGTGGTTAGAGCAATCTCATGGGATGTTGAATCATTATATTTGGCTTCATATTCATTATAAGAAGATTTTAACATTCGCTTGCTTTGATTAGTAGTTACATCCAGCAGAAAATTGCTGTATGTCTTTAAGGAAGTGTTTCAGGTGCCTACATATAGGTGTCTTGACCATATCAGATATCTGAGAGAGACCCCCCCTGATATCTGTAGAGGTGTATAACAAAGTAGGAATATGGAGGGGACACCATTTTCTAATATGGAAACTGGTACTGGAATAGGTACTGTGGTGTCCTGTCTTTGGAGAGCATGTACCAACCTGCAGCTGCAGCATTGCTTGCAAAAAGCACCATTAAATTTGGAGCCTTTGCAGTTTTAAAATAATTAAATATTAATTGATCTAGAAAGTAAGAGTCGGAGAATCTTCCAGACTACTGATTAGGGGACCCGCCTGAGAGGCAAGATTCCTGGGTTTCATGCACTGATGGATGAAGATATATGAATAAAAGGCCATTAAAGGGAGGTGGAAGACAATCAACACAGTGTCTGCTCTCTTCAGGAAAGGAAATATGAACTCATGGATGAAGATTTAAGAGTAAAGGGACATTAAAGGGAAGTGGAAGACAAGCAACACAACGTCTGCTCTACTCAGGAAAGGAAATATGAGTTCCTGGTGTACTGGAGGATGGTCATAGATGTGGTGTAACAGCTGCTGTCCCCTTTCCAAATCAGTAATAGCCAGAAAATTGAATTTGTATTTACTGACAGTTAAAAACCTGGCCAAACTATCACAAATTGAAACTTGGTTTTCACAAAAAATAAAGCGCTTAATCTACTAATGAATCCTTTTAAATTTCTGTCTTTGGTTAAAAACAAGAAAGTAAACAAAGAAAAGAGTAAAGGAATGCAGCTACAGAAAACAGAAAACACTGAGGTATATGAAACTTACTAGAGCTGTTGGGTTCTTTTAGGATAAAAATGTATCTTATTATTTCTATTTTTAACTCCCTTTTGTCTGGTCTTGGAAGTGAGATGATCATATATAGCTTTTTGGTTAGCCACAGAACTAAGAAACAGATGACAGACCCTGTTTTCAGCGTCTGCAGATGAGCAGGCATTTCTCAGATCTCTGACTTTGTACTGAAATGAGAAGTACATGGGTACAACAAATCCAAGCTACAGCCATATAGCTAGCAGCGGTCACTTGAGCATAGCTCATCAACTACTTCAAAGCCTCATACCATGTCTTTCCTCCCGAAAGTCAGCTATTGACAATAGTAATAGCTGGCAGGAGCTGACTGTTCAGAATCACTGGCACCTCACCAAGATATGGAAAGCCTTTTTAGAGTGGATTTGGATGTATTGTAAATGAAGCAGAATATATCATGCTTTAAAGTCAAGGACGACTGTCAGTTCTGCAGAGGGACTAGATGAGTCAAGAAGGACTTACAAAATCACTCGAAATTGTAAACACTCACAGCTAATAAGAAAAGAGGCCCAGCAGCAATGAAATGTGCGATTAGCCAGACAGCAATTATCCTAGTAATAATACGGTATATGTTTCTTCTTTACTGCTCTTGTGTGGATTACAATGGATTCTAAACCAGAGCTGGATAAGCCTGGGAATATTGTATTTGCACTCAGTTTAGGAGCCAGCAGGAAATTCTACAGAGACTTTGAGTCTCACTGAGGCCTTTGCTCAGCCTTATAGACAAGAAACAATAGCAACTAAACATTAAAAGCTTAAGATGGAAGAAATAAAACCTGAAAAAAATCATGCTGGGCTTTCCCTGTTGAGCTCAGTTATTTAGTGGACCAGATCCTACATTTCTGTGACCGCACTTAAATGATCTAACAGCTTCCTTCTCTTCTACTGTCTTTTACTGTGTCTATATAATTACTCAAAAAGATGAAAGCTGTGGGCACATCTCCTCTGACAGATTATTCATCAGAAAGAAAAGTTCAATGGAAAATAAGAAAAAAGATGTAATTCTATAATTCCATTTTGTGTATGTGTGTGATCTTCACATAAAATCTTTTATCCAGCATAGTCTACAGTCACCTTTTCCTTTGTTTTGTCCCGAAAGTGCTCTAATGGTTGCTGCAATCCAGGCACCACATCAATTTATTCTTGTCCTGTCTGTCTTTACCAGAAAAGAAGCATTTCCTTTCTCATTTAGTTTTTCTGTTGCCAAAGAACAATTTATCTCAACTCCAAGCTGGAAAAGAAGCAGCAATTCTATTGATCAACTTCGGAAAATCTGAAAAGACACTTCTAAAAAATGTATAAAGGTAAAAATATTTGGTTTGATGAACTCCCAGTATCGATCAGCCAAAAAGTTTTGATCTAAAAGTCATCACCTTGCACTGCAAAGTGCACTATTTTTTTTCTCTTCAGAAAATGGTGAGCAGTATTTCTCAGTATTTCTTTCTTTTCTTTTTTTTTTTTTCTTTTTCCTGCCTGTGAGCTTTGGAGCTCAAAGTCATTTTGAGAGGGTTTGCATACGGCTGCAAATATTTTGATAATTTTCTGGTCTCATACTTGGTAGAAATCACAGCATTTAAATCTCTAATCAATGAAAACTGTTGAAAACGCACACCAAAATGTGCAAAAGTCAACAGCTGCAGAATACAGATGGAAAGCAATTGGCACACTGCCTAACACCTTGTACCTATAATTGAGAAGCTATTTTGTCTTTATTTCATTGTTTTCCTCTTAACAAGATTGCTCTTCCAGATTTGTAAATCACATATAACCAAATGAGCAGCAAGGTCACTTGCAGGTGAGCGCTCAGCTGTTTCCCTGGGGCTGAGAGTGGGGAGCTGGTGTCTGCCTTGAGGCCATGCAGTGGCTGTCTGAAGGGTCAGGATGGCCCATCAGGGTCCAGGTGCTGTGGTAGCTGTTGTGTCATGGAATCAACTAGGTTGGAAAAGACCCCTAAGATCATCAAGTCCAACCATTACCCAATCTGCCAAGTTCACCACTAACCCATGCCACTGAGGGTCTTATCTAAGAGTTTTCTGAACACTTCTAGGGATGGTGATTCCACCACTGCCCTGGGCAGACTGTTCCAACACCTGATCACCTTTTTGGTGAAGAAATTTTTCCTAACATCCAATTTAAATGTCCCCTGGCCCAGATTTAGGCTGTTACCTCTTATCCTATTGTTTGTTACTTGGGAGAAGAGACAGATCACCACCTCACTACAACCTCCTTTCAAGTAGTTGTAGAGAGCAATTAAGTCCCCCCTGAACCTTCTTTTCTGTAGATGAAATATCCCCAGTTCCCTCAGCTGTTCCTCATAAGACTTGTGCTCCTGAACCTTTACCAGCTCTGTTGCTCTTCTCTGGACCTGCTGCAGCACCTCAATGTCTTTCTTGTAGTGAGGGGTCCAGAACTGAACACAGTATTTTTCCCTCACTTCATTTCATTGCTTAGCACATCAGCAAAACCTACTACAATTCTCAGGTTTGCATTAATACACCATCCTACAAGGGGTTGTCACGGAGGACTATTGGCTGTTATAGTGAAAGAGATTACCACCCACGGAGTTAAAACCAAGAGACATTTCTCTCTTCCCTTACTTAAATATATGTGATTAATACTTTTTAGCCCTTCAGAGAGTTTGAACCTTGCCACTCAGACTCAGACTAAAACTTGGTTAATTTGTCAGTATTTTTTAAATATGCTAGGAGGTATCTGGTTGGAAATCTTAATAGCAGTAAGGGGCTGAATGAGGTTTTTGAGTTTCTTCCCAGAGGACAGAATAATCAGAATAATAACCTGTTCTCACTTGTGCAGCCTTTCTTAGAAATGATATACACCAATGAGAGTCAGATTGTCTTACCTACTGTATCCTACCTAGCATGAGACCTAGCTCTGGGCTTTAGCAGTGGCTGTCAAAAATGTTTCTCTTTTGCTTTCAAAATACTGCTACTAATAATATTCCTAACTTAAAAGCCAGCTTTGGAGTCATTCATTCCTCATTAAAGGAACACTGCACTTTTGGGAAGTTAAAACTGTGGAAGAAAAAACACTTCACAAAGGTATAGAAGCTGGCAACAAGAATAAAAACCAGACGAACACCAAAGTTTGTTGAGAATGACATACCCCTGTCACTCACATGAGTGTTTGGAACCCAGATTTATATGATCTGCAGCCAGATCACTCCAGTCTTGGCTGTTTGCTTTCCTGTCAAATGAGTGTTTAGTGAACTATTAAATATAGAATGATTGCAGGTGTTCTCTGACTGCCTCTGTATTCCATTGCACCCTGACAGACAGGCTCATAAGTTCCAAAATTTGTTTTGCTGTTACTCAAAAGCAGCATTTCTATTAAAAAAAAAAAAAAAAAAAAAAAAAAAGAGGCTTATAAAGTAGTCTCTGAAATCTAATTGCCAGTGTCAGCTATAATAAAGCTGTCCCTATTACTGCCCAAAACCAGAATGGGGAAGAGGCTCTTAAACAATTGAATTATATTGACACAAGAAGCCACTGAAAGCAGCAACTAATTACCTTAGTGATATTGCTGTAATGTATTACAGTGCTTTCCCATAATTTAGACATCTTTGGGTATTTAAAAGATACCTGGACGTTTGCTGTTTTGTTTCTTCTAGATTTGAAGTCAATAGGATGACCACTGACATACTGAAAACAGCATTTTGCCAATGCTGATGTTTTTGAAATCTCATCTTTAAAGCACTCTGGAAGTAATTGGGTAAGCATGTTGGCATGGACTGGGGAAGGGAAACCAAATTGCTTTTTAACATCACCTAATGGGCTGTAATGGGCTTGATTTAATTAGAATATGTAAGGAACTGCTGACCACAACAAAAGGGACCATTTGGCTTTTAAGAAAATAGGTATTTACAGAAAAATAAATGTAAAAATATCAAACCCAAAATAATGTCTTTAACTCTTCAGCAGAGACCTCTGGGCACTTAAGAAACCCTAAGCATCTCCAAGAAAATGTTTGTTGCACAATGTCACCTTTCTGCCAACATCCAGTACCAAACATGTATGAAACTTATGATTTATAAGACAAAAGGGCACTGCTATCTATATTTTCACTTAGTAAAGCTGTTAAGACCTGCAGCTGCAACACCAAAACACCTGGAAATATGGTCAGAATGCATACTTTTGCTTTGTGGTTGAAATTGCAGCATCCTTGAAAGACTTCATAAAGTCAGGATATTCATTTCTGTTGAGAGAAGCTAAGGGTCTTCTGGTAGTGCAAATTTTTCTATGGTTTAGACTAAAGCTTAATAAGACCTCAAAAATCACATTGCCTTCCTTTTGCCACCAGAACTATAGTATTTGAAGTTTTTTTCATTCATTGCTTCGTTTGGATGGTTCTGTACAATGACTAGAGACAATAAATGTTTTATTTAAGCTGTTTCAATTTTCTCTAAAATAATTGTCAGCTTTAGCACAATATGATATACAAAATCCAAAATTCCTTTCTGAAAATGTTATGCTATGCCATTTACCAGATCAAGCACTTGCAGTTCTCATCAGCCTTAGAATGAAATATTCTGGAGTTAGGGCAAATTGTATCTATTTTATTATGAATATGCCATTTTCCTCAAGATTGTTTTTTCAACCAGTACCTAGAATATGGCAAGCCTACCAGCCTTGGCTTAAAAATAAAAGCAATCTTATCTTTTTAGCTTTCCCAATGTATAACATAAATGTGGTTTCTGTTGCTGAAAAATAGTCCTATTTAACTAAATTAGCAAATAACCAGAGCAACAAAACACACATTAACTGTTTTTCTCCTGCATTCAAGGATCACTGCCCTTCAAGCTGGTCAGCCTTACTTGTTCTCTGAAATTCTGTGATTGCCAAGCTTTAAGTCAAAGTTATACAATGTATAGCCCCTTCCATCTCATGTCTTGCTCCAGCATGCCCTCAGTTTACATTTTTTCTTTCAATTTACTGAGAATATTGCACTTTTTTCCACTTTTGGAAGTGAAATAAAGGAAATGAAGATTCAGTAAGAAGCTAGTGCTATAGCTCACTACAATAGCTAGCTGGTCTTTATTTATTGTTCATTTCTTTATTTCTCCACTGTGGCTTATTTTATTTCCCATTGTAAATAAATGACAAACTGAATGAAAGAAAGTGTTGAAGTAGCAGTAGAGAAAGCCCAAAGAAAATTGAGTCAATCCAACTGGAAATCAAGATATAATCTTAAAGTTTTTATATTTCATGAGGTTAGAAGGCAAGAAGGTGAGTGCATTAATTCTTTCTTAGGCTTCCTATTGTAATGAAACAACAAATAACATATTTGACTTTTGTGCCTTCAGTGTGGCTGTTGCCAGTAGAATCATTTTTCACTAAGATCTACAAAACCTGCCTCTCATAGGCTACCCATACTGCAAAATCCTGACACAGTCCATCACTGTGCATGTCTTTGTTGCTCATTGGAGATGGATGGATTATTCTTCTCTGGATGCGAGCTGTCTTTGAGCAGATTCTGAGTGGGATTTTGGTGCACAGGATGGCCTTACAAGCTCCTGCCCTCATCACTTTGAGAAAGCCATGGTAATATACAGTTTCTATTGAATGAAATGCTTTCATATTATCTGTGCCTGAGCACTTCTCTTAAAAGCTCATATTCTTCCTGTATAGTTAAAGTTGTTTATTGGCTAATTTCATCTAAAGAGTCTGGAAATATTTGTACAATGTTTTGCTTGCCATGTAGGATAGATTTTTTTTTTAGTGCTTTAAGATGTCATATTACTCATGAACCTAAGATGCGTAAGTGTTCTTTCTGCACACTACCCACATAACACTTTTTAATTACGTCATATACACCCCATTTTTTTAGAGTTTGACTATGTCTTCATTTAGTTGTTATGGAAATAGTTGTGCTACTGGCATATACTAACTCTGCCAAAAGACAGAATTTAATTTATTTGTTTCATGTTTTGAAATGCAGTAAGCTTACTAATTATTATCCTTTTCTTCGATCTGTAAATCCAGTCTCATTGAAGTGCTCTTTATGCTCTCACCTACTTTGCAGTGAGTCTGAATAAAAGCAAAATCAAAAAATGTTTGATGTCATTCACCAAAAGAAGCGATATGATGTCACTCTCACAAGACATTTAATATCCCTCCTTATTAATCATCTTCCACCTCTGAAATATTTCATTACTGTATTTTTTCATCATATGAAGTTTTTTAATCAAATAAGGGACAATACTTGGTAATTTCCTGGACCTTGTTCTTACCAACAAGGAGGGGATGGTGTGGAATGTGAAGTTCAAGGGCAGCCTTGGCTGCATTGACACCAATATGGTGGAGTTTGAGATCCTTAGAGTGGTGAGGAGGGCATGCAACAAGCTCATTACCCTAGACTTCAGGAGAGAAAGCTTCGGCCTCTTGAGGAACCTGCTTGCTTGGTGAAGTACCATGGGATAAAGCCCTGGAGGAAAGAGTGGGTCAAGAAAGCTAGTCAATATTCAAGGGCACCTCCTCCAAGCTCAGGAATGATGCATCTCAACAAAGTCAGGCAGAAACGCCAGGAGGCCTGCATGATGAACCAGGAGGTCTTGAACAAACTCTAACAGAATAAGGAAGCCGACAGAGGGTGGAAGCACAGACAGGTCACCTGGGAAAAATACATAGAAATTGTTCAAGCAGACAGGGAGCAGGTCAGGAAAACCCTGATAGAATTAAATCTGGTCAGGGACATCAAGGGCAACAAGAAAAACTTCTATAGGTACCTTGATGATAAAAGGAAGACTAGGGAAAATGTAGACCCTTTCCAGAAGGAAACTGGAGACCTGCTTACCCGGGACTTGGAGACAGCTCAGGTAACAACAGTCTTTGTCTCTTACCCTTCACCAGCAAGTGCTCCAGCCACATTGCCCAGATCACAGAAGCCAAATGCAGTGACTGGGACAATGAAGAACCACCCACTGTAGAAGATCAGGTTTGAGACCATCAGAGGAACCTGAAGGTGCACAAGTCCATAGGACCTCATGGGATGCATCCATGGCTCCTGAAGGAACTGGCGGATGAAATTACTAAGCCACTATCCATCATATTTAAGAAGTTGTGGCAGTGTGGTGAAGTTCCCAGTGACTGGAAAATGGGAAACATAACCCGCATTTTTATAAAGGGAAAAAAGCAAAACCCAAGGAACTACAGGCCACTCACGTTCGTCTCGGTACCCAGCAAGATCATGGAGTAGATCCTCCTGACACTATCCTAAGGCGTATAGAAAAAACATTGATTTCTGACAGCCAACACGTCTTTAATAGGGAAAAATTGTGTCTGAAAAATTTGGTGGCCTTCTATGACAGGGTTAGAGTTTTGGTGGATAAAGGAAGAGCAAATGATAATCTATCTGGATTTTGCAAAGCATTTGACACTGTCTTGCATGACATCATTGTCTCTAAATTGAAGAGACATGGACTTAACGATGGATCACTTGGATAAGGAATTGGCTGGATGGTTTCACTCAAAGAGCTGCAGTCAATGACTTGATGTCCAAGTGGAGGCTAGTAATGACTGGTGTTCCTCAGGGGTTGGTATTGGGACTAGCGCTGTTTGTTTAACATCTTTGTTGGCATCATGGACAGTGGGATTGCGTGCACCCTCAGCAAGCTTGCCCACAACACCAGCCTGTGTGGTGTGGTTGACACACTGGAGTGAAGGGATGTCATCCAGAGGGACCTTGACAATCTTGGGAGGTGCGCCAATGCCAACCTCATGAAGTTCAACAAGGCCAAGTGCAAAGTCCTGCACCTGGGTCAGAGCAATCTGAGACACAAATAGAGGCTGGATTGAGAAAATCCCTGAGGAGAACAACTTTGTGGTGTTGGTCTGTGAGAAGCTCAACATGACCTAGAAGTGTGTACCTGCAGCCCAGAAAGCCAACCGTATCCTGGACTGCACCAAAATCAGTGTGAGCAGCAGGTCAAGGGAGGTGATTCTCCACCTCTGCTCCGCTCTCATGTGACTCTCACCTGGAATACTGCATCCAGCTATGGGGCCTCCAACATGACAGGTATGAACCTGCTCAAATGAGTCTAGAGGAGAGCGACGAAGATGATCAGAGAGCCTCTCCGGTGAAGATAAGCTGAGACACCTGGGGTTGTTCAGCCTGGAGAAGAGAAGGCTCCAGAAAGACTTTAGAGTAGCCTTCCAGTGCCTAAAGGGGGCCTACAAGGAATCTATAAGGGGGTTTTTACAAGGGCATGTAGTGAGAAGACAAAAAGGAATGGCTTTAAACTGAAAGAAGGTAGATTTATATGAGGCATTAGGAAGAAGGTATTTGCTGTGATGCTTGTGAGACACTAGAATAGGCTGCCCAGAGAAGCTGTGGATGCCCCATCTTTGAAAGTGTTCAAGGCAAGGTTGAATGGGGATTTGAGTAACCTGGTCTGGTGGAAGGTGTCCTTGCTGATGGCAGGGGTTTGGAACTAGGTCATCTTTAACATCCCTTCCAACCTAAAGCATTCTATGATTCTATGATTTCTCCTGTGGCCTACAATGAAGGCAGCGTTTTCATCTCTCATTCTAATGTAAAATGTGTAATGTAACTCATGGAATCAATAAAAATATTCAACACATGAACCAGAAATCAATTTGTTGCAGATAAGAGAGCAAATCCCCAAAAGCTGTATTGTAATGACACCAATGGTATTTATTGAGTTAATACATTGCAAAATGCATTCTATTGAGAGCAAGGCATTTAAAATGGAGTTGCATATTGATCGAAAAGAATGAATCTATTTTGAAACTGTTCTGGCTTTCATTTTGAACTTCTTGTTCTGTATTCGCTAACTTGTCAAAGAGACAAGCCCAGCAGTGCTCATTCCCTGCCCAACCTGTTAATATGTTTACCCTTAAAATTTATTACAATGGCTATGATCTTTGAAGGATTGCACCCTAACACCTTCTATATCTGTCATTCTACAGTCCCAAAAAATAAACCTGCAAGGCTATGGAACGAGCAAAGTTCCCTTCTAGAAAATGTTTCCTGAAGCTCTGAAAACTGAGTTTTTCTGCCTTGATTTTTTAGCCAGTATTTAAGGATAGAAAGAACAGTCAGGTAATCTAGCTTGAGCTCCATCAAGAACATTATATTTTACCCAAGAGTGAAGCTACAGTACCGTGCACTTTTGATAGACTATAAAATTCTTTCTGGTTGAGGCCTCTAGTTATACTTTTTCTTAACATTTATGCTGGATTAGAGATCTGAAATACTGTAACAGACCTGTCTCCTTTGGCAACTCCCAAACCAGTAATTCTGATGTATCTCACATACGAGTTTCTGAGGTATCTCACATAACACTTCAAAAAGACCTTGGATGTCTGCAGGAAGTCTACATAATTGGTAGCTCCATTGCAGGATAGAGATGGAAATGGAGAACAGGTGAGCATAATGAATGAATCCTTGGCTGCAGAACAAAGCAGAAACAAAAGCAAACTCTGTCAGTCTGACCCAGAGAAATTCCTTTTCTGGGTCACAGACTGCATTCTCATCTGAGTATTTGATGCAGCTGATACTAGCTATTATCTTATCTCCTACTCTACAAGTCTTCATAGCACAGTAGTCCTACTGCTGTGACTGTGTGCCTTGAAGATGGTAGAATGAAACAAAGCAGAAAATATTTACCTAGCTTTAGTATCTATCTGAAGCCCTGAAAAGGACTGCGGAAGAAGTATGAGCTTACTAAGGGAATGCAGTTCCTTCAAGGTCTTATAAAAGAATGCATGGTACCTGCTGCACAGACTCTATGTTTGAAAGGAGCAGGTTCGTCTTCCATTTTGACAGAGATCACTGGATTTATCCAAGATTTGACTAAATAATGTTTTTAAATGGATTATTCTTGGCTTCGTACTTCAGATTGCAGTAAACCTCACTGTCTGTCCTAACAGATTATGCTGTGCTTGCATGAGTGACATGCCTCATAACTAAGAAATATCAACATTACATGGTATTTTTTAAATTTTGACTTTCAGTGACAGGAACTCCTAAATAGTAAGCTGTGAGTCTAGAATTTCTGTATCTACCAATTTTTAATTATCTTCCTCATATACAACCTTACCAAATTTACCTCTTTGTTTGGTAAATGAAATCCCCCATCATGCTTCCTGGGTCGCATGGTGGCTGCTTTAAATCTTCTGTCACTGTTTGAAGCTGTATCACCATATTTTACCTGTTGTATGTAAAACCAGCTCATGGTCCTGTTACAGTTTTGATCTTACCAAAACCACATATATACATTTCAGGACCTTTTGGTAGAATCATCTGGCTCTTTACCCCATCTAGAAGTGTCTTCACATATCATTAACCCAACCACTAGTTTAACATTAATCCTTGGATTCTGGATAATGTGGGCTTGATCACATGGCTTCTGTCCTTCTCAGTTCTACTTCATCTTCCCCCTTTACATAAATTAAAAGGTATTATTAACCTTTCTTGCCAAAGAAATGCACAAAGTGATCCTGCTGAGGTGTCTAAGATCTTCTGTGAATTCTTGCTTTATAGGAAAGACTCATTCTCTTGCTCTAACCCATGTTCTTCATTTCCTAGTACATTATCTTGGAGGTTGCTTGATTAAAATGATGTTAAAATTACTTGATTTAACTTGTGATTCTGACCATTTGAAAAATAAGAATATTGTTTCTAGTTACCAACCCACCAGCTCCTGAATTACTCTGGAAATTTACCAAAACATGTTGCATGTTTGTCAAAGAGATCACAATCAAACATTTTTAACATCCTTGGGATGAGGCCTGTTTCCTGGATATGTTTGTAGTATGGTTTCCAATAGCCATCAATCTCAAAGTCTGTCCAATTCCTGATTATTTAGAAAAAAAAAGAAAAACAAAACAAAAAAAACCAGGATAAGTGGAATCCCTGGCAATTCTGAACAATAGGCATGGCAAGATCACCTCAAAGTCATGGCCTTTGGATGCCTACACTGCACAGTTTATTAGGCAGGTGACAGGAACATGGACACAATGATGAACAGTTATTCCTTTCATTTACTTGAAAAAAAGTAATTCTCAGAACATTTAGATTTTCTCACTTCCAAGCATGTCATGGCTGTTTGCTCAGCCGCTTGCTCACCTTCCTTTTCCCCACCCCCCCCCCCAGGATGGGGAGGAGAATGAAAAGAATGGTAAACCTGCAGGTTGAGATAAGAAAAGTTTAATAACTAAAATAAATTACAATAATAATTAATAAATAAAAAAAACTAAAACTAAAAATATTAAAAATAAATAAAAAATAAATAAACTAAAATAAATTACAATAATTAATTAATAATATTAATAAGGGAAATATCGAGGGAAGAGAATATAAAACTAAAAGACAAAAGGAAAAAATGCAGTAAAAGCCAGTGATACACAATGCAATTGCTCACCATCCAATGACATGTGCCCACCCCAACCTGAGCAGCAATTGGTCCCTTCTGTGTAACTCCCCCCAGTTTATATACTGGGCATGATGTGCTGTGTATGGAATATCCCTTGGCTAGTTTAGGTCAGGTGTCCTCTCTTTGCTTCCTTCCAGCTTCTTGTGCCCCTTGTCATGGGTTCAGGAGCAATGGTCATTTTTCTCCGTCTCAGTAGCTGGTGCAGTACTGTGTTTTCGACTTCCAGCCTGGGAACAGGGCTGATAACACCAATGTTTATAGTTACGGCTTAGAATGTTTTGGTCTGACCAAGGACTTTCTGAGTCTCATGCTCTGCCAGTGAGGACGGGAAGCTGGGAGGAAGCAGAAACAGGATACCTGAACCAAACTGACCAAAGAGGTATTCCATACCACAGCACATCATGCCCAGGATGTAAAAACTGGGGGCAGGAACCCGGAAGAGTTCAGTTCATGGCTCGGTCATTGAGTGGTGAGCAGTTGTATCTTCTTCCCTTGTATTTCTCTGGTCATTGTTATTATTGGTGGTAGCAGTAGTGATTTGTGTTGTGCCTTAGTTACTGGACTGCTGTTATCTCAACCCGTGGGAGTCACATTCTTTCGATTCTTCTCCCCCACCACCTCCACCCCCCCACCCTTGAAGTGGTGAGGAAGAAAGAGGGAGAAGTGAGTGAGGGAGAAAACTGCATGGCTGAGAGGCTTAAACCACGACACCCCTCCTCACTGGCAGAGTATGAGAGACCGAAAAGTCCATGGTCATGTTGCTATTTAGCAACAACTAACACATTGGTGTGTTATCAGCACTGTTCTCAGACTAAATCCAAAACACAGCACTGTGCCAGCTAGTAGGAAGAAAATTAACTCCATCTATCTCAGCTGAAACCAGGACAAAAAAAATAACTTTTGTCTTAATATTTCTATGGAGCCTCATTAGAACTTCCCTCAGATAAAATCAGATCACTACACTGAGACATATAATTAGCCTAGACAGAGACATAACAAATGAATATTTCTGCTTAGGTAAAGCATTATCTCTCACTGAAATTTTACCTTTTTAGTCTTTGCAAAGTAAAGAACCTTTCGTACTGTCAGAAAGCTGGCCTACATGCCTATATAGGCTCTTACCTACCAGTCTGTTTCTGTCTTTGCAATAGTTTGTGGGTAGCTGTAAGATCTGTTTAACATTTATGATTCATCTTTAGCCTTTCTTAGTACCAAGTTGGCAAGAACTAACACTTCAGTGAATAATGTACTTGACTCAGTTTTATTCAGTCACTGTGATGTAAATGCCTGATAAAATACCGTCTCTGCTTGCTAGTGTTTGACATTTCAGTTTTACTAGGGTTCACCCCACAAGAAGAAAATAATTCAAAGACTGAATTTCTGAGTACAGAAATCTTCTTGAAAGGAAACCACCTGTCTGGCAATGACAAAACTGCCCATTATCTACACCACAGATTCACTTGATGAGGAAAAAGAATATTCACATCTTAAATTGCACTGACATCTATGTTATGTAGCGTAATGGTTGTTCTGATTAATTACTTCTGTCACTGGCCTCTCACTACAGCAATGCGTTTGAAGAATTAAGGAATAAAGGAAGGCTGAAAGTTTCAAAGAAGCTCAGCTTTCAAATGGGAAGGTCTGAAATCCAGAGCAGGACATTCCTACTTTTTCAGACTGCCAATGAAGCTTCAGACAGCTTTACAAATTTCACAGATTTTTGTAGCTATAAGCAGATATCAAACTGATTTTCCTTGTTGCCTTTCATTGGATCTTTTGGACTTGGTCTAGAGTTGGCCTGGTTGGTCAGACAACACTTTGAAGCAACCTAATGTAGAGCAAATCAGCCTGTCATCTGTAATGGGAACCTTTGGATCCTACATACTACTGTACACATGCTTACCTAGAGCAGTGAAACAAATTCCCTAAAAAGACAAGTTCTTGGTAACCAGGTTATAGGAAAGACAAATGAAGAATCATAAATATTAAGCAGATATTAAACTTTCTGCCTACATTTTTGTACAGATAGTTAGAATGGTTATACTCTTTGAAACCACTGATGTCTCTATATTGTATGGATCTGGCATATCTTACTCAGAACTTCACCTTTTCAAGAAGTCATGACCTGAATATGTCCCTACTTTCCATTGTTGCTCATTCAGAGGGTATCTGCTCCTCTCATACTATACAGACTGAAGAAATACAGATACAGTATATCAGTATGCTAAAGCCACACATCTGAGTACAAAAATAAGACTTTTTTCAGCATTTATCTTGGCTATGTTTGCTTGTAGATCAAGTTTCATCCTGAGTCTTAATATTGAGAGGTGTCCTGAAAATGGATAACCATCCGCCTCTTTAATTAACTGAATAAATGTGTATTTATTTTAAAATACATTGTAGATGTAGATGTTAATGTTCTCTACAAATGCCTAATTCTTTTGTTAACTTAATAAATCCCTTGCATAGAATGATCTGAAGTGGTCATGAATCCTATGAGTTAATGATATCTCCAGTGAAAAGAATTTTATTTGTACATTCTGGTTACCTTTCACTTTAATGCCTGTTTCATGCATTAAAAGTGTGCTCTCATTTTAGTATTTTTTCTCCTTCTGTTCTTGTAGAGATACATATACTCTAGTGTTTCTATCCCTTGTGATTTTAAAATGGTACTTGCGGTATTTCCTTCCTTATTGTTAACTTTCATGGGTTACAATATCATGTGGAAAACTTTTTGTTTGTACAACGTGGCTGCGGAAAAAATCTTTGTAAATAGGACCTAGGTGTACTCTAAAAAAGCACAATGTCTCTCTCTTCTGTAATCACCTCAGTAAATTGTATGGGTTTTAATTCAGTCTTATGACATTACTTGCTGGGAATGAAGGGAGAATGGTGCCTCTGTCTATACTGAACAAACCTGATCTCTTCATACATGTGATGTATAGGAATTTCTTTATGTTTCTCCCCTCTTTGTTATCTCTCTCTGAACACATTCTGTTTCTGCCATATCTACTGCTTAGCCAATGTTCTGAGAAAATGCCTAATGTAAAGATAACATCTCACTGCCAATTTGTCTTTGAGTTGTATCATTGTAATATATATCTATATATCATCGATGTCTTGCCATTATTTCATATTTCACTGAGACACTACCTGAAGGTTTTAAGAAAATTAATACAGTCCCTGTTATAACAAGTAACAAAAAATATGTGATGTATTCCACCATGGAAGAGAATTAATGAACAGGTTTGGAGAATAGTAAATGCATAATCCTGCTGGAAGGAACTGTTTGTGCCAATCACGTTCCCCCATATAATCAACAACAAACCTTGGCATGTCAGCGAAAAGAGACAAAATGAGAGGACAGACAAAGCGGCACACCCTAAATGAAACATTGGACAAAATCCTGCATAAAGTAATAGGAATATCTGTGTATGAAATGCTATCAGATATGTCTATTGAGTTCATCTGCTAAACATACAAAGTAGCTCAGGACCTTAAATTTGCCTGGACATTCTTCCAAAGCAAGAGGAAACTGGATATTTTTAACTTAAGGCGTGTAAAATGAGAGAAGCAACAGTTTTGTAGTAGACCAGTTCTATCTCCTGATCGCTTTACGCATGATCCCGCAGAGCAGCCTCAGTGTATGTCCTGCCACTTAGATGAAGCATGTGGAAATGCTTCACTTTTAGCTATGATTATTCTGCAGTACTAGAGGAGATGTACTGCTATAAAGTGAAATTTTTGGAAATATTTTGCTTGCCAAGTTACATAGATTATTCAACAGGACAATATATTTGATATATGCTAATGAAGTTCTGATCAACATCCAGTTCAACAGTTTGCAAATGTCATAGTCATAGTTTAGATGTATTGGAGCTGGCTATGAAGAGTTTCAAAAAAATTGATGATACTCCATAAAATCTCACTCATGGCTTTATGCTGATAACAGGAAGGGATTCTATAGGTACACTGTGAATAAAAGACAGGCTAGGGACAATGTGGGCCCTCTCTGGAAGCTGTTAGGAGAACTGGCTACCCTGGATTTGGAGAAAGCTGAAGTTCTTAATGACTTCTTTGCCTCAGGCTTCACTGGCAAATGCTCTGACCACACCACCCAAGTATGGGAAGGCAGATGCAGGGACTAAGAGAATGAAGACCCTGGGCCCACTGTAGGAGAGGATCTGCTTTGAGACCATCTCAGGAACCTGAATGTACACAAGTCCATGGGACCGGATGAAATCCATCCGCGGGTCCTGAAGGAGCCGGCGAATGAAGTTGCCAAGCCACTGCCCATCATATTGGAAAAATCATGGCAGTCAGGTGAGGTTCCTGATGACTGGAAAAAGGGAAATATAACCCCCATTTTCAAGAAAGAGAAAATGGATGAGCCGGGGAATTACAGACCAGTCAGTCTCACCTCTGTGCCTGGCAAAATCTTGGAGCGGATTCTCCTGGAAGGCATGCTGAGACACATGAAAAGCAACAAGGTGGTTGGTGACAGCCAGCATGGCTTCGCTAAGGGGACATCCTGCCTGAGCAATCTGATGGCCTTCTATGATGGGGGTACGGAACTGATGTACAGGGGTAGAGCAGTTCATGTTATCTACCTGGACTTGTGCAAAGCATTCAACACTGTCCCACGTGACATCCTTGTCTCTTAATTGGAGAGACATCAATTTGATGGATGGATGACTTGGTGAATAAAGAACTGGCTGGATGGCCACACACAAAAAGTTGTGGCTCAATGAGTTAATGGCTCTATGTCCAGCTGGAGACAACTAACAAGTGGTGTCCCTCAGGGGTTGGTGTTCGGACCAGTCTTGCTCAACATCTTTGTTGGTGACATGGACAGTGGGATAGAGTGTGGCCTCAGCAAGTTTGCTGATGACACCAAGCTGTGTGGTTCTGTTGATATGCTGGAGGGAAGGAATGCCATCCAGAGGGACCTTGACACGCTTGTAAGGTGGGCTGATGCTAGCCTGATTAATTTTAACCACGACAAGTACAAGGTCCTATACCTGCATCAGAGCAACCCCAGGCACAGCTACAGTTTGGGCAGAGAAGAGATTCAGAGAAGCCCTGCAGAGAAGGACTTGGGGGTGTTGGTGGATGAACCGGAGCCAGCAGTGCACACTCGCAGTCCAGAAAGCCAACCATACATATCCTGGGCTGCATCGAAAGGAGCGTGACCAGCAGGTCGAAGATGATCCTGCCCCTCTACTCTGCTCTTGTGAGGCCTCACTTGGAGTATTGTGTGCAGTTCTGGTGTCCTCAACAGAAAAAGGACATGGAACTGTTGGAACAAATCCAGAGGAGGGCCACAAGTATGATCAGGGGACTGGAGCACCTCTCGTATGAAGATAGGCTGAGAAAGTTGGGGCTGTTTAGCCTGGAGAAGAGAAGGCTGCGCGGAGACCTCATAGCAGCCTTCCAGTATCTGAAGGGGGCCTATAGGGATGGTGGGGAGGGACTCTTCATTAGGGACTGTAGTGAGAGGACAAGGGGTAACGGGTTCAAACTTAAACAGAGGAAGTTTAGATTGGGTATAAGGAAGAAGTTCTTTAGTGTGAGGGTCCTGAGGCACTGGAATGCATTGCCCAGGGAAGTTGTGAATGCTCCGTTGCTGGCAGTGTTCAAGGTGGGGTTGGACAGAGCCTTGGGTGACATGGATTAGTGGGATGTGTCCCTGCCCATGGGAGCGTGGTTAGAACTAGATGATCT
Organism: Amazona ochrocephala; assembly: GCA_039720435.1. Classification (NCBI taxonomy): domain Eukaryota; kingdom Metazoa; phylum Chordata; class Aves; order Psittaciformes; family Psittacidae; genus Amazona; species Amazona ochrocephala. The sequence continues at coordinate 42,235,998 of CM077880.1, read as the reverse complement.
TAAGGTCCTTTCCAAACCTATCTATTCTATGATTCTATGATTCTATGATAGATTCACAGCCAATGAAACCTGTAAGTTCACATGCTCATGTTTATAGTCCATTAAATCTAGGATTTTTCTCCAGTTCTTTACAACAGTTTGCATCTGCATACAAAAAAATATTGCCTGTTTTTTTTTCTGAAGCTGCTAATTTCTAAGCTGTTTCCATGAAGCATCATTATTCTTCAAGTTTCGTCTTAAAACTGTGCTATACTATGTGAAACACCTTGTATATATTAGTTAAGATCATAGCCAGAAAACTACTGAATAGTTTAATATGTGGCCTAAATTGAAATTCAAAAATAGTTATCAAGATTACAAGAGGGTCACATATTTATTAACAGTTGATTGGTCAGATGAAAAAAAGGAAAAGTTACGTGGAAATTTTGCAAACCTAATTTGGACCTGATTTGCCAATGCTAGTTATTTGGCAAGTGTGTTGAGATATTTAAGGACAGTAGGAAATCTAGAGAGATAGATAAGAACATTACTGCCGAAATACAAGGACAGCATAGCTCATAGCATAGTATGTCTTCTTCTGTATAATTTTGTTCTTACTATCTTTTGATGCAATGTTTTGAATACAACAAACCTCAGAACATTTTATACTTAAGAACTTCAAGAGTACAGTAGCTTTAAAAGTGTAGAGTGGATATCACTCTCCTCTTCCTTTTCTTTTATTAAGTGAAGGTAAATGTTTGTGCAGGTTCCAAAAATGACTGAACAGGTCAATGGAACAAAACCCCATCGATATCAATTTACTGCAAAGACACCATCTCTTGTTGAGGAATTCTCTAGAATATGAACTGGTGGAAGCCAGGAGACCATTCTAGATGCGTATCACTATCTGTAAGAGTCTTCTTCATAGAATAGAATAGATTATAATAGATTAGAATAGAATAGAATAGAATAGAATAGTTTCATGGTTTAAGTATCTATAAACTCACGCAGTTGCTCTCTCACTCACTCCCCACTCTTTCTTCCCCCAGTCCCGGGGGGATGGGGAGGAGAATCAAAAGAATGCAACTCCCACAGGTTGAGATAAGAGCAGTTTAGTAACTAAGGTATAAACACAAACCACTACTGCTGCCACCAATAATAATAATGACAAGAGAAAATACAAGGAAAGAATACAATAGCTCACCACCAATCCCAGCCTGACCAAGCAGTGCACCCCCCACCGTGCACCCCCACCACCCTTCCGGGTCTCTGCTCTCCATTTCTACATCCTGGACATGACGTGCTGTGATATGGAATAACCTCTTTGGTCAGTTTGGGTCAGGGGTCCTGTCTCTCCTTCCTCCTGGCTTCCCCTCTTCCCTGGCAGAGCACGAGCCTCAGCAAGTACTTGGTCAGACCGAAACATCACCAAGCAGTAACTGAAAACACTGGTGTTATCAGTGCTGTTCCCAGGCCAAAAGTCAGAAACACAGCGCTGCACCAGCTACCGAGAAGTAGAAAAATGACTGCTACTGCTGAACCCATGACAAATACAATAGAATAGCATAGAATAGAATAGAATAACTAGTCGCTGAACCTTTGGATTTTCTGTTGTACATAATTATAATTGAATTGTCAATCTATAGGTTGATATCAAGCAAAACAATTGGTCATCGATTTAACTTCACGCACAAAGATATTCACTTTATTTTGCTGGGACTGTATAAATATTTGGATACTTGCTTAAGTTCATTCTTGTACTGCTACACAAGTGGCAGCTCTCACAACAAAGGCATTTTGGAAAACTAATGCTTTTACTAAAACATGTTGAGGGGGGCAAACTTACATGAAAAACCAATCATATTAATTAAATGGCATTTTGCATGCTTAACTAAAATAATTAGCAGGTAATATTTATGTAATTACTTAACAGATTTCAGATTGCAGCTGGCATCTTTTAAATACTACATAACTTCATTTAGTGTAAAATATGGTAAATTATATAGCAAAATGCTTTGAAATTTAAGCCAATCTGCTTAATGTTGATGTAATTATCTGTCAAATATCATGTGCTGCATGAATTTCAACATTTTCCCGTAAGATATAAATCTGTTAATGGCATGTGACAAATTAACATACTGGTTATAATTATAAATATAGATTTATATTTTAAAATAAAGATTTCACTAATCTATAATTAGTAAAAATTTATACGTGTTTACATAGCCTTTTCATTGCAATTATTTGGCTTATATTTTTTTTTTACTTTGGTTTACCATGTATATGAATACTGAGTTATTAACTAATACAGTACTATCGGGTATTGCTTATGTCTCTTGAATGTGTAATATTAATCTGCACTGTTCAATTTACACTGCATATTCACTGTGGAACGCAAACTCCTCTGAATGCTGTAAACAAATTTTTGGTTTATGTTACTGCTCTGTAACTATTCAGAACAAAATGTCAGCAGTTGAAAGACAGACAAATATATTTGTGAGAACAAGATTGAGATCTCTTTGTTGTCATTTAAAGGGTCACAATATTGTCAAATTTAGAAGAGCATTTCAAGCACCTTTTTATTTGAACCTTTTCTTTACCAATTGTGTGGCACATCCTTATTGATTGCTAATTATTATACTTAAAGGATGACATGGAAAAACATGCCTTCTGCTAACATCATTGCATGTTCTGCTGCATTTTTCTTTAAGTCTATAAAAGCTGTGCTAAAGGGCAGTTCCTCCACTACCACAATGGAATGAGTTATACCCTCAGGATTTGTGACTTTCACATAATCTTTAAGTTATTGGTAATGATGTATTAATTCTGTAACAGCATTGACTTTCTTCTGAGATATTTGGAAAAAAGGAAAAAAAAGGCCGGTTAAATTTATCTGAATATTGATTCAGTAAAGTTACTGTGGTTCAAAATGTTACTTAAGGCTTGCGTTACAGGATCCTTTCAGCTAGGGAGGAGGAACCAGGCATAACCTTATGTAGCATTAATGTCTCCCACCTGATTTAGCAAAGCATCTGAGCATTTGTGTAACTTTCCATTTGTGATTAGCCCTCTTGCATTATATAAAGCATGAAGTCACATATAATCATTGAGAATAAATGGGTTTAAACATGTTCTAGAGTTGTGATGCAAGTTACACATTAACCAATTTGTGTGGTGGAGCCTAGATCAGTGAGCACGTTGAGTACATTCAAAACCTTTGCTTTCTACACACATTTTAGCAAACAGCTATTTCTAGAGTATAAATTAAAAAGGTTCTCAAAGTGATTTGGGAATGAGTGTTCAAATTCCATGAATGCTTTGGGTTTTTTTTAACATTCATCTGCAATATTCACCTGTCTTTTCTCCAGTTCTTCTACAGTAATAATATGGATAGTATAAGCATCGCAGTTTGAATCAGCATCAAAGATGCACAAAGGCAGCATCTAGCTCTGGTGGAAGGAGGTCATTTCATCATAGTGCTGCTATTTCAAGAACTGCAGAATTGACAATGAACAAAGAGCCTTATAATCAGATATTTTTATTAGATTGTTCATCATAGAATAAATATATTGGTTGGAAAATCACAAATCTGTATTTGTTTCGGTAGACTTGAAATCATTGCGGTTATCAAACTGGTAGTTGTTTACGCATTTCTTCAAGCCTCTTGAAGGTATCCAGGCAGAATACCATGAAATTGCATATTCTCCTTAATGAAATTTGGAGCCCTTTCACACGTGATGTAAATACTAATAAAAGTAAATAACTTAATTAATCTGTTATCAATGGTTTGTTGTTTTTTTCAATTTGTCTGAGAAGGAAAGCTAGCCAAGGGTGGAAGAAAGGGAGCATATAGCTGTGGAGAAATTTGGGGACATCTGAACAAAGTGGTGACAATGCTATTAATAAAATTCAGGGGTGTTAAATTAAAATGGGCTGTTTGCCAATTACAATAAAAGGTAAAATTGTCTAAAAGTCAGTACTAATCAGTGAAAGGTGAGGAAGAGGAGGATTATAAGATACTTTGAGAGCCAGTGCAGAATGTATTGGTTTATCTTTTCCTGTGAAACAGTCTGGGCCAGATTTTGCTTTCTGCCCCCCAGAGCTATTTGTATATTATATTAAATGTTAGAAACAAAAGGTTAGGGTCTGATTTGGGTAAAGATTTAATCTTAGAATCTCCTACAAGTTAGATATATACTTACAGTAATTCTTTCATTCCTTCATCCAATAACAAAATGAAATTGCTTCACGTCATGAAATTAACACTAATGTATTTTCATTCAGTTTGTTATTTCTCAAATAAATAACATCAATCATCCTAGAGATATGTTGCTGTATCTTAGAATGCCAAATGTGTCCTTAGCCATTCTTCTCTGTTCTTAGCCACATCTTTTGCCCCCTAGAAAATAAGGACTGAGTTGAGCAGATCTAGCTTCTGTTTTTAAAGGTCTGTATTTTGCTTGTAAATGTTCTTGCCTCCAATTGTCTGAAATTAACTAACCACAAAATCACATACATAAGCTCTATGTTTGTTTGAGTACTGGCACAAGGGTGATATTCTGAACTATGTATGTCCATAGCTCAAATCAGCAAATTTTATAAGAAAAGAAGGAAAAAAAGATACTGTCACATAGGAATTCTATCTATTCTTTTTGTAAAACAACACCCCTTTATTTCTCTTTCTCTCTTATTTTCTTTTTTATTTTTCCTCTTTTTTCTTTTTTTAGGATCAGGATTTGGCTTTACTTATGACATTTGTTTAAACTGAGGTTCAACAAAATCACAACTTCATTTAAATATGAATATGTCTTTAAGACTCTCTTATATAGAGGAGATTATTTAAATGGAGCCTAGTACTGAAATGAAGTTTATAACTCATGTGTCAGATATTAAAATGCATCAATTTAAGATGGATAGAACCAGTTAAGAAAAGTTGAGATATCCTTATTTTGGATCTAATGTCAGGTCAGTCATTTTGATTACTCTGCACATCATCTTCTTTGATATTTCTGGAACGTTGTCATTTTTATAAGTACTCTGCAACTGTCAACATATGCTTCAGAAAATATACCACAATGCAGATTGGTTGCAGGTTTAATACTGGCTGCAGCTGCTGTATTTTACTTAGCAGTAAAAAACAGAATCTCTCCTGTTTCTGGAATAGTTACATTTAAAATATATAGGAGTAGAGACCGTCAGATCTCCATCAAAATTTCCTCAACACTTTGAGGAGTTTCTGAGGTTTGCTTTCAAAACCATTTCTAGCTTTTGTTATAAACTCAAAATGTTTGTAAACCCCCAGTGTTCAGCCAAACCTCCCCTAATAAAACTTCTTGGTTTTTTTTTTAAATAGACGTGTTCTTATCTGAGCATCGCATAGGTTTATTGACTAAATAAAAAAGACAGAGATGGTCAACGTAATTTGTGACCCAGCTTGCAATAGCTTCTGCTCTCTGTAAAAAACCACGGAACAATGTACAGTCAGTCTCAATGAAAAGCTGCATCAAGGTGCCTGATGCCCACTGAAAATCCCTTTCTTTTTAGTTAAGGGATGCTAAATGTGCATTAAGCAGATTCTCAGGTGTAACTTGCTGTTGGTCCATAACAAGCTACTGATAAAGCGACAAGCTGTGTCATCTGAAGAACTACAAAAAACGTCAGGGATGAGATGGAACTTGTCATCTTTATCCTTCAACTTATTCTGTGTACAACTTCTGACTTGCAGTTCCTTTTCCGTGTTTAGACCTCACTTCAGCAAAACCAGAAAGATTGACAGAGTGCTTTTAACATATGGGTAAAGAATATTATATATAGGTAAATATAAGGATTGTGCTAAAACAACAAAAATCATTATACATATAAATGGAGTGGCAGAAAACATCTTTCTCCTAATTTATTTCTAAAGCTGCGGTAAATGGGACATGAAACTCTACAGGAGATAGTCACCTTGTGGGTACTCCCATGGAAAAATGTCTGCGGTGCAAACAAAAAAAAAAATTTCTGTGCAAAATGTTAACAGGAATTTAATATTTTCTTCCTCTCTGGATTCATAGAAGGACTTATGACTTATTGGCAATATTGAGCTGGAGAGCTAGGAGACAGATAATTTTTTGTACTTTAGCTTTTTTATAAATGAAATCCCTTCACGATTTAGCTGATTACAGTTTTAAAATGAAAATGTTTGATTTATTGTAAACAGTGTACTGAAAAATGTAAAGACTGACTTGTTTGAGAGTTGAGATACATTCCAGAATTTTTCTGAAGGAGCTTTTTTACAGCTGCCTTTTTAAGTGCAAGATTGAAGTCTCTCAACATGTTCTCACGCTTGAGAGATTCTCATTAGAAGTTATAGCAGCTGAATATAAAGTAGAAGATTTTGGAATTTGTATATTTCAGCATGAGCATTTTTCACTAGCTCTTTTTTGTCAAAAGCTGAGTCCTATGTGGAAACTACTTCTTATATGCATAAAAAACTTGGTTCACTTTTTTCTCCATGATAATATGCGCCATTAAAATTCTTTAGCCAACACCCCACTACTTGTAATAACCACAATATCCTCCTGTATTTAGAATGCCAAGTGACACTTTAAATGACAAATGCTGAGCTCCTAATATCTCCAACTCTATTAATGTATGAAGCATATTATTCCATCTACAGCAAGACACTGTGGGAACTGCAGTAATAAAGTGTTGGTAAGATAGATCAGTTTTACTTCCCACTACTGTGCCATACCTCTGGCAACTCAGATAAAACCTTTGAGAAGATATCTTCCTTCCTCCTCCAGTGTTGACTGAGTCCAATCTCTGCAAAAATGTCTCTGGGTTTCTCTAGTAAGCAGAGAAAGGGAAATAATTGTAGGTTATGGTTGCAGCATCTGAGATAAAGGATGCCGATGGCAGCATAGCTGTGAGTTACCTTTTCATTGGATGAAAGTGGTTTCTCAGTGTTTGTTCTGCAAATGAAGAGCTGCTTCTCCACAAAATCTGTAGTATGCATGAGAAAGCAAGCCCCACCATTTCCTCTCTTTCTACTGTTTTAAATCTTCCTCTATGGGGTGAGATTTCATTAGTGTCGTGGTTTAAGCCTCTCAGTCACGCAGTTTTGCTCACTCACTCACTTCCCCCTCTTCTTTCCCTCCGCTCCTGGAGGGATGGGAAGGAGAATCGAAAGAATGCAACTCCCACAGGTTGAGATAAGAACAGTTTCGTAACTAAGGTATAACACAAATCAATACTGCTACCACCAATAATAATAATGACAAGGCAAATACAAGGAAAGAATACAATAGCTCACCACCAATCCCAGCCTGACCAAGCAGTGCACCCCCCACCGTGCACCCCCACCACCCCTCCGGGTCTCTGCTCTCCGTTTCTACATCCTGGACATGACGTGCTGTGATATGGAATAACCTCTTTGGTCAGTTTGGGTCAGGTGTCCTGTCTCTCCTTCCTCCCAGCTTCCCCTCTTCCCTGGCAGAGCATGAGCCTCAGCAAGTACTTGGTCAGACCGAAACATCACCAAGCAGTAACTGAAAACACGGGTGTTATCAGCGCTGTTCCCAGGCCCAAAATCAAAAACAGAGCACTGCACCAGCTACCGAGAAGGAGAAAAATGACTGCTACTGCTGAACCCAGGACAATTAGAAATCCTGAGATTGACAAGAAAAGTTTTTAAGTAAGAGTAACTGCCAAAGCAATGCTGACAAGTACACTGGAACGAGTCAGGATACAGAGACAGAATGAGGGGGGCAGTGGAAATGTAGCATCTGGGTCACCCACAGAATCAGAAGGAGACCCTGTGTCTCCTAGGAATAAATGAAATTATAATGTCCTGAATATGAAGGTATATCTCAGCAAAGATGAAAAGGAAAGGACCCAGAAGTGATGAAGAAAACACCAAGTTTGATATTGAGAAAGTACATAAAAGAAAGAAGAAATTAAGCATAGAATCTCTTTATTAGGAGAAGGAAAATATTGATCTTTAAAAGAAACACAGTGAAGTGAAAGGGTTTTAAAACACTTTGTAGCATGTTTGGCGAAACCTAGCCTGAGATCCTGGTATAATAATTAGGGTGAGAAAATGGAAGGAAATTAGAGAGAAATGTATTAGAGAGAAATGTATCCAAATTAGTTCAAATCCTTCACTTTACCAAGTCGCAGTACTTATTGAACTGAAAGGAGCAAAGACTAGAGGATTTGACTCACTCTGAGGACATCAGTTACACATTACTCTACCAGCATAGTCCAGAAACACACAGGTGGATAGAGAGGCATTGCAGGATTTGTAAGATGAGCAGTCACTAGTGGAAGTTTTATACATAAATTACTTATGAGCGTGAGCTGCCTACCCTGAATGCCAAAATAACGTGGGCTGAGCGTAAGCTATCTTAACTCAGTAGTGTGACTCTGAACTACACCGAAACTGCACCTGAATGTCAGCGCTCAGAGATGTTAGCACAAACAACTAATTTAAAATCTAAGGCCCTGACGCCACTAGTAAACAGCTGAAGCCCAATTTGTTGTCCTTTCTCATCTTCCATCAGTTATAGTCTTTTCATTAATTAAAAAGAAAACAAATGCCTCCTGTCTATTGTGATGCTGTGTTTCATGAGTTGTCGAATCTTGGAATTAATATAACCTCTTCAGTCCCGAGCATAATTCCTCAATCCTGATTATTGCAGAAAGAGTAAACGCCAGGGAAATAGTATTCTTTGATTCCTAAGCTCCAGTGTGCTCAGTGTTTTATTCAACTTGGAAACCTACATTGTGGTACAGGTGGTTTGATATGTTAATCTCAGCATCCAGCAATTGTATAACCAAAGAAACAATTTAATAATGGAAATACACCCACCTCTCTCAATAAAGAATAGGACAGACCTGATTCTATGCTCTTCATATAGACAAAACTTCTGTGGTTATTATCAGAGGTACACGTAAGGTTGCAATGTCATTAGTTGTATTAGCTCTGGAGACTTTTCACTAGGGTCGTGTTATTTGAAGTCTTACAGAAAATGCTACGGTGTTCTACAACGTGTGCATTTCCTCTCACCTTTTCTTAGTGATCCTTTCCTAAGGCACAAGGAACTGAAAGGTACACAGTCTCCTTTCTTTTCAAGATGAGTTCTAATAAAGAGGGCATCATATAATATATTTATTGGTGCTCCTTTCTGACAGGCAAAGTTTTTTTTGTCCCTATTATTCCCACAGCAGTCACCTTACTGCTTTGTTTGTTAGGTTTAAATTCCCAGCCAATTTACAGATTCTTTGCCCTTCTTCTTCCTTGATGTTTTCTCCACTGATGCATTTCTAAAAAGATACCATATCTCCTCTCAGCCTTCAGGCCAAAGATGACTGTCTTTCAGTTGCCCTGTGTAAGAAAGACTCATTATTCCTCTTTTATCTTATCACAGAACTTCTTGAATCTCAAGAACAGCTTTAGACTATGTGAGTGATTAGGAACATATACAACATTTCAGCTGTGTTTTCTACAGCAGAAATAACTTTTTCCTACCTGCTGCTCCTAGCCACCTGGCTCTTCACTACTCCTACTCCTTCCTCTGACTGAACTCCTTTACCTTGGCTCATAGAAGCCAAGGAAAATAAAACCATAAAATATGGTTGGCTGATAACAAATGCCTTGGACATATATGCACGTCTTGAATTTCTCAGCTTGGAGTTGCAGTCCCACATTCCTCCCATATAGTGGCAGCTGCGGGAGGGAGGGTTTGCCTCCATGGCTGTGTGATGCCAGGGAAAGAGGAGTCAGCAGCCTATTGATACTGGGACTTGGCCGAACTTGCTCCAAGGCCCACAGACTTACTGCTCTGGTGGTTTTTTATGTACCTTCTTGTTCCAGAACGTGAAAGAGCTTGTCTGCCAGAAGCCTCTTGCCCTGCGCTCACCACAGTGGCTGGGGGATAAATTCATGTCAGAGCCTCGCTGTTTCCCACTCCCTCAGTTAAATGGGAGCACTAGTTTCTGCATCATCTCCCTGCTGCATGTTTGATATGATTAACTCTCTCTCCAACCAAGTGCCAGATACACCTGCCGTGATCAGTGAGACAGCTTCTCAGCCTGCCCAGAGGCCTCTGCTCAAACTGTTCTACCCAGCACAAAGTGCCAGCATTTCTCCAACAGCCCCTGAAAGGAATATTGTGGCTGAGGAGGCCACAGCTGGAGAGTGACACACATTTCCACACCAGCACCGCAGCATCCTCCCCTGTCTCTTTGAACACCTGCAGGATTACATTTGACTTAAATAGTCAGAAAGTACCTACATCTTCAGGGCTAGGTCTTCCGCAGTTATAAACCAGCATAGCCCTGCTGACTGTACAGGAGCTATGCTAAGCAAAGCTAGAAACAGATCCAGTCCTGGAATTGTACTTGCAGAGATTTGGATTTGGGCAAAGCCCGAAAGGCAGACCTGCCACTGGCTAGCAGAATTTCTGCTCTACATTTATGACACTAAGTCAGAAATCTTAATGTGCCAATTTAAGTGAGGGGGCCTGAATACATAATCATTTCTAAGAGATGAACAACATATCAACCGCCAAGTAACAGTGTCCCTAATGGACATCTAGAATTTTATCACTCTATTTCCTTCACACCACTTTTTTCCAATGCCTAAGAAACAAACCGCAACCAACGGTCTGCATTTTTCACTTCAATTACCCATCTTCAGCTACTCTTTTGACAGTACAGATTTAATCAGATTTCTGTATTTAAAGTGACAATTTAGCTACAGCACAAAACACTGACTTTGACACGTAATTCCCCTTTCACTACTGGAACCTTGCATTCAGTACCCAGTTTAGGATGTGAGATTTGCTGTTTCATTTAAGTCTCCCCTACTTGATTACCTGCATCACAGAACCTGTGGCATCTGTCAGTGTCATTTCTGTTTTAAAGGTGCAGTGACTAGCTTCCTTCCCCCTAGACAATTCTTATGAGTCACTTCCCCAATGCATTTGTCATTACAAATACTCGAGTTCAGCAGAAATCAAATCCTCAGCTGATGCAAAATCAGTGTCCTTTCATGAAATGCAATTAACTATTCTGATTTATGCTACAAAGCATAAAACTACAGATGAGGGATTTGTATCAGTTATGGCCTCCAGGCTTCTCAGATGCTAAGGTCTGGAAATAACAACAAGTTCAAAACCAAAGCCTGTAGTTGACTATCCTTGCCACTAAACTCAGAGCTCATTTACAAAAGGTCCCTATTGCTGTGAGCATGGGTGCGGACACTCAATGCAAGATAGCAGTGAATTTTCCCATTTGTTTTATAGCAGAAGAGATTAAATATGTGTTTAAACAGATTAGAGAAGAACACACCAAATTAAGAACAAAAATGTATACAGGTAGAGTTCATTTTGTATATATTTTGCTTCAAATTCACACCTTGTTGAATTCTCACATAACTGTCCTGTCTATGAAGACTGAGTCCATTCATGGTCAATGCTAATGGCTGCAAAGGTATCAAGAATGGACTAGCTCATTCAAAAGTGGTATGAAAGCAAATTTAAAGCTTCACCCCTCCTACTTCCTCAGATGTTGTGTAAAAGCATGGATCTCTACTAGGTTTAACTCAAGTTTTGACTGCCAGGTTGATTTAAACTTGATGTCAGAGCAGAAGCAGAGTGTTTATTAAAGTAGTCAGCATTATGTCCTTTTACCATGTACGAGCTCTAAACAGTTCCTGGGCACTGGGATACTGAATTACTAAATGAAATGTTAATGCTATGGCTCCATCCATATCATAGCTTGCATGAATGGAGCTTACATGAAGTTTTAGGTTATGTGGGAAATGAGTTACTGAACCATTGTAATAGTTCCTTGCTGGTTAACTAACATGGAGTGATGGAGGAAAGAAGTGTTTTCTTCTTGCTCACTGTAGTTCCTGAATTACTTACTGTCTAACTTCCAGACTGCATAAAAACACATTTTATTATGCCTTTGGTATACTAAACAGAAAATACTGTGAATGTTATGGTAGTTATATGTAAGTGGGCTTCTATATAAGGTTTGGAGCATTTATTTTCTGAAGTTTTTTATTGTTTGTTACAGCTGAGTGCTGAGTCTCTTTTAATCTCTACTTACAAAGCAATCCCTCTGCCTTCATGATTATTATCCATTGCTCTTCTCTCAACTCCATCCACTTTGTCTACATTTTTCAGGAAATGAGGTGCCTAAAGCTCTCAGTGCAATATTCCAGGTTCAGTCTCACAACATAGATAGGGTCTATTATCTCCCTGCTCCATGAAAGCCATAAATATCTCTACTTTATGCAGCTCAAGGTTGAAATGGTCCTTTAGCTGCCATTTTACTTTGCAAATATATCTGATAAATAAGATTTAAAAAAAAAAATAATTTAGGAGGAAAAAAATATCCCCACAATAAAAAGCACCAGGAGCTTACACAATTGGCAAGTAATAATTACCATTCTGACATTAAAAGAAGGTTATCAGCCTTATCTACTTTCACAACAAACATCCTGGTATAAGCTGATTTAACTAAATTAGATTTTTCCTGGTGTTAATGACCTGTGATATAACCTCTCTGCAAATGATCTAAAAATCTTCATAAAATTTAGAATCACTGATAATTCTTAATTAATCATAAGTAAAAAGTATAGCTTAACAATTATTAAAAATCACTGATTCCTGTAAATTAGTGCATGCAGCATATGTGAATGAATATTCTTGAGAACACTCAGCCAGATAACATCAGATATGAGGACAATGATTATGCGAACAAAGCTGTCCCAAAGTTATTTAAGTCTTTTATCATATCACAAAATTAAGGGATTAAAAGAACAAACTAAAAAAAATTTCAAAAAAAGTATTCTGAGATTGCCACTAATTGTCACGGGATCCAAACCCCTCGGCTGGGAATTGAGACTCCTGTTTTAGCTGCTGTCCTGGAGAGTCTGTGTTCTGGAAGTGAAGTTCGGCCTTGACCCACCCACTGGCTAAGCGGAGCTATAGAGGATCAAGATTCTCCTCGTGCAGTTTTATGTTTATATTACAGCCAAATGGTTCCTAATTACATACGATTATTCCAGTAGCTGAATTTAAATAGCAAATGTTAGTGCAAATATGCCTAGCTTTACATTCCTCATCCTGCAAGGGACAAACTATTAAAGGTAGTGTTTAATTTACCTATATGAGCAGCACAAGAGTTACATACTTTATCCTCTCTGGAGGGAGAGCAGCCCACATAAAACTAACACTTTTTCCCATTCTCCACTGGGTTCCTAGGGAGCAGCAGCTGATGTCAGACATTTTTGTCCACAGTTACAAAGATAACTGGTTACGGAGCTGCCTCTTCGGCTAAAACTATACCAACTCTCCTTCCACATGAAATGCCTGGCAATGTGAGGCCCTCGCTGCTCATCCACAGAATGGGTGAGCTTCTGGACTCACCGCAGCCACAGGCATCTGCGTCCATCTGTACGCTCTGACTTCCCATTCACCACCCCGAACCACTTTGCTGTCCTGCAGGGGGCTGATGAGGAAACACGCTCGCACCACGAACAACCGGCTGATGCACTGGTAAAGAAGATCACTACTGGTGCTACCAGGAAGAAGAGGCAAGTCGTAGTAGTAGGGGACTCCACGCTGAAAGGAACAGAGGCACCCATCTGTCGGCCTGACCTAGTCTCAAGGGAGGTGTGCTGCCTACCAGGGGCTCGGATCAGGAACGTTGCAGAGAGACTGCCTGCTCTAGACAGGCCCACTGACCATTACCCACTTCTAGTAATCCATGTGGGTGCTACTGATACAGATAGCAGTAGCTCAGAGAACATAAAGAAGGACTACAGAGCTCTGGGAGAGGTGGTTAGGGGCTCTGGAGCTCAGATTGTCTTTTTGTCATTCTCCAGGACACAGGGGAGGATCTTAAAAAGGCTAAGAGGATTGGGCAGGTTAATAAATGGTTAGAAGGGTGGTGCTATAGTCAGGGGTTTGGGTACCTAGAACAAGGAACTCAATTCGGGAGGCCAGGCCTAGTGGGGGGTGGTGGAGCTGGTCTGACAAAGAAAGGAAAGAGTAGATTTAGTAGGAGGCTTGCCAGACTGGTCAAGGATGCTTTAAACTAGATGTGTTGGGGGAGGGGGGCAGCATTCCATCCCAACACACCCAATCACTTGCCAGAACCTATAGTAAACGATCGGAGCAACGTAGAGAGATTCCAGCTGCTCCAGCCAATGAGCTGGCTTCCATTGGAGCATGGCTCAGATGCCGCTATACAAATGCCCACAGCATGAGCAACAAACAAGAGGAATAAGAGATGTGTGCACGTCTACAGGGGTATGATACCATAGGGATCGCAGAAACGTGGTGGGATGGCTCCTATGACTGGTGTGTTGAAATGGAAGGTTATAGGCTCTTTAGGAAAGACAAGCCCGGTAGATAGGGAGGGGGAATTGCTATTTCTGTTAGGGATAGGCTGGAGGGTATGGAACTCTGTCTGGGGACAGGTGGGCAGTCGACAGAGAGTTTGTGGGTCAGGGTTAAAGGGAGAACAGCGATGGGTGACATTATTATGGGGATCTGTTATAGACCGCCTGACCAAGGGGACTTGCTGGACAAAGCACTCCATAGGCAGATAGGAATAGCCTCGCGTTCGCAGGCCCTTGTTCTCACGGGGGACTTCAACCACCCTGATGCCTGTTGGAGGGATGGTATGGCCCAGCACAAGCAATCCAGAAGGTTCCTTGATTGTGTGGAAGACAACTTCCTTCTGCAAGTAATAGAGGAGCTGATGAGGAGAGGTGCCATGCTTGACCTCGTCCTCACCAACAGGGAAGGGCTGGTTGGAAATGTGATGCTCCAGAGCAGCCTTGGTTGCAGCAATCATGAGATGGTCAAATTCGAGATCCTCAGGACAGTGAGAAGAGAGTGCAGCAAGCTCACTGCCCTGGACTTCAAGAGAGCAGACTTTGGCCTCTTCAGGAACCTGCTTAGTAAAGTTCCATGGGATATAGCCCTAGAGGGCAAGGGGGCCCAAGGCTGTTGGTTGATATTCAAGGATCACCTACTACAAGCTCAGGAATGTTGCATCCCAACTAGAAGGAAGTGCAGCAGGAGGGCCAGGAGACCTCCTTGGATGGATAAGGAGCTGCTGAGTGAAATTCAAAGGGAAAAAGAGGCTTATAAAATGTGGAAGCAAGGACAGGCGATCTAGGAACAATACAGGGATGTTGTCCAGGAGCCTAGGGACCAGGTTAGGAAAGCTAAGGCCCAGTTAGAATTAAACTTGGCTAGGGACATTAAGGATAACAGGAAGAGACTCTATAGGTACACTGCAAACAAAAGACAGGCTAGGGACAATGTGGGCCCTCTCTGGAAGCTGTTAGGAGAACTGGCTACCCTGGATTTGGAGAAGGCTGAGGTTCTTAATGACTTCTTTGCCTCAGTCTTCACTGGCAAATGCTCTGACCACACCACCCAAGTCTTGGAAGGCAGACACAGGGACAGTGAGAATGAAGACCCTGGGCCCACTGTAGGAGAGGATCTGCTTTGAGACCATCTCAGGAACCTGAATGTACACAAGCCCATGGGACCGGATGAAATCCATCCGCGGGTCCTGAAGGAGCTGGCAAATGACGTTGCTAAGACACTGCCCATCATATTTAAAAAATCATGGCAGTCAGGTGAAGTTCCCGATGACTGGAAAAAGGGAAATATAACCCCCATTTTCAAGAAGGGGAAAATGGATGAGCTGGGGAATTACAGACCAGTCGTTCTCACCTCTGTGCCTGGCAAAATCTTGGGGCGGAGTCTCCTGGAAAGCATGCTGAGGCACATGAAAAACAACAAGGTGGCTGGTGACAGCCAGCATGGCTTCACTGAGGGGAAATCCTGCCTGACCAATTTGATGGCCTTCTACGGTGGGGTTATGGAACTGATGGACAGGGGTAGAGCAGTTGATGTCATCTACCTGGACTTATGTAAAGCCTTTGACACTGTCTCACATGACATCCTTGTCTCTAAGTTGGAGAGACATCAATTTGATAGGTGGACCACTCGGTGGATAAAGAACTGGCTGGATGGCCGCACGCAAAGAGTAGTGCTCAGTGGCTCAATGTCCAGCTGGAGACCAGTAACGAGTGGTGTCCCCCAGGGATCAGTGTTGGGACCGGTCTTGTTCAACATCTTTGTGGGTGACATGGACAGTGGGATTGAGTGTGCCCTCAGCAAGTTTGCCAATGACATCAAGCTGTGTGGTTCGGTTGACACATTGGAGGGAAGGAATGCCATCCAGAGGGACCTTGACACGCTTGTGAGGTGGGCTAATGACAACCTAATGAAGTTTAACCATGCCAAGTGCAAGGTCCTCCACCTGGGTTGGAGCAATCCCAGGCACAGCTACAGACTGGGTGGGGAGGAGATTCAGAGCAGCCCTGTGGAGGACTTGGGGGTGTTGGTTGATGAGAAAATGAACATGAGCCAGCAGCGTGCGCTTGCAGACCAGAAAGCCAAGCATATCCTGGGCTGCATCAAAAGGAGTGTGACCAGCAGGTCGAGGGAGGTGATCCTGCCCCTCTACTCTGCTCTCATGAGACCTCACTTGGAGTATTGTGTGCAGTTCTGGTGTCCTCAACATAAAAAGGACATGGAACTGTTAGAACAAGTGCAGAGGAGGGCCACGAGGATGATCAGGGGACTGGAGCACCTCCCGTATGAAAATAGGCTGAGAAAATTGGGGCTGTTTAGCCTGGAGAAGAGAAGGCTGTGTGGAGACCTCATAGCAGCCTTCCAATACCTGAAGGGGGCCTATAGGGATGCTGGGGAGGGACTCTTCATTAGGGACTGTGGCGAGAGGACAAGGGGTAATGGGTTTAAACGTAAACAGGGGAAGTGTAGATTGGATCTGAGGAAGAAATTCTTTACTGTAAGGGTGGTGAGACACTGGAATGGGTTGCCCAGGGAAGTTGTGAATGCTCCTTCGCTGGCGGTGTTCAAGGCGGGGTTGGAGGGAGCCTTGTGTGACATGCATTTGTGGGAGGTGTCCCTGCCCATGGGAGGGGTGCTGGAACTAGATGATCTTAAGGTCCTTTCCAACCCTAACTATTCTGTGATTCTGTGATTTGGCTGGTCATAAATTAAGCTAATATCCCCAAGTCAAATCTGCTCCTGATGGTAGCTGACGAATGATATTGGAATAACATCACATCGCATCTCTGTCATAGGACCTGGCTTGAAAATATTTTTGAAAATAAAGGCCAGAAAACCTCTGCCTAAATTAAAAGGTTGGAGTTTTTTTTGTTTGTCTGCTTGGTTTTTTTTTCATTTATTTTTTTTTATTTGGGTGGTATGCAGTCAAATGCAACTTTCATCTGTGGGACAGGACTTTCTGTTTCATTATCAAAGTTACTTTTCTGTCCTTTAGTGAATCTCACCACTTTTTTTCTGGTTTCCTCTTTCCTGCACAGAATGTGCACCTGCTTTCTAGACTGTTGAATTACATATGCAGCTATACTGATGATAATGGGGTGAGATGAGTGAGGTATTTTCATGTTTTCATGTAAGCATTTATAAAAGTGAATTCTAAATTTAACTTCATTCTGTATAACTTTTAATGGTGGTGGCTCCCAAGAGTACTTTTAAAAGTGGATAAAGCACTAAAATAAATGATTATGTTCTTGTGGCACCAAGACAGATAGAATGGGGTCCTGTAGACAAAAAGTGAGACAGGGAAGGAAAATGAAGAAAATTTATTGTTAACTAATTTTATTATAAATCCTTTTATTTTACAATTATCTTGTTGGCTTTTCAAAATCCATCCAAGTCTAGAGGCTGTTAAAGTGTGTGATCTACTACATGGAAAGTTATAAAATAAACTCCCACCCATACAGGAAATTTTTTCAAGAGGCAAAAGAAATTGAATATTCAAGTATAAGAATATTTTATGTGTTATTCCCCATATATAGCTCTAATCCTCTTCTTTGTTTTTGGGGTGCATGTACAAACCTGCCTAACAAGGAAATTAGATATTTGGGTTTCTCCAAGTCCTTTCTGTCACTGGAGTGTACTGACGTGAGGCTGTCCTGGGCTCAGCAGCAGCAGTCATTTTTCTCCTTCTTGGTAGCTGGTGCAGCTCTGTGTTTTTGATTTTGGGCCTGGGAACAGTGCTGATAACACCAGTGTTTTCAGTTACTGCTTGGTGATGTTTAGGCTGGCCAAGGACTTTGTGAGTTTCATGCTCTGCCAGGGAGGAGGGGAAGCTGGGAGGAAGGAGCGACAGCACACCTGACCCAGACTAACCAAAGGTGTTATTCCATACCACAGCACGTCATGTCCAGGATGTAGAGACGGAGAGCAGAGACCTGGAAAGGTGGTGGGGGTGCACGGTAGGGGGTGCACTGCTTGTTTGGGATTGATGGTGAGCTGTTGTATTCTTTCCTTGTGTTTCTCTTGTCATTATTATTATTGGTGGTAGCAGCAGTGGTTTGTGTTATACCTTAGTTACTAAACTGTTCTTATCTCAACCTGTGGGAGTTGCATTCTTTCGATTCTCCTTCCCATCCCTCCAGAAGCGGAGGGAAGAAAGAGTGGGGAGTGAGTGAGAGAGCGACTGTATGGGTTTATAGACGTTTAAACCACGACAGAGGCAAAGGAGTATTTTGCTGCTCGTGATGTTTTCCTAAATGGTCAACTGTGCTAAAATGAGCTAAATACCCATTGTAAGTCAAAGCATCACTTGACTAATATAGTCTATTTACTGTATTCCAAAACCCAACATTTTTATGGTTGATCAAACCCCAAGTAACATGAGGGGGTTTTGTGCTTTACCATATATTGCCTTCAATACTTTCTTTTTCTTCCTACCCACAAAAATGTGATATGTTATCAGGATAGGAGAGGCACTAAGACAGAAAATAATGCTTCTAATTAAGCTTTTAGAAGGGACTGCATTGATGGCTGTACCAAAATTCTGAATACAGATTACAAAGCCTATTCCAGGAAACTATAACTCATGATAATCTAGTTGTTTTAGAGCAGTTGTAGAAAGTGTAGAATTTTCTCATATGGCAACTCATTTCTGCAGTGTTTTAAAGTTCTTTTGCTTTCCGAGTACCATAGACACATTGTGTGTAGAAACAGGGAAAAAAAAAAGGGGGGGAGGGGGCATTAAATGCAAATTCTGACCCAATGCTCATTTATCTATATCATCTGTAATGGAATAAATGAGTGCATGTACCTCAGGGCAAAAATTGTTGTAATTGCTAAAAAAAAAAATGCAGCTTATATATTCTAGATAGGTTCTATCATAAAAGAGATACTTGTGTTTCTGAACATATTGCTGATGTTTCTATGTCTGACTACATCACTTAGACAACAGACTGGGACAGTTATGAGGATCTGGTAAGAAAATAGAGAATTACTGGTAAGAAAAGAGGTCAGCTAACATCAGTCTGTCATTCTCTTTTTCACACTGAATATGTATCACAAAATAAGTAAAAAGAGCAGGTGATATAATAAGAAAGCACTGACTTTTATGGTAACCTTTAACCTCTCCATATGAAAGAAATTACTTTCACTATACCTAAAAAAATCAGCCCATGACTCACTATCAGAGAAGTGGTAACATCTCTCCTGGCTCTAGTTGTAACATATGATAGCATAATTTTCATTCCAGTGAATTTCTTTATTTATCTAATTTTAGATTTTCCACTATGAAACAAGAAAATAGTCTGTTTCTAGCAGGAATATTAAAAGTTGAGGCATGTATCTGAGATGTGCATCAAAAACATTTTTTTTCTGATCATCTATGCAGTCAGTAAATAATTTTCCTGTTCAGTTTCCTCTAAAGGAAATATTTCTTCTAGTTCATTTTTTGTCATTGATGCTTTCTTTTTTTATCTTGTAAGCAAAAGCTTTTATTTTCTTGTATGCCACAAAGGTAATGATAAGGAAAGAACAGTAACTAGAACTGACTTAACCAGTTGTGTTTTGGAGATTATTAAAGTGGCTGAGTAGCGGGGTACAGATGGGGTGATGTGCTCATTTGTTAAAGGTATCTGCAGTTTATCTGTGGTTACTGGGTATTTAAGTTGTAGATTCAGATAATTATCCTTTTTAAAAAATAAAAAAGAAAAGAAGGAAAAAACAACAAGGAATCACACTTTAAAGCAGCATTGTTCTAGGAAGATTAAAGCGTCCAACTACTAGGAGTTGTGTGAGACCAATCAAATCTTTCTCTGCATTTTCTAATAGGACATAACAATTATTTGGACCCTGGTCTGTAGATAGGTAATTTGAGTTATAATGAGCAAGGGTGTAATTCAACCCTATTTCCACTGACTTTAGCAGAGACAAGCTTTCCACTTATCTTCCAAATAATTAAGTGCATATAATATCCCCTGTAAGTCTGAGACCTCATGACTTCTGCTTTGAATCCCAAACCAGAAACATCACAGACAGACTGATAGTCAAAAGGAGAACCATTTGGGCAAGACAAGAAACGTACATTTCAAATTAGAAAGAGTAGGTGTGCTTGTTCTCTCTACCTGAAGTATATCATCATTTTCAGTAGAAATTATCAAAAAGGTCACCGGGTTTGTAAATAGAATAATATACCTAAGCTAAGATGCTTGACAGAGAAACTGTAGAAACAATTGCAATTTTCAAAACTGCAATATATATCTATATACATATATATATGGAAATCTATTAAGAATATTTAAAGTTAAGATTCTAGACCCAAATACTTCATTCCTGCAGTGATTTTACCAATGATATATTGACCAGTAAAAAAATACTCTGCTCTTGCTTGCCACCTCCTTGCAATATTTCTAAATGTGGGTCTTGGGTGGATTTTTTTCCTGTTATAAGGTTGGCAAAAAATTGCTTATCTCTGCCAACATTGTAGATTTTGTCATTGTTATATCTCTTTGAATCCATTCACCAATGCAATAAATATGCACTATGTTTTTGTCTTAGATGTATGCAAATTTGTATCTGGCTGAATTTACAAACTTCAGCCTGCCTGCACAGAATTGTAATAGTACTGAAAATGTGCATGAATGCTTTTATTATGCCGTGCAGCATCATATATTTAGGTGCTCAGGCAGACTTGTACACTAAAGAAGTAAAATGTATTTCTTGCACAGTAACTGTGCAAAGCTTTCACGCAAGTAGAACATTTTGTCCTGCTGCATAAAATACCAGTTTCATTGCAGGGACTGTCAGGATGAACAATGACCAGAGGACAATGGTATTCTTAGGGATGATTACTAGAAGATTCCAAGCTAAATCTTATAGTTGGTTCTTTCTATAAAATAGCTACAATTATTGAAAGAAAATGACTCAAAGGGTGTCATGGAGAACATTTGTGCTTCTCCAAACTGCTCTTCAAATGACTGCAATAGTCCAGGTTGTTTCCTAAGGAACAGCATTTCAGTCTAGAATGGTTGTAGATGTATAATTTAAAGATCTAGATCTTATTTTTTCCCAAAGTTTAAGACATCCTAGTGTTCCAAGAAGTAGAGATAATTTTGGTTTCATCTTGCTGAACCACATTATTAACAATTTAATTTGACAAGATTAATTATTTTCATCAAGCATTATGCTTGCTTCTGTGCTGTGTAAATTACAGTTTTAGGTATCTGTACAAGGGATGTCTTGACTTATAGAAATTAATTTGTACTCTCCAGTTATACTACAGATGTCTTAAGGGCAGATATACATTGCCAAAGTTTTCTTAAGGAGATTACTCATAGGGCTTTGGGTTAGAGTTAGGGTTTCAAAAAGGGTTTAGCTTTCTAAAAGCATCTTTTCTATAAGGATAGTAATCACAATAGAGAGATGCTGAACTCTCAATACTTAATGTTCTCCTCCAATAAATCACTGAACTCTTCTGCAGCATGTCAGTTTTGCTAGTCACAAATCCAAACGTTTCTCACATTTACAAAAAAGATAATTATCGTCACGATAAAAGTTAATGTCTTCAAGATATCTTTTCCCCATTCCATTTCTTTAGTGAAAAGCACTGTTGCTATTGAAAACAGTTATCTTGCTGGGGTTTTTAAGTTAAAAAGAAAACAAGAACCCAGTAAAACAGAAATCCTCTTTTCAATTCTCTCCTCTCCTCTTGCAAAAAAATAAAAGTGAGAATAAAATACAAGCAGAACTAACACACTCTCCCTCTACCAATCCTGCTTATAATTCAAAATATAGCGGGGTTTTGTCTAGCTGGAATTGTTCATGTAGAGATGAAAATTGTGTTAGCAATTTCAGGATGATTAAAACCGAAAGGTTTCTGGGCTAAGCATTTCAAGCAAAGGAAAAAACAAGGTATAATTTGCAAAACTGAAACCATTTTGCCTTATAATATTTTCAGCATGATTACCATGTAACTTATACACTTGAGTGAATGGTACTTCTCCAGGTGTCCAAAATTAGACTTTTGCTTATAGCCCCCATGATTTTTATTAGTTCACTTATAATGATTATTTTTACACCAGCAATTGCCACTGTTTAACACTTCATCTCAGAGAGGTGATGACAGACCAGGAACAGTGACTGCTGACTTCCAGGAAGAATGTACCCTTTTCAGCCACATTTTTTTAAAAAGTAGCAAGGGCAGGAAAGGAAATGCCATGCAGAAAATGACAGAAGCAATATGCAGCGCTCAGAAACTCTTGGTTCTAACAACCACCCTTTACCACTTCATGTTAGCACAATCTGTGCTTTTGAAGGACTAAAATATACTGTGTTACCCAAGAGTTACATATGCCATAGTAGAGTAGTAAAGCAAAGAACTTGAAATCTGTAACGTACTATTTGAAAAAACAACCAAGCCCTCGTGCAGTATACAGGTAATTACTATCAATCAACTACTTAAGGCACAGAAATTTTAACACATAGTAGCGGTATGAAGAAAGAATGTCTAAATGCAGCACAAAATGTCTTTAGGTAGGCCATGGGGTAGTGCACTAGCTTGTCAAACTTTCCAAAGGTTTTTTTCTTTTCATGGGACGGAGGACAGAGTTTGTGTTAGAAGAAAAAGACCCTGTGAGGCTACAGAAATCAATAAGCTCTTGAGAGCTGAGGAGAATAAATATTTGTATGTATGTGGGAATGTGAAGTAAAAAATATCTCTTGCTTTAATAAAAAAGTGTTTAAATTGGTTTTAAGGCAAAAACAATTAAAAAAAAAAAAAAAGAAAAAAAAAGCCTTTCAGTTAAAATTATTCTTTTGTGTATTCTTCTTCAGCCAAATGACAATAACAACATTAGAGGAAGGAGGATTTTTTCTTTTTCCCTTAAGCAGTGTTTTAGAGCAATTGCCTCCAGAGTCTGTCATGGAGCCCAATCTTGCCATCACTGCTTTGAGACTGCTCTCACTACCATTATAATAGCAGTAAAAAACATTTCATTTTTCGTGAGATGTTTGGTTTGTTGTTTTTTATGTCACATTTGTGTGTATGTGCACAGTTTTCAGCCAAGGGTACTCAAACATTTACATTTAAAGTCAGAACTTTACAAGAGGAAAAAGCAAATTTGGGTGAATATTTGACAAAAGACAAGGAATAACTTATTCTACAATAATATTCTCATGGATTTATAGCTTCTTGTTCTCCCCTCTTGGCAATTTTATGAACATATTCAAAATAATCTCAACTAGAGCTGCAGATGTATATCACATTCCAGCTGTAGACAAATCCATTTATCTTTGTGTGGTGCTGCACACAATATTCCCTCACCATACTGACTGGACATCTTGGACAGATGGCACATTCTTCAGCTCTTTACAAACCAGAATTTGTAAAAGCCCCAAAAGCCTGATGTAATGAAGATCTGAAAGGCTGGGAGTGCCAAGGGGACACCGTTAACAGCAGGAAATATTTTACTATAGTTACAGTCTTCTGTAATACCATACTGTGAAAATTGTCCTGGACATCCAAAATCACACATAAATATGGTGATGAACACCCTGATACCTTAAATGCTTTGTGTTTCTGAATGCCATGTTGCCATACCATACTAAATAGCAGAAGAATGATGAAATAGGCCATCAAAATCAGAAAGGATTTCACAATAGCATTGTCATTTTTCTTGATTTTTTTTTTTTTTTTTCTGTTTGGTGTAGTCATGACCATATGAACAGGCCATGTAAAGATCAGACAGCTGAGAAAACATAGTGTGCATAACAGCGTAAGTCTCCTCTACCTACTTCCAGCTCTCAGCTGTAATCTCTCTCCTGTTTTTCCCAGGAAAGTACATAGCCAACAAAACTGAAGGGCAAAATGATGTTACAGGGTCAGAAAAGCTTTGCTAGTCCACAGGGGTGACCATTAGAAACTTCTGAAACTTTAAACTCTTACAAACACAGAAAGAGAATTAACTAGTCTTCTTGCTGATCCCCTTGGAGATACAAACACATCAGGTACCTCTGCTATCATATAGGTATATCATTTAGTTAAATACTCCTGTCCATATGATTATGAGCTAAAAAAACAAAATAAATAAATAAAAAAAATTTGCTTCTTGCCACTTTTCAAAGTGGCTTTTCAAAATTCTACTCTTTGGAAATTTAAGATTCATATTCAATTTTTCAAAGTTAATTCTCAACTAATATGTAAACATTTTAATTACAGTACATGGTTTTTTTTTTTTCCCTGCTATTTGCTCTAAGTATGAAGAGTCATATAATTTCTTATATTTAATTTGGTCAAACTGAGCTGAATAAATGAACCTCTTTTAATATTTCTTCATAATACAGTTATTTCAGTGTTCTGATTCTTTCACTAACCTCTTTTAGAATTTATTCAAATTACTCTGGTACATGGGAGCACAGTGCTCTAAATGAAGTATCACCTGTGTCACATAGACTGATCTTTCCCACCTCTGATCCTAAAGGTATTTTACTTGTTTCATCCTTGAATTTCATTATATTTTTTCACAGCTGCTTCATAGTGATGGGTCATAGCTGTTAAATGATCATTCAAAGCAGGTAGGTCTCTTTCCACCTCTTATATTTCTAGATAGTTAATTTCTACTTTGGAATAAAAGTGCTTGTCCTATGAGATTTTTGTGCTTTGTGCCATTAATTTTCTAATCCTTCAGTTGGAAAGAACATTTCAGCCTTGTACAGCATTCTGGTCCTGCTTGGCATTGTCAAGGACTCCCACATCAAAAAGCCATAGCCACCTGTGTTAGTTCATAACCTGAAGTTAATATGAAATAGGGACAATCCCAGAACCAGCTTCTGAGGGATAATATTCCTGATATTTGACCTTTGCCATAACTATGATAGCCACCTTAGCCAGTTTCTTGTACAGTTCCTAATTCTTTTATTGTTCCCTGAAATTTCCACCTTAAATAATAATTTCATATAGAACAGTACAGGAAAAGATTTACTTAAATTGAGACAGATGAAGACAACTGAATTAATTCTCTCTGAGAAATGAGTCATTTTAGAAGAAAAGGAACATAAGATTAGTCAGACACAATTCATCTTTGATGGTCAATATTGCAATTTATCCAGATTTAACACTTCTCTTTTAACCTCGATTATTCTTTGTTTCAAAATGTGTTTTAAGACTTTGAAAATTATTGAAGTCAACCTAATAAACTAGATCTATCTAGAATAGACCTAACTTGTATTCTGTTATTAGAAACATAACATCTCATGCTAAATTTAGTTATGATTAAGTCAATGTCATCACTGTAAAAATCCTGGAAGTATGTAAGACTAAGGTACCACTGGTATAAGTCTTGCACTGAGATTTGATCATTTCCTTTTAAGTCATATGTTTCTGGGCTGAAGTAAAAATATTTTTCTGTGGGAACTGTTCTTATTGTCTAGAAGGCCAGAATTAGAAAAGATTTCCACCAAAATCTTAGATTTAAAAAAAAACATAGTGTTTATATTTTTTCCTCCAAAGCAAAATTTGACCTTAATAAATGTTTGGTATTACATAAAGAGGTTCTTCATGGAACAGATAATAGGCACAATAAAAATTAAATTTTTAGCATGTCAGTAGTTTGGCTTCTTTTTGGTTGGTATGGATT
Source organism: Amazona ochrocephala (assembly GCA_039720435.1). Lineage (NCBI taxonomy): Eukaryota > Metazoa > Chordata > Aves > Psittaciformes > Psittacidae > Amazona > Amazona ochrocephala. The sequence continues at coordinate 42,209,996 of CM077880.1, read as the reverse complement.
TGGTTTGTTGGTTGTTTTGGTTTGTTTGTTTGTTTGTATGGCTTTATTTCTATCTGGGAGACATGGCACAGCACAGAACCATAATCTACATGACTAAATTACCTTTTTCTAGACAACTTGTTATATCACAGCTGTCTCCTGATCTAGGGTCCTGTTTTGCAGTGAATACATGATATGACTATTTTAAATATGTTCATAATCATTGCCAACTTTTGGATTTACATCTTCTTTACCCTGCAAGATAGAACTGCTTTATTTTTGTGGGATGAACATCAGGTTTTTAATCCAGTCTTTCCAAAAGATGTGTTGGTCTCATTTGTTTTGTTTCCTTGGGGTGGTGGTGGTGGTGGCGGTGGTGTGTTTGTTTTGGTTTTGTTTCTTTTTGTTTTACTTTTTTATTTTCTTTTAAATCTGAAATCTATTTCTGGCTCATACTTATAAAAATCATACTGTTTAGTTTTCTATTTTGTACTGCAGAGGTATCCAAAGTTGCTTCATTTCCATCACGAACGAAATGTAATATAGACACAAGTATTACATCACATACTGTAAATTTTACCTGTGAACGTCTTTGTTGTTTATAAGTAAATAACCATCACCTTGAACCCCACATTTACTGTGTGTCTACCATGAACTTTAGCTGCTTTACGAATTTGATATTAACATTATTTTGAGGGATCCATGGTATATTTAATCAATACTGTTTAACAACTTTCCCAACAAAGGGAATGACAGTATGAGTCTTTCCACTCTATCACTTTTCAGTACAAGAGATGATTTTACAGATTGCAGCTACCTCACTCAGGTGTCACCCATAGCTTCTTCCATGTGATGCCCCTCTCTACTTTCAGCTGTGGACACTTTCTCTGAAGAAGGCAATAAGGTCTGTTGCCAAAAGGCCTGTCATAACTCAGGGGATACTAACTGCATCCTGTTATTTACACAGTGGAATATCAGCTCATGGACCACCATTAATAATAACTTTTAATTCATAGAAACGTAGAAACTATTAATAGGTGAAGAATACTAACAGGAAGTATTCTTTTCCCCTTTTTAGAGCAGGTATCTCACAAGTACATGACATTGTTTTAGCTATATTCTCCTGAAAGTAGGTGATCATTGAAAGGGTCAAAACTACAAGGACATAAAGCAGTTTTGCATAAAGCAGTTTTGCAAACACAGTTATAATAAAGAAGTCTACACTAATTAAATGTAGATGATTACTGTAATTCTACCCTAATTTGTTAAATTGCTGGCTAACTTCGATAATCTCTTGCCATCCAGAATCTTTTACAGTAGACATGATTTCAACAGCATACATTTTCTTGTTATTGGAGGATATTCAAGAAAATATTTTTCAAGCCACAGAGCTATGATACTTTTCAAAAATGGAGTCATGTCATTTGATATGGCACAGCATAAAATCAATAAAGTAATATAAAATAAGATAAATGAGTTATCTTTCTTGGGAATCTGTTGGCTAAACATATGACAAGCTTTGTGCAAAAAAGCGACTAGCTGATGAAAATCTCTCTTGAGCATGAGCAAATTGGATTATCAATTAGCTGTATGTCTTCAAAAATCTCCTTTTCTTCTGTTCCACTCTCATTTGTCAAGTGCCAGTGAAAAATGCCTGTGATATGCTGCAAAGCCATGCTTGCAGACTGCCATTTTCTTCTTGAAAACTAAAGCTTGATAAGCTTCACTAAACCTGTCTAGTAAAATCCCTTGCAGCAAAAACAAAGAATGAAGAATTTCTTAAAATTAATTATTTCAGTGATTTAAGCTAATATTAAAGTCAAGCTGAAAAATTGTCAGCCACTCTCAGGTCCCAGGGCAAATCCCCGTGCTTAGGCAATAGCAAAATGGGACCACAGAATATAATCATAGACCTGAGGCCTATAGGTTTGGGGTTGTTTTGTTGGGTTTTGTTTGTTTGTTTTGTTGTTTTGTTTTTGTTGTTTTTTTTTTTTGTTTTTTTTTTTCTCTTTCAGCTTTCTTTCTTTCAGAAGCAACCTATCCTCTTTTCACCTTGTGATGGACTGGAACTGCTCCTTCTTGTTTTACTCTGTCCTTATGTATATAAGTTAAAAAAAACCCTGGTATGTCTCAACAGCAAAAAATATAGTTGTTTTGGTATGGACAAAACTTAACTTTGTACGTCAGATTTAACAGAAAATCCTTGTAATAACAGTTCTCTTGAATCTGGGCCTTACCATGCTCTTTGGGAATTAAGACTGATTTTTTTTTCCTTAGTGATACTTTTAAGATATAAAAGCACTGAGAAACATAGTGCTTCAGTACCTAATGCTAATCTGGTTTCTTTAAATTTTCTACTGACAGCAAAAGTTTCATCAAAATAAGACTACCTTCATATGCTCCCTGGAAAAGAGGAAGGCTGTATTAGAAAATGATTAATATTGCTATTAACCAAATCCTTTGGCTCCCACACAAAGAGCCACTTTAATTCCCGCTATATTTATTGACATGAATTTTCTCTGTTTTTTTTCCAACTTGCTTTTCATAGTGGATTTAATTGCGTACCAAGGCTTATAAAGTAAAGGCAGACTACTAGAGAAATGGCCATAAACCTGTTACAATTTCATCATATTTCAATGACATGCTATTTTTAATTTTAACTTCATGTCTTCGTGTGCTGCCTGGATATTTGTATCTCCAAGACTACAGTTACCTCTTAGTCTCTTAAGCAATTGGAATGCCATCTGATCTCAGCTCTGCATATGCTGTTTTATTTTAAGCATAGTTTATTACCCATAAAATAAGTCCGCACCAGAAATGGAAGTGTTTTGTTTGTCCTGAAACTGCAATATCACAGAGGGTAAAGACAAAGGCTTCCTTAGGAGATGTCCAGTGATTGCTTCTCTGCAGTGGTCTGCCTGAACCATACGTAGAAGAATTGAAAAGTTTGCAAATCCCATTATTTGTTAAGGTGAAAAATTATGTTCCATACTCCTTTTCATAAATCCATCAAATTCTATGAGCTAATGAAATCTTTTACTGCTTTTCCTATTGGAACATTGTTCCACAACCTCAGTGCTATAAAGGTTAGACTATTTCCAGACTAAATCTATTTTACTTCAGTGCTCAGGTGCTTCTGTGCCAGTATAATGTATTAACTTAAGCAATTTTTCCTCATTCTGCAGTTTAGACCAGAAAGTTATTCACAGCCAGTGGTCGTATTCTTTCTCAGCCTTTCTTTTTCTCTTCTGAATAAACCAAACTCTTCAAGCCATCTTTTAAGAGACAGGCTTTCCAGTTCTCTTAATAGCCAGTTTCAGTTTTAAGATGAAGACTGAGTGCTGTCATTTTACTGGTAAAGAAACACCACTAAATCAAGTTCAGACATGAGACTGAAAGGAGTTGAACCTTCATCTGGAAGGAGTTGAACCTAAAGTTTCTATGCCCCTATCCACTTTTTCAAAGGTAAAATTACTCTTATTCTCTGGCATTAGCATTAAGACTGACTAAGGGGCACTTCATGTCTTTTCAGGCTCTGGCACTTCAACTGCTGTTTAAAAGCTTTCCTTCCATCCTAGTAGTATATAAAAAATCTGTTTGCCAGGAGCTGTCTTGGGATCATCTTCCTATCAGTCTGTAAGACTACACACTTTTACCAACCTTCGGCCCGCCTAAAGGAGTCTTGCTTTGGCTGGTGCTCTGTCTATCTGTCACAGCTTCTGGAGACCTACCTTAATGTTTTACTAAAGCTTCTTTACACATAATAATCAGCACTCCAGCAAAGCTACAGTTGCCCAAGGCACAAAAAAAGAAAACTCTGAGATTGGTAGGGCTTACTCAAAACCCAAACATGGGGCCTTGTAAAGGCTCAAATCATGGATGATTTTCTAAACATTGGAGGAAACAATCTGAAATACAAATATCTAGTTATATCCATAGATACATCTACCTATAGATGCCTAGATGAACCTCAGTACCTCAAAATGCCAGATAAATCTGCATTAGACATAAATTTTCTGACATAATTGTCACTGGCATAGTCTTGTCACTGTTTCAGTTTGTACAGTTTGGACAGGCACATTTCAAAAAAAGAACAGAAACAGCAGAAACCATGAAGAAAATTTCCCTTCAGCAGTTATAGCATAAGAATTGTTTCAAGCTCAGGTTAAACCATATTTGGTCATAAGTATATCTGAAAGTGATTTCAATCATTATTATTATTAGTCACTGTGTGGTGACAAGGCCAATGTGTCAGCAACCTGGATGGGGTAGCAGAACATTTTTCTTTCCCAAGAGACATATGCCAGTATCTCCAAGAGAGGAGAAAAGAGAGTGAAATATTTCTCAGACTCTTTTTATCTATTTCAGACTTTGAAATACAGAAGAAATGAGTCAGTGTTTGGCTTCATGGAACTATCACAAGAAAAACCTTTCACTCTTATCTCAGATAATGCTCAAATTGCAGCCAGACAGCAGTGAAATGGAAAATCACCACAAGTGAAAAAGAATGGTTTGGAAGTGAAGATATGAGGGGAAAACTGTTAAAAATGCAGAGCTTAATTATGCCCAGTCTCTCTCCACATCAACTTATTGTCCATTAAAGTCAAACCTGGGGAGATATCACTGCTCAGGTTAGAAAAATTTCAGGGAAAAAATAAAATATCCTGAGTATTGGGGATCCTGTTTTGAGACGTATTTACGGATAAATTTCCAGATGACGTGACTGGAATAGATTGACAAGGTTTTATTTTCTCCAGAACTACTGTATGTTTTCTGTAGGGAGTCTGACTTTATTTAAGACAGTTGTGCATAAATTATTGCTAAACAGCCATTAAATTAATAGCTATGAAATACTGAGAATGAGTCTACATTTTTGTGATTAAAAGTCTATTTGTTTCTGATAAGTATCTGAAATACACCCCTATATTCAGATGTAGCTATGCATCCCAATTAAGCTCAGACTAAGAGCAACATCACCTGATAACCTGTAGGTAAGTTATATAAATTGTGAGCAGGTGCATAAACTGTCAGAATGGGAACAAAAGAGAGTTACCAAGCACCAGCCAACCCAGTGCCCTGGGAGTAGCGAGGGAATGTGAATATTCAGTCCGAGATGCAAATGCAATATAATTTGTTTGCCTGTTGCATAAAAAGGCAATTACAAACCATATGAACTCTTTCTTAGCAGGGTGAAATGTTTTTTGAAGGTCTTCTCTTGGCATTCACTTATTAACACTTTGCTGGAATAACCTCAATAGGAGGTGGTTTCTACATTATAAATCTGTTCAACTGCTTTCCACCAAACCTGTGGCAGTATATCATAAAGCAGGGTTTATGTCTGGGTCTTCTGACATTGCACAGGCATTATGGTCTCTGGGATTACAAAACTGATTACACAAGTGCACTGCTCTTTGCACACATGTGCACAGGTCGCTGACAAGAGTAGCACAGGTCATCCTGACAGCTCACACTGTGAATAAAAGAGAATGGCCACTTTCCCTTCTTCATCTCCTTTAGGAGAATTGGAACATTGTACAAAATCTTCTGTCAGCAGGAAAATCTAGAAGCCATTATATCTCTTTTTTCTGCCTCAAAAATGCTAGCAAACAGTCATGGAGACAGATAGCCTCTCCTTGTTGTGAAACATCTCCCACAAGAAAAGGTTGGCTGAAGGAAGTGGTCACAGTTACTATTTTATTTTCGTCTGACATCTATCTGAGACTTTCATTCAAATAACAAAAAAAGCCTGGTCAGGAATACAATTGTTTTTACGAAGCAAATAATTTCTTAATGTTCTAGCTACATGGACTTAGTATTATCTGTCACAGCCTAGTTTCCAGTGTTCATTATAGTTATGTCAGGATAGATGACAAATAATGAGTAGGATGAATTTCTCCATAGTAACAAATTGCATCTATGAAGTGATACTTTTTTGGAGGTATGAATTATTTTTCAGCAGTGGAAAAGATAGATTACTTCTTGTTCCAAATTCACCTAGTCTTATCCTTTCTCAAAATTGTAGAATTATAGAAAGTTTTGGGTTGGAAGGGACCGTAAAGATCATCCAGTTCCAACCACTTTGCCATGGGCAGGAACACTTTCCACTATACCAGATGGTTCAAAGCCCCGTCCAACTTGGCCTTGAACACAGCCAGGGATGGGGCAGCCACAGTTTCTCTGGACAACCTGTGCCAGTGCCTCACCACCTTTACAGTAAAGAACTTCTTCCTAATACTTAATCTAAATCTACCTTCTTTCAGTTTATATGTGAAAATACATTTTCATAGTCTTGCAGTCAGTGACATAAATTTTTTATGCATTAAAAACAATCTGGCAGAAATCTATACCAGGTACATAACTTCCATGGGAAATATCAAATTTTCATCCAAAAGATAAGTATTATCTGCTGCATTTTTAATGACCTTCAAATAAAAATTATTTTAAGCACTTCTCATGGGAAAGCTACAATAATCATGTTTGGTTGCCATTAAACACTCTTTATTCCCAATTAAATTCCATTTAAAAAATCTGATTAGTAAAGCAAGTAAATAAGCTATTATTAAATATACTTTTTACTATTCTTTTGATAGCAGATAGTAAAAATATGTACCTTCGGTATTATAAATACTCTCCTGTTATCTGAGTAAAGAATTTATGGTGGTGTATTCCCTAAGGTGTTAATTGCATGACTGTTTGTTTTATATAAAGCATTTAACTGTAAATTACAAACATTAACTTGCTCTTTTTAAATTTTTTCCTGGTAAAATGCAAGCTACTTTACTGTGAATACGATTATGATGGAAATCTCTGCTACACTCCTTTTCTTTTTTAATGTATAGTCTTCCTTGTTTCATATTTCTGAGGGCTTATTTTTATGGCACTGCTCCTTATTTTCATATATCCATGATATGGAGTTATCTATTTCACGTTATATGAATTCTATTTGTATCTGTCACTTTCTGTTGTATGAAAAGGCTAAAAAATTCATACATATGGTAAAAATAATAAAAAAAAAAAAAGTAGACAGATTGATTTCATTTTCCCAGGGGGTCTGGCAGGTCGACATTAAATCTGAAAATAGTTAAAGGAATGCTGTCTGTCACTAGCATTTGATTTTTCAGAAGGCACTTTAAAAGACAAAAAAATGTAAGAGTTCTCTTAGCCTTGTTCAGACCATTTTGTATTTAGCAAGCAGGAAGCACGTCATCATTTGTTTCTGTCAGATTATTCCACTGGGTGACAAGAACAAATGCTGATGAAGCGCTAAAGAAAATGCACCAAAGATATGTACCTCAGCTTTCATCAAGGGGCACTGCATTGTTTCTATGAGCTACAGTAAAGTGGTGCCTGTGCACAACACAAAGGACTGTCAATGTAATCTGTAAAACTGGGAAAATGTGGAGTTTGGCAGTTGCCGTATTCTCAGGGAGGCATGAGTACTCGTTATCAGCTTCATTTTCTTAATGTTTCCTTCTTTCTACTTGAGCAAGACCTTGAATCAACAAATGGATTCTAAAGGATAAACTGAGAGGATAATGGAAATATCAATATAAAATCATTATGCCAACATAGAAGGTAAAAAAATAAATGTTTACAGACTAATCCTAAATCCTCAGGTTACTATCCTCCAATGATACTATCACTTATTAGGCCTTTATCAGGAATCAATCTTTAGTCAGTTGAATAAGTTACCTACCATTTCCTTCTTTATACAGGCTTTTCCTTTTACAACCAGTCTCTTGTGGTTTCTTCAACATTCACTGCATAAAGGTGGCAAATAAAATTTTTGCAAAGCAAATGACGGTTCAGATTTACACATTTTCCATCTTACAAATGTAAAATTGATTTTTGTGACCACTCTTTAAGGACTAAAATAATACTTTTATTCTGCCAAATATAGACTTGGAATGCCTTTTTTTTTTTTCCCCTCAAATTTGAGTTCATAAAATCAATTAAAATATGAGTAAGTATTGCAAACTGAAATTTGTTTGCATTCTGAGCAGTGAAGCCTAGAGTACAGGAATGTTCCATTTTCCACATGTTTAACAGAAATTAGACTCCAAGAATGCATACATACCCTGTCACCCTATCTGAGATTCAGAACAAATATTATGCACAAACAAAAGTCCTTCCACAAAATTGCATTCTTCCTAAGCACTACTGTTAAAAACACTGATCTTAACAAATACTTCTCCCAGAAGAGAATGCATCTCAAAGTTTCTAACATTTTGCAGACAGGGCAGCTGGGTAGTGATGCAGTAGTACTGGCAAGTGACTTCATAACCCATGAAGAAATCATGCACCTGAAGTCTGATTATGTTTATCCTGGTAGCACAGGTTAGATTTCCTCAGAGGCAAGGGGAAGAGGCAAGGGAATATGTGACTCATTAGATGCTGTCTTGTAAAGGGACAGAAAGGTGTGCAGAGTCTGTTTCAACTTGCTAAAACCTATAAAATGTCTTGGTGTATTCCTATGATGGAAGACAGGGAGCTATCCGTCTTCTAAAAAAGCCCAGTCTGCTTATGCTGCTCAATGCTACAAGGGGTACACTGGCAGAATGTCATAGTTTTCAAAGTAATTTAAACTTTCTCACAGGATTTGTGTTTACCCTAAGAACAGGAGGACACAATTTTACATAGAAACACAAAATCATAGAATAGTTAGGTTTGGAAAGGACCATGGGTAAAATATACCCTAAACTATATTCAAGCAAGACTTTTTCTTACAACTGTGAGTACATGTGTTTGTGAGATCAAGCAAGTTGAACTTTTATTTAGACATGTATGCATTAGGCCTGTTTGTCTTCCACCCTCATCCCAATTTTTTTCTTTTTGTCTTTTCTCATAGAAGTCTCTCTTTAAAATTTATATACGGAGGAAGTGTAGGTGTGAATAATTCTTTCTCCTTGCAACTTCCAATGTATTAGAGTGGAAGTGGCCAAAGTTCTGATTATGCTGTGTAATAATCCTCTGTGCATCTAGTGTTTCTGCCAAAAATCTGCCTTAGCAACACATTGGGGTTAAAGAAGCACATTTCATTTAATCAAAAGTAAAATTATCAACTGTACCATCACAGAACTTATATGTAGTGAGGCAATTTCCTAATGTCTTTCCTTCTGAGGCAACTATTTTGCACGCCTCACACCCTGTGCCTGGCTCCCTGGAATGGGAGATTATTTCATAAAGCATCACTAACGACTGGCAATTTGCAGTGAGGCCATAAAAGTTCAAAAGGCTGAACTCAAATTTGAATAGTAGAAAGTTACATATATTTGGTGTACTGTGGGTACATTAAACTAAAATGTCTAAGTGGGATATCACTCCTACTCCTTTTCCTCTCTCCCAGACAGGAGCCTGAAAGCAAAACTTTACGTTAAAAACATTACGTTTTCAAAAGAAACTAACAGAAGCTACCTTTCAAGCCCAGTATCAGGAATGTAATTCTCACATAGAATCTCCTAAGCAACTTCAGACTTGGAAATCATAAAAATTATGGTTCATGCAGAAGACAAAATCAACACTTTCTCTTAAAAAACAAACAAACAAACAAAAAAACCCCAACAACAAAACTACACAATATTTTTGTCACTCAGGCATTTAATTAGAATTTTGAAAATAGATTAATTGTAATTGAAAATGTAATAAACCATAGTTTGGATATTTTTATAGGGAAATCTAAATTAGCATAGTTAATGAAATTACTTTATTTTTTTGCTTTGTCAGTAAACTAAACCCATTCCACAGCTTTCTCTTTGAAAAAACAAATAATCTGCTAAAGCAAATGATCTTCTTTTTCACCCAGGGATTACAAAAGCTATTAAGGCAAATTTCTGGAACTACATCAACAATACTTTAAAATGAACTTTTAACACCTTGCAAATGTTAATTTATTAAATAAAATGACAACAGTTTCTCTAAATTCCTGGGAGATTTCAACTGTGGTAAGCTAGAGTTAGTGGTTTTATGAAGTGTATTATCTTCTGGATACTGGTTTGGAGAAGATTTTGAAAGCATTATCTCTCACTAAGCTCACAAGTAATGCTAAGAATGCCTATGAGCTTATTTGAAGTTGATCTGCAATGTAATAAGGAAAACCAATATATTTTCTTGTAAATTTCTAAGTAGCATGAATAAAATAAGCCACTCTCGACATGTTTGAGGAATGTGGAAAAAAAAAGCATGTAAAGATCTAATCAGAGTTTGCCTCTAATGCTACAGTTTTGGGCAAATACATGTGAACAAGTTCTGGTACGATTCTCTGTTCGATTCCAGTAGCTCAGTTTTTCTCAATTCCTCCAGTGTTCAAGAAAATCTAACCACAAAATATCAAAAAAGGCATAGAGAGTAAAAGAATCCTTAAGTGTTTTGGAAGGCACAGAATGTACAGCTAACTAGAACAGCTCTCAGCTGGCATTAAATTTTCAAAAAGATTTTCATATGATTTTAAGAAATCTGTAAATCTGTATGTTTCAAAAAATATATTTAAAGGCTGGTTTTGGATCTGTCCTGGGTTCAGCAGTAGCAGTCATTTTTCTCCTTCTCAGTAGCTGGTGCAGCTCTGTGTTTTTGATTTTGGGCCTGGGAACAGCGCTGATAACACCAGTGTTTTCAGTTACTGCTTGGTGATGTTTAGGCTGGCCAAGGACTTTGTGAGTCTCATGCTCTGCCAGGGTGGAGGGGGAGCTGGGAGGAAGGAGAGATAGCACACCTGACCCAAACTGACCAAAGAGGTTATTCCATACCAGAGCACGTCACGTCCAGGATGTAAAAGACGGAGAGCAGAGACCTGGAAGGGTGGTGGGGGTGCACGGTAGGGGGTGCACTGCTTGATATTGGATGGTGAGCTATTGTATTCTTTTCCCTTGTATTTTCTCTTGTCATTATTATTATTGGTGGTAGCAGTAGTGATTTGTGTTATACCTTAGTTACTAAACTGTTCTTATCTCCAGCTGTGGGAGCTGCATTCTTTCGATTCTCCTTCCCATCCCTCCAGGAGCGGAGGGAAGAAAGAGTGGGGAGTGAGTGAGAGAGCGGCTGTGTGAGTTTATAGACTTAAACCATGACAGGATCAAAGCATTTGTTTCAACAGAATCAAACCATTATGTAACACTCAATTATTTGAATAAATTCAATGTTAATTAAAATGTGTCATTCCGTTAGTGCGAAGATGGGATGAATATTTTGTGTCTATTTCTTTTTTCTTGCTATGTGACTTCCTTATAAAAATTGGCATGGTTTCAGAAAGCATATTCATTTCCACATCAATGAGAAAAGGTCATCAAGGATTTTCTGACCAAATCTGAGACACATAATTATTTATTTTTTTTTATGTGAAAATAACGTTAATTTCACTGTGGATGTCTTTTGTCTTATTCTGTGGCCAATTTAGCAATCAATTTTATTCTAATCTCTCTCCTTTCATACTTTGAATAGAGCTTTTGTTTTTTTCTTAGTTGACCACATTACACAATTATTTTCAGGGTAGTCTGAGTGCAGGAAAAAATCAACACCTGTATGAAGCATATCTTATCCATCTTTGAGGTATAGAAAAGAGGTCAAGATATTATCAAATCCCTTTTCTCTCGATAGTTTTACTGATTTGCAGTTACACGTTTCACATCAACTTTTTATATGAATGTACACAGTCTTACTGGTTAATACATGTGCATTTAAATAATTTGCTAATATAGATGATATATTTGTATGAAAACTTCTGTTTCTAAACCAAGCCTTATCATGAAATCTGATATTTTTATGGTAGATCTGTCAATCAAATGGCAAATGGTTGACACAAAAAATGTGTGCAGCTATTTAAGTTATAATCTAAATAATACTCTATTAAAAACAAACAAAAAAAACCCTTATTGAATTAGATATTATAAATGTTGACTCTATTTTAAACCAAACTAGCGGGAATCCTATTTGAATATTTCCAGCAGAGAACATCATCTTCTAAATTAGTAAGAAACAAAGATTTTTTTGATGTATTCAGAACAAAAAAACAAAAACCAAATTCCAACTGGATTTATCATCAGAAACATAGCTCTGTGACTGAGTAGCTGTGGGGTAGATAACAGCATATTTCTAAATGTATTACCAGGAAACATCACTTTATTTGGTGCTTCAAGTAAGCTTTTCTTAAAAGATAGATCCATATGCTTTGAATATTTTAAACTTCACAATGCTAATGCTTTGCCATTGTTGTTGTACCAGAAGATGAAAAGTCTGAATGCTTGAATTTAAAGACAGATTTCTAGTTTTATTTTTTATTTCAGAATTCAAATTACTTTTGTTAAGGCAAGCAGTAATATTATTATTTTACATGAATATTGCAAGAAAGTCTAGAAGTGCCAAAGGTAAAAGATCTAGAGATGAGACGTGTTACTGGTTATGGGGGAACTGCTAATATTTTTACAATGAAGATGCGGGGACCATATCTATTTTCAGAGACATACGGCTTATTTATAAGAAGAAAATACGATTTGCAATGAAATAGACACAAGTCTATTATTGATTCTTATTTATCTACTTTTATGGTTTTTAGTACTGTAAAATCATCTTACTTCCCAAACATTATGACTTTAATATCACAGCAGAAATTGAAGGATATGAACCATTATTATTATAAAATTTAACATATTTATTTGTGGGAGATTACATCAAAGAACTTTAGGTTTTAACTTCTTAAAAACTTCCTATGTAATTTTGAAAATCTGCCTATAAATGCTTGGCTCTGAACTTACACAGACAATATGTACTAAAAAAGTAAAATATACCGAGATCTTTGTCAGACAACTGACCTAAAAAGACTAAATTCTCTTCTTGTTGTGTTTTCATACGTTTGCAAAATAACATTTTTTTTTAAAAAAAAGGACTGAGAATTTTATAAAATTTGGAGAAACTACGAGAAGAGGAATTAATAAAGAACATGCGTGTATCCTATCATGTGATAAAAACCTGTATCCTTTAGTTGGTGATGAGAAGTCTATATTTGTACTCAATCTACTGCCCTTACTCGATAAAGTCTCAGAAGTGTGATCAAGAACCTTTTTTAACTGGTTGAGCTGATTTTATGGAAAATCTGAATTTTGACAATCTCTCTTACACGCACACTTGTATCTGTTCATCTGTGCCATCCTCTGCATCTTTATTGTGCCCCTGGTGATGTGCATGAAGAAATGAATAACATGCTTTTTTGATGGACTCTGCAAATTTTATTTAATGCTAAGAGTGCTTCAGAAAAAGTTACCAGAAGAGTGCTGTTCAAATCTAGCTTTGAGGCACCCAGCTTATTCTCATTCTGATCTCATCAGTTTTCATTCACATGTGACACTTTGCCAGCTTACAGTTCTGGTAATAAGAACTTATAATAAAAGGTGGCCCAGTGGGAAGATAAAAGCCAAGATAGAAAGAACTTATTGCTTGAAATTAATTCAACATGGGACTGATCGCTTTTAGCAAGATAAGTAGCTGAGACTGCTCAATGACAGCAAACTCTTCTTTATTTACAGTAAAATCCTATTTATCTGAAGTTCTTGGTGAACATCTTAAATTCACAGTTAACCAAAAGGACTTGTCACACAGATCTGATCATAAGAATTATTCTGTATATTCTAAAGTGTGACCGCTAATGAGTCGTCTTTCCTGCATAGCTAGTAAAGAAGAGGACACGAATTCTCACAGAGCTCGACCTAGTAGGTCCCAGAAGTTGCTCCTGCCCAAGGCTACAGTCAGCACTCAATACAGGCAATTTTCAAACAGTGAAGTGCACAGATAAATCCTGGCATAGGCATGCCAACTAAGCACTACATAACAAACTTAGGAGCACTAAATGAAAGGATGCTTCTTTCACATGAAATTGCAAGCAAAACCTTGTACATAGAACATAAATATCCATGCTTCACTACAACATATCAAGCTCTATAAAGACAGTGTCATGTAAATCTTTCTGCTGCTTTATTTCACCTCCAGGTAGCCACTTATTGTAAGGGTTTTACCCTACATTTTCTCCTCTGTGACATTTGTGCCTTTGTCTCTGTGATTCATACCAACTTTGGTACCATTTGGGCATCTAAATGGAGTGCTACAATTAAGATTGCATACTTAACATTTCTGTTCAAATATAGTGTGTAAGATTGTTTCTCTAAAGCATCTATATACCTTTCAGTACTGACAAATACCTATGACTCATGTATCAATTCATATACCTCTGAATGTAAAACAAGCATTAGACTGTCCTGTAATGCCAAGGGCTGACTTCAGGCTTATAAACTGGAAACAGTGGTATTTATGAAACAAAATCTGGGTGGAAGAGTTGTTCTCACAAATGTGGTTTTGCCAGCTGACAGGACTAAGGAAGATTCTGATTGTTTAAAACATTTTGCAAGATGCTGTATATACCTGCTTTGCACCTTCAGTAAAGTGATGCTTGCAGGGATGTCTGTAACTGGCTGATACTTTCAGTGATCTTGACTGTCACAATGGAGGGTATGAAAACACTACCCTTCACAGAAAATAACTAAAGGTGATCTGAGACAAGCCATAGCTTATCAGCCGTTTGTGTTGAGACTAGGCAATTGTGTTTACCGGCATATTTTTACCTTACATGAACACAATATTCCTTATTTTTTCAAATCCTACAAGAAATCATGCTGCTTTAAACTCTTCTCTCCTGCACTTTGTTACATTGTTCCTCTCTGTGGTGACTTTACTACAGCCAAAACTTCCAGATACAAGAAGATTAAAACCTGAGATTGTGATATTTCTGTGAACAACCAGGTTAACAGTACATATTGTTCAATGTAGTACTGAAAGCACACTATCCTTAATTTCTTGAAATAATTGAGAATTACTGCAAAAAAGTTAGAAACTGTTTTGAATACACTAATTAACAATGGCCGAGTCAGATCACGGCCTTGTATAACTTCTGCAAACAATCTGGAACAATTTTCTGCACTGCAAAGTGTGAAATGCCTTTTGAAGCACAACTTTAGCAGCTTCACGGTTTCTTCCCTCAAAACTTCTGTAAAGAAACCTGGCTTATAAGGGAAGAATAGCATCTGCTTTAAGAAAAGAAAATATTATCTTCAAAATCTACCTCTAAAACAGAGCTCAAAATCTCCATTGCACTTGTCATGATTTATCAATCTGAATATGACTATAGAGAGTTCAATACAGATACGTGATAAAACCAACAGGCCTACCATTCTTCCTCGTTCAAGGGGCTATGTGGATAGAGCTATTCCTGTCAATTAACACCGGGATTCAAAACATTCAGGATCTAAGTTGGGACATAAGAGGTTCCTCTCACACCATTTTGACATTGGGCCAGTACACAGCATCAACAAACAAAGGTTCTTCATTCTGAATCTTGAACACTTGACATTTTAGGTATACAGAAAACGGAAACCAAGTCAGGCTACTAATAGGACAGAATAAACATGCAGGGATAGAAATTAGACGTATCAAAACTTAAGAGAGAAGAGGATGGTAGGAAACATCAGAGATTCTGAAAATTCGTTCCAATATGTTAGTTACAAAAAGAAGAGCAGAGGTGTTAGTCTGTTAGTCCATGGTTTGGAAAGACATTGCTATATGCTACTAGATGTCTGATGGTATTTATCAATCTTTCTGTATTCTGCCTTTATTGAAAAAAATCATCACATGGAAGTAGACGATCTCAATCAAGCAAGTAAAAGGCTATTGCAAAAAGTAAAGGTATAATCTGTTCCTTACATATTGTGTAGGTATGACAGGTAGTAGTGGGATTTAACCGCATCAGGAAGGATTCAAATTAGGAAGCCAAAAGAGCTTTGAAAGCCTACTCTTGGTAATGAGGGACTGGATTAATTTGCCTGGGGAAATTGTGGAGTCTTCATTTTAGGAGTTTTTGTAGGACAGCTCAGGCAATCATTTGTCAATAATAACTCATGATAGGAATGACATCTGTCACAATCTAACTCTGCCCTGGGGCAGAAAAAAACCTAGATGATGTTCTTGAGGCTCCCTCAGTTGTTATTTTTCTATGAATTTTATAGTTTACTCTTATGCAGAGAGCTAATAAACAAAATTGTAGCTACCGGCTTTTTGTTGCATGCATACCTGCAATCTGCAGAATTCCTGATTGCTTTTGTGATGAAATAAATAGCTGTTGTAGCTACGTCAATAACTTTTATATCATCTGTGGGACAAATTAGCATTTGTAAACAAACATATTGTCAGACAAATTGAAATCAGTCTTTCCTTTGAGTTCAAGACGAGCTCAATTGCATCAAGTAGATTCAGGTGACTAAGCTGGCAGCTGATTTCCCAAGGCTCCCCTTGT
The DNA here is from genome assembly GCA_039720435.1 of Amazona ochrocephala. NCBI lineage: Eukaryota > Metazoa > Chordata > Aves > Psittaciformes > Psittacidae > Amazona > Amazona ochrocephala. The sequence continues at coordinate 42,193,693 of CM077880.1, read as the reverse complement.
AGTCAGCACAAAGATAGGCACTTTCAGGGAGCAACTGAGAGCTTGAGACCAATTTATGTGCTCTGAAGACCAGCCAAAAACTGAACAGGTTAAGTAAATTAAATTGGAAACCAGTACTTGGACAGTATTAATACTCTCCTTCCATACTTTCATAATGCTTAAATTACCAAGCAAGTGGCTCTCATAAATAACCAATATTTAGAGAGAAGATATGAAAATATATTGTGGAATAAATAGCAAGAAATTAGTCACATTCACAGTTTATAGATTTTGCTGCAATCTTTTCTCCCATTTCTGTGCAATAAATAATATAAGGACAAACTAATTGTTTTCCCTAACAGCTCAATATGAAAATTTCTAAAATAGGCTGGCTATGTAAATATAGAATCATAGAATCATAGAATAGTTAGGGTTGGAAAGGACCTCAAGATCATCGAGTTCCAACCCCCCTGCCATGGGCAGGGACACCTCCCACTAAACCATGCCATCCAAGGCTATGTCCAACTTGTTACAAGTAGAAGAAAGAAAACCTACTGTATTTTGGCTCCCACTCAGACTGATAGTAAAATTAAAATAGTGTTAAATAAATATGTTTTATTTATTTAAGTCTTTTTAGAAGTGTTTTATAGGAAGAATAAAGTAAACACACTCAGCATAATTTCTTTTGAGGTTTTTTGAGATATATATTCCCACTTTAAAGTTGCAGAGTACAGAATAAGGTTTATCTATCCTTCAGCTCCTGGTACACATCAATTAAAATTATTCTAGGATCAAGAGTTCTCCTGTTTCCATCCATAAGGTTCAATATTCTTTTTCTTATCTAACAATGTCTAGCTGATTAACTCCTTGACACTGAAGGAATATTGATGAGTGACAAAATAACATTTTCTTCCACTATCCACTAAAACCACCATTCAGAAGACTGTCAAGATAGCCTTCCGCAAAGTGAGGAATTTTGTAAAGAGTAAGCATCAGACAGTGACTGAACAGCACAAGAAATAACCCAGAACTGCTTTGTTTGTTTGTTTTTCACAGGATAAGTGTACCATCATTTGATCAAATTTTAAAATGGCTATTTATATTCCATCTCGCTATTTCAACTGGATATCACATTTCATTGGAACATTTTTTCAGCACAGCCTCACTAAACCACTGGGTAGCCAGTCTCCCACTGAAAAGTGAAAACTGACAAGGTTTAATAGAAAAAGGAAATGTTTGGTATGTACGAATAATGGGAAAACTCGCACAGTTCTCAGGGACTACTGCTGGAACTGTGTTATTTAGAACTACAAAGTACAGCCATGAGACAGTTTTGACCCATCTGGTTAAAAGGATAGGTGCATGTTAATAACACCATTACTGTGTAAGTAAATCTAGACATCCTTATTATTCTTTTATTAATACTCCAAATACTCCTTTAAATCAACATTTCATGTGATTGTAAAAAGATGTTAGCTTGCAGTATGAAATGCAATAATAAAATTGCAATATTATTTTTTTTGTCAAGCAGACTGTGAACTCTTTTTCACCATGGCAAAAGTATCTTCGATGCGACTTCCCTTGAGGGTCTCCCTTGTGCTGAGGGTCTTAGAGTCACTTCTATCAGCATCTAAATACAAAGTGCTGCGTATTGAGGGTGTTACTGCACCCTGCTGCTGCTACAAGAGAAGGACTGCTTGTCTCCAAGATCTTTCATAAAAGGATACATTTCTGGACTGCTGATAGAAATGTTCAACACTACATGTACTAGTGCACTGCAGAGTTATGGAGGTTAACAGCTTCCAAGGCTTAGATAATGCTGCATAAATTGGTGATGAATAAATAATTTATGTCTACTTTTTTATGACTAAGAGAAAATAAAAACTTGTGTATCTTGACTCAGTTTCAAGTTCCTGTTAAGTATTTGATTTTTATTGTAAATGTCATTTTTGCCCTTTTTATTTCTTTCTGTAGCAGGACTTCTTCCTGAGGCTTGATAGCAGAGTAATTGAAAGTTAATAAACAGATCAGTACATTGTTTTCATTTTTTCCAGGTGTTTCCTTCATTATTCCAGACACATTACTTCCTAAGCAGAAAGCTGCAAAGAGTGCAAATTTTTCAGTGTCTTACAAAATACTGAAAGATGTACAGTTCAGAAAACAGTGTGCATCCATGTTGGGCTGGGAGGAAGCAGTTTCCATGATGTTTATTCTGGCTAGAATAGGATATACTTCAAAGAAGTCGGATACAGAAAACCTTATTATATATGGTTTTTACTGTAGCTGAGACAGATACTATACTGTCTACTTCTTCCTGACATCTACAGGTATACAGCAAATGCATTTGGTTAGTGCTGCTTATTATTGTATTGCTTCTGCCAGGTGTTTTAATCACAGCAGGCTAGACAGAAGCAATGTTAATAAGCACTCTGTAAAATTTCATCGCATCTGAATTTATAGAGTGTGGTTGCTGTTTTAGAGGGTTTAGATGCAAAACTATAAATTACTTTTTCTACTGATTAATAGAGAATAGGATTATACAGGAACATTCAAACCTTTAGTAATGAATTGAAGAGCCTAGGGCTCATTTGCCACAAAAATTAATTAAAAAAAAAAAAAAAAAAAAAAACACAAATAAGGTTTATTTCCTGCCTTTATGTTATGTAACTCATAACCTTTTTGGAAGTTGAGCCTTGGGAAGTTACTATATTTTGAAGTAGTTCAGGTGGCATTTGTATATGAATATAGAAACATCGGCTATATTAACCTCTCACTACAGAGGTTACTTCAAATTCCTGTCATTATCTCTTTGTGTGGTTGTCATCATATTTCTTGATATAATATGTGGGATAAGTAAAATAATTTTTAGATTTTGAAAAATTTTTTCTCTTTTCAAAGTTTATTTATCCTGCAATGCCCAGTTTCGAACCAGGTACCTATTTTCTCACATGAAATCTTTAAACAGTCTACACTTAAAATGTCTTCCTATTTATTGTGAACTTTCTGTGCAGCCTTGGATTTTTGGTTTAACCTTTTAGTGTGAAACCCTCAGCCTTATCATCTTGTTTCATTCAAGAATATAGAAGCCATCATTCTACAGAGCTGACAGCTTTTCTGCTTCAGAGCTCATGTAATTTAGTTGGGTCCTCTAATAGGGTTATATTTTATATATGCTGTATACACCCTTTATGCATGTGTTACTCCTCAAGGAACTTAGAAATGAATATAAAGTAGTTTCTTGCAAAAGGAATAGTGACTGTATTGGCCATTAACCTCAATAACTTGCATGGGCTATAGTGGAGCATATAAAACACTCATAGCAGTGAGATCTGAATCAGTACAAGATGTTTATTCAAGCCAAAGTATTGCTTATAGAAAGGAGCCTACAGATACCTGTATATGCTGCCATTTTCTCCAGCCAGGTAATTTGTATTCTGCTATGTACAGTATTTGAATGTTATGCCTCAGGTAGCTTATTTTCTTACAACGGTTTCCTTTTCTCCTATAAAAATAGTACTGAAAAAATATCATGCAAAATACCTGCTGTGCCGTAATTAACTTATAAATGAATTTTTGTCCATTAGTATTGTACTTACAACTTCAAATGCAATTATAATAAAATAACTACTGGCATATACATTATATGGATTATACAAAAGACAATTATCTAAAAATTAAACTCATTTTACATTCATTTTACATGGAAGAACACACTCAGTTGTTGTGTTCTTTAAAACTTTGGAATATTATTAGATTTTCAGAACAGGAAAAAAGAGGTGTTTTCATGATCAATTTCCAAGCTTCTGATTGAATGCAAATATAAGTTTATATTTTTCTAAAACTTTATGTAAATGCATGCAACTCCAAAATATTTTGGAAAAGTTAATTATCTGCTTAGAGCCAGTAATAAAAATCCTGTCTGCTGCTAGCTACTCTTTCAAATCTAAAAGAATTAGGCTGTTTATAAATAACACTTTTTTAAAAACTGTTATGTGAAAATATAATTGTGCAGATTAAAATTCAAGCATTTAGAAGTTAAGAACTGTCAGTTTAAGACAGTTACATTCACTCCCTGTCCTTTGTACTCTTGCATGAAAACGTAGCTAACATTCCTGGTAATACACAATTGCTTTCTGCAGGAACCCTGCCTTCTCTGGTGAGTCAGTTTTATGCTATTGTTTGAGTGTGGTGATGTACAGTTTTTATCTCTGTTGTTGAAAGTATCCTCTCATCTGCTGTTTCCGTAGTATTGCCTCAGTCTTAAATTAATTTCCTTGACAATTTTTACATAACGTTCTGGAAAAAAGGCCTTGTACTTCCATTCCAGAAGGGACTTTGGTCAAGACCGGAATTACCCAGCACTCTTTTTGAATGTCCTAAACCTCATCAGTCTTGACAAAATTCAAAAACTTTGTTCTTAATCCATATGCAAATCATGAAGTGAAGACTCTGGGAAGACCTTCTAGCAGCCTTCCAGTACCCAACAGCGGTCTACAGAAATCTGGAGAGGAACTTTTTACAAAGGCATGTAGTGGCAAAGGTATGTACAGCTGAAGATGAAAACAGGGTGCTATAAGGGGTAGGTGGGAAATGCCACTCATACCTAAGAAGCGGCACAGCAAGGAAAATTCACTATAAGTCCCTTTGTGGAAGAGAATGAATCTTCAGCTAAACTGCTCTAAGGTTGGAAAAATGAGGATATAAAAGCTTGTCCCTGAGGCTTGCAGGATCTAGATCCTGGGAAACAAGGAGTTTGAAAGCCAAGGCAGTATCCCAGCACTGCAGGAGTTTAAACACAGGTTGGATTGGGGTATGTGCCTTAAATCCTGAAGTGGGCATAACATACAGTGAGAGGTCTTCACAGAAGTACCTCATCCACCTCCAAGAGTGGTGATGTGTTTGTTTCAGTGGCACGTCACAGCTTCATAGGTAAACCAGTAACATTAATAGGCTTTTTATCAGTTTTGTTGATCTGTTCTTTTTTCCCCATTTTCAGTTTTACATTAGGGCTTCATAACATCCAATTCCTTTTAGATTTAGATCTCAAAGTGTAGACAGGCCCATCTGGAATTCTCTGATGAAACTGGTTTTCCTGGGGAAAAAAAAAAAAAAAGGTCAATTATAGAGACTATAATTTTTCAGAGAAATGTATTAGTTTCTTCTGATGAAATACCACAGAAGACAGCTTTCTGATAGAAACCAGCTGATTGCTTCCCTGCTGTCAGGTATCTCAGACTTCCCACATGTGCTTCTGATATAACCCCATCCCACCAAAGCTCGGATCATAGAATACACAGGCTTTGCCACAGAGATTGTCGATCAGCTTTGAATGAGTGGAAAGGAGTTTTGGAGCTAAGGGAATATTGTTCCAAACCTACTTTCTAAATGGAAGAAGCTGTGCAAACATGCAGATGTGGCACGCTGTGTGTGAACATTTGAAACCCGGTGTGCAGCTCTAAGAACTAAAATATGCTTTGGTCCTCTTTAAAAGCCTACATCTGCACTCTTCTTTCTTGTAGGCTTCCTACCATGGAGCAGAGTACTTCAGAGCTTCAGGTCCCCATCCCAAGTCATCTGGTTCCCAACTTCCAAGCACTGGCTGTCCAACAGCCTGTATGGACTCCCATAAAAGAAACAACTGCATTACAAATTGTCACTTTCAGTATTCCAGGATACAGTACATTTTGGGGACTTTCTGTGAAGGACATTGGCTAGTGCTAGCATTTTTTGTTTTCTTTATGCTTTTATTCCCTACAAGAAAAATAAAAGATGTGGTTTGTCTGGAATTATAACTTTTTCTCCCCTCCTCAGAATAAATATTTTTTTTATGAATTTGATATTTGAATCTGGTTTGGGAGGTTGTGGGTAAGAAGTGGGTATTTGGCCCTGTTTTTTAGTCTCTTTTATAAGCAATACGTTTTTCTTTACCACATATCTTTAAGGAGGGAGAGGATGATACTGTTCAGCTCATTTTATGAACTGGAACCTGGAAAAAAGAGAATAGAGACAGAACTATAGACTATATTCAAGAGTAAATTTGAATACGTTATATATACGAAGAGGTCTTATTGACCTGATTTGCAAAGCTTGACCTAAAATCTGAGCGTCAAACATCAGATTTGGGTAGCCAGAAACCAAGGAATAAGTAGGGAGAATTTCAGTTTGTGTGACCTTCTCATTATTTCTTTGAAAGGCAGAAGTACAATCCAGTTTTACAAAGTAGCAGTGAATCACCATTACCATGAAACCATTTTAACCCAATTTGCTAAGAAACATTTGTACCTCTGTCTGTGCATGGGCATGTGCATTTCTGTTCATTCACTGAACTTTCTGATCAATTAAAACTGAGACCTGACAGGAAAATAGAGAGTTCAGAAGTACTGAGGTAATTATTAACCTACAGTTACAGTTAGTAGTTAATTACAAGTTTTCAAGAAATAGGATAATAGGAAATGGCATGGGACCTTATGAAAGAAGAGGGAAAACTTAAACTTGAGCATATTTAGGTCTTCAGTTTTAAGTTTCAGAGCATCTGCATGAGAGAGGAATCTTGACCAGAAGACAGAAGACTATTAACATTAATAGTGCTGTTTCTGTTTTTTGTGACACTGTCTGCTAGACTACCTATCTCACAAATTTCACAGCAGAAGAGATAGAGGTCCCACAAAAGCCTCTTGCAGTGTATGACCTGACTTATCACCTGTTCAGTCTGCACTGTGAACTGAATGAGGCCTGGGCTATAGAGAGAAAAAAGAAAAAAAGTGCTATGCTTATATACTAAAAATATGGGTAACAAAAATGCATACATCAATGGATTCTGTTGATAACTTATCTTGCTTACTGCATCTCTCCAAATGTGTGTGCCCATGTCTGTGTGTGCATGTGTATGCATGCCAAGAGAGCACTGTAACAGACAGGGATAACACATCAGGGATGATGGAGGACCTCCCCAGGAGAAGCTTATAGCACCCACTAAAACCTCAATCTCATTTTACTCCTTCCTTAAATGCAAAGCACACGTGCCAGCATCAGCCAAACCTAACATTGCAGCACACGGGGGGAAGAAGCACACCCTGCCTGTGCTGCAGTCCTCAGTGCAGATCCTCATTAGCTAAAGAGCATTATGGCTTCCATTACTAATTTGAAAAATATTGATTTCATGCTTTGATGTTACAGTCTCCTCCCCCAGGCATTACTAGTTATGTTTGAATATTGATGTCATTCCTACTGTCACTGATAAAGTCAATGGGAGCTGTAGGGATGAGCTGCTGGCACTGCCACACTGTGGTCCCTCACCTATTAGTCAGAGAAGATCTTGGAGGCTCAGGAATGATGGTCTCAGTTCCCTGCTATACAATTAGTTGGAACTCTGATCTCTTACTCCTGTAAGTGAAAGCTTCAAATAATGCCCTGCTCTGCCTCTGCAGCCCTCAGATGGAGCATGCTTGTTTGCTCCTGGACGTGCAGTCTTTCTGTCAGCGCAGGCTATGAAGCAAAGGAACATGCTCCCTGCCAAACAAAACTGCAGAGAACTGACTGGCAGACTAGCAACTCTTCTCTGCAGTTATGAAGAGATCATTCTACAGGCTTGTAATTTAAGCAAAGGTGAACAAATTTTTTAAAGTATGAGAAAAAGAACCCTCTGAGATGGAAGTAAATTGTCTTACAAAGTTCATGTTCCCATCTCTCTCTGAAGTACCGCAGGTTCTCACTTAAGGGCTGCAACAACCAAAAATGGTTTAAACACAGCCTTTCACACTGGGAATACATACTAGGTGTGCTTTTGCAAATAAATGAAGTTCAGCAAAGGTACTGAGTACCAATAAAGGTACTGGATAAATCCTCTATGGTATCAGCTCAGCAAAGCCTTGTCAGTGAAAGAAAGCAGGAAGTTTTGGGTGACTTGGCACAAGGTTTACCCTGATAGTAGACAAAGATTATTTCAAGGGCATGAGGGAGCAGTCATATAATCCCAGGAAAGCATTTGAGGAATGCAAATTTTGCTTGCATAGTTACATTTAATCCACAGTGTTTATGCTAGCAAGGAACACTCTTGAAGCTAAGGATTTCAGAATTTACCATTATTTATACCTATTATAGGTAACAATATGTTACATCAAAATATTTGAAAAGAAAATGAAGTACTTGGAAAGATGGAAATAACTATATCATCAATACACTACATGGCTGATTCACTGAATGTGTCAACAAAACACAGGACGTATAAATTTTTGGTCAGTGCAACTTCATAACTGGAAAGTAAAAAGATGCATCAGGAGCTAGGGTAGGACGATTTGTGCTGTTGTGTTTAAACCACTTTCAGGATCTTAGAAAAAAGCCCAAACAATTTAGCAAGTATCATATGGTGCTTTACTACCCAGTGTAAATGTGTGCTCAGAGAGTGAACTAACATAAGCATTTAAAGGGCTGCAAGATGGACATAAGTATCTAAAAGCCACCACAAAAGCCATCATCAGACATGGGAAAGAGATGAAGATTGACAGCTACAATGGGAGAAGTATAATAAAGTCAAAGAAGAAATTAAGTTATCTCTGATTTATGTTGATTCCTTTGGAAAGTAATTTGCAGTTCTTAATGGTACCATATAATGGACTGGTATCACTGCCATATATGACAGATTATCTGTTTGATCCTGTTATCAACAATGACCTACAGAAATTGTTTGTGCAACTGGATTCTGCTTCAGATAAATATATAAATGTAGCTGTGATTCCTAAGAGTCTAAGTTGCCATTTGCCATTTGAAATGCCGTAGTTTAAATATTTAATAAAAGACATGAATCCAATTCACAGAGCTTGCCCTCCTGAAATCAGATGAGGCCTGGATTTAAAGGTTCCCCATGAAGCATATATGAAAACAATTGCAGTGGCTAGTGGCTTTGTTTGAAAAGACTTGCCTCAAGCAAACAGGCCTCCATTCTGAGACACAGTCAAAATTAGTCCAGTTCATTTCAGCCTAGAAAACCTTAAATATCTTTTGCATCAGTTATCTGAGGAATTATTCCACTCTCATGAGACCCTACCTGGAGTACAGCATTTAGCTCTGGATCCCCCAACACAGCAAGGACATGGATTTGTTGGAGGGAGTCCAGAGGAGGACCATGATGATGATCAGAACCTGGAGCACCTCTCCTGTGAAGACAGACTGGGAGAATTGGGATTGTTCAGTCTGGAGAAGAGCAAGTTACAGGGAGACCTTAGGTAGAGCAACTTCTAGTACCTGAAGGGGACCTACGGGAAAGCCAGAGAGGAGCTTATTACAAGGGCATGTAGTAATAGGAAAGGGGAGATGGCTTTAAACTGGAAGAGGGTAGATTTAGATTAGATATAAGGAAAAAGTTCCTTGCTGGGAGAATGGTGGGGAACTGGAACAGGTTACCCAGAGAAGCTGTGAATGTTCCATCCCTAGAAGGGTTCAAGGCTAAAACTGGGCTTTGAGCAACCTAATTTACTGGAAGGTATCCCTGGCCATGGCAGGGGATTGGAATTCAATGACCTTTAACATCCCTTCCAATCCAAACCATTCTATGCTTCTATGAAATGAGTTTTTTAAACTTATACACTTACCAATACTTCACTGATGACATTGGTATAGGATCTACAGTGTTCAGGGGATCTGTCATGTCTCTTGCGCTATGAGGTCATAGTATAAATAAGAAATTAGTATCTTTTATACCTTGCAAACTGAAATTAAAAAATAAGGGGAAACCAAAATGTAAAAAGAGAAGTGAGAATGCAATAGCAAAAAATCAGCCAGCAAACTGTCAGCACCACACAACTCAGCCTCACTTCTGGTCTCTCACAAGAATAAGTAGCCTCCAGCATAAAGTCTCTACGACCTAGCCTTAAAATTGTGGCCATCTGTAATTTAAATATTTGAAAGAGTTCTGCTTGCAAAAACAACAGTAAAACTTCTAGGATGAAACTTACTTTTATGCAACTGATTGCAAAATTATAAGATTTCATACTATAGCTTATTACAATAATTTTATGGCATCCAATTTACTGGAACTATATTACTTTACAATTTATGTTCTTTGCTAAAATAGTTTTTTATAAAATTGTTAAGTCATATAGAGGCCAGGAGACATTTTATATGTTATGAATATCAAAATTATAATTAATATTAAACAAAAATGTCTCCAATAGCATAATGCATAACTGGGTTAGTCCATTTATCAGGGAATGACTGTGCAAATGAGACTTTCTTTATATAATCATATACATAGCAAATTGTCTTAGAACTATTAGTGTAGTCTTTAGGAACTTTCAAGTGTATTTTTAACATTCAAGATTCATTGTATGTTGGCATTTGCATAACTGTTGGCTCTAAAATCAAGTAATGTGAATCATCACAACAACGATTCCTTAGAGGATACTTCTTTCTACCATGATGTATTCTATTTTTCTGTGAAAACTTGGAAATGAAACTGTTCTTGGTAATTGGATTTAAACTCTTGAAAACTTAGCCCTTGTTTGCATTTGTGCAGTTGGAACACACCTGTACCCAGAGCATTGCTTTTAATTAACAAAATCAGTGGTTTTCAGTAATTACATGCACAATCATATCATATGTGAGTTCCTGAATCACATTCACTTTTTACAAATGTTACATCCACATGTTAACTTACTTACACCTTTTTCTAACCTGTGTAGTAGATAAAATTTCCCACAATCACAATTTCCTAAATTAGCTTTCACACTTACTGAGGAAATATATAACATATGTCATAGTGCTCCCAACAGGTTTTAGGGACAAGCTTGTGGCACTTAATTCAGAAAAGGCAAATGCAAATACACACCGGCTCAAAGTGTGCTTCTGGAAACAAAATACTTCATAATAAACACTTTGGAAAGAGAAGCACACTACATGTGAAGGTGATGTCTCTAAAGGTAGTCAACTACGCCATCTTCACATATAAGTAAAAAAGAAATTGAATAAGGAATGGTTCCACACTCTTCTCTTACTTTTTTAATTCTTCTTCAGAGAGGAATATTTCATGAGAATATGAAATATCTCATTAACTTATTGATACTGTTAGAAAACCAGACAGGTTTTCAGACTCAGAGTTCAATTACCAGATTAGAAATATCTAAATAGATAGATGGATTCTTAAAAAAATAAATATTCTAATTATTGCCACTGTTCAGTCTAGCTTCTTTTGATTTCATGTCACATGGTCACTGTTGTAGATTAGATCCAGTGGGTAACTCAGTACCACATAGCCGCTTGCTCCACTCACCCCCTCAACCCCACTTTCCCAGGTGGGGTGTGGAGGAGAATCAAAAAATATAAAACCCAAAGGCTGAGATAAGAACAGTCTAGTAACTAAAGTACAACATACTACTACTACTACTACTAATAATACGGAATAACAAGGAAAGAGATATAAAACTAAAAGGAAAAAGTAAAAGAAATCCCAATGAACAAGTGACGCACAATTGCTCACCACCTACTGACCAATACCCATCCTGTCCCTGAGCAATGATCCAGGTAACTTCCCCCAGTTTATGCAGCTAACATGACGTGCTGTGGTACAGAATACCCCTTTGGTTAGTTTGGGTCAGGCGTCCCGTCTCTGCTTCCTCCTGGCTTCTTGTGCCCCTCCTCACTGGCAGAGCATGAAAGACTGAAAAGTCATTGATCAGGGTAAGCATTACTCAGCAACAACTAAAACATTGGTGTGTTGTCAACATTGTTCTCAGACTAAAGCAGAAACAGAGCACTCCGTCAGCTACTGGGAAGAAAATTAACTGTTACAGCTGAAACCAGGACAGTCAGCAATAAAAAACCCTTCCTACTAGGCATAATCTTTAGACTGTCATGGTTGTGACAACAGTGCAAATGCAAAAAAAAATAAAAAAAAGAAAATACTTAATTTTTTTTAGTTCTGGATGGGTTATGCAACTCCAAGAAATATCAGCACCAACAAACCAACCTATAAGTACCTGGTCAGTGAAATTTTGTACTTTAGGCTGTAGAAATGGAATTTAAAATATAATCTTACATCTCATATACACTATCTTATTTAAAAAAATCATAGTAATCTCAATATGATAGAGGAAAAACTGCATGTCTTCTTAAGGTGTAGAAAATAATGAATCAATTTCACTGGAATATTTGATTTCAAGATAATTAGACTACTTTTCACTTATTTCTTCAGATCTTCAAAAGTGTGTCAAAAGGCCAAGTGTAGAGATGATGTTATACTTGCATTTGAAGAGTTCAAATTTTGTACTATAAACAGTATGCCAAGAATACGAATGGGATAACATCAACACACACATTTTTTCAAGTGGCTTCAGAAAGATACTGCTCCTAAAGACAATTATTTTTATTTAGAAGATTTTTGTTCCATCAGATCCTAACTGTAATATACTTTTTCCATAAACCAATGGAGATTCAGAGTTTGTGTTTGATTAATGCATTGCACGAAAATGTGGGACAGACTATAGAATGAGAAAAGAATCCCAACTGCATTTCACGGTTGATGAATGAGAAGCTGCCTTGTTACCATAAGGGCTCTTCTCTGGGACACTTTAAAGTATGATTCACCACACTTGGCCCATGACAAGTTACAGGATTTACATATGAATAGACTTGAAGACCAGAAGTGACTGATGTGATCATCCTGTCTGACCTTTTATACCCCAAGTGGCAAACATTCTCAGAAATAGGATTAGTGACAGAACTTGAAGCATATTTCATTTCATTTTGAAAACAGAATTGTCATATCCCCTAGGAAGTCTGTTTCAGTCGTTAATCATAGAATCATAGAACAGTCAGGGTTGGAAAGGTCCTTAACATCATCTAGTTCCAAACCCCCTGCCATGGGCAGGGACACCTCCCACTAAATCATGCCACCCAAGGCTCTGTCCAAACGGGCCTTGAACACTGCCAGTGATGGAGCATTCACAACTTCCCTGGGCAACCAATTCCAGTGTCTCATCACCCTTAGAGTAAAGAATTTCTTCCTCATATCCAATCTAAACTTTCCTGTTTAAGTTTGAACCCATTACTCCTTGTCCTGTCACTACAGTTCCTCATGAAGAGTCTCTCCCCAGCATCCCTATAGGCCCCCGTCAGGTATTGGAAGGCTGCTATGAGGTCTCCACACAGCCTTCTCTTCTCCAGGTTGAACAGCCCCAACTTTCTCAGCCTATCTTCATACGGGAGGTGCTCCAGTCCCCTGATCATCCTCGTGGCCCTCCTTTGGACTTGTTCCAACAGTTTCATGTCCTTTTTATGTTGAGGACACCAGAACTGCACACAATACTCCAAGTGAGGTCTCACGAGAGCAGAGTAGAGGGGCAGGAGCACCTCCCTCTACCTGCTGGTCACACTCTTTTTGATGCAGCCCAGGATATGGGTGGCTTTCTGGGCTGCGAGTGCACACTGCCGGCTCATGTTCATTTTTTCATCGACCAACACCCCCAAGTCCTTCTCCACAGGGCTGCTCTGAATCTCTTCTCTGCCCAACCTGGAGCTGTGCCTGGGATTGCTCTGATGCGGGTGTAGGACCTTGCACTTGTCATGGTTAAACTTCATGAGGTTGGCATTGGCCCACCTCACAAGCGTGTCAAAGTCCCTCTGGATTGATTTTCCATTTGGAAATTGCACCTTATTTAATCAGGTCATTGGATCTTGTTATGCCTTTGCCTGTCATACTAAAAAACCTCTTTTCACATCTTTTCCATGTGCAAGTCCCAGGGTACCAAGTAAATTTGTGATTTTCCTTATGGTATGCTGAAAAGAGGAGTTGATGTCAGAATAGCAGGCCAATGTTCTGCAATCTAAGATCAAAAAATAAATAATTCCATAAAAGGCTCATTTCTATGCTATGTAGGAATATTGGTGAGGAATCAAAATAGACACCAGTGATGTGACACCAGGAAAAAAATTCCCAAACACCTCAAGAATTTGGGGACTTGAAAACCAACAAAGAAAGTATATGGATGATCTTTGTAGAAATTTCTGACCAAACAATGGGAAAGAAAATATTATTGAAATTGAATCTGTGGTAGGTAAATGGTAGTGTCAAAGGGGATTTTCTTTCATGTATCATAGAAATGATAGTATTTATGGTTCTGGTGCAAGACCAAACTGTCAGAAAATCCTCTTTCAAATAAATAAATGTAACAAAACTTTCAAAAGTTCAGAAGCACAAATTCAGAAGTTTCCTTGCGATAATTATGTTTCCCTGATTTGAATAGTTGTTCATCTCAAACCCTTTCATTCTCATTTTCCCCTTAAAAGACAGAGGGCATAAACTCAATTTAAAATGGAAAATATTTCCTGGAACATGAAGGGTCAACCATATAATCACTAGCATCAAACAGAGTTAGACTGAACCTTTAAACATGAAGACACTATGTTAGCATCATAATCTAATTTTCAATCCTTCTGCATGAAAGTAATTATCATTATTATTGAATTTTATCCAGTTAGAGCATGTCCTCTAGGGTGTTGCGTTAATTGGCTTTTCTATAACTGCAACTGTATTTTTATGCGTTATCAGACGTATTAATAAACAAGCGTTATAATTATAATGGTTCCAGCTGGGACTACTTTAGTCAAAGGTCATGTTTTGTACAAAAGGTGTATAGCTTAAATGTTGTCAAGCTTAGAATTAAGAAAACAAAATGCAATTAAACTTACTTTTATCTGAACTGCTCCCCCTGAAATTATTCCAAGATGATGATAGTAAAAAGCATAAGCAAATTCACCTTCTAAAGCTGGGTTTCATGCATTTTGCATTGAAGTCTTGAGAAAGACTATTCTTCCATAAGTAAACATGACATTTTAGACAGAAAGAGAAAATAAATTGGAACAAATTTAAAACTTTTCTATTGAAGAGACCAAAATGAAAGAAGGCTAGTGAAGTTTCTTCATTGAAGACTACACAAACAATCTGATTCCTGAGTTTCTTGCTTTTCCCTATCTTAATTAAGCTTTAATTACATGTTTACCTCAAACTTAGGTAAGTTTTCCGTTTAGGTTTCCAGAGAACTCATTCTCTCTTCAAGACATTGACACTTCAGCAATAGCCATTGTATTTGGAACCTGAGCACTGGAATTTACAGTACCAAACAGCTGTTACTAACTATGTGGTTGACCAGCATCGGATTACCTTCATATGCTAATGGCAGTTTAGAAGATGAAGTCACCAAACTGGGAAAGGAAAGCCAAACCAACTTTCACAGCTTAATTCAAATCCACACAATATTATGATAGTTGCAGTAAATAGAAATTGGTTTATAGTAGGAATTTCAAAAAACCCACTAAGAGCAAGATGAGCTCACAACAGTTTTTAAGGCATTGGCAAGGTTGTATTAAGGGTTTATCCCATTTTTCAAAACCTTTCTTCATCATTTATGTCAAATGCCCCAAGGTGGGTGGGACACACAATATTTCTGAAAATATTATAGTCTGGATATGTATGAATAGAGTACTGACAGAGAGCTGCCAGAGAGGTCACAACTACAACACAATGGCAGAGCCTCTACTGGACACCAGCTTTCTGAATATGAATCCAGTTGTGGGAATGAGTTCTACTGATTCCAGCCAAAAGCTTGTGAATAATATTGTATTTCTGTTTAAAACATTTATTTCTGCAAAACCCATAGTTTGAGAATGAAACATATGAGTTCTGAGAATATAAATGGAAAATAATGTCTTCCAACTAAAGTCAAAGCCAAGCTGGGTATGCTGTGGGAACACAGAATCCGCTGAAGTGCAGAGCAAATGAATTTTCCTTCCTATTTATAATTGATGTGTTTAATTTAATTGTCCTGTGCATTTGGATAATCATAGAGCAATCTGTTTCATATTGGTTCGTCTGATACCAATGTGGCTGTAACTTCCACATATTGTTTAATAAAGTTGCTGATTTTCACTCATTCGAGAGCCTCTTGGTGTCACTGTATTTTAAATTTACTGTGATTACTACTCCACTAAAAAGGCATGACTGTGCATAAGTATCTAAAATATGAGACTCTGGGATCCAATAATTGGCTGCTACATCTACTGTTTTTCTGTTTTTAGACACTAAGCTGTATCCCTGATTTACACAAGTGTTTGATTTCGACCTCATGAACCCTATTCTCTGACCAGTAGAGGATACTCTCCCACTTAAATTCCCTGCAAAATCACACAAAAGGCAGGAAAATTGTGACTATCCTAGGGTCTTTTCCTTTCTAAAAAATATATTGCTATATAGTGTCGCAAAAAGAGGGTGGAGGGGGTGACAAATCCCCGCACAAAGTAGTGAGGAATAGCATAAACTGTTTACTTACAGACACACCACAGACACTAGAGATTAAGTGTTTTCATGCTTACTAGGAAATTCTGAAGAGCCTGCTCTGGAGACTGCTTTTGCCAGTCTACCTCCAAAGAAAAGTTGCAGTAGAACAACAGAAGCCACGGAAGCAGTCCATAACATACCTTTGAGAATGCCTGAAGCATCATATGGTGTGCCTTTTATGCACCTAGCCAGGAGCATCACTACATTAAAATAAATGTGATCCCATTAATTGCAGTATCTTCCAGCAATGTTGTGTTGGAAACAATGGCCTCAAAGAGCCTAATCAACTCATCCTCTGAATGGGAGAAGTGCATGCAATTCACGCAGGTATAAATGAAGCTGCATCCTATTAACTAGAGATACAAGCACCTGAAGGTATTGGGTTCTGTGCAAAAATAAATCCAAAATACATGATCAATCTTACAGTATTTATTTTGCTATAAGTTTACCTTATTTTGAAGAAGAAAATATAGCATTAATTAGGGTAAAGTTATTTTGCTTGAGTTCCCATAAAGGGTCCCTTCTTTTCCTGAATCTGAGAGAAGAAAGAATCTTTAGGATGCCAAAATGAAAAGTGGTCCTTGTGACAGGCTAATGGCACCCTGGTTGCACTGCAAAGAATTTACCTTTGATTTCCACTTATGTGGCCTGCAGTGTGACAACTCCATTGTTACTGAAGAAGAATCCACCTGCCCTTTCTTTTGGACAATAAAAAAAAAAAAAAAAAAAAAAAGACAGTCTTGAATTTGTGTGCTGCAATATCACTATTGGATGGAAATATTTAAAAAGCTTTGCACACTGAATGAAACCAAGAAAATGTGTGTCTCTGTCATCAAGTTTCATTTCTCAGAAGTAAACCTGCAAGGCTAAGCATTTTGGGTGACAGTACATAACTGGAAAAACTGAAATGAGAGATAGTTATGCTTGAGCATTAGCAAAAGGTAAGAGTGATGCTAAGTGTAATAAGTTTGAAACACCAGGAACATGCAATTGTTCTGAAATCCCATTATGGAGATCTATTATTATTAGGTTCTGCTGTAGCCTCAGTAAGAGAAAGCATATAAAACACAAATCAGTGGGGACAAAGGTTGGGCTGAAATCTTAAGACGTCAGTTTTCTAAACAAACTCATAAATCACTTCCTCTGCTTGGGAAGGCAGATGCACCATCTTGAAGAGCCCCAAGAAAGAAGATGTAGAGCACATTTCTTGCTGTTTTAGACT
This sequence comes from Amazona ochrocephala, assembly GCA_039720435.1. NCBI lineage: Eukaryota > Metazoa > Chordata > Aves > Psittaciformes > Psittacidae > Amazona > Amazona ochrocephala. Next base: position 42,176,168 of record CM077880.1, on the reverse strand, counting down.
TCACAATCTAACTGGAGAAACTTACTTTGTGCCAATAGGCATTGAGAACAACTCTTTCAACATCTCTGCCAATATGGCAATTTGCATAGCATTACCCATAATGCTTCTCATTGTGCCTTTGCTTTGAAAACAGATTTAATTGAGCCTTGCTGAGCTGCATTAATGTGTCTCTTTAAATTGAGCAAATCTAATTAGCTCTCATGAAAGTTATGCCACCTCTGGTGCAGCACAGCTAATGCAATTAAAGTCAGCCAGATGTATTGAGTGTTGTAAACATGCAGTCTGACTGGTAGAGAATAGTTCAGTATTCATCAGAGGCTGGTCAGTTTTGTAACACAGTAACAACAGCTGCACTTTCTACAGCATACAAGTGTATATTATGCTGTATATATGACTATTTTAAAATGCCAAAGATCTGCATTCTGCAACAGTACATGCTGTAAGATCAAAACAATCTCATCTCCATCTGTGTAAACCCAAGTCCACTGTATTTTTTATGCGATCACTACTTGTATATATAGTATTAGTACAAAATCAATATTTACTAAACATTACGTAAGGACTGTTTATATTGAAAATAATTGCTGAAGTCCTTGACTATGTGCCTTTATGAACTGGATTTCTGAAAAAACTGGAACAGGGCAGTAATTAGAGTAACTGAGAAAACTCCTAGATGCTCTTTAAAAACAATCAGAAGATGTTTCACAAGCTAAAAATGTATTTTATAAGAATGATTAACTATTTTCACTGCAGACTCCATGGTTCTGATTCCATGTTCTAGTTAACTGCTATTTATAAACAGGATAGTGCTTGAGAAGCTTAGATATCTTATACTGATTTGTTTTTAATACTGATCTTAGTCTTTGGTTCTGTAGATGTCACTTAAAAAAAAGTATTACTAATTCCTGAAGGTCAAATGGTCTCCCATCAATAAGACAATTTGCATACCATTACACATAACACTTAAAATCATGCTTTTTATTTGAAAACTTACTTAGGAGAGGTGCAGAGTTACATTGTCTTCTATGCAGCTTCTGCTTCATTGTTTCTGCTTTGCATTCCCTCCCCAGAATGCCAAGATGACTGAAAAAAAATGGCTTTTCCCCTGCTAATCTATAATCTGCTTTTTCCTCATTTATTCAATTAAACTATAATTGCTGTCAACAGTAATCAAGTCTAGTGTTTCAGACTGTGGAAAGAGCACTCTGTGGGAAATAAGTTAGGTTGTGTTTTCTTTATTCTTCTTAGATCTTTAACATACCACTTTCTAACTTTTCAGTTTTCCTGACTGTAAAATGGACATAGCAGTACCTAAATGAATTATTAATTTGGTTTTCCTGTCATCCCCCCAAGAAAGTCTTAGAGGTATAAAAAGTATAAAATGAAAGAAAATGTGTAATTGAGTTATTCAGAAGTTTAATCACAGATTAGAAAAATAACTAGTCACAAATCATCTTGAGTATGTATTTTAAAAATCATCAAGTTAAGAGAATGGGAATAAAAACTATAAAAATATGACAATATAGTGTGGAGTTTGATTCTTTTAAACTAATAACATTTACACTTGAGGAAGAAAATAATCTTAAATATGTTCAAGAATAATTTTCTTGTATTTACATGCCTCAAGTTCTATAGCTCTTTTCCAAGGATTTGTAAAGCTGGCGAGGCAGCAAAAACCCAGTTAAATGCTACTTTACTGGATTTTTAGATTTCTCAAATGCTACTTTACTGGATTTTTAGATTTCTCTATAGAATCTTCATTATAAAGAAGGGTTTGGTCACAGGATGCCTAACACATGTTTTATTTCTTTACTATTCTTCTCATCTGAGGTCTCAAGTCCCTGAAATAAGTGATAAGAGCTTAGAAGCCACTTTAAATGCTTTTTCCAATGATCTGCTGGTTTGTTACTCCACATTGATGTGCCCTCCCTCAACACACAGCCACTTTAAGGAAAGTCCAGGGTATCTGTACAGCCTTTCCACCATTCCTGTACTGAGGGTGTTTTACACTTGCTTCACTCCCACCTCTCTTCTCCCAAGTCAGGTCATGGCAGTGGGCTTGCAGTGGTATCAGGGTAGCAAGAAGTGGTTTCCTTGAACCAAACTGTAGAAGGAGCAATAAGTTACACATAGAATCATAGAATTATAGAATGATTTGGGTTGGAAAGGACCTTAAGATCATCAAGTTCCAACCCCACTGTCATGGGCAGGGACATCTCACACTAGACTTAATTGCTCAAGGCCTTGTCCAACCTGGCCTTGTACACTGCCAGGGATGAAACATTCGTAACTTCCTTGTGCAGTCCATTCCAGGATGGATATTTTTCTTTTTGTCTGTATGTTGGTTGTACTGGAGACCATACAGATTCCTCTGGTGCTCCTAATTTTATCAAAATATCATCAGTTGAACACTAACAGATGTTCATTACCACAAACTATTAACTTGTTTAGCCATCTCTCAAGTCACTAATTTTAAGAAATAACAAAATGCCTGGCATTTCATAGAATCATAGAATTATTTGGATTGGAAGAGACCTTTAAAGGTAGACTTTTCCAGCACGCTCTGCAATGAGCAGGGACATCTTCAAGTAGATCACTAGATATAGCAATGATGAAATAGATTTTCTGTCACTAGAGACAAAAGACTATCTCCAAAAGTGGAAGAGTAAAGATCACAGCATGTGGGGCTTGTTCATCCACCACTCTGGCAGCAATTTGATATACTTTTCACTTATGCGGGAGTGCATTTCATGAAATACTAATGCCGTTTCTAAGCTGTAGTTTGCACCAGGAGCTGAACTTCTGTTGGACTGCTGAGCAAGTGATTCAGTGTCCTGTTACTGATTAGCCTTTCCCTGAAAAACACGTCTTTCTTTTCCGGAATCTATATGGTGCTTGTGATGCACCACTGGGATAAAGGCGATTTTTTTTAAAGGTATGGGTTTGAGGAAGATACCTGTTATCCAGAAAAATTAACATTGTTTTGGTACTTAAAAATAGAAATGGAAAAATAAATGCAGGGCAAGAAAGGAGCAAAGTTTTCTGAGTAAAATAAACTAGGTTTTAATCTTTCACAGTAACTGCTTATTCTAAAGAAACATCATCTGAAGGAAATTCAAGCTGCAGGAGGAAAAGGGGAAAATGCTGCACACGAGGAATAGAGTCACTGAACTGAGTGTTAGTTAAATAACAAACCCAATTATCTCTAAATAAGCAGGATGCACCCCTCAAAAAATGAGAGAAAAGAATAGTTACAACTTGACATCTACGGCTGCTGGTCAGCCCTGCCACAGATACATTAACACCTCCAGAAATGCCTGAACTTAGATACATTGGGATCTTTATTTCATGAGGAAAAAGACAGATGCTGTACCAGCTAAATAAAACCCTATTTCACCTTGTGAGCAGGTAGCATGTAACAAACAAAAGAAATACTGGAAAATTCAAGATCATTAGAAAAATTATGGAAGATTTGTAAATGGCCAAAATATAAATGTTTCTCTCACTTAACATGTCCTTTCTTTTCAAAAGAGTTAGTATCCTAGTTACTTGGTAATTAGTAATTGACACATCACATTAGCTAGTCGTAACTCCAGGGAATTTACTATCTCCAGCCTTTCAAACATGAAAAGGATTAAGCACTGTCAGGTCACATAAACTTAAAAAAAAAAGTTTTAATCCAGAGCCAGGTATTTAAGAATAACTTGCAAAGTATTCTGTAAATCTTACAGATGTCATGATTGAGACGGGGAAAGGGATGGGACTATTCAGGATATTAGTCTGCAGAATTGAATTTACCTGAAAAAGAAACATAAAGGTTTCTCCACCAAGTTTCGGTAGTGAGATCTTGGGTTCAATATGTTAATATCCAACTAATGGCTAGCTGAAAATAATCACTGCTGAAACTTCCACTTGAAGCTCTAGTCCAGAGAATACAGACTTCAGTTTTTGTCCTGATGAGGGCTCAGGGCTCCAGGGAGTTTTCCTGTGTGGCTGGAGGAGGGAGATGCTCACCTTCCTTGCTATCTCTTCATAGAAATGTAGAATGGTTTGGATTGAAAGGAAACCTGAAGTAACACCTACTCCCAACCCCCCTGCCATAGACAGGGACAGCTTCCATGAGGCCGGGTTGCCCAAAGTCCCATCCAACCTGGCCTTGAGCACATTCGGGTTGGGACATCCTCAGCTTCTCTGGGCAGCATGTTCCAGGGTCTTACGACACTCGCAGTGAATTTTCTTCCTAATACTAAGTCTAAATCTCCCTTCTTTCAATTTAAGCCATTCCCTATTGTCCCAACACTATAGGCCTTTGCAAAAAGCCCCTTTCCAGATTTGTAGCTTCCCTTTAGGTACTGGGAGGCTGCTGTAATATCTCCCTGGAGCCTTCTCTTCTTCAGGCTCAACCACCCCAACTTTCTCAGCCTTCCTTCACAGGAGAGGTGCTTCAGCCTCTGATCACCTTTGTGGCTCTCTTCTGGACTTGCTCAAACAGGTCATGTCCTTCCTGTGTTGGAGTCCCAGAGCTGGATGCAGTACTTCAGTGGGGTCTTCTGAGAGCAGAGGGGCAGAATCATAGTATCATAGAATGATTAGGGTTGGAAAAGACATTAAGATCATCTAGATCCAACCCCTGTGCCATGAGCAGAGACACCTCACACTAGACCACATCGCCCAAGGTTCTGTCCAACCTGGCCTTGAACACCACCAGGGATGAAGTATTTACCACTTCTTTGACCAATCTGTTCCACTGCCTCACCACCCTCACAGTAAAGAACTTCTTCCTTATATCTAACCTAAACTTCCCTGTTAAGGTTTTAACCCATTACTCCTTGTCCTATCTCTATAGTCCCTAACAAATAGTCCATCCCCAGCATCTTTGTAGGCCCCCTTCAGATATTGGAAGGCTGCTATGAGGTCTCCACACAGCCTTCTCTTCTCCAGCCTGAACAGCCCCAACTTTCTCAGCCTATCTTCATATGGGAGGTGCTCCAGTCCCCTGATCATCCTCGTGGCCCTCCTCTGGACTTGTTCCAACAGTTCCATGTCCTTTTCATGTTGAGGACACCAGAACTGTACACAATACTCTAAAGTGAGGTCTCACAAGAGTAGAGTAGAGGGGCAGGATCACCTCCTTTGACCTGATGGTCATGCTCTTTTGATGCAGCCCAGGATACGGCTGGTTTTCTGGGCTGAGAGCGCACACTGCCGGCCCATGTTCAGTTTCTCATCAACCAACACCCAAAGTCCTTCTCCTCAGGCTTGCTCTGAATATCTTCTCTGCCAAACCTGTAGCTGTGCTGGGGATTGCTCCGACCCAGGTGTAGGACTCTGCACTTTGCTTTGTTGTAGTTCATGAGGTTGGCATTGGCCCACCTCACAAGCATGTCAAGGTTCTTCTGGATGGCATTCCTTCCCTCCAGCGTATCAATCGAATCACACAACTTTGTGTCATTGGCAAACTTGCTGAGGGTGCACTCAATCCCACTGCCCATGTTACTGACAAGGATGTTGAACAGGATCAGTCCCAACACTGATCCCTGAGGAACACCATTTGTTACTTGTCTCCAAGTGAACGTTGAGCTGTTGACCACAACCGTTCACGTGTGGCCATCCACCCAGTTCTTTATCCACCAAGTGGTCCATTCATCAAACTGATGTCTCTCCAATTTAGAGACAAGGATGTCATGTGGGACAGTGTTGAACGCTTTGCACAAGTCCAGGTGGATGATAGCAACTGCTCTGAACCTGTGCATCAATTCTGTAGCCCCATCATGGAAGGCCACCAAATTTGTCAGACAGGATTTCCCCTTAGTGAAGCCATGCTGGCTGTCACCAAACACCTTGTTGTTTTTCACATGCCTTAGCATGCTTTACAGAAGAATCTGCTCCTGACTGCCATGGTTTTTCAAATATGATGGACAGTGGCTTAGCAACTTCTTCCACCAGCTCCTTTAACCTCTTGGTCACACTTCTTTTGATGCAGCTTGACACAGCTGGCTTTCTGGGCTGCAAACATACACTGCTGGGTTATGTTGAGCTCCTCATGACCAGCACCCCCGAGTCCTTCTCTAAATCAGGATTGCTCTCAATCCAGTCTCCACCCACTTTGATTTTTTGCTTGGGAATCTCTGGCTTGTTCACTAAAGCAAAGCTGATGAATTTTCTTCCATTTCTGGCAGCATCTCTGGAGAGGTAAAATGTGCTGTCCCACTCCACCTTCAACCACTGTTTCCTTGGATTGTTTGTTTTAGAAAAACTATGATGTGATCCTATAAAGGGATGGGAAAGAGAATATTTGGTTTAAAAATCATCACTGGATGCAATTTAGAAAGCCAACATTAGCTTTGACATAGAGATTGATAGAATTGAAAGTAAACTAACCGATAACACTATCCTTTTACGCCACTACCAGTGAGGGGAAAAAACCCTAAACCTAAACAACACAAAAATTGCTGTTTTATAAAAGTTGTGAGGAGATGAAAGGTCTGGTGAGACTCTGAAGAACTTAGAATTATGAAAAGAATGATCTTTTTCTAGAAAATAATAGACTAGCTATATGCATACATGGGGGAGAAATAATTGGGGTCTTTTGTCAAGGCTGTTAGACAGTTGCCAAAATTCTGACAGTACAGCAAGCATAAAATGCTGTAGCAGTGTTAGGGTTCACATAGAGAAGTGCTTCAGACTGGATTGAGAACCTGCAATCAAAGTGGTCAAGAATTCAGTAATACTAACAAATAATCAAGAACCAAGGACCTAAACACATGGCTTACAAAAAATCACAGAGGAGTAGTATTTCTAGGCATTTTGAGATATGAAAGGAAACTTTGGTATAACAATAAAGAATAATGTTGTAAGAGGATTATAGTGGAACACAAAGGTAAAATGCAGGCTCTGAATTAAATTCTTGGCTGTGAGATAATAAGGGAAGTCTATACTTGAGCTTTACTACCTAACACTTTTTTTTTTTTAATTTGCCTGGTTAATTGCATCCTCACCATAATTCTTAGATCTTTTCTTCATCTTTATTTTGCTGTATTTCTCGCATATATACATATGTCCAAACACATGTGTGAGTTTATTAATACAAGCATATGTAAGAGCAAACTGAGTTCCAGATTTAGCTTTAGGAAAACAGTTGCTGCAATACTTTGTACTGTTTTCAGCTGATAAATAACCTCAAACACTGCTCCTGCTGGCTAAGTGAAGTCTCCAGATTAAAATATTTGGTACTCCAGTACAACAGATCGCATAAGCAATGAGTCACACTACATGAAACTTTCTTTATTAGGAAAAGCAACTAAGAAAGCCCTGTGTAATTAACATATAACAATAAATTTTATCTTCCTCCAACAGCAAAGGAATCCCTCTTGCTTATCCTGCACAGAAACTGATTAAAACTGAGATTGCTCCAGATGTTAAAACTCAACAAAGACCTAGCCAATACAAAAAATAATTTAATATCATCGTTATTTGCTAATATATCCACAGAGGTCATACTCATTTTACTTATTATAGTTATACAAATTGGTTTTGAGTCATTTTGCTATGCAAATCCAATAAGAAGACTGCTAGCTTATAAATGAAACAGGGCATTGTCATCCTGTCATACTTATGATGAGTAAAGTATAGAAAATAAACTGATTAGCACCAGTTATCAAAACAGAGCAGTATACAGGGTACAAGATCAGATAGCAGAACTTGACATAAATGTTATGATCATGGCCATGGTACCAAAGCTGCAAAGGAAAAGCAATGACACTGATTAGCAGAAACTAAAGGAATAACGTGACTAAACCACAGGAGAAACTGAGCGAATGACGTGGATAAAATACAACAAACTCATGTCTGTTTTATTGACAGCCAGTTCTTAATCTTTGAAAATAAAATGAAAAATAATTTGCTAAAATAAATTGTCAAGGCAGCCTTAGAGAAATGTGCACATGCCATTTGAGAAGATTCACTTTTGCAAGATACATCAAATCCTGGCAATCACATTAGCTATTAAGAGAACACATGAAATTATTTACAACACTTTCTCTATGGAAAAGTGAGAGTGCATACTTAAAGAAAGTAACAGACAGCAAAAATAAAATGAGTTTTTCCCAGCAGACGCAAAATTTGGTGTGTACTTCAGTTCAAAGCAGTAATCCAAGTGAGAATGAGGTTGAAGTTCCTGTTACTTCCAGAGCAGAGGAGCAATATCACTTAAGTTGCATAAGGCTGCAACTGACTGTAATTGGGTCTGTGGGTTGTAAAGCTTATTAGGAATATTTTGACAGAAGCCACTTTTTTTTTTCTTTTCTTTTTTTAAATAATAAAATAAAAAAAAAAAAAAAGCTGACCAAGATGCAATGGGAAAATGTCACCTATTAGAATTAATCTCTTTGCAAAAAATTTTTGGTGTTGATATCAAGAAAATAAAATCTTTCAACACCTAGATTTTTGAAACATGAATTAGGGTTAAAAATAATTTAAGAAAGGCATTTGGAAAGGGAATGCTGCTTTAAGTCATCCAAAATACATTTACCTCCATCCCTTGAGGTACAGCATCAAGCTTTTATTTCTCTTTGGGAATAGAAGAAAAGAGCTCAAAAAATCTATCCAAAGACAGCTTTTTACAGCAGTTCTGGCTTAGGTGCAACCTCAACTAAGTCAACGTGCTTACCACAGTTTTAAATAAGCTACATCAAGATTTCTGTTATCCCTTAAAAGATTTATTGAAGTTATTCAGCATCAGTTTAACACTTTTGTGCAAGAAAGCTCTCTCTGTAATCTTTCCCCTCACTCCAGTATTTGTGGTTTTATTAAAAAGGAACACTCCCGTAGAAACTATGAGCGCCACAACCAAATGGTGCCGTTTCAGAGCTTTTTTGGCCCTGACAACTGATCATCACAAGCCACAAATATCTAGAAAAATAATTGCTCACCAGACTAAATAAATACTTTTCAAAAATACTTTTGGTCATCAGAATATGAAAAAAGCTTTTTTAAAAAAAAACAGCTTCATTGTATAAGCTTTTCTTCGCACATAATGTAACTGTTCAGAAATCTAACCACTCCTTAGCCAGCAGTTACTTACAACAGCATTTTCCTGATCTAAGCTCCTAAGTATCCCTACCTGCATATTTAACAGTGAAACAAAGTCTCTACTCTCATTTTCATAGTCCCATTCCAATCAGAGGGACGGCTTGGAGGGGTCCCAGGTGCATCCTATAAAATAAACAGCATGTAACTATTTTGAATTTAATGGATTTTTTTTTTTTTTGACAAGCACAGCAAAAATCTGTTTTCAAGTGAGAGACAAGAAAACATTCTCTTGTTTTTCCTATGCTACTAGTAACTCTGATTTCCCCAGTTACAAAATGCTGTTCTTGAATCTGTGTCATTTCTTTAAGTGCTTTGAAGATAGATGTAGGTCTCACCTGCATCTCCCTTAGCTTTATGGGGAACACACAGATGCTTGAAAGCTCTCTTAACAGGGTGATTATTGCTTGGTATAATTTACTGGCTAGTATAATGCTCTGAGAGATATTAGAAAAAGCAAGAACTCACGGCAGCTGAGACTCAGCAATACTTGCCTATAAATGACACTGAGTGGATTATCTGTTGTATGAAAGACAAAATATATAAGTTTCAGTCAAGATTTGTCAAATACCTATATGAAACTAAGTTTTGGGTTTTTGCTTTACTCTCCATTTTGTGTGTTAGTTCCCTGTTGATGCACTGTATTGTAGAAGTATCCTGGCTGTGGCAAGATCAGTTTTGTTTTTTTTTTTTCCCCAGTATAATTTTCAGGAGAAAGAGTTTAGGAAAACTTTTAATGAGAAAGCTCAGAGTGGCTCTTCCTTCTGAATGTCCCTCAACAACCAGTGCCTGTACGATAGTAATTTCACTGGCTTTACATAAACCCAAATGACTGGAGACCTTCAAATAAGGTGTGGGTTTGTGCATGTCAGAGAGTAGATGCTCTCTGTGAGCTATGTAGTGGGTTATGAGAGAAAACTCTGAAGGGAAAAGATGAGGCAGAAACTTCCATTGGCAGAAAAATCAGCCTCTATCTTAGAGTGTTAAGAGGTGAGATCTACCTCAGGGTAGAAGTCAACCCTGCATCTTTTCAAAGATGCTTGCACAAGTAGTGCTTTTAGAAGCAGTAATGACTACAATTCAGAAACTTCCTCTGTAAGTCTTACCTCCTGTTAGCCTATTTTGATGCCAGTCTGGGTCAATTAGGGAGTTCAAAACAGCTGCACTGGGACTCCTGAAGGGATGTATAGGAAGCGGAAGCTCAGTAAGCTGAAGCATGAGATCCAAGGTTTATGATGACAGCTGAGACTTGTACCCCCAGAAAGGAGTACGGGGACTGAAACCTAAAATTTGCCTGAGAGGATCAGAATTTAATACTGATCCTGATATCCAGCTAGCTCATTAGCATGTATGTTTTGAAGTTGGCTGTACTCCCTCTTTTAAGTAGTATATAGGTGCCTGAGAGAGCAGAGACATATATTGGTCCTAAATGATAAGCTCACTTGGCTCAGCACTAGGGGAGCAATTCAAAGCTTGGGTTGTGAGGCCTAAGTATTGAGGGAATGAGACCAAGCTTATCAGCAGGGCTTGTTCTCTCACAAAAACTTCATAATGCCAAACTGCATCTGGATTTACCTACTTTATGCCTTACCAGCTTAGGTGTCTTTGTACTTCCCAGGATTCCCAATCCTGCAGTTAGAGCTGGGGTAGGAAAGAAGCCATGTCTACAGGAGTAATATCGGTGGAGATGAGAGGCTGAAAAGCATTACATCTATAAGATTCTGGCCTAAGATTCATTAGCACCAGAAAATTGCTTGACACATCTCATACTACGTTACATTACCAAACGATGGTGCCAGAGTGCTGTGGCCAGATAAAGGATGATACACTAGTCAGAGATGTGCCATGTTGAAAGAAGAGCATAGTTATTTAAGTGAGCTAATGCACAGAGGTGTGATCACTTTAAAAATCAGTTCAAAATATTTCTTGCTGCTGAGCTCAATTTTGGAATCTAGCGCATTTATTAAACATAAAAATATTGCAGCCCTCATATCCAGGCACTGTGCTGTAAGTTTTCATCTGAATGACCTCCAGCTCAGAGAAGGGCTACAATTTTACCTTCTACAAGTTAATCATACACAAACACAGTATGGTACATGAATCATATGAAAATCTTTCCATAGTGTTTTTAAGGCCTAGGGAGACACCTGTTCAGAGGATTTAAAAAATAACCTGATCATTTCAACCAGGATTTATTGAATATAGTTTTTAAAGATGTTGCATTTGACAAACACCACTGAATCGTTACATGTTGCCTGGAATTTTCCAGGGAATTTCTGGTTGCCTATAGGTTTGTGGTTCAGATGTCGAGTCCTGTCCAAAAAGCAGGGAAACGGATGGAGAACTGATCTTCTGAAGACTTCTCCAGAATCCTTGGAGAAAACCTAAAGGTAGCTTCAGAATGAAATCTTCAAGAAGTGCATGCTTGACCAGGGGTGATACTGGTGCTCTAAATAGCTAATGCTTTTTCGGCTGTAAGAGGTAACTCCAGCCGGGATTTGGTGCTCAGATTTGCACAACCTTTATACCATACCCAAACAAAGTGCTACTCAAAAAAGGCGGATGTCTGGCTTTGTATTTTAACAGATAATCAATTAAAGATGTAGACCAGCCACATTTAAAGCAAGAAACTTCTAAAAGTCTTGGATATTCTTCAGATATGCTATAATCCTTCAGATACACTCAAGTCCTGCCCACAGGGATCACAGAAGTAACTATAAATAAAGAATTTGGAAGTGCAGATATATTATCCTTTTGGATAGGGTAAAAAAGAAAGAAAAAAAAAAACAAGAATTCTGCTGCAGGTTCAGTGGCGTTGTACTTGAACCCCAGTTACTTCACTTTCCAGGGCATGTTAAGGATAAGCAGAGACACATACACTCTCTTGAGGACAGCTAAAAATGTGGACCGATGAATGCTAGTCAGTTCTATAGGCAACCATTCATCTGGATGAGTAATCTAATGTGAGTAAGTACCACGTCTGGGTAAACTGTGATCCTCTCTGAAAGAGTTTGAAAGCAAGGCAATAAAAAGCAGATTTTCTGGCCTGCAGTGTCTATTTTGCAGCTTGTAGAGCTCTCAAACAGCTTCTGTGATGATTCAGCTTTAGGAATCACTTTCAGACTCCTCAGGAGATTGTCAGGAGAAACTATCATTATAAATGGCTAATTTCATGTTTTTCTCTACTGATAAACTAAACAGAGCTAATGCATCAGGCCTGAGTCCTGTGCCATGGTTGTTCAAACCATTAGTATAATCCTAGGCCTGGGTGTGAATTGTGTTAACTAGGACTTGCCCAGTCCTGGAAAAAAAACAAACATGATTTGGAGGTTAGTGTAGACCAAGAACCTTTTTTATTACATAGATTAAGTGTATTCATCCTGTGTCAGGGGATAAATTAGCATGACTGCAGAGATGTAGCTGGGACATAACGATTGACCTCAGTGCTGGAACAGTTCTTGGCCTATTCCATATAAGTTTAAATACTGCATAAATTAATGAATATAACAGTAATCTGCAAAATACCCAAAGATGCGTATCTTGCTTTCCTGCGCAGAAATAGAACTTTTACTTAACATGAAGTTGAAGGTCACTTAGGCAAACTTAATTTTCATCAAAGCTATAAAAAGTTTTCTGAAAAATGTGCAGTCGCAGGTCAGGAACCTCCTTTTCCATAATCCATGTGCTTGAACAGGTGTCCCAGGCCTCCACCAGTATAAACTGTTGGGTATCTTCCTAGAGCAGAGATCTGGAGATACATTTTGCTTTAATCCCAAAGGAAACAGAAAGTTGTAAAGGGAACCAGATAGCAGTTACAAAAAAAAAATGCTGCAGCAACACCACTCTGCCTGGGACAATTAGTTCATTAATTTTTCCCAGGCTGCTTTCTCAAGGAGAAAGATCACAGACTTGCACCTTTACAAAGAAAGCTGAGATTCTCGTTTGCCACTTTCAGCCTTTCAATAAGTAAACTATGAGTTCAAATAATTTATTTTGACCATGGAAAATATGAGTATTTTTAAGAACAATCAAGTTCCCTTTTGTCTGGCTCAGCCATAATCGACTGATGTCAAATTGCTTCTTTGAATAGAATAGAATATAATTAGCATAAGAATAAACATGCACTCACTATCAGTTAGCAAATTCTAACTTTGTCATGGTGAGCTTTTATATTTAGATTTTAAATACAGATCTTATTGTTTGTTATATGTCAAATAAGTCTGTGCGTTTAAAGGAGCAGCCTATTTCAGTTATGATAAACTGCTTCACAGCAAGCCACATCAAACTGCTGCAGGATGTCACTTTAATAATTTTATTAAATAAGATTAACATACTTGATACTCAGACACTTCACTTATTGAGGTTTGTTTATATGAATTCAGAAATAAAGTGTTCTCTGCCACATTTGTTGTTAAATTCAGAGAGAGCAAGCATGGACATTGGAATAGCCTTCTAAGAGTTTCACTTCTTGAATTCTCTCAGATTTCTTTGATATACTTCCTAGAATGAGAACTTCCTATTTTTCTCCAAGTTTTAACATCTTTGGTTAGTGAAAAGCCAAGAACCTTGGTGAAATTCCCCAAAATTGTGATGCAGTCCTTTTTCAAATTAGTTGTTTTTATAAGTGGTTAAAGAACAACCCTTTGCTACAAATAGCAAAATCCAAATGAGAATAAAAATTCATTACCTTTAATGTTTTAAATTTTATTTCTAATAATTTTATTTGTACAGGAAGATTTGTATCAGCTTTGCTAGTATGTTCAGGTAAGGTATAACTTCATTTTTGCAAATCTGGAAACTCCCCATCATTAACCATGAAGTCTAGCATCATTTTAGCATATAATATAAGGTTTAACAGTCTGGGTACAGTCTGGGGGTACAGTGTCAGAGAAAATAGTGCGAAATTACTTTCTCTGTTGTGACTTTGGCTCTGTTTTATAGTGGGGTTACTATACCTATTAATCTAAACAAGCATTAAATCAGGGATTTTTCTACTCTGACCTCTCATCAGTCCTCTGAAGAAGATCCTCAACAGTCAAATGCCCACTGCACAAGGGACAGGTTTTCTTTAGTTTAAAGTCCAATTGTACGCTAAAAATCCATTTAATCAAGCAAAAAGGTTTCAGTCCTAAGTATCTAACTGAGCTATTGTGTGCCAATAATGCTGTCTGACAACCTGCTGGATTTTTGCCAGGTAATTTATGCTTTCTTCTCATTAACTGTGGCATCTTTTCCAAGTATTGTAAATTACAGAATGTTTTAAAGAAATTGGAATGCTAGAAGAAAACAGTCAAATGTTTAGATATGGAGACTAAACTCATCACCCAAATCTGGCCACTTTTAATGATTTGGGGCATAGCAGTGATAAATGCCAACAGAAATACAGTGTCATTTTTATCAAACATGAGAGAGATGAAACATGCAATATAGTCTTAATAATGCATATGTGCATATGAGTGTGTGTATAGGGGAGCCAGATAAAGTAATGAAGGCTTTCAAGTATGATGATTTAAAATCAGAACTTTCTTAAATTTTTTCCCACAATATGTTTCTGGAATTATACACCAACTTGATGTTGCTACACCTTCCTTTCATTGATTAGCGCCACTCTAATTTTCAAAGTTACAACTTAAAGCTTGTAACACACATTTCCTTTGCAGTGTCTTCTTTCTTTTTTCACACTGTGCACCAGATGGATGAAGGAGCAAAAAGTGGACAAGGCATGAAAGTGTATTCTCTGCACTCAGTCTCCTGCCTCAGCGATCAGTCTATGTATATATAGGGAAATCCCTGACTTAACTTGCTGCACATAGCATATGATCTCGTCCCACCTACTGTTGCACAAAGACTGAGAGTCTTGTGAATGTGTGTTTCCAGACTTCTGAGAGTTCTTCGACATTGAAAAAGTATTTATTTCAAAGTTGTTCAATATTTTGATATCTGCTACAATGAATTAGTAATATTCAGTATGAATAGTCAGATAGAAGGCTGAATAAAGAATAGTACCTCTGTTATATCAATCTAACCTGTAATCTGATCAAAATTGATATAAAATATTAATTAAATGGAATCATCCTTCCATAACCTCATATTGATTACTACTAGTTCTATTACCAAACTTAATTTAATATGATGTTTTATTTTTTATTGCTTTCAAATGGCAATTTGGTTTCAAATTTATTCCGACTTTTCAAAGATGTTTCTTTATACCACACATGTACAGAAATCACTCTTACAAAAGGAGCATTTTGAGCATGCGGGAAAAAACATGAGGAAAGCCTTCGTCATTGTTCCTTCTTAGGAAAATTTAATAACGGAAACACCATGAACTTAAGAAAAGGCAGGGCCCATTTCTAGAATTTCTAGATAAATTCAACCCAGCACTTTGTTACATAAATGGAATCAAATGATGAACTAAACAGATTTCCTTAAAAATGTGTTTAAATCACAGAATCATAGAATCATAGGTTAGGGCTGGAGAGGACCTTAAGATCATCTAGTTCCAAAACCCCTGCCATGGGCAGGAGTACCTCACAGTAGACCACATTGAGCAAGGCTCTGTCTAACCTGGCCTTGAACACTGCCAGCGATGGAGCATTCACAGCTTCCCTGGGCAACCTGTTCCAGTGCTTCACCACCCTCACAGTAAAGAACTTCTTCCTTATACCTAACCTAAACCTCCCCTGTTAAGGTTTTAACTCAGTACCTCTTGTCCTATCTTTATAGTCCCTAATAAAGAGTCCCTCCCCAGCATCCCTATAGGCCTCCTTCAGATACTGGAAGGCTGCTATGCAGCCTCCACACAGCCTTCTCTTCTCCAGGTTGAACAGCCCCAACTTTCTCAGCCTGTCTTCATATGGGAGGTGCTTCATTCCCCTGATCATCCTCGTGGCCCTAATTTGGACTTGTTCCAACAGTTCCATGTCCTTTTTCTATTGAGGACATCAGAACTGCATGCAATACTCCATGTGGGGTCTCATGAGAGCAGAGGGGCAGGATCACCTCCTTTGACTTGCAACATACTTTGGGCTGGAAATGCCCAAGGTTTAAAGATCATCCAGATCCAACTACCCTGCCATGAACAGGGACACCTTCCACTAGACCAGACTGTTCAAAGCCCCATCCAACCTGGCCTTGAACACTGTCAGGGATGGAGCATTTACCACTTCTTTGGGCAACCTGCTCAAGTGTCTCACCACCCTCACAGCAAAGAACTTCTGCTTAATATCTAATCTAAATCCACCCTCTTCCAGTTTAAAGCCATTCCCCCTTTTCTTATCATAGAATCATAGAATCATGGAATAGTTAGGGTTGGAGAGGACCTTAAGATCATCTAGTTCCAAAACCCCTGCCATGGGCAGAGGCACCTCCCACTATACCATGCCATCCAAGGCTCTGCCCAACCTTGCCTTGAACACCGCCACAGATTGAGCATTCACAACTTCCCTGGGCAACCCATTCCAGTGCCTCACCACCCTCACAGTAAAGAATTTCTTCCTCAAACACAATCTAAACTTCCCCTGTGTAAGTTTGAACCCATTACCCCTTGTCCTGTCACCACAGTCCCTGATGAGTCTTGGGCCCCCCTGCCCTCTAGGGCTATATCCCATGGAATCTTACTGAGCAGGCTCCTGAAGAAGCCAAAGTCTGTTCTCTTGAAGTCCAGAGCAGTGAACTTGCTGCACGCTCTTCTCACTATCACTACAAGCTCTTGTAAAAAGTCCCTGTCCAGGATTCCTATTGGCTCCTTTTAGGCACTGGAAGGTTGCTTAAAGGTCTAAGGTCTCCCTGGAGCTTTCTCTTCTCCAGGGTGAATAATCCCAACTCCTTACACCTTCCATTCTCTTTGCAGGAGGATTGCTCCCGCCAGGATTTTTCCAACCCCGGTGCAGGACCTTGGACCTTGCACTTAGCCTTGATGAATTTATGATGTTTACACTGGCCCATCTCTCAAGCCTTTCAAGGTTCCTCTGGATGGTGTTACTTTCCATCATAACGACCACACTGCACAGCTGTGTTGAATTGGAAATTTAGCTTCCATCTTCTCAACGTTTCCCAGAATTGAATCCCATATTTTCTGTTTATAAGTGCAGGATAAAATATCAGCTTATTTTCACAAGTATAGAAAAGGCTGCTTCTCGAGTCAATAGAGCAAATTCTGATTGCAGATACATCTTGGAGAGCCCATAGTTATTCCTAAGACATCTTATTTTGCACAAGTGGAAATAAGATCCCATAATAGACCAGATGAAGCCATGTGTACTTGCATAGGAGCAGAAATCATGTTTTCTCTTTGAAATGATGAAAAGCAATGTCAGAAAGTCAGTATATGAGACCAAGAAAATCAAATCAAGTCTTATTATTTCTCAATTATGAGCTAAACAGGATGAAGTTAATCATTGAGGGAATATTTCATTCTTAATACCCATCAAAATTGAAAGAGAAATTTAATGTTAAGATACTTAAATATGCTGCATCTATACATGCATCTCATAGATAATTCTTACATAAAAATTTTTATTCTAAGTCTTCAGCCATCTCAACTATAATCTTATACTGGTACATTGTAGCTAGCTGAACAAATATGGTGAAGAACAGAATTGAAATGCTGGAGTCTTTAAGGTTCGACTAACTATAGAAATTAGCTAAAAACAACGTATTCAGCCTCAGGATTTTTTTTTTTTTTTTGGTGGAGTGAATAAATACCTCCATGTCTCTGTAACTACTAACAAAACCGTGAATACTTGCAATACATTCCTAGCACTCATGTAACTTTGTCTTTCCAGCATATCTGCTCTTATTTCCATCTGCTCTTACTATAATTCTTCTCTTCTAATAGAGAAGAAAATCACTTTGGGTCTGGTTGAAATAAATATTTATTTTTGAAATCTGAAATTAAAAGGGTTGATAACTTCAAAAGATCAATATCAAGGCTGCTAAAGACCACAGATGAAGTCAAGGGATGTGATCCTTAACTTCTGTATGACATTGGTGAGGCACATCTGAAGTGCTGGGTCCAGTCCTAAGCTCCTCAGTACAAGACAGGCATGGACATACTGGAGCAGATCCAATAGAGAATCACAAATATGATTAAGGGACTGAAGCATCTAACATAGGAGGACAGACTGTGCAAGGGTGTCCTGTTCAGCCTGGAGAAAAGAAGGCTCAAGGGGGATCTTGTCAATGGTTAAAAATACCTGATAGAGGGCAGTAAAAGAGATGGAGTTAAACTTTTTCGTTGGTGACCACTGACAGAATAAGAGACACTGGGCAGAAACTGAAATACAGGAATATAAGAAAACAATTTCTCTTTGCTTGTTTGTTTGGGTTTTTTTTTTACTGTAATAGATGTCAAGCACAGGGGTTGCCCAGAGAGTTTGTGGAGTCTGCATTCTCTGAAATATTCCAAACCTGACTGGACAAGGACCTCAGCAACTGGCCCTAGTTGATCCGGATTTGGACAGGGAGTTAGACTAGACCGTCCCCAGAGGCCTCTGCCAACCTCAGTCATTCTGTGATTCTGCGAAGAAAAGTTTCATTTTCATTTCTAAACCCAGATCCTCCATCAAGATGCAGCTCTCTAGCCACTATCAGGACTGCAGCATACACATTCTCACTCTGCTAAAGCCTTCTGCAATTGAACTAACATGCATGAACAGACATGAAAAAGATCAAGAGAATTTTCAATCATAAGAGGAAGGAAAATTTTAAAATGACTGATAAGTCTAGTTTCTTTGATTATTTTCTGAGGAAAAAAAAAAGAAAATAACATTTTTATTTTTATCAATTTCTCTACTTCCTAAATTTGTGCGTGTTCCAGAAGGAGACATAAGCACTTCTTTTTCCCCATTTTCTTACACATTTTGCTACTCAGAGAGTAAAACCAGCCTTTGTCTTTCTACAAATTCAGCAGTCAATAAGGAAAATAATGATATAGAAGTAAGGTTTGCTCCTACCACTTTGTTATAGTAATATGTGACAGTGTGGCACCCACAATATTCTTTCCAGATGTACTCACAAACATGATTATAAATGTTGTTATAGGAGTAAATTTTCAAATATGTAAGCAGATGGAGCATCTGCTTCTATCAAGTCTATAAAGAAAGTGGGGTGTTAATAAAGGCTTCATTATTGGCACAGCAAATGTGAGAAAGTTGATTGTTGCTTATAAAAACAGTAAACGCTGTGAGAGGTGCAGTCTGCATGCGGATGGTGAAGCCTTTTCAAAGGTCTCTGCCTCTCTCATCATTAGCATCTATTAACAGCCTAGCGAAACAGGAGCTCTCTATGAAAGAGACAGGAGCAAGACAGGGTAAAATGCTGGAAGAAAAGCCACATGGCAGTAATCATGGTGAATAGCTGTAAAATTTCATTAAATTAGATTAACTTTACAGTCACAATAAAACTGGAAATAGTAAAGGGTATGTTCTTTCCTGAGAGAAAAACCTAGTTGTTTTCAAGTTTAGAGGGAATCACGTAGGCATTTGAAAGTGTCTGCAAATGTACTATTAAGCCTTTAAGTTCAGCTACAATGAACCATGAAAGAGGAGTAGAAACCTACATGTAGGTGTAACGTAAGGTGCAATTATATTAAAATCACATGAGATCTATGAATCAACATGTGAGTGTACATGTGGATGGCATGGTTTAGTGGGAGGTGTCCCTGCCCATGGCAGGGGGGTTGGAACTCGATGATCTTGAGGTCCTTTCCAACCCTTACTATTCTATGATTCTATGATTCTATGTGCACAGCTGCAATTCGCAAGAGGGGAAGCTTCAAGTATATTGGTCTCAATCTTGCTTTAAACTAGATGTGTTGGGGGAGGGAGGCATCATTCCATCCCAACACACCCAGTCACTTGCCAACACCTATAATAAATGTTCAGAGTAATGTAGAGATATTCCAGCTGCTCCAGCCAATGAGCTGGCTTCAATTGGAGCTCGGCTCAGATGCCTCTAAACAAATGTCCATAGCATGAGGAACAAACAAGAGGAATTAGAGATGTGTGCACGTCTATGGGGGTATGATATCATAGTCATCACAGAAACATGGTGGGATGGCTCCTATGACTGGAGTGTTGGAATGGAAGGTCACAGGCTCTTTAGAAAAGACAGGCCCGGCAGACAGAAAGGAGGAGTTGCTATTTATGCTAGGGATAGGCTGGAGAGTACGGAACACTGTCTGGGGACAGGTGGGCAGTCGACAGAGAGTTTGTGGGTCAGGGTTAAAGGGAGAACAGCGATGGGTGACATTATTATGGGGATCTGTTACAGACTGCCTGACCAAGAGGACTCGGTGGAAGAAGCACTTCATAGAAAGATAGGAATAGCCTCACACTCGCAGGCCCTTGTTCTCATGGGGGACTTCAACCACCCTGATGTCTTTTGGAGGGATGGTACAGCCCAGCACAAGCAATCCAGAAGGTTCCTCTGTTGTGTGGAAGACAACTTCCTTCTGCAAGTAATAGAGGAGCCGACAAGGAGAAGTGCCATGCTTGACCTCGTCCTCACCAGCAGGGAAAGGAAGGTTGGAAATGTGATACTCCAGGGCAGCCTTGATTGCAGCGATCATGAGGTGCTCGAATTCGAGATCCTCAGGACAGAAAGAAGAGCGTGCAGCAAGCTCATTGCCCTAGACGTCAAGAGAGCAGACTTTGGCCTCTTCAGGAACCTGCTTAGTAAAGTTCCATGGGATATAGCCCTAGAGGGCAGGGGTGCCCAAGACTCTTGGTTCATATTCAAGGATCACCTGCTGCAAGCTCAGGAGCGATACATCCTTAATAGAAGGAAGTGCTGCAGGAGGGCCAGGAGACCTCCTTCGATGGATAAGGAGCTGCTGAGGAAAATTCAAAGGAAAAGAGGCTTATAAAAGGTGGCAGCAAGGACAGGAAGACTGGGAACAATACAGGGATGTTGTTCAGGATGCTAGGGACCAGGTCAGGAAAGCTAAGGCCCACTTAGAGCTAAACTTGGCTAGGGATGTTAAGGGTAACAGGAAAGGATTCTATAGGTACATTGCAAATAAAGGGCAGACTAAGGAAAACATGGGCCCCCTCCGGAAGCTATCGGGAGAACTGGCTACCCTGGATTTGGAGGAGGCTAAGATTCTTAATGACTTCTTTGCCTCAGACTTCACCGGCAAATGCTCTGACCACACCAAAGTCAGACCCAAGTCTTGGAAGGCAGACACAGGGACAGTGAGAATGAAGACCCTGGGCTCACTGCAGGAGAGGATCTGGTTTGAGACCATCTTAGGAACTTGAACGTGCACAAGCCCATGGGACCTGATGAAATCCATCTGTGGGTCCTGAAGGAGCTGGCAAATGACGTTGCTAAGCCACTGCCCATCATATTTGAAAAATCATGGCAGTCAGGTGAGGTTCCTGATGACTGGAAAAAGGGAAATATAACCCCCATATTCAAGAAGGAGAAAATGGATGAGCCGGGGAACTACAGACCAGTCAGCCTCACCTCTGTGCCTGGCAAAATCTTGGAGCGGATTCTCCTGGAAGGCATGCTAAGGCACATGAAAAACAGCAAGGTGGTTGATGACAACCAGCATGGCTTCACGAAGGGGAAATCCTGCCTAACCAATCTGGTGGCCTTCTCTGATGGAGCTACGGAACTGATGGACAGGGGCAGAGCAGTTGATGTCATCTACCTGGACTTGTGCAAAGCATTTGACACTGTCTCACATGACATCCTTCTCTCTAAGTTGGAGAGACATCAATTTGATAGGTGGACCACTCGGTGGATAAAGAACTGGCTGGATGGCCGCACACCGAGAGTAGTGCTCAGTGGCTCAGTGTCCAGCTGGAGACCAGTAATGAATGGTGTACCCAGGGATTGGTGTTGGGACCAGTCTTGTTCAACATCTTTGTGGGTGACATGGACAGTGGGATTGAGTGCGGCCTCAGCAAGTTTGCCGATGACACCAAGCTCTGTGGTTCGGGTGATATATTCGAGGGAAGGAATGCCAACCAGAGGGACCTTGATACGCTTGTGAGGTGGGTCAATGCCAACCTGATGAAGTTTAACCATGACAAGTGCAAGGTCCTACACCTGGGTCGAAGCAATGTCAGGCACAGGTCCAGGTTGGGCAGAGAGGAGATTCAGAGCAGCCCTTCAGAGAAGGACTTGGGGGTGTTGGTAGATGAAAAAATCAACATGTGCCCGCAGTGTGCGCTTGCAGCCCGGAAAGCCAACTGTATCCTGGGCTGCATTAAGAGAAGCATGACCAGCAGGTCAAAGGAGGTGATCCTGCCCCTCTACTCTGTTCTTGTGAGACCTCACTTGGAGTATTGTGTGCAGTTCTGGTGTCTTCAACAGGAAAAGGGCATGGAACTATTGGAACAAATCCAAAGGAGGGCCACAAGGATGATCAGGGGACTGAAGCACCTCCCATATGAAGATAGGCTGAGAAAGTTGGGGCTGTTCAGGCTGGAGAAGAGAAGGCTGCATGGAGACCTCATAGCAGCCTTCCAGTGTCTGAAGGGGGCCTATAAGGATGCTGGAGAGGTATTCTTCATTAGGGACTGTGGTGATAGGACAAGGGGTAATGGGTTCAAACTTAAACAGGGGAAGTTTAGATTGTGTTTGAGGAAGAAATTCTTTACTGTAAGGGTGATGAGGCACTGGAATGGGTTGCCCGAGGAAGTTGTGAATGCTCAATCTGTGGCAGTGTTCAAGGCGGGGTTGGACATAGCCTTGGATGGCATGGTTTAGTGGGAGGTGCCTCTGCCCACAGCAGGGGTTTTGGAACTAGATGATCTTAAGTTCCTTTCCAACAACAACTATTCCATGATTCTATGATTCTATGAATATGACATGCATTATTTTACTACTCCTCTTACACTGTGGCTTGCTATTCACTAGGTCACTGTTGCCCTCTCCTGCATTTAATGTTATGACTGCAGTGAGAATTTTGCCAACACTTCCCTTGTCTCCTTGCCATCCCAACAATTGCAGCCTCTTATTTGAACTGATATTTAACTACAGTGCTTTCTTTTCTTACAAGGACTTGTGTTCAGCATATTTTTAGAATACCTAATAAAAAATTGTCACTCTCAAAGGCTTAGACATCTGAATTAGGACAGCAGAGGTTTCTGGATTCCACCCCCAACCCTCTTGTGCTGTTCAGAAAAATAGCATGGAATCCTTGTTCTCTAAATATGTAAGACACAACATAGTCATTTTGTTGTTCTTTTGAATATACACCAAAATGCTGTTATTAATATTAGCTATGATTCCCATAGCAATGACTGCTGTTTTTGAGTGACTTCTCTCCTCAGAACCAAGTCTTTCGTTTACATCTGAAACATGCATACAAAAATAAGGGAGGTTTTGGTCACAAGGGAAGAACAGTGAGCATTTACCAGCCAGATTTCTTATTTATGAATACTCCTATTTCTACATCTAGAAGAATGATTAAACTCATCAAGGTTGTAGCACCATTTAAGTTACTTGTAATTCTGGCAACATTCCCTACAGGGCAGTTCTGATCGCTGATGTCCAATAAAACATCAGAACAGAAAAGTTCACAGTAGAAAAGTAATTCAGAGTTCATCTAAATTTTTACTCCAGAAAATGGTATTTTATTAACTCTGATGTTTCAGATATTCTTTTAAATCTTCACAATTTTATAGTTTCACCAACATAAATAAATTTTAGTCCTGTTTTAAATAACATTTTTTTCTTAAACAAGCCTTCTACATTGAAAAGCTTATAGAAGTACACATAAAAAGTGTTCTAGGAAGTTTTACAAGCAGCTAAAACTACTCCTGAAATGGAGAAAAATGAAGTAAAAAAAATGGGCCTTTATTTCAGGGAAGAACAGTACATATTCATTATACAAATAGGAAGTTCTTCAGCTAGTATGCCATCCCAGTGACAACAGTCCAGCACTAATTTTACATTCATATCTCCTTCATATGATTCTAAATGAACAGGATAATACTGAACATATACAGTTAACTACTTAACTTCCCTCTCTCCTATTCCCACCTTTTTTTTCTTTTTTCATTTCCCCTACCAATTTCTTCCCTCCCTCTAAATCATCATTGTGCACAGCCTTATGTCATCACTCTCATCTCCTGTTTATCTCCAAACCCCAAAACAGCAGAACTCCTCTAATTTTTTTTTATTATTGTGGATGCTTCATCCCTGGCGGCGTTCAAGGTGGGGTTGGACATAGCCTTGGATGGCATGGTTTAGTGGGAGGTGGCCCTGCCCATGGCAGGGGGGTTGGAACTCGATGATCTTGAGGTCCTTTCCAACCCTTACTATTCTATGATTCTATGATTCTATGATTATTGCGTTCCTTCTTCTTTTGAGCTACTGTTTTCCTTCAAATATCAAAAACTCTTCCCATTTTGAATATTTGAATTATAAATTATTTGGGCCAGGAATTATTATCTTATTCTATGATTATACTTATAACAAGGCAATTTCATATTGGTATACTCTTTGTACAATACCAGAATACTGAGTCAATCAGTGACATTTTATGATACTATTTTAAGTCTTGTTATGCCGTAGAATGGATGCTACACTTTTTGTCCTCCCCTCACTTACGGCTTTAGAATCAGCATTCCCTTTATAAACAAAAACTGAGACTGCAATTTAGATATTTCCTATCATGTATGAGGAGAGCCTTTTTGATTATTTATCTAATAACATTATCTTTCTCTTAACACACTGTTGCTATCAACTTTTCACTTTGCCATAAGCAGCATAAAATGAGCAAAACGATACATTCAATTGTGCTGGGTTTAATTATTATTAAGGAAAGGATTGTTGACTGATCTCTCCCTACTCCTCTTTTAAGAATGAACAACTACAGAAAAAGTATTCTTTTCCCAGCAATCAGTTTTATTATTCTCAAACATATTAACAAGGAGAAGGAGTCAGTGGAACAAGCTGTGACAGTGATTATGGAACAGTAAGGCTTGAAAGACTCCTGAGAGCCATGGCCAAATATAAAAATGTGCATGAAGCAAAAATGAGGATAAGCTAAAAAATATTTTATGGATGAGTAAGGGAAATACCAAAGGGACACATAAAGTAAAACGCTCTTGTGTTCACCCAAGTAAGCCTAAATCTGAATGTGAGGACAATGCAATCATGGAGAGAACGACGTTCAAACCAGTATCCACGACATCTGCAGTTTGCTGGTTTTTTTGCATTCTTTTTGTAATAGTATGTTTTCAGGTAGATTTCACACAGGAATCCGTGTGTTTCAGAGGAAACTGTGGGGAGCATGTTTGGGGGAATAGATACTATATTCTTAAACCACAATGGAAAAACAGTGACCCTGGTAAGCCTTTGGACAGAGCAAAGGAATCAATAAGCGCTTGAAGAAGATGATGCTTCTTTTGGCTTAAAGAAAATTCTTCATTTATCATAAAAAAAATAACCTTTTTTCTGCCTGAAAATTGGTGTCTCTTATCACTGTGAATTTGCGGATGAGCAGCATGGTGATATGGAATCATCAGCAGGCAGGTCATCTGGGTGATTTACAGTGCTATTTTAAAAGTTTATCCACAGATTGTCAGCATGAGTGATGCTCCTTGGAAGAATAACTGTCTTAGAAAGCATGAGGATCATCAGAAACTCCAAATATTACATAAGATAATTAGAATCTTCTTATAAAGAAGCTCTTCCTTGAACTTTTTTTTATGTGGGTCAGAGAAGATGAACATATGTAAAATCTGTGGCAACCCCTGGGAGATGCAACTGTGCAGTGACCCTACTTATTACTAAGGCAAGCCACACAATATTAAGCAATGGTGAAGATGGGACGGAATAGTATACCTCATACAGCAACTGTGTCATCCAGACTTCTTAGAAGACAATAAAGGTGTTGGGCTGCCTCAGCTGACTGAAGCTCCACTTCCTCAGTAGTGTTCCATGCACATTCATGTGGGCAGTCATGGGCACTTTGCCAAAGGGAACTTTGGGAACCCTCCTAAGACACTGGCCAAAAAGATGTCCCTTCTGAGTCATTGGGTCTCCTTACTTCCAGCTGGCACAACAACAATAGTAACTAGGGAACACCACAAATGTGAGAATTCGTTGAGCATCTGTTTTTATCTTAGTCATCTTGCATCACTTCTAACCACGTTGGAAAAGAAAGGATAAGCCACTGCAGTGAAGTACAAGCTTAAAAAAGAAGCATTTAGAAAATAAAATGGAACATTTAAAGCAAAAGTTATCACCACAAGTCCGCTCATCTGTTTTTGATATCTGGTTGCTGAACAACGTATTCATTCCTAACAATCACTGAGCTTGACTAAACATGGTTTGTCTCTTTGCTGGAGGTGATAAAAAGATTTCTCAGCTTATAATCAAGATACAGACAAACTTTGGAAAACACATAATGAACCAGCATGCTTCACCTGAATTCAAATTGAATTCATACTTTCAGACAGTAATTTCTATAACCAAGTCCTAGAGGTTTGGTCAATCTTACTTTGCTTCATGCTTTGCAACTCAATTATGCTGCTATACATGGAGATAATTATGGCACTTGAAAAGCACTTGGTATTTCCAAAGCTCTATTCAAAAGTTAATTACTAAAAAGTGATATAGCTTGAGCCTTCTGGCTGTATATCCTGGCAGTGTTACACTCAAGGGACACTTCTGGGGGGTTAGAAGCCCTCACAGTCTGTTGCGAACTGTGACACAGGTTTTCTGAATGAGTCTTACAAGATAACTTAAGTGCAAATTTTGCTGATCCTAGTCACACTCCGTCTAAACAAATAACTTACAATTACTTCATTAGAATTTTATTAGTCCAGCCTACTAACACTGTACTCTGTGAATAGCCTCATGGTGAATAGAATAAAAGCATAATAGACAAACTGAATGAAGAAAACAATTATCTATCATTGGATATTAGTATATTTTTTACTTCATATATTACTGAAGACAGTAAAAATATATTTTTCAAGACTTTTCAGCTTGAAAGTATTTCCTTAAAACATTCAAACATTCACAGAGCTAGTTCCATAATCATTAAATGTGGAAAATTCTTCGCATGGCTATTATAACAAAAACAGTAGACACAGGATAATTAGGGTACAGATAGAAAAGGTTTAATCTTAGTGAATGATCTGGCCTCTTGGTTAATGTTTGTAAGCTGTATACAATACAGGAAGAGTTTTATCTGTTATCTGTGTCTGTAAGTCAAACCAATGAATAATATTCCTTTGCCCTCACTAGTGGAAAGAAACTGCAGTATGTGAACATATTCTCATAAACACTTTGACGCATAAGCTATCAGAAAAAATCTTTTCCCTTTCCACACATTATTTCTTAGAGTATTTCTGATTTTGACAGAGGAAAGTTTGCAAAATTGTGGGACCCCTTGTACCGATATTGAAGGCTGGGAAAGGCCTCTCTCTCTAAAAGAGACAGTGTATAGTCAGTTATTTCTATTTTGCAGACCACCTGTATCTTGCCAGTTTGTCTAGGAGAAGGTTCATACTTCTAGGGAAGTTTTATAGTTTTATAAATCTCAGCTTTCTTGCATACTAGATATTAGGTAGCATATGGTGCCAAGGCTAATGACTGCACTCCTAACTAAAGCAAACAAGAAAAGTTAACTGCTATTTGAAGCCGCCATTGAGATTCAGTACTACAGTTTTCCAAATGAGGTGGTACTTTTTTTTAACTCCCTGGAGAATTTTTTCAAATGCAGAAAAGACACACACATATCTTAGTTTGCCATATGCTTTATTGTTCACTAAAATGAATTTGGGACAAAAATTAGCTAGAAAACACAATTTCTAGTGTGTCTGCAGAGTAACACCCCTGCTTGCAATGAATAAAATCTAATCTTTCAAATCAGTTTACACTCTGTTGCTCAGTATGACACATATGGTAAACTGATGTAGCCTTGAATAAATACCAGTAGTAATATAAAGGAGAAAGATCCATAGGAGAAGAGACATATTATAGCATGGCTCTGCCTTACTGTTAATTTGAGATACTGATTCCCAGCAGTAGGTACTAGTGCAAATAAATCATGTGACTAGCCAGTCAGAAAATGCAGATTTGGGCATAATGGCAACTGAATATTAGAGATTAAGTGCAAACCAAATGTACATCCAGAGCCAAAGTGAATATAAACTCGTAGCAAATTTTCTTAAGCAGTAACATTATTGTTAACTAATGACTTAGAAAGAGTTGTGCTTGTATAGATCTCTTCAGTTCCTGGGTGGAAGAAGTATGATCAGTTTGGGATCTTAATTTCTTCCATACTGCGCCACAGCTTAGACAAACATATACTATGCAGAGGTAAGTACTGTTGTGTAATGCCATTAGCACAATTGGGATTCTTGTCACATGTGTCTCTACACAGCTTATTATTTTCTTATTCTTAGGTGCTCAATAAACTATATGCTAGACCACTTCAGAAATACAAGCCTATATTTGATGATACAGTATTTAGAACACAACATTTTCCCATGAGAAATGAGTTCATAAAGATGCTTTGATAGCACAGCTCTGTGCCAAACATTTGGACTGTGATTTCTAGCTTTGCACTTCAGAAAAAAATTGTTGGAACCTTGTTTTGAGATCGCTGGTAAGCTTAAAGTGTGCAAAAAAATTGTTGGAACCTTGTTTTGAGATCACTGGTAAGCTTAAAGTGTGCATTAAATTAGGCATGACTTAGAATATGACCTTGGAGTGGTTTTCGCTACACAAGAAGTAAGACATATGTGAAGTATAATTCATAATGATCCAGAAAACTTGGAGGTAGTTCAAAGCAGTTAATTTAAAAATCAATTGTCTGACATATTAGTCATAAAAACTTTCAAAAGAAAAATTATTTGGAGAAATTCACATATAGCAAATTCATTGCTCTGGTCTTCTGTGAGTAGCAACCGGTAATATCATGCAGGGTTTATATTTGATTTCTAAATTCCATTACAAGTCCTACATATATAGATGTCCAATGAGATTACTAAATGTAAATGAAAAGCACAATGATGTTCATGGGAAATCTTGGACATAAGAGATGTTCTCCAGACTTACAGTAAATTCTTAATTCCACCCCCCCCAATCCAATCATGATATGATAGCTGTAAAATGCAGCTTAATTTCTCCCAAATATTATTTTGTGCTCAGACTAAGAAGTCAAAACATAAAGGAATACATAGCCACAATACACCAAATGAAAAACATATGGGAGCCTAAGTATATTAAGCACACCTAACATTGACTTCCAACTTTGTTTTTCTGTCAGCCTCTACTTTAAATACAAGATCCCTTGCGGGGCCTATAGGGATGCTGGGGAGGGACTCTTCATTAGGGACTGTGGTGAGAGGACAAGGGGTAATGGGTTTAAACTTAAACAGGGGAAGTTTAGATTGGATCTGAGGAAGAAATTCTTTACTGTAAGGGTGGTGAGGCCCTGGAATGGGTTGCCCAGGGAAGTTGTGAATGCTTCATCCCTGGTGGCGTTCAAGGTGGGGTTGGACATAGCCTTGGATGGCATGGTTTAGTGGGAGGTGTCCCTGCCCATGGCAGGGGGCTTGGAACTCGATGATCTTGAGGTCCATTCCAACCCTTACTATTCTATGATTCTATGATTCAGATTCGATTCTGCAGCAGAAAATAATTACATGATGAGAAGTTCTAACAAACGCTGATGCTTTTGGATAACCACAAGCATATATGGGCTACTTTTGAACTACATATTTAGTTCAATAAACATCCTTATTGAAGCATGTTATTCAGATTTATTGACCTTGTTACAAATTTTAATGTATTGCAAAATTGTGGCAAAGTATAATTGCATGTGGAAGTTGTCCTGAGGGAAATCTGAAAGCTTCTTCTAGATTAAGGAAGCTGAAAATTTTTACCACAAGAAATGGCTATATCTTTTTTTCTTTCAAGCAAACCAGGCTGTTACATAGCAAAGTGGTTTAGCACTGAAATAGCTAGTGTAATTTAAACTATTTTTCTGTTTTTGTGGGAATATACTATTGAACGATAATGTAGCTGTTGAAACTACTGCAGAACAACTATTTTAATCTAACTCCAGACCTTGAAAAACAATTCTACTGAAGTTTCTGCTTGTCAATCTATAGTGGTCATTTAGATAGAGGAAAACAAAAAAAAAAAGAAAAAAAACTTTTTTTTTTCTGGAGTCACTTCTAACACAGGGAAGAAGGTGGTGTACATCCTGCCAGTTGTTAATATTTATATTTTGACCTTCGATTAAATCTCATATTGACACAAGTCCATGGCAAACAGTCAGTTAATAAAGTGCAGAACCTGGGTTTTGTATAAACATAAAAAGAATTAAGCAATGAAAAATATATTGAAAGGAATTTGAAAGATTTCATTAATAATTTTACATCATTTTTCATATCCATTTCCAATTAGTATTTCATCAGTGTAATCAGGAAACTCAGAGGTCTAGAAAATTATCTAATATTCTGCTTTGTGACTTTGTGACTCTTTTAATGAAACATATGAAAGGTATATTTTGAAAGTCTCCTGAAAAGGAACTAAATTGTCAATTGGTTTTCAGTAGCTCCTTACAGCCAAGCTGTAAAGCCAACACTATGACTTCTTGTTTGCACGGAAAGCAAACAGAAAGGAAAGGGAAAGAAAAATAAAAATAAAAGAGAAAATGAAAAAGAAAAGGAAAAGAAACGAGAAAGGGAAAGGAAAAGAAAAAAGGTTAGGGAAAGAGAAAGGAAAGAGAAAAAAATAGGGATAGGGAAAGGGACAGCGACAGGGAAAGGGAAAGGGAAAGGGAAGGAAAAGGAAGGGAAGGGAATGATTAAAATTATCATCAGTACGATAAGCAAACTGTTACAGGGAGAAATCTTATATTATCAGAACTACAGAAAAGTATGATCAAATTTAGACACATAAAAGAAGATCATTTGAAAAAAAAAAAAAAAAAAAAGATTCCCTACATGTTGCCCTGTATGTGGTGATAGCTCAACCTCTTTCTCATTCCAACAGATGGTGTTAGTGCAGTTACCTCTTATTTCACGAAGATACTATTATAAGGAGCTGAAACTTAATGTCAGTGTTAGAGAATATTTCTCCATACATGTTTAACTGCTATCTTCTGTTCAAAAGATCAGTTTTCCTCTGTCTATGCTTCCCTTGGAATTCATTGAAAAGAAGAGTAACAAGTGTTAACATATGATGTGAGCACAGTAATTCTTATCTCACTGCCAGAAATCAAAATCAAATTGATTTTGGAAGCTATGTTTGACATATGGCTATGTATTTTGATCATTGAAATAAGCAGCATGGCAGTCAAAACTAGAAGAATTCATCCAGACAAGGGCAATTACTTTTAAGTGAGAGCAATTAGCATTATTCCATTGTATGAATTGTCAGGTATAAACCACTCCCAAAAACAGAGTGGAGAAATTTCCCTGTCCTGCCTCAGACACTTGTTTTAGAATAGAATGAATCTCCATCTTAAGAAAAATTCCTTCACCTTGAGTATGGAGTAGAAAGGGACAAGCTGTGGCTATACAAGTAATTTTTAAATGGCTAGCAACAGACGGGATGAACCCTACCCGATAATTTATCACTTCCCACAGTGAAACTTCTTCCATATTAAACATTAAATACTCTGTATAGTATCTGAAACTCATTTGTATTTCCAGGCTTTATGCTTGATTAAATGAGTGACATTGCATTTATTGCAAACCAACTATAAGTCATTATGCTTTGCATCTGGGGACAAATTCTAAAAATCCCATAATTCCTCTCTTCCATACCAGGATCCATCTGTTTCTGGCTAGCCACAGTCTTTCTAAAACTCCTAGGCCACCGTCTGAGGTAAGGTTACTGTATGCCTAGATTTTCCATTACACTTTGTTTTTTCCAGCTGGAAGTTTTACCATGCAGGATTTTGAACATTTCTGTTATTTGTCCAGGAATACTGAGCATATAGCTGCCCAGTAACAGCTAACTATTTCATTCTGAAAAATCATAGTTTGAAATATGGCAGCCCTAATTAGAGGTAAACCATCTGTCGTTGCTGTAGTGCTTGGATTTGAGCATAGCTAAATATATTTATCTGGACAGCTGCAACTTTGCAATTGCTGCACTAATCAATAGGTTTTGGCTGCAATTCTTGCAGCAGCAGCAGTTACATTTACATTTTCTTTCCCAGATGCAGCTGTACTAACAAGAGAATGAAAAGAGAGGAACAGCGAGGAAGCAGAGCATCCGGAGGTGATGATTCAGAAAGTACTTTCTTTAGTATCTATTCATGCTTTAGTGTGTGAGGCTCAGGAAAAAAGGACTGATCAATGGCTGCAGACTTCAAGATGACAATGGGAATAGCAAACTGCACAATTATACATGGCTTCTCTGACTTAAAAATCCAGTTCATTGCTGTGAGAATTCGTTGTCCTTTCACTGGAATGTGACCATTGCCATACTGAGCCTCCTAACTATAGCTTGACACTGACACTTGCTGCCCAATTTGGCAGAAGCAGATCAGCTGTTGATGTTGTTATAGTGGAAATGAATAAACCTATTAAAATATTCTGTTGCTGCAAACTCTAAAACTCAGAAATCTAGGGGTGTTTTAGCACATGGGAATGGAGTTATCTAATTGCATTGGCAAAACTTCAGGGACCCACATTTCTGTAATTTTTCAGTTCAAGGCTTGAATTTATAGCTGGAAACTGTCTTGTTGGAAGAAAACTCTTGGTAATATATACTGGGAGACTAAATGGCAATGGCATATCTTTAGGAGCACTGATTTGTTTTCCTTTTTCAGAAAGACTACTTTGCTAGCACTGACAGCAACACAGATACTGATGATTAAAATTCTATTTTTACTCAGAAGAGTTTGCGAACCTGCCTTCCCTATGGTTTATGAAGTCTGATAGTGGATTACAGGATAGAACAGTTGCCTAAATATTTGTAAGCTGACAGTAGAATATCCACTTCTGCTCTGATCTTTTTATTTATACCTGTTATATCTGAGAACCTGAAAAGTTATGGAACCTTCTCTATAACCATTTCTTGATTGTAGCCCAGCTGATAATCCGTTTCACCAAAATGAGGGATCTGGGAGACACTGGAGATCCTAGAAACTATGAGAATCCTTTCTTCCCCTTATCTTGTCATAAATCCAGGCAGAGCCATCCCAGAAAGCACACACTGATCCCTGGACCTTCAGGAAAGAGAATGAGCTATTTTGATCTTCTACTCGATGTCCTCTAGTCTGACTAAATTTATAACCATTTTATCCTTCTCCCCCATTTCAACACCTCTTTTTTAAAAACAAACAAAAAAAAAAAATTCATCATCTGCCATAATTATCTGGATATTCCTTGTTTTCCTGTTGTTCCAAGGAATGGGCTGATGCCTGCCTTTAGGAGAAAAATCAACAGGGGCACAACTGTAAACAGTAACATAAAGGAAGTGTTAAAAGAAGACATGCTCATTTAGTTGCTCATCCACAGCCCAACACAGTCCCAGTGTCCAGCTTTCTCTGCTGAATATGTGTAAAAATATTTGGTAACTTTTGCAGGTCAGTGACCGGTCTCCTCATGAACAGTGTGAACATTTGGCATACCAAAACTTTTTTTGTCAGGGCATTACACAGGTTTAATACTTTAGCACAAGTTGCCCTTGCCCATGGCAGGGCAGTTGGAACTAGAGGATTTAAGTTCCTTTCTAACCCTAACTATTCTATGATTCTATGATTTATTTATATCTGTTCTTTCACTGATGACCACTAATTCTTGTACTGTTGGAAAAGAGGATACAGAGATCCTTGTTCACACTCTTGGTTTTATAGATTCCTAGTACATCCTCCTTACATGTGAGCATTCTCAAATGTGATTTCATTCACTTTGAACTGAAAAAAGAGTACTTATTCATGATTTATCACCACAGGAAAAGGCATGGGGCACAGGAGAGACTCAGAGATACACACATATCTCATGTCTGTGCTACTTGGCCTAAGGGTCAGAGAACACACTCCAGCCTTGCTTTCCTTATTCTTCAGATGGCTGTTGAGGGCACTGTTCTGTATTTGGTTTTTAGGATCAAGAAGATCATCCTTGTCATTTTCAGAACCAGGTTAAAAGGAGCTACAAGTGTTCAAGTAAAGAGTTTTCAGTTAGTCACACTCCCTGCAGTCTGTCATTTGGGATTAGTTATCCTGGTGGTAGATGCAGTGAAGGGGGGAAAAGAAATAGAAGACAAGAAATTGTGTTGATTGAATGTGTTTTCCATCTGAGACGCATCACTTCTATCAGGTGCATCTGCTTGTCCACTTATATAGGAAAGCCTATTGTAGCTTACACCCAGCCAGTACCATGCAGCCGCTTGCATGCAAGGCAGGATGGAGAGGAGAATAGAAAGAATATAAAACCTATGGGTTGAGATAAGAACAGGTTAATAACTGACATAAAGTAAAATATAGTGATAATAGAAAGAATATCAACAATAACAATAATGATAATAATAAAAACCAACAAAATAAAGAAATGAAACAAAAGTGATGCAGAGCACAATTGCTCAGAACCCACTGACTAGTACCCAGCCTGACCCAATCGGTGATTGGTTAGGGTTACAGCTGAAACCAGGACAATGTCTCACTGTACAATTTCACTCGTTTTATGGACTGCTGTTCTTCCTCTAATCTCTGAGAAATTGTGTTTTCTCTTCTCTCTTTTCTTGTCCTGTGCTCCTCTTGTTTCTCAGTGGAAACCTTTCTCTCCTGGAACAGCCTTCTGAAGGCTTTATGAAGTTCTCCAAATATTCCTGACTTGCCTCTGTCTGAGAAGACCGATGCCTGTTAAGGAAGAAAATAAACAGGTTGTCTGAAATAGACAACCATTACTACTGGTTCAGTTTGTATGAAGGAAAATTATTAGGACATTTTTGCAAGCCTGGGATTATATTTTCAGGGCACCTTTCTCTCATCTTGTGAAGTGTGAGTAATGGAGCATCCTTCTATTCCCTGTCTGCTGTGTGATCAGTGTAACTGGGAACTTCCTTAGCATAGGGAGATTATAACTGCGAAGATGGGTGATCGCTGTAAAGGATACATTGAATTGCTGCTGTGCTTTATTCCACCTAACATCCTAAAAACAGCATGAGCCTGGAAGACCTGGGACAAACACTCTTATTAAGAATTCCTGTGACTTTACATGGTGGAGGTTCAAGTGAAATGGAAGCTGCAAGCAGAGCTTTTCTATGCAACGCCTTTATCACTAGTGTCAACATATGGGTCCAAAGTAATTTCTAGCCTGATGAAGATATATAACTTGGGTTAGATCCTCAGCTGCTACAAAAGCTAATGGAGGTAGTCTAATTGAAACTTCTGGGCTATATGTTGCTTAGTAAATTTTTTTTCTAAAGTTTATAAACCAGAATTGATATTACTGAAGTGTTGCGAGATTTACAAAGAGGGGAGATAATGCAATTTTGCATTAAATAGTAAGAGAAAGATCTTGCAGAAAACTAAGAAACCAACATCAGGTTTCTTGCATAAATGGGTGCACCATACTGCTTAGAGGTCTAGACACTGTCTTATTCAGTTATCATTTTTCCCAGTTAGAATATGTCAGATTAAGTCTCTTATCATCTCCCAAAATCCAACCAAATATGAACCTGCACATCTACTTCTGTTTCATATAGCACAAAATTGAATGCAATCTGCTTTGCTTTTTTTTTTTGGCATGTCAAAATACTTAGTCTTTCTAGAGGTTATAGATCATATATTTCTAAGTTTATACAGTGTTTTTTTAGATATTCAATAAAAATACCTGACAACTATCAATCATTAATTTCTCAAAGTCTCCTTTACCTTTAAATCACTGTAACGATGCTCTCATAAAACATTGCTCGTATACTATTGCTTTTTTAAAGCGTTGTAGCTGACATGCTATTACATTTACCTCCTATCTTTGCCATCTGGAAAAAGGGAGAACTTATCTTCCTTGTACTGTATGAAAAACAATTACCAGTGATATTCTGTATCATAACCAAAGGAGAATTTTTTGCATCATAACTTGATTTATGTTTAATTTCATAAGACAAATGTATTTAACAATACATATTACAAGACCTTATATAAGCTATTGTTATGACATTGTTCTAAATTTCAGAAATGAGTTCTTCTGTCTGGACAATCACATAACTTTTCTAAAGCCTTAATAAATGTCTACTAAGCAATAAAATATTTTTTGTACCCAGATATGACGCACAGGGTCAATATATCTGATTGTTATGATATATAGCTATAACCTGAAGAAACAAAAAATATTTTGGCAAAAGCATTCCTTTGTGTCCTTTTTAACATGATTAAAAAAAAAAGGTAATTAGCAATAACAGTCAAATCCCACTAGATTTAGAACCTTATTTAGCTCATATTAGCAGCTGAAATTTTGAATATTTATCTGAATTTAGTCAATCTGCTCACATATAATGAGTAATGATAATAAACCCATTCAGTCAGCTTGGGCAGGCTCTTAAACATGCACAGAATCTTCCTAAGATCAGCAGGGTTCCTCTGAGAATCAAAGGTCTGACCACATGCATTTTACTGCAGGAAGTGCCTCCTCATGAATTATGCAGGTATCTCTAACCAGAAATCCTTGAAAACAAGTTCTTTTGCGGCATTTTGCTTCTTGTCATTCTAATCTCAGAACTGGAACAAAAGTAAAATGTAGATATACAAATGAATAATGAGAGGCAGCAGACATAGCCAAAACTTGCATACATGCAAGGACTAAGATGTTTCAATGTGAATTGAGAGTGCGAAGAATTCCTTGACTCATGACCAGAAAAAAAATGGGTTTCAAAGGCCTATGTGAAAAAATGACACTGAAACGGTATTTTATATTTGCCACTGTAACATAAGAGGCAGAGGATCTACATATAAAAGCACAATAAACTACTGACTGAAAATTCCAAAATATCCTTACCATCCCTCAATCATAATTTATTGTCATAAAAGGAAACAAGTTCCATATCTCTGCATGAGAAGAGAGGTGACAAATATAAACACCCACGTTTGTGTGGAAATTCAAAATTAATCAAATTTTGATGCCTGCAGGGGAGAGAGAATCTATAATGCAGTGCAAACAATGCCAAAGAAATACGAACAGACATGGATCAAATTTCTGATAAAAAAAAAAAATATAAGTTGCCCCAGGGAAATTCAGATTTTTTTATGGTTTTGCATCTTTACACAATGTAAGCACCCACTCTTCATTGGCTATGTATGTGATCTGTGGCAGCAAAATAACTATCTTCTCATCCCTGGTCATTATCTGGTAAGGAGATTAAAAAACAACAGCAAAACAAAAATCTGCAAGAAGACTCATTTAAAAGATTAATATAAAATTACTTTATCTTGTCTTGCAACTAGCAACTATTTGGAAACTCATTAAATTTACAACAGTCACTTCATATGGAAATTACTTCTCTCCCCTGAAGAGACTGTTAACTGTAGTCACATATTTCATGGTCCGCGATTATATGAACTTGCCCTGTTTCAGGAAAGAGACTGAAATCTGTACACCATTTATGCAATGACAAGGCCTAAGTATGGAGTTCATAGTGCTTTACTTGACTTTTCTTTACATCTTCCTACAGAGAGGCTGACAATGCATGTATTGCCTTGCTAATTGAGCATTAGATTAAGTGGACTGGTGTATTTGTTGACTGGATTTCAGCAAATAAGTGGAAGAAGTAATTGCATCATAAGCACAGCAACAAATCCACTTTACATTTTAATTTAATGTGTTTGCATGGGATCTTAATCCTTAAAACAGTTACACCCTACTGTAGCTAGCTATAAATGTGAGGCATAAAGTACCCTTCTAATAGCATGTCATCAGCATTTGCATTTTCAGCCTAGAAAAAATAGTTTTTGAAAGGTTGATGCATTTGAAAATATTATGGTCAATATTTTGCAAGCAGATCAAATAGTGTATTTTCAAGGAAGAAAAGTGAAATGCCATTGCTCTTTATGAAAGATTTTCGACAGGAAAGCCAGCAAACTTTAAATAAATGCTACAACGAACGTAGTCATATATTTAGTAAATAAAACTATCCTCTTGTAAGCAGTTTTAGGAGCCAATATAGTTTAATGTTTCTGTGTAGGTTTTGCCTATCATACCTGTTAGAATAAAAACAAACGCTTGAACATATTTCTTCAGAGTATCATTAGCTTACATCACATAATGCTTTAACTGCTGAATAGAATTCTTAACCTAGTGGTTAAAAAATGTACCCATGTTTTGAGAAATTCACCTATATTTTGAAACAACATGTTGTCCATGTGTTAGGACCTGGAAGGCAGTGAGAGGGCTGCATGTTCCCAAGCAGGGCCCCCCATTTATGGCCAAGGACCCCAGCCTTGCACCCAGCCCAGGGTCCACTGAACACAGTGGATATCCCCAGATGGACCCCTGGCCTACCTCATGGGGCAACCCCACTCCTGTTTCTCCCTGACATCATGTTGCACAGCTTCCCACTATAACTGCTTTTGGATGCAAAAAATACTTAGATCTTCTTGCACTATAAAAAGTTAAGCTCTGTCAAATTACCATCCTTCAAGAATGTATGTTATTCCATACAATAAATCCCACCTTTAAACACGAAGCTACTATATTCATTTTCACGTGACTTGGCTCATCATATAATGGTCCCCAGCTGCTCTGACAACTGCTCTAAGCAGCACAGATGAAATCGGGAATAATATTGGTTTGAAGTATAGAATTTGTATATATAGATCTAGAAAAAGAAGTCCAAACTCACTTCACATAATCAATAGAAGGTTTAACAGCAAAGCTTAAGGAGAACTGTACATAAAGGAGGTGTGCAAATCACTGCCAAGCAAACACAGAGCTTGCTGAAACAGTAGACAAAGCATTAGTATCCACTGGCCTACTGAGCACTTTTCCAGTGCAGACTTACTCTCTTTAGGATTGGACAACCCAGTGCCTGGAAAGCATTATGGTACCCAGAGCTCTGTCTCCTGAGGAACTCCCACAGATGCTGCTGCTATGGAACTGAAACAGATATGAGTCCAAAAGAAAAATGCCAGTCTGGACTCATACAAAATATTACACAATTTCCTCATATCACGTAGAACTGCCACTGCAAAATTGCAAATTACGACCTGCAAGAACAAGGACTATCACACTTGATCTTCATGAAGACCCTGATCAAGTCCTCCCAAAAAATGAAATCTGTAAGATGTCATAGAATCTTAGAATCATAGAATGATTAGGGTAGGAAGGGACCTTAAGATCATCTAGTTCCAACCCCCCTGCCTCACACTGCAGGAACACCTTACACTGAACCATGTCACCCAAGGCTCTATCCAGTCTGGCCTTGAACACCCCCAGGGATGGAGCATTCACAACTTCCTTGGGCAACTGATTCCAGTGCCTCACCACCCTTACAGTAAAGAATTTCTTCCTTTTATCTAACCTAAACTTCCCCTGTTTTAATTTAAACCCATTACCCCTTATGCTATCACTACAATCCCTGATGAAAAGTCTCTCCCCAGCATCTTTGTAGGCCCCCTGCAGATATTAGAAGGCTGCTCTGAGGTCTCCATGCTGCCTTCTCTTCCCCAGGCTGAACAGCCCCAGCTTTCCCAGCCTGTCTTCATACAGGACGTGCTCAAGCCCCCAGTCATCCTCGAGGCCTCCTCTGGAGTTGCTCCAACAGCTCCATGTGCTTCTAATGTTGAGGACACCAGAACTGCAGATGATACTCCAAGTGGGGTCTCATGAGAGTGGAGTAGAGGGGCAAGATCTGCTGGTCATGCTTCTTTTCATGCAGCCCAGTATTCAGTTGGCATTCTGGGCTGAAAGTGTACATTGCCTGCTCATGTTAACTCTCTAATATTAACAGTTTTAATCACTTCTTCCATTAATACGTTCTGTAGGGAGATGTTATCATTGCTTGGCTTTTCCTTTGCAGATGGCTGCCTTTCCTTGACGTGATGGTTGCAGTTGTTATTTTGGTTTTGGCTCAGTTTTATAGATCCCACATTACTATATGGAAATTGTGTTCAAAAATGTAACCCTAAATGTTCTAGATAGCTTTTATTTGCTGAGGAGGAGAATTTTGTTGTTGTTGCTGCTAAGATATACTTAAATGTAATTATGAAAGTGACATAATTTGCAGACTGTGATTCCCATGCTTCATGAAAAAACAGCAGGTTAGTCACAGTATAGGCAATTTAGGCCTCTGTTTCATTCCTTCTACCTAAAATGAAGAGGGCCAACAGACTCATCAAGATACATGTTAGTGGCAATACATCATTGTATGCAGTCACTGTACCAGGCACAACATGTTGGTAAAACATTTTACATGAGGTTTAAGAAAACGATGGATCAAGAGCATCCTCATAAGAGATGCCAAGTATCTGAATGAGATGCGCTGCTGATGTAAATGAGTGTAATTGGCCTCAGTTAGACATTCAGCTAAGATCAGAACGAATCTTTCTCTTCCAAGCAGAATTCATGAAATCATAATGCTACATCACAGATTGAGTTCTAAAATGTATTATTTATGTCTTCTAAGCTTGTATGGTTGAGTATCTGATTTTAAATTGGCCTGTCTATAACCTGTCTATAACCAATGAATGGATAGACATAGACAAATCTGCTTATTATTTATAAATGACCTACAAACAAAATCTACCCCTACATTTGTGTTATTACAATGGTTTGATGGTACTGCACTAATACATGTATCGTCTCAAGATCAAGGATGAAACAATTTCTTACCTATTTTAGCTGTCTTTTAAACTAACCTGAGATTTTATTTCTTTCCTCAAGGGGTGTTCCATACAGTGGAAGGATCACATAGTGTCTGCGGATTAAAATATGTATATTTCAGCAGTACAGTGCTTCTGCCTGGCAAAGTCTTGCAGAGCTTACTTGATGCTGACCATACTGCATCAGAAATGTAGCCTATCTGGTAAGTAATAACAAAAGATCAAAGCCATTATCATTTGATGTAGCAGTTAATATCTACACATACTTAAATAAGCAGCTGCTGTAAGAGACTATTATAGATTTAAAAAAAATGACAAGAGTATAGAAACTGATATACAAATAAAACCAAAAGGTAAGATAAATGAACAGTCGGGAAAAGTACGTGTCTGTATAGACAGGTTGATATGAATGTTCATGAACACACCCTCATACATATATGCAAATATTGCTTTGAGTAGGAAAATTTAGAATACAATAGAGGCCTACTCAGTTATATATCCTGAGGCTTTATATTTATGCAAGCTGTCTATATTTATATAGAGTGGAATCAGTGGTCACAAAAAGATTGAAGATACAAGCTTACCTTGCCAATTCTCAGCTGCTATAGATCTTGTACAGAGAAAACTCATTTGTTGGATGAATACTTAAAGCAGATAGAACCATTGCTCAACGTGCAATCAAACCAGACTCTTGTAGACTTAATTACGAGCGACAGCCCCAGCCAGAACTTCGGTGCTGGCTCACTTCACTCCTTCATCTGTGTACCCTAAGGGATTACAATTCTAATGCCTCTGTCACTGAGGAAATTACATGATTAAACTAGCTTTTGCAGGAAAATCAATTATTCCTCAAATTTTTAAGTTTATTTTTACATCCCAAAGCCATCCTTGGGACTTCATATTGAAATGATACATCTACAATATTATTAATATTACTTTCATTTTTCATTGCCTTAGAAAACATGCTTCTACTTTTTTATTCCTGCCCCTCCATGTTATCCCCAAAGTAGGCACCTGTGCATTGCTACTTTACAGTTTACTTTAATATTTCTGATAGGGCTGACATTATACTTACATTATCAATCTGTCCATATGAGATAAGGATTATTTCTCTTTCAGAAATGTCATATACACCTGTGTACTCAACCTCTTGTTTTATGATTATTCTTCCAGTCATTCTCTTCCATTTGTGTACACACATATACATGCGTGTGTGTTTAGTTACATATAGGGGGGTGTGTGTGTGTATATATAAATGCGTGTATACATATATGTGTGTGTGTATATATATGTATATCTATGAGAAAACTTCATTTCTTGCCTGGCGAGATTTTCTTATGTAGTTCCAATTTATCCAGTTTAATGAGACAACTTCTAGCAGCAGTCATGTTGACAGTAAAAGTAATAGCTTTACAAAAGCAGTAACCTGTTGCTGTACATTGCTATATTGAAAAATGGATGCTCTGTTTTGGAGCACATCTTTTTATTGAGCAACTACGCTCCGTGATGGAAGATACGTGAGACAGAAGGACATTTTTAATTGTCAAATGTCCTGATAAACGGGACCAATTAATCTTTGTCTATTACAAATGAAGATAGGACTTAACTCCTATAAACTAGTGTGCAGACAGAGTTCAAATAAAACTTGACAATGTTAAAGTTCTTTTCAAATCTTCTTTCATGCACCTACAAGTTACTTTGCATTCGTGTCAGCCTATGACTTAGAACTATTTTTGAGATCCTATATGTAAGTAATGCTGACAAAGCTGAATATATAAATTATCCTAGCAGTGACTATTACCAAAACCTCACTGACTAGTTGCATTTAGATTAGTTCATCTTTTCATGTGATTATCTATAGGGAATTTACCTTAACACAGCCAGCTTCATGGAAAAGCCAGCTGGTTTTGCCCTAGCCACTAGTGCACGAAGATGCAGGAACATCAAGAGCTGGTAGACTGATCTCTAGCAGATCCCATGTGCAGCTTTTTGGCTGACCACACAAGTGGTAAAGAAGCATTGTGGTATTAGTCTTCATGAACTAGACCGATGCAGAGTGCTTTTCACTGGCTTTCTTAATGCCACAAACAAAATTCACTCATTTGCTGATTTGTGAGCATACTCACAGTGCTTTGCAAATCATGATGATTCAATGCTTCATATTTCTGAGGTCCAAGTGAAGTCAGTTAATGGGAAATTTAAAACCACTACCTTCAAAGAAAAATAAGAAAAGAACAAGAAAGTCACTCTTTTGCATTATGCATGACAGACTTTTGAAGATTCTTTGAGTAACAATATTACTAAGGGATTAAAAAGATAGACCATCAAACTAAAACATACATTAAGACTA
The DNA here is from genome assembly GCA_039720435.1 of Amazona ochrocephala. Classification (NCBI taxonomy): domain Eukaryota; kingdom Metazoa; phylum Chordata; class Aves; order Psittaciformes; family Psittacidae; genus Amazona; species Amazona ochrocephala. The sequence goes on along the minus strand of CM077880.1, from coordinate 42,132,969 downwards.
GATGCAGTACAATCCACAGGTGACATTCATTTCACTTGCATGAGGTCAGTTATCAAGTTGTATGCAAGAGAAGGATGGAGGCCTCCAGGTGCTTCATTTTATCCTTCCAACCCTCTGCCTAAGCTGCAGTAGACAGAGCTTCCCTAGAGCTATAATCTACCTGCAAACTATAGAGAATATCAGTGCATTACCCAGACCCATGGGACAAGTGGACTTGCATGAACCTGCCTCCCTTAGCAGTCCTTCTACCTGCGCCTCTCCTGGAGTTGCACAGATACACGCAAGCAGATATGGAACATGACGCTGGAACACTGGAGGGTTTATCATTCCCTTTCCTTCCAGAATACATTTTTGGCTAATAGAATTATGAGATAATTCATGCCTTTTTTAAGCTTACAAAATCTTTAGGGTGGATTAATAATGTAAAACTCTTGAGCAGGTGGAAATTTTACATTTTCTAAAAAAATCTGATTGGTACTATAAATTTACAAACACTACCAAGGATTTTTTTTAAATCCTACATAACATGAACAGGGACATTAGCATCAAATGATGCCCCCCAACCTTTCAACTTATGAAAAATATTTTTTCACTAATATTTAGTTGAAAATATTTGTCACATTTCAGAAACATCACCAGTCACTAAAAGAACAAACTGACCATATTTTTTACTTTCACTGACATTATAAAGTACCATTTTTGATGCAATGCTACAGCTGCATTTAAGTTCTTCTTACAAATCACCACAAAATTCACAGGAGCCTAAAAAGAAAATCCCTGTCATGTAGTAAGCCCTAGTCAATGGCATGTTGTCCACTCTGGGTCTCAATTTAGTTTAAAAAGGCTTGACAACTGTCAATTTGAAGAAACAGGTTTGGAATAACAATGACCATCTCATCCTGTTTATTGATTTTAGCAGTTTTATTATGTTTTATCCACTGTGCTAAAATTCAGAGCTTCCTCAGTGGCTTTCAGATATACTTACAAAAAAACTTTAGCACAAGTGTACGGATTTAGAATACATTTTCCCTGGCTATCTATTAACAACAACTGTTAAATAGCAGTTGTCTCTCCTTACTGGAAGCATTGTCAACTTTGAAGCTATAAAATAAAGATTACATATAGTCAGTGTTGGCTTAAGAAAGAAGGTTTCTCTTCAGTACAGAACTGGAGGAAGTGGCTGGTTATCTTGGGGTTGATCTAAGTTTCTAACTTGTTTCTCAGCATCACTGAGCTCTCAATCTGGAAAAATTCATTACTTACACTGAACTATCATGATGGATTAGTTACTAATTTTTCTGCAGACTGTGCATTTGCATTACTTGTTTTATCAAATTTTTCTTTGTGCCATCAGAGATCTCAGGTTTTTTTCTGAGTTCAATGTACGTCTTCACCCACCCACTGATGTCTTGTCATTTCTGTAACACCTTATAAAGTGGGAGAGTGCAATAGAAATTTCATTATTTCTCTGCCACAAAGACTGAACTGTTGTGGGCAATTTGTTTTAACAGCAGAGGACAAGGTGTGAAAGAATGTCTTTTGGACTGGCAGCTTTGAACACTGGCAGAGTCACAGTGATAGAAGGAAAAGTCCTTGGGAACGAGGGACAAAACATAAGGACAAGAAAAACTGAGTGAACTATAATAATAAAGATTTCAATAGATTCCCAAATCAGGACTGAAGGTGCGAAAAAATAAGGAATAATAAAAAATTCACATCTGCCAAAAGGGGTTAGGCGTCTTCTTTTATAGCATTCATGCGAAATCAACAGCACAATATCAGCTGAATGCAGCAGTTATATGTTTGCCATTTAGGATTTATGTCATCATGTGTCCTATCTATCAGCTTGGGCTTGAGAGCAACTGATATGACATAAATCATCACCAAATGTTTGCATAAAAAGTAGGAGACATTTTTCCTTTTTCTTTCTTCTCTGAGGGAAGGAGAGGGGTGAGGAAGAGAAATGGAATAGGATTAAAAAATAAAATAAGGAAGAAATCAGTCTTTAAAATTTTATATCATTCTCAGCTTTCAGAGCACAAGTCTTAGCAAAGTTTTATGGGCCATCTAACCTTTTGAAGCTGGGAAGCAACAACTGTGTAACCTCTGTTCTGAAGCTGCAAACAGCCAAGGAAGAGCACATTCAATTGTTAATGAATCATCTTTTTTTTTGGGTAGTGTCTATGACATAAGACTAGATAATTATTGCTAAATACTCCATAACGCCAGCAGGGACAGCTGTTGCTGTTGCCATTGCTACCTAAATAGCTGACCATGTAACAGTTTTTGTATGCTCGCACAGGCTCTGATTATTTCATTTTGTTGTTGTTAATCTTGTCCTCAGTTCTGTTTCGGTTTCTGTCTTTTTGCTGTTGCTCTATGTTTCAGAGTAATTTGGAGCTCAGAAAGGTCTGTGCACTATATATCTGTCTCATACATCCCACAAACGTCTTATCCAATATAAACTTGGCAAAACTGCTAACAATTTACTGCTATCATTTGTCGCTGTGCTAAGTGAGTTAGAAATACTTGGACAAAACACATAGCCACAAAGCTAGTAGAAGTTCATCAGAATTTCCATCTGGATTTAATGTTCCTGGGTTCAATTCACCCAGTGCTGCCTGAAAGTCAGAGAGTGTGAATCAGTGATTGGTCTCCGTAAGTAGTCAATGAACAGAGATAAGAACCTTCTTCCTATTTATCTTTTTCCACTTACTCTACAGGAGGATTTAATTTTTAGGTGGCTAAGTTATGTGGGATGAAGTTCATCCTTTGAAGGTCCATTCATGGAGACCACTGTTTAGACAGCTGCCTTTATCAGGTACTGAAAGAGCCTGTAAATAGGCCAGGACAAAATGTACCAATAATGACATCTTCCATCTCTTTTGCTCTGTACCTAAGGTGTAGATACATAACTTGTATTCCTGCTCGTATTCTTTAACAAAACAAAACTCCGATTTTAAATTACAAGGAAGAAGAGATGTCAGGGTGAAATGATCAAAATGTTAATGCACAATGTTACAAATTGCACTGTTCTATGTGTGCTTCATAAAACCCCAATCATTGTTTGTACTTATTTTATTCTATCAGTAAAGATCAAAACAAAGCTATAAGTACAACTTCATGCAATTTGAAGTACACTACTGTGAGAAATTAAACAAGTGCTAGTAAATATTTCATTACAAATGAAGTGGTTTGTGCCATAACTATTTCTTCCCCTAGACTCATCTAGACTTTCATCTAGGCTCATTTAGACTTGCTCCTTATCCTACCTCTTAACAGACAATGAAGCTGACACAGACGTTTAGTCTGACAAATGTAGTTGTTGACTTTGGGATCTGAGTTAGAACTGTGATCCACCTTGTTCAACAGTGCAGTACCCTTAGTCCTGTAATATGATGGATAGCTGCATGTAAGTGTTTAATAGAGATTTGAATGGATACATTTGAGACAGTTTTGACTAATCTGCTCTATTACTATTATACATTCATTTACATTTGGACAGTAGAGTTGTTTTCTTGAAACTACAATACCCCATTCTGGCATCTTGTAACATTTCCCCCAAGTGCACCTTTGCCTTTTTTTTCTCCTTTCTACACTCCTATAACTCTTATTTTCTTGTTTAAGGATAGACATGATTTTAACCTTAAAATGTTTGAGAATTTGGTCAGAGATGGAGGAATTACAGCAAAAAAAACAGTCCTGTTTTCCCATCTTGCTCAATCAATCCTTCTGCTGTTAGAGGGCAACTGGGACAACAAATAGTGCCCAGATTGCTCAGCTCTCTCCTAAGCATGCTTAGCTAATTTTATGACTTTAGATCTGTAGTTTTTCCTGTGGTCTTAGTATGAGTGGACCTTCAGACTAGAAATACTCTGACTCTAGGACTACATTTAGTTGCAGAAACATGCTCATCACTTCAACCTGTTATATAGAATCATAGAATCATAGAATAGTTGGAAAGGCCCTTAAGATCATAGAATCATAGAATCATAGAACAGTTAGGGTTGGAAAGGACCTTAAGATCATCTAGTTCCAAAACCCCTGCCATGGGTAGGGACACCTCACGCTAAACCATGCCACCCAAGGCACTGTCCAACCCCGCCTTGAACACCACTGGCGATGGAATATTCACAACTTCCCTGGGCAACCTGTTCCAGTGCCTCATCACCCTTATAGAAAAGAATTTCTTTCTCAGATCCAATCTAAACTTCCCCAGTTAAAGTTTGAACCCGTTACCCCTTGTCTTTTCACTACAGTCCCTAATGAAGAGTCCCTCCCCAGCATCCCTATAGGCCCCCTTCAGGTATTGGAAGGCTGCTAGGAGGTCTCCACGCAGCCTTCTCTTCTCCAGCCTGAACAGCACAAATTTTCTCAGCCTACCTTCATATGGGAGGTGCTCCAGTCCCCTAATCATCCTCATGGCCCTCCTCTGGACTTGTTCTAACAGTTCCATGTCCTTTTAATGTTGAAGACACCAGAACTGCACACAATACTCCAAGTGAGTCTCACGAGAGCAGAGTAAAGGTGCAGGAGCACCTCCCTCAACCTGCTGGTCACACTCCTTTTGATGCAGCATCCCAGGATACAGTTGGCTTTCTGGGCTGCAAGCGCACACTGCCGGCTCATGTTCATTTTCTCATCGACCAACACCCCCCAGTCCTTCTCCGCAGGGCTGCTCTGAATCTCTTCCCTGCCCAACCTGGACCTGTGCCTGGGATTGCTCCGACCCAGGTGGAGGACCTTGCACTTGGCATGGTTAAACTTCATCAGGTTGGCGTCAGCCCACCTCACAAGCATGTCAAGGTCCCTCTGGATGGCATTCCTTCCCTCCAACGTATCAACCGAACCACACAGCTTGGTATCATCGACAAACTTGCTGAGGGCGCACTCAATCCCACTGTCCATGTCACCGACAAAGATGTTGAACAAGACTGGTCCCAACACTGATCCCTGGGGGACACCACTCGTTACTGGTCTCCAGCTGGACATTGAATCATTGAGCACAACTCTTTACATGTGGCCATCCAGCCAGTTCTCTATCCACCAAGTGGTCCACCTATCAAATTGATGTCTCTCTAATTAAGAGGTAACAACATCTCACGGGACAGTGTTGAACGCTTGGCACAAGTCCAGGTAGATGACATCAACTGCTCTACCCCTGTCCATCAGTTCCGTAGCCCCATCATAAAAGGCCACCAGATTGGTCAGGCAGGATTTGCCCTCAGTGAAGCCATGCTGGCTGTCACCAACCACCTTGCTGTTTTTCATGTGCCTCAGCATGCCTTCCAGGAGAATCTGCTCCAAGATTTTGCCAGGCACAGAGGTGAGGCTGACTGGTCTGTAGTTCCCCGGCTCATCCATTTTCCCCTTCTTGAAAATGGGGGGTATATTTCCCTTTTTCCAGTCATCAGGAACTTCACCTAATTGCCATGATTTTTCAAATATTTTGGACAGTGGCGTAGCAACTTCATTTGCCAGCTCCTTCAGGACCCACAGATGGATTTCATCAGGTCCCATGGACTTGTATATGTTCGGGTTCCTAAGATGGTCTCAAAGCAGATCCTGTCCTACAGTGGGCCCAGGGTCTTCATTCTCACTGTCCCTGCATCTGCCATCCAAGACATGGGTGGTATGGTCAGAGCATTTGCCAGTGAAGACTGAGGCAAAGAAGTCATTAAGAAATTCAGCCTCCTCCAAATCCAGGGTAGCCAGTTCTCCCAATAGCTTCCGGAGTGGGCCCACGTTGTCCCTAGTCTGTCTTTTATTTGCAATGTACCTATAGAATCCTTTCCTGTTATCCCTAACATCCCTAGCCAAGTTTAGCTCTAAGGGGGTGTTCGCTTTCCTGATCTGGTCCCTAGGTTCCTGGACAACATCACCGTACTGTTCCCAGGCCGCCTGACCTTGCTTCCACCTTTTATAAGCCTCTTTTTTCCTTTGAATTTTCCTCAGCAGCTCCTTATCCATCGAAGGAGGTCTCCTGGCCCTCCTGCAGCATTTCCTTCTAGTAGGGATGTATCGCTCCTGAGCTTGCAGCAGGTGATCCTTGAATATGAACCAAGAGTCTTGGCCCCCCTGCCCTCTAGGGCTGTATCCCATGGAATCTTACTGAGCAGATTCCTGAAGAGGCCAAAGTCTGCTCTCTTGAAGTCCAGGGCAGTGAGCTTGCTGCACGCTCTTCTCACTGTCCTGCAGATCTCGAATTCGACCATCTCATGATCCTTGCAATCAAGGCTGCCCTGGAGCATCACATTATTCTCCTAAACTGAATTGTAATGTTTCTTTTCTTGAAAGGTGCTATAATGAAGAAGAAAATTGCAATAAATGTCCACTGAGATAGTTTTCTTTTTTTCTGGGCAGCAATGGCAAGGGGTAGAAAAACTGCTCATGTCAAGTAGAGCTGACTGCATTCAGCAGCTGGCTTCATAAAGCGTGTATAAAATATGTGGTAAAAACACAGGAAAACCCACAGGATTCCACAAGTACCACCACAGGAGTCTAGCATTGTTTATCAGAAACAGGTTGTTCAGACATTGTTTCTACTGCAGGGAGAAGAACAAAGGAAAATCCAAGAGACAGTCTTCATTTCCTGCACTAGGTCTATTAAATATTAAGCATTTGGATGCAAGAGTTGTAGCAGAGAGCAAAAATTCTGTACAGATCTGCTTTTCATCCAGAAATTTTAGGGTTTTTTTAAAGAATTGAGCTATGTAATATTCTGTATTTACTTTTTGATTAAAAGAATAAATTAGAGGCTATTTGGGAGACAGTATTAATCTTTCTTATTACTTTGTTCCACTGGAAAAAAAAAATAATAAAAGTTGAGTTAGCTACGAATCTTTTCAGCAATATAATTGACTCTTTTGGATAATTTTATGTCACAGATAAACTGTGAAATTAGTGATTTTTTCCCTTAATTACTCCTCCAGTTTGCCAACAGTGGTTAATACAGCACCATAATTATCCATGTCTCAGTAGTTTCATATCAGTAACAGAAGATCCATGGTTTAAAGCAAAAATCCGATGTTGAAATAGTCACAATTTAGCTGTATTAAGAGAAAGTGAAAGGTTTCTTTCTTTGACATGTATGTAGTGGTGGGGAAGTGTTGCCTGGATCTAAAAGCTAAAAGAGTGAATTCCAACCATGAAGAAACAGCTAATATTTTAAAATCTGTGGCTTTGTTTTTCACTAGAGGCATCTAGCTGAGAGTTGAGGTAGACATACAATAAACACTAAGTGGCAAAAAGGATATTTATATAAAATTTAAGAGTCTAATGTAGGAAAATCGAGCCACATTGTGTCAAGCATGAGACATGTTAAATCTCCTTGTCTCCAAGTATTTACTGCTGTGTGTGACCATCTAAATCCCTTCCTTTGCTAAGCCAAATACCTCAGCCTTCATCTGTGTCTATCTGAAAAGCCTCGGGGTGTCTGAGGCATTCATACAAGGATAACAGGTATAATACAGAATTTATATACACCATTTTACAGTAGCAGCTGATAGCTAAGCCAGGGCATTGCATAGCACTTGATACCCCAACTGCTACAGAGAAGCAATGCCCAATGAATTTATAGAATCTTATCACTGTAATCACAAGTAGTGAGACGGCTTTTTTCACAGAAGGAGTTGTGGACTTCAGTTGTCTTTGTCTAGAAGGAATTTGAACCTATAGCTTCAAAACCCTTGAAAGCTTCCCATTAATCCAGTTACTGAGTAGCATGTGTCATCTATCCTACTGAAGTCTGGATGCTGATGAATCAGGAATATGAGAGTCATGGATTTAGAAGGTTGTGAGGTGGGCTGATGCCAACCTGATGAAGTTCAACCATGCTAAATGCAAAGTCCTCCACCTGGGTCGGAGCAATGCCAGGCACAGCTACAGGTTGGGCGGGGAGGAGATTGAGAGCAGCCCTGTGGAGAAGGACTTGGGGGTGTGGGTTGATGAAAAAATGAACATGAGCCGGCAGTGTGCGCTTGCAGCCCAGAAGGCCAACCGTATGCTGGGCTGCATCAAAAGGAGTGTGACCAGCAGGTCGAGGGAGGTGATCCTGCCCCTCTACTCTGCTCTCATGAGACCTCACTTGGAGTATTGCGTGCAGTTCTGGTGTCCTCAACATAAAAAGGACATGGAACTGTTAGAACAAGTCCAGAGGAGGGCCACGAAAATGATCAGGGGACTGGAGCACCTCTCGTATGAAGATAGGCTGAGAAAGTTGGGGCTGTTCAGCCTGGAGAAGAGAAGGCTGCGTGGAGACCTCATAGCAGCCTTCCAATACCTGACGGGGGCCTATAGGGATGCTGGGGAGGGACTCTTCATTAGGGACTGTGGTGAGAGGACAAGGGGTAATGGGTTTAAACTTAAACAGGGGAGGTTTAGATTGGATCTGAGGAAGAAATTCTTTACTGTGAGGGTGGTGGGGCCCTGGAATGGGTTGCCCAGGGAAGTTGTGAATGCTTCATCCCTGGCGGCGTTCAAGGTGGGGTTGGACATAGCCTTGGATGGCATGGTTTAGTGGGAGGTGTCCCTGCCCATGGCGGGGGGGTTGGAACTCGATGATCTTGAGGTCCTTTCCAGCCCTTACTATTCTGTGATTCTGTGATTCTGTGATTGTTGAGAAAATATGACTCTATCTTAATGAATCAGGGAGTTGCTTGGAAAGAGATAAAGTGATCTGCAAAGTATTTATATATTTCTGGTGAAGTAATCCTGAACTAAAAAACTGTACAGTATCACTAAGCATTTTAAAGACAATTCTTGTGTCTGTAGGCAAGTTAAGATGACATTTCAATAAAAATGACACAAGGATCTCTAAAAGAAGTTCTATGGAGCAGCTAGTGATAAGGAAGGTCAACATCTTTACCTACAGCAGTTACATGGCTTTACCTTACTATAAAATTCTACTGGCTTATGTTATTTATTTGTCCCTGTCAGGAGTGGAGTAGAGCAGTGCAGATGTTGAGGGAGGGCAGAGAAAGGGACAGCAGGTTGAGAATTAAAATAAAGATAAATTTTGCCTGGGTTGTAATGTAATATCTTCCATATATGCAGAAGACATATATATATAGGAGCTATATATAAGAGACAACTGTCTCATACAAACCCATGTTTGTTATAGGAAAAAAGAGACATGAAAGCAGAAATTTAGAGCTCCTTAAGGATATCAGCTGTTAATTCTCATGGACTAGTGTTGTGGAAGAGTCAGGCACTTTGCTTATGAGAGAAGCATCAAGGTACTTTATTGATATAACAAAATTTAATGGCAAAAGTGACAGTAGTTTAATGCAATTTAATCACAAAGTTCACTTGACTATTTACTGCATAGAAGACAGGGTCAGTCAGAACTGTCAGGAAGACCCTCTCATTGAGTCATAAAGTTCCGAGAGGACCTCCTTGCTTTCTAAACTCCTCAGAGGGGGGTCTAGGTGCACCTGGATCTACTCCTAGTCCCAGACTTTGGTCAATGGTTTATGTCTAAAAGAACATATATATATATATGCAGAATCAGTCCTTTATGAGATTTTGTCAAAATTTCAAAGCTTAGTATGATATTAGTCACTGTTGTGGAGGTCAAAAAATTGACTGAGGTAGGTTACAAGTCCCAAAGAAAACTTATTCTAATAAAGATAATCATTTAATACTCTGACAACATTAGTAAATCATAAGTTATAGATGTCAAGTGGAATAAAATACTACACAACTGACTTACTTAAGCTTAAGTTTTAAGGGGAATTAACACATTTTACTCACCAGTCAAGATGAAGGCTCTCAACCGCAAGGAGTTACCTCAGGCAGCATCCCAACCCAAGAGGAGAGTCCTTGACTGCAGATCTGCTGCTCCAATAAGGACTGACTAAAGTCTTGCCCTCCAGCAGGACTCCATTTATACTCTGGTCAAATCTGATCTGTGGTCAAAAAAATGGTCTGAGGGCTCTTGGCTTTTGACCAAAGTGTAGGTCTGGCAATGTCCAGTTGTGCAACCTTGTTGTAACTAAAATTGGCAGATTTTGTTGTTACCCAGGCCAAACCAAAGCCAAAGGATACCTTTTAGCACTACCAGATAAATTTTTATACTTGTCCAGAGACCAGAGTCAGCAGATATATTTATTAGCAATTATTGTGGCTCAATGGTCTTTCCATTACTGTGGCTACAACTGTCACAGATGGGAATCCAGAACTTTAGAAAATTACTGCCATTTCATGTGTCTGAAAAATTGGAGGGTATTCAAGGACAAATACTTGGCTGATGCTCCATGGGTCAGATGTGTGTGTGTGTGACAGAGGAACAGAAGCATTCACAAGACATAGCAAGATAGTTGACATTTACGGATGATATGCAGGAAAAAGCCATTGCCCAAACAAAAGGAAACTATTCCCAGGGCAATTTCTGATGCAGTAGAGCCACTTTCAGCAACTGTGAGGAGGTGCTTTAAAGGAGTCTACCCAGATGCATTTTTTCATGTTGGGAGACATTGACAGCTGTTGGCAGCTGCTTTTGGATGTGGTATCTGAAATAAATTCCGGAAGGAGATAGAAGAAAACATGCCTCCTTCAAGATGGAAGACGTAATCCTCCAGAAGAGAAGTGTCCAAATGTGGTGGAAGAACAAGAACTCTAAAGTTTATACTCACCATGCAGAAAGAATCCCAACTGAGTTACATACACATACACACAAAGTTCCCTTATGGTATGTCTCTTTTTTCCTCAAGACCTGAGTATTTTATAATCATCTCACTCTTTGGTCCAATAATCAGGCCTGGCCATGAGAACAATAGTGCTGTATTAAGTTATGGGTGGTGTACCCTTGACATGACTGCAGAATTCACACAATTGGACACAGAGCCCTGTCACTAGCAATCATTTTCACATTCTCTGTTACTGTTATTATCTGAAAGGAGAATTGTACTCGTGGCTGCGATACTTTCTCCAGCAGAAAGCATTGCATTTCAGCGTACTTTACCTCCACTTACAATCACTGATCAGAGAAAGTAGAAGAAATTTAAGTTCTTTATGTGCATCTAGAAGTTGTAATAAACCAATTTTCATGGTTTAAGCCCAGCTGCAACTCAGAAAAACCACACAGTTTCTGGAATCTCCCCTCCCTTCCTCCCCCTCTTCCCCCCTCCCCTCACCCCGCTCCCAGAGGGATGGGGAGGAGAATCAAAAGAATGCAACTCCCATGAGCTAAGATAAGAACAGTCTGGTAACTGAGGTATAACACAAACCACTGCTGCTACCACCAATAATAATAATGATAAGGGAAATAACAAGGGAAGAGAATACAACTGCTCACCACCCAACAACTGAGCCGTGAACTTATTCTTCCGGGTTCTGCCCCCAGTTTTTACATCCTGGGCATGATGTGCTGTGGTATGGAATACCTCTTTGGTCAGTTTGGGTCAGGTGTCCCATCTCTGCTTCCTCCCCTCCTCCCTGGCAGAGCATGAGACTCAGCAAGTCCTTGGTCAGACTAAACATTACAGCAGCAACTGAAAACATGGGTGTTATCAGTGCTGTTCCCAGGCTGAAAGTCAAAAACACAGCACTGCACCAGCCACTAAGAAGGAGGAAAAATATCTGCCACTGCTGAACCCAGGACACCAATGAAGAAGGCCAACCGTATTCTGGGCTGCATCAAAAGGAGTGTGACCAGCAGGTCGAGGGAGGTGATCCTGCCCCTCTACTCTGCTCTCGTGAGACCTCACTTGGAGTATTGCGTGCAGTTCTGGTGTCCTCAACATAAAAAGGACATGGAACTGTTAGAACAAGTCCAGAGGAGGGCCACGAAAATGATCAGGGGACTGGAGCACCTCTCGTATGAAGATAGGCTGAGAAAGTTGGGGCTGTTCAGCCTGGAGAAGAGAAGGCTGCGTGGAGACCTCATAGCAGCCTTCCAATACCTGAAGGGGGCCTATAGGGATGCTGGGGAGGGACTCTTCATTAGGGACTGTGGTGAGAGGACAAGGGGTAATGGGTTTAAACTTAAACAGGGGAGGTTTAGATTGGATCTGAGGAAGAAATTCTTTACTGTGAGGGTGGTGGGGCCCTGGAATGGGTTGCCCAGGGAAGTTGTGAATGCTTCATCCCTGGCGGCGTTCAAGGTGGGGTTGGACATAGCCTTGGATGGCATGGTTTAGTGGGAGGTGTCCCTGCCCATGGCAGGGGGTTGGAACTCGATGATCTTGAGGTCCTTTCCAGCCCTTACTATTCTGTGATTCTGTGATTTTGATATAACGAACTTGGTGCATAGAATCTGTAAGTCAGACATCAATATAAGCTGCCTCTGAACTCGGTGCTTTGCAATATGCATATAAAGTGCTTTATAAAGATCAGGTTACAGGTAAAAAACAATAGGTCTGGGTAAAGAGGCCTGTTGAAAAAATGCTGAACATTTTCAAAACAACCAATGTTTTCAATGAAATCAGAGAAAGAATACAAAAGAAAGGTCATATATATAAAGAACTTGCTATTTGGAACTTGGCTGTTACAGCTGTATTAGAGATGCCAGACTGTAAAGAAACAGAAGGGTTATGCATTGTTCACTTTGATGCAGAAGGTACAAGAGTTAAAGTGACTGATTGCAGCAAGCCCAGGGGGAGCTACTTGAAAAGTGAGCACAAACAGAATACACCCTGCTGCAGTTTTTCTGTGATTGTGTCTCCAATGCATTAAATTTAAATAGCTCCTCTTATGCACAGCTCATAGAATGAGGAACGAACTTCCTCAAATTCTTCGGAATTCCTTTTTCGTTTTTACAGACTGCCTTAGAAACGTAACATAAAACATGCAGTTTATTTTGCTATACTATTTTATCATTTTATTCCTTTCCATAATGTAACCTCAAGATTTATTTAAAAAATGGGCTTGAGTGGATTTGTAAAGTTGTACTATAATGTCTAGGTTAGCTTTGATTTACAGCTGAAATTGGAATTCCATTTAAATTGAGGGAGAAAAAAAAAAACGAAGGAATGGTCATTCTTTTAGGTATCACTAAAAGAATGATCATTTCTGTGGAAACTGTATTTGTTGGCTTTTGCTCTGTCTTCACAATTATGCTTCAAAAACAGATCTGAAGAAAACCAATGACTCAAACCCCTTCTACTCCTAGAGAAACTGACATGTTAAAAGTCTAGACAAATAGTCTGTACAGTGGGTGGGAAACTGGCTGACAGACCACACTCTGAGGGTGGTGATAAATTGCACCTATTCAAACTGGTGACCTGTAGCTAGTGGGGTCCCTCAGAAATGCATATTGGGCCCAACACTGCTTATCATCTAGAAGATGGGATTAAGCGTACCCGGGTTTTCTGACGATACCAAACTGAGTGGGGAAGTGGATACTTCAGAAGGGAGAGCCACACTGCAGGAAGACCTAAGTAGCCTGGAAAAGTGGGCTAACAAGAACCTTATGGAGCCGGGATCCCAGCTGGGGAGCAGCTATGTGGAAAGGGACCTGGGGGTCCTGGTGGACAACAAGCTCAATTTGAGTTAACAGTATGCTGCTGCAGCAAAGAAAACCAACAGGATGCTGGGTTGCATCAACAAGGGCATCACCAGTGGAGATAAAGAAGTCACTATTCCAATCTACTTAGCACTTGTCAGGCCACATCTGGAGTATCATGGCCAGTTTAGTACCGTAGTGGGATTTCTGCCAGAGATATTCTTGAATGCAAGAAGAAATTCAAAGAAAGCAAATACTGTAAAAGAGTTATGATTGGCACATGGCCTGGTAGAATTTGCAAGAGGAGTACTGTTAGACTGGAGTCAGTGTATCATGGACACAAACTGAAACACAGCCATGTATTTGCAATATGTGTCTGATTTTCATGTGGGCACTTCTCTATATCATTTGTACCAGGCAACTGAAGCAGTCTACTTGGAGACAATCTTGAGGTAGTACGGAGAAAATGATTTAGAGGCTGTACCAGAGAAAGGAGAATGACAGAAGACGCAGTATTGCAGGGAAAATCTGCCATCAGTGCTACAGTGACCTACACCATCAGAAGTTAGTATTTACAGTAAAGAAAACTCCTCCAGAAAATCACTTCTCAATCACCATGTATTGCAAAGTGAAATTAAGAAACAAGACCAATAAGTTAATTATATGAATCTCCCACGGTAAACCAATGTGAGAGAGGTCTGAGGACATACGATAAGGAGAAGATTCAATCTTACCTTTTTTAAGTCAATTCCCAGCCTATTTACAAAATAGCATTACAGATACTGCCTCCTCATGACTTTTTAAAGAAAGCTAGTAATTTTCAAACACCTTAACACTTTCTCTAGGTCTGGCCAGACTTTGGAGGAATCCAATTTAAGCATCCACAAAGCTGCCTCAGTATTCAGTACTCCTTAAGATTCAACTTCAGAAATTCCTTTTGCTGAGAGCTGTTAGAAATAATGACTTATCAATGGACAGTACAGCACTGGCATAATTTTAGCCAGGTATTTCTGTCATTATCTATATTGTCTAATCGATTTTTATGAACTTTGGACATTCTTGTCTATCTATGCACATCCTACTTTTGTTCTCTGAGATAAATCATGTGTTGTTTTTATTCAGATATGTGGCTTTGGTTTGTATCTGTACAGTGTCTGGTATTAGTCCATGAATGGATGTCACAGCCATCAAGATGATGAAAAATCTTTTGCACTAGCTATGTTTGGACATTGATGTAGGAGGTGAGACATTGGTAGGCTTAGTTCATTAGATACTATGCCAGAGAAGAGTTTATTATGTTGCTTAAAATGCAACATGCTACAGATCTCACTAAGACAATAAAATTTAAAAATCAAATAAATAAAACCCCAACCAAATATAAACATCTAACAAGTTTTATTTAGAATAGAAAATCCACCATCTGGGTATTGATGCTATGATTCTACTGATAACATAACATCTATTATAATCCTCTAAGATGAATTTGTCAGTATGAAACAATAAGTTCTATAGATTTTTATGCTAAGCTTTTTCAGATTATAGACTATACTTAAATTAAATCCAGTAATTATTTCTACTCTTCAGGAACTAAAACAAGCCCTTGATTTCTTTTCTGTCACTTGTTGATGTTCAAAGTTTTAATGAACAATGTTCATATGGCAAATGTATACTAGCATTTTACTTGTATTTATTTGCAAATATGCAATGCAAGAAGGCTTCCAATTTTTAATTCTAGTCTACTTTTTAGAAGTTCTATATTAAGCCTGTGGAAATACAAAGTTATCAAAATCTACCCTTTTACACCTGTGCAATCTTGTCTTCCAATTAGTGTGTCCTGCATTATCATATAAGGAGGCATAATTTGATAATGTGGTGGTAGTTACATCTAACTGCATCACTTTGACCTAATAAAAGCCTTCAATGAATTTCTTATCTTTTGCCTACCTTCCAAAAAGAAGACCATTCGGTCTTTGTAAGGAGTGAACTGAGTCTGAAAAATGTTCACAAACATATGTTCCCAGATGGCTAGCTTAAAAGGAGTCAAAACAGTCAAAGCAGTCATTCAATAAAAAGGTATCTTTTTGGACCTACATTTGCATGCATAATTGGGACTCCTGTGCATTTTCATATGCAGTAGAGAATGTTGTCGAAGAGATTTTAATTTATTTTGACAACTTGAGTTTATTTGGAAGATAACAGAAAGAGATGAAAAAGGGTGATGGAGAAAGTTAAACCATACAGAATATCAGGGGAAAGAGCTAGGAACTGATAAATATTTATTTGAAACTTCCAAGGAGCATCAGACTGTGAGAAACATAAGACTGCAAAAAGTTAGAAATTCAGAAACTGATTCACCTTTTTCCCTTTGTCACTTTACCCGTTAGACTGATAGCAGCTCAAATGTCTTAGAGTAACAAGTAGCAACATACGAAGAATTAACAATTGCGATAAAGTCACTTCAGGCAAGATTTAGATCACCTAACTTCAGGTATGTAGAAGCTACTTGTTGAGGCTCCTCACATAGCCAATGAAAGAACTACTTCCTGAGGGTGATTTGTTCTGTCAGTCTTGGACAACCAGATGAAAACAACCTGTGCGTACTTAACTCTCTCTGTTAGAAGGAGCCTACATAATTACAATATTTTGCCCAAGGTCTTATATATTAGATTTCTTGATGAGATTAAACCTTATATGATATCAGCAAGAGACACCATGAAAGCAAATAAAAATGTAAATACAAGGCAAAAGTGGGATTCCAAAACAGATTTCATTAAAGATTAAAACTTATTTCCTGATTTCTCACTTTTAGTTTCTCTTAAGTAAAGGAATTTGTATGCCCTAAGGAAATGTTTGGAAGGTTAAAGAACAGGATTATAGGATGCTTCGAAGCTAAATGATTCATACATGTAAATTTGCCAGATTGGAATTGAGTTTGGGGAGAGCGGCAAGAAAACAGCTTAATAAATATATTGTTTACGGGAAAAGAAGGAGAATGAGAGTGACACAACGAACTGGTGGTTAAGTTTTTTCTTGTCCTTGCCTCAATAGAAGGACTAGAGTTCTTTTCTCCACCTGCCACTCCAAGCACAAATGCATGCACTTCTGAAAAGGCTGCAGTAAAGTCATTAGAAAGTGAAATCAAAAGGCTTTTTCCCTAACAGGTTATGAAATCAATGTTGCTTTTCAGCAGCTTAGACAAAGAGCAGCGCAGAGGTAATTACAGGATTTTTGTTCCACAACATCCACCTGTTATCATTACTGTTTTCAGCACAAATCCAAAACATATCCCATAGCTTTTATAAAATAAATTAACTCTACCACAGCCAGAAAGAGCACATCAGTCCTTTTATAAATTCTGAACTGAGTACTATGGAGCCATCAAAAGAAAAATAATATAAACATCCATTTATTTGTGATGCTGAATACAGCAGTACTGTAGTCAGTAGAACTTAGGTGAATTTGAGACACATAAGAAATATAAGTTTTTTAGTGAGTTCATTGTAAGCCTCATACTAGAAAGGTTCTTCAAAAGGCTAAAAGAATTGCTTTGACTTAGGTTAGCATTCTACAATGTCATAAATATAAATCTTTCAACTGAACTAACAGTCTCAGAAACTGCCACTGTTACTATGTTAATGAAATCCCTGTTACAATGCAGAATTATAGTTAAATGAATGGAAAGGTGGTACCATTTAATTAAAGGGGTTTTATTAGTACTTCATTCAAAGCAGAGGACAACAATTTTGATTATGACAAGAATCCTTTTAACTGGATGTAAAATTCCTGAAATTCCAGTAATCACAGCATAGTATACTGACAGCATAGTATCTTTTTCGTTTGTACTATTGAGGATGCAGAGGGGACAATGAAGTGGTTTCATATAGATTAACAGACAGTGGATATTTTAAAGATTAATTTGCTTTTTAAAAATCCTACCATAATTCATACTAAATATTAATGACCTTAAATCAAGATTAAAGGTATGATAAAGTAGAGAGTAAAATTAGAGATGACAAGCTACGAGTGATTTGACTTGAATTGTAATTTGTATTTTCAGGAAGCAAGGATATAAAAAGCAATAAAATGCATCTTATACATGAAACAGAGGAGCATCCTATTTACAATATGTTTGAAAGAGCTCCCATTTTACTCCCAAATGTCTAAGTGGTATATTGCTTCAATAACATTTTTATGGTCCAAGATTAAAATAACATATTAATTATTTCTTTCAAATATCACAGATCCATGGGAGCACTTAGTTGCACTGCACAAAAGAAACAGCATATTATTTTACCTGCAAAAATAGCTCTTAGTTTGTCCATCCTGTTTTTAAATCTTTTCCAAAAGTGCTATCTCATACGGGACTTTGGGATATCAGGGCTGTTTACTATAATTCCAACATCTTTTCTTAATAGACGTGCTGGATTTTCCTAATCAATGGAAACTCTTATTTGAATTAATGGGCAACAATATGGGAATGCCTATGAAATGTAATAATCCTAACACTGAAGTTAGCCAGAGAAATATTCAGGAAAATGCAGAGAAGTATGCTGCATGATAATCTGTTCATCTTCATCTGGAAAAAATGAGACTGGACAAGTCTAAGATAAAGGAAAATAAAGAAAAAGCAGCACAACTATTAAGATGCAGACTAGAGATAGATAATTAATTTTGTTAGATCAGGCTTTAATCAATCTTATAACTGTTTTTGGATATTAAACATATGGATCAGCAGGAACATAAAAATAGAGTAGAGGTAATTCACTCTTCTGAATTGAGAATGTAATATGCATGTTGTGGGTTTGTATTAACGCTAAGCAAGGGGTAGGAAATGAAACATCATTAAGATTAATGTTTAATTATGAGATGGGAAAGCTTTGATGTAGATCTGTGAAAAGATCCTGGGTTTTTAAATACCGCCCAAAAATCTATCATCCATTTAAAAAGAAATTTATGTTCAAGTTCTCAGCCAATTTTTAAGAAACTTTTTTTCACTCCATTTGTCTAAAAGATGCAAAGATAGATCAGGGCAAAAGGGAACTGAATCTTTTCTGTCACTGAATGATTGTTCTTAATTTGATTAGTTTCCTCTTCCAGGTATGCTTAGGAAGAGAAAAGAGGATAAAAAGCTAAGGGCACAAACATTTACCTTTGGAGAAGAGATTCAAGGCATGTATCCCAAATGAAGTGACTCAATACCTAGTAACAGTGAGAACCATAGAGATCTGTGTGATTTAAGATGTCCTACAATCTTCACATTTCTCGGTTGGGTAACATAGGGGGATGTTCATTCAATACTTTGTGGGTTTGGTGTGTTTTCTCTAAACATCCAAAATCTAAATACTTAACCCTTTTCATACATTAAATGTGGAGCCTGGGTACCATCTTCAGACATGTGGACTCTGTTCTTAAAAATCAAACTCTGAAATAATTAAGTTTTCAGGATAGATTTAGTACCAATGGAAAAACACATTTTGCCTTAGTAACATTTATTAAGAACAATGAAACCATGTATTTTGTCAGAAGATATGAAAAGATCTGATAATACTATTTGAACACAGAGCAAGGAGAAGGAGAAGAAGGAGGAGAAAAAGAAAGACAAGGACAGGACAAGGGCGAAAAGCAAAAGAGGAATAATAAGAAGATCAAGAAGAAAAAGACAATGACATCCACAATGACAACTTCAATAGAATTGAACTGAATTTGCTATCAAGGTTGCTGGATGGTTCTGTACAGCTGAAATTACAAATCTGAGAAGCAATGGAACATTATCTTCCAGACAGAAAAGGTCTTTATATATTGCCAATTACAAAAATGACATCTGTCCTACATAGAAATGGAGAATATGCTCTAAGTGCTGCATAAAAGGATAGCCCCAACATCAAGAAACCAGCAGTTTCAGTATAAAAGAGGTAAATTTTCATATGTAAAAGGCCTCATCCTAAAGCTTTGCAAATGTATATGTCTCAAAAATATATCCCTCAATTATTACTGACCTGAGTAAATATTACAGAACTGACTTCTGATATAAGGGCATTTTTCTAAAACACACTGGAAACCATTTCTGGACATTAACAGATTCTGAATGAGGTCTTTAATGAACACTGCTCTCTTAACAGTTGTCTAAAAATAGGTAGGGAATAAATGTCAAGAATATAAAACATACACAGTATAGTACCACTTCTTTGCTTTATACTCTAACTGGCCTGATGCTTCACAATAGCTGTCAATGAAGAGCAAGAATAGAGGTGATTAAACAGAAATGGCTTTGATATAATACTGCAAAGAAAAATCCATTGTTATAATTGACTATTATCATTTATTTCCCAGAAAAAAGGATTACTACCATAAGCAGAAAACCTCATCACAGCTTCTAAATATTAATAGGCTACTGAAAAAAAGAATAGTAAAGACACACTTAGGTAGAAAGTGACCAGAGAAATCAAGAACAAATATTATAGCTGCAACTTTTATCAGCTCCTCATATAATTCCTGTTATTTTTGAAGTATGGTTGCATTTCATTTTAACATAACAACCATTTATATTTGGGAATTTTTTATGTATGAATTGCCCAATGGGGAAATAAAGTTATAAAAAAAGTTTTGCATGTTGAGATTATCATTATTGATAAAATAATCATTGTAGATATTTTCAAATAAGCAGAATATTTCATCACATTAAAAAGAAGAACATTCAAAACTGTGAAGAAAAATTCCAAAAACAATGGAAGCAAACAACATCATAAACATCCATTAGCAGTTAAAGTAAAGCTTAAGAAATATGAAGAAAAATAATCCAGAACATTAAGGTGTGATAAAAGGCCCTAAAAGGTGTGGTGAATGATACAGTTATGTATGGAGACAGGTAATACATGGCATGCGTATAGGACTGAGGTAGTTGAGATAAACTGCTAGATGGTACTAGAATAAGACAAATGCATCAACTTCTTTTTGTGTCTTAGAAAGCAAACACAAGCAACAATCATGAAAGAATCGTAAAGGGTATGTGTAGTATAAAGAGGTACATTATTATTCTAAAAAAATTAATTATATTTAGAACTTCTTTGGAAAAATATGCTTCAGTGACTGCCTCTGCGAAATGAGAACCACAATACAGTGCAGACACTCAAGCATCTCACCAACCAAAAGGAAAGCTTGTCTTTCTCCCTGAACAAATGCCTGGCTGAATGCCAGTAAGAGGGATTTCCTATGTGAAAATTATTCTCTCAAGAGGATAGGGCTTCATTCTAATTTTTGAGACTTGCCACCGACTGCCCAAATTTGTGAACTTTTTACATCATATTATTCTCTTATTTTCTTTTTTTCCATAAGGAAGCCCTCAGATCATAAGAAATACTTTTTGAACAATTGTTTTAGCTAGAGTTTTTGCCCTGGAAGTTTCCACTGACTGAAAGTAATAATCACAAGATGATTAAAACCAGGAATGATTCTGAATAATCCGTTTTAATCACACCTGAGCAAGAGAAAGCAAGGCAACTCTCTGTGTGAGAATTTTATCCAACTGTGCAGACACGGTCATATGCAGAAAGGCTATATATAATGTGTAAGGTCCATTCAAGTCCCAAACAGCTAACTCTTTTCTTGTTTTGACTAGTAAAATTAAAGAAGATCAAGTCTTCTGCCACCACAGACGAAAGCCATCCAGCTCAGTGAAAACCCCTTTGTCAAAACGGATAGTGAAGCAACAGCTGTTGGAATAGCTCCACTGGTCTCTGATATCTCCTTATATCTCTTTACCTTTTTGGCACTATTTGGAGCCTTTTAGTTGCCTTAGAAGTACAAAATATTTCGGTGCTTAAATTATGCTTAGAACATTATGCTCTTTTATTCATAAAGGGGGACAGGATGCGTGTACCAGATAACCTCAGAAGGAAGAGAGAAGCTGTTCACTAAATATTCTAGAATTCAATGAAATCACTGCATTTTGGAAATTTGTCTGCCTAAGATTATGTGGATATCCAAAAAATGGATATACATAAATGAAATATCTCTACTTTTTTCCCCTTTGTTTTTGTTGTGGTAAAGAAGGTAGCAGGAGAACAGAGCTCAGAGAAGGTATGTTGCTTCTTTCTATGTAATCCAGCAGGAAACTTTAATTAAGAAAACCAAAAATTGGTAACAGTAGCATCTAAAGTTTAGCTGTTCAGCTTTTTCATATTATCATGCTACCCTAGGCAAAAAAGTTCCAGCTTGTCCTATTCAGGCTGCTGGAAACCCTCTCACACTTTTCCATAAAAAGAGTAATGTGGTCACCCTTGGGCTGAGCCTTCACCAAAGCTGTCACTGGGAGCTAAAGCAACCAGACAGATTAAGTCATGGAGCTTTGAGAAACGTTTTGTAGACTGTGTTGACTACAAACCACTGGCTGCAGATCAGGTAGTTTGTAGCCCACCTCTGAGATCAACAGCAGGGCTGGTATGGAGGGAGCTGTGGGGCTCTGCAGTCCAGCCCACCACCTCCTTGCCTTTCCTTTCTACACTGAGTCTGACTGAGCTGCTTCAGTGTGCTAACTGCTGCAAACCTGTCAATATTTACAATATTATTATTATTATTTTACTTAATTTCAATTATAAATTTATCTCAACTCACAGATTTTGCTTTTTTCTGGATTCTCCTCCCCATCCCATCAGGGGTGGGGTGAGCCAGCGGTTGCATCATACTTAGTTGCCATCTGGGATGAAACAACACCACCTAATAAAATGGAGGTGCTGAGAATGGTGGCTGGTGGTGCGCAGAAGTGAGGGCAGTCCTTGGTCAGACTGCTCTGATTGTCCCCAGAGGACTTCCTGGTTAAGCTTCAGCCCAGTATCAGGCAGCTAGCTGTAGCAGGGCTTGAGGATGTAGCTTCACAAACTTTTTTTCAGCAGTGCTGCTGTTCAGACGTCCTCCCCTTCCTGGCCTTTCCTGCTTCCTCTGGCTTCTTAAGTTGTCACATCGGGTGTGCTGGTACAAGCAGTCTGTGCAGCTTTGCATGTAGCAGACCACAGTTAAACACAGTTAAAAATAGCTCTCAAAGTTCTGGGGTTTTCAGTCTGGTGATATAGGATAAAGTTCTATGAATGTCAGATTTTGACAGTCCTCCTGTCCCAGCCTGCTACTTTTAATTTCCAAGAGAAAGTTTAGGTCATCTATTTTACAGTCTAGCTCCAAATAAGTTCTGCTCTGCACAGTTCAGGGCAAGCTGTGTGCTTCAGCAATAGGTCAAGACCCAATAAAATGGAGCAAGGGAGGACTAAAGTGGATTACACCAGCTCGTGTCAATGGCTGTGTAACACTGAACACTGCTGCTCATGCAGGTCATCTCCTACATCAGTGTAAACTAATATAAATAATGGAGAACTTAAGTAGCCAAGGTAAGGATCCACCTTCCCTTCTACCAGTTCTGCTGCAGAGAAGTCATCTGTGGTGATGCAGGTATGAAGTTAAACAGTAAGAATATAGTATTCTAAACTTATAAACAAGGTTTTCCTATGCTTGTCTCTTGGAGCTTTCAGGCACTTCAAGCTTTAGATAGAAGCTGGGACAAGACTTTCCACATCTAAATTTTGGGCATATGCCTTAAGGGCTCCTCAAATATCATTTAATTACTTCAGTACCTCTGCCTCTCTGCATCTCACTTAATAGGAAATGCACTTTTTCTTGACAACACCTATATGTAGGTAGGAAGAAAAGAATGATAATTAGTCCTGCTCAAACACTTGATGTGACAATAGTATTTTGAAATATATTGTTTCATGGAAGCCCAAGTGCCTTATGGAAACATATCTGTTTTGGTGAAAAATTCAACAAACTATTGAAATTTTTTTCTTAGATGGCATTGAAATATTTCATTTTCACAAGGTCAGGGTACTTTCTGCTGGCTTTTGCACTCTGACCTTAATGTTATTATGTATAACTAATGTGAAAGTAAATAAAAGCTGAAGTGTTAAAAGGAAGTGATACATTGCATCAAAGAATTGCTTTATTCTTATCAAAGTGAAGCATGACCATAAAACTTTTTGACATTTCTGAAATCATATAGAGAGAAATTCCATTGATCAGAAAACATTTACTTGTGTTCCTGCTTATCTTTCTACTCAGTCAAAGCAAAATGTCAGAATGTTGTAGCTTCTTCATGACCACAAATTCTGCCATTATTTTAATATGGCTAGATATGATGCAGACAGCCAGGTCCGCAGGTAAATAATGCAATGATATACTAGGTATGGTTTCTCTTAATATATTGTGGATGTGTAGCTGCTTCATTAAAACTGGTAGCAAAGCAGTTTGCCTTCTGGCCATATAATAATGATTGCTCATTTGCCTCTTTTTTACACGGTTCCACAATTTGAAGTATCCTTCACTACAGCCTGATGCAAACACCTAAACAAAGGTCTAGAATAAGGAAAAAAGGAGCATCAGGTGGAGCTGGTTCTGGAGGAGAAGAAGTCAATTAGATAAGGATTTACCTGCTGAAGAAGAGCCAGCTGATGGGAGTGGTACTGCAGAAGTTCATAAAATCATTTCTGGCACAGAGAAGGTATTACATTGGCACCTGCTCCTCACAATGCAGAAAAATGGACAATAGATATACAATATTTTTTCACACACATCAAATTTAATTTGGGAGTTCATTGCCATTCAATGCTTTACTTAAATCAAGTATAAATTCTTCTATAAACAATTAGAAAATGTCTCTCATGGAAGAAACGTCTGTCAAGGGCTATTAAACACACCCAGACAAATGTAGCCTCTGTCTCAGGTAAGTAAGTCGATAGCTGGAAGCTGAGAGCAAATATTCTGGAAAATGTTCTGCACTTAGCTTATTCTTGCTCTCTTTTTTGTAAGCACCTGCCACTAACTTCCTGAAGATGATACAGGTTCTTGGTTGCTCTGGCTGTGGTTCTTCTACTATTCCGTGGGAATAAAGCTCTTTAATATAGAAGAAAAAAACTTAAAAAACCCCAGTGCATGTGGTGACTGGATAGCCTGCATACAATTCAGAAACTTTCTGGCAAATACGAATGGTTGGTGTTACTTTGGAAAATAAAATGCTATCAGCTTGTCTGTGTGTACCAATGATGAAAGGGGGGTGTCAACTATTCATGTGAAGAAATGGTTCCTTTCTTTTCGCTTACTTATTCTTAGCTAAATGCTTACTTTCCTTTATGCATCAAAGCAGTCACAGACACCTCTTGTGAAAGTATGCTATTAAATGCATCAAGTTATTGGATATTCAGACAGAACACTCCCTTTCAGAAGCTGCATGTACCTGTGTCTATCAAAATTAAAAGAACAAAATCTTTCAGCAGAGAATTTTGTTGATAATTATTGAGAAATTAGACATACCAAGTTCAGTGGGTAGTCCACTGAAACTGCAAAAAACGTCCTTTTTCATCAGGTTACAGCTGGTACAGTGTGAAGTTAGGAAAAAATCCTCTTAAATGCACCATGCTGTGCCAATTATCGTAGTTCTTCTAACATTTTTGCAAGTGATATAATTAGCAGTGCTAGCAAGGGCATTGTCTATGAGGTCAGTTTAACCATGCTGCTGCTGTTATAATCACTATCATACTTCTCTAAAAATTAAACTTCTTGCACTTTCTTCTGCCCCCATTCATGATGCTTAATCTTGAGCAACGGAAATTGTGCAAGATTATTAATCATGTGTAGATAAGTATCTTGTCTACACAGCCACAATATGTTAACAGAAACCATACGTAGTATATCATTGCATTATTTACATGTGGAGCTGACTGTCTGCATCCTATCTAGCTATACAAACTTCTTGCACTATCTCCTGCCCCTTCTTCTTTCTAAATGTGCACATGTGAGCTCTGTAGTGAGTATGCATACTGTTTGCATTTTTGTAAAGCTAAAATTAAAAGTCCTTCTGCCTGCTCTCTCTTTCCTCTTTGTGCTGGGGACTGAGTTTTAAAGCTACTAACAGAGCATTTTGGTTAGTACAAATGATGGCTAAAGGGAATGAGGAAAATGGCCCCATCATTGAAGCTAAATCTCCTTAAGTAGAGTGGAAACTATCTCCTGGGTTGAGGAGCCCTGTAACCAATGCTGCTCAGGAAAGTGATACCATCCCTCTGAAACCAGTGAAGCTGGCTGCTCTCATTATTTTATTCTATAATCTCACTTGTTTTAAGGTACAGAAAAGCCTTCTAATTTTCAACCTAGTTTTATTCAGGTAATAACCATTTCTTTTTGAAATAAAAAGCAATTGGACCTTCCACAGAGGGCAGAATGGCAATGCTAACAATTTCAGGTAATAACCATTTCTTTTTGAAATGAAAAGCAATTGGACCTTCCACAGAGGGCAGAATGGCAGTGCTAACAATTTCACTGAAGTGGCACACTTTATGCAAGGGGTTGCTACAAATTCTTGTGTATATAGCTTTTCTATTTTGTTTCTGGTTTTCTGGGTTTCTTTTCTTGGTTTGGTCAAAGTTGGGTTGGTTTGGATTTCTTTCTTCCTATTATTTTTCTTTTACCATTTATTGGAAAGGCAGGAATAAGCTATTACATTATGACCTTTTTGTAGCATTTTCCATTGGGACATTAATGGTAGGTTATTTATCATTTTGCTGGGAAGGAATAGATTTTCCGTCTCTTCTCTTGGGGAAACCTTGCTTTCACTTGTTTCATTGACTAAATGTGCTCATTATTTAGTCTCAAGTGTATGCCTGGGGTGTAGCCCCTGTAATGATTAAGTTTTCCTGGCAAATCAACACTATGGCAAATGTTTATGGTACTTAAATATGTCTCACAGTTCATTTATTTTTCTGTCTTCTCTTGATTAACTTCAGGCTTTCTTTTTCTTTTGTTTGTTTGTTTCTATATCCATTGGTGACATTTCAGCTGTAGCTTTCACGATTTATTGGTATTGTTGTGGTTTTATTATCATAAGCACCCAGGACAGAGGAGCCCTTTAATGAATAATTTCCTAAGGGTAATTTCACATGTTACTTGTCTTTCTATCATGAGCTTTGCAGGTTTTACAATGAAACTAGTTATTTAAAATCTTTCACAGCACAAAAAAAAAAAAAAAGGGAAAAAAAATCACAGTCTTCCAATATTCCTATCACATACACATTCACACACAATATGCATAGAGTATTATTCAAGTATTCAGATCCACTTTTCCCAAGTACCTAGCTACTTAATTCCTGTTCAAAACTCCTTTAAAAAGCTGGGCCTCATTTCTTCCCTTGGGACAATGTGTATTTTAAGTCATATAAATTACTGGTTTGATTTAATGATGCAATTATTTTTAATAATTTAATGAATAATGTAATTTTATTATCCATCTCACAGCACAGTGGCATGCATTCCAGGTTCCCAGTTATCCTTCTAGTAGGGATTAAGTGAGGCCAATAGAGCACTAATTATAAAGATCTCTGCTGGAAATTACTTTATAAAGATAAATCTTGATTTAAACTCCCAGCTCTTTTTCTAGTGCTTTCCACCTCAGATTGACATTCAATATTCATCTTTCTAAACTGGAGACAAAATGACCAGTTTCTCCTGCCTGTCAGCATAACTCAGCAAAATAGCCTACAGACTTCCAGCTCTACGGTGTAAGCTTTCTGCGACACAAGCATACAGCAATGTATTGATAATAACAGGTCCTGGAAATGAGCTTGCATATGAAACTAGTAACTATCTGCACTATTTAATTTTTAGCTCCCTCTCTCATTTTATTTTGGACCACCGTACCTACTTCATTACAGGATGAATCTGCTACAGATGAGAAAGGCCAGAATACCAGCTCATTCCACTTGGCCTTGAGGTCAGAAATCATTCTCTGGACCTCTCCTGTTCAACATTATAGATAGAGCAGAAGTGACTATAGGTGCACACAATAATATTTCAAGGATTTTAAAAGAGTAATGAGCACAGAAACAGTGTTGGATGGTAAAACAGTAAAATAAATGTAAAGAAAATAGTTTTTCATTGTTTTTCAATTGAAACTCAAGCTACAGATTCTTCATTGTTTCAGAAAATAGTAAGAAGCTTTGATAAAACTGAAACTGTAAGAGCTGTAATAAACTGCTAAATATTTTTCCACCTGAAAAGAATAAAGAGAAACGAATTTGAATGGGAAAATTTAAAACTGATAAATATCCAATAAAAAAAAATGAATTAATTATTGGAGGATGGCACTGATCAATATTTATTGTTAATTGTGATAGAAAAACAGGTAATGATGTGTAGGGAAAAAATCTTGTAAAAAATTTATTTTGAGTGTTCAGTAGTTAATTTGTGAAAATTTCGAATTTAGGCGAACATATTCTTGGTTTTATGTTTTCAAAGCACCAGGACTACTTAGGAAAGGCAACACTGGGCAAGATCAAATCTGAGATTAAATTTTTTATTGCTGGAACTAAATACTTCCCTAAGAGTACAGGAAGAAAAAGTATCAAACACTTTCAGGTGCAATCTGCCTTTTTGCTAGCAAAGGCTAAGATTCTTTTTTTTTATTTTTCAGAAATGTAAGGTTCATTGTTTCTTTGTTTTCTTATAAAAAATGTAGCTTTCTTCTAAAAAAAGCAATGGAGTCTGACCACTATTGGATGCAGATGCAGAGATGAACACAATCCATATCTGAAAGTATAGGGCAGGAAATGAAGTTGTGTAACCATGATAGAGCAGCCACACTAGGAACCAAGATGTGCCCCTTTCCAGCCCCATAAATTATAAATGATATGTCAGGAATGAATAATGACCATTCTTATCCTAGATGGCAGTTTCTGTATTTTTGCTTACAGTTAGTAGATAAAAATATTTCAAAGAGTTAAATATAAACATGAGTGTTACCTGGATCTCCATCAGTTGAAGCTGACCTAAATTGATGCTACCATCATATGAAGATATCCCACCTCTGTACTAGCCCCTTCTCTGTACTGGTCCTAATAGTTACAGCCATGTGGCAAAGTAAATCAGGGGTTTATCCTGGGAAAATTAAACCAGAGAGGAAAATGTTTATTTTTCAGCCTGGTTCAAATCCATGATCAGTTTGCTTCCCACAAGACTCAAGGCAGAAGTATCATTTTTGCTGGGAGAGCTACCAAGTTAACCTGACTGTGAAACTGCAGCTTAAGGAGCAGAAAGTTATATTGGTCATCGAAGCCTTGAAATTGATTGAAATAGTGAAGTGAAAACATCTTTATATATAGTTATATATATATATATATAATGTCTTAACCTCTTATGAGGCATCTGATGCTTTTCTCTGGACAAAAGAACAAGATTGTTGCCTTTTTAAAAGAGTATAGATTGGCATCTCTCAAGCAATTTCTGTTTGGGATATGAGAATAAATCCTAATCGATAACTAAATCCCCAGACTTCTGTGGTTTCATGGTAGAGTGAGACATTGTACCTAGCATGAAAAGTAATCTTCATGGAAGCTTCTGTACACTGTGTGTGCTCTAGTCTGGTAAGCTTAGAAAAATTGGTGCAACTCTACAGTCAAGAAACCTACTGATCAACTGCAGTCACACAGCATAGATAATTTGATTAATTACTTATTCTAGGATTTTTAACTTTTTTGCCAAATAGGTTGCAAATAATTCTAGTGCAAAATTGTTAACACTAGTACTAGGTTATCTTTATTTTAGAACTCAGCACTTAATTCGGTAAAAATCCAGGTATTCACCAAAGAGATAAACATGCTGTAGTCATTAATCAGAGAAAAAATCAGTTATTCACGGATAAGTCAACTTCATAACTTACAGGTAGAATATGCTGATTCATTCTCATCAAGCTGAAATGTAATATAGGTTTTCTCCAGTACTTTTTCATGCCTTTGTGCCATTCTGAAAGAAGAAATATATTTAAGCAGTAAGATTTTTTTGAGCATGCTGTCAGTATGTACATTAAAGAAACTCCTTAGTGATTTATGAAGAGGTAGGGAATAGATGGATGTTCTAGCAATCACATGATGATAGCAGTAATTAGGACAAAGGTTTACGGTATAAAATGGTTTCAGTAGAAAAGATGTTTTTTCAGAGTTGTTCTATCTACAATTTTTTTTAGGGTAAATTTGAATGGCAATGAAAATATTTGAAATCTTTTTTGCCCATTGATGTCTTCATTTTGATAGTTTTTACAATAACCTGTAATTTCCATATTGTTCTCTCCATAGGCCTTGTTATGTACCAATTTTCATGAAAAGAATTTGCCATCTTCTGCAAAAAATACTACTGGAATTGACAGGGTAATGAAAAGGGCTTACTGACTAAAGCATATGTCATTGCTTTTCTCTTTAAGTAATGAACAGAGTACTTAGCAAAGGGCGAAATCCTTTTCACCAAAGCATGAAATGGATTTAGGAGCAGACAAAGTACTGTTTGAACCTCCTTGCTCTTAAAACATGGAGGTAGAACATAATCTAAAACCCAAAAGGTTAAGCATTCCGTACAACATATTTTATATTAAAGAGTCACCTCACAAAAAGGAAAACTAAACCTGACGGAAGAATCTTAAATCCAGGATTTCCTCCTTTCAAGGGACTAAGCTAAGCAACAAGCTACAGAGCTTGTCTTCTTTTGAACTTTCCCTTTCCTAACTCTACAAGTCTTGTGTTAGCTACCTATGATGACGGACAGGAAGGAGTTGAAGACTGATATATCCTTCAAATCAATTTTGGAATCAAATATTCTTAAGGGAGAGATGGGACTCACATCTTTCACTCTAGGGAGGGCACTGAACCCTAGTGGCCAAGTTCCTAAACAAATGGGGAGACATCAATATGATAGGTGGACCACTCGGTGGATAAAAAACTGGCTGCATGCAAAGAGTTGTGCTCAGTGGCTCAATGACCACTTGGAGACCAGTAACGTGTGGTGTCCCTCAGGGATTGGGGTTGTGATTGGTCTTGTTCAACATCTTTGTCAGTGACATGGACAGTGGGATTGAGTGAACCCTCAGCAAGTTTGTCAATGACACCAAGATGTGTGGTTCAGTTGATCGCTGGAGGGAAGGAATGCCATCCAGAGGGACCTAGACATGCTTGTGAGGTGAGCTGATGCCAACCTGATGAAGTTTAACCATGCCAAGTGCAAGGTCCTCCACCTGGGTCGGAGCAATCCCAAGCACAGCTACAGGTTGGGCAGGGAAGAGATTCAGAGCAGCCCTGCAGAGAAGGACTCGGGGGTGTTGGTAGATGAAAAAATGAGCATGAGCCAGCTTCAGTGCATACTCGCAGTCCAGAAAGCCAACCGTATGCTGGGCTGCATCAAGAGGAGCATGACCAGCATGTCATAGAATCATAGAATAGTTAGGGTTGGAAAGGACCTCAAGATCATTGAGTTCCAACCCCCCGCCATGGGCAGGGACACCTCCCACTGAACCATGCCATCCAAGGCTATGTCCAACCCCACCTTGAACGCCGCCAGAGATGAAGCATTCACGACCTCCCTGGGCAACACATTCCAGGGCCTCACCACCCTCACAGTAAAGAATTTCTTCCTCATATCCAATCTAAACTTCCCCTCTTTAAGTTTGAACCCGTTACCCCTTGTCCTATCACTACAGTCCCTAATGAAGAGTCCCTCCCCAGCATTCCTATAGGCCCCCTTCAGGTATTGGAAGGCTGCTATGAGGTCTCCACGCAGCCTTCTCTTCTGCAGGCTGAACAGCCCAAATTTTCTCAGGCTATCTTTGAAGCTGTAAGATGGAATAATTAAACAATGATGAAGCAACATTACAAATTTCAAAACTGCCTGAACAATCACTGAAATCATTCTGGCAACACCAGAAATAAAAAAACTATGTAACAATACTTCTTTCTTTTTCACCTGTATATAAAACCCATTGAGTGAATTGCATCTAATGCAAGTACAACTTCAGCAGTATAAAATCTTGCCCATTTCTCCAGAACATTGTAGTTGCTCATTAAATTCACAAGGTCCCCACCAGGCATGTATTCCATCACCATGTAAAGGTAACGGTCATCTTGGAATGCATAAAATAATTGAACAACCCATGGACTATCAGCAAAAGCCATAATATGTCAAAGGAGGTGATCCTGCCCCTCTGCTATCATGAGACCTCACCTGGAGTACAGTGTGCAGTTCTGGTGTCCTCAACATAAAAAGGACATGGAACCGTTGGAACAAGTCCAAAGGATGGCCATGAGGATGATCAGGGGACTGGAGCACCTCCCGCATGAAGATAAGCTGAGAAAGTTGGGGCTGTTCAGCTTGGAGAAGAGAAGGCTGCATGGAGACCTCATAGCAGCCTTCCAGTATCTGAAGGAAGCTTATAAGGATGCTGGGGAGGGACTCTCCATTAGGGACTGTAGCAATAGACAAGGGGTAACGGGTTCAAACTTAAACAGGGGAAGTTTAGATTGGATATAAGGAAGAAGTTCCTTACTGTGAGCGTGGTGAGGCACTGGAATGGGCTGCCCAGGGAAGCTGCGAATGCTCCATCCCTGGCGGTGTTCAAGGCTGGGTAGGACAGAGCCTTGGGTGACATGGTTTAGTGTGAGGTGTCCCTGCCCATGGCAGGGGAGTTGGAACTAGGTGATCTTAAAGTCCTTTCCAACCCTAACTATTCTATGATTCTATGAAATGCTCTTTCTCATGTATAACTAGGTAAAGGTAGCTAGCATTTAGCTACCTGTATATTAAAAATTATCTGCCTAAATGACAGCCTGCAGGAAAAAAAATAAAGCAGCCCCTTATAGGTGTAAAGCCTTCAGCTGTCAGATGGAGTTTTGCTTGCTTATGTTACTGTTTGTGCTTAACATGCAATTAAAAGGATGGTGACTGTAAACCATGTTTTTGAACAGATTATTTTGCGATTATGTGCTAAAAAAATGTAGAGATTATTCAAACATCATAAGCCTATTATTTTTTTACATAGTTTTAAAAAGAGCCAGGAGTGCTTTGGTCTGAGAAAAGTAACAAAAATTCAGTCTTTTTAGAGCAGATTTCTTTGGTGTCAGGTTTGACTTGATGGAAAGCCAAATACTTTGCTAAAGAACAAGAGGTTATTTTTGAAAAGGTGAAAACCACAGACTGCTCATACCTTCATTTATATACGATATATTGTAACTGTCTGCTGCTCACAGGAGTGAAGAAAGAAACAAATATTTTGATCACACTTGACAAATACATATTTGCTAGTTTGCTCGACAGGCATTACAGAGTCCAATAGTGAAATTAAATTAAATGTCATAGGCTGAACAGTAAGTAACAAAAAATGTGGCAAATGGCCTTCTCCAGAAAATGTTTACATATCAAGACCATCCTCTTCCATGTTAAATAATTTAAGGGAGAATGTGGGAAATTGGTGTAGAAGTTGTTACCTTAATTCTGAATTTCCTAGTCCCAGAGTGTTAGGGAGAGGTGGAGGTGGAGGAGTGGGTGGGAGTCTGCCTTTGTTTTGATCTCTCTGCACACCTGCCTCAAGTAAACTCCAGATTCCAGTATAGAAGAGAAATCTCAACCAACAGACTGAGAATCAAACTTTTGGCAAAAGGCGGAATAAAGGACAGAGGGAACATAAAATGGAGAAGTTGCTTTTTCAGTTTTTTCTCTGTGAATGCAGCTTTTTTAGGACATCATTTGGTAAACACATTTACAGCCTATTGGTTAGCACAGAACCTAGTTTGAAGGGAATGCCAGTTCTTTTAATCTAGTTTCAGGAAATCATGCCCTTTTTAGTTCCCCTCAGCAAATTAGCCACTTCAGAAGAGAGAGCCACACCTCAGGAAGACCTAGATAAGCTAGAAGAGTGGGCTAACAAGAACCTTATGAAGTTCAACAAAGACAAGTGTAAGGTGTTGCACCTGGGTAAACACAATCCAAGAGTGCAGCACGGGTTGGGGTATACCTGGCTGGGGAGCAGCTGAGGGTTCTAGCGGACAAGCAGCTCAATACAAGTAAAATTTGTGCTGCTATGGCAAAGAAAACTAATGGGATTCTGGGTTACACCAACAAGGGCATCACCAGTGATTGGGGTTTGGAGAATCTGGTGGCATGTGCTTGGAAAGTGGAAGGGGATATGTATGAATCAGAAAACAGCAGGGCAGAGTACTATCACTTGCTAGCAGAGATCTGTAGGAATCAGAAGTAGTTGGAGGAGGAACAAAGAACCAGACTGCAGAAGCAGAACAATACTGTCCTAGGTTCAGCTATATCGGTCATTTTTCTCCTTCTTAGTAGTTGGTGCAGTGCTGTGTTTATGACTTTAGCCTGAGAACAATGCTGGTAACACACTGATGTTTTTAGCTGTTGCTAAGTAATGCTTAGTCTGATCAAGGACCTTCCAATCTCATGCTCTGCCAGTGAGGAGGAGCATGGGAAGCTGGGAGGAAGCAGAGACAGGACACTTGACCCAAACTAGCAAAAAGGGTATTCCATACCACAGCACATCATGCCCAGTGTATAAAATGGGGGGAGTTACCCGGAAGGGCTAGATTGCTGCTCAGGTTGGTCTGGGTGTCAGTTGACAGGTGTAAGCTATTGTATTCTCTCCCCTTGTTATTTCCCTTATAATTATTGTTATCAGTGGTAGTAGTGGGAGTTTTGTATTATACCTTAGTTACTGGAGATGAAGTTGTTGCCTCACTCGACTCAGTGCTTGTCAGGCCGTACCTGGAATACTGTGGTCAGTTGTGGTCCCTGCTATACAAAAAAGATGTGGACAGGCTGGAGGGGGTCCAGAGAAGGGCCACAAAGATGACTGAAAGACTGTGAAGCTTGTTGTATAAGGAAAGGCTGGGAGAACTGGGTTTGCTCAGCCTTGAGAAAAGAAGTCTCAGGGAAGACTTTAGCACCATCTTCCAGTATTTAAAGTGTGGTTATAAAGGTGGAGACTCCTTTTTTACAAGAAGTCATATGGAAAAGATAAAGGGTAGTGGATACATATTAATCCCAGAGAGATTCAGCTGGACAGAAGAGGAAAATTTTTCACAATGAAAATAATCACCCAGAGGAACAATCTCCCCAGAGAAGTGGTGGATTCCCCAAATTTGGACACTTTTAAAACTTGTCTGGACAGGGTGCTGGAACATCTTTTTTTTTGCAGAGAAAGTTTGGACCAGATGACCTTTGAGGTGCTTTCCAACCCAGTAGTGTATGTTACTCCATGGTAATAAGCTTATGTAAAATAGCTCTTTAACATTAAAAGTAACTATATAAAAGAAAATGACAGCTTTCTTTCCTTGATTGTGAATGATGCACAAAATAATGTTTAGATGCTGAAATAAACATTGCAAAAATAATCTAGGTCTGAAAAAGCAAGTAAAATTATGTAAGTACAATGGTTGGTGTCAATAACAGAGTCTAAAGAAGAATTTATCTTCTTAGGTATGTTTTTTACTTCATCTAGATGTATCTAGTGCAGTAAGTAAAACACTCTCCAGAAACTTTAAATTACTTTTTAGTAAGATGAACAATTGGTCTTACAAATCATTGGTGTATCAAATAACCTACCAAACATTGTACAAAACTATCACTGAAGGACACAGTAATCCAGAATTTATCCTGTCATGCCAGATGAAAAAAGGGTCCACTGATAGTGCTGTATGTGGAATCATTGACCAATGGCTGGGACTGAAAACTTATTTAAATTCAGTGCATGGAAATGAGAAATTCCCAGCTGCTGGAATGCTCTATTGAATGTATAGCTATGCAGATCTTACATACTGGCTATTTTTCAGGTTAGCATTAGCTGACATGCCAGATGACAGCAAGCCCTCAGAGAGAAGCAAAACTCATTCATCTTAATTGCTGATGGACTACTTATATTTTTCCAATCTGTGTTGCAAAAAAGATTTATTCCTGTGTGCCAAGCGATAGTGGATTTAGAGGACATCTTGGCCCCATTGCTTAATTGTGTTTGCCAGCCTGATAAAAAGGCAACAAAAGTATTTTTGAGGAAACCAATCTTTGTATTTTATACCATTTTGAATGCAGACCCAATAATTATTGGAGGGGAGTGCTTTTTATCTTTTGTCCTTTTCCAGGAAAAAAGATCTCTAGACTTTCCAGATGTCGACTCATCTTCAGAGTTTAACCACTCATCTTCTGAGTTTAAAATCATATTTCCATCTGCACTTCCATCATCACAGTCCTTTAGAAACTTTTACTTCTGGCAGAGAGCTTGTTTTCAAGACTATCTGCAATGCACGTGTTTTTTAGAATAAATTTTATATAAATATTTCTGAGAGAGGACGAGTATTATCTTAGCGTTGACAATATGTCTCAGATTTTACCACAGTGTGTATCAGAACTCTTTGAAAATAAAGACAGTCATACATTATGAAGAATGTAATTCTGGAAACAGATTAACAAATTGTTTCCATATGATGCCTTCCAACTTTATTTACCAATTGAGCTGTACAATTGGCAAGCCTGGTACACGGTAATATTAAAGCAATGTCATATTAAGTGGGTTATATAGCTGTAACATGCAGAGCAAATACTCCTGGAAATTATAGACTCATAGAATCATCACTTAAGATCATCAAGTCCAACCATTAACACTCATGGACAGAGAGATTCCAATTGTAATGTTTGATTACTGTTCAGGACCAATGACTGTGAATTACTGTCTGGAGTTACCCAGTAGCCATCATTCAGGTGAATGTGCAGACAAGCCTGTCTGGTTGAGAGCAGCAGTCCTGAGATGTGTGTGCAAATTGCTCTTCCCAGTGAGCTGCCCTCGTTCTGAAGAATACAATCAGCTAACCTGAACCACTCCTGACAGTTGTATTGCTCCCACTCATGCTGGCAAAGCGTCTAGACCCTAGCTGGGTGATGAACATCTTGGGATATCATAGGTAAGTGAAAGTTTTGAATAGCTTAACAAGAATTGAGAAATGTTTAGTGTTAGCCTGGATTTTTACGAGTGTTTCTTTGCAGAACTATCTTGCTCATAGATCTTACTAATATTTGATCACTCACTCTCTTTAATTCTTGATATTTGCTAAATTAATCTCTGTTTGGGTCTTGCCCTATACAGATTGTTTCAGAAAAAAGGCATACAGAAGCTCACAGAAGGTACCACTGCTTTTCTCCCCTAGAACAGGAGATCTAGAATGGGAATAGTTCACCAAAAGGGAAAAAAAATATTTCCTGATTTTTTTCTTACTTTTCCAAAAAGCAGAATTCCACAAGACAAAGTTGCTTAAAGAAAATCTTTATTTATACAAGCCAGATGGTTACTCACTGCAATCTGTTCTATCAACAACTAAATTAATGGAAGAACTATTCATGTTTTGTTTTGGTTTGTTTTTCAATAAGTCAAGTGCATTACATTGATGTCATGTGTATTTGTTTCATTGAATGTATAGTTAAGAGTTAATAGTTTTGTCATTAAATACATAATGATAATAGTCAACTTATTTCTCCCCAATTACCTTTTCTTTTAAATATTTTCTCTGAGTTTATGCAACTAATTCTCTACTCTCTCATTTACAAATCTATATGCTTATAATAAAAATGCTTATATATGAGTAAGTCACTTGTGTTTCCTTTTAAAGCTAATAGAAACCTCATCACTGAGATCAAAAGAGAGGTTCATTTGGGCCTGTAGTAGGCATCTAAAATAAGTCAGATGAATCACTGCCTAAAATTTCCTATAAATGGAATAAAAGTTACCTTGTTCAGCTGTTGAAACCTACTCTCTAAGCATCTAAATTTGACTTTGTTACTTTTGTCTTATGCTGTTTTTTCATTTATGGTATAGGTCCTGAATTTGCCTAAAATGAGTAATTTATACACTTACTGTTTTGTAGCTGTATCGCTGCACTCTAAGTAAGTAAGTATCAACACAGATCAAAGTACCAGAAGTTAAACTGATAGAATTTAAAGTCAGTGAGGAAAGAAGTGCAAGTACCCAAAGATGAAGTCTGGTGCTCTTGGAGAACAAAGAATTGAATGCTATTACTCCTGAAAGGTTTTACCAGGCAATGCAGAAAGAGATCAAGAACAGAATAACTTGTGATTAAAAGTACACAGGTTTACCTGATCTAGCAAACAGGGAACTTCAGCATACAGTGACAATCTACTGACACGTCAGAAGAAATCAAGAAAATGGGCGCAAAAGCATTATAAGTTACTTAGGATGGCAATTAAAAGGTTTCCAACTATCAGAACAGAAAGTATAAAAAATAACATTCGAACAGGAGTGGTGAGGGCAGAAAAAATAACAATTCTTAATCGTGGCTGAGTATAAACTATGAGTGAGCATAATACATGTTGCCAGTGATACCAAGCCAACCAGGCTCAGTGATCCAGGACTTCTTCCCAGCTCTGTGTTCTTAAGACACCTAAGCATCCTGAGCCTGACTATTTCTTCCCTACCACCATCTTCCTATAACCTCCCTCTTAACTGGTGATTTATTGAGAAAAACCAAGACACCAACTATAACGCATACAGTACTTCCACAAGCAGAATGACAAAGTTGTAAAAGAAAAATCAATTTCTTTGAAGCAGAACTTGGATTTGCATTTGTTTTCATAATAGCAACAAGAGAAGAAGAAAAGAAAACAGCATTTAGATCTTTCTCTTTCTTAATGAGAAACCTGAGGTGACTTTTTCTGTATTTCAAGTCAATGGGGAATTCATGAATACCAAAGCATTAAAAAAATATGATATATCATTGCTTGGAATCGTTATGGCAGTAACCTGCGTTTGCTGTTCTGCTTTTAAATCTAGAGGGCTTAATACAAAAATTAAAAAACAAAACAAAAAATCAAATAAAAAAGCAAACCCCCCAAAAAAACACAGACGCACCAAACCAAAACCCACTCATATTTATTTCATAAGATCTGAAGATGACAGACATAATTGGTATGCTGATTAATGAAATGGCTTGTCTAAGGGAATAGATATGAAAGTCTTTACAATGAATGTGCTTTGAATGTAGAAAAAGGCAGACAAAACAAGAATAGACCAAAGCTAAATTAAACATATCAGTGTTTTTGTACCTGATCTCAATAGACTCTATAATCCCCTTTTTCCTTTGGCTGGGCTTTTTCACTTGTATTCTGCAAGAAAGTTGAAGACAGCTGACAATATTGATATCAAATTACTATGTTCTGTTGTGGCTGCTGAATTAGAGATAGAAAATCTTCATATGAGAATGACATCTTTTACATTCTATCACTTTTCAAAAGGCTTTCCTCGTTTTCAGCATTTTTATTTTTTCATGTCAGGGAATTTGTTAAAATAAACAAAAAGAGAAGCAGAATTCTCCCCTTTGTTTTAGAGAGAGTTTGCATGGATGTCCTGCAGAGGAAGAACATACTAAGACAGAAAAAATGTGCAAATAGACAAGGCTTAAATAAGAATAGCATGGAAAGCAAATTATACTTTTAATTTAATAAAGTTGCCTATACTGAATCCCAGTTGTGTGGACCTCATAGCAGTATGTTTCCATGAGAGATTTTCATTTTGGAAATATAAATAGCAATTAGGAAAATTAAATGTTGGGTGGCACAGAACACTTTCTATAAATTACTTTGAAGCCAATAGAAGTGAAAGAAAATCATATGATATATATGTAAAAAGAATTTCTGACATATTTCAGAGGATTGGATAATTCACTTTTTATAGTTTGTGCAATTTCTTTGTTCTACATGCAGCTTTGAACTTCACGACTA
The DNA here is from genome assembly GCA_039720435.1 of Amazona ochrocephala. Lineage (NCBI taxonomy): Eukaryota > Metazoa > Chordata > Aves > Psittaciformes > Psittacidae > Amazona > Amazona ochrocephala. Next base: position 42,093,890 of record CM077880.1, on the reverse strand, counting down.
TATGCAATCTTTTTCTAGGATAGCAATTAAAAAACCCCTCCTCATCACATAATTATATCTCTGGAGACAATTACGTATTCCATACTTACATTTTTAACCTTGAATATAATCTCCTGGTTCATGTGTCTAGGTCTGCATAAACTTCAAGCTCAAATTATTCTATCCTTGGAAGTGAGTAGCAGGAGAGATATCACCTGAATAAAATGTCCATAACATCTAAGTAAAGTGAGCAAAGGAAAAAGAGTAGTATGAGATGCAAAATTGCTCTCCTGTTTCTTAAAAATTTTGTGCTCTGAGCCACAAAAGATCTAAAGACATAAGCAGTTATGATACTGTGCTTCTTTTGTTCAAAGTTGATGGACATGAGAGAAATCATTAAAGGGATCAAATGTATCAGAGGACTTACATTTTATTGATTCCAATTCTCTGTATATAATCCACTGCAGCTTAGACTTCTAAAGTGCAGGGTTCAGAGTATTTAAGAGCTGTATCTTAACACAGAAACAACTTCCACAATGACTTCTAATGAAGAAAATGTTCTATAGTTTAGATATGTAATTGACTATTGACCATAGAGATCATTTGGTACATGGGTTGAGCAGATTTTGCGTTGACTTTTTGCAAGATTGAAAGTAAAAGGCAGATAACCTTCTGAAAGACTGCTGCTGTTATTTTTACAAAGTGTGATAATAGCAGAAAAAAACCCAAAACAAAACCCAAGACCTTATAGGTAGTACTGAAAAACAGAAATTAGTCAAAACAGAACTGTCAGAAGTGGTGATGGAACCAGAATAACTTTCTCTGACACCAGACCATGCTCCTTATCTTGACAGCTTCTCCTTCAACACCAACTGCTTGTCTCAGCAGGCTACATAGTACTTTCTCACCTTGCCCCTTCTGATTTATCCCAAACCATTGCAGTAAGCAATACTACCTGGGTAAACATTCCCATAGTGAACTACCTGCTCTGAGGAGCTGGAAGAGAGAGCACAAAGAAGATGTAGCAAAAGTGCAAAGGCTATGGCTGGCCAGAAGAGAGGTGAATATGGGGTTCAAATGTTGTTTGTTTTAATAGCAAAAATGAGTGTATATTTTAACAATAAATTGCACCTTGCCTGTTAAAACATGTTTAAAAGAGTTAATAAAATTCTATTTTGCTATTTGCAAGTTTTTCCAAGCTTTTAAAATGTTTTTCAAAAAGTCCTTTCAAGGTCCTGTTCAGAGGAATATGGTAACCTCCAGCTGAAATATAGCATTCAACATATATATAGCATAATATGGTGACATATATATTGAAAATTAGTTATAAGAAATAAAGTGAAGAGAAGGAATAATGGCTAATTCTCCAGAAAGAAAATTTTTTATCTGAGATACTTTAGGATTAGTACATTAAAAGTAATAGAACCAGTCTTGGCATACACATGAGATATATTGATGTACATGAGGTATTCATGTAGAGTCACAAAGGAGTTTGAAATTCTGTTGAGTTCATGTTATAATTGTATTCATGAAATAAGCATTGTTTTTCAGATACTCTTGTGTTATGGATTAATCACTAAAGGTCTGTGTGAATTTCCTTTTGATTCTTACAAATTTTTTAAGATTTTCCACTGCGTTTCAAGGTCAAGTGTTAGGTTGCCTATCTGCACAAAACAAGTCATATATCAAATGTCATATAACTTATGGCTTATATCTCTTTAAAAAATGTCAGCATAGTTAAAATCACTTTATCTTTAAAAACATTAATTATACTGGACATGAGATCTTGGTGGAAACAAGAAATCACAGCAAAGATTAATATTTTTTCCCCCTCTCTGTTTTGAGACATGACTTTGGCAGTGATAACTTGCAATCTTACAAAAATAACATTATAGCAACCAACCCCCAAGGAGTAATTTGGGGGGAGTATCAATGAAAACCAGAAGAGAAAGCAGTACCTAATTCCTTCTCTTCATCAGTGAAAAGAAGTATGAATAAATGCTTTGCAAGCATCTGTTCCATGATAGTAGCTATCTCTGAGGAGCAATCAATAAGACAGGACAGAAATCTGTGCATGGAAACAAAGATGGATTAGGGGAAGTTGCCTTAGCTTTCAGATAAAAGACTGACAGAAGTTCTCTAGAACATAAAAGACAGGGACATTCCAAAATTCATTGTATAGCATATAGCTTGTTGTAAGCAAGCTGTCCTTGTCAGATGAGAAGGGGGTCTGAGATGAGATTACCTGTCAAGTTAAAAGATAATGATCACCTTGCTCAAAGAACAGTCATGAAACATCCATAAGTTTACATTGAGTAAGTATACACACAAAGGAGGCTAGTGTTCAAGGAGAGAAATTGACATTTTTTCCAGCATCGTAACAGAATTGAAGAAGATGTGTGGCAATATTTGAATTAGGCTTTCCTGTTAGGATTCTGGCTGACTAAGAAACTATCAATAGGAAAAAAATTGGCTTGAACTTCTGAAATATAATTCGGAGTTCATTAACAGCTACATAGACTGTGACTTGGGTTTGGCCTTGCATGCATAAACATAATCAATGTTCTTAATTATAAAAGATGTGTGTATCACTTGAATGACAAAGGTAAATGAATACTAGAGGATTCATGTAGATTTTATGGAAGATTGGCATAATTTAGAAACATGACAAGGAAATACTTCATAGATAAAAGACAATGCGTGCCCATTCCTTCATTCTTTCACCTAGGATGTAAAAATTTACCTAATGTGTCTGTAACATAGAATTATAGAATAATTTAGGTTGGAAAAGACCTTTAAGATCATGAAGCCTAACCATTAATCTAGCACTGCCAAGTACACCTCTAAACCGTTTTCCTCAGTGCCACATCTACCTCCAGGAATGGTGACCCAACCACTACACTTGGCAACCTGTTTCAGTGCTTGACAACTCTTTTGGGAAGAAATTTTTCCTGATATCAAATCTCACTTGTTACTTGGGAGAAGAGACTGACACCCACCTCACTACAACCTCCTTTTGGTAGTTGTACAGAGCGATAAGGTCCCCCCTGAGCCACCTTTTCTCCAGACTATACACCCCCGGTTCCCTCAGCCACTCCCCATCACACTTGTGTTCCAGACCCTTCGCCAGCTTCATTGCCCTTCTTCAGACACACTCCAGAACCTCAATATCTCTTTTGTAATGAGGGGCCCAGAACTGAACACTGTATTCGAGGTGCAGTCTCACCAGTGCTGAGTAGAGGAGAATGACTCCTGCCCTGGCCCTGCTGGACATTCTATTGCTGAAACAGGCCAGGATGCTATTGGCCTTCTTGGCCACCTGGGCACACTGCTGGCCTGTATTCAGTTGGCTGTTGACCAACACCCCCAGGTCCTTTTCTGCCATGCAGATTCCCAGCCACTATTTCCCTCAGGACATGGCACTGAGCCTTGTTGAGCCCCATGCAATTGCCTCACCCCATCCATCCATCCACCCATCCAGCCTACCTAGGTCCCTCTATAGAGCCTTTCTAACCCCAAGCAGATCAACACCCCCACACAATTTGGTGTTGACTGCAGCCCCACTAAGGGGGCACTCGATCCGCTTGTCCAGATCATTGATAAAGATATTAAACAGAACTGGCCTCAATACTGAGCCCTGGAGAATACCACTTGCTACTGACTGTAAAATGGATTTCACTCCATTCAGCAGCACTTTTTGGACTCGGCCAAGCAGCCAGTTTTTTAACCAGATATATTAGATTTGCATGTCCAGGTTTTGGTAGCAGGGGGTTTATAGGGGAGGATTCTGTTGAGAAGCTGATAGAAGTTTCCCATGTGTCTGGCAGAACCAGTGGCAGCTGTCTCTAAGACAGACCTGCTGCTGGCCAAAGCTGAGCCAATCAGTGGCGGTGGTAATGTCTTTGGGATAACATATGGGTGAGGACAAAACCTTGGCAACCTCAACTGCAGTCAGAGAAAGGAGTGAGAATATGTGAGAGCAACAGCTCTGCAGACACCCAGGTCAGTGCAGAAGGAGGGGAGGAGATACTGTACACACCAGAGCACAGATTCCCCTGCAGCCGGTGTTGCCGCCCATGGTGAGACAGCTGTGCCCCTGAAGCCCATGGAGGTCCATGGTGGAGCAGATCTCCACCTGCAGCCCACGGAGGACCCCACAATGGAGCAGGGGGATGCCTGAAGGAGGATGTGACCCTGTGGGAAGCCTGTCCTGGAGCAGGCTCATAGCAGAACCTATGTCCTCAAGCAGAGAGGAGACAGCACTGGAGCAGGTTCGCTGCAGGACTTGTGACCCCACAGGGGTTCACAACTGGAACTGCACTGGGAAATGGCTGGAGAGGAAAGTCTGTTGGAGGAGTAATGTTCTTGGTAGGAGGCCCTTTGGGTGGGCAGCGCTGCCTCTTGGTTCTCCACAGCCTCCCTGCTCTTTGCCCCAGCACCTCCCTGTGAGTGATTGCCTGCTTCACAGATTGGCTGTTACCTTGCCAGCTAGGCAGGTGAGGGGTATTCTTTCCAGTGTCAGTGCCTGCTTTTTAACCAGGGCTGTTAACCAGTGACAACAGCAATTTGAACAGGACAAGAGACTCTAAAAAGATTATTTGTACCCATTTACCAATGAAAGCTGAAATAATTACTTATTTTCAAAGGAATAAATAAACTGAAACCCATTGGTACTTCTGACAATACTAGAAACCTCTTTGTCAGAGGGCATCTCAAGATGCTGTGACAGGACCCTGGGCCCACTGTGGGGGAGGATCTTGTTCGGGACCACCTTAGGAACCTGAATGTATACAAGTCCATGGGACCGGATGAAATCCATCCGCAGGTCCTGAAGGAGCTGGCAAATGAAGTTGCTAAGCCACTGTCCATCATATTGGAAAAATCATGGCAGTCAGGTGAAGTTCCCGATGACTGGAAAAAGGGAAATATAACCCCCATTTTTAAGAAGGGAAAAATGGATGAGCCAGGGAATTACAGACCAGTCAGTCTCACCTCTGTGCCTGGCAAAATCTTGGAGCGGATTCTCCTGGAAGGCATGCTGAGGCGCATGAAAACCAACAAGGTGCTTGGTGACAGCCAGCATGGTTTCACTAAGAGGAAATCCTGCCTGACCAATCTGGTGACCTTCTATGAAGGGGCTACGGAACTGATGGACAGGGGCAGAGCAGTTGATGTCATCTACCTGGACTTGTGTAAAGCCTTTGACACTGTCTCACATGACATCCTTCTCTCTAAGTTGGAGAGACATCAATTTGATAGGTGGACCACTCGGTGGATAAAGAACTGGCTGGATGGCCGCATGCAAAGAGTAGTGCTCAATGGCTCAGTGTCCAGCTGGAGACCAGTAATGAGTGTTGTCCCCCAGGGATCGGTGTTGGGACCGGTCTTGTTCAACATCTTTGTGGGTGACATGGACAGTGGGATTGAGTGCGCCCTCAGCAAGTTTGCCGATGACACCAAGCTGTGTGGTTCGGTTGATACATTGGAGGGAAGGAATGCCATCCAGAGGGACCTTGACACGCTTGTGAGGTGGGCTGATGCCAACCTAATGAAGTTTAACCATGCTAAATGCAAAGTCCTACACCTGGGTCGAAGCAATGCCAGGCACAGCTCCAGGTTGGGCGGGGAGGAGATTCAGAGCAGCCCTGCGGAGAAGGACTTGGGGTGTGGGTTGATGAAAAAATGAACATGAGCCGGCAGTGTGCGCTTGCAGCCCAGAAAGCCAAGCGTATCCTGGGCTGCATCAAAAGGAGTGTGACCAGCAGGTGGAGGGAGGTGCTCCTGCCCCTTTACTCTGCTCTCGTGAGACTCACTTGAAGTATTGTGTGCAGTTCTGGTGTCCTCAACATAAAAAGGACATGGAACTGTTAGAACAAGTGCAGAGGAGGGCCACGAGGATGATCAGGGAACTGGAGCACATCTCGTATGAAGATAGGCTGAGAAAATTGGGACTGTTCAGGCTGGAGAAGAGAAGGCTGCGTGGAGACCTCATTGCAGCCTTCCAATACCTGAAGGGGGCCTATAGGGATGCTGGGGAGGGACTCTTCATTAGGGACTGTGGTGAGAGGACAAGGGGTAATGGGTTTAAACTTAAACAGGGGAGGTTTAGATCGGGTCTGAGGAAGAAATTCTTTACTGTGAGGGTGGTGAGGCCCTGGAATGGGTTGCCCAAGGAAGTTGTGAATGCTTCATCCCTGGCAGTGTTCAAGGTGGGGTTGGACATAGCCTTGGATGGCATGGTTTAGTGGGAGGTGTCCCTGCCCATGGCAGGGTAGTTGGAACTCGATGATCTTGAGGTCCTTTCCAACCCTAACTATTCTGTGATTCTATGATCTCTGAGTACCAGCAGCAGAGAGTAAACAAAAAGAGGGAGTGATACAGCATAATGCTTGAACATATTCAATGTCTTAAGGAGCCCTGCAGAGCTTCCCGAATTTTCCTACAACAAACAATGTTTTACTTAACTATATGGTCATGCAATAACTAGGTTTTTTCCTGAATGGTACTATGGACCATTTTCTTCTTGTTTTCCTTTCTTGATACAGAAACATGGTGGTTATTTTGAATGAATTTTAGTTATTAAGTAAGGTTACTATATTTCCTTCATTTAAAGAATAAATCAAAAGAATTTCAGTAGTTGGTTTCAAGAGATTACTGTTTGAACCTAGTAATTTTGTCGTCTGATAGTATCTGGCAGGGAGTTCAGCTTCTGTAATTAAGAGCAACTAGCAGTCTTTGTTTTGAAGATCCATGTGTACTAGAAGATGTGGTCAGAAAAGTTTCAGAAGAATACCTAGATAGGCTGATTATGGTAATATATATGCTTTAATGGAATAGCTATTAGTAACTGTTGGTGACCAATATCAGATTACAGAGGTCATTGAATGGGTGTTATGATGGTTTGCTGGTTTTGGTTTGGAGTAGTTATATTCTTCATAATAGCTGGTATGGGGTTATGGCTTGGATTCTTACTGATAACAGTGTTCATAACACAGGGATGTTTTCTTTAATTAGAGAGTCAAGACCTGTTGTGCTTCTCACACAACCCCAACAATGAGCAGGCTGGGGTGCATAAGAAGCTGGGAGGGGACACAGCTCCGATTGTTGGCTGACCCCAACTGACCAAAGGAATATTCCATCCCATGTGACTTCATGCTCAGCATATAAAGTGGGGCAGGGCAGAAGGGAGGGAGGAAGGAAGGAAGAAGTTCGGAGTGATGGCGTTTTTCTCTCCAAGAGATTATTACATGAGCTAGAGTCCTGCTTTCCTGGAGATAGCTGAGCACTTGCCTGACAATGGGAAGTGGTGAATGAATTCTTTGTTTTGCTTTGTTTGTATGCACAGCTTTGGCTTCACTTATTGTCTTTATCTCAACCCATAAGTATTATCACTTTTGTTCTTCTGACTCCCTCCCTCCTCCCACCAGAAGGGGAATGAGCAAGTGGCTGCGTGGTGCTTAGTTGTTGGATGGCGCTAAATCACAACAAATGTGAATGAGTCACTTTGGCAGTCCTCAAGGGATGAACTGCAGTATCTGGATATGTGGAGGGAGACAAGAGTAAGATATTGCTAGAGAACAAATCATCTCCCAGAGTAGCATATATTCCAGAGAAATACAATATTTTCTCTCTCCTTCACTGGCCTTGATTTAAGCTTCTTATAAAATTACAGAATTTGAAGATCTATTTTAATAAAAACTATTAAACCTTAAATGAATGTTAGCAAAGGATTTTTGTGGTGATTCAAATATTTCTAAAATTAGATACAGGTATCCAACAGAGTACCATACATTATGAGGCTGTAATAGGAGTATAATTTATTCCATAGCTTGTAAGAGCTTTTACTATAATATGTAATGAAGGATATATTCAAAGTTTGCTAAAAACTTTCACTCTTCCAAGGATATGATGCACTCATCTTTGCACCTTTTCCCTTGTAAATTAACTAAAACATCCAATATTATTTCGACAGCATCCACTCTGAGAGTAAAATAGCTTCCCTTTTTTACGGAAAATGAGAAAAAGATCATCAAAGTGATAAAAAGAACTGTCACATCTTATTTCTATAAAAATGCAAGGATAATAGCTGCTAGCTATCATACTTGCCAAGGTTCTGGCAACCCATGAAATAGGAGGAAATCAGAGTTTGGCTCAAACTCTGAACCAAACTTTTGGACTATGGGGTCAGTGTAGCCTAATACGTGTTCTGGCACCTTGTTAAGGACTTTGTCTGTGCATGCCAGACTCACTTTCCCATATTATCAAATTTCCATTCTACAGGAGATATCTGATAATTTCCAGGTTTTATTACAGCCATTTTTTTTTTTCTTTCTGTGAAAGAATTTCTTCCTAGTCCAAATCTTTGATCAGATTTTGTCTCAAGTGGAGTATGAACATCACATACAGCTATGAACTTATGGCTTGAAGATTTGGATTGGACTAAAAATTAGGGTTTTATTTCAGGTTAATCTTACACTTTTTTAGTTAGATAAAAAGAGTTAGAATATCCATATCTAAAAGTAATTTAGAAGAAAGTAAAATTGTGATGTCTTTTAGAAAATATCTTATTGGATACTGGGGGAAAAAACAATGCATGCAATATTTCAGTCAGAATGTTTTGCACAAAAAGTCATGGAACATTTATTTTAATCTTCTGCATTAAATTACACTTTAAAGAGCAGTATGAGTTCATGTATCTGTACATTAAAATGCATATATGTTTATATATATGTATAAAGTTGGGGCTGTTCAGCTTGGAGAAGGCTGTGTGGAGACCTCACAGCAGTCTTCCAGTGTTAGTTATGATAGAACCTTGTTCTTTCCAAGATGACAATTCAGCCCTGCTCTGGAAAGTAACCATCAACATACTATGGATTATTTTCAAATTATAACAACCTCTACTTCCAAGGGTATTCGTATTTCTTTAAAACAGTATATTTATTTCACTTAAGTTTCCCAAATGGTTGTCCTAGGAGCGCAGTGAGGTTGAGCTTCTCACTAGTCTCTTTCTAGTGAGAGAAAAATGGAGTGAGATCACCAGAGAAAGAAAAAGAATTAAGAGGAAGATGACTGCACATCTGCTGTTTGAGGTGTGTTAATAGATGGGTGCCTGAGTTCAGGCTCCTTAAGAACCATTTACGCTTTTTACACTGACTTACTGTGCTTAGATGATAATTTAGAAATACTTTTGGTCAATGAAGACAAAACATGGGTATTCCATCTCCCAATTATGTGTCCTAATTTCTGAAAGAAGTAGGGTTTGAGTTTTACATTCAGGACATGGCAAAGCATCTAAAGCACAACACTTCAGTCAGCTAAGAGCAACTGTTTGCCCCCCTTGATGCAGCCTCACACTCTGCAGCTTCCTCAGCTCTCCTGAAGCATACAGTGAATGGTAAGATCACTTCAAAACGATAGACTTGCCAATGGGGTGATCTCTCCAAAGGGGTAAGTTGGGGGGTGGCCACCAAGTGTGCCAGAGCATGTAAAGCACCTTTCCATTTCAGCTGAATGTAGAAGCAGTCAAGTGAGAGATTTATTGAACCATGTTGACTTTTCACCTTGGCATCTTAAATACTCTCAAAGAGGCTCAAATTTGCCAAAACTCTGCTTTAGCCCATTTCTGGACCTGCTTTTTAATGATATATCTAGGTACCTAAATATAATGTCCTGATTTTTAAATAACTGAACAGGTCTGATGGAAATGCTAATTGCATTTCCAGTGAGCTTGTGTACAACTGTAAAAACAGATTCGAATTTGATAGTTCTTTAAGTAAAGCAATCTGGAAAAGCTTAGTTTCTGTGGACAAAAACATTCATAGTAAATGTTTTCTCTGCCAACTTAGTAAATATTCATCCACAAAAATAGCTTGGAAAAATTAATTGGCCCATGAGAAATTGTCATATTAAATTTGTATGCTAGATTTAGAACTAGAAACTGTGAAATTGAGAGTTTTCTGTTCCTTTTTAAGGGTAAATTTGATGTAGTCAGGAGTCAGTAAAGTGCCAGAATAATAAACCAGTTGTCAAACAAGCAATATTACCTATTTGGACTGGGTTGTTTGTCTTAATCTAAAATTCGTAACAGCAGCTGCCCATTAATTGAACACATGAAACACATACAAGTTAAAGTGAAATGAAACTACTATTTATTAAATATTTACACAAACTTATGCTACTGTAGAAAGTGCAGCTGAGTGGACAATTGATTAGTACTGGGCTGCATCAAAAGGAGCATGACCAGCATGTCGAAGTAGGTGATCCTGCCCTCTGCTCTGTTCTCGTGAGACCTCACTTGGAGTATTGTGTGCAGTTCTGGTGTCCTCAACATAAAAAGGACATGAAACTGTTGGAACAAGTCCAAAGGATGGCCACAAGGATGATCAGGGGACTGGAGCAGCTCCCTTATGAAGATAGGCTGAGAAAGTTGGGTCTTTTCAGCCTGGAGAAGAGAAGGCTGCGTGGAGACCTCATTGCAGCCTTCCAATATCTGAAGGGGGGCTATAGGGATGCTGAGGAGGGACTCTTCTTTAGGTACTGTAGTGATAGGACAAGGGGTAATGGGTTCAAACTTAACCAGGGGAAGTTTAGATTGGATATAAGGAGGAAGTTCCTTATTGTGAGGGTGGTGAGGCCCTGGAATGGGTTGCTCAAGGAAGTTGTGAATGCTTCATCCCTGGTGGTGTTCAAGGCGGGGCTGGACAGAGCCTTGGATGACATGGATTAGTGTGAGGTTTCCCTGCCCATGGCGGGGGGGTTGGAACTAGATGATCTTAATGTCCTTTCCAACCGTAACTATTCTGTGATTCTATGATAAAAAAGCTGAGACACTTTTCTGCACCACAGTACAACAGCTGCACTGGAAGGTGCTAGTAGTATCCACTCCTACCCTGCACAGCATTGCTTAGGCCAATTTCTGATGGTATGGGAAAACAGACGAGCTTTACTTTGTTCAGACTGAAACCAGTTCTGGCCCTCCAGTTGCTCAAATGCTTTTATTGGACATGGTTAAAAGAAAAGAGTGATTCCTCACTCAGAGTAACCAGTATCTAGAAGAATCCAAAATCAATTCCAGTGCCTCCCTGCAGCCCTGAAAGCAGGGACAACCTCAACTTATCATTTTTCCTTGGTATTTCCACCTGGCTATATCCACTGGGCTGTGTATGTGCTGGTTTGAGGTGCTTCTCAGCGTGTTGGTTAGTTCTGAATTTCATTTCCAGGCGTTTATCTTTACCTGCACATGATGTCTGCTAGGCATGATGTGCGCATGCCTACATCAACATTTGGATCCTACTCTTAAACAAAAGTAAGGAGAAACACCCAAAATACCTAAGAAACTTTAATTCTAATTTTGGATCTGACTATACCTGTTAATGGAGGAATCTAATTTTTGTCCTCTCCTTTCCCACAACTCATTTGCTTTGATTAATGTTAATGGAACCTTGATCAATTTTAAAACAGAAATTTTTCTCTCCAAATTCAAATGGCTGCATCCCGTCAGCTTCTTTGGTAGCGCCCAGATTCTCCGCATGATGTTTAAAATCTGTAGACCTACTCTGGTGTCAAAGTAAAATATTTGATTGTGCAATTTGCCTTTCCTTTTTTATTTCACTCATACTGGAGGCTATGGAAGATTCACTTTATCTACTGCTAGAAAAAAACAGAGGATGGCTTATCCTGGTACATGCCTTACCTGTGTTTTGCAGAGTCTTCCTGAGAGTAGGAATGGAAAATGATATGCCTAGGTAGAAAATGAAGCAGAGATGTTAAGAGGCTTGTTTCAAGTTTCTTTTCAATTAAGCTCACTGCCTGAAAACTGGCATGATCTTTTTACTTTTCTACAAACTAATTAGGGATATTTCTTGAAGACATATTTTAAGCAGCAATCTGCTACTGTACTCTGATGAATAATTGTAACAAATGAAAATAGTCATTACCTAAGTGATGTAATAAGAAATTATATGATTCCTTGAAGAAGTTAGTATTCCTAAAAAGTAGTGAACAGTGTACAGCTTTTTACAGCTCCAGAGTTGCTTGCAGATCATGAAGAACTAAATAATTAGATAGCAGATAATAGCAATACTGATACAGAATATAACAAATATTCTAAACATGCCTAACACAGAAAAGGCAAAATTAACTGAATAAGATAATCATATTTCATTAGTTATCTATATTATTCAATTAGTTTCACCATGATTTCTGTATTTTAATATAAGATTTTATAAGTTAATTTTACTTAGATCTATATCCCATGCTTGCGTTTCCCTTGTAGATGTGATGTAAAGCTAGTTTAAGTTTTCACCATGCAAATGGGCAATGGCAGTTAAACTAACTCACTAAAAGCACAAAGGTGGTGGTATTTCTATCACCTTCATTTCAGAAAAGGTTTCTGTGGGCCTAAACACGGAAAATGTTCAAAGGATAATAAAGATTTCAGTGCTAAGGAATTGTTGATGAGTACAAAATCTTCCTTTTAAGGTTGTGCAGACTCAGACTGACTTGCTATTTCTTATGACATGTCTCTAGCTCTAGATGCTAATGCTGTGGGCAACCTCAGCTTAATTACCTAGGTAGGTGTCCATATCTTCAAAGTAACATTGAAGTAGATACTCATTGCTAGGGTATGTCTGCCCTCACAGGAGAGTTAGCTGGATATGGACCAGCTGAAACTTTGGAAAAGCCATACCTGCATTAGCAAATTCTCTTAAAGACTGTGTCTTCTGCATGTTCCAAAATTCCAAAATTACTGGCTTGCCCTGAAATTTGCTGACTTCGACAGGGCCAACCACTCTAAGGTTTCCAGTTCCAAATCTGAAGTCATATAAATACTGTTTCCCTGAAAATACGTGTATGTTGGGGTAGGGTGGTATGGCATATCAAGGCTAGGACTGAGCAGGCAGGCACGAAGCTGGAGATGCCTAGTTGAAGCAGGGTAGCAAGTGATGCTTGTTGTGAAAGGAGGTATGGAACACAGGGTGACTCAGGCTGTACGGCTAGGTCAATGCTCAACTATCCCCCCAGCCAATGTCTCCTGTAGAATCATAGAATCATAGATTAGTTAGGGTTGGAAAGGACCTTAAGATCATCTAGTTCCAACCCCTCTGCCATGGGCAGGGACATCTCACACTAATCCATGCCATCCAAGGCTATGTCCAACCTGGTCTTGAACACCGCCAGCGATGGAGCATTCACAACTTCCTTGGGCAACCCATTCCAGGGCCTCACCACCCTCACAGCAAGTAACTTCCTCCTCATATCCAATCTAAACTTCCCCTGTTTAGAGTTTGAGCCCGTTACCCCTTGTCCTATCTCTACAGTCCCTAATGAAGAGTCCCTCCCCAGCATCCTTATAGGCCCCCTTCAGGTTCTGGAAGGCTGCAATGAGGTCTCCACGCAGCCTTCTCTTCTCCAGCCTGAACAGCCCCAATTTTCTCAGCCATCTTCATACGGGAGGTGCTCCAGTTCCCTGATCATCCTTGTGGCCCTCCTTTGGACTTGTTCCAACAGTTCCATGTCCTTTATATGTTGAGGACACCAGAACTGCACGCAATACTCCAAATGGGGTCTCACAAGAGCAGAGTAAAGGGGCAGGAGCACCTCCCTCGACCTGCTGGTCACACTCCTTTTGATGCAGCCCAGGATACGGTTGGCTTTCTGGGCTGCAAGCACACACTGAAGCCATCTCATGCTCACTTTATTATAGAGGAGCTTGGGATTGCTCCCACCCAGGTGTAGGACCTTGCAGGTGTCATGGTTAAACTTCATCATGATGGCATCAGCCCACCTCACAAGCGTGTCAAGGTCCCTCTGGATGGCATTCCTTCCCTCCAACGCATCAACTGAACCACACAGCTTAGAGTCACCAGCAAACTTGCTGAGGGCGCACTCAATCGTTTTGTCTGCGTCACCGACAAAGATGTTGAACAAGACCGATCCCAACACTGATGCCTGAGGGTCACCACTCGTTGCTGATCTCCAGCTGGACATTGAGCCATTGAGCACAACTCTTTGTGTGCGGCTGTCCAGCCAGTTCTTTATCCACCGAGTGGTCCACCTATCAAATTGATGTCTCTCCAACTTAGAGAGAAGGATGTTGTGTGGGACAGTGTCGAACATTTTGCACAAGTCCAGGTAGATGACATCAGCTGCTCTACCCCTGTCCATCTGTTCCGTAGTTCCATCAGAGAAGGCCACCAGATTGGTCAGGCAGCATTTGCCCTTAGTGAAGCCATGCTGGCTGTCACCAACCACCTTGTTGTTTTTCATGCGCCTCAGCATGCCTTCCAGGAGAATCCGCTCCAAGATTTTGCCAGGCACAGAGGTGAGGCTGACTGGTCTGTAGTTCCTCAGCTCATCCATTTTCCCCTTCTTGAAAATGGGGGTTATATTTCCCTTTTTCCAGTCGTCAGGAACTTCACCTGACTGCCATGATTTTTCAAACATGATGGACAGTGGCTTAGCAACTTCATTTGCCAGCTGTTTCAGGACTCACAGATTGATTTTGTCTGGTCCCATGGACTTCTGTACGTTCAGGTTCCTAAGATGGTCTCGAATCAGATCCTCTCCTACAGCGGGCTCAAGGTCTTCATTCTCATGTGCATACACATACATATGCATACATGTATTCACATTTGGAGACAAATACAGACAACAAAAGAATTGGTTTAAAGTGCAAATGACTTATAAAACTCTTGTCCTGGGTTCAGCAGTAGCAGTCATTTTTCTCCTTCTTAGTAGCTGGTGCAGCGCTGTTTCTGACTTTCAACCTGGGAACAGCGCTGATAACACCAATGGTTTTAGTTGTTGCTCAGTAACATTTAGTCTGACCAAGGACTTTCTGAGTCTCATGTTCTCCCAGGGAGGAAGGGAAGCTGGGAGGAAACAGAGACAGGACACCTGACCCAAACTAGCCAAAGAGGTATTCCGTACCACGGCACGTCATGCCCAGGATGTAAAAACTGGGGTCAGGTACCCGGAAGGGCTAGATCACTGCTGGGGTCGGGCTGGGTATCGGTCAGCGTGTGGTGACCGGTTTTATTCTCTTCCCTTGTTATTTCCCTTATCATTATTATTATTATTGGTGGTAGCAGTAGTGGTTTGTGTTATACCTTAGTTACTGGACTGTTCTTATCTCAACCCATGGGAGTTACGTTCTTTTGATTCTCCTTCCCATCCCTCCAGTAGCAGGGAGATATGGGGCGGGGGGGGGGAGAGTGAGAGAGTGACTGCATGGTTTTTCTGAGTTACAGCTGGGCTTAAACCACGACAACTCTTAGCAGGTGACTGAAAGGGTGTAATGCTTATGGTAACAAGAGGGAGACATGAAAGTATTTGTACTTCTAAGAGGAAAGACGTACTCTTTCACCTATCATCTATTTCAAGTTGCTATATTCCTTACACAATTAGTTAAGTTTGTTAATATGTGAATCCGTTTAGTAGCCTGATAATATCAGAAAGAACCTTTCATTTGGCCACAACAAACACCACCCCTGATGAATTACATAGCAAAACTAGACTTTAGAATATATCAATGGCTAATGAGAGAGTAGAAACATCTCTTTAGCACTTCTTCCTTTTCTTTTTGTAAAATGAAGAGTAAATTAAAAAAAGGGGAACCTAGAAATTCAATGGCAAAAACTTTGTTTACATGAATGTAGAATTGCAGAGTGCAGCAGAGTTCAGACCTCTGGCAGCTATGAAATTTTTGCCTTCTTTAATGTGCTGTAAAACACCAATAGCACATATTCATTCCTTTTGTCTTTGAACAGTTTTTAACACCAGTACCTTTGTCAGTCAGTGAAGAGGCCTACTCTACCAGCTGCATGCTGAATAAAGGTAAATCTCAGAAGTTCTTCCCTTCCTTTTGCAAACACACAACTATATTTACTACCGTGTTTCTAAATATCATGACCACAGTCATCTCATCCAGAACTGCTGAGAGTCTCCTTGGCAGTCCCTCTGTTAGCACAACACTGAAACCCAGGACATCAAAACTTTCAGATCATGTGTAAGTCTTCCCTTCGGTTACCCAGTTTGAGGCCAAGACAGCATTGAGGACAGGAAGCATCAGCCCCTTGTTAAGCGGGCACAGTCCATCCTCTTGGTTTTAATGTAAAAGCACATCTTTTCAAAGCAGCTCCATGGTGCCATTCAGTCGGCCTTATCAATTAACAAAGTGAGTAGGACAGTGACTGTATTTTAATCCTTACAAAGATATTGCAAGGTTTAATTTTTTTATTGTACAGCTACTTCTTTTTTTGAAGAAATGGATTCCATTACAGAACAACAAGACCCATAGTAGAATGACTCTGTGCAAAAATTGGTTGTGTTATTTTTTTAAGTAATAAGTTGATTTACTTTAGCTATTTTGCTTCTGTATTTCACTGAGTCTTCACAAAGACACCACTTCCTTTGCAGAAAAATATGCGGAAAGCAATTTTCAGATCAGCACCTCTGCGGTATTATTGAAATCAAGCCTATTATTGAAATCAAGCCTCAGCTTTGCATTTAGGAGCCTCTATGTTACATTGTGCTGATAAAAAAGCACCACCTTGGCTGCTGAATGAGCACTTCTGGAGATAAGGGTATGAACTGCAGCAATCTGTGCTGCAGCCATCTGTCCAAATTACAGCACAGCCTTGTTTCCTGCATGTTGGGTGCGAAAGGGGAAATGCAGCCTTATCAGAAAGTGAGCTGGCTTATTAAGTAAAGGAACAGGAACAACCTCACATGGCCATTTTTTGTCAAGCAGCACTTCCAGAATTTCCAAAATCATCAATCTGAAGAATATTGTTTGACATGTTATTTGTTGAACAAATGTGAGGAAAAAGAGAGTCTAGACTATTGACTAGATTATTTGTTGTGATTCACCTACTCAGATCTATTAACCAGTGCCTGAAAAAGCACCTGTCTTGGTGTTGATGTATGTCTTACGGGTTTGACATAAGTACCCTTAAGAGCTGACCAGCTGAGCTCTTTCCTAAATTGAATTAAAGCAGAGAAATAAACAAGATTAAAGTAAATATCAATAAAGGAGCAGTTCACAAATAACCTAATACGTCAAGTAAAATAGAGGAAATGAAGATTCCTGGCAGTGTTCAAGGCCAGGTTAGACAGAACCCTGGACAACATGGTCTAGTGTGAGGCACCCCTGCCTATGGCAGGAGCATTGGAACTAGATGATCTTAAGGTCTTTTCCAACCCTAACCATTTTATGATGGCAGAAAATTAATAGATGTGCTAAAAACAACTTCATAACCTATTACCCAGTGCTGCAAAATTTACTGTCATGCAGTTGTTATAAATTTATAACAAAATACAGGAAAGGAAACGAATGGGATGCAAACCAGCAAAGTCAGTGCTGAAATGCATGCAATATTGGAAAATGGTTACTGCTAACCAGACTGCTGTGATAGGTGTGAAAAATTCAAGTGAATTCCACAGAAGCATATAAGACTGATTTAAAGTCTAGCAGGAAAAAAATGTATCAAGAGAGAAGATATAGCTTTCTAGATAGATATAAGAGCTTTCAAATTTTTAACCTTAAGAATTTAATTGCAAGTTGTATGATTAAATTTTGTTTGATATAAGGCAAAAATAATAATAAAAATCTCTCAGTGGTTTAAGTGATTGGTTAGGAAAAATATTCAGAAATTCTTTCCTTTGGAAAATACACTAAGGTCTCCATGAAGCTTAAGTTATGAATATGTATTTAGTTCATATAAGCACCAATTTATGATAAATTAAAATTCATGTGTTTTTCATAGGAGTTCCATTTTGTTCCGTTAATTGAAAGAAAATAAAAAATGCTTATTTAGATCTCAGGGAAATCAGGATGTTTTTTTCTATATGAATTTGGATGTTTTCTATCATCCACAAGAAACACCTCTGCGTACTCCTCATTTCTGGTAGTGCAAAAATGTTGGCAGTGGCAATTTTCGCATTTAAAATGCAGGCTGTTGTGTCCCCTGTCACACTAACATTGGGACAACAGGCTTTCCTAATGTATTTTGACCTATCAATCATCCTCTTCACTGAGTGCTAAAGACAACAGTCTGTGTCTGTTGACTGTGCTCAACGATAGGTTCCACTGCTCTAAATACTCAGAATGTGACAGGTCAGCTCATTGCTGAGTATTAAATTTGTCAGAAAGTGATCTGACTGCCTCAGAAGAAGCTCAGGGTGGGATTCAACCCACCTAACCAGATATCTCCAGTGCAGATGTCTGATCACAGGTGACTCATTTTGTGCTCATTTTGTAATCAGGGAAAAGAAAAAAACAGTGATTCATCTGACATATTTTAGACATCAACTTCATGCTGAATCAGTCACACCATCCAAGTGCTTATATCTCTTCCTTAGTTAGAAAGGCAGTTCAGGTGACTAGCTCTGATCTAGTCATGCACAACGAATCTTGCTTTAAGTTTCTTGATTCCAGTTCAAAGATTTCTCCTTAGTGCACTCAGCAAACATGGATCGTGGTAGAATTGAGGAACAGAAACAAAAAATAAATATTTCTTTTTATGCCAGAATGCCTTCTTTTGCCTAATCAGTAGATATTCAGTATGGTCTTTTGGGTTATGATATTGTGGGACTACATCCCTGTGCATTCATCAGGCTTATAAGCATTATGTTCTGGTCCAGCAGTCTCTGACACGTACAGTTCAGGCAGATGCCAGTTCCAGCTTAGATCAGCACTTGAGCCTTAAAATGCCTATTGGTGGGCTGGACTGTCTGAATAAAAAATCAGGCTGGATTATTGCAGTGGCACCTGCTAGTTTAAAATCTGGGAATCTGTGGAAAGGCATAAGAGCATAGAATCATAGAATCATAGAATAGGGTTGGAAAGGACCTCAAGATCATCTAGTTCCAACCCCCCTGACATGGGCAGGGACACCTCCCACTAAACCATGCCATCCAAGGCTATGTCAAGCCCTACCTTGAACACCGCCAGGGATGGAGCATTCACAACTTCCCTGGGCAGCCCATTCCAGGGCCTCACCACCCTAACAGTAAAAAATTTCTTCCTTACATCCAATCTAAACTTCCCCTGTTTAAGTTTGAATCATCATATAGTAAAACTTCTACTTTGTGATATTGGCCTTTCCCACAGCCTCCCAGACTAAGAAAATTGAGGTTGTTCAGACTGGAAAAGGCTGTGTGGAGACCTCATATCTGAAGAGGGCCTATAAAGATGCTGGGAGGGACTCTTCATTAGGGACTGTAGTGATAGGACAAGGGGTAATGGGTTAAAACTTAAACAGGGGAAGTTCAGGTTAGATGTAAGGAAGAAATTCTTTATTGTGAGGATGGTGAGGCACTAACAGAGGTTGCTGAAAGAAGTGGTAAATGCTCTATCCCTGGCAGTGTTTAAGGCCAGGTTGGACTTAGCCTTGGGCGACATGGTCTAGTGTGAGGTGTCCCTACCTATGGCAGGGGACTTGGAATTAGATTATCTTTTCCAACCCTGACCATTCTATGATTCTATGTGTGTCCTATATCACTTTATGTGGAGCTTGGAGGATAGTTGTTACACATATGGATATGCACATATAGCTGAGGGGGTTAATGTAGCTTGAACTGGCAGCTGCTGGAGTGAAAATCCAGAGGCTTTCTTGGCTTTCTCATAGACATCTCAGGCATGCCAGAGAAGAGATGTACTCCCAGCTTCCTAGTTTGTATTGCAATATGAGCTTCTGTGTCTTCTCTGATACTGACAAAAATATGGAGATTCCCTGTGTCTGCATTTCTCTGCCTGTAGAATGGTTATAACATGTTATAACATGAGGGTGGTGGGGCCCTGGAATGGGTTGCCCAGGGAGGTTGTGGATGCTTCATCCCTGGCGGCGTTCAAGGTGGGGTTGGACATAGCCTTGGATGGCATGGTTTAGTGGGAGGTGTCCCTGCCCATGGCAGGGGGGTTGGAACTCAATGATCTTGAGGTCCTTTCCAACCCTTACTATTCTATGATTCTATGATTCTATGTCAGCCCCATAGCAGTTTTCTTAGTGTTGTTTTATGCTTATAAAATGCTTGAAGATATTTGGAAAGACAAAAACTTAAAAAATAGAGGTATTGTTATTGTAGAAATATTAATGGTTTTTCCTCCGTTTTTTTCCTCCTTGATAAATTGTAATGAACTACAGATGTAGTTATAACATGTATAAGTTTAAAAAAGAGCAAAACAAAACAAAGCAAAACAAAACAAAAACAGATACAATAAATTTGCTGCTGTATACCGAATGCCTTGAAATCAGAGAAAGAATATATAATAACGGCTATAAAATGAACTATCTGGTAGAGCAGTTAAGCTCTACAGTCTGCTTAGTCTGAATTCCACATCTGTGTGAACATATTTCAGCCATTTTAATAGCAATCAATTGCTGTCTGAGTGTGTATATGTCCTCATAAATTTGCCAGTCTCCCCTCACATGAGGAATGTGTGATACTTATGCTTTAAGATACTCCTTGTAAAAGCTGTACAAGAAGGGGATCAAAATAAGAAACCTCCACTGATTTAAATGTCACACTCTTGTCATGAGTTAAGCACCCATAAAAATTTACAGTTAATATTCGAAGACGAGACTTCAGAGAGTATCCAAGAAAATGACCTGTTGGTACCTAAGTATGTGAACTAGCTTTTAAATGGGATAATACCAGCTTTAGGAGGACTGGATTTTCTGGCTTGATTAATGAGGCTTTTCGTTCTGCATGATTCTTTTATTTTTTTGTCCTCATTTTTATCTCTGCTTGACACTGTTCAGCAGATCGACATGAGAAATGAAAAAATATTTTTTGAAAAATATTCTGGAATATCTCATAAATAAGGGGAAAGCAGATGGAACAGATGCAGTTCGGTTATACTGTGAGACATACCAGCAAAATTTAGGCAAGTCCAAGGTATGTTTGTTGCACAGTGAGAATCTGCAGATTCCCAGGCAATTAAAACCCCAGAACGAGAATTTACAGACTACCTTCTCAGCAACACTGCACAGCAAATACACAATGGCATCGATAGACTAAAGAGATGAATTATAAATATGGTTTTGTTTTGCTAAGTCTGCATGGTTAAGAAAGTGTAGTCAGCACGAAGAAAGAGAAGGCTGCCTGCCTTGCCTTTGAATCTCTCTGAAAACAGCTTGGATGGGCAGTTGACACACTCCTTCTTTTGTCAGAATTATGTATACAGAAATATTTTTTAACATAAGAAAACCTATTGAGCTATTATAAAACTTATTGAGATGAACCCAGTGGTGAGTTCTTCTGAGTTTGGAACAAAGAAACACTTTTTAAAGATGTTTTCCTCATTATCTTCTGTACTCTGATTTTCTAAGCAAAAGTTACTTCTCCAGTAAACTGAAGACCAACAGAAACACTAATCATCATCATGTATTAAAAACTGTAAGTGTAGGAAACCAGGATGATAAAACTTACTTGGATCAGGTTCTAGCTGCTTACTTTGCTCATTCCTATTGGTATATATTTCACAGACATTTGTAACTAGACCAAAAGAAAAAAAAAATTAATTAAAATTACTTTCCTGATAAGAAAACTGATAAAGTGACATTCCTACAAACATTCCAGTTAATAAATGTTTTTGATTTTGATATTTTACTATATTTATGGTGTCTCTTTATAAAATTAATTTTTAAAAATATTAACAACAGCTATTCTAATTAGAATCAGATGAAGACATCACTCCACAATCTAGTTCTTAACTGGAGCAACTCGCCTTTTTAGTATTCTGAGGGTATCAGGAGATCTGAGGGAGGTTCACAGCTGCCTCTGACAGTAGGTCCCCACCACTGCAGGTGACATGGATGGGGACCGAGCATACAGACAGTCCTAGGAAGCCTTTGAGCTAACAGTGACTTTTGGAGCTATTGCATTGGCTTGTTTCCTTCTTCAGCCAGGGCTGTAGCATGTGCAGCAATCTGTGTGCCAGTACAGCATGCTGCAGTTGCATGATACGGTTCCAGCATATAAACTGTATTTCATCTGCTTAAGTGCCATATGCAACTATATAACCATGAACTGGGTATTTTTGCCTTAGACACAGAATTCAACCGTAACTAAATGCACACTGCTTCCAAAAGTAAAATTTAGCCCAATGCAACTCTTGGAAAAAGTATTTGAATGTCTTTGATACAAGGCTACACAACATTTTGACATTGTAGTGCTGTGAAGCATACCTTCAAAGACCTCCATCCACAATATAAGAAAATAAGCCCCCAGTTTTCTATCTAGTTATCTTTTACATAAGTTCAGTGCCTGAAGAACTACCCTTGTGCGTGTATGTAACTGACATTGCATTCATTACACTAGATATTCCTAACTGTGGCATCTTAATCTGATTATTCCAGGTCATATATCCTTTTTTTACAAAGTATAATCAATCTATTTGTTTCTCTGAATAAACATTATCATGATAGTATTTGCCCTGAAAAATTGGATAGCAATTGTGTCTTTTCCAACAGCTTTCTTGTAGCTTATCCAAGAGAATGGCAAAAGGTACTTAGTGCATTTTCACCTCTAAAAATGTTGACTCTGTCAAATATCTTGAATTTAGACTTTAATAGCAACAATAAGCATAGTGCTTTAGTGTCCCTCTGTAAATATCTTTTATTTTGAGAGGCAAGGTGCTATGTGTGACAGAATTACTAGCTATTCACTGAGGACCATAAGATGCAAGAAAGAAGGTACAAAGTTTTGAGAATATTAGACCTGTTTTCTCACCTTTATCCTGCACTATTAATACCTTGTTTTACCAATATTGATGAATTCTGTCAGTGAATTGGTCATCATTTTTATAATGCAGTGTCAGAGCTAGGGAGTTTTAAAGTGCAGGTGTCCTGGGTTCAGCAACAGCAGTCATTTTTCTCCTTCTTGGTAGCTGGTGCAGCGCTGTGTTTTTGATTTTGGGCCCGGGAACAGTGCTGATAACACCAGTGTTTTCAGTTACTGCTTGGTGATGTTTAGGCTGGCCAAGGACTTTGTGAGTCTCATGCTCTGTCAGGGAGGAGGGGAAGCCGGCAGGAAGGAGAGACAGGGCACCTGACCCAGACTAACCAAAGAGGTTATTCCATACCAGAGCACGTCATGTCCAGGATGTAGAAACGGACAGCAGAGACCTGGAAGGGTGGTGGGGGTGCACTGCTTGCTTGGGCTTGATATCGGGTGGTGAGAAATTGTATCCTTTCCTTGTATTTGCCTTGTCATTATTATTATTGGTGGTAGCAGTAGTGGTTTGTGTTATACTTTAGTTACTAAACTGTTCTTATCTCCAGATGTGGGAGCTGCATTCTTTCGATTCTCCTTCCCATCCCTCCAGGAGAGGAGGGAAGAAAGAGTGGAGAGTAAGTGAGAGAGCGACTGCATGGGTTTATAGAAGCTTAAACCACGACAGCAGGTGAACTGAGAAAGTTGTTGAACTTTTAAATGTTGAGAACTTTGAATAAGCAGGCCTAATGAGTGTTATTCATTTCACTTTATAGTCAGTGAGGAGGTATAAGGATATTTAAGGAACAATTAACTTGATTCTAAACTAAACACCTAAAATAGTCACAGATGAACCATGTTCTAAGTGTACCCACTGCTCTTCTTTGCCTGCAGTTGAAAATTTGATGACTAATCCAGGTTTAGTGTCTACTGTGTAGGTGTTCAAGGCTACATAACGCTAACTCATTTGTCTTGGCTGCTAGTAAAGCAGCATGCTAGTAATGAGCGTGGATACGCCAGGCTCAGTTTTCAATTAGAACAGGTTACTCGCTCTGTCTTTAGAAACAGAGTTGTAACTCTACGGGGGGGAAGGATTTTCACTAAACTTTAACATATGTAAAAGGCTAATGGGGTTATTTAAGCTACATTTTATTTTCCTTTCCTATACTGGTTATCTTAATTTTATCCATGTGACTCCATGACATAGTACTAAGATTATTTTAAGTTGCCTTTTTATCTTGACTGATGAGTTTTCTTTTGTAAGAATATCCATTTGCTACATCCAAATGAGCAATAATTTAAAGATGTATTTAATGGCTTAAACTCTTCAAGACTTATCCTTTTGTAGTTTATTGTACTGTCAGCTGAGACAATGTAAGAAGTGGAACAATTGCTAGTGCGTGCTCTCTGGGATAAAGGGCCTCAGAGTCAGAGCTAGCTTTCAGGGACTGATTAAGCCTATCTTTTGTCTTGAACCCAATTTAAAAATGTTGCTCTCCTAACCTATTTTACTTAACTTCAGGAAGCAAAATGCTCATTGCTGACACAAGGCTGCATAGAAATACCAATTTATTAATAAAATTTCTAATACTGAAGGGTTGAGTCTCTTTTCACTGGTGTAGGTCAGTAAACTGTACTCAGGGGAGTTACAGTGTTGTACCATGGATGCAAGTGAGAATGTTTTAGGGCACAGAATATGCAGGAGAGAAAGACAGTCATTCAATAGGCCCTACTGACACATATGACTGAACCAAGACCAAAGGGAAGTGGAGATTTTTTTATTTTTTAATCTTTTTAAATGAGAAATTATCTGGTTTTGTTTGCCATGATAATGGATATTCAGTACCAGGCTGCAGTTCAACACACTGCTGCTGGTAGTCTCCCCTGCCCAAGAAAAGCTCAGAATCAAGGCAAGATGGGGCTGAAGGGAGCTAGTTGCATCTCACTGGTCTTGTAATAAAGTAAGTAGCTGGGGACTACATCTCATTTATGTCAGAAATTTTAGACAAATTCACCTGAATCTTGAAAATTCACTGCTAGACAAGGTTAGCACTGAGAAGCAGAAACTCTACTATTAAAGTCTTAACAGTGGGCCAAAAATTAAAAGGAATTCTACAAGGAAATGCTCTGGTATACCCATTTCTGAATGCAGAAGCTTTCCCCTTTTAAACTTCGGCTTGTTTCCTCATTAAATGCAAGACAGGATTACTAATTTGCAATCCCCCTTCTGTGTAGAGGTACTTCTATCGTGACTAGTTACAGGTCCACTAAAAATATGTTACTGTGTCAGATGGAAAGCCCATATAGATCACCAGGGAGAAATCATTGCACCAAAAGACATACTTGAAAGCCATACTCTGACTATCACAACTGAGATAGACTCTACAAAATACAATGGGAAGAAAATCAGAATGTCTCACAGCAGAGCTGGCTCAAGGTTTGAACTTCTTGCATTCTGTTTGAATGGAGACACACTGGAACATAATGCACAGAATGTTTGATGCATCACTAATACTCATGGGAGCTGTAAGGCTAAAGCCTTCACTTACCTTCCCATCATGAACATCCACATTGAATAATACTGTGAAAGTCAAAAGCTGGGTCAGCAAACACAGTCCTTTGAAGATTTAATGAGCAATTTCCATTTATTTTGAAGGATTTAACAGCACATCTGAAGGAGAAAAACCCAGGTAAGTAAAACCTGACATCTGGCCAGCTTCTGTCTGACAGGAGCTATTTTAACAAATTTCAGTACCACTGCAAGTGATTATTTATACAGTAAAAATTCTTTGCTTGTCAGCCTTTCACAAAACGATTTTATCCTCCTTTAAAAAAGTGCATTCTTCCTAGCAGCATGTGTGTGCAACACCCTGACCTCAGTTCCTATGGCAATGCATGATATTCTGTAGATGAAGGAACAAATTTAGAGGCCAGTACTACACTGTATATTTTAGAAGGAGATTCTCACATGAGCAGTGTATGCAATATGAGAGGATACAATCTTTTCAGTCAGCCCAATTCAGTTGTATTCACTTCTTCCTTTTCTCCCTTCGTGTACACTAAATGGTATGTATATAATACATAGCAGTCTATCAGCCTTTTAAGAAAATTTCCATCCAGCTATCTAAAGAGAACTTTTTAATGTTTTTATTAACTTTTCACCAAAACTGGTGTATGCTCTTGAAATTTACTGAAGTCATAAAAGACATCAGGACAAAGGAGAATTTAGATATTATAGAAGACGTAACTGGCATTACAGACTGTACTAATAGTATTGATATGAAATCCAGCAGTGCAAGTCCATGCTTTTATGTATCAAATAAAGATTCCTGCTTCAGATGTAAAGGTTTTCAACTGAAAAATTACTAAAACCACTGAAACATTGGACATGAGCCAGCAATGTGCACTTGCAGCCCAGAATCATATAATCATAGAATCATAGAATAGTAAGGGTTGGAAAGGACCTCAAGATCATCGAGTTCCAACCCCCCTGCCATGGGCAGGGACACCTCCCACTAAACCATGCCATCCAAGGCTATGTCCAACCCCACCTTGAACGCCACCAGGGACGAAGCATTCACAACTTCCCTGGGCAACCCATTCCAGGGCCCCACCACCCTCACAGTAAAGAATTTCTTCCTCAGATCCAATCTAAACCTCCCCTGTTTAAGTTTAAACCCATTACCCCTTGTCCTCTCACCACAGTCCCTAATGAAGAGTCCCTCCCCAGCATCCCTATAGGCCCCCTTCACATATTGGAAGGCTGCAATGAGGTCTCCACGCAGCCTTCTCTTCTGCAGGATGAACAGCCCCAACTTTCTCAGCCTATCTTCATACGAGATGTGCTCCAGTCCCCTGATCATCCTCGTGGCCCTCCTCTGCACTTGTTCTAACAGTTCCATGTCCTTTTTATGTTGAGGACACCAGAACTGCACACAATACTCCAAGTGAGGTCTCACGAGAGCAGAGTGGAGGGGCAGGAGCACCTCCCTCGACCTGCTGGTCACACTCCTTTTGATGCAGCCCAGGATACGGTTGGCCTTCTGGGCTGCAAGCGCACACTGCCGGCTCATGTTCATTTTTTCATCTACCAACACCCCCAAGTCCTTCTCTGCAGGGCTGCTCTCAATCTCTTCCCCGCCCAATCTGTAGCTGTGCCTGGCATTGCTCCCACCCAGGTGGAGGACTTTACATTTAGCAGGGTTAAACTTCATGAGGTTGGCATCAGCCCACCTCACAAGCGTGTCAAGGTCCCTCTGGATGGCATTCCTTCCCTCCAACATATCAACCGAACCACACAGCTTGGTGTCATCGGCAAACTTGCTGAGGGCGCACTCAATCCCACTGTCCATGTCACTCACAAAGATGTTGAACAAGACTGGTCCCAACACCGATCCCTGGGGGACACCACTCGTTACTGGTCTCCAGCTGGACATTGAGCCACTGAGCACTACTCTTTGCGTGCAGCCATCAAGCCAGTAGGCAAATCACATCTTGGCTTCATGCAAAGAAGGGTGACCAGAAGTTCAAGGGAGGCGATTCTCCCTTTCTACTTTCCTCTGGTGAGACCCCATGTGGAGTACTCCATCCAGCTCTGGGGTCCTCAGTACAGGAAATACATGGGCCTGTTGGAGAGGGTCCAGAGAAGGGCCACAAAAATGATCAGAGGGAAGGAGCACTGCTCCTATGAAGAAGGGCTGAGAAAGAGTTGTTTGATGTGAAGAAGACTCTGTGAAGACTTTACCGCAGTGTTGCAGTACCTAAAAGGGACCTATAAGAAAGATGGGGAGAGACTTTTTCGCAGGGCTTGTTCCGATAGCATGAAGGGTAATGGTTTCAATCTAGAAGAGGAGAGATTCAGACTAGACGTGAGGAAGACATTTTTCACAATGAGGGTGGTAAAATATTGAAACAGCTTCTCCAGACAGGTGGTGGATGCACCATCCCTGGAGACATTCAAGGCAAGGCTGGATGTGGTCCTCTGCAACCTGATTTAGTTGAAGATGTCTCTGGTCATTACAGAGGGGTGGGACTAGATGACCTTTGAAGGTCACTTCTAACTCAAACTATTCTATGATTCTATGAAAAGTTAAGGATCTGATTGGACCCAAGAAAATGATCAGCTGTGTTATAATGTCGGTTTTCAGGAAAAAAAAACAAACAAAAAAAAAAACAAAACCAAATCAAAACAAAACAAAACCAAACAAACAAATAAAAAAAATACAAAAAAGAAAAAAAAAACAACACACACAAAAAAAACAATAAACCCAAAACAACCAACCAAAAAAAAATACCAAACAAAAAACTAAATTAAACAGGACATAAATAGGATGTGTAAGGGACTGTTCTGAGAAACAAATACTGCTTGCTTGCTGAAAAAACATTTTCCTTAAGTAATTTCCTTAATTTTCAGCTACCTACATTAGGAAACAAAAATAAATCAACAACAGTTTTTCCCCCAAGTAAATGAATGTATATATTTAGTTATCTAATTAGATATTCAAACTCTTTTAAGGAC
The DNA here is from genome assembly GCA_039720435.1 of Amazona ochrocephala. NCBI lineage: Eukaryota > Metazoa > Chordata > Aves > Psittaciformes > Psittacidae > Amazona > Amazona ochrocephala. The sequence goes on along the minus strand of CM077880.1, from coordinate 42,065,674 downwards.
ACCCCCTTGTCATGAGGAAAGAGCTTGCATGCCCTTATGAGGTTGAGAGCTATGCTGGTGGTGGCATACACCTCCAGTAGGGTCTCCCAAGCTAGACAGGTCCCAACTGAAGGGTCAGACAAATAGTGTCCATGGGCAGGATGAGCTCATTAGCCTAAGGGGAACCATCCTTGGAGAAGGACAACTCTAATTTCAAACCCAGGCAGATGGAATTTGTTTAGCCCTGAAGAGAAGGATAACCAAACCTACAACCTGAGGACTTTGCTGTCACCATCCAAGCTCGTTAGGCCCTGGCAGATAAACCTTAGGTGTAAAGGGTGGGGTCAATTCTGCACATACTGCGCTTCACCTAAAAAATCCACTGTGCAGGCCCGAAGGGTTTGCTCACATTTGCAAAGCCTTGTAGCGACAGGCGAGGGACAAAACGGCAGATGAAAAGGTGCACTGGAAGCCACAGATCCAACCCTGCATGCAGGCAGTTCAAGACTTTGATCGCTTGAGGCTGACCCAGGAGATGACAGTCTTGTTCGGCAACATCCTGAATGACCAAGTAGCCTTTTTAAAGGGGAGCACTGCTTGCTCCATACGGAGAGAGGCCTAGAAAAGGTGGATTAACCAAAGCTCATCTCCCCCTCTACCTGGTTGGCTAGCTGCAGCCAACAGGCATCTTCTGTTGCAACCAATCAAAGACAAAGAGACAAAGGCATACACCTGCCTTCAAAGGTGCATCCAGATTGGCACTCGCATGCTGGAACATCAGAACCATGCTTGATACAGTAGACAGTGGGCATCCTGAATGTTGTTTTGCTCTAATTGCCCATGAACTGTCAGGACTTAACATCGACATTGTTGCTTCCAGTGAAGCTCACCTTCAGGAGGAAGAAAGCCTTAAAGAATATGTTGCTGGCTATACACTACATTGGTCAGGCAAATACAAAACTGAAAGTCATCTCTCTAGAGCCGGCTTCATGATTAAAAGCTCCATCACCTCTAAACTTGAAAATTTGCTGACAGGTCATTCCGATCACATTATCTCCTTACATCTCCCACTACACAACAAGCAATATGTTGTTCTCTTCAGCATATATGCCCCAGCTTTGCAAGCTGACCCTGCAGAAAAAGACAAATTTTACATCAATCTGCGCAGCCTCACTCAAAAGGTTCGTGCAGATGATAAGATCATAATCCTTGGTGACTTCAACGCCCAAGTAGGTAAGAACTTTGAAGCTCGAAAAGGAGTAATAGGCAGCCATGGTGTTGGAAGCTACAATGACAATGGTCACCTCTTGCTAGAGTTTTGTGCAGAGCAGTAGCTTACCATCACCAGCACTATTTTCCAGCACAAAGATAGCCTGACGACAACCTGGATGCATCCTCGATCTAAACATTGGCACCTCATTGACTATGTCTTAGTGCACCAGAGAAGTGTTCGTGATGTCCGTCACTCCTGAGTGATGCCTAGTGCAGAATGTCAAACAGACCATCACCTTGTGTGTTGCAAACTTAACCTCCCCCTTAAGTCCAAACCTAAGAGGGGTGATATTCCGAGGAGAAGGCTCAAAGTTAACAATCTCCAAATAGCTGCAGTGAGAGACAGTTTCCAGTCAAACCTTCAAACTAGGCTTTTAGACCATCCCATAGACTCTTTTCCTGAAGCGCTTTGGCAACATATTAAAAAGAGAATCCTGCAGTCCTCTGAAGTATCCTTAGGGTTCTCCTCAAAGGAAAACAAAGACTGGTTTGATGAAAACAATCAGGTAGTCCAGGAATTGTTGACAAAGATGAGATCTGCCCACCAAGCACACCTCACTCAGCCATCCTGTCATGTAAAAAAAGCAGCCTTTCATCTTGGATGCAGTAAATTCCAACAGAAACTTTGTGACATTCAGAGCAAGTAGTGGGTTAACCTAGCAGAAAAAAACTCAACTACGCTCAGATTTGTGTGACCACAGAGGATTCTCTGAGGCTCTGAAAGCAGTGTATGGACCCACATACCAGGTTCAAAGTCCTCTACCCAATGAAGATGGCCAAACGCTTCTCGCAGATAAAATCTCCATCCTGAACTGGTGGTCTGAACGCTTTCAAACTCTCTTCAGTGCCAACCGTGTAGTCCAAAGCTCAGGAATCCAGCACATCTCACAACAACCGGTGAAAAATGAATTGGATATAATCCCTAACATGGGAGAGATTCTTAAGGCCATTCAGCAGGTGAAAACTGGCAAGGCAGCTGGGGTTGATGGGATCCCACCTGAAATCTGGAAGCATGGAGGTCAAGCACTCCATGCTAAATTTCATGAGCTAGTTGTGCGCTGTTGGGACCACGGCGAACTACCACCAGATCTCTGTGATGCAATCCTTATCACCTTGTACAAGAAAAAAGGAGCAAAGACAGGCTGCTCAAACTACCAAGATAAAATTCTGCTGTCCATTGCTGGAAAAATCCTTTCAAGAATACTATTGAACAGATTGGTACCCGCTATTGCAGAACCTCTACCTGAAAGTCAGTGTGGTTTCAGAGCAAGTAGAAGTACCACAGACATGGTATTTGTTCTCAGACAATTGCAAGAGAAGTGTAGAGAACACAACAAGGGACTCTATGTAACTTTTGTTGATCTTGCCAAATCTTTTGACACTGTGAGTAGAAAAAGCCTGTGGCAGATCTTGGAACGTTTAGGATGTCCCCCCAAGTTTCTCAAAATGATTATTCTGTTACACGAGGATCAGCGAGGCCAAGTCAGATATGGCAATGCACTCTCTGAGCCCTTCCCAATAACCAATGGTGTGAAACAAGGTTGTGTTCTTGCACCAACTTTATTCACAATCTTCTTTAGCGTGATGCTCCAAAGGGCTATGGCAGACTTCGACGGACAAAACGGCATCTATGTCAGATATCGTACTTATGGGAGCCTATTCAACCTATGGTGACTGAAGGCCCACATCAAGACCCTAAATCACCTTGTTCACCAGTTGCTTTTTGCTGATGATGCCACCCTCGTTGCCCACACCGAAGCAGCTCTGCAGCATTTAACATCTTGCTTTGCAGAGGAGGACGGGCTTTTTGGGCTGGAAGTCAGCTTGAAGAAGACAGTAGCTCTTTACCAGCCTGCACCAGAAGAAGACTACCATCATCCCCACATCACCATTGGTGAATCAGAGCTTAAGTTAGTCCAGCAGTTCAGCTATCTGGGAAACATCATTTCCTTGGACATCACGATTGATAAAGAGATAAATAACAGAATAGCAAAGGCACACAGAGACTTCGGAAAACTCCATAAAAGAGTCTGGCGTAATAAACACCTGAAGAAAAGTACAAAGATTAGTGTCTATAAAGCCATTGCACTATCTACTCTTCTATATGTGTCTGAATCATGGGTCATCTATCGTCATCACCTGCAACTCCTCGAACTCTTTCATCAGTGCTGCCTCCATACAATCCTAAACATTCACTGGACTGACTACATGTCAAATGTTACTGTCCTTGAACAGGCAGAGGTCACCAGGATTGAGGCCATGCTTCTGAAAACACAGCTGCACTGGGCAGGGCACGTCTCCAGGATGGAGGATCACAGCTTCCCTAAGATTGTGTTCTACAGTGAACTTGCCACTGGCTGCCACAAGAGAAGTGCCCCAAAGAGGAGATATAAAGACTCCCTGAAACAATATCTTAGCCTTCGCCATATTGACTACCATCAGTTGTCCACTCTGACCTCCAATTGGGAGATTTGGAGACACATCATACATAATGCTGCTGTCTCTTTTGAGAACACATGCAGAATCAGTCTCGAGGAGAAAAAACAACGCAGAAAGAACCGTGCCCTGCCTACACCACCTAAGGAGACCCTCCGCTGTGCTTTTTGCAGCCAGACTTGTCTGTCCTGCATTGGTCTTTTTAGCCATCAGTGCACTTGTAGTAAGAGTACATAAAGCCTTTCTCAAATCTTCGTTCTTGAAGCCAAGCCGTGACGATGATGATGATGATGATGGACATAGTCAAAAGACTTTTTTAATGATACAGTGACAAAAAATTCATCTCAGTCAGTAGTGCGCAATTAATCACAGAACGTTACTGACTGCAAGTATGTCTATTCAATCTGCGTAGATGTTCACACACATTTGTTATGGGGCAGTATTTGAGCAAACAGACCACCAATATAATTGAGATATTCTGGGAAATAAAATAGTTTAGTATAGTACTCCTGGGAGAGTCTCTGTGATATAGAGAGGGCTATCTCATTCATGATGTGCCATTGGCCTTGACTGATAACAGATTTATTTTAGCACACTTTTTTGATAGCTGATATCCTTACAAGATTTCATTTTCTTCTTTGGTTTGATGTGGTTTGGAGTTTTCAGCAGAGTTCCATTAACTTATTTTCTTTTGCCTGCTTTTATTGTCTGTATGAAACAGTATTTGGCTTTTCATAAACTTGATATTTAACTTTTATTTTACAGTCATATAGCTGGATAAATGTGTATTAGTACATGCCAGATTATTTTTGTAATCTTACTTGCACATATATCATGCTTAATTAACTATGAAAAAAATTTTTCATTTTCTTTTACCCACTCTTCTATAAATATTATTAATAACAAGTCATTTGATATCTAGCTAAAAATAGTAATTACATTAGGAGTAAGAACACATACTATTGATGCCTTTAATGTTGCGAAAAAATGCTTTTGATCAAAATACATCAGTGGGAAAAAGGTAAATACACTATACAAAATTAATGTCAACTACTGAACTACTTTGTACATGAATATAAATGGAAGGCTAAGGTTTGAGTGCCTAGGGTGGACTTTTTGTGTTTGTCTTCCAGTTTCTTGACTCAAAATTATTCCTCATCCATTCACTATAAGTAAGCCTGGACATTCCTAAGCTTCACTAGTGCCTTAATTATCAAACGTTTAATATACCTTAGCTGCCAAGAACTGCATCTTTATTGTGCCTGCTCAGCTGTTCCTCATTCATGGTAAGCATGACCAGCTCAGTATCTTCTTCATGCCTACACTTGATCCAGGAAGCAAAGGTGTGCTTCAGTTGGTTAAGCACTGATGATAAGTGACTAGTGCAATGACGTGTCTTGCCTGGCTTCTAGCTGTTTCTTTGAAAGATTTTGCTTCTCCAAAAAGTCCTATGACATAACTGTCAACACCCTGTTAGGTGTCTAATGATATTGGACATCAACATTTAGACAACTGATTCATAGGCAGTGGATAAAATTAGATCCACATGAAGAATGCAGACATCTGGAATTGGAGATCTGCATGTGAGCTACATGTCTAAGTTCCCATGTTTCAGTTTTAAACAATGAGCAATTATATTGAATTATGTTCAAGATCAAAGGTGCACACCTCCCAGGAGTATGCTGACTGGGTTCCAAAACTGAGTTGTTTTAACACAGATGGCACACCATATGCTATAAAGTAGCTAAGCTATAGTAGATTCTCTTCATGTGTCAGCAAGTGGATTGGTGACTAAATCTCTGAACTACAATTCAGGACTGGATCTTGAATCAAACCGGTGCCTTTTCTTTTCGCTTTGTAGTACTGAAGACTCTTCTAAAACTTTGTCTTCTCTCTTTGCCATGCCATCACGCATGAATCCCCTAGGCAACCATAATCATCAGTTGCAAATGGTGAGCTTTAACTGGACCCCATTCTCTTCTGAAACTCCTCTCTGTCCTGGGTTTAACAGTAGCAGTCATTTTTTCTCCTTCTTAGTAGCTGGTGCAGCACTGTGTTTTTGACCTTTAACCTGGGAACAGCTCTGATAACACCGATGTTTTTAGTTACTGCTCAAATGTTTAGTCTGACCAAGGACTTTCTGAGTCTCCTGCTCTGCCAGGGAGGAGGGGAAGCAGGGACGAAGCAGAGAGAGGACACCTCACCCAAACTATACAAAGAGGTATTCCATGCCACAGCACATCATGCCCAGGATGTAAAAACTGGGGGCAGTTACCCAGAAGGGTTATATCACTGCTCAGTTGGGCTGGGTATCAGTTGGCGAGTGGTGAGCGGTTTTATTCTCTTCCCTTGCTATTTCCCGTATCATTATTATTATTGATGATAGCAGCAGTGGTTTGTGTTATACCTTAGTTACTGGACTGTTCTTATCTCAACCCGTGTGAGTTACATTCTTTCAATTCTCCTCCCCATCCCTCTGGGAGCGGGGGGGGGAGAAAGGGAGAGGAGTGAGAGAGTGACTGTGTGAGTTGTGGCTGGGCTTAAACCACAACACTCTCTTGTTTCCAATTTCAGAGCAGAAGTAGGTAAGTCAACCACACATTCTTTATCATATTGAGAGTACTGACTCTTCCTGCTGCTCTTCAAGAAGCGCTCTCTTCTGTAGCCCAAATAGTTCCAGATAGTCTTTCTGACTTGATTATCTGTAGTTCATCCAGTCTTAGAATGCCTTTGCTTCTTCTCACATGGTAGTACTACTTTGTTAGATTCTAATTATTATTTTTAATTTTATATATGTGTCTGAATAACCAGAGAAGAATGGTGGTGGAAATCTAATTTACACCATGCAGTTTTTTTCAGGATAGCCGGTATTATAAATACAAAAGAACAAAAACTGCAACACCTTATTTTTAGATTAAAAAATTCTTGTAAGTCTTGAAAATGGCATAGCATTGTAGTGATTATAAGCAAAATGAAAAATGGTACTAATTTTACCCATCTTCACTCTATAGATTTAAATTGTGAGGCTTCCTCTGTTCTACAGTGAAGAAAGAAGACTATTCTTCTACGTGATTATTTATTAGTACCTGGTCTAAATTATTTTCACATAATCATAGCACACTAAGAATGAAAATTCACCTTTTACAATGAGCCATACACACACACATACACATGCATACAAAACGTTAACAGTAAGAGAAAATTAATATTTTTAATTGTTAACATAAGAGCTCAAATACCCCGAAATTTTTCGTTAACTGTAAGTGATCTGTCTGTCATGTCATGGTACAATACAATGTATTATCATCAAATTACTGTCTATTATGTTAAATCATGACAAAACTCAGAATGCATTGCAACAAGACAGAACTTCTCAGTTGATCGGTTGCTTCTTGGCATGATCCATCTGTGCATTAAACAAATGCAAACCTGTTAGAAGCAAGACTTCTAAATCTAGCAATATATGTCAGTTGCAGTAGTGGTTGCTTTTAGCTGACTGCATTTTCTGAAAATCAAACATTAGCAGGGAGAGGGGTAGAGAGGACTCCTGTGTATACTGTACAGGAACCACTGTCTGTCACAGCAATTAATTTTCCAGTGGATCCATATTAAACTATTTGCATGTATTGCAGTATGGCCCTAGCCTAAGTAATTGTTTAAAAATATCCTTTATTTTTAGAATTGAATACTGAATTGAATCAATTGAATATTTATTTTGAATAGAATTGATGCTTTCCTTAAGTAATTCTATTTTCTTATTTTTCTTGTTCATGTGCACTAAAACGCAAAGGCTGCTGTAATGTGAGAAAATGGAGGAACACAGTTCTTGGTTTCCAGACAGATGTTTGGGACAAACAACTCTCTTGGTCGTAAGTTTCATCATCATCTTTTGTGAATAACAACAAAAGATACAACAGTGTGAGAGTGGTTAATGAGAGACTTTTTTAGAGCTTGCAACTCCTCAGTTTTTGCATTTCAGCTAAGTGTCAGTGGCAGGGACTTGCAAAGTGACTGGGAAATACAAAACATGGAAAGGTAGATGGGCTTTAGTATCTAGCTCAGAACAGGATATCTAATGAATTTTCTGTCTTTATGACTGAGACCATATGTTGCAGCAGCTCAGGCACATGAACTTTCTTCTAATCTTGGGGAAGTGTCATGGTTTGGTATGATACTCATTGTGATCTTTCAGTGTTTGCTTAGGCTGCTACGTCTCCTTAGCTGCACAAAAAGAACAGAAATTACATGCTCTGGATTTAGCCCTCCATTAACAGATATCTGTATTTAATATATCCTCATTGCTTCATTTTCAAGTTTTCATGGAGGTTATAGAAAGTTTAGGCTAAATAACTGAAGTAGAATAAAGCATCCAATGTACAATTCCACTTGGAAATGTAAGATAAATGAAAGGTTTGAAGGAAGACTAAATTTTTTCAATTTAAAAAGCAGAAAAATCTAGCAATGTTACTTCGGAAGAGCTAGTTTATTTCCAAAAGATGTCCTGGGGAGGGGGAAGGATTTACATGGAAGTACTGACAAGTGTGTACATTTGAACATACAAGCATCTGCAAGCATAAAGTTCCAGTTAATATAGTACACAACAGGCCCTCTTCCCTACAGCTGTATTTGCAAGTCAATCAGGATTTCAAAGCTCTGAAAAGAGTTCTGTTTTAAACAGTGTTTCTGAGGGGCTCTTAATTTGCCTGTTTAAAAAAAAAAAATCACTCTGGCATGAAAATTGGCATATATAAAGTTTGCAACCTGGGAGCTATTTTTTAAATAAAGTAATACACCCTCATTTTTTTAAATTAAATTGTACAGCCTGTTAACCTATAATCCTAAGTATAGTTATGACATTTTCTCTACATGTATCAAAGGAGTGCTTAATTACACGTGGAAAATGTCGAGCTAGTTAGGATAATGCACATTTCTGAATTTAAAAAGACTGGGAAAAAGATTTTAGCCATCAAGTATTAGAGAAAAATAGTTGTTTAACAGACATCCAAGTTAAATATGAAGTTCCAGATCCAAAAAAGAGATTTATTTTTTTTCCTAAGCTCTGTCCTAAGTTCACATTCTGATGAGCTGTCTTCTTTCCCACTCAGAACATAGAAGACGTGATCAGAAACATTATTAAAAGTATCTCATGGCATTTAGTGGAATTTATCTGGTAGAAGAAGAGTAAATTGGAATACCTCAGAGAAAAGGCCAAGTATGTATGATGTAGCAGGAACCTTGATTGTGCAACAATTAGAAGACAGTCTAAAGAAAGTATTCATTTCTAATACTGTGGCCAGGCTGCAAAATGCATTGAACTATTAAATTTCACCAGTGATAGACAGAGTGGAAAGTTCTAAAAAGTATTTAAAATTACTTTGCTCAATTAAGAAGCCATCAACTTCAATTTTTTTCAAGAGTGTGAGCTATTACTAAATGATTCATTAAAGCACAAAGGATAAAAAGTACCAAACTCTTAGGCATCTCTAGCAATGGCTATCACAAATAACTGTGTTGTTCTTCCCTGATTCCTGGCAGCGCCCTTACTGTACTTGTTAGAAATAAAGGACATCTAGAAATTACCTTCAACTCCCTGCTGTATTTGCTGGGTTCCTTGCTTATTCATGGCTAAATTATAAGTCCGGACTTGTAGCTATGAGCTGCAACATATAAACTCATTGATACTGGAAGAAAGAACTATCAAAGGAGAAAGTAGATCTGCCTCTGACACTACTGGACTGCTGACACTATTCATATTGCCACCCTTCACACTGACGCCCTCAAGAAAACATTGCATTTCAGCACAAGCATTTTGGAAGAAGAATTGCTCTTACCCTGAGGAGTCTGAAGAATAGTAGAACCTTATCACTGTAGTGTCAGTTTCTCAAAATTGTGGCTTATTCCTGTCTGCACCATTTCTGTCACATCAAGCCATTCTGCAGGGAGTAAATGTGCCAAATCCCATTTGGTTACAGCAGTGACTGCCCAAAGAGTCTGCAAGTTCAGCTTGACTGCTAGAAGAACTTCAGAGTTCTTCCATCTGCAGCACCATAAGGCTGGATAATCTGCTGGCACAAGTTATCTTGCAATCTTCTACCTACATAGTAAACCAGAATATCTATCCTTAGGGCTGAATTCCATATTTAGAGATTATTTTTTTCTTCTTTTACTCAATAAATCTTTATTTCAAGTTTGGCTTTACTGAAATCCAAACAGCTGTTTACAATATAAGGCCTCAGACATGCCATGACACCAATATGTACTCAGCTCCATACTATGAGGGTAGTCCAGAGAAGCTACTCACAGTAAATACATTTTAACTATTGACATTTATATTGTCATAGAATCTAAGCAGACCTACCCAGGGTATGTAACGGAATCTGGACATAATAAGCATTGTTTCAAGCATGCTCTTCCAAACAGACTGATCTCTTCATTCCTTTTCATAAATCTGTGTTATCAGTCTGAGTTGACTTTTGTTCCTCCATTTTTAATTGGCTTTATTTCACATACTGCTAAACCTGCTTTTGTAGGAAGCCATAGTATTTCTGGGGCTTTATTTCTGGGGTTGCTTTTTTTTTTCCCTAAAGATTTTTCTGAAGTCTACTCCAGATAGTTTTTAGTAGTTAAGAGTTTTAAAGCAATTTTGGTACCTCCATTAGTTTAGCAGCATTTTGAGTCTATGTTGCGCTCAGACAGTTGACTGTCAATACCAGCTGCCACCACAGCAAATGCAATGGAAACAGGTTAGAGGAAATGGATTCCTCCAGATAACCACGGCCACCAAACTAGTGGTTTCCTGTTTTCAGCTGATTTATTACCCTGTAAGAAATTTATCAATTACTTTTGTTTACTTCTGTTTGTTTTTAAAATGGATTTGGGGATTATGAGCTTCTTTTAATTAATTTGCTTTAAGAACTAGAAAATATCTATGAATTGCCTGGTGTCACCTTGTTCTATCACAATATTTATACAAAGGATGTGAAAGGAGACAGATGTAAATCAATTCCCCTTTTCTATATGCCATAGATTATTCTAGACATATAATATTCTCACTTTTTAATTGCATACAACTAAGAAAACAAAACTATATTTCAGGTTATTTTTGTTTAAATTTGATTTCTCTAATGAAAGAAAGCTCAGAAAAAACTGCTGCATCTACACTATCTGGACTGCAGCAATAACCACATATTTGGTATTGTTAAAAGGTAAAGAGAACTGGCTGACAACAAGGTCAGATGATTGGGAACCTTTCAAGTATAAGCCCTTTTTGCAATTTCAAGGGGCTTTTATACATTTACTTTTATATGCAGAGATCTGTGACTTCCTCAGCTACCTCCCTCCATTCTTATTAAAATTTCCAAGGTTTTTTTTTTTTTATTCTGCGACATTGTTGTGGCAGTAGAGGTTCCATCCTTGAAAATTATAAGCATGTTTTTTGTACAGTTTGTAACATGTTAGACTTCAAGCTTTCCACTCTCTTGGAAGAGTCCTTTCTGAAATCTGTGTACAAACAATCTCATGAAAACAAATAGGAAAGTGAAGTTTATTTTCAATTCCGTATTTCTCCTCAGAGATGCTGTTGACATCATTGGTCAAGTTCTTTCTCTGAAAACGTTGGCTGGATAAGCTTGAAATATTTCATTCAATAAGAGGCAGTTCTAAAGCAGATAGCATACAACGATGCTCAGATTTTCAGTGGATCTCCAGAGAGGCTGGGAACTGGTACCCCCACAGGAGTACAGCTCCAGGACAGAGGTATAGGCTGAATTGTCCCAGAGCTGGAAACCTTCAAGTTCCAGGCAGCTGCTCAGTGAAAAAGCTGCCAGGTACAACAGAGGTGTATTTATTTCACCAAGCTGTTGAAGAGACTAGGCAACTTTACCTTGCCTGGATATTTCCAGCCAAATCAGGAACTGGATTTAGAATGCATATTTTTATGGAAACTGTGGGGTTTACACTAAATTTATCTCTGGAAGCTTCCTGAGACATAGCACCATCTGGAAAGAAGCCAGTGTTTACTGTAGCTACAGTAGCTGCAGATGAAATCACGACAGACAGTTTTTCTCTCTTTTAGAGTAATAAGAAATGGTGACATTTACTCTAATAAAAAAGCAGGAATGTTATCACAGATGTCCTAGGTCTGCTGCTAAAAATCATAGAATCTGTGGCTTGAGATAAGGATGAACACAACTCCAGTAAATTAAAAAATCAGGAAGACAATTCCCACAAATATTAAACAAAAAATCAGCTTCGACAATCATCCCGTCTCCCCCACTTCATCACCACTCTGATGGATTATCTCTATCAATGATAGGATATGCTAGCCCTGTAATATAAATGTCATTTTCATCCATCTCTTTCCTTCAGCTTTATCTCGTTCTGAAGCAGGCTTGCCATGAACTTTAAATGCATATTGTTCATGGTAGAAAGTGTCCTTTTTCCTTTCTTTATGACATAGCCCTTCTTTTGGACATGAGAATAATGAGCATGAAAATAATAATGTGAATTATACTGTGTACTGAAAAGCTGCCTTTCTTGTGACTAAGTAGCTTTCTTGATAGTAAGATATTTCAGGATTTTTCAAATATTTTTTTCTCTGCAGCCATGTGCTGATAACACCACCACAAATATAATGCTATAGGTTAGCAATAAAAGTAGTCTGGAAGAAGGGTAGGAAGAAAAAGCTTGAAAAATTACTGACAGAATGAATGTAATTCTTACATTCTCAAGGAAGAAATGATAATGCAGTAGAGCCCAAACTGCCTTCAACTGATCTTTTTGGAGCTAAATCAATTAAAAAGACGTGAAAGGAATATTATAACCACTTAGAGGAACATTTGAGGAGAGAAAATTAGATTTACTTGGCATAGAGTTCTCTTGCCAATGTACTATAGAGAGAACAAAGGACCTCAAGAGAATTGAAAGACTGCAGAAATGTTCCACCTCTGGCTTTTAAAAATGAGATTTTCAAACAGGAGTAGGAACACATTTTAAATAAATGATCCCTGGATTTTATGCCACTCATTAATGATGAAACAAAGAAACTAGTAGTAAAGGGCACATTTCAATTTTCAGAGAAAACCTTAGACCAGAAATAATTGTCAATTCAACTGAGCAAAAATTTTTAAAATATTTTGGAAGAATCAGAAGCATAAAATGTCAAATACTGTAAAGAGGAACATTGAAAAATATCAGATCATGGATGCCCAGAGTCAGAAATTACAATATCTGTTTAGGAGAAGACTGATCAAAATCATCCTCATATGGCGAGATGAGTCAAATAGATGCTATTGGGCATCTTTAAAAACAGATCATATAGCTGATCCTAAATGGATTATTTTCTCAACACTAGATGATTTGCAGCTGGTCTTCACTTTGGTCCGTAAGAAGAAAATTAAAAAGAGATCCTAGAACGAAAAATTTATAAATTAAAATTATAATTTGGATGAGAATGATAATCACTAGAATTACACTGTACCTTGGCTGCAAGAACTGATTGAATCAATGCCTTCAGATGGTGTATAAGTATTTATATAATCATATATAATTTTGAACTGATACTAAATAACTAATTCGACTTCACTGAAAAAGTTTAGGTTGATTCAATGATCTATCTACTCTAATTCGCATTAAAGATGATGCAAGAGATCTTTTGTCATGTTGGGAGAAAACTACCTTTCATTTTATTTAACTTCGAAGGGGTTGCCCTTTTCTCATTAGGGTTGTTATGTAATTGGGTTGGATGACTTCTGTCCAACAAACTGACCAAATAACAAACAAAAGAAATAAAAAGCAATCTGCAGAAAGCTTACTGTATAGTATAGGGGAGCAAAAGGTATGTCAGAATTTGGCTTACCTGATGCGAGGTATCTACTGCTCAAGCTGACTTAGCTGCTCCTTCAAGGAGCAAACAGAGGCACCTATAGCAAGTGCTTCTCTGTCTTCTTTCATTTCTGATAACAGGAACTCAGGAAATTAACTTGTATTTCATAAATTTAAATTAAATTTGTTGAATCCTGGAAGTTTACCTCTCTAGTCAGTAAGTCAGAAATTCTTCTGTGAAGCCTTACTTATATCATCAAAATGTGTAAGTCGAATAGGATATTTAAAAACAAATTTAATATTGCACTTCAATTTTTTGAATTCCAGTTCCCTGATCAATGAATAATTGCAATTTCATGCTTTCAATATTTCTTCTCAAGAATTGGAATTAGCAAAATTCCTTTGTGACTGTTGCTCACTTTTTGCAGCTTGCAATTTATTGTTTACGGATTTATTTTGCAGTGCATTTCTATCATTTGTTTTATTACTGGTTAAACAGGTTTGAAAGCACTTCATGTTAAAAGAGCACATTTCCATGCTAATAAAAACTATTTCAAGTGGTTATTTATCTTATGCATTCTTTTACCTTCAGAGTAATCCTGAGCGATATCACCCAGTGAATTTAGGGCACTTGGAAGGATGTCTGAATGCTTGGAAGTGCATCTTGAGTACCTTAGAAGTTAGCTGTGTTTAACTTTCACATCACCGTGCTAACACCCACAGTGTATCTCTACAAAAGTAGCAAAACTAACATTTTTGAGACATTAATACGCTGAAATCTGACTAGCAAATGCATCATCAAATTTCAAAAGTAGCTAAATGTGGGCAATGTATATATCTATGTCTGATTTGTTATTGTGATTGTTTCTCCTTCTCAACAAGCACAGCAGGTGCAAGGTCAGATTCACATCAGTATCAATTGCCACAAAAACAGGGAAGAGGAATCAGTGGATGCAAGTTTGGTACCAGGCTCTTACAGTGGAAGTTTTGTCCAGTCTGAACTAAGGCAGGAAATTCACTATCAAAATCTATTCTTGATTATTTTCAGATTGCACATAATCTCAAGTTTTACTTGGGAATCTTATTTACTTTAAATCTAGAATACTTGAAAATAATATTACAATATCTATTCCACTATAACATATGAAGTGCTTAAAAATGAAAAAAACAAACAAACAAAAAAAAAAAAAAAAACACAAAACAAAACACACCATGCCATAAAAAAACAACTTTGGAATGCTATAAATTTCAGCTATCATATAGGCTTCTATTTTTTACCTGAACTGCTTGCAGTGTAGTCTGGAAACACATGTACATTTCTGAAAAAAAAACAGCTGTAAAGTTTTGACACTTTGCAAAGCTGAATGAAAAAATTGTCCTGTTAGGACAATGACCCATCACATTTATGGGCTTACACAGGCTTATTTTTTAATGAGCAGAATAATATGTCACATCATAAGGGTACAATTCAGAGTTGCTTAGAAAGCTAATTACAAGAGGTCTTTCTTACAAGCATCCTTGGCGTTCTGAGCTGTTGCTCCATATCTAATGACGCAACAGATTCCTTTATAGAATTCTGCTTTGGGTTTCCTCTTTCTTTTTTAGGTTTCCATTAAGAAAGGAAAGTGACCTCTTATGAGACTGATTTGTTTTCAGAGAAAGTGTGCATGAGATAGGTTTGAAATAACTATGCTGACATGTCACACTTTTTATTGAATTTGTTTTCATACTATTACTCTTGTTAAAAGTTCCTTAATACAGAGATGTGAATACATACTCCTTTTTTTTTGCTCTAGAAAATCTTTACTGATTGCTGAACTTAAAATGACTGTTATGAATTATTTGACTGTTAGCTCCGTTCTCTGGAGCTACTTAAGGAAACCACAGATTTTAACTAGGAAGCCCTGAATAATAAACATAGAAGCTGGTAACCACTCCATCTTAAGATCTGTGCTGGTAGCAGATATATCTGCTGGCCATAACAGCTATAATACCTACCATAGGACCTCTGGTGATTAAGAGCTTCTGACAGACCTTTTAAAAAACCTTGAACCCTGTATCGTATGACTTCTGGGGAGAGGTCAAATGATTAATCGGCCAAGACTTCTGATAAAGTTAATCTGCGTAGTACCACTGAATTCTGCTGATCTTTGTCAATTTTCAGCTCCCAAGGATCTGACTGAAGTCCAACTGCAAACTAAATTTGTAATTCACTGAATTTTCATATTAGTAGAAATATATAGCTTCTAAAAAGGTGTGTATTAATAAAGACAGAGGTAATGTTCCTGGATAGCCCATGTCTTTTTCTCATATATTGCACAGATATATTCAATTTCCAGATCAGACACTTTCAGACACAGTGGGAGTCTATGCTCTCCACTTTTTCCTGTGACAAACTGTCAGTAGGAAACCTTACATGACAGAAGCTCAAAAAATGCCAAACTGAACAGAATATAAGTGACAGATTCAAAATTACACTGGCACTACCTCTTGCTCAAAGCTAAATGAGTACATTTCACTCATATTGTGCAAATACAGGTTGCGAAACCACGTTTTTTTCTTACATCAGTTAGTAAGAAATTATTCCCCTCCACTTTCCTCCCTCCTGGAAAATATTCAGTTCTGTGTTTCTCTCACCAACCTGATGCAGCTGTGACCTACAACGAAAACTTAAATAAAATAGCCTCCTAAACTCCATTACTTAATTGGTGTTTATTTGGTGTTTTGCCAAGACAAACTAGTATGAAAGCAGGTCGTTATCCCAGAGAGGTTACTTGGGTTAAGAAAGGGATTGTCCAGCTAGCAGAGCACTTCCCTGCAAATAAATACAGTATGCCAGTTTAAAACACACAAAAATCCTTACGGATGTTGCATACTTTGACAAATACTGCTATTCAGAATATCCCAGTTAGACAAGACAGCTGAAACTGTTTCTTTTGGCACTTTAATAGGCATGGGAGCAATGCAGCAGTGATAAAAGCGGACAAATGCAGACCTGTGAAGAGACAGTGAATGTTTGAAAAGCTAATCACTGGGAAGTTAAGACTTGAGAAGAATTTTTTGATGGTTTTGTCTATTGAGCATAAGATACAGCTGTTGTTCTATTTGTTCATTCTATTTAGAGAGTGTCCTTTCAATGCAAGCTTCCTGCAATGTGTTCTGCAACCCCAGGGACATTGATACAAAATAAAATCTTGTTAATATAATACTATTAATGATTTTGTGAGCTGTCTCTCTATTGACAAGTCTTGTGCTAGAATATATTGACATTTGTATCTTGCTAGAATAAAGGCACCTCAGTGTTAAGATTTCCAAATTTGTCATTTTTGCAAGTATTCTAACTTGCTATTTGCAATCCAGCTTTATTTGTATTCTTCCAACAAGGATGAACAAAATATTAGACTGGATTCACTGAGATTCTTCAATAATAAAAAAGTCCAGCAGCATTCTTGCTAAAAATGAGTAGTGTTTTACATAATTAAATAGTCAGTCTTTGCAAGTGGGGGAGCACAATTCCAAGAGAGCATGCACAGAATAAACGTCATAGGAGTCTTCCCTCCTGCTGTGTCCTGTTTGAAGAACATGAGCAACAAACTCAACAGTACTCTCTTTTGGGTGTTTTGTGTTTTAGATTTCAGGGACTTTATTTGGGGTTGTATTGCCCATAACAGAACTGTATCAGGTTAGCAGCAACTGCAAATGAATATAATGAGTAACACCTGGGGGACTCGTACCTTCATTTTCTTCCTGATAATTAATCTATTGAAATTAACTTGGATAAAGATGGATTCCGCAGCTGACAAAGAAACAGAGAAGGCAAAGTTCATGAGATGTTTATAGAATCATAGAAGCATAGAATAATAGAATCATAGAATAGTTAGGGTTAGAAAGGACCTTAAGATCTTCAAGTTCCAACCCTCCTGCCATGGGCAGGGACACCTCACATTAAACCGTGTCACCCCAGGCTTTGTCCAACCTGGCCTTGAATACCGCCAGGGATGGAGCATTCACAACTTCCCTGGGCAACCCATTCCAGTGCCTCACCACCCTCACAGTAAGGAGCTTCTTCCTTATATCTAGCCTGAACTTCTCTTGTTTTAGTTTGAACCCATTACCTCTTGTCTGTCACTACAGTCCCTAATGAAGAGTCCCTGTCCAGCATCTTTTTAGGCCCCCTTCTTGGGACAATAAATAAAAGCTAAGATTATTTTTTACTTCCCTTTGTCTACTGTTATTGAAGGACTGATCT
The DNA here is from genome assembly GCA_039720435.1 of Amazona ochrocephala. Classification (NCBI taxonomy): domain Eukaryota; kingdom Metazoa; phylum Chordata; class Aves; order Psittaciformes; family Psittacidae; genus Amazona; species Amazona ochrocephala. The sequence goes on along the minus strand of CM077880.1, from coordinate 42,047,916 downwards.
CCCTTTCATTTTACTACCTTTCTCCTGTTCTTGTAACGTTCAATGTAAAAGAGAAATATACTGAATTATATTACAGTATGAACTGGCACATATAGTTGATTGGCTTAATTGAGCCTGTATTGAAGTTACAGAGAGAAGAATCCTATTGTCAAATCTTCTGTTGCTTTTTCTCCATGCCCACCCCCTTCTACAGTAATGGCGTCTGTATGTACAGAAGTAAAACAAGTTGTTATTCTCAGCTGTTCAAACCTCTTTAGATGCTCCTGCTAATTTATGATAGCAAACGATCTTATATCAAATCAGTTCCTCTGTTCTTTCCTGATACTTAGCTCATTGACTTTTCTTCTAAAAAATCACTTTCATATGCCAAATTCTGCCTGTTACTGTGGTACTCATTATTCATGATGAAATACAGCACTTCCTAGGCAAATTTAATTTCTGGTTTTAGGATAAAACTTGCATCCTTTGCACACTCAAAACAGAGATATAATGTGCATCCTGAGTGTGCAGAGAATACAAAATCCAGTCAGTTGATGATAGTTCTAACATCTGTTTCTCTTTTTGACATGAAAAATTCTTGGCCAAATCCTGGAGACCTGAGTACACCAGGTACACCCTTGTGGCTTGCAGTGGGAGTAAAAGAAAGAACATGGTACTATTTACACTCTATTGCCCGGCAATACAACTTCCTGTCTTCAAACACCACCACAACTGCACACACCTATTCTTAGACTAGTCCAAGGTAGGTTAGTTTTAATATCTAGTTTGCAATGCAGAAACTACAGGCCAAAATTCTGTTAAAAATTGAAGATTTTGAATCTAGTTTAAATATCCAGATATGTTAAAAGATCTTTTAAAAATCTACACTTACGAATAAATATTTTATATTTAATTTATACTGTATTTTAGGTATACATTTTTTATATAGCATAAATCATATAACAACCTTTATGTGCATGAAATACCTATCTGTATGAAATAATGAAATACATTCTTAGCATGGAATAAATTTTTACATCTGCGTTGCAAACCCCTGTGAAATAGAGACTACCACAGAAACACTGACACAACTTAAAATGTAGCAAGATTAGAAAGATACATAATACTGTTGAATATTTGAAAAATTTAATATGCTGGGGACAAGACAGCTCGTCTTGCACCACACACCAGACATAAAGGGGCACTTTATAGAGTACTGACTTCATGAAACAAATATTTTTGCCTGTGTTTTCTTTCTTACATATTCTATAATTGAATACAAATATTTTGGAAAGATTTGATAATTATATATTGAAAATATTTTTACCTGGCTGTTTGTTACTCTTTCCATTTGTTTCCCTTTATTTATTTACCAGTATCAGGGAAAATAAGAATAAAATAATAAAATTTTAGATAATTGTCATGGTTTATGCTTCTATAAACTCACACAGTCACTCTCTCACTCACTCCCCACTCTTTGTTCCCCCAGTCCCGGGGGGATGGGGAGGAGAATCAAAAGAATGCAACTCCCATTGGTTGAGATAAGAACAGTTTCGTAACTAAGGTATAACACAAACCACTACTGCTACCACCAATAATAATAATGACAAGGCAAATACAAGGGAAAATAATACAATTTCTCACCAACCAATATCAAGCCCGACCACGCAGTGCACGCCCACCACTGCACCCCCACCACCCTTCCGGGTCTCTGCTCTTCGTCTTTACATCCTGGACATGACGTGCTGTGGTATGGAATAATCTCTTTGGTCAGTCTGGGTCAGGTGTCCTGTCTCTCCTTCCTCCCGGCTTCCCCTCCTCCCTGACAGAGCATGAGACTCACAAAGTCCTTGGCCAGCCTAAACTTTACCAAGCAGTAATTGAAAACATTGGTGTTATCAGCGCTGTTCCCAGGCCCAAAATCAAAAACACAGCGCTGCACCAGCTACCAAGAAGGAGAAAAATGACTGCTGCTGCTGAACCCAGGACAATAATAAAAAATTAAAATAAATATTCATTTACCATATTTCCAAGAATGCTAATGGAATGTTTTCCATAAGTATTTCAGAATGGTTCTATATACATCTTAGTTTTATCATTTCAGAGTATGCATGATTATTTATTCTCATCTGAGTAGAGTTCCCATAACAGCTGAATAAACAAAATTATCTTTTGATCTCTAAGAGCAAAGAAAGCATCAAAGTTTACACCATCTTCTTTAATGCATGATATTAAGCTATTAGGATTAGCATTTTTTTCTACTTGTTTTTCCAATAGGATTGGATATCACCCATGTGGTGCATCTTAAGAAATTGTAAGACTACTAGCAAACAGAACTACATTGCAGGAGAATTTGGAATGCACCACAAGCAGAGTGAGGAGCATTTGTTCTTGTCAAGAATCTGTCTCTTGAAGCAGAATCAAGAGGAAACAGACTTTCCCAGCTGTGCCATGGAAGAAGAGAGTTACTTTTCATATGCTGCTCTGTGCTGGTTTTGGCTGGCTTAGGGACAGTTTTCTTCATGTTAGCATGAAGCTATGTTTTGGATTTGTGCAGAAAAGATTTTGATAACACAGATGTTTTAGCTGTTGCTGAGCAGTGCTCACACAGAGTCAAGGTTTTTTCTGCTTCTCATACTACCCAGCCAGCGAGCATGCTGAGGGTACACAAGAAGCTGGGAGGGGATACAGCCAGGACAGTTGACCCCAACTGACCAAAGGGTTATTCCATCCCATATGATGTCACGCCCAGGATGTAAAGACAGGTGAAGAAGAAGGAAGCAGGGAGGGACATTTGCAGTGATGATGTTTGTCTTCCCAAGTAACTGTCATGCATAATGGAGCCCAGCTTTCCTGGAGACGGCTGAACATTGCCTGCTGATGGGAAGTAGTGAATGAATTCCTTGTTTTGCTTTGCTTGCATGCACCTCTTTTGCTTTACTCGTTAAGTTGTATTTATCTCAACCCACAAGTTTTCTCACTTTTACCGTTCTGATTCTCAACCTCCTCCTCTGGAGAAAGGAGTGAATATGCAGCTGCATGGTGCTTAGTTGCCAGCTGGAATTAACCCACGACAGTTCATCGTTAGCCTCTTCTGTCTGCCCTGTGTATTTAGACTTAAAACACTCTAGGTCAGAGAATGGCACCGTACGCCCCTAGAAACAGAGGGGGACCCCCAGCTGTGATTGACAGAATGCCAATAAGAGCATAGTCAAACATGGCTAATGATCAGCTCAGAGCAAAACTGAACAGCACTCACAAAGGCGTGAATATTGCGCAGCCGTGGCATGTCAAAACTGAGGTCTGATTGATTATTATTTTTAAAGCACACGCAGAGCTTGTGAACAGCTTTAACCTTCATGATTTCCTAGTTCATTCTGTTTGAATTGTAATGTCACCAAACAAAGTCAAAATCAAAAGCCAAAAATTCAAAGGGAGATGGTGTTCAACATTGGTATTCAACATACACAATCCTGCTTTTAACAGGAAAATCAGACAGCAGCTGTGAATCTACATTGTACCAAAAGTATGTGTCTGTCTAAAACAAATCCATCTCAGAGCAAACTGAATCTCTTACTGGATCTATTAGAAGGATGATTCAGTGGTCTACAGATAAGCACTTAGTGCGGTATTAAATTGCTTAGGGCATTCCACCCAGACTCACCTGCCATTCTAAAAGGACGTGGGTCTCTTGAAGGATACATATTTCCTTTGCCAGACCCTTTGGACATCTCAGATACGTAAGATGGTCCCATATGTCAGAAACCAGAATGTGACACCAAGTTAAACAATTCTTATACTGAAGCCCTAGCTCTTCATTAACTATAATGGACCTTATACCCTGTGCTAATACATAGACACTTAAAATTAGGGCAAATCAAATCCTACCCTAAAATCACTTATCAAAAGGATCAAATCACAAAATTTGGTTCAGCTTTTTTTGTAGGAAAATCAGGCAGCTAACTCGTGTAGTTGTGAATTGTATTATTTGTATTAATCTATTCTAAAGAGTCTGTGTGTACTTGTGGGTGGAATATGGTCAAATGTGCCCAACTTAATGAAATGTAGGTGTACATAAAAGTTTCCAGAATGACTTTACAGAGGCTTTTGATTGTATCAGCTGGTGTTGGCTCCATGTGAGGATTCTCCTGAGAGATTTGCTGCTACTGCCAGGTAGACTGCAGTTGCTTTTCAAGCAATTGTTCTATTTTTGAACTTATCTGTTCAAAAGCTGATCTAGGAATCTAGGAAGGGGCATACACTGGACTTTCTGCAGGCTCTCCTGGATTTAAGATCAGCTACGTTTTTGTCTTTGTCTTGGAGACCCCTTCCAAGCTTCTGCTTTCAAAAATTAAACTGTACCTAGAAATGCTTTATTACATTTAGGTGGACTTGGCTTTACAGGCCTAATGTGGCATCTTGCAGAAGAGTTATAGATATGTTCTCTATACTGCAGTCTCACTTTGCCTGTTAGGACCACAGAAGATAGCCATTGCTACACGTCATAAATTCTCTAGAGGAAGGGGATTCTTAACGATCCTGCAAAATTACCAAATTACCTCTTTTTTTCCACTGTTGAATTTAAGGGCATGAGTGATTCACAAGGAAGAAAGTAAAGATAGTGACCCAAAACTGAAGTCAGACAGAAGAAACAATTTCAGTTTCTTTGGACTTTCATACCTACAAATTTCTGTATTCTTTTATTTCCAGGGCGGTGCATTGTGCTGTCTGCCTAACACAAACCGTACGCAGAAGAGCCTTTCAGTAAACTGTAACTTCTTAAATAGCCAATATTAAGTTCTTAAATAGGTGAAATTCTTGCTAGAAATTATAGGAATTTTGTGACTTGGATTGAGCAAGTTCCTTAAAATTATACTGCACATAAAACAAAAGACCTATTTCCCATCCAGACTCTGAGCAGCAGGTGTTTTACATATGACATGCAGAATCATTCTATATAATTCTTATTTTCTTATAAATGTATTAATGATGACAGGTTTTCATCTATCGGACTGAGCAATAACAAGTTGTACCTTCTTACACCATGATATGAAAATATTTAGTTCCGTCCTTTTAAAAAGACTAACAGCTTTCTTTTCCAATATTTATTAAGCTAAAGAAAAGAAAAACAAATACTAAGAGATTAAATGAATAATTTTACACACGATTACAACTTGAAAGGATGAAACTCTTAGCTGCATCACTGATGTGTTCCTTAGCAGAATTTACTGCCTTCTATTAATGAAAGACATCATTTCTTCAGTCAGTGGCAAGGATGAATTCTCACACATTTACATAAGCAAATTTGAAGCTGCTTTGTCTCACAATGAAAAAGTATATGCAAAAAAAATTCTCAGTACTTTCAAAGGAATGAGTCTATCTGTACTTTGCTATATTGAAGGATTTTGAAAAGTGTTGTCACATTAAAATAAGGCTCAAAATCAAAATGCTTATAAGATGATATACGGGATTTTAAGGCACTTAAACTAAATAATAAAAGAAATTTCAAAACATCAAAGCAAGGAGCTTTTCTATAATGTGCTGTTGCTTCATCTTCTTTGTTTTCTTCATGCAAATATTTTAATCTAATAGTTATGATGCATGATCAATATTTCCAGACATCATGTATGTCCATTTTGAAACTGGATTTTATGAAAAATATTACTAGAGCCAGATATACTATTTGAACTGCTATTTCACTGCAACTGTATCAGAACACAGCTCATTCCCTTGCAAATGAGTTTTCACTAGATTTCCTAGTAGCTGTGCACTTCACTTGGCTTTTTAAAACTTTTAGGGATGGATGATCTAGATGCAGCTATAATAGAAATACAGAACAGAAGACATTTTGAAAGGGAAATGAGTCTTTGTGATCATGTAGAATACTGCATGCAAGAACCATGGATAAAATAGGCTATGAAAGCAGAGGTACATGCATATGCACTTCAGCAAGATTGTAACATCATCAGTAATTAGTATTTCTGACAGATAATTTTACAGGTCCAGAACACCCAGGAATTTTTTGATGTGCTGCATACATCTGTACTCCTTGAGGCAAATATTGTCTTAGTGACTGTCCAACATACAAGATAGTTTAAAAACAAATCAAGACAGAAAGAAAATAAAATCAACATTCGGCTCCCAACATTCTGCTTAGTAGAGTAGCGCTACATTGGTAGGAGAAAACCCTCCATTTCCAGTGTTAGACAATGGTCCTGTGTGGACTTTTCTAATAATAAAAATGTTTCTGCTTATCCATTTTTTGTGGACATCATGGCAAGGGTTAATAATTTAAGATTCAACAACACAGATGTCACTCAAATGTAAAGATACCTGAGACTTCTCGGGCTGTTCCATCAACACTGTAAGATGACAGAAAAGGAATTAACATATCCCAGCATTAGGAACTTAAATTATTCCGGAGAATAAACTTCCTCTAAATGTTTGTTGTGAAACAGCAACAACATCTTGAGCTCTCTCTTTGTTTTTTCTTAGAGTATTATAGGGAATATCAGACCAACCATCAGACTTAGCAAATCAAGAGTGATGTCTAAAATTCTGCTGAACTGCAGTTGTACTGTCACCATCTGACATTTTCTGGTCTCTATATTTTTTACAAGGCTCACCCAAAACTCATTCCTCTGGTCATCCAAGTGTAGGATTTTGAACTTACATTATGTGGTGGTTTCACATCCCCATAAAAGCTATTGCTATTTCTTCAAATTTTAAATGTTTCCAGCCACAAGTTTGGATTATGATAAGCTCACATGTAAAATAACAATATAGCTAGGATTTTATTTTGCAGTTTGCAATAGTGAAAAAAGAACAGCCATATCATGGATTAAATACATGGTAACAAAGCTCTTAAAGTTCTGTTAGGAGGAGCGCCACAAAGTTTGATTTGAATCATAAATTGTGAGGGCTTCTGCTTTTTTGTGAGGTCCACAGTACATGTATTTTGTAAGTGGGAAGTAGAACCCAGCTGAAAATTATTCTCCCTTGCTCTGCCTTAGAATGAAATGTAAATACTTTTTATTCCCTTAAAAAAAAAAAAAAAAAGAACTATAGACTCAGACTGCAGTCAGTCTTTCTACTGTGTTGCAGAGATTTCATAAATGTTAAGCTATGAACACTATCTCATTGTGTCTGTCCAATTTAAATATAGTTCTTTACTCAAAACCGCATATTTATTTTACAAGCAAATTAAAGGAACCAAACATAAAAGAATATGGACATTTATCTGGGAGGTGAGAAAACCTGTCATATACTTGACATCAATCTGCACAAATCTTAGGGAAGTCTCATATTCTTTTGAGTTTTCTGGATCAGAAAACTCATCCTGATTTGAGAAATATCTCAGTGAGAGTTTTCTCAAACCAGTTGTTTTCCCAAAAGTAGTTTCATTATTTGATAGCTAGTTCTGGTGATAAAACATAGTAAATATGCTTATAGTACAAAGTAAGAGGCCCTAAGTCACTTGAAGCTTATAACGGTTTATAGCTAAGGAACTCTCTTTAAATTTTTTCAAGTGAAGTTTCAGCAAGATATTTAGCTCATTTTGTAAGTGATCTTGACTGTTTGTTTGCATAGCATACAAAAGAATATGACATGAACTTTACACTTGATTCTTAAGTGCTGTGTATTGAAATGAAAAGCTGATAGAAACCACTATACAAGATGTTTCCATAAATAAATAAAGCAAAGCAAAACAAAACAGAACAAAGAAAATAAACAAAAAAAAAAAAAAAAAAAAAAAAAAAACAAAACAAGACAAAACCCGGCCAAAAACCAAAATAACTTCAGGAAAGTATTCATGTGATGATTAGCCTCTTTTTAAAAAAGATAAATACTTCAGTTACCATGTTTTTAGTCAGACTTCACTTAGCCTCAGGACTTTCATAACTGTCAAAATATTGTTCTCCAGATAAATATATATCTGTGGACAGCAATCAAGTCGCCTATCAGTCTTCTCTGGAATAAATAAAATTATTGAGATTACTAAAGTATTCATTTCGTAATACATTTCATGTATTATACATTGTATAATTCATTGTATAATATGCTATATAATACATATACAAGGATATAATACTTCCTTCCTGGAAGGTCATCTTTATCTCATCATAGGTTTTAAAAATCAGGCGCATACTGCCAAAAAAGAGCCTGGTTCTCTCTGCTGGATATTCACCTACTTTTAAAGCTAAACATGGTTTGTATGCTATTTTTTTTTTTTTTTTCTGCAACTCCCAAAGAGTTCTACAAAAGAAATAAAGAGCTCATCCTCTCTTTTAGACATGGCATCACAGTAAAAGTCAATCTTAAGTTAGTTATCTCACTCTATCTCCAGGTCTTCTTACTACTGCTGATATTTTTAACTTCTTATTGCTTCTGAACTGGAAAGTTATTTCAATCTTGAAATTCAGGAATAAATTGAAAGTAAAAATATATGCAGAATTTACTGTTCAAAATTTTCCTTTTAATATTTATCAGAAGAATAACAGAGAGGTAAAAATGCCACTCTTGTTGTATTTCTTTTTGCTGATTTTCTCCTATCTATTGGATTCCATCACATAGAGACCTGACCCTTTAAATTTCTCATTTGGCCAATGACTTTCTCTTCACACTGTTTTTCAAAAATGAGGCTACATTGCAAGAAATTCCACAAATGATCAAATCTTAAACAAATACAGAACAATATACTGTCAGTGGATACAAATTGAAATCCATTCTCCTTGTGAGTCTAGCCTATGCATAAGGAGGAGTCTCCTTTCTTCATGCACACTGTGATGAGCACCCCAGCTGCCCCTTTTCCAAAGGCAACAAAGGTTACTGGGCAGCCATGTATTTCCTTCTAAAATTGTCCAGTAGGTACAGGCTTGGCTACTGCTCCACTTCCTAAAGGAGACACTCCTTACATCCTTTCAGTCCAGCATAGCATCCCAGTTGTACAATACTAAAGAAATATTGTTTCAGGAGATGGGAGCTAGGTGAGTGTAGACAATCTTCTGCCAGTCCATTGATTATGATATTGCGCTAACAAGAGCATATGTATGGACAAAGTTCCAAGAATATATGCCTTATTTAATAGAAAAACATAGCAATTTCTCCTAAAATTACCAAATAAAAAGTAGGATAGAATACATAGAGTGTTTATATTTTGTATTTGACTAGCCTATTTACAGAAAAATAATAGAAAAATACTGTAGCTGAATTTTTTTTTTTTTTTGAGAGAAAAATGTATTATAACACAATAAGGTAATTGTACACAATACAAAGGCCCTTTGCAGTGCAATAATGTATGCAAACAGTTGTGTTTTGAGTGCTACACAGGGTTTCCACTTCTTTCTAGTTAGTAACCAGCCCTTTCTGGTATTTTTGTTACATAGTTAAAAATTGAAGGCTTGTAGGAATACAGGAAAAGGATTACAAAATGGAGAATTTTGTCTGAAGGGATACACAAGTTACCGTAAAATGCTTTATTCTGCATCTACCATTCTCATTCATGTACTGCAATACTTACTTAAAACAGGTTTTAAATAGCAGAAAAGGAATTGGTACTTTATAGCAGTTTATAAAGTAACAGCATGGTTATGCAGCAACTACCTAAGAGAATTTGACAGCAGTTGTGCATTCACGCTCTACATTGGTCATAAAAGATCCACACATTCAATATGGTCTCCAGAATTAATGCCCATGATTTTTGCTCATGAACAATATCCAATTTAACTTCAGCTGAGATGCAAACATCACCTTATGCACAAACTGGTAAGTTCAGATATGTTGAAAGATCTGTGACTTCCTCTGACATGCAGTTATCTGCACAGAAAATTATGAATGTAAATTCAGGAGACATCTTTCAGCCTGTGAAAGAGAAAAACACCGGTCAGAGAAAAGGCATTTCTTCCCATTTTCATATGAAGAAAATGTTTCCATCCTCCGTAGAGCTTTTCTGAGGTCAGGAGTTCCCTTTTTTTCCCTTAAAACCTATCCTCCCTGTACTTGAAAGTTAAAATCGGGTCTCAGCTTCTTAAAATGTCTTGATGTTTTCTCATGGGTAAGTAATAAGAAGTTTTATATCTAGGCATCTAAGGATGACTTAGAAGAATACGAGCATAAATTGATAAAAATCAATAATATTCTAGTAATTACTTTGAGAAAGTGGGACAAATGCATGCCTCTTACAGGCTCACTGGCATTGTGAAAATATGAAGAACTATATATTTATGACTTGGTGCCCTGGGTTCGGCAGTAGCAGCCATTTTTCTCCTTAGTAGCTGGTGCAGTTCCATGTTTTTGACTTTCGGCCTGGGAACACTGCTGATAACACCAATGTTTTTAGTTGTTGCTCAGTAATGTTTACTCTAACCAAGGACTTATTGAGTCTCGTGTTCTACCAGGGAGGAGGGGAAGCCGCGAGGAAGCAGAGACAGGACACCTGACCCAAAATGCCAAAGAAGTATTCCACACCACAGCACGCCATAGAATCATAGAATCATAGAAGAGTTAGGGTTGGAAAGGACCTTAAGATCATCTAGTTCCAAAACCCCTGCCATGGGCACAGACACCTCACACTAAACCATGCCACCCTAGGCTATGTTCAACACAGCCTTGAATACCGAGAGTGATGGAGCATTCACAACTTCCCTGGGCAACCCATTCCAGGGCCTCACCACCCTTACAGTAAAGAATTTCTTCCTCATGTCCAATCTACACTTCCCCTGTTTAAGTTTGAACCCGTTACCTCTTGTCCTATCACCACAGTCCCTAATGAAGAGTCCCTCCCCAGCACCCTATAGGCCCCCTTCAGATACTGGAAGGCTGCTAGGAGGTCTCCACGCAGCCTTCTCTTCTCCAGGCTGAACAGCCCCAACTTTCTCATCCTATCTTCATACGGGAGGTGCTCCAGTCCCCTGATCATCCTCATGGCCCTCCTCTGCACTTGTTCCAACAGTTCCATGTCCTTTGTGTGTTGAGGACACCAGAACTGCACACAATACTCCAAGTGAGGTCTCACAAGAGCATGCCCACTATATAAACAGGGGGCAGTTACCCGGAAGGGTTATATTACTACTCAGTCAGGCTGGGTATCGGTCGGCAGGTGGTGAGCGGTTATATTCTCTTCCCTTGTTATTTCCCTTGTCATTATTATTATTGGTGGTAGCTGTAGTGGTTTGTATTATACCCTAATTACTGGACTGTTCTTATCTCAACTCGTGGGAGTTACATTCTTTCAATTCTCCTCCCCATCCCTCCAGGAGCAGAGGGGAGTAAGGGGCAGGGGGAGTGAGAGAGAGACTGCATGGTTTTTTTGAGTTACTGGCTGGGCTTAAACCATGACACTTGGTTAATGAACACTTTCAAATATAGTTGAGTGTCTCTTGGTGGAAGCTGTATTACTTCTTTGGACAAGTTTGCCTTTATCTGAATCGAAATGTAACTGGACGCTGAAACATGTTTCATAGTTTGGATACATTCATGCTGAAGGAAGATTTTGATCCCTAATATTCACTGATGTACTGTACATAGAGCATTTACTGCGATGCAGCTTTCCCTTATAAAAAGTGAACTGCAGTTGGCACCCATAGGTCATGTTAGAAATAACTGCTGGGTGGGATTATGTGACTCAGGGATGCCTGTGTCTGAGTCACTTCCTTTGTAATCAGAGGAGGACAGCTGGTCAATATAGCCGGTGGAGTCAAGAGTACAGTTCACCTCTTTCTGCATACACTGTGATCACTCAGGTCTCAGAACGACCTGAAAGGAGGGATTGAGGGAACAGAGCTTGTTTAGTCTGATGGAGAAGACGCTAAGGATGTAAGACCTTCAAAGGAATTGCAAAGACAGCAGAAACAATCACACCTCAGCAGTGACAAACATTATAGCAAGGAGCAATCAGCAGCTACAGTTTGAGGAATCAGTAGTTCATGTAGTGTCTAGCTGGAGATAGAAGTAAGAAGATAGTGAAACAGGCAACTAAACAGGACAAAACAAACATTTTTCTGTGGATGAACACAGCTGTTAAATGATGCAAAAATATATATATATATTAATTCTTCCAAGGAGAAGAGTTTGCTTGTCCCTTTGTAGGAAAGCATCTCATCCTGAGAGTCAGCCTTGAATGAGAATTTCTATTTTTCTCCTTTCAAGTGTAACAGGCAGAAAACAATGTGATGTCCTGAAACTAATTTCTGACTTCTATTCTCTCAAGCATTTACAAGCATTTTAGAGCCATCAGACCATTGTACATCAGCAAACATAAAGTTGGGTGCTTTCTGTAAGCTTAGCCTTATGATAGGTGATGTTTTGAGCAGCACAAAGGGATCTAGGTAAATTTTTGCTATATCTTCCTAACTGTTTTGTTGTAGTGTGAATGCTTTAATCAGAGATATTTCCCTAATGCATCCACAAATGATTTGCAGGGATCACATTTTATCTGTGGATGAATCAGATACATAATGACTTATGAGAAAATATGTCTAAGAGCACTAAGATAGAAGACACTCACAGTGAGCAGTTAATGAAAAATCATTCTATTTGTTACTGTCTATAGGCAAGCTTAGGCTTATTTTTAAAAATGGAATATTCACAAGAAAATGTCATTACATACACACAGATAATATTTAGTTCATAAATTATAGCTGAAAAGCTTTCTGAAATGATTCAGTGTCAAAAAAATCAAGCTGTTTTTCTAAATTTCATTGAATACAACTCAGGCTGTGATGCCTAACAAGAATATGGATGGACCCTGAATCTGGAGAAAGCATAGACTTCTTGAAGTAATTTTTTACTTCTTCTTCCATGCTGATTCTAGCACAGCTGAGCTGCCATTCAGGGTCTGGTTCCTAATTTAGATTTTCACACATTGTGGTAATTGCACTGATAAAGGGAGTACCAGTTGTTGTCTACCACTACCATTTATAGTTCATTTGGACCTATTAGGCCCTACTGTACACTGGGAATGAATTCAAGCCACACTACATCAGCCACTGACGATTGCCTGTGGTTTCACATGGAGCAGAGAGAGCCTAATTACTTCTGCTCTTACTTTTTCAGTATACTTAGTCCAAAAGATCCCTCCAGCTGCAACTGCTTTTTGAAACAAACAGATATCCAAGAGTACTCCCTCAGTAACCTTGAGTATTGAAAGAGCCAGCTGAAGTGCTCACCAAGCCACTTTCAATCATTTGCCAGCAGTCCTGGTTAACCAGGGAGGTCTCCGTTCACTGGAAATTAACAAGTGTGACACCTTCATCTACAAGAAGTGCCAGACTGAGGATCCCAGAAACTACAGGCCTGTCAGTCTGTCCGGGGTGCCAAGGAATGTTATGGAGCTGATCACCTGAAGTGCCATCATATAGCACATACAGAACAGCCAGGTAATCAAGCCCAGTCAGCATTAGTTTATGAAAAGCAAGTCCTGTTTGATTTACCCACAGGTAAATCAAGACCTTACTAAGCAAGCCTCCTTCTGTGACAAGGGGAACCACTTAGTGTGGCTGTGGATGTTGTCTGCCAAGACTTTAGTAAAGGCTTTGACACTGTTTCCCACAGCACTCTCCTGGAGAAAATGACTGCTTATGGCTTGGACAGGTGTACTGTTCTCTGGGTAGAAACTGGCTGGATGGCTGAGCACAAAGAGTGGTAGTGAATGGAGTTAAATCCAGTTGACAGCCGGTCACAAGTGGTGCTGCCCAGGGCTCAGTACTGGGACCAGTTCTGTTTAATGTATTTACCAGTGATCTGGACAAGGGGATTGAGTGCACCCTCCATAAGTTTGCAGATGACACCAAATTGGGTGGGAGTGTTGACCTGCTTGAGGTTAAGAAGGCTCTACAGCAGGATCTGGGGAGGCTGGATAGACAAGGTGAGGCCAATTTTATGGGGGTCAACAAGGCAAAGTGCCATGTCCTGCACTTAGGTGACAATAACCCCATGCAACAATACAGGCTTGGGGAAGAGCAGCTGGAAAGCTGTCTGGTGGAAAAGGACCTGAGGGTGTTGGTCCACAACTGGCTAAATACAAGCCCTCAGTGTGCCCAGGTGGCCAAGAAGGCCAAGAGTATCCTGGCCTGTATCAGAAATAGTGTGGCCAGCAGGACTGGGGCAGTGGTCATATTCACTCAGAATTGGTGAGTACGCACCTAAAATACTGTGCTCAATTCTAGGTCTCTCACAACAAGAAAGATGTTGAGGTGCTGGAGCATGTTCAGAGAAGGGCAATGAAGCTGGTGAAGGATCTGGAGCACAAGCCTGATAAGGAATGGCTGAGGGAACTGGAGTTGGTTAGCCTGGAGAAAAGAAGGTTCAAGGGAGACCTTATCATCCTCCACTGACACTTGAAAGGAGGTTGTAACAGGGTGGGTGTCAGTCTCTTCTCCCAGGTAACAAGCAATAGGAAGAGAGGAAATAGCCTCAACTTGCACAAGGGAGGTTTAGATGGGTTATTAGGAAAAATTTCTTCACCAAAAGTGTTACTAAGCACTGGAACAGGCTGCCCAGGGAAGTGGTTGAGTCACCATCCCTGCAGGTATTCAGAAGATGTGCAGATGCGGCGCTGAGGGACATGGTTTAGTGGTGGACTTGGCACTTCTAGGTTAATAGTCGGACTCCATGATCTTATAGGCCTTTTCCATCCTTAATTATTCAATGATTCTATAATCTGATAATAACACAATAGAGTGGAACACACAGTATATCAAGAAGGGAAATGTTTCTGTACTTAACTGCCTATGAGTAAGTCATCCTTATTCAAATATTTTTCATATTGCTAAGTAAATATCACCTGCTACCAATAGCACTGAGACATACATTCAAAATATCAGGAATGGATGCTACTGTGCCTGTAGAAATTACATTTTTGACTATTCTAATGTGTGCATTTATTGTCTTGTTTTCAAATAAGTTAAGGAATAATACAAATTGGAAAATTTCATGCAAAATTCAGTGAGAAAAGAAGACTGTGTAAGAATTTGATATCAGAATTGAAATCAGAGTTGTTACCCTGCCCACAGAGAGCTTGAGCAGCTGCAGATTGTGAGGAACAGCTAGTTTAGCAGTAAACTTCTATTGTGTGTTCTCCCAAACACACACATTTGCTTTCTCCCAAGACAGCTTAATAGCTTTTGCCTAAATGTTTCTGCATTCAACAGTAGAAGGCTAAGCATAGAAAATATTAGCCAGAAAGAGACTGATTTTTTTTTAACACAATGAGCAAGTCCTAGGAAGAAGGTCCTTCTCCAGCTTGTAAAACCATTTCAGTTTGCATTGGCTGCTGTGTAGCAACAGTAATCACATCATTAATGACATTAATTCTAATGCTTATAGTAGCAGGTGTAATAAGATCACAGCACTTGTTACCTTGTTATTAGGTACTTTGGTGAAAAGCTTAGACCTCAGGCAATACCTGTTAAAATGTGAAGCATACTATTCATGTACCAGGTAATTAAGGTGCTCTGTCTTTATGAGAGCACTAGGGCGTATTTTACTAATGCTAATTTTAAAAATCCACCCTCACATACACAGTTTCTGAAGGGCTTCATACTAAACCCATGAAGAGGAACCAGTAGAAAGAAACAGAAACATCAAAATCACCCTCTGGATCAGAATTCAAATCCTACTCACCCAAGTTCAATGTTGCAAAGAAAAGTTCAAAGACCTCTAAGTATGCAAATTTAAGATTAATTTGCTGCCACACAAGTCTCCACCTGATCAAAAATAATTAAAGGTGGGCTTCAAGCTTCAAGCGTGAGGTTTAATAACACTTCCTCATAATTTTAGTTAGCATTAACAAGGATAATGAGATAGTCTTCATATTGACAAAACTGTCAAATTGCATTGAAATCCTATTAATTCCTGGCCTCAGTTACTTCCCCTGGCCATAATTTACACTGCATAAATACATGCTTTGGATGCAAAAACTTGACTAATTTCAAAAGGATAGAGCTTTCCTTGAATTTTCTCATTTCCAAGGTCCACTATATACTCTCATCACCTTATTAAACCCTCTAACTGCTCCCTTCATCTTCTTTGCTTATTGGATTTGTAATTAATTAATCACTAATAGTCTTCATTCCCCTGCTTATGGAGACATTTTGATGAAGTGATAATTCAGCATTGCATGGGAATTATTTCTAGCTGTCAACAACTACTCCATAAACTATTTAGAATCCCAGTCACCTATTTTGACTGCACAGCACTGGAAGATGTTTCTTGTCTCTTTTTCTCTCACAGCATACTGTAACTTTCAAAGGAGGCAATATATTGGATGCGATATTCATTATCACCTGATAATTACAGGCTAATTACGTTCTTTGAATTATTTGTTTTCTTAAAATGACAGATAGGAAAATATTGATTGCAGTTTTCCTCAGCATGCAGGAGCAACAGGATGAAAAAGTTGCGGTTTTCATCACCTTGTCATGGCACATTACAAAAAGAAAATCTCAGTATTGACCCCACTTCCCTATATACATCTGACTAATCTTTCCTAATCCTTTTTTAGTTTAATTTTCTAGCTAAGTGGCTCTGAGATTTTAAACTGGGACATGAAAACCGTGGGAATTTCTCAGAGTGAAAATAATGCATTTTATGCTGTTACTGCATTTTATACAACACTAGAAAATAACAAAACAAAAAAAAGTTCTCTGAAATGTAAGCATCTGAAAAGCATATAAAACTGTAGTGAGATTTTCTCAAATCTGCAGACTCCCAGAGCAATAGCTCTCTTCTGCTTCTTGGTGGAGAAGATTGGGGACCGCGGCTTGTACTGCATTTTCCCTTTGCCCTGTCTAATCACAAAATGTTTGTAACTTTTCGCACTTGAGTGCATACAGGGCATGATGTTTGAAGAAACTTTACCAGGCAGAACCCATGGACAACCTGCTATTTTTTCTTAGCTCAAATCCCATGAACTATGAAGGAACTAGAAACATATTATGAAGCTATACTTTTTCTTAAGGTGCTGATTCCCATTTTCCATACTGTCTGTTATAGAGCTGTCACAAGATGTTCTGCATAAGGGTTTTCTGGTTCAGACCAAGACCACTCACCGGAGTGGAGCAATTCAGCACTGCTTTCCACTCTTGTGCTCACATCCTGGGCAGGAGCAGAGCATACAGAATAGACCCTTTTTGATCAAAGCTAAGCCAGAAAGGTGCATTTCTGTGGCATATGGAATATACTGCAGCTGCCAAATGGCACTCAGACCATGGGCTTAGACTAAAACTAGCCTGAGGCTAATTAATTGAAACAAATTCCATGTGAATATCAGGCTCTCAGCCAATAACTATTTTACCATGCATATTCTGTAGCACCGCTGTACACTACCTGCTAAAGTAGGCATCCTCTGACTGTTTCCTTAGACAACAAGACTCTAGGTGTGTAGCTAGTACTTAAAAAAAAAAAGTTTAATAGGGCTTTTCAGAGTTTAAAGTCTCCCAAAATAAGAAGTAACACAAGAAAAGCAACAATGTTATTTGTTCTGTATTGTTTTCAGGGTTTAAGGTCTATCTCGAAGTGACAATTTAATTCTTATATTGCAGTATTCCCAGCAGAGATATTAATATAAGGTTTCCACCTTAAAAGACAGCAAAGCACAGGTTGCCTTTTCACCAGATTCAAATGGGAAAACATACATCCAATTACTACTGTCAACAGAAATTCCAGAAACAGCTTGAAATGCAAAAATAATGTGATTGCAAATTTTCTTGACAATAAATGACTATATGTTTCCTTATTAAGGAAAAAAATATTGCAGTTAATCATCCATATATTTCTCCTTACACTTTTTTTATGTCTGTACTTCCACCCTATTTACATTGTGAGCAGGTTATTTCAAAAAAGGATTTAGTGAGTTCAAGGGAACGTTAAGGAAACTGATGGGTCTGCAGCATAAAAATTCCCTTTACATTTTCTAGACACCTAATATACACACTGAATAAAAGTAGTGAAAACATGGTCTTGCATTAGGAAGTCTTTCAGGTCACTGGAACCCACTCAGTGGAAAAGGAAGAAGTATAGAGTGGTTTTCATTTACTTATAGGAGCACAACTGGGCTAATAATAACATTATGTGATTAGGAGAATAGTTTGCTATAGACATAAATCAGTATGCACTACAGGATGGCTGCCCAATGTTTGAAGGATTTCATTAACAAGGGGTGTCGTTGTTGTCCCACTGTTGTGCTTTGAACCACAGAGGGTTGAAAGAGGTCTTTTTAGGACCCTGTAAGGGTCCTTGCAGGTTGATTTCTGTGGCTCCTTTGAACAAAAATAAAGTCAGAGAATTATGGCAATGGAATTTTCTAGGCTAAATACCTCACTGATCTCTCTTTCTTTTGTATATGGTGCCTCTGATCCCTGTCAATGCAGAACCTGAGCATCTGAGACAGAGAAGGAAAATAATGTATTCAACAGTATCCCTAAAGGAGTAAAGATGGTAACTCTTTCTTCTTTTTTAATTTCTTTTTTATTCTAAACTGTCCTCTTGAAATGACTCATACATAGCACTACAATCCAGGCCAGGATGCTAGTTTAATATAGATTGACATAGATTTAGAGTGGAGTGTTTTCTGACCTTAGCTATAAAATCTATACATTCAAAAAGCCATAAGTAAAGATAGTGAGGGTGACCTGGTCCATTAGTTTTTCTTTTTTGTTTTGTAACAGAATTAAATTTCAAAGGAAAATCTCTGCTTTATTTTTAGCTAATATTTGCTTGTCAGAAAAAATGTCACTTTTTTATTTTATCCCCTGCTCTTCACTTGGAATTATCTGGGCTCTAATTCTTGTGCATCAAATTATGATAATGAAAATACATTAGAATTGTGATAATTAAAATACACTACAAAACCCTTAAGAAACCATAGACATAGCTAGCTATTATTACTGATTAAATGCTACAATCTGTTTCCAAGAATTAATACTTTTACAAATCTTGTCATTTGAGCGTGGTACAACTTCGTAATATTTTAACTGTATTAAATAAAGGACAAATGGAGACCCTCAAAGGAAAGTGTTAACTATACATATCTAACGGGAACTGTGTGGGAACACTTCCTGGAAGTCTTAACAGTCCTCTCTAAAAAGTATGTATCTCTGTTATTTATGCCAAACTATGTCTATTGGATGAAAACCTGATGGAAGTTGCTTCTGGTACCAGCTGCTGTTACTAATAAGTTAATTCCCTTAAAAAAAAATATTTTGGTTGCCGATACATACAAAATTATTTGAAATGAGGCCAAAAAAAAACACAAAACACCAAAAACAAACAAACAAAAAACCCAACAAAAACCCCGCCCTAACTTAATCTTGAAACAAAGGACTTGGAAAGTTGCTGCCTTCTAAGTACAGACCTAAAAAGTAACATTTTCTGTGCAAAATGAAATCACAGTAGCTACTCAATGAAGCAGGAGGAGAAAAAAATCAATCTTCACTGCCACCCCTTTAGTTCTTCATGGGTTTTGTCACTGTACATGCAAGTACGTGGCAATGGTAGTCCTGTATTTTCACAAAATAAAAAGAACTGTCTGAAATTGAGTATCAAAAAAGGACGTGCTGGAGCAAATTGGAAAATTAAATACTGACTAGTCGCTTGGACTGAAAAATCTTAAATTAAGAGTTCTGAAGAAATTTAAGAATGAAATAGATGAGCTGCTGGCAAGAATGTATAATGTGTCTATAGTCAACTGCTCTATACAATGCCTGGAATTGAGCCAATGTTTTGCCTACCTTTAATATAGCTACAGCAGTGATGTTTGGCATTTGCTATTCCCGTAACCTAGCTTCAGTTCCATAGTGAAAGCTGTGTGAAATTACAATAAAGGATACACTTAAGAAATGCCTTAAGGAGTAAAAATTAAACATACAACCACAATGGCTTCCATAAGAAAGAAGAAAGGCATGTGCTTCACTGCTCTTTTACAATTTGTGTGATAAAAGCATAGAGGATGAAGGAGAAGCAACTAATATATCTTAGCAAGAAGCTCCAAAACCTTTTTACAGATTTTGTCAAAAGATATTATTAAGGAAATCAAACTATAAAGCACTGATAAGGATGAAACTAGGTAAGACAAAATTAAACATTTTTAAACAAATGATGGGCTTTCAAGATGAAAATTTTCACTGGTGTGCTGAGACAGCTGAACTGGCTTGCACTTTAATTTTAAAGAACTGTAAAATAGCTTTATAATAAAATGACTAAATTTTCAGATTTCCTGAAATATTTAAGGTAGGTTTAAATGAAATTACTATATTTTTCTACTGTTACACAGAACTTACTTGAATCAGCAGAATATTTTCTCATCCTCCTTTTTCTCCCTATTTCCACCCTGACTCATCATCTCATATGCATTATTCAAAGATGTGAGATGTACTATGTCAAACCTACCAAGTACTGATACATTTCCATTCTTTGTTTTATGGTACAATGGAATCTGGCATGAGACTAAACCAAACACAAAACCCTATGAGAAACTGAGGGCCCAGCAAAAACCTACTAGAAGACAAGGGAAGGGAGAAACTTGCTAAGTCAAGCCCTGCCAGACGGCTAAGTGCTCAGGTGCTGTAAAAAATCTCATGCATACTATATATGACAGGTTGGATTGGGCTTTGAAGAACCAGGTCTAGTTTAAGGTGTCTGGGCCCATGACAAAGGGATTGGAACTAGGTGATCTTTGAAGTCACTTCCAACCCAAACCATTTTATCATTATATGATAATGATAAAGTTTGGTTTGTAAGCACTCTGTCTCTTGTCAGAGATTTGGAAAGTGACAAGAGGAGCAAAAGGTACTGAAGTATAAATATAGTGCAAATCAAGGAAAATATATGCTTCATTTGTAATCTAAAAGAAATGGTTTCTGTTGGTCATTTCCTATATTTATTCACATTTCAGAATATGTTTTTCTGTGGGGAATGAAGGTGATAAGATTTGCATGAAAAACAATTTGGGAATGAACTCTGAGGCCTTGGTGTTTTGACAAGCCCTCGGGTGATGAGTTGGGGCATTGAAAGACAGGGAACATCAGAAAAAAAAGCCTTGGAGGGATGGGCCAGGATGTAGTTGTGGCCGGAGTCCCAGTTGATGATGCGGGGATTGTGATAGGGTCTGCAGCATTGTGATTGGACTATTTACCTGGAGAGTTTTACAGGGGCCAATGAGATTGAACGTTGTATGCATGTGCAGGTTGGGAAAGTACCGAACAGGGGGATAAAAAGGGCTTGGTTGTAGTAAAGTTGGATTTGAGTCTCTATTAGGATTTGAGTCCCCTCATCAACTTGAGTCCGTGTCGTGAAATGCCACATTTTTCCCCCTTGACTATTTTGCTGTGAAGGTGAAAGTACTGCATGTGGCACCTTTGGCAAAGGAGCTAAAATTCAAGGGCTAGCACTAGATTTATGTTTCTGCTCCTGGAGCTGCATAGTACTGCAACTGTTACAGAAAGAATTCAGTCTCAAATAGTCAGAGCACTGCTGAGAGTGCATGTGATAAGAACTGTTTTGTAATAACTGCTATAATATGCTTTCCAGACCAAGGAAGCAATTTGTTTTGCTTAGCAGGCATCTGAACTCCAAGATCAGAATCTATCAAAACCCACGCACAATGGAAATAAATTTATGCTTTGGAGTAACTCTGTGAACTATTTGTATTAAGATTTTTGATTCCCTTTTGTTAGTACAAATAGCTTTCTGGCATTCCCTCAAGAAAAAGAATTGGGCCAAAGACATTGACTGTCCTTTGTGATGTACAATAGAAGATCAGACAAAACTTGATTTATGGTGAGAGTATCTGTTTGCTGTGCCCCTCACGCTTTTCTCCTTTAAGCATACCTTTTCCTATTTTAACTTCATTTTTTTTTTGCATTTCATAAATAAAAGGTGCAAGTGCTCATATTTCATCATAATTTTTTAGAGAGGTATCTGTAGCCTAGGTCAAAGGTTGTACTCACACAGTAGATCCAAAAAATAACCTGGGCATCTACCTTCCATTTAGGCATCTAATCCCAATTTATAACTTCAAAACTGCTAATTGAAGTTTTTGTGGCTACAGAAAAGCTGTCAGAATGTTGCCATTTGTACCAGATTTTTACATATATATTGCATCAGACTTGTCCACAGGGAAAGCATGGAGTACCATGGTCAGTATCACCACCTACTTGCTGTCTCATTTAATAGTTAAGTATCTGAATCAAGGAAAAACAGATTCAGCTGCACTCTGTCCACCTCTCTGAAACCCTGTAATGGAATTCTTGGTATAGTCTCTGGCAAGGTCAGGCATCTGCACTGAAACTCCTACTTAGAACAAGAGTGCAAATCTCCTCCCACTTCTTTTCCTCTAATTCCTTGTATTCCTCTTTCGTGTGAGTTTCCTGCCTACTTCCAGTAAATAGTTCACATCTGTAAATTTAAAGCAAAGCTCTGGAGCTATAAAACTTAAACCTCACAGTGTCTTCTTCAGTCCCTCACTATTTATACCCAAAGTCAATTCTTTTGTCACATTTCCTTTTGATGCCAGTCTGAGGTGTCCTGGCACATAACTCCTGGAGAGCTGCTGGTGTGTAACAGGAGAGATACAGAGATGCCTGAATCCAGACCAGGGGTTCTATTAGAACCCTCTTGTGGGACACCATGGTGTATTGATGAGGAGCTTATGCCAAATCTGCAAGGCCGTACCTGCTAGCCTTCCCAGCTGCAAAACCCAACTGCCTGCTGGAACTCCCAAGAACTGTTTTCCTTCTTGCCCCACATACCTGTAAGCAAAAGTACAGACTCAAGGTTTGCCCTAGGATGCAGTCAGAAAGCTCCTAAGCTGAAAGTTTGGCCCTAGAAGCCATGAGATGCTTGGAGGTCCCATAATGCAGGCATAGTCTGCAATGCTAAGCCTTGTCACACATATGCATCTAACTCCCATCACCTTCTTATTTAAGCTTCTTGTTTCTGTACTGATTCAGAGAAAACTCCAGGAACAAACTCGCCAACAAAGTTTTCAAGTTGACAAACAGGTATTTTCATTGCAGCACCGGGAGACATGGGGGATAGCTCCGCCTAACTTGTGTCCCCGTATTGCCACACAGGTCATCATTACATAGTCACTTGGGCATACATACATATTCATGAGGCTACACATGAATTATATCATTTTCCACAAAGTTTCCCGCATACATACAAAAACGCGGTGGTGGTCTTTGAGAGTCGTTTACCTCTTCCAACAATCTTCATCACTGCTGGCAGTCTTTGAAGCACCAGCTTAATTAACATTACAGACATCAGTTAGTTTAACTGCTCCCATCCTGGACATCTGCTAGTCCGGGATACTCCCCAGTAGATGTCTACACCAGCTTAATGGGTTCACTAACACCACAAACTTAGCAATCATCCTGTCCCTCCACCCATCAGCCAGTTTAACTGTGCCCATCCTGGACATCTGCTAGGCCCAGGCACTTCCCATACCCAGGTCCTGTTTTTCTTTGGTTTTTCCCACATTTTTTGTACTAAGATCCCAAACCTATGTCAAGTACCTTCAAGCACCAGTTATTTTCAATTACAAAGCCACCAAACCCAACCTCACCCAGAACTGATTACATTTGGTGCCTCCTTGTCTCAGTACTCTTTGTTTTTTTTTTTCTCCTGTAACTTAACAGCAACTTAAAAGACATCCTTTACTTTGCCTGGTTTCTATTTAACTCTCACCAATAGAAAACAGTAGCTGGGCTGTCAGAAAAGGCAAACTGGCAAAAAAATGCTCTGAAGCCAAAAGGAATCTGTCAGTTTTCACCTGAAAAAGAAGCAACTTTTGATCTCTAGTCCCTCCGTTACCCATGAGTACACAGGGTAACGGAATTATGCATTTTGTGCCTGATGGCACAGTGCTATTTATACAAAGGATTTCCAGGAAGAAAAAGAATCCATCTTCCATAACTCTGGGAAGCTCTGCTCACTGTTGAACTGCGATAGCCCACTTTATTTTCACTCTTACCTCTTTATGTGTTTTACTAATCCTTCCTGATTTAAATTTACTTCAGGCTAACAATGGAATTATATTATTTCAGCTGCATAGTCTTCTGCCTTTTTTTTTTGTATTTCATTTTTCACATATCTTAAAGAACACATCTCTTAAAGGATAATTCAGATGCTAGAAAAAATTCACAATTAGGGTCTTGGCTCAAATGTGGGTTACACAGGCCCATTCTCAATGACCTAGTATAAACAACAAACTAAATGTCACAAATGCAGTAGGCTTTCAGATTACACAGACTGTGCCCCTGTGAGTGGTGAAGGTGATGGACTGCTCTCTGCAGAAATAGTGGATTAATCCTTTCCTTTGATAGACAGGGATGCTGATATAAAGCCCTTAATAGATAAAAAAATCCCCCTTATTAGTTCTTCTAATATTACTGTACATACCAGGAACAGTTTGAGGACAAATGTCAGGGATAACAGGTGAGATGAGACTAGATACTTGTTGGTAAAGCAGGGACAAAGGTGTGGATGCCTGAAGCATTTGAGGCAGTCCATATACATATACTAAAGAGAGTACAGATCTAAAATACAGACCGACAAAAGAAATGGTGCATTGAAAATAAGTGGACCTGAGGTGGGGTGAATGTCCCAACTCTTGTATTTTGCTGACACCCTGTAAATTCTCACTGAGAAAGTAGATGAAAACAGTTGGTGTTTTCCATTCCCTGACAATGAATTCCTCACCCCGTGCTCCTAAGGGATGGCACCCTACTGGCAAAGATGTAATTTTCACCAACAGAAGTAAATTGGACCCTGCAGCTTGCCCTTTATATGCTATATATGATTTACTTACTTAGGTTTTATTAACAAGAATGGCAGTCATTACAGCTTGATAATGTTCACTGCCAAAATCAGAACATCTCACAGCAGTGGAGCTGTGGAAACACAGATCTACAAGCATTTAATCTCTTAGGACTTAATCTACTGTTAATATTTTGACCAGAGAGACTATTTATCTAAAATTTAGGAAAGGGTTGATTGACTAAGCAATCTAATTACAGTAGTATGTGAAGCAACAAAATATGTTTTTTTCCTGTGACTTCTAGATTGCAGATGGCCTTGTTCCTTTCAAATGACAATCCAGAATTGATATTTTTCACAAAGCTCATTTCTATTCCATTCTGTACCACCCTAACTCCACAAGTTTAATTGACATTCCATCTGCAGAATATAGACTTTTCTTTAAACCCTGCCAAGCCTGCACTATGAACAACCTCCTTCATTAATGTCAGTTGCCATTCAGGGCTATAGGTGACATTGATTAATTGTCCAATTAGTTTACTTATAAGGAGGAAAAGATGTGCAAAACAACAAATGTATCAGGAATGTCTAATGTACAATAGACATATAGGCAAATAAGTATATAAAGACTTTTGTAAATCAGTAAAAACAGAGGAGATTTAAGGTGTTTTATTTTCACTTTTTTGCACATCACTTGGAAAGTACAAAAAGAAATTGCAATAGGCCTCTGAAGCCACTTTAGGACAGTTTGTGGAATATGTTTCAAGCATTGCTTGTTTGCGAAAAATCTCACCACAACAATAGAAAATGTATATTTTTAAATTATTTTTGAGATAAAAGCTGTAATGGAGATTCTTAATTTTGGAGCCTTATATTTTTAGTTTTTCTTCTTTACATTTTGGTCATCTTTATGTCTTCTTAAAGATTGTGATGCTCCTTTGGCAACACTGCA
This sequence comes from Amazona ochrocephala, assembly GCA_039720435.1. NCBI lineage: Eukaryota > Metazoa > Chordata > Aves > Psittaciformes > Psittacidae > Amazona > Amazona ochrocephala. The sequence continues at coordinate 42,022,229 of CM077880.1, read as the reverse complement.
GGAAATAGAGAATCTGTGATTTTCTCTATTTTGTCGATAATTATAAACAGGAGGTAGTCCTAACTCAGAGATTTGTTTGTGTTGAGCTACATTTTTTTAAACTTTGATAGTAAAAGCAAAGCTATTATCCATGGTAAGAAAATGCCACCTAAGACAAATCTAAAGTTCTTCCAATTAACGAAAGTAATTAGAAATTGGAAAATCTCCAGTGAACTCCTCATACTCAATCTAAACTGAAAAACAAGCACAGAAGCTAGTGGTGCTCAAAAAGGTGTGAAGAAACAGAACCGACAGTGCCCACTGACAGCAAGAACATACAGATGTGTTCTTGGCACTATCTGCTATGCAGAGAGCTCTACACTTCCCCATACGGCACAGCAATAACTGTAGTACCAAATGTTTACACTGTTTCACATCATCATGGTTCAGCCTTGTGAAACTCATGCAGAGCACACTGTTCAGAAGTGAATAATGCTATAATAACTGCATGCACAGTGCCACCTATGTGAGTTTGTATGGTTCAAACTTCTGGTAGCTTCAGTGAGTAGGGATGTGAAAAAGCTGTGGCAGGACCCCTCTGCCTCACTTCAGTTTAGGACCATATCAGCAGGTCATTTCACAGTGCTGACACCCACATCATGAAAAGTTCAAAAAATGCCCTGCCAGCTGGAATTCAGCTGAGGAGTAGCAGAGGATCTGCAGATCTGGCTTACCTCCTGAGTCACAAACTAATCTCTAAACAAGTAACCCATCTCACCCCAGAGGCAGTTTCCACCATAGCCGCTTGCCACAGAAGCAACCTACTCGTACTCCCTTCGAATCACCTTTTTGTGTTCTTAGATCATTCTAAAGCTGACAACAGTGCTGAGTCAGGGCTCACTCACTCACTTCGACCGCATTAGCTCAAAATCTGTAAGTCATATTTCCACTGTCATTTGGTCTGTGTAGAGCCCAGTCCTAGGCAAAGCAAAATGTCTCCCTCCCTTAGACTTCTGGAACCCAGAATGCTCAGCAGTTCCAAGAATATATTCTAAAAGTTATACTGCCAGCTGTCTAGCTGTTAACTATATACGTATAAGTATATATGAAAAAATAAAAGAAGCTACATTTAAAATCAGTGCAGTCACTATGACAAATTATTTGGTAGGAAGAGTCTGAAATTGCTTGAATGTACCAAGTTTGCTTTTGAACCGGTAAACTGGCCAGTGAATTAATTGGAAGGGAAATTGTCTGTCTTTCAAATGTATTGCCCATTTATGTCAGAGCTATGAATATCATTAGTAGAATGATTTATAGTGTATAGAAAGGTAAAATGGAAAATCAAATCAAGAAAAAATGAGAAAATTCACCACAATTTTCAGAGTATGTTGTGTTGGTTTTATATAGTCTTTTTATTCTCTGATTTAAAACTCAAAAGTATATTCTAACATGTAATTCATTTGTTAGTATATTTGCCTATCTGATTTCTACATCTTCACTAAGAACACTTACATGTAATTGTTGTACTGCAAAAGGTCATTGAAAACATCATCTGATACTCTTCACAAGCACAGAGATAATTGTGCTAGGCTCAAATCAACCACGACATGATAATATTTGATCAGAATTATAACCATTCCCTTTTTAAAAGATTATGCAAAGATGATAAGTTTTTCTTGCTAAGATTCATGAGCATTTTAGATTAAATTTCCTATAATCTAAACATTTGTTAGGAACATTTTTCTTAATAATCTAGATTGAAATCTTGACTGTAGTCTGAGTTGTGTATCTAAGTTTTCAATAAAATAAAGTATCCAAAAATGGGATCCAAGAAATTTTACTTGTGTAGTTGGTGATTTGAGAAAATACACCCTTGAGCACATAAAAAATTCTGCCTTGAAGTCATCTTATTCTGGGCTGAAGGAAGAGCCCTTTTCAGATTCACATGCTTCAGTCTTCTTCAGTAAGTAGTCTAATCTTCTCTTCCTCATAATGATCTGGGTAGATCTTGCTCTTTTCCCTTAAAACATGAATGCTGAAAAGGGGATGGACACAATAGATGAGTAGCGGTTAGGGTGCCTTTACCATGTCTTGCAGTATCTTGTAAATGTAAAGCATAGTAAAGAAACATAGCAAAGTGACAGATTAACTACCTGGATTTTAAGTTAAAACACTGCATAAAATAAAAGCAATTGCTTAAAGTTCAAACCAGAGCTTCTTGGACATACAAAGCCTTTTAGGGTATAGTAGTATTAATGATCAACATTTATTCCATGGTCATTCACATCGACAAAAAAACCCTTTAAATACCAAAATGTGAAGTGTGAGAAGCCAGGCAGGTTATATTTGTATATATACATATGTATACAAATACATATGCACATATCAAAAAGCACAGACAGATATACATGTAAAACAATGTATTTTGGAAGTAAATGGAAAACTGATCACACATACAGATAAAAAAAGAGTAGAGAGTGATTTTGTGTGGGGAAATGTCCCTGTTCTGAAAGAACTTTTATTAAGTAAGGTTTTAGGGAAACCACAGCAGAGTTTATCTGGTTTAACTAGTACATTTCAGAGTTCTATTCTGCACAGTCAAACTAAAAATAAGAACAATTCACTTGTCAAGGGAAGTGGCCTTGAATACCCTTTCTGAACATTATATACTATGCTTTGATCCTAAATATAAGGGGAAAATATTGACTATAGAGTTCTAGAACCCAAAGGAAACTTTTTAAGTATTACAAGAACTTAAGGGCATGAATGGGAAATTCCTCCCTCTACCTGGGGAGGAATAATCCCAGGCACCAGCACAAGCTGGGAGCTGACCAGATGGAAAGGATCTGGGCATTCTAGCGGAAAACAAGTTTACCATGAGCCAGCAGCATGCCCTTGTAGCAGGAAAGCAAACAGCCCCCTGGGCTGCAGTGGGAAGAGAATTCCCAAGCAAGCTGAGGGAGATGATCTTTCCCCTTTATGCAGCACTGGTGAGGCCACATCTGAAGTACTGTGTCCAGTTCTGGGATGCTCACTACAAAAGAGACATGAAGAGAGTCCAACAAAGAGACACTAAGGTGTTTAAGGGACTGAAATATCTCTCCTGTGAGGAAAGGCTGAGAGATCTGGGGCTGTTCAGCCTGAAGTCAAGAAAGCTTAGGGGAATCTTGTTGGTGTGTGTAAATACTTAATGAGAGGACTTAACAGGGCAGAGCTGGACTCTTTTCGGCAGAATTCAGTGACAAGACACAATGGGCACAAATTGAAACAGGAAAATTCATTTGTCAACGCTGGAGTAATTGCTATGTTATCATCATTCTTAGAGGTACTCAAGACCCAAATGGAGATGGTCCTGAGCAACCTGCTATAGGTGACCTTCCTTTGAGGAGGGCGCTTGGGAGTGGATGTTTTTCACAGGCACTTTCCAACCTCATCTATTTGGTGAATCTGTGACTCTATGAAGTGAACAAAAATCTAATGATTAAGGTCTTTAAATGAAGCAGACAAAGGAATACCAAACTCCTCTAGATGAAAGTTAAAACTAAATGAAGTCAGACCAAAACTGAAGCATGTTACTATTTCAATAGTAATGAGAAGATAGTCTGCGTTATACACGCAGGCAGAGGAAGCAAACACAGCTGGCTTTCCTGGCCAAGCTGTTTCTGATGGGCTGCTACGCAGCATGAGAAGCAAACACAGCACTTCAATCAATAAAAGATAGCCCTCTGCTTCTCCTCCCCCCTGCCATGAATCCACAGAGGAAATTCAGTGAGTGTAATTAAAAGATGTAAATTAAAAATAACATTTATGGTTCATTAAAAATCACTTCTGTTGACATCTAAGCCTGAATATGGCCAAATGTCCTCTGAATTCCAAGCTGTTTAAGACTCATTTTGTTCCCAACTTCCTTATCTGTAATGTTTTAATGACATAGAGTAAGAACAGGAAAAGAAATATGAGCATCATCTGTCTACTACTTCCTCTCCAAGTCTTGGGAGATCTTATTTTCGTGGCATGAGAGTAGCACCTATACCAGTTGTCAGAGTTGCCTGGTCCACACATGCTGTACAGCCAAAATACACCATTGTAGTAATTTTTTTTTTTCTCCAGCATTTTTTTAGCAGCTGGGGTATTTCCACACTATACTGCTGCAGTAAGTAACACAGAGACTCTTTCTAGTTTTAGAGTTCTTCAGAGAACTATATGAACTGGAAGTAGTTACTTACTTTTACATTTGTTGGCTGACATTTTTCTTGTACTTATTCCTAGTGCTAATGTGGCTGATTAAATACAGGGTCCGAGCTTCAAATGCTATAAATCAGTACTGCTAAAGTGATCTAGCTCAGAATTTCTGGCCAGAACACCAAGAGTCCTAAAGTCATACTTTTCTTTAACATATTACACCAATGTAGCCACTGAAATCAGTGAAGTTACCTCTTATTTATAGCATTGTAACACCACAATTTGCTCTGTTATTTACAAAACCTGTTTTGGATTGATGGATCCCATATGTGATGAAAGGTTAGTTTTCCTTCTGGGGGAAAAAAGAAAAAAAAGAAAAAAGACAAAGAATACTTATGAATAATACCTGCAGCTGAATGCACTATATTGGCTGTTAAAAAAGCTTTTCAATTGGTCAATTAATTTTACTACTAATGAATAAAAAATAGAGAGAGGAGTAAAAATATTGCAGGGATATATTTTTATAAACGTCATATGTATTTTGTAAAAAAATGATAATGATAATGTGTTTCATACAGTGCTGGCCTTTTTTTCCAGTGTGTTAATGACCTTCTTGAATTATCAACTTCAGCTTTGCCACCAGCCTTTAAGTACACCAAGTCATTAATGACTCGAACTGGTGTGTTAATAGAATATTCATACTTTTTAAATAACCCAAACAGGAACTAAACAAAAGCAGATAGTCCTCTAATGAGAAATTAACAAGTAGTTTGAGCTGGGTGTTTTGCATTTCTAGCTTGGCAGTGGTCAAGTTCCAATCCAAAAATAAGCCAGGAATCATTCCCCATGGACCCCTATATCCCAGCCTATACCAGCCAGTGAGGCCCAGGGACATCTCACTGCCTTGCAGGAGAGGGTGTTCACGCCATCATATAATTTTCATACAACATCACAGACTTTACATTGATATGTACATATGAATTTTCATATAGATATAATATAGATTGTTTTAAATTTATTAATATTTCACTATCAATATATCATGTTTATAGATAATGTACAAGGAAGGGAGGAAGGGAGGAAGGGAGGAAGGGAAGAAGAGAGGAAGGGAGGAAGGGAAGAAGAGAGGAAGGGAGGAAGGGAGGAAGGAAGGAAGGAGGAAGGGAGGAAGGAAGGAAGGAGGGAGGGAGGGAGGGAGGGAGGAAGGAAGGAAGGAAGGAAGGAAGGAAGGAAGGAAGGAAGGAAGGAAGGGTGGGTCACGGTTTAAGCTTATAAACCCATACAGTCGCTCTCTCACTCACTTCCCCCTCTTTCTTCCCCCTGCTCCCGGAGGGATGGGAAGGAGAATCAAAAGAATGCAACTCCCATAGGTTGAGATAAGAACAGTTTAGCAACTAAGGTATAACACAAACCACTACTGCTACCACCAATAATAATAATGACAAGAGAGAATACAAGGGAAAAGAATACAATTTCTCACCATCCAATATCAGGCCTGACTACGCAGTGCACCCCCACCAGTGCCCCCCACCGTGCACCCTCACCACCCTTCCAGGTCTCTGCTCCCCATTTCTACATCCTGGACATGACGTGTTGTGGTATGGAATAATCTCTTTGGTTAGTCTGGGTCAGGTGCCCTGTCTCTCCTTCCTCCCGGCTTCCCCTCCTCCCTGGCAGAGCATGAGACTCACAAAGTCCTTGGCCAGCCTAAACATCACCAAGCAGTAACTGAAAACACTGGTGTTATCAGCACTGTTCCCAGGCCCAAAATCAAAAACACAGAGCTGCACCAGCTACCAAGAAGGAGAAAAAATGACTGCAGCTTCTGAACCCAGGACATTCCACCCCTTATTCCATACCATTCACGTCATCCTCAGATCCCACATTTTTCAATATACCATAACATGTATATATATATATATACATCCACACACATGCCCAGAGGGAGAGAGATCATCCCTCAGTGCATGGACCAATCCCTACAAAGCTGCTGAGTCCATCCAGTCCATGATGCCGGGCTCCATCTTTTATAACAGTCTTTCAGAGCAGGAGACTGTGCAGTGTTCGCACTCTTGAATAACCTGGGCAATAGTGTCCATTGCTAAGTCTACCTCTCGATTATGAGTCTATCTGTATGTTGCATCTCTGCCCTGATGGCCTAAAGTGTCGTAGGTCCACCAGGTTCAAAATAATTCACCCTCCCCTCCAGCAGTTTCTGCAGCTTGTCGTTGGGGACTCCATACAGCTGCCTTCCATCTCCAATGCTTCCAAAGCACTGGAGGGGCCCAGTGGACTAGATACTCGCCCATACTGTCCCACACACCCTGCCACTCATGACTGTCCATCCTTGGGGAAAATCTCTTGGTCACCGTGCATCGCAGTCTAGCCACAGGCAACGCCCACACCCCACTCTGGTTAACTCTCGGGACCAGAGAAAATGGTTGTGGGTAAAACACACTCTGTATGCGTACCAACATGCTGATCCCCACCAGAATCAGCAGGCAGGTCTCAAGGGTACCCAAAGGCCATTGAAACCCTTCAGAACTCTCAAATGAGGCTGCTGTACTTGTCACTGGGGCTCGTGTAGCTGCTGTGCTTGCCGGCTCTCTCACCACCAGCTGCTGTTTGTCTGAGTCCAGATCTTCCTCCTCTGCCTTGCTGGGAAGTGCTGCGTGGTCTCCTGCGTCCTCCTGCGGCTCGGGCTCGCGGGGCTCTGAGGGTGGCTTCTGGGGAATGCTGTCTGCTGCCGCAGGGCTGGGGTCGGCTGCGCAGCTCGGCTTCTCTGCCATCTCCCCCTCCCGCTGCTCGGCAGGTGCGGGGCTGGGCTCGCCGGCGGGGCTCACCCCCTCTGCCGCCTCCTCCCTCTCCTCGGCAGCGGCAGGGCTCTGCTCCTGGTCTCCGGGGCCGCTCTCCCGGGCCGTTTCGGCCGCCGGCGGCTCCCGGGGCCGCCCCCCCTCGGCTCCCCACAGCCTCTCAAAGACGGAGGCAAGGCCGTGGGCCCGGACGGTGAAAAGCAGCAAAGCTGCCAGGTACAAGTCCATGTCCACACCCATATCCACATCTGCCCCCCCGTAATTCCGGAGCCTGCCCATATCACAAGCCATTCCAATAAAGTACACTGAAACAAGAACCTTAACCCAAAACCCATACCCGAATGCTAAGATAATATATACTGGCAGCAAGTAAGGTACAGCAAGCTGAAACCATTAACTCAAGAGCAACAACTTTGAGAGCCAACAAATCAGCATTGTGACGAGTGGCTATTAATCCTGTCGTTTTCTCAACCCTTCAAGCCCCACGTTGGGCGCCAAAAAGAACTGTCGTGGTTTAAGCTTATAAACCCATACAGTCGCTCTCTCACTCACTTCCCCCTCTTTCTTCCCTCTGCTCCCGGAGGGATGGGAAGGAGAATCAAAAGAATGCAACTCCCACAGGTTGAGATAAGAACAGTTTAGTAACTAAGGTATAACACAAATCACTACTGCTACCACCAATAATAATAATGACAAGAGAGAATACAAGGGAAAAGAACACAATTTCTCACCATCCAATATCAAGCCTGACTACGCAGTGCACCCCCACCAGTGCCCCCCACCGTGCACCCTCACCACCCTTCCAGGTCTCTGCTCCCCATTTCTACATCCTGGACATGACGTGTTGTGGTATGGAATAATCTCTTTGGTTAGTCTGGGTCAGGTGCCCTGTCTCTCCTTCCTCCCGGCTTCCCCTCCTCCCTGGCAGAGCATGAGACTCACAAAGTCCTTGGCCAGCCTAAACATCACCAAGCAGTAACTGAAAACACTGGTGTTATCAGCACTGTTCCCAGGCCCAAAATCAAAAACACAGAGCTGCACCAGCTACCAAGAAGGAGAAAAAATGACTGCTGCTGCTGAACCCATGACAGACAGACAGACAGACAGACAGACAGACAGACAGGAAGGAAGGAAGGAAGGAAGGAAGGGAGGAAATCATAGAGCTATGGCAAGGATTTTGAAAGAAACGTCACTGTAAGTGCTGGTATTTATTCTGATTTCTCTGAACTAATCACTCAACTAGGAAATGGTAGCAGACTCAGAATCAATATTTCTGTGAATACAAAATTGTGTGACATATTATTTCTGAGTAAGATGGATGAGATATTTGTTGAGAGATAGCGTTTAATATTAAGGACCAGAAGAGATTATTTTTTTTTAATTGAAAAATATTATGAAGCTTGTTGCAACCAAATGGTATACCAAGATTAACTGATCCTAATAATCAAGAGGTAATTGCATAGAAGATAAGTGGCATATAAAAATATAATTTTAATTGTGGTCTGTACCCCTAGAGTTAGTTGATAGTAAATGAAGTTTCGATACATTCATTTTTTATACAATATTTCAAATTTTCTTTCACTGGGAGATGGTGCCTGGTGCCTGTTACCTAAATCTTCTCATTGCTTTCCAAACATACAACCGATGAATAAAAATTTTTATGCTGTTTGGTCAGAATGGGATGATAGTATTCAAATATATACCCTAAAAAAATTTTAGTATGAGCTGCCATCATCTCTGTATGTTTTCCTATCAAGCCTCAAATTAAGGCTTTTTCAGTTTTTTTGAGTTCTACACGTACCCTCGTGCTGTATAGGTCAGGCTTTGCAGCAACACCATCACCCTGGGACAAGACAGAAGAACATTGCAGAAGAGAAATTTAATCCATGTTTAGTCACCTCCAGTTCTGAGAGGTGCTGACACTGTTCTAAGATTAGCATGTGCACCTGCTAAAGCCATTGGGAGTGGACATGTCACCTTGCATCATGGGTTACCTTTGTCCTGCTGTGAACTCTGCATGAACTCTGGCACTGATATAAATGTTACTAAAATATTAACAGCATATTATATGTACACATATTAATATATTGATAATGAAACATTATATTGATAATGAAACATTAATATATAAGTATTACATATTATAGTATATCTACTTCAATCTAAAATCTATGATGCTGTGACCAAACAAGAAAATAAGTATACTGGCCCACAAATATTGAAAGAGGGGAGAAAAACAAGAAGAAACAACCATCAGAGGAAAAGAAACACATTAACTCTGTTGCAAGGACTTTTGAGCTGCCAGGCACAAAAGCCTGCTGAAAATATCCACGTAAACATCAAGAGGATATTAGATTTTTCGTCCTATTCAATCAATACCTTGCAATTACGAGGTTTAGTCTAACTAGCTAGGCTGCCTAGATGTTGGTTATGATTTATTTTGCTTATATTTAGTTACTTTGATTCTCTCTCCATTTTCCATTATTTGTGTCAAATAAACTCTGTTTTATTTAATCTAACTGTAATTGGTGCCTGTTTAATGAAGAACATCCATTGGCAGGAGGTTGCTGGGAAAGGAGAGCTGCTCTGGGACTGCAGGAGAGGCTGGATGTGGATAGCGACTGCCAGAGGATGGCAACTGGCTGCATCAACAGGGTGCTGCCACAGGTTGGCTGGGGGAAGAAAGGAAAACCCCAGGATAAGGGAAGAAGTCAGACCCAGACTCACAGAGTTCTTTGTCCATAAACTGATGTGTTGAAAAATTCAGACCTCAGAGGAGTTCAGTTCATCACTAGGACTGTTTGGCCCCAGCGGTAAGCAGATCCTAGCACAAAACACAAATAGAAAGAAATAACTTTCCCATCACATTAGAGGGGAAGAAAAAGGAGAAAAAAAAAAAAAAAAAAAAAGAAAAAAAAAAACACAAAGGAAACCAAATTTACTCAATGGCTTTTAGTATTTTATCAGATGCTACAAGTTTCCATGATTCACATACTGCTGCTAATTTTCAGGGCTGCTGCAAACTATTACTAAGATAAATCAGTGTGGCTGTTATGTGGAAAGGAAGCATAAACCTTGATTATAAGCATTAAGCCCCAAATTTTCATGGAACAAGGGTTTCGAAAGTGTTTTGCCTAAGCACTGATTTTGTAGTGTAATTCTTTTTCTCTCACTTTGCTGCTCTGTTCTTTAGTGTCTTTGTGATCACCACAACTTTCATAGTAGAACCTTGCAGAAACAGGAGCCCTTATTCCAGGTTAAGGCTTCGGTGTGCTTCAGTGAGTAAATGAGGCCCTGACCATATTAATTACATTCACTGGGAAGCTCAACATGCTACCCATGTCTCTGTAATTATTTAGTATGCTGAGTGTTATCATAGCAGCCATGTGGATCCATTATCATTTTACTCCTCTAAATGTTGCTGATTTAACCATTAACATAGCTGCAACTCATGCTCCCAAGGAATAAGAGAAATAATAGAGTTCAATTCCTCATCTCTTTTTCAATTTTTCATGCTCCCTATTGATAGGCTGCTTCTCTCATAACCATTTACTAGCTTGTGCATGAGTCTCCATGCCTAATTCTTATGCTTTGTACATTACTCATGCAAAAAGTTAAAACCCCATATAGAAGAAAAAGATAGTCAAATTACCTTGCAAATATTATTTGTCTGCAAAAAGATCTCTGAGATTTGGGCTTATTTGCAAAGTAATATTAATGCTTTGTGTTTTGTAAAGATTGTGCAGAAAGGCAAAGAAACAAGCCCAAACAAAGGAGAAAAACTGGGGAAAATAGGGTTAGACAGAAGTATTAATGCTATGGATAGACAGCTTACCGGTTCTTCATTTTTTTTACTTCTTGTTCACAATGCCTGATCAGTACCTGACACACATTATATGGCTTCAGTTACTGACAGCCTCGATGATTGACATTTTCAGTCAGGAGACTAATGAATAGCAGAAATGAATAATCCTTTACATGTATGGTCAACCTTATTAGGATTGCTGGTAGGAGTACCAAAAAGAAGTCAGACATACCAGAAATATTCAAGCAAACACAAAAACCTACCTATCTAAATATTCAGGGAAAGGGAATAACAATAGAACATGAAAACTGAAGTGATTGATGCACTCACAAACACTGCTTTGCAGTTTTCATGAGATTGTATTCAAATCCATTCACTTTACCTGGCATCACCATGTAGCTACATTTTGAATGAGGTGAGTTTTATGCTTGAATCTTTTGCCGCAAAGAATGCTTCAATTAATCTTGTTACTTTCTGTAAGAACTAATTTGAAATTATTCTCACCCAGCCATAGTATTATGGAAACACCCAAGACAGAAATCCAAAAGCATTGTCTATGCAGGTTCACTAGAAAGTGTGATTGTTGGTGATTGTTGTCAAACTCACCCATCTCCAGCAGGTAAGATACAAACAAAATATACAAAAATAAACAAAATTTTAAAAAAATATAAATAAAATCAAAAATCACCGTTACATAGAACTGCTTGTAGAATTGAAACTGAAAGTCTGGTTTTGAACTGGTATCCTGGGTTCAGCAGTAGCAGTCATTTTTCTCCTTCTTGGTAGCTGGTGCAACGCTGTGTTTTTGATTTTGGGCCTGGGAGCAGCACTGATAACACCAGTGTTTTCAGTTACTGCTTGGTGATGTTTTGGTCTGATCAAGGACTTGCTGAGTCTCATGTTTTGCCAGGGAAGGGGGGAAGCCGGGGGGAAGCAGAGACAGGACATCTGATCCAAGCTGATCAGGGAGATTGTTCCATACCACAGCACGTCATGCCCAGGATGTAAAAAAAACTGGGGGCCGGAACCCGGAAGAGTTTTTTGTTTTAGTTCACAGCTCGGTCGTTGGGTGGTGAGCAGTTCTGTCCTCTTCCCTTGTATTTCTCGTGTTATTATTATTGTTATTGGTGGTGGCGGCAGTGGTTTGTGTTGTACCTTGGTTGCTGGGCTGTTCTTTTCTCGACCCGTGGGAGTTGCGTTCTTTCGATTCTTCTTCCCCCCTCCCCGAGTGGGGGGGAAGAAAAAAACTCTTCCCTTGTATTTTTCTCTTGTCATTATTATTATTGGTGGTAGCAGTAGTGATTTGTGTTATACCTTAGTTACTAAACTGTTCTTATCTCAACCTGTGGGAGTTGCATTCTTTCGATTCTCCTTCCCATCCCTCCAGGAGCGGAGGGAAGAAAGAGTGGGGAGTGAGTGCGAGAGAGGCTGTGTGAGTTTATAGAGACTTAAACCACGACAACTGGGATATCTAGTAAGGCTATATATATAATGCCTATATGTACAGAGAGTATGTATATATACTAAAAAGCATCTTCCATATGTATGTACATTTATCTTCTTATTTTGTTGAAGTTATCTTTTATTCTCAAGGTAATGAGAAAAATTCTTCCTAAAAATAGCAGTTATTGCAAAAATGAAAATCAAGATAGCTCACTACTGCTTTTAAAAGAAGTAAATTAATGAGAAAAGAAATATCATTCTTGGCTAAGAACTATTTTTGAGAAATGCGGAAAACGAAACCTCAATAGAACATTCATTCCTTTTATCACTTCTATGACTTTTTCTTCTGGTCTACCTTATTTTACATATATTTCTTTGGTGAACCTCAACTTGGGTAATTCACAGTATAGATCTGTTTCTGATAGCACTATGAGGACAAAAGTCCAAATTTTGATTAAAGTTCAACCAAGCCTCCTGCCTAAAAGACATGATCATTAAAACCATTGCTGGTTTTATTTTCTCTTTGGGAAGCATGCTGAGTTTTAAGGACACTGGTCATTTCATGTTCACCCAGATTCTTCACAGCCTTCTATCCCACAAGGCCAACTACATTTGGCTAAACTGATGCTGAAAATTCTGGAGTTGAATCTGGCAAGGGATATGAAGGGTAATGTGAAGGGCTTCTACTGGTCTACCAGCAGCAACAGAAAGATGAGGCAAAATATGGGCTTGCCGCTAAATGGCGCTGGGGACCTGTGGAAAGGAGCATATGCCTGATGGGGGCAGGGAGTAAAGAAGACAGCACCAGGCTGTTTTTAGTGGTGTGCAGTGACAGGGCAGGAGGCAATGGACACAAACTAAAACATGGGAAATTTCATCTAACAGAATGTTTCAAGTCTGAGGTTAGTTAGGTACTTGAACAGGTTTCCCAAAAAGGCCGTGATGTCTCCTCTCTTGGAGATACTCAAACATGGGCTGGAAACAGTCCTGAGCAACTTGCTCTATCTGATCCTGTTTTGAGCAGGGCATCAGACTAAATGGTCTCCAGCTTCAGTTGTTGCATGATTCTGTAAGGTGTTTTTTTCTCTGTTCAGCTATTAGGATTAGTCATTGGAGCAGAGAGCAAAACTACTTTGGTTTGTTAAATCCCACCTTTATAGACTGTCTTTCTTCTTGGGCAGACAGTGGTGAAATCAAAGAACTACAGCACCTCTGCAAAATAAAACATTCCTGGTTGTTTATATGTCAAAGGGAACACAAGCTAATTGAACTGAAGCTGGTTGAAGCTAGGCAGTCAATGTTTTTCCTCTAGCGAGAAATACTGCAGAGGAGTTGGGATCATGGCTGGTAGGATGAACTCAAAAAAGCAAGAAAGTTGACTCTACCTTTGTGTAACATCTCAAAACAAGTTATAATCTATTCTGTAAGAAGCAATCCTGCTTTTATAGAGAGAGAAGCGACATGATCTAACAGGAATTTTCCATCTTCAGCTCCTTAATTCTTGGATAAATAATGTATTATCTGTCTTGGATAGATAAAGAATAGTCAAGAGTAGTCAGGCGAAAAAAAAAAAAAAAAGAGAAAACAACGAATTTTCCTAAATGCTTTCTTTAAAGTGTATTAAAATAAAATAAATAAATATAATAAAATATCTTTTTGAGAGAAGCTTATATGACACATTTGCCTCAGGCTGTAAATGTGATAGTGGCTGAATTGCCTTCTTTCTCATTTAAGTGGTACAAAAGTAAGAACATGAGCGATTATTTGGTACAAAAGTAGAAGAAGAAGTGATTTTAATATGCTTCAGCACACTTTATGCCCAATTTCTATAGATGTGCAAGTGGTCTTGAACTGATGAGAAAGAACATGACTGCTACATTAATCATTTGGAGACGTACACTAATTTATAAATGCTTCTCTTCCCTTCAGGTTTCTGACAAGTTTGAGTTTTTTGAATAGAATAGAAAGTGGAAATAAAGCTACAGGGAATGTTTTTATTGAGTTAATTTTCAAAGAAATATTTCCACACCCACAGCTTTTCTTTTACATTCCCTCTATTTTTCATACATTTTTAAAAGTGTACTTTAAAAGGTATTTATCATCCTGGTAGTTAAGCTTTTTTCCTTTCAACTCCCTCTTGTCTACCACTAAAATTTGCAGTCTTGGTGATGCTTTCTGCAGTTGAATTAGAGATCATTCAGTTTCTTTCCCTGACATCAACTCAGAAATGAGGAAATAAGATTAAAGGTTGCTCTTCTTTTTCACCATTCTATTCTCTTTTTTGTCCTGGTAAATGTAAAATTAAGAAAGCAATCTGTTCCTTATATCAATTCCACAGGTTGAGACAATGAGGCAAATGCTTTTTTGTTCATCTATACACTGCTTTGACTGGTATAAATACAAGGGAAGTATTGAAGTTTTAGATCAGAATCAATGTGATGAGCTCATACCCTAATTGTCAGGGAAAGAGGCTGAAGGTTTACCTATGATTATCTTACAGAATTGAGACAAACAAGTTCCTATTACCAAACTCAATCCCAGGACCATGTAGCAGAGGACAGCCACCTCCTGCCTGTGCTGTGCTGCGCTCCTCTCTGCATGCGCACTGGTGCTTCCCCTTAGCTACAGCAAGAGAAGCCAAAACACCCTGCTTCTTTGTTGTTATAGGGCTGGCAACAGTTCAGCAGTAGCCAACACCTGAAAGCTAAGAAACAACCCTAAAAAAATGAGAGGCTACTTTTTGTACTTCCTTCTGTGCAAAAAAAAAATAAAACCTACAGTAATGTGGAATAGTGAAAAGACAAATGTGAAAGAAACCTGTGGAAGAAGGGGAGTCATAGGTTAGGAAAGACAGAAGCTTTGAGGGAGACAAAGATATGGAGAAAAGGACCTATAGAAAGATGGGGAAAACAAATCAGCTCTCTTATCCTGAAAACAAACTCTTCTGTCAAAATGTTACATCTTGCTGGGGAAATACGAAGCTTCACTGAAGATCTTAAAAAGTCACCCAAACACGGGCGTGTTCAAGCTCCTGGCATTGTTATCAGTCAGGAATCCTCAGTGACAGCTGTGGAACTGGAATGTTGAAAGTAAAGTGGAGTTAAAATACTCAAAGGCTACAGCAGCTTTTAGGCTTATATGCAGTTCTCAATCCAGAGCCTTGACCCTAAATAAATTTTATTGACCTCAGAAGAGTAGGCTTTGGTTTATACTTCAGGCCTTCATATCAATATCTGGAATTAATCTGGAACAGATTTTTTGTCTTTCCTTCCTTTTTCTAATATTCTTTCAAGGCTGTCCTGTTTGGATAAAAATAGAAATGCTCTTTTGGTAACACAGCCAAACTCTCCTCTGGAGGGTTTGTCAGAGACAAATGTGCTTTCAGTGGTCTTCTTCCAGTTTGTGAATGGTGAGGCTTAGATTTTTTTCTACAGTATTTACCAACACCCTCCCCATATGTATTCAGTTTTATCTTCTAACCCTCTGCCAAGTAATTTTGTTCAGTTTTTTGTTTTGCTAGATTCTCCTTGTCCTGGGTTCAGCTTTAACAGCTATTTTTCTCCTTCTTAGCAGCTGGTGCAGAGCTGTGTTTCAACTTTCGTCTGAGAACAGTGCTGATAACCTACCAGTGTTTTAGTTGTTTGTAAGTAATACTTACTCTGATCAAGGAGTTTTAAGTCTCTCATGCTTTGCCAGTGAGAAGGGGCACAAGGAGAGGGGAGGAAGAAGAGAGAGGACACCTGACCCAGACTAGCCAAAAGGGTATTCCATGCCAGAGCATGTCATGCCCATTATGTAAACTGGGGAGAGTCACCCTTCCTGCTCAGGTTGGGCTGGGTATCGGTAGGCAGGTGGTGAGCAATTGTATTGTGCATCACTTGTGTTTATTGTTTTCTTTTCCCTTTTCCCTTTTAGTTTTATATTCTCTCCCCTTGTTATTTCCCTTAGCATTATTATTATTGGTGGTAGCAGCAGTGGTTTGTGTTATACCTTAGTTACTGGACTATTCTTATCTCAACCCATGGGATTTACATTCTTTCAATTCTCCCTGTCGAGAGTGTGTGGGGAGGAAAAGGGGGAAGAAGGGAGAGAGCGATCAGGTAGCTGGGTAGTTCTGTTACTGACGGCTTAAACCATGACAGCCCTTTGTGAAAAAAAAAAAAAAAAATGCAGGCCTGACAGGCCCATCTGGCTCAGTCTGTAGAGCATGAGAGTCTTAACCTCAGGGGGGAGAATATAAAACTGAAAAGGCAAGGGCAACTGCCCCCAGTTTCTATACTGGGCATGACGGGCTGTGATATGGAATACGCCTTTGGCTAGTTTGGGTCAGGTGTCCTGTCTCTGCTTCCTCACGACTTCTTGTTCCCCTTCTCACTGGCAGAGCATGAGAAACTGAAAAGTCCTTGATCCCTGTAATTGCTACTTAGCAACAACTAAAACACTGGTGTGTTATCAGCACTGTTCTCAGGCTAAAGTCAAAAATACAGCACTAAGAAGCTGCTAAGAAGGAGAAAAATTACTGTTAGGGCTGAACCCAGGACACTCCCTAAAAAAAAAAAAAAAAAAAAAATAAAGAAAATGATTTAATTTAATCTTTCAACCTGAACTGAGATCAAACAAAAGAAAAATAACAGAATTTCTAATTCATCCCCAGAAACAACAAATGACCCAAACAAAGCAAGAAAAAACCCACAAACAAAAAAACCCCCAATAACGCACAACTAAGAAAGCTCGTCATTTTTCCAGCTCTACCTTTAAGCATTATCTCAAAAATGCTATCACATTGTGTTGTTGCTCTGAACAAGACTATACTGCGTTCTAATTCTAAACATTACCATATGGTCTCAGCAACTGCTTTGGTTCCTGAGCACGGTGTACTGTGAACTCCCCACTGAACTGGTGGTATGATTTCCCACCTAGGAATGTCATTCAGTGATTTCAAAGCCTTGCTATGTACAACATCATTAACAGGAGGAATGGCATGAATCAACACCGTTACGATGAACTTTGTGAGCTGGTCTCCAGAGGAACTTGTTTCACAGAAGCTGAATTTCCAGCAAACCACACACTGCATCCGTAACACACATCAAGCAATTTAAAGAGAAAAATAATAAAGAAATGTTTGCATACTTAAGTTTAGTAGAACCACATTAAAAGTACATTGAATAGAGCTATTCATTCTAAAAAAAAAAAAAAAAAAAAAAAAAAAAAAAAAACCAGTGCTAAATGGCATCAGGATTTTACATTTCCATTAATTTTTATGGAAGATGTTAACAATTTTCCTATTGCATGGTGTTTTCAACATTAAATCGAAGAACCTTAATTGGCTTATTATTTCAGGGAAAGACGCCATTTGTCGCTGCGATTGCAGTAACACTGAGGGATGTCAAAGGTGCATGAACATAATACTAACATTTACTGATGTCCAGCTCAAACATTCATTGTATGACTTCAATTTCTTTCATCTTGTAGTTCCTGAAATTACAAGTGTGAAAACCTCAGGTCAGTGAAATAAGAAGGAGCAATACCTGTGAAAATCAGTTTATTTAGCTGTCTTTTTGCTACAGATATTGTAAATAGAAAAAGACATAGTCTAAGTGCTATATGAGTCTCAGCTACAGGAAAAGTAGAAAATTACCAAAACACTTTTTTGGTAAGAGGAGGGCTTTCTTAGGTGGTTTTTATAGCATGTAAGGCCCTGGAAGAGAAGTGTTAACGATCACTTTTTCCAGTACAGTTAGTGATATTGGTTATGGAGCACACTGGCAGTGCTCAAGGATTTGTAATGTTTGGTACATTTCACTTTAAATATTTTCACACTTCTTCAGTCATTTATGTGATTAGCATGTTAGAATATAGTTTCTTTGACTCATTTTTTCTTTTTTTTTTTTTTTTTTCTTTTTTTACTTCAGTGTTTGTGTAACATCTCAGATGCAGCAGTGATTTAATATGGAAACGCCTCCATACAGATCCCTGACACAGCCAGACTAGTTTCCAGCTAGGGAGAGGTACAGAGGGTATCACCCTAAAGGAAAGATTGGTTTTATTTTCTCTCCCCCCCTCCCTTCAAATCCATAGTCATCTGCATACTGGGATGATTGGGTGAGAATTCTTACGACAGCTACAGCTTCAAAGGCAGTCACAGCAACATATTTCTGACTGCAGTTCCAGGACCAGTGGCATGTATACTTGAAATCATGCACTACAATGAATCATTGTTTGTCTTCCCTCTTGCCAAGAAATGCTGGCATATTTCTATAATCTGTAATTTATTTTCAAAATACTCTACCTTCCTTCAGTGCTCGAATTCCCTTTGCAGACAGCCTAATATTTATGTGGCTTGTTTGTTTATTTGTTTTTCACTCACACCCATTTTAAAATGGCCTGTGCTACTTTCATATTTTTTGTGAAGTTATGATTCCTTTTTAACTCACTTTGTGATGCTATCGTTTTGCAGGAATATTTTCTCTGATTCATGCAGTTGCTATTCCCTTTGTTTCCTCATACTTAATATTCTATGTACAGATACAATCAGTGGTACAATCTGTGCCAGTCGAGCACTACAGTGAGGACATACATAGATGTCAGTCATTTAAACTGAACATCTACCTATATAAAATGACAATTGATGAAGAACACAAATGAAGCAGATGATATCCAAAAAAGTGAAGACAAACTTGAGTCAAGACTAGCTGTGTTCTGAAATTATTTTAAGAATCAAAGATAAGCTGTGAAATAGGGAAAAAATTGTGCATATACATGTATGTAAATTTATGCTCATTTTATACATACATATATATGTGTGTATATATTTATATATGAGATATTTAAAAGAGAGAGGGCGATGTTCCCGGGTTACAATGAAATGTTTATATTTTACATAGACTAAATGTAATAAAAGTACCTCCTAAGTCTGTATGGTTTAGACTTTGCTGCTGAAATGCTGTTAGACTTAAAACCAGCAATTTTAACACAGGGAATGGATTTCATGCTGTGTTCTGGTACATCAGGGACAGCTACCTATAGCTATTACTGGTTGAAAGGAAGATAAAGATTCCTATTTTCTAAACAGAAATCCCTGCCTCTGGTGAAGTAGGATTCCCAGCTTCACTTGAAAAGAAAGTGCCAAATTCTGGCAGATCTGGGGAGAGATGATTTCAATGGAAACTGCCAAATTTGGGGGAAGAAGGATTAGAATTTGACCCCATCTTATTTGAAAGATTTGTTTTTAAAGTGACTGATGAAGACAAATTTATAATTCAGCAATTCCTTTATCAGCACCCCATAGCCTGCTTTTAAGCCTATGCTTTTTCCTTTGGCAGTCTAATGCTGAGTCTGTGATTACCTTTGCATTACCTATCTGTCCTTAAGATTTGGTTGGCTCCTTAGTCCAGTACAAACTGACTTTTTCAAATACCAAAGGTTCAAAACTTCCAAAGGTTGATGATAATTTTCTGAATTCCTTTCTAAGTATCAAATAAAGTTCCTTGAAGTCAGCCATGTCAAATATTATTCCTTCCTTTTATAGAAGAATCACCTGGAAGGAGGAAAGTTCTTGACTGGAATCTGTGGAGGAAGGAAAATTTTATCAGAAAATAAAAACAAAGCTGACGACATAAAGGGAGATGATTCAACCACATATGAAGTTGCATGATAAGAAAGTAAAGTCCATACTGTGGCAGACAGCACTAGAAAAAAATTAGGATGTATTCTACAATATTAAATATTTGGGTTATATTTAATAGAAAGGTAGAACACCTTCAAAGAAGTGCAAAAATGTTCTTCAGTTGGTAAAGCCTATAGCAGTAAAATCTAGAAAGGAAAACACTGCGCTATTTACTTCTTGGAATGTCTTCTGCAGTCAATTCCCAGTCCTTGCAGAAAACCAGGAGCTTTGATTTTCCAGAGCAACAGATTGCCTTAAATCTGTGCTGATTTGATTTGAAAAGATCCAGAAAATAAGTTATTTCACTAGCTACATGGATAGCTATGTGCCTCTTATTTGGCTTCTTCCCAGAGTCTCTCCTTTTTGGTGAAATCGATGTAAGCAGAATTCGAAGGGATATTGGGCAGTTCTCAGCTCATCTACAAGAAGAGCCCTAGACTGGGAGAAAAACAAAGAGCCACAGGCATATCTGTGGGCAGACCAATCAGGAAAAAGCTTAGGTAAACCACTTTCAGGGAATCAATCTTTTGGGGCTGTCCTGGTTTAAACCCAGCTATAACTCACCCAGTTCCCTCACTCACTCCCCCCTCCTTCTTCCCCCCAGCTCCCAGAGGGGATGGGGAGGAAAATCAAAAGAATGTAACTCCCACAGCTTGAGACTAGAACAGTCCAGTAACTAAGGTATAACACAAATCACTACTGCTACCACCAATAATAATAACAACAAGGGAAATACAAGGGAAGAGAACACAACTGCTTACCACCCAACGACTGAGCCGTGAACTAACTCTTCTGGGTTCCTGCCCCCAGTTTTTACAGCCTGAGCATGACGTCCTGTGGTATGGAATACCTCTTTGGTCAGTTTGGGTCAGATGTCCCATCTCTGCTTCCTCCCGGCTTCACCTCCTCCCTGGCGGAGCATGAGACTCAGAAAGTCCTTGGTCAGAGCAAGCATTAGTGAGCAGCAACTGAAAACATGGGTGTTATCAGTGCTGTTCCCAGGCTGAAAGTCAAAAACACAGCACTGCACCAGCTACTAAGAAAGAGAAAAATGACTGCTACTGCTGAGCCCATGACAGGCGCCTATCACCATTTCATGTTATTTAAAGCAGAGCTGGCTTAGTCAAAAGCTTTAATTGTAATGGCAAATGAAAATAAGGGTAGATTAATCAATTCAAACCCCACTCTGTATTCAATGTAAAAGTATCTTTTATTAGTTTGGGGAGTATGGTAGGAAGCAGTTTTCACCCTGTAAGTAATTATTGTCACAGTTCTTGTTTACTATCTTCATTTTTCAACTTTTTACTCAAACCCATTTTATAGCCCTATAAAGTTTGATAAAACTGTATTTCGTGTTTTATCTAAATATTGATCAGCATGTTTAAAGGGAAATTACTATGCCTTCAGCTTGAACTGCAAGAAGTAATAAATTAAACATTAAAAAAACACCTTCACTTGCTGAAAATCTCATTTTATTTTGCAATCTATAATCCATAACTTTTCTATAATTAATTTACCTAAATGTGCCCAGTATTTTTATCTAGAGTGTTACTAGAGCTTGATTCAAGTTATACATTTTTTAGTGAATGAGCATAGTAGCAGTAGCTATTACTATACATTACTCTGATTGGAAAGAGGTGAGGAGAGCTATGCTTATTTACATGAAATTCAAGCCTGATATAACTCAGAGAAAATGGATTTGGCATTTTTAGTCTAGTAACTGATGTCAGGACCCACTTCATTTTGTCAAAGCCTTATTCCTGTTAATTTCCATCCCACGGCTTTGTTCTTAAATTCTTGTTCATATCTGTGGTTCATTGAGAAAGCATCACTCATAAGCAGAAAGGAATTTGAGTAGTGTTGACCTGGACTTGTTTTCTTTCTGCCTTCACAGTGAAGGATGGGTGAGAAATGGTACTCAGAATCACAGAAACACAGTATTACATCAGTATTTTTCACTGAGCTCATGTGGCTTAAAAATACATTGTTTTATTTTGCTACAATTTGCCTGTATCTGAACAAGCTTCTGTTAGGAATGTAAGGGATGTGTTTGACTCTTCAATAAACCCACATCAATTTCACAAATATTTTCTTCAGTTGAGCACTGTTTTTCAACCTTGGCTTTATTAGAAGCTTCAAAGAAGAGATGTGGGAATTACCCATCTGCAATATCCCTGCTGCATTTGCAGTCCCTGGAGAATTTAGTGTGTAAGCTGGAGTAACCATTTTCTCATTACCTTTGTAGATACTTTAATTCTGAACTTTTAGTGTAAATGTACACCACTGGTAAGGTCACTGCTGTATTAAATAGTTCAGTGATGCGATTTAAGCTTTCGCACAATCCAGGGCTAACTGCATGACGAACATGGCGTGTCCTCTGCACATAAATTGGGATGCTTTAATACCTGTGCTATTGACTGTTTAAAGCAATAAACTGGCACTATCTATAATCAACATGAGCAGTGGACAAAAAGAAGCCTTCTGAAAGATTTTTACTCCAAGTTTGTTTAAGCGTAAAGATAAAAGTCTGCTTAGGGAGGCTGATGCAAACTATTTTATTAACCTGACTATAAACTGTTTAAATTTAGAATTGGACTACTCTTATAGATACTTTCTTTCGCATATAAAAATAATATCAATTTGCTCATTTGCACTTTACAAAGCTTCATCTGTTCTACTAATGGATACTATAGATAATTTAGGCCAAAACTGGGTATATAGACTTTTGTGTTTTCCCACTGGGAAAAAATAAACTGTTTTTCTTCCCTCCCTCTTTCCTTGCTGCAGATATTGTTATATTATGCACCGAATATTTCACTCAAAATCAGAAAGAAAACAAACTCAGCTATTTTAAATAGCAGATAGACATACGATTTCCATTCATAGACTGGACAAGCAATTTAGGTGAATCTAATATCTTTGAAGTCCTCACACCATTGTTACCCACTTTTGTAGATTCATAAAGCTAAAAGGGACCAGAGAAGATCTTCTGGACTGACATCCTACATATCAGCAGCTGCTGTATTTCAGTAGAGTCCAGCAATGCATGACCTGTGCTGGGTAATGCAGACAATTCTGAGCAGCATTCATCTTCTGATACCCCGAGACAGCAGCTTATTTCTTCACCATCTTGTCCCCCTGGTTGACCATTAAAATAGAATCATAAAATCATAGAATAGTTAGGGTTGGAAAGAACCTTAAGATCATGTAGTTCCAACCCCCTTGTCATGGGCAGGGACACCTCACACTAAACCATGCCATCCAAGCCTATGTCCAACCCAGCCTTGAACACTGCCAGTGATGGAACATTCACAGCTTCCTTGGGAAGCCCATTCCAGTGCCTCACCACCCTTACAGTAAGAATTTCTTCCTCGTATCCTATCCAAACTTCCCCTGTTTAAGTTTGAACACGTTACTGTGGAATAATTAGGAAATATGGGATAATTAGGAATTAAACTTATATTTGAAATATAGCATTGTCCACACATAAGGGAAAAACGGACTTTCAAGGCCTCTCAGGGCAAGACGCAGCCGCACCTGGTATGCCAGGAACATGCACTCCACAGCGGTTCCCGTGGCAACGCGGACGAAGCGTGGAGCGAGGTGAAGATCTCGCATCTATGTTTTGTCCTAACTTCAGCACAAAGACGGGAACGAGATGGTGCAAGAAGCTGATAAGCTGCGTGGTAGAGTGAGGTAGAAACCTTGCAAAAGCCGATAAGCTGCACACTTCCTACCCTGGGCCAGCAGCCTGTCATCTTTTGACAGAATGCCACCCTCAGTGTGGACTTTGCTTCATTTTAACGTCATTATAATGCAATTACTCACCCATCTCCAATGCGACCCCCCTCCAAAATGAGATCACCCCTCTCTGAGTAATAATAATAGTACGTATGACTAGAGTCACACAAGCTCCACCTTAAAGATAAAAAATAATATAAAAAGACCCAAGAAAGAGGGGGATATTGGGGAGGATACCATCGTGGACGAGTCAAGGAAAATAACATCAACCGACTCCTGGGACCGGTCGACGGGCTGGACCTCTCTTCCCCCCCCATAGGGACTCCTGTGGGTAAGACTTGCACTGTATTCGGTGCTTCCCTGGGAAAACTTAGAATCTCTATAGAGTTACTTTTACTGTCATCTGTATATTTTATAGCTATACTGTGTTAACTTTATCAAGCGCTTGTATTCATGTAATCATTATTTGCACGTGCTTTTGCAGACAGTCTCTATCACCGGCAATCCATAAGAACCTGTATTTGTTGTTTTAATAAACTCAATCAATTAACCACACTGTTTCGATAGCCAATCGTCACTATTGGTAAATCCAGACCATTAGAGGTCCAATATAAGCGAACGCGGTCGGATTAGGATCCAGACCAATAGAGGTTCGATGTAAGCGGACGCGGTCGGATTGGTGGCTGTAGCTGATTGAGCTGGACAGTGTGGTGCACTATCAGTAAATCCAGACCATTAGAGGTCCGATATAAGTGAACGCGGTTGGATTAGGTTCCGGACCAATAGAGGTTCGATGTAAGCGGACGCGGTTGGACTGGTAGTTGCCTATTAGAGAATAAAACAAGGGGTTTGTGTAAATAAACAAGAAGCTTACCACCTCCCCCCACCCCTTTTAACACGACAGTTACCCCTTGTCCTCTCGCTACAGTCCCTACTGAAAAGTCCCTCCCCAGCATTCCTATAGCCCCCCTTCAGATGTTGGAAGGCTGCCATGAGGTCTCCACGCAGCCTTCTCTCCTCCAGGCTGAACAGCCCCAACTTTCTCAGCCTAGCTTCATACAGGATGTGCTGCAGTTCCCTGATCATCCTCTGGACCTGTTCCAACAGTTCCATGTCCTTTTTATGCTGAGGACACCAGAACTGCACACAATACTCCAAGTGAGGTCTCACAAGAGCAGAGTAGAGGGGCAGGATCGCCTCCTTCAACCTGCTGGTCATGCTGCCATTAAAAATTAATATCTTATTCCTAATATTATTTTTTTTAACTGCTAAGAGCAATTTCTCGTTTCTGTTTTTCTCTACTAAAGAACTCTGCATATTCTCCCCCGAAGGGACCATATTTACACTAGTTATTTTGTCTCTTAGTAATTTTCTTAGTTAACTAAGCAGAGTGAGTTCTCTCAGGCATTTGTGAACCATTTTCCAGCATTCTCCCATACAGATCCAATTTTTCAGCAAACTCAAAAAAAGTATCTTCCTGTGGGGATTTAATTTAGTGAACCAAGCTCTGGGAATCAAACCGAAAAGTGGACCTCAGTCCCGCAGACTTTGAGCCCTGGCGCAAGCAAAGAGAGGGATGCAAAGGCAGAGGAGAAGCCCAAGAACCCAGTGGGATGCCGGAACAAACATGACAAGCAGTTATCTCAGCACACCCAGAGATTAACTGTTGACAAGTTTTTTTATAGACGCCATGGCAAAGAAGAGCTTTAATGAGGGATTTGAAGGTGGAAAATGATGTAGCTTCACAGATGTTTACAGGGAGCTTCACCCAAGCATAAATAATAAGCACTGATAATACTGACTACCTTCAGTGGGTATGGAGGGTTTAAAGGGTGTTTGACTGAGCTTGCTTGGGTACCCTAGGCAGCAGACAGACAATAGTGTGACATTATACTGCTGCAAACATACCCAGCTTCTCCACACAGCTAGTTAGCCCAAGCTGCAGTATCACATTACACTGTTGTCGGTACTTCACAGCGTTATTCAGAGGTAGCAAAGCTATCTTTGCATGGCAGTATGCTGGTGCTGTGCAGATACTCCCTGAAATGCCTGTAGAGGTTATGGATAGTGAAATAAGTGAGGATTTTTTTATTTACTTTCTTCTGTATCTGGAAGTTTCTTGATAATACTTTGGCATTTCTGGGTCATATTTAAGAATGGGAAATAGCATATTGATTTTGTCCTGCCAGCGAAGAAATGTGAACTTGTCAATGTCTATGGTCACTCCATCCAGCAAGCTGATTCTCCATTTCTCTGCCAACTGTAATGTGCTGAAAAAATACTTTTATTGGAGGGACAAAAAAAAAAGATATGTTGGACAATTAATCAACACTCAGTCTGGCTGTAGCAGTTCAACAATATGTAATAAAATTGCTCTTTCTTTTCACCCAGAATTGTTCCCTTCCAGTCTGAAACTAAACCATTTTAGCAGCAAGCACTGGGCAGCTACACAGTCACAATCAGTTCAATCCAGTATTAAAATCGTAAGCAAATATGATTTTAAACTACTCCGTGAGAATTTCCCCACTAAGGAAATGTTCTGCATTTTCGATTGGTCTGGATTCAGTCTATGCTTATGTCCAGATATTATGGCTCAACACTCAGTCAGCCGATTATGAACTGTATTGAAATTCAGCCACCAAACAGCACAGAAGTTCAGAAAAATTCACATAAAGCCCTGGGTCCCTCTTTGCAGCTTGGATACTTCCCCGATTTCTACATAAAAATATGATATTTCAAAAATTACTGCTGTCTTTGCTGTGCCTGAATAGCTTTTTTGAGCTGTTTTGCTATCTCTGCAGACAAGAAGAAATTTTAGGTTTTATCCCTAGAGGGTTACTCTTTGTATTCATGTTATTTTCAAACCTGAGCTCAGAGCCTCCTGAGAGCTCCTCAGTCTTGCTACTAGGATGAAGGATGAAGAACTGGGCCTGAGTCCACAATAGGAAGAGAAGAGGCAGAGGGAGGCCCCTGTTATGGCTGGTGTACTGCTCTGGTGTCATAGAGGGGTAAAAGGAGAAGCAGGAGCAAAACATATTGCTTCTGGAATACCCTTCCTTCCTTGCAATTATTCCAAACATCACAGTACCTCTTCAAATGGCAGTATCGGTTATATGTATGATTTCTAGTAGTCCATCAGAAATGGTCGAGAATTGAACTGTAGCTGCACCTCAGAAGGCTGCCAGTCCTGAGCAACTCACTGGTTTACCTGTACCTTCAGATAGCCCTGCATATATTTGTATGGCATGAAAATGCTATCTTTTATCTGTGTCACTGAATCTTTTATCAGAGTCAAATCTGAATTTAGGGAGATAAGAGGAAATACCAGAAGCCTTAATGTGAAAGACACACTTTCAAGACTTCAAGTGGAGGTTTGATTTATTGGAAATTCAGGACTGAAAGGTCCGTAGGGATTTTCCAAGGTAGATATTCCTCACATGTACAGTAGAATTTGTCTCTTGGATTGAAATCCAATGTCTTTTTGCTTAAAGAGAGCACCTTTACCATTCGGTCTGATAGTGGATATTTTTAGCTCCTGGATCTCATTAACCTACATGGCTTTTGTGAGATGGTGGATTAGAACCAACAGAGGCAGAAAAGGTAGCCATGCGCTGCTGTTTGAGGACAAGACAGTAGCACAAACTAGTGAACTATTTCAGTTTAATACAGTCTAAAGCCAGACAGAGGTTCTGAGCATGATAAAAAAAGAAAATAAGTGATTTTTATCCATCTTAACTTTTCTAGCTGTGAAAATTAGATACTTACTTTTTGACTAAATCCTCTCTCTGACTCAGAAATAACCACTGTAACCACATTTTTTTGTCCTTATCTTCTGAGATGCAGAGGCTGATGAGAGATAAGGTAAGTAATACGACTGGCCAATGCATGGCCTTGATTTTCATAAAATAATTAGAGCAAGATATTAAAAGATAAAGAATGATACTCATTAATTGGAATGATATAATAATTGTCTTTCTGCTTGACTGTGACATTAATCCAATCACAGATTGATTTCAAGGAGAAAATAAACAGCTATCTTTATAGTATCTTAGGTCATCAACTCCTTCTAACATATCTTTCCCTGGGGAGAATTTTCTTAGCTGATATTGCCTAATTATACTTCACAATCTTGCCTTTTAGCAGATTGTCATCTATTTAAATAAAGATCTACTACCTATTTAAATGAAGGGTCGTTGTTCCATATCTGCTGATAGAGGAAAACAGTAGAGAAAAAGCTCTGGACTTTCTCCAGCTAATTAATAAACTTAAAGGACAGTTTTAGGGTACAGCTTTTGCCAGATCATCTAACTTCGGCCCCAGTGTCACAAAACTCTCTCTCTTTTCAGTGTAAATACTGTTGATTAAGGAAATAAAAACTTGTCTACTGATCCATTGAATATTTTCCAGATCCTTTTCCTCTGTCCCTTCATCCATCATTTTTGAAGTGACAAAACTACTCACTATCTCATCCATTACATACAGTACCTACCAATGAAAAGTTCCCACAAATCAGACTGAACTTGAAGAACATGGGCATTAATAAAAAGAAAATATAGAGAAAACTCTAAAATTGAGAGCTGAGCTAGGGAATACTAGCTCCGTAGTTTTAACGAGCTCAGAAGACTGTTTTCTTTTACTTACTTCTTGAAAATATTTTACACTGGCTGTACTTTGTTTTCCAGCTGTCAGAGTTAGAAACAAATCTAGTTTATCCCTGGTATTTTTGTAGTTTTCTTTCAAAATACTTCATATTAGACACTTTTAAGTCTAGAGCACATTATTTTTTGAACATTCAGACTGAATTTAGAAATCTGAAGGAAAATATTGTGATGCATTTTGTCTATGCAAAGTTAGCTGACTGCAAACATATAAACTGCAATAAGTTTTAAAAAGATCTTTTTCTAAATCAAATTCACTTTTGTCAGAAGTGTATTTGAAAGTGAAAGGAAAAAGCCTTTTACTTTGGCATTTTAACTTGTGGTGTTGTTTTCAATCAACTGTGACTTTCCCTGAAGGAAAAGTCCCAGTTTATACTGTATGTAATACTTCAAGCTTCAGAACCTCTGATATTAGCATAGTTGAAAAGTCTAGTAAGTAGGAATTGTTTCCTTTTTGGGGATTGACTTGCAAGAATTTTGTCTCTTTTTGCCACATCGAGAAGAATTAGTCTTTTTCCTTTATTTTCCTCAAGGAAAAATAAAAGAGGCAAAAAACCTTGGAAACCCAGTAAGGAGGAGGCCAGAAGCAAGAGGGAAGAAGGCAGAACAGAGCATGAAAAGTGCGTAAAAAACCAAAAGAGCAATGAAGCTTTGTTCTTTACTGTGCTTATCAGTCCAGGTAGTAAAACTGCTTTTCCTATGGTCAGTCCCCTAGGTTTCATGGACATCTTGGTTGAGGTGCAAACCAGACAAACTAGAGGAAATGCAAGAAATCAACAGTAGAGAATTTCCACTTCCCTGCAGAGGATAGCTAGCTAGTTAACCTGATGATGACAGGACTGGAGACTTTGTGTGCCAGCACACTCACATTTCTTTTCGCTTGAAGAGTGAAAAGAATCTATTAATTTTGTTGATTCTTCCATACAATGCTTAAAATTATTGCCTACAGGAACGTCCCTATTTCATCAGATAAATTTAATTTTAAATGCACTATGTCTTCACAGGAGAAAAATTACATAGCCTAATAAAGTCCTCTCTATTCAGTTCTCATATTCTTCTTTCTGTATTGCCAAGTCAATATGGGTATATTTTGTTGTTTCTTTATATGGACACTGATATTTAATGCTCTTTCCAGTTACACTTCAACACTTTCAGAAAACAAATTCTTGAGGAAAAAAGCTAGTTTGCAAACATAAAGGAAAAGTTCAACTGAAGTTTTCAAAGGCCATTTTTACCCTTCTTGCCTGTTATATAATTTTCTAATTTATTTTTTTTTTAAGCATCCATATCATTTGCTAGTTTGTACCCTGGCACTTCACTGGCTACATAAATGTATGATGTAATTGTTGAATAAATTGTCTAACTGCATATAATACCGCTCCAGATTCTGCATAGGCATCTGTAGCTAAAAATTACAACATAATTACATGCACATAGATGTTTAGTTAACTGGCAATTATAGCGTAGTTGTCACACTGTTTTTTGCAAAAACTGATGTATGGAAGAATGTTTTGGTACTTTCAGCACCATGAAACTGGCTATCTATCTGTGAAATCTTTTTGTTTGGAAGTTTTAAATTCAAAAAGATGTTAACTGTTTAACCTACACTTGTCTTCATGCTTTAAAAAATTGTTTTCTACATCTACATTGAGACTGTAAATTAGGCTGAATTTAAGCATATAGTTAAGAAAAATCTTACCTCCAAAGTAAATAAGAAAAAGTGTTTATTTAGGGCTATTTTCTTCAAACCAAATTCATCCAGACAACAGCAAATATTTGTGCAATATGGAAGTATTGGTACCTGGTCAATTTAAACAATAGCTTTTTACTGTAAAAGGCTGCAGAAATATACTTCATCATGCCTTTTCCTTTATGTTCATATCTTTGTCTGCTAATACT
This sequence comes from Amazona ochrocephala, assembly GCA_039720435.1. Lineage (NCBI taxonomy): Eukaryota > Metazoa > Chordata > Aves > Psittaciformes > Psittacidae > Amazona > Amazona ochrocephala. The sequence goes on along the minus strand of CM077880.1, from coordinate 41,992,043 downwards.
ACTGTGCATATCATGCATGTCTTCCATCATCATCGTGTCTTGATATTAGCGAGTAAAATATGCATCTGTAGAGAAAGGTGAAAATGATTCTGCAGTCTCCCTAACTAAACTCCAGATTTCTCTCTTGTCATGATGCTGGGACCAAGTATCAGCATTTTCCTCAGCATAAGAAGACAAAAATCTGAAAATCCTAAGACAAGGAGGGGATTGAAACAGTCTCTCTGGAGCTGGGCGGTTTCTGACAGTAGATTTAACAATGTAGGATTAAAGGGAAGCAGCTTTACCACCTCCTGAAGATTTGACATTAAAAGAAAACACTGAGTCCGTGTTATCGGCTCCCACCAATTAACTGTAACTACATTAGATGTTTACTTGATTTGGCTAGTAAACAGTAGATAATTTTAGATGGTTGTGAGAAAACTGTAAAACTTAACCCAGGTTATTAAACCAGATCCAAACACTGAAGAAATCTTTGGTATTTCTGGGACACTTGATATTTGACCAAAATCCATTAAGTAGAATTATGAAGTCAGAAACTCAACAGAGTATAATCTTCGAGTTAGGGCCCTCTCCTTTCGCCATCTATAATTACAGCATGGTATCAGGAGGTATCAGGAGTAAAGGTTGAAACAGAGTGACTTGAGAAATAGTGGAATAAAAGAGGAATAATTGGACAACATAGAGCATGAATTTAAAAATCTAAAGAGGCTGAAATTCTCCAGGAGTACAGCAGATGACTGAAAAGAGTCAAGCAAGATAATTGTATCTTCGTGAAGCCAGGGGGAAACCCTGAAAAGAAAAATGTAATAATGCATTTTTTTTTTCATTTTAATATTCCAAAGTATGAGATTAAGAATCAACTGTTAAATGTTAAATGAGAAAGAACAAGCTAGTTAACATATTATGTTACTGAAATTTAACAAGCATTGTAATCCAAGAAGTGGATTCATGTAGTACATATTAAGACAAATAGACTGTTCCAAAAGCTTTAACAAGTCCTTAACTTGAGATTAGCCTGTAACAGGTATCAAAAACCTCACAAAACCTGTAAGAAATGCACAACTAAGAAAAAAAAAAACAAAAAAAACAAACAAAATACAACCCAAACAAACAAAAAGACCCCACAAAATATGAATTTACATCCTGGATTTGATTTATAAAAAAGAATATGACAGCGCCAGGCTGCACAACAAACAGATTAGAATACAGTGTTAGAGGGGAAAAAAATTTTTACAAGTATTTCTCATGCCATAAAAATTACCAGAAAACATCAGAAAACTGAAAACATGACAATAAGAACCTAATCAGATTAAGAGAATATGAAACACAATGAAGGTACAGACCTTATAGGTGCTCAGCCTCTCAGCAGAACTATTATATTCAAGGGAAACCAAACATTGGCGTAAAAGGCCTGAAGCTACCTAAGAAAAAGAGATTTAAAAAAAGAAGAAGAATTTGTGAAAATAGTGCATGTTTCAACAACACCTTTTGGCTACTCTGAAAATTAGAGAAGTCTTCATTCCATATACATCCATTGCCCACAGACAAGTGTCATGGTTTAAGCCAGTCAGCAACTCAGCCGTGCAGCCACTCACTCACTCCCCCTTCTTCCTCACCCCCACTCCCGCAGGGATGGGGAGGAGAACTGAAAGAATGTAACTCCCATGGCTTGAGATAAGAACAGTCCAGTAACTATGGTATAACACAAACCATTGCTGCTGCCGCCAATAATAATAATGATACGGGAAATAAGAAGGAAAGAGAATACAACCGCTCACTATCCACTTATCAATACCCAGCCCGACCGAGCAGTGCTCTAGCCCTTCTGGGTAACTGCCCCCAGTTTATATAGTGACCATGATGTGCTCTGGTATGGAATACCTCTTTGGTTAGTTTGGGTAAGGTGTCCTGTCTCTGCTTCCCCTGGCTTCTCCTCCTCCCTGGCAGAACATGAGATTCAGAAAGTCCTTGGTCAGAGCAAGCATTACTGAGCAGCAACTAAAAACATCAGTATTATCAGCACTGTTCCCAGGCTGAAAGTCAAAACACAGCACTGCACCATCTGCTAAGAAGGAGAAAAATTATTATAACTGCTGAACCCGGGACAAGAAGTTAATGTGATATCTAAAAACACAAGAACATTCAAGGCATATTTACAGGTGTGAATAAGAAATGTTCAGATAAGGCACCAGAGGAATTCTTTTTATTAAGGGAAAATAAAAGCTAAACAAAAGCTTGAAAACATAGAGTGTAAATTGTTGCAGGAGATGAAGAACATATTGCAGGGCTGAAAGTGTACCAGACCCTAAACCTCACTGAGACAGGTTATGATGCAGAGGAAGGAGGCTGAGAAGATGGCAAGTAAAAATGACAAAGGAAAAGTAGGACTAAGTGAAACTGCAGAACAGCAAAGGCATCAGAGGAATTTAGGAGTAAGTTAGACACAAGGACAAAGCCACAGCACTCTGTCCCATAAATCACATTTATTTGCTAACCAGGATGAGTATAGCAGGTGGGTAGTTCTCAACACACACACTCGGGCACATGCCATACAGATACACCCCCACCAACCAGAGCCTCAAGTTCAGCTTGAGCATCATGGCAGCATTGGAATCCTTACAGCTGGAAAAAGTGCCTAAGACCTGGCTGGTGTCCTGGCTTTCACACAGTGCTTCCACTTTGGTCTCAGCCTTCTGTGGTGTGTAGGAGTCCTGGGGAAGTCTTCCTGTCAAGTAGCTTTACCTCTTTGTTGCTTTCTATCTTAAATGGTTAGACTAACTTTCTAAGCACTTTGGTGCTTCATACTTTCAGGTAAGCTTCAGTACATCACACAAACGAAAAAAACATATTCTAACATAATACTGACATTTAAAAAATGATATTCACATCAGAGTGAGACTCAAAAATGTTATATATGCTGCATAGGAGAACAAGGAAACTTTAAAAATGGTCCATAGTTCACATAGGCATTTTTCTATGTGCTGGAAAATACTTATTGATTTTGGATTATGATTCCCACTTAGCAGAAGGATAAAGAAAAAAAAACACAACCGTTACAAATTTGATTTCATGTACAAATCAATACTCACAAGAGATGACACATGAGCCATTGTAATAACACATAAGAAACAGGTTTTAACACTTTGCAAAGTTTTTTGGTTTAAGTATACTTTTTCAGGTCCATGACAAAACTCAGTTAAATTTAAAAACAAACAAACAAATTGCTTGAAGGATTCTTTCAAGCCTGATCTGGTAATTCAGATCTGCACTTGGTTCTGGTAAATTGTAGGATAGTACTTCTTCAATCTAAGTTCTCAATGGCCTGAAAAGGAAAGAAAAAAATTAGACCAGTGCTATACAAAGTAGGAGTATGGTGAGTTCCTTTTAAGCATAATAAAAACAACAAATAGACATGTCCAGTAAGTTGTGTGTCGTGACAGAGCCATCTGACAATGACATTCATAACACCTAAAATGTGGACTTTTTCCTATGTAGCTGCCTCCTTTTTTTAAACTGCTTAGACACCAGTTCCTGATGTAAGAGAAAAATAGGAAGAACAGAGCCAAGGTGAAGAAGTTCAGGCAGAAAAATAGAATGTGGATGAGGTGTTACCTAGGGAAAGGCTAAGCAGAGGAATGCACGGACCAAGCACAGCTCTGTAGAGACTTAAATATATAGAGCACCTCCAAGATCTCAAAGATGAAAGGTACCAACTCACAGATTGGCTAGAATAAAGGTATCTGTTATATCATATATTATCTATATACTGTGTATGTACTATATGTGTACATTTCTTTCCTCTGAAAGGAGAATTTGTGAGAGTTTTGTCCCTGGAGAAGCTCTGAGCACTTTGATTGGAAGAAGGCCTGCAGCCTGGAAGGCTGGAATATGAGGCTGTCTCCTTGCCTCCCAAATGCCTGTCTCACATGTTAGTTTATTCATCAAAACAAGTTTAGACTCACTGACTTCAGTTACCACTCCCTGAGAACATCTTTCTGACTGTTTCACCTTGTGTGATGGCCTGATGGGAGATGTTGCCTTGTACAGAACTTCTGATCTGTGCGTTCCCTTACCAGACCAGAATTAAAAAATTAAATTAATACATCCGAAAAGAGAGCAGAATTGCTTTTTATTTTCAACCTGAATTCCTGTCTCTTAATAAGGTCCATATGGAAATTATGTTTGCAATAGTAAAACATCGTAAAAATGCAATAACTAGGGTTTTTTCCTAATTGTATAAAATGTAGTAGTTTTTAACAATTAATATAAAATCAAAGACATTAAAAATCAAGTATAATTATTTTATTGTAAGCACAACAAAAGAATTCAAGACACTCAAAGTATATGCAGACAGTTCATGGAGCAGAAATGGAGATATGTAATGATCAGGCTGCATCAAAATGAAACTGGAAGGATGAACCACAAGTATAAAACCCTGCCAGCACCCATGGTCCCCAGGAATTCTGTCTTCACAGCACACTACCTCCTGCAGATGAGGATAGGCAGAGAAAAGGTGACATGAATGGACAAAATGGGGAGAAAGGCTGCCATAAGAACAAATGTGAAACTTCTTACTTGCTCAGCTGCTCAAGCTGGTGTTCCGGATTTCTATCTCTGAACAATCTGATGCTGAAACAGAGCCCAAAAAGTTTAACTTTCTCCCTCCAAATCTGTGGACCTTCCACCAGAAATGATAACTACAGCCTTAAGTTGACCCCAGAGAAGCTCACCTTCCCTACGATATATAGAAGGTGCAGAAAAAATTGATGTTTCTAAAGCTAAAAGCTAAGCACAGAGTAAGCTGTGCATCATGTCCTTAGCTACCGAAATATTTCTGAATAGAACTGAACTCAGAGTTGAAGAGGTCAAGGTTTGGGAAACTCCAAATAACTTAATTTACCTGCTGACAAGTTTAGTTTTGTTTAAAGTGCAAGCAAAAGTTCTATACAATGCAGGAGATATACAGGTCCTTCAGTTTTTATACGCTGTCATTTCCTGAAAGAAAGGAACATCCAAATATCCATACACAAAGGGTATTTTTTTTTTAATCTTTTAAGAAGTTCTATTGTTAGGCCTCAAATTGTTCAGAAATGTTTTTCCGTTAAGCAATTTCTAATGGCTGTCACTATGATTTAAAGTCTTCTACAGAATCTCTCACATAAGGTATGCCTACCTAAATTACTTTGGACCTAATTTTAGATAAACTGCTATAGCAAGTGTTGAATAAATGCATGAGTAAGCAAAGAAAAGCAAAACAGATATTTAACATTTGTGACTGGTGTTATCTTTCCTGAGTATTTGAATAGAAGTAGTTTAGGTTTGTTAATTAGGCTCCACACAAAAAAAAAAAATCATGTTCAAAGATGTTGCATGTTATTGCATTACCACTGGCTAAAAAACCAACCTAATGCAGATCAATGCTAGATGCATTTCTCTATAAGACACTTTCTTATCCCTTGATGCAATAATGGTAAGTATGAGAAGAGCTCTCAGGACAAACATACACTTAAGACCATTTTGCTTGGGGTAGGGGGAAGCACTCAAAGAAAAAAGATGCTGTGTTAGATATTGATATGTACTGAAATTGTACCTGTGAGGTGTTCTGTGCTGGTCTTTTTCTTAAAAAAAGTTGGAGATTGTTCCACGACAACTGTGTTTTTCAGTCTGTTTGGTTAACTTTAATAATAAAATGCTTTGGTATTAAATCTTTTAATTCGAGGAGGGAGACAAAGAACCAAGCAAGTGCACAGAAATATTGAACTCTGAGGTCTTTGTACAGTCACAGGTTCCCTGGACTGTCATCCTGAGTTAGGGGATCAAGCATTCAGCCTAAGGCACCTATGGCATATAAAAAGTATCTTCCTAGACCAAGCACATATACCACAGTTGGTAATTATAAAGGACTCTTTGCTTTAGTTACAGGGTCACAGATACATAATTATTCCCCTTATTTTCATTGTCAGTTTAATTTCATCCTTTATTTTATCTAGTCAGAACTAATAAGAATCACATCGTTTGCACTGAAATTCACACAGCATCCAACTTTATCTAACTTTCACCAAACACTGAAAATTGGTTTTTAGAGCTATCATTCTGCTTGGTCAAATCCTTTTGAAATCAATGGGATTTTCAGAGCAGATTGACTGACAGATGGGGTCCCTAATCAATAGGGAGGGCAAATTTTGAATACAGATTGGAGGTACAAACATCACAGGTCACAAGATAAACAACATTCAACATTCTACATCATGCTTTTTTTTTTATTTTTTTTTTTTTTTATGTATCAAATGTACCTAAAAAAACTCATCTTCTAAAAATAATCAACAGCTGCATTTACTGTCAGAGCCATGTCTCTTGTCTGGTTGAACAGAACTGCAGTTCAGCTGCCATTGTACAAACACGGATGGGTCGCAAGAGTGACACAAACCTCACCTTGTAACTCCTTGTCATGAGCTGGGTTTTGATCGTCCTCAATTTAAGCCTCTGAAAGCTGCTGTGATGCTGCTTGCCAGCAGCAGCAGAGCTTTGAATGGCAGCCGTGGAGCAGCAAGGCTGGGAGAAGATGTGTCTGTGGCCTTTCAACGTATTTACAGTGCGAGCTGTGGATAAGGAGGGAAATGGCACAGCAGAGGAGAAGTAAGGTGTACACTGAGAGAAGGCTGCTTTCAAAGAATCATAGAATCACAGAATTATAGAATAGTTTGGGTTAGAAGGGACCTTAAAGCTCATCCAGTTCCAACCCCCTGCCACAGGCAGGGACACCTTCCACTAGACCAGTTGCTCAAAGCCCTGTCCAACCTGGCTTTGAGCACTGTCAGGGATGGGGCAGCCACGGCTTCTCTTGGCAACTTGTGCTAGGGCCTCACCATCCTCATTATGAAGAACTTCTTCCTAATAGATAATTAAAATATACCCTCTTTCATTTTAAAACCCCTTGTCCTATCACAACATATGTTTGTAAAATGTCCCGTTCCAGATTTCTTGTAGGCCCCCTTTAGGTACTGGGAGGCTGCTCTAAGGTCTCCCTAGAATCTTCTCTTCTCCAGGGTGAACAAGCCCCGCTCTCACAACCTGTCTTCATAAAAGAGTTGCTCCAGCCCTCTCATTTCTTCATGGCCCTCCTCTGGACTCACTCCAATAAGTCCATGTCCTTCTCATGTTGGGGGCCCCAGAGCTGAATGCACTACTGCAGGTGGGGTCTCATGAGAGTAGAGTAGAGATGGAGAATCATCTCTCTCAACCTGCTGGACATGCTCCTTTTGATGTAGCCCAGGATACGGTTGGTTTTCTGGGCTGCGAGCGCACACTGGCAGCTCAAGTTGAGTTTCTCATCAACCAACACCCCCAAGTCCTTCTCCTCAGGGCTGCTTTCAATCCATTCTTTGCCCAACCTGAATTTGTGATTGGGATTGCCCCCACCCAGGTGCAGCACCTTGCATCCGCACCTTGTCACAATGCCTCTGTGAATACTCCTAATGCCAAATGATGTCACAGCAACACCGTTTCTCCTTTGGAGTGTCCTTCTGGGCAGTAGAGTGGGAATGCAACAGAAATACTCTTGTTGGCAAGTTATCTCCAGTGATGTGGATAACCAGTATGAACAAAACACTGCTTGGGGTCACCAAGATCAGGCAACCCATACTTCACAATGCCATGGAGAATGTCATGTCCCAGGGTCCTATTCATGGATTACTGCAGCTATTAGGTTCATGCACAAACTCATCAGACCCTAATCAAGGGTCCTCTGGGGTAACCAATCTTCTGCAGTCTCCTGGTTTGAAAAAATATTGCTGTCCTTGCACACATTGAAAAATACAAATCAGACCATCTTGTAGCAATCCAGCTTCAAACCCCGTTACACCGAACTGGGAATGGACATCACACCAATGGGTGATCAGTGAAGCGCAGTTTTTTTTCTTTTTGCAAGTAGGAAGATGCTAATTTTGCAAAGAGCAGCCTATTTACTTTGATCTTTTTATTAATAAAACATTGAGAACAGTGAGGAATATCACCTCTCACACATTATCACAGACGTTTACTGTGGACAAGAAAGCATACCTCCTGTGTACATTAAGTCTTTACAGTATTTCCTAAGGGTATATCGGGTTGTACCAATGTACAGCCACACAAAACCTCCAGTTACAGGAATCACTGACTTACGAATTCCAGCCTGCTGTGCCATGATCTGTAGTAGCCATTTTTTCCAAGGTCCAGGGAGCCGTCACCACCAACCTCTAGACTATGGTGAGGTCTCCCTGTCAGGCGGATACAAGCTCCTGACAGAACAATCAAAGTATCCTTTCACTTCTTGTAAAGTGTTGCCATGATCCCATCAGGTAAACAAATGATGTGCCCCCATAACATTGTAGCCTTCAGAGGTATTGATGCAGGCTCAGTGCTCCAGCCATCCAGCCAAGCACTGGGAATTTCTGAGAACATCTCATACCAGACTGTCACTGGTGGAGAGCTGAGCCAGCTGGGGCTTTCACCTCGAGTAATCTTTGGAGTAAGTTATAAGAGTAACACAAACAGCTGGCACATACTTATGGAGTTGCATGGTATGTATATACAAGGATTGCATATGGAACAGACAAGAAGGATGAAAGAGAAAGTGCTATGTCAAGGCTTGTGGATAAGAGTCATCCTTTAAAGATGTATCACTCCTAGAAGTAAGCATGACTTGTGTTTTCCAAAAGCACACTGGCAGACTTCAGGTTCTGAAGGGGATTTCCATGTCTGGTGGTGGTGGGACCTCAGGGAGCAGTGTAAAACAGCGTGGTACCCATGGCCAATCCCACCTGCTAGGAGCTGTGCTTCAACAGATCAAGGCACTTAATGATCAGTGCGCTGGTGTCACAGAACATTTCACTCTCTGTGTAGCCATAGGGAATACACCATAATGAGTACTCAAGACTTACTCTGAAAAACTGATTATATCCCCCTCAGGTGACTGGGGTCTGATTCATCACCCTCTGCTGCTCTACCTTTGTAACAGAGCAGTTTTAATTTAAAACAATTTAATTCTACATGGAAAACCAGTGTAATACAGAAATAAATCAAGTTCTCTCTATGTACATAAAGACCAATATCCTCTGCCAATGAAAACTGGAGTGGTTCTGCTGAAGTCAGTGGGGTTGTGCTGTTTTACACTAGCACAAGCTCTGCTTTAATATTTTAGAAATAATGGTCTAAAGTGTCAGATAAAGTCTGCCAGAAGAACTCCATCAAATTTGTACATTGACTGAGGATCTGACTTTTTATTGAAATGAGTATTCAAGAATTTCACTTTGTTTAAAACATTGACAAACAATAACCAGATTTTTGATTGGTATGCACAGTAGTTCAGATGCTGTGTGCTAGGTATACGTTTGTACCCAACAACACAGCAGAAGTATCTCAGAGCAGCGCCAGAACGGGTAGTGAGGAAGCAAATCTGCCCTACCGCAATCCTTCATGCATCTCGCTTTGCCAAATTTCAGACTGAATGCTGCATACGGATTTTGCCCTCTGAATCATAAGATCCCATTTTGGGTTTTGGGGGGAGTTGTGTTTGTTTGGTTGGGTTTTTTTTTCCTTTAGCTTCAATAAGTATTTCTTATGGATCAGGTGCCTAATAAAGGAGAAGGAAAAAGTGCAAATATTAAACTGAAGGCTCAGTGACATTCATAAGCTCTTGGCATTTTTTGAGGTGTCTTGGTTAGGCTAGTTTCTGAGCAAGAGATACTTTATATCATAGACAGATAACACATACACTTTTTCAGACTCTATATGTGAGCTGCATTTGCAGAGTTAGGAAAACTAAGTAGCAGCTATCCAGCCCATTTTTCTCCCCCTGTACTCCTTAAATATCTATGTGTTATGATGACTGTTATTACTGAATTAGTCCACAGACTTTTGCAATGTATTAGACACTTTACTGAAATTCCAGCCATGTTCAGAAATAGCATACAATCTCAGGCATATTACCTGCAGATTTTCATGTGTGGGGTAAATTCAGATGACTGAGTGCAGCTCTTTTGACTCAATGGACTTACTTATGTGAGAAATTAACTCATAAATTAATGGCCTTTGCAATGGTAAATTTTGAATTTAATCTCAAAAGCAAAATGCTGATCTCTTGAAGTCAAATAAAGAATTGGGGACACTGATTTTGGTGGTAATTTTACCACAATGGCAACAGATGGGCATGTCTAGGTGACAGAAATGCTAAATAAAAGAATGAAGACCACGATAAGAAAGTAAATTCAGTTGTTCAGCTGAGGTATATGATTGCTATGATGATCCAGTTAAATGTTCCATTATATTTTTTCTTCTTAAGGAAATACACATTGCAGAAAATAATAGGAGAACATAAAGAAGTTAGAAGAGTTCATAGTAAGGGCTTTTTCGTGTCCACCATATAATACAGGGATATCTAAGAACAGCTCTAGCCAGTGAGAAGTCAATGCAGGGGAGCAATTCCAACGATAAAAAGGCACTGCTAAAATGACCTAATCACGAGTAATTACAGCAATGACCTTGCTTATGTATGTGACGGAAATCTGAGTCACTCTACTAGCTTCAGTGAAACTGTACTGATTAACTAACAAAGGACCTGCTGGGTCAAAGCCATTTAATTTTTTTCATGGTTTTGTGGAATACATTTGAATGATTATTTTCATACCTAAAATCGTCAACAAAACTAGAGTTGACAGAACATAACTGGAAGATGTTTTTGGAAGAATTTGTAACACAGAGCATATTTTGATCCCATACAGTCTGAGAAGTTTAGAAATCTCGTCTTGTACCTTTTTTTTGTTCTTGGGAGAAGAAATAGACAAAGCATTAAAATCTCTGCAGCTGCTGAATGTCTGCCTTGTCTGCCACAGTTTGACTCAACTTGTCATATCTATACTTCATGTTTCAGTGTAAGCTGGTAGAATTTTATCTGTATTGAATGTGTGTAACACAAAATTACAGTTGCTGCATGTTGCATTCCAATTTACGCAGATTCAGTAAGACACAATTTATGGCCATATTATACCTTAACTGCTGTAATGTACTGATGGGAAGGTACATTGCATAGAAAATATTTTGTCTCCCATCACAGAGATACCATCCACCACAAGCCATATCAAGTCATAGAACCATAGAACCATAGAATAGTTAGGGATGGAAAGGACCTTAAGATCATCTAGTTCAAACCCCTGCCATTGGCAGGGACACCTCATGCTAAACTATGTCACCCAAGGCTCTGTACAACCTGGCCTTGAGCACCACCAGGGATGGAGCATTCATAACTTCCTTGGCCAGCCCATTCCAGTGCCTCACCACTGTTACAGTAAAGAACTTCCTCCTTATATGCAATCTAAACCTCCCCTGTTTAAGTTTGAACCCATTACTCCTTGTCCTGTCACTACAGTTCAGAGTGAAGAGTCCCTCCCCAGCATCCTTATAGGCCCTCTAATAATACTTCATGCTTGATGCTTTGACATACAGGTAGATTTTGGTACCAGCTTGGAATCCATCTGCTAATCAAGCCATATTAGCATCATAGAATCGTAGAATCATAGAATAGTTAGAGTTGGAAAGGACCTTAAGATCATCTAGTTCCAACCCCCCTGCCATGGGCAGGGACACCTCCCATTAACCATGCCATCCAAGGCTATGTCCAACCCCACCTGGAACACCGCCAGGGATGGAGCATTCACAGCATTCTCAGGCAACCTGTTCCAGTGCCTCACCACCCTTAAAGAATTTCTTCCTCAGATCCAATCTCAACTTCCCCTGTTTAAGTTTGAACCTGTTACCCCTTGTCCTCTCACTACAGTCCCTACTGAAGAGTCCCTCCTTAGCATTCCTATAGGCCCCCTTAAGGCATTGGAATGGGCTGCTATGAGGTCTCCACACAACCTTCTCCTCTCCAGGCTGAAAAGCCCCAATTTTCTCAGCCTATCTTCATACAGGAGGTGCTTCAGTCCCCTGATCATCCTCATGGCCCTCCTTTGGACTTGTTCCAACAGTTCCATGTCCTTTTTATGTTGAGGACACCAGAACTGCACACAATATCCAAGTGAGGTCTCACGAGAGCAGAGTAGAGGGGCAGGATCACCTCCCTCGACCTGCTGGTCACGCTCCTTTTGATGCAGCAGCCCAGGATACGGTTGGCTTTCTGGGCTGCAGGCACACACTGCCGGCTCATGTTCATTTTCTCATCAACCAACACCCCCAAGTCCTTCTCCACAGGGCTGCTCTGAATCTCTTCTCTGTCCAACATGGAGCTGTGCCTGGCATTGCTCCCACCCAGGTGTAGGACCTTGCACTTCTCATGGTTAAAATTCATCAGGTTGGCATCAGCCCATCTCATAAGCGTATCAAGGTCCCTCTGGATGACATTCCTTCCCTCCAATGTATCAACTGAACCACACAGCAAACTTGCTGAGGGCGCACTCAATCCCACTGTCCATGTCACCAACTAAGATGTTGAACAAGACCAGTCCCAACACCGATCCCTGGGGGACACCACTCGTTACTGGTCTCCATCTGGACATTGAGCCATTGAGCACAACTCTTTGCATGCGGCCATCCAACCAGTTCTTTTTCCACCGAGTGGTCCACCCATCAAATTGATGTCTCTCCAACTCAGAGAGAAGGATGTCAATTGAGGCCGTGTCAGGCGCTTTGCACAAGTCCAGGTAGATGACATGAGCTGCTCTACCCCTGTCCATCGGTTCCATAGCCCCATCATAGAAGGTCACCAGATTGGTCAGGCAGGATTTCCCCTTAGTGAAGCCATGCTGGCTGTCACCAAGCACCTTGTTGGTTTTCATGTGCCTCAGCATGCCTTCCAGGAGAATCCTCTCCAAGATTTGGCAGGCACAGAGGTGAGACTGACTGGTCTGTAATTCCCCGGCTCATCCATTTTCCCCTTCTTAAAAATGGGGGTTATATTTCCCTTTTTCCAGTCATCGGGAACTTCACCTGCCTGCCATGATTTTTCAAACATGATGGACAGTGGCTTAGCAACTTCATTTGCCAGCTCCTTCAGGACCCGTGGATGGATTTCATCAGGTCCCGTAGACTTGTATGTGCTCAGGTTCCTAAGATGGTCTTGAACCAGCTCCTCTCCTACAGTGCGCCCAGGGTCTTCGTTCTCACTGTCCCTGCGTCTACCTTCCAAGACTTGGGTGGTGTGGTCAGAGCATTTGCCGGTGAAGACTGAGAAGTGTCTGTAGTAGGTTCAGCTTCATACTACAGAGTGCTGCAGCGGTGGGAAAAGAAATCTTCCAATAGGTATGTTGTGATTTAAGCCCTGCTGGTAACTCAGAACCACGCAGTGGCTCTCTCACTCCTCCCCTTCTTCCTCCCCCTACTCCTGCAGGGATGAGGAGGAGAAGTGAAAGAATATAACTGCCATGGGCTGAGATAATAACAGCCCAGTAACTAAGGCATAACACAAACCACTGCTTCTGCCACCGGTAATAATAATGATAAGGGAAATGACAAGGGTAGAGAATACAACTGCTCACCACCCGCTGACCGATACCCAGCCCAACCAGAGCAGTGCTCTAGCCCTTCCAGGTAACTGCCCCAGTTTATATAGCGGCCATGACATGCTGTGGTATGGAATACCCCTTTGGCTAGTTTGGGCCAGGTGTCCTGTCTCTGCTTCCTCCCAGCTTCCCCTCCTCCCTGCCAGAGCATGAGACTCAGAAAGTCCTTGGTCACACTAAACATTACTGAGCAGCAACTAAAAACACTGGTGTTATCAGTGCTATTCCTAGGCTGAAAACCAAAAACAGAGCACTGCACCAGCTACTAAGAAGGAGAAAAATTATCGTAACTGCTGAACCCAGGCCAAGGTAAAAAAAGAGCTAGGAACAATGTACAAAGTTGCTGTGATATGCACCATTTTTCAAGTACTCCTATACCAAGCCATTTTCTTTTTTTTTAACTTTTAACCATGCTGTGTCTATGTTTTTCTTTCTATTCGCTCTGTAGTTCATGTTACCTTAATTTTAATTTCATTTTTTCTCTCTGGTCTTTGCAGCTCTCCCATATAGATTATAAATCAAAAGAAGGCCATGCTGAGCTCCACTCTTTAAACCCACAAGACATTAGGTGCATTTTTCAATTACAAATACACTGAGACAGACTCCGATATTGAGTCCAGATGCACTCTAACTGCTTTTTCCAACAGGAATTTATTGTTAAGGGCAGGAATATGCTCCTAATTGCTTTTTGGAAGCATATTGTTGACACTGACTATCATCAGTCTGGAGACCTTACATTTTCTGAACATCAACAGAAGGCTTGAGCCTGAAAGAACATGCTTCTCCCTGGTTAAACTGTTGTGACAGAAAGTCTTGTGAGCCATGCCTTAGCATGACTATAACATGCTGTCTGTGCTACAGACAGGTTATTGGTGTGGAAAAAACACTCTTCTCCCCTTCCCATCGCAACTGTGTATAAGCTAACCCCAAAAAAACACTAAAGTTCTGATGAAGTGAGATACGAAAATAGAAGGAAAAAAAAAACACCTCAATCAATATACCAAAATCAAACAGTAAATTATTCCCCTTGTTCTCAGTTCTGTGGGTGCAGGTGTACCTATCAGAAGATAATCCCCAGTTGTTCCCTTCTTTGACAGGTTCATATGTGAGAGGATTTAGCCTGTAGAGAATGAAAATGTCACACATACCTGTAGGATTTTTTTTCTGTATAGATGACTTTGATGTGATTTGATGGCTCACAGAACTGGTTTTGAATTATCATAGTCATGTTCAATACCTGACACCCCAAGGCCATGCTGATGGCCCAAAACCACAATGTATTCTGTATACTCTCTCTTTTACTACTGCCTGTCACCATAAAAATAGTAGAAAAAAAATATACTTAAAAAATTTAAAAAAGTTTATTTGCTTAAGATTTCGGCAGGGTATTTATTAAGCATCAAGCAAAAGAGCCCTGTACGAATTATCACTGTATTTTGTAAGAAAGAAAAGCAGATTTCTTATTATGCTCAGCTTAGATGGCTGGTTTATGTTGATATGCATGAGCATGTCATTTTTTGTTCTTAATGAGCATGACCTACAGTTTACTTCAAGTTCAGAAAGTATTATTCCTATGACAAAAAAAGGAATGGTCACTTCTTTTTGCAATTCTAGTTTACCACATGTAAGATAAGTCTCACATACATGACTAGTAGAAAAATACATGCTTTACCCTAACAAACCCTGGCTTTGTGTGCAATTATAACTGTGCAGATTTTGAATTTTATTCATATCATGCCTCTAGCATAAACCAGAGCTCCAGTCCTGCAAACATATGCCCATGCCTCACTTTATATAACCTCACATATGCCTAAATTTACGCAGCTAATCTGTGCCATTGAGCACAATTTTTCTCAGAGAAAAAATAAACATATTCATCAGTATTTTGGGGATCACTGATTCCCAACAATCAGTCCAAAAATGAATTTAACAGCAAATGTAAGATATCTAAAAAGTAGAACATTATTTTTAGAAAAGCATGCCTGAGCTATTGTGCAAAAGCCAGGCTCACAGAATCTTATCTCACAAAGCACTGCTGACAAAGATCATCCAACAACATTAGGTGGAGGAGTCTGAAGGGATGAAATGCTGTGATTACAAAAAGAAGAAGAGGGGAAAAAGAAAAAGATGGCACAAATCAGATGTGGTTTTTTTGGCAAATGGTTTGGAAGCAAGCCATCCTTTTCTTTCTGTCACCGCTGGAATAAATGCAAGATGCTCTCATCTGTAACGGTGTTTTCAAGTCTGTGAGAAAACATTTCCCTACACAGTTGCCAAAATTATTCCTTAGGAAGCAAATTGAAGAAGCAGCAATAACACAATTCTAACTGTTCATTCGGCAGTGACAAATAACAACTATCTAATTGCCATCACCAAGTTAGAACAGAGCAGAGGCTTTTAAACAGAGAGCAGCTCCATCGCCAGGGACTGCTGGCCTTGCAAGTCTGCTTGCCATTCTACACTCCTCCCTAGGGTCATAGCCAGATGATTTATTTATGCACAGCTTGTTTGCACAACTGGAGGTGCTGAGCTGTGAAAAATTACAGATAAGCATTTGGGGGTTTAAATTATGGACACCTCCTCTAAGGTACCTTAGACATAGTTAACTTCATGTGAGCAGATTTTCAGAGCTATAGAGAGCTTCTGCTGAGTGTCTGCAGGAGTCACGTGTTTTCATCCTATTTCTGCCTTGAAAATTTTTGTGTGTTTGCAACAAAATAATTATCTTCTGCCAAGACAGTGTACCTGGAGCAACATACGCTTTCCCAAAGCTTATTGCCTCCCCTTAGGTAAGGAGTAGCCAAAAGCTTTTAACACCCAAAGGTTTTTTGGGGATTAGTAGGAAGCAAATCTGTAGCTCTGAGACGAATCTGTCCATACAATAAAAATCATTGATCCTGAATATTCTTTCAGAGCTGAAGCATAGATCCTTTTCTACAAAAAGAAAAAAAAATCTACCTGTCTACCTTTTTCAGCCATCTGCACTATTGCGGTCATTGTTTTCATGAACCACGTAATAGAAGGCAAAGAAATGAGCTGATGTTTCTCATCATTATAAACAGTAAAACATTTCTGGAGATGGATTCACATCTAACAGCCCCCAGTTACTAAGGGTTTAGAGTCTACTCATCATCCCTGCTTTCTTTTCTGTCCAAGGTGAGCAATGATCGTAAGTAGTCTTCAAACAATTCTTTTAAAAAGTTTGAAATTCCCTCAGGGAAAAAAAAAAAAAAATCATCGTGTGCATAGAGTGACTTTGATTTGAGTATTTAATTATGAATTTAGTGTTTCAGGTAAAGGCATTTATCTCTAGAAGGCTTGGTTCCATTCATTTTGACATGACTCACTTTCTCCTACACATTCTCTTAAATCATGCAGTTTCACACTTAACAATGAAAATTGTACTGCACAGCACATTAAGTTGCTTATTTTCTATTAGGTGGTATTGCTTCTCTTTCAGCTGTGAAATGTTATACCCTGTTTCCCCCCGTGGATTGAGTAGATGCCACTTGGAGGAAAATATTGACTCTTATCTCTGCAAATATGTTTCAAAATATTGTGCCTTTGACAAACATAAAGCTAAAGTAAATTAATATTTCTGATAAAGATACAGACTCAATGCCACAAATGTTTATTAAATGAGAAGTTTTTCTCTTAGACTTGTGCATAATATGCGCCATAAAATGATTGCAAAACTGGACCTGTAAGTTATACATCTGGAAACATTGCACTGTTCTACCATCAAGGTGCATAAGGGGCAGACGAGACAAACTTATAGGTTGTTTGCTAAACTCCCAAGAAAGCCATTGACAATGCAATGGGAAACTACTCTACTATTGGATGTGTTGTGACTATTGTATGGCTAAGTAAAAAAAGTCCATAGCCAACAGTTTAACACATTTTCTGGAAAATACATCAGATGGTGCTAAATTAATTCAGTCCTTAGTTTTTGAATGTGTCAGTCAAAAGTCCCGAGGTGAAATCATACTTTTGGATATTTTTTGAATTCCTGACTGATTCCACAGTACTACAATTGGATGTAACGATAGCAAAATTTGGTCTTCCCAGACATCCAATGTGTATTTGATATATCCAAAAGATCTGGAGATACCTAAACGGGTTTGATACGACAATACTCATCAATCATCAGTTTTAAAATAGTGCCATGCTAATCACCCCCCTGATTTTGACAATTTCTTTTAACCTACTGATTTATGTTGTGGATACTGCTTCTAAAAGTTATTTCAAGTATCTTACAAAGATTGGCGCTAAACGCAGAAGTTGATTACTACGAATTCTTACTTAATGATAGCCTGTCTTCATAGTAGAAACAAAACAAGGAGTGTATGGGTAGTTCTGTCTTACAATTGTTTATACAGTAATTTTTCAATATATTTATATGGAGTAATAAAAATGAAAATTGACTTGCTGCAGTGTTCAATTTTGATTAAAGAGACAGTGATTATCATGAAATGAGAGTAACCTGAAATTGAAATGACCCTTTCAATAGACTGTGATTCTTCGGATAAAGACAGTTTAGTTTGTATCACTTTTTTTCACTAAATCTCAGTACTTTATTGCTAGACTACATAATTAGTCCTTTTTTGAGTAAAGCAATGCCCAAAATTGCTTATTTGTGATTAGTAATCAAGGAGCTTTTTCACAATTTCTTTTCTCAGTATAGAACTGACCACAGATTGAAAATTCAATTTCACAACAAATTTTGAGGTTTTCAACATATGTTTTCCTTCTTAAAAAAAATCAATTCTGCAAACTGTTTTAGAAAAAATATTCAGACTGTGACCTTAACTCAGTGCTTGAAAGTTCTTTGTTTCTTCATCCGTAGCTCCTTACTTTGAACTGACACAAAAATTTCACAAAATCTTCAGATAAAACCCATTCTAAATCCATTCTTTTAGTATGTTACTTTCATCTGTTTTTCCTGCTGATCTTCAGAGCTGTATTCTTTGATGGAGATTCCGTTTATGAGTACTACCTCTTGTGAATCAAGAGCATGTGCTTTTTTCTAAGTGACAGGTTGTTGCTTCTAACTGCAATATCAGCAGAGAAATATTTAGAAAGGAGCCAAGGGGCAGGGAGGTAGAGGTTTTTGTTCATCTCACTCCTAGGCAATCAGTGCACCCTGGAACTGTCATCTGAAGGTAATCCACTGGCTTTACAAAGTGCATGCAGTCTCAGAATTGTTTCCTCAGAGGATGCTGCATCTAGCAAACAAATTAGAATGAAGCTTATTCACCTGTGGGCCATTATAACAGCAGTGGCAACTTGCTACAGTGAGAAACAGCCAATTTAGTCTTCAACTAACAGGCAAAAATCTATTTGGCATGGGAGGGAAATTAAAAAAAAAAAAAAAAAAAGGCCAAGAGCTAAGGATTAAGGACAGAAGCATTTCATAGGAAAAGCTTTTCTTTCTCTGTCTCTAAGAAAATGACCTCTTTTTATTCCAGGTGAGGTTTGGGGGGGTTGGTTTTGGGTTTTTTTTTTCCCTCAAGTGTTTTTTTTTTACCCCACTGTGCTTGTTAAATTGATTCCCAGCAACAGCTGAAGAGCATGAACACTCCTTTATTTGCAGGTGCATGAAGGTTCCCTCTAGGTTAGCTAGATGGAAAAGGCAGTGGGCTGTGCAGTAAGCAGACATCCACAGAAATACTTCATGATCCTCCTGGGAAGAAGAAAAGCTTCAGGCTTTTCTTCAGGCTTTTTCAGCCTAGTAGAAGACTAGAGAGGTAGATAGATTCAAGCCTCAGTAGCTCTGAGTAGCTCTGTGCTAAATACTATGTAGAAAGGAAGATGTTCTGAGAAATGTTGGGGAGGTGGGGGGGGGGGAGGAAATATTAAAATAATTTGGACAACTGCTATGAATTTATATTTGTCCTGGGTTACAATCATATGGCTAGTGATGATGACACATTGCTACAGTTGGTTGAAGAAATTTTGACCTGCCTTTAACTGTTCTGTGACCAGCATGACAGTACAGGTATGCTGCCAAACCTTCCTCTTCAGATGTTAACCCCTCCAATTCCTCTGGTGGAAAGTCTTCAAGCACTGTTTCACAGTTATTTCTGGGTAACCTGATTTACGTATAATGAAACAAAGGCTGTGTTGCCTCAGGAGTTAATCAAATTAGCATAGTCTATCCCACATTAAACAGAAGAAGAACATCACCTGTGGCATGTGATCTGCTTTGGCACATTGCTTTGGCACCTTTTTGCAAAGGAAGTACCTATTATCCATCTATATCCTCTCATCCATCCAATAGAGCTGGAATTTTCAATTTTTTTTTCACATTCCCTTGCTGTTCTCAGACACAAGTGTTACAAAATATAAGGTGCATAATTGCATTTTGCTTATTTTAGGGGCATTTCTTGTCTCATACTGACGTCAAGGGCTGAACATAGCTACAGTAGGAGAGCCAGTGAGAGCCTGATACTGAGTAAACTTGCCCTAACATAAAAGGGAATCATAGAAAGCATGCTTTGAAGTTAAATCACTAACAGACTGTTGCATGGGAGCCTGTAACTAGGAAGGAAAGGTTACAGGCAACATTTCTGTTTAAGAGGCTCCTCATTGTTTCCATGCACCCTGGACATTACCTTTCAAAAGTCTTTATTTTCTCTATGTCTCTTTTCACTGAAGAAGACTGAATGAAATGTCTCATGATAAATCTCAGTGCTACTTCCATAAAAGGGACCACTCTGGGGTGACATTAGACTTTTTCATTTCCACTCCCTCTCTATCTGGTTTCTAATGAAGAAAATATTCTTTCTCGAGACTCTGCAGCATGTTTTAGGATACAAATTTCAAGGCTTTTGGAATGCATGACATCCCAGTTGCTTTGGCCTGGGCTATCCCATGATCCCACCTATACAATTGCCTACTTCTGCCATCTCACTGTAGCATTGTTTTATTCTTCATTGGCTTTGCCTGATACTTTGCATTGTTTCCAAAGCACTTCCAATATTTCACATTGAATAAAAACTCTCTTTGTTATAGGCACTGTGCATATCTCTGGGTTCTCTTCTGTATCACATTTATTACAATCTAGGATGCAGGCTGTCTGTGGAATGTTATGGGAAACATTTAGTTTGCCTTCCTTTAGATTCAGTTGTGTGTTTTGCAGATCATATCCATAAGCTCTCACTGGATATGTTGCTGATACAATCCTGTGGCAACCTGTTTCTGTTATGTCTCTTTATGCTTCTGAGTCCTGTGTGGAAATACTAGTAACTAACATCTGAGTGAAACTTTAAACAGTATAGGAGCCTCCTATGAATCAGACTAAATATCTATGTAACTATGTTCCTCAAAACCTATCTACTGTTTTATATCAAAAATACAATTTAGAAGTTGTGCCTGATATAAACAATTCAGAAAATACACAGCTTCTTTTTGACTAATAGATACAAATTACACATCATTCTAAACCCAATATTAATGCTAATATTGGTATCCCACTACTGAGATGAACTTTCCTCTCATGAAGTGTTATCATTGCAGACATCTGGCAAATTGGTTGTTAACTTCTAACACAGTTTATATGCCTTTTATTATTACAATATTCTGTTTCAACAAAAGAGTGCCCATTTCCCAGTGATGAACCATTCTAATGATTTTATGTAGAAATACAGCTAATGAAAAATAATGACAAGGGGCTTCTGAATTCATTTTTTTATTCCCCGTTCCAGAAGTCCTCATTACAATATCACAAAATTATGTCTTATGAAGATGACACACAGGTACACTTCAGTCTCTGTTTCAGGCTGCCTGCCATAAATAGGAAAAATTGTGCTAGTATCAGGAGAATGTCCTACAATGCTTGGATTGTCCAACAAATAGAAGCATTAGAATAATCTATTCATTCTATTACATTTGGCATATGCATTACCTGAAGCATTCATATTTCCCACTTACTGTTCTCTCTTGAAATGATCATCCAAATTAGGAAATGAGAGCCCTAACTTAGCCTAAATTTTAAAATCAGTCTAATACTACTTCTAGGCTTAAGAATATGCATAAAATATCAGAAGTACAACTGAAACTTCTTATTATCACTGTCACTCTATTATATTTCTTTCTTTAGCACCAGCATGTGGTAATTATCAAAAGATACAGCGGCATAAAGTGATAGAGAAATGTTCATGCTTGATCTGTTCAGTGGTCTATTCGGCTCAGCATTCTGTCTTTATTAGCAGTTAATGACAGATTCTTCCAAAGAAAGTATGGGGACTCTGTGATCCTGTAAGCTGTTCACCAGACACCTTTTTTCACCATAAATTCTCTCATTTAAAGGGTTTGATTATATGCTGAAGTGTGTTTGCTTATGTTTCTTGTCTACCTTTCCTTATCTGTCACAACATGGAAAATTATTTGACATTCATAAAGGAGAGAGATTTCAACAACTTGGCTGCTCTTCAGGCATGGGTAAAAGCCAGATTTGGATCCTTATTGTCAAGTGACTGTTTCGTTTTTACTGCGTTAGTACTATTATTATGATTACTTTTTATTATTATTTAGTATAAAACAATGCAGTAAAGAACATGATGATGGAACATCTTTATGGCAATATGCCCCAGTCTGACACTTCCCAGTTGCATGTTAGATTGCCTAAACTTTTCTGAATATACATAATGACTTGATAGATTTTAAATACACATTTTATTTCCAATAACTATACTGGCAATCGCAAAGAAAGAGATTCTCCCATTAATCAGTTTCTGCATGGAAATGTTTTTATTCTAGTATGCAGAAAGAGGCACTGATGCTATTTGCTCCACTTGTACCATGATTTTTTCCAGCAGGTGGGTGATAATTAGCCTTTTTATTTATTTCAGGCAATTTAACTGATTCTAAAGTATGGTTCAGTGATCTGCTCTGTCTTGGATGGCATCCACATGGTTTCAAGATAGAGACACATTCACCGCTTTCCAGTCCCACAGGATGGTAGTTGGTGTTAATGAGCTTTTTAGACATTTTACTTATTAGGTCAGTATTTAGTCTATTGTGGCTTTTAGTTGGGTTTGTTATTTTGTTTTTGGTTTTTTTTTCAAAATCCCGAAAAGCATTCAGTGTTGGGAACTTACAACTTAATTTATCAATTTGCTCCAGCATTTCTCACTAGAGAGCTTGCAGGACTCTAAACACAGAGAGGAGGAAAAACACAGCTCTGCATGATGATAAAGTCCAGCACTTTGCTGAATGGGCTTGTAAATGCAATAAAACCTGAAATGAAGTACTTCTGGAAATTATGCAATTTTGTCTGTGCTCTAGGAAGCATGTAATACATTCCAAGAGCAGTGTAAATAGCATACTGTTCTGCACTGAAATAATATAAGAATCTCACAGCAGTCTGATGGGAGTCCTGGAAATAAAATATGGTGTGAGAGTTATGAATTAAAAAGAAGAAAAATCTAGTGAAGAATAGTTAAAAATCAGAGTGAATTGTCTCTTGCAGTAGACTAGCGATGAAATCCCAATTTGGGCAGCTTGGAAGGGATTAGATTTTGGGAGGGAACCCTCAGATCGTAAATGTAATATCTTAGAAGACAGTTTAACTCCATATGCAATTTTATTCAATGCATGGCCTTTGAGAAAACTTGTTTATTGTGGAAGGATAAGTATAGGTTTCTTATTTTTATGTTACTAGTGGACAAATCATAGAATCATAGAATCATAGAATAGCAAGGGTTGGAAAGGACCTCAAGATCATCGAGTTCCAACCCCCCTGCCATGGCCAGGGACACCTCACACTAAACCATGTCATCCAAGGCTATGTCCAACCCCACCTTGAACACCGCCAGGGATGAAGCATTCACAACCTTCCTGGGCAACCCATTCCAGGGCCCCACAACCCTCACAGTAAAGAATTTCTTCCTCAGACCCAATCTAAACCTCCCCTGTTTAAGTTTAAACCCATTACCCCTTGTCCTCTCACCACAGTCCCTAATGAAGAGTCCCTCCCCAGCATCCTTATAGGTCCCCTTCAGATACTGGAAGGCTGCTAGGAGGTCTCCCTGCAGCCTTCTCCTCTCCAGGCTGAACAGCCCCAACTTTCTCAGCCTTTCTTCATACGAGAGGTGCTCCAGTCCTCTGATCATCCTCGTGGCCCTCCTTTGGACTTGTTCCAACAGTTCCATGCCCTTTTTATGTTGAGGACACCAGAACTGCACACAATATCCAAGTGAGGTCTCACAAGAGCAGAGTAGAGGGGCAGGAGCACCTCCATCGACCTGCTGGTCACACTCCTTTTGATGCAGCCCAGGATACGGTTGGCTTTCTGGGCTGCAAGCGCGCACTGCCGGCTCATGTTCATTTTTTCATCAACCAACACCCCCAAGTCCTTCTCCACAGGGCTGCTCTGAATCTCCTCCCTGCACAACCTGTAGCTGTGCCTGGCATTGCTCCGACCCAGGTGGAGGACTTTGCATTTAGCATGGTTAAACTTCATTAGGTTGGCATCAGCCCACCTCACAAGCGTGTCAAGGTCCCTCTGGATGACATTCCTTCCCTCCAATGTATCAACCGAACCACACAGCTTGGTGTCATCGGCAGACTTGCTGAGGGCACACTCAATCCCACTGTCCATGTCACCAACTAAGATGTTGAACAAGACCGGTCCCAACACCGATCCCTGGGGGACAACACTCGTTACTGGTCTCCAGCTGGACACTGAGCCACTGAGCACTACTCTTTGCATGTGGCCATCCAGCCAGTTCTTTATCCACCGAGTGGTCCACCTATCAAATTGATGTCTCTCCATCTTAGAGAGAAGGATGTCATGTGAGACAGTGTCAAAGGCTTTACACAAGTCCAGGTAGATGACATCAACCACTCTGCCCCTGTCCATCAGTTCCATAGCCCCATCATAGAAGGTCACCAGATTGGTCAGGCAGGATTTCCCCTTAGTGAAGCCATGCTGGCTGTCACCAAGCACCTTGTTGGTTTTCATGTGCCTCAGCATGCCTTCCAGGAGAATTTGCTCCAAGATTTTGGCAGGCACAGAGGTGAGACTGACTGGTCTGTAATTCCCTGGGTCATCCATTTTCCCCTTCTTAAAAATGGGGGTTGTATTTCCCTTTTTCCAGTCATCGGGAACTTCACCTGACTGCCAGGATTTTTCCAATATGATGGACAGTGGCTTAGCAGCTTCATTTGCCAGCTCCTTCAGGACCCGTGGATGGATTTCATCTGGTCCCATGGACTTGTATACATTCAGGTTCCTAAGGTGGTCTCGAACAAGATCCTCCCCCACAGTGGGCCCAGGGTCCCCACCCTCACCGTCCCCACGTCTGCCTTCCAAGACTTGGGTGGTGTGGTCAGAAACTCAGTTTTAATAATAACATGTGTTATTTTACTATATCATCAGTAACCTGAAACCTGTGTTGAAAAACATTAGCAAACTAATTATTTTTCTTTACTTTGTCAAATTAATTGACAGAATTCTATTTTGAATGACCCAGTAATTAGAGTTTCGTTGATACAGGATTGCATTAGCATAAAAGCAGTTTTCTATGCTTGTTGTGACAGAACAAAACTAACAAAATGTGCACTAAATGTCATACATTATTCTTTTAATACTATCATCCTATTCTGCCAACTAGCAAGTCCACTTACACTCCATTTTAAATCACACATAAGCTGAAGTAAATACCCTGAAGCCTAACCCATAACAGCTATATGCAATAAATTCTATTAAGCTATATCATGTTTCTCAGAGGATAAATATCACCACGCCATGAATCTTTTGCTAAATAGACATTTCAAAATTGCCAGGAAGGAGCCAACATTCTGAATCAGTAAGGACCACATTAGGAATTGCGATACAGTTCATTACTTGTGAGATGTTACACAGCATTAGAGACTTCCACAGGCTTAATTTGACATGAAACCATCAAACTATGTAAAATAAATAAGAAAACAAACTTCAAGTATATTTATCTTCCAAACGGATTTGAATTTTGCACACATATTTTCTTCCTGTGCCTGCAAAGGTGGAATATGAAGACAGATGGATATTTTAATATGACAAAAAGAAATATCAACTCTAATTTTTCTCAGTCATTTAACTCACAATTAAATGTGAGGAAAAGAAACACTAAAACATTTTAGTATAGCAGTTACTACTACTGAAGAATGACAGTGCTCTTGAATATTTTTTTCTATGCCAATCTTATGCTAAAACTGCACAAATTATATGCTACAATTTATTTGGAGAATTTTGTCTTCTTTGTTGTCCATAAATTGCTGGTAAGAATTCAGAATATTTCAGTCTTTATATAGCGATAGTTTAGCCTTTGAATTGCTTGTAAGCTGCATTTGTGTTAGAAGCATTTTGTTCACTGAAGCTAACATTCAAGGTTTATTTTCTATAACTTTAAAGTATTAACTACTGTTTGAGTCTGTTCAGAACCACATTAGAGTCTTTTTTCAGTTCAAAATATCTCTCCTTTTTTCTTTTTTTTTTTTTTTCTTTTTTTTACTTCAGTTTCAAAAAAGGATCATCATGGGTGTCATCTTCAGTACTTACTGAAAGACCAAAAGATACATATGGGACGTATAGACACAGTAATGCTAAAAATACACAGTGGGACAATGCTTTGTAGTCTGTGAAGAGAAGTATAAAGGACAAGAAAGGAAGCTAGAAACCTCCCGAATCTTTCTGGTTGGGCACAGATATCACCTCTGCTTATTCAGGTGAGTAAGTGGTACTACTGATCTACAGAGGAAGGGATACAAAGATGAGAAGTAACCTTCTGTTCTTAAGAGCTGAAAACAGATCATTATATTTTAGGGCATGTACATAACTCATTACCCATAAAATCTTAAAAATTCTTTAATTACTCAAACTTTGTTCTTGTCCATTGTACCCCTTTCTTTTTGTTCCAGTTAATGCCCCAATTCTACAAAAACTTAGAAAACTGTGTTGAATGTTAAGACTTGACAAGAGTTTCAATCACCTCAGTGGATTTCTGATCCAGAGAATTTATTCCAGAATTCCAGAAGGGGAATACATTTTTGATCTTCACAAGCCTGAGACTACAAATTTATATGGTCTGAGGCAGGAGCTTCATTTATGCCTCAGTCCGAGTGTTGCTGAAACTGACCAAAACACAACAAATAATATCGTATGATACCATTTAAAAATATAACTAGTCAGATCAAGTATTAGAGGTCTGTTCTTGAGGTGCTGCAGATTAAAAATCCCCCAAACAGCCTTTTCCTGATGCGATTGTGCCATGGGACTGATTGTGTCTTTTGTCTGTAATGCACATAAGGGCAGGGAAGGGGCAGTTTGGGGGATCAGCAAGGTACAGAGCTGCCTGCAACAGAGCTCAGGTTATTTGCTTCTGCTGAAACCTATTGCAAATCCTCCTTGGCTTCCAGCAGTCTGGGATTTCACTTCCTGATTTTATAGGGACAGAATGAAAACAAAATGCCCTGCCAGAATCACCCCACTCCTATCTGCCCATCTGATGTGTTGTACCCTAGAAAAGAATTAAAAGATAATTTTTTTTCAGATAAAGTCTCTGAGAGGTACACATCATTCTGAGGTGGAATTGTTTGCACTTGATTTCTAACTTCCCTTTTTGGTGTCATTTGAAGGATAACATATTCCTGAAGGTAGTCTTCCTATATTTGTTAATTCTTCCTTTTTCTCCTCTACAAAGGAGTACTCTTTTTGGACTTGCTTAGGGAAAACAATATTTATTGCTGTTTCTGATTTAGTGTGTCAATGGGTGTACAGTTCTTAATGGAAAAGCAACTTTCCCCCTCTTCACCTTCTACCAGCATTAGTCCTTATTAAGCTTCTCTGTGTGTACATGCCTGGTTTTCAGAAGAGGAATGCACTATTTGCTGAAGGAAGAGAGGATCTGCCTGCTTTCTGGTCAACAGCTTACTAGCCTACTTTATAATAACTAATAACTCATCAGAGAGTTGATGGACAGCAGGATTAGCTGTGTAAATGGACTAAAGAAAGAATATGGGAGCCCAATATAAAGACAGGTGTCAAGTTCCATGCTTTGAAGTAAAAATCATCCCTTCGAATGCAACTTTGCAAAATAAATGAAGTAGCTATTCTGCAGAAAGGTGCCTGATTACTCTGTGAAAATTAGTATCACCAACATGGAGTCATTGCCAAAATGGTAAAAGTAAATCTCAGGCATACAAAAAAGAGTCTACAGATGATGCAGAAAGTAAACTTTCTTTTTGTTCAGCACTGATAGGATGGCAGCTGAAATCTTATGCTCAGTTTTGGGCACCATTCTTCCCGATAGACATGCACTAATTTGAGAGGGGGTCCAGGACAGATGAAGGATGAGTGGCGGCCTAAAAATGAAACTTCTAAGGAAAATTTGAAGAATATTTTATGTTTATTATGAAAGAGAAAAGAAGCGTTTGTATAATGACATTCATCACATTTGCGAGAAGCTGTGTTAACTAAGGAGTTCTGCTCTCCATATCTGTGAGAAAAGGACAAGAAGTAATTGGTGACAAGAGAGATTTAGGTTAGTTTAAAATAAAAGGTTTTCTACTCAGAAGATTGATTCACCAAAGAATCAATCCTGTGAAATTCCCATTGCTGGCAGGTTTCGAGTGTTCATGTGTCGTGGTTTAAGTCTCTATAAACTCACGCAGCCGCTCTCTCACTCACTCCCCACTCTTCTTGTCCCTGGGGCATTATGTTAGACAGGCATCTGTCCAGCACGACAGAACAAGTACAGATAGTTTGGAAGAAGCTCTCATGTTTCATTCCAGATTTACTTTGTAAAAATATTGGGTTTTTTTCACTGTTCTGATTGTATTTTATTACAATTCTGCAAACCTTGAATTAAGAGTATTAGTGGAAAATGGCAAGGGCTGAAAACATAGTCCAGCAAAACAGATTTAAGAAAGCATTTGTACTTCACAAAGTAAAATGCTTAAGTGCTAATGAAACTGAAGTTTAACAAAAGTAGGTCAAAATCAAAATCAAGTAGTGATGATAGTGCAGCTGATGGATTGAAACACAAACATGAATAGCAACTCTCTTTCCGCCAGATGAGCAATGACTCAATTATGTCCTTATTACTATCCTTGAATAAATTATTGGTGAAAAATAGAGCCAGAGGCAATAATAGGGATTAGCGTGGGGAAGTGCAATGCAATAGTAATTAGGATTCTAGTTTACTATTTTGTGTTGCGTCTGCAGTATGACATCCCAAATGCGGTCACCTAGAAAGAATTTCACTCTGCATCACATTTACAAAATCATTCTCCCTACAAACAAAAGCTTTTAAAACTAAGAATGGGAAGATAATGTCATCTTCATGTTGCACAAAAAATAAAAATCTGTAAAACCTATCCACTAATCTGCTTTTTAAACAGAACCTTGAAAGGGATCACCTTTCATTTTTTAAACCAATTTTTGCAAGCAAATATGTAAACATAATAATAAAGATTTTCACTAATAATAATGATGGTTTGCAAGCTGAGAGACATTTTGCATTCTTAGTTGTGACACAAGCACTTGGCAGAACCCCAGACATTTTATATAGCTCTTGCAAATACATTTATCACAAATGTAAAATCTCTCAAGCCACTTATTACATTAAATTTAGCTTGCAAAGTGGAGTTTGAAATACCAGATTTGAAGTCTTTGAGCATTAAGGGAATGAGCAGTCTCTCAGTTTGAAACATCATTGTCAGTTCCTTCACCAGAAACATGAATTTAAAGTTTGAAAAACTTTGGAAGCAACTGAAGATTTGAACTTCACAGCTAAGTCTCATCAAATATTGACAGTCACTGCATAAAAGATATAGGTTATTCTGCAGTAGATAGTACATATTCCCATTGACTATGTGTTGTGGAATTAATTTCAAAGTAAATCACATGGGCTGCAATAATAAAAACAAATAAAATATTGATTCAGATTTGTTTCTAAAAGCTCAAGCTTGGAATTCTCTCTTCATACTTTTTAATACAAAGAATTCCATAGATCTCAGGGTTAACATGCATTATCATCTAGCATATTACTAATAGAATGCTAATATGCTCTTACGTTTAATTTTCATACTAATCATAGTAAACTGCATATAATTTACATAATAACTGGTATAATAATTCATATTAGAATAATTTATGTCAGAGGATAAACATGTATACTTTTTGGTTTAGTAATGATAGGTACCACGAAGCATTAGATATTGATAAATATTCCATTTCATTTAATATTTCATTGGTATAATAAGGTATGAGGTCTAAGAAGAACATACAGTTGTAGATATGTACATATATAGACAGTGTTTACTTGGGACTGCTTCTGAGTTTTGTATTCACAATATTCATCTTGGAAAGATGTCGTGGTTTAAGCCCAGCCTGTCACTCAGACACCACGCAGCCATTCGCTCGCTTCTCCCCCTTTTTCCCCCTCACTCCTGGAAGAGTCCAGTAACTAAGAACAGTCCAGTAACTAAGGTATAACACAAAGCACTACTGCTACCACCAGTAATAATAATGATAAGGGAAATAACAAGGGAAGAGAATACAACCGCTCACCACCCACTGATCAATACCCAGCCCGACCCAAGCAGTGCTCTAGCACTTCCAGGTAACTGCCCCCAGTTTATACAGTGGGCACGATGTGCTGTGGTATGGTATACTCCTTTGGTTAGTTTGGGTCAGATGTCCCATCTCTGCTTCCTCCTGGCTTCCCCTCCTCCCTGCCAGAGCATGAGACTCAGAAAGTCCTTGGTCAGACTAACCATTACTGAGCAACAACTGAAAACATTAGTGTTGCCAACGTTGTTCCTAAGCTGAAAGTCAAAAACAGAGCACTCCACCAGCTGCTAAGAAGGAGAAAAATGGCTGCTACTGCTGAATCCAGGACAAAAGAGAACATTCCTTCAGGTGATATTTTAACTTTTTATCAGGAGAAAAAAGTCTTAACTGTGCCCATTGCTCCCATGTAATGTTCAACACGTTTAAGCTATTAATGGACTACTGCATAAAAAAAGGTACTATCAAAGGGCGTATGGCCCATAAACTGTGAAGCAGGACTGTTAGTTTCACTGGTCTGCCTTTGCAAAAGCTCCTTGACAGAAGCGAGGAACTTGAGTCCAAAGAACTGCCCCAGCAAGTGTGGGAGATGCCTTGGGAGCCTTCTGGCATCAGGAGCAAACACCAGCCAAGGCAAAGGAGAAGAGGAAACTTCTGGATCCTGGAAAGAGCAGTGAAGACTTATTTCAGTCCAGAAAGCTATCAAAAGTTTTCTGATAGGAAAACATGAGAAAATGACCAGCACACACAGAACATAGTATCTGTGGAAAACAGGTTTTTAAGTGGTTATTTAATGTGTCACTTAACAGATCTGGTTTTTCTCTGTTCATAGCATTACTTTTTCCGGGTTATTAATTGTACTTTAGCAAAAGAGAGTGTTTGAACTGTTTTTGGTGGCTTTTGGAAACTCACATCAATAAAATAGGCATGTCTCCAGCCCAGGGCCCTGTGCCAACAGTTGTTTCAGCCTCAGCTTGGCTTTCCTGGGCACCCTCATTGCCTCAGCAAAACAAAAACCTGTCCACCTCTCCTGTACTCAAGTGGAAGAGTGCCAATCCTGCACATTAAAAGTCACACTGTAGGTCCCCAGATTAACAGAATACTTCAAGCATCATGTAGTTTAAAAGCAAAAATATCTCTTATTCTCTGCCTCCAGCCTGTAGTCCCATCAGGTGCATATGTGCTATATTTTTGTCATCTTTAGGTTTTTCTGTATTCCTTGGAAAATTTCATACTTTTTAAAATTCTGTTTTATTTGAGGACTGTCATAACTATCTTGATTTTTGTTTGTTTCTTTCCTTTTTCATTTCAGCAGCTAGATCTCTAAGAAATTTCAACTTAAAAGAAAATTGTGAGCATTATCATTCCTGACTAATTCTAATTCTACCTGCTCAGGACTCAGAACTCCCATTAAAAAAAAATCTTATTCCATGTGCAAAATCACCACAAGAATCTCAAAGGCTATTTTTACCCAGTGTGTATTTTAAAGACCAGTTCTATTCATAACACTAAAAACCAACACATCTTCTCCCTTTGTGCATAGAATGTCACTCCTGTTCCCTTCAATGAAGAAAATAAGTTTCTAACTCCTTTTATTCCTACTGGCCCTGAAAAATTAATCCCTCTGAAGCAGTTGACATGTGACTTGCTATTACCTGGACAACCACAAATTATTTGCTGAGCTCTCAGAGAGACCAAGCAGTCATGTGAACAGTTTTATTAACAGGAAGGAATAATTAGAACAAAAGATAAAATCCTTTTTGTGGTATCTGGTTGCGTTTTTTTTAATGGGAAAAAGGTAATGTTATCTGACTTGACTTTTGAGATCCAATTGGGTTTGAAGGACTCTAAGCTGAAAAAAGTCTTGGGTTTATGCCATTTAAATCAAGCACTTTCAATTTGGAACCAATTCAAAGACAATAAATTAGAAACATTATGATGCTATTTCTACAGAACAGCTTTTCCAGACTGAAACTATGCTTTGAAGTCAAAATTGTCAAAACATGTCAAGAAAGTCTGTACAGCAGAAACTGAGGTGAGCCACATCCTTCCATTAAGCCACCCTTACAGTCTCAATCTCTTCCCTGCTCAGAGAGTGACAAGAGATTACTGAGGTACAGCACAGTCCTCCTTACCTAAGATATCTCTGGGCCGAGTTTATGTTGGCTTGCTGCTGAAAAATACAAACAGCAAAGTGATAGAGGCTGTTTCATTCATGTTGTTCCTCTGACTATGGGAACACAAGGAAAGAATTCTATTCTCTCATGTAGATGATATTAAGTGTACAAGAAAGCCCGTGATTATAAAACTGTTTCTCTCAGCTATAAGCTCAGTTACAAGCTCAGTTATAAGTTCTGTTCTTAATGAAATAGTAGGTTAAAATGAAGAAAAAAGGCCAAAACAACAACTAAACAACAAACACTGCGGCTGTGATTTGACAACATATTTCCCATTGTGACAGGAAAGAAGTGTTATATTGAGTTAGAGCAAATTAAGCTTGTTGACAGTTCACAGCTATGATCAGCAACTACTTAAACAGCTACGAGTGATTTTTAATCTTCAAAATGTATACATTTGTAGAGATAGCCAGCAAAGATTAGAAAAAATAATTCTACATTTGAATAAGCAGCAGACTTCTAATGTGATTTCTGATTTACTAAAATCCAGAGGTGTTCTGTTTGGTTTTACAAGGATATAACGAAATCAACCAAATAGTGAAGTGCTTAATACATTTCCAGCTTCCTTTGCATTACTGAGACAAAGTAAAGGTAAAATAAGTGCCATTTATACTTATACATTTAAACTTAGTAGTTTTCCTACTTCTAGAACTACTGAAAAAAAGGTGCAGAAGCCCTTCTTAATATTAGGATCAATATGACTTCTGGGTGGAAGCACACAACAAACGTGGGTAGTTTTCATAGAGAAATATGCAAGAAAACTGTTATTTAAGGAAGATTTCATAAGTATGTACTGCACTTCACTGTATGAGTTGACTTTTTTAAAAGCATTTTCTGTGTAATACTAGAAACAATAAATGCTATAAATTATTATAAATCAGATTGCTTATTATAGATCACCTCCTTTCTACCTTTTATAAGGAGAAAAGTAGCAGTCTAAAGAGAAGGCAGAACACAACACGCCCCAACACTTAGAATTACAAGACAGTCATATGTCAGTCTTCATAATCTCTTAAGAAAAGAGAAATAAAAGAGAGCCATCAAGAGTTAATCCTATTTATGGAGTCCAGGTTCAGGTAGGGATGTAGGCCTGGAAGCCTACAGCTTGAGTGGAAGCAGCAGAAGACCACCCTCACACCCCACCTATGAGAAACAGTGGATGTGAGGGTACCAACTGGAGCACACTGGGCTGCCCATCACCTTCAACGGGCATCCAGATATGCACGCAGCATGCCCTTGGGGGTCCTTATTCTCTCCTGCTGACTGGAAAGAGGGAAGTTAGTGTACAGTGGGAGAAAGAAAAACTTCAGTCCTCAGGCTGTATTTGCTCTGTTATACATCAGCTATAAGCAGAGCACGTGCTACAGTTTGTTCCCCTTCTGTCACAGTGACTGCCTCCTGGACAGCCTCCAGCATGCTGCTGACCAGCATGCTGCTGACATGACCGACCTCATCCACCACGATGTCCTGGGCCTGCAAGACCCCGCACAAGGGATGCTCTGGCAGTGCCTGTCACTGAATTCAGAAGTCTGGAAAACAGAAGAGTCTGAAGTCTGGTCTGAGGGATCATCACCAGACCACTGCTTTAGAGATATCCTAATCACTTATTCCCAAATCCTACCCCATAACTTTCTTTCCCATCTTGCCTTCCCCCAAAGGAACAAGAGCTGCATAAATCTGTATTTATACACAAATCCAAACTTTGGACAGCTGCTACAATTTCCTCTAGTAATATTATTTGCATTAACACTCAGTACTGGATAAGAAAACTGGATGAAAAAAGTATAAAAGACTTCCTAGTGCTAGTCGCAGGACAGATTTCTGTAGGCAAATGTTCATGGCTTACGTTCAGGTTTCCTGCACCAGAGATTAAAAGAGGGACAGGAGCAAAGTGAAATATTTTTATTAAATATTCTCATAGCTCTGTGGGAAAATGAATGACAGTACTGACTATTTACTTTGCATATATTTAATCTTTTTACCTACTGAAATCTTGGCTATTTCATACATTTCAGTGAAAACAGAGAAGGGTTAGAGTCTCCCATTAAAAGTATATGAAGGTCCTACAGGTTCTAGCTAGAAGATGGAAGCAATGGTATTGTTAATTTTAAGAAAGTTTCTTATCTGCTTGAATCAGACTATCCTTGCTGCCAGCTGTATGTAGCAGGTAAGCTATATTACTTGTTTTGAAGACAGGTATTTCCAGCTTACTATACTGTACTTTGGACCGCAGTTCTTGCAAAACAATTTACAAATTTTACCATCGTCTCACTTCATTCCACACTTGTCTTTGAAATTATCACACTGTGAAGTTCACGCAGTCAGCTGCAAGATACTGTACAAATACTGAAATTTAAATACAAGGCGCATTTTGTATTGTAATGTATCCAGTTGGATATGTTGGAAACGGACAAAATGTGAAGACTTGGATGTTAGCTGAATTTCAATATAACAAAATGACACCTCACTAATATAGTATGTCATTGTATAGCAAAATGTCATATCAGTACCCTTCTGTTGTCTGTGATAAAAGAAATCACTGCACCTCTTATATTATTTAAGACTATACCAAAGTTAAAACTGGGGAAAATGTAGTAGGAAGGAAATTGCTTGAATATATTGATAACACATGGGTCTGCTGTATTTGTCATATTTTAACTCCTTTACAAAAGAATTCAATCATTTATCCAAAGGAAACTAATGGTTGGTATGACAGTATGGATTTCAAATTCAGACCAGAACCATAGCAGACACACAGTAAAGTGTATGAGAGAAAAAAAACTCAACTAAACAGTGAACTATAGAATTACATTAATAAATGGGTCCAAATAAACATATGTTATTTCTGGGGTTTGAATGCATGTTAAAATATGTGAGAATAAAGACAGCAAAACCATGACTGGTTACCCTATTTCTGTTGTATTTACTACTGCATAAACCAAAGGCTGTGTTTGTGCATATAACTTCAGTACATAGCCATTGCTGTCTACATCTTTTTGGCTGTAGTTGCGCAGCAAATCAAGCTGTGATCCTGCTTAAACTGGGCAAATAATGCCAAGTACTTCAGGAGGGTCATAATTTGCTGATCTTTAGAATGGACCAAATAGGCTGTTTCAAGCAAGTTTACTACATTTGTATTTCAAGCAGGTATTTCTTGTGGAGGAAAAAAGGGAGGTAACAAGAAGGTTCTGGATTTTGTTCTCAGGACTTGTTATCCAAGAGAAATTTCATGTAGGAGATATATCATTTCAGGGAGCTTTTCACACCCTGGCAAACTCTGGGGCTGTGACAATTGCATGCTCCATCTACTTTTGGTGCAATCAAGCTGCAGGTCACTTTCTGTCTAGGACAGCGGCCCACCCACCTGACCAACCACTATGCAAAAGTAGGAGGCACTGGCAAATATACCCTTTGTAAATGCTAGGAGGCTGCACTAACGTGACTCAACCTGACTCAGAGCTGAGCTTCAGTGGGAGAATCTGGGTCACTCCCCTGCACTTTAGAAATGACCATCTAATATTAGCTGCAAAGAAATTTTTAGCAGAAATGAAGTTCTATTTAATACAGGCATTACACAGCTAGGCATTTTTTGATACACTATCTGTCTGAGACATGGGAGGATTTTAAGCAGATTGGTTACCAATACTTCTGAACTTTCACTCTGAAGTAACAGCACTCTAAAGTATGAAGACAGGATGAGAAAGTTGGGGCTGTTCAGCCTGGAGAAGAGAAGGCTGCATGGAGACCTCAGAGCAGCCTTCCAATACCTGAAGGGGGCCTATAGGGATGCTGGGGAGGGATCCTTCATGAGGGACCGTAGTGATAGGACAAGGGATAGCGGGTTCAAACTTAAACAGGGGAAGTTTAGATTGGATATGAGGAAGAAATTCATTACTGTAAGGGTGGTGAGGCCCTGGAATGGGTTGCCCAGGGAAGTTGTGAATGCTCCATCCCTGGCGGTGTTCAAGGCCAGGTTGGACAGAGCCTTGGGTGGCATGGTTTAGTGGGAGGTGTCCCTGCTCACGGCAGGGAGGTTGGAACTAGGTGATCTTAAGGTCCTTTCCAACCCTAACTATTCTATGGTTCTATGATTCTATTGGATATCCTAGCAAATACCGTATACTTAAAATGTGCATTTCAAAATCAGGACTTTTTATCTCCTTAAATCATTTTAAAGTATATACATGGATATGCATTTTTTAAAACACAAAACCATTGTACCTCCTTCACCTGTGCTTTGCGATGAAGCACATAGGTAAGTTACAGCAACAGGAAGGTGATCTGTACGCTAGCAGCAGTTCTCAGGCTCATTGTTGCCAGATTACTTATTCCATAAACTGATTCCCATTTTTCACACACAAGCATGCTAAGATTATTTAAGTAATTCTTATGGCCTTGTATAATAATGGCACTAGATCCATGTGATAGTAACCTCTTTCTGCGGTGATGTCTTCACCGAATACTGTCACTAGCAAATGTGTGTGAAGCTCAGCTACTGGATTTGGCTTTTTCTTAAGGATAAGGAAAAAAAATAAAAATTAAAGAAGATACTGCACATGAAATGAGTGACATTTTAAGAAAGGGCATGTATTCTGATACCTTTGCCTACAAGAAAACTCCACCTATCTGCTTAGCTGTTCCATACTAAGTCTTCACATGTAATACTTTCTTACAAACAAATACACAAGTTTTGTTGCTTAAGAAAAAAATAGATGTATGCATTATCCTCTCGTTCACACATCAAAGTAAACTTTTAAGTCTAAAAGGAGACATCTGTGGATATTAATATTCACTTAAAGTAATCCTTATGTCTCTTTAATTGCTTGAAACTTGTCTCTGTATAAACTCAAAACTCCTTTAAAAAATTGCAGAACTTCATTAGAAAGATGAATAATATCAAATGAAAATTGTAGGTTAGACTGTATACTTACTCATGCTCATGTAAATTTGCTGAAAACAGAGCACTAAATGTACTGTTTCTATGAGATACAATTGTTCAGGACTTGTGTATTTTCTTTTCCCTCAGTAGGTTCTGAGGGGAGGGGAAAACACAAAACCCTACCACCCGACAGAGCAAAAAGCAAAAAGCACTTGATAAAAACAAGTAGTTCTGCGAGCATTATGTCAACCTGGGGCTGCTGCTAGCATCTACCAGTTCAGCTAGTAGATTCACACCGAAGCCTTTTACTCAGGAAGGTCACTAATCTGAGCCTCACTCATCCTTCTTCAGGTACTTATTTTCAGAAACTTCTTGGAAATTACTCTGTATTGCACTATCAAATGTATTTGGAATCAGTGAAGACGACGAAAAAAAAAGTAATTGGGCAGGAAGTTGCCATAAAGGCACACAGGACTCTTTCATACAAATGTTTTATGGCCTTTAAAAGCCAGGCAAAAAATCAGAGATGATCCATTGTGAAAAACTTCTGATTTTCTCAGCTGCCTTATTAAATCTTATTTTTTTTATCAATTTAATAATTTTTACCGTACTCTACCTTCAAAGTTCTTCCTTTAGAAAAGGGCAGCAGAAAATTTATGGAAAATAAAGATATGCTGAGTTCAGTTTTCTCATACAGCAGAGGAATTATTAGTCTGTGCAATATAAATTACAACCAGACTGTTTAATTAAAAAAAAATTGCAAATGGAAAGGCACTTTTATTGCTCTACTCCAGAGATATTTTGGTACAGTTTAAATGAGACAGAAAATTCGAAGTCTTTAACCTGGCTTCACAGAAGGTTTC
Organism: Amazona ochrocephala; assembly: GCA_039720435.1. Classification (NCBI taxonomy): domain Eukaryota; kingdom Metazoa; phylum Chordata; class Aves; order Psittaciformes; family Psittacidae; genus Amazona; species Amazona ochrocephala. The sequence goes on along the minus strand of CM077880.1, from coordinate 41,954,037 downwards.
ATTTTTATTACAGCTTTGTTGCAAACTCTGAGTTTGTTTGGCTTTAACAGCAACACACAGAATACATATTAACCACATGGAAACTTCATCTTTTTGATGAACTAAACATATTGTCTTTGTTTCTCTTTCTCACATCATTGACAACAGGCTTTTGGGTCCAACTGTGGTAATGTCCCGTGTTCAGAACATTCACGTCTCTGTATGAATCTAACAACAGGCAGTTGACATCTTGATGGCTTTCTAGTCCTCTGTAAGGGAATAAACAAACACATGCATATGCAGCCCATGCTTAAATGGACAGAAAAACTTGTTCTGACTAGCAGGGCTTTTGTACACCTGTTATATTTAATACATATGTCAGGCACCATCTGTTAAAAAGACTCTTTTTTTCCCCCTTTGTGCTTTAAACAAGACACCAAAATAAAGTGCTAAGAAGCTCAGACATTGCAGAGGTAAAGAAATGGGTGTTAATGGCTATCCATCAAAGCCTGGGGTTTCAACATAAAAAACACATTAGAGCAGAATGAGAACTAAATCAATGGATTGTTCTGTTTCCTAGCTGCTTGCATTATTTGCACAATACCAGAATTAATTCACATTGCCTTATTTGTGGTGACCTAATAGTGCTGTGACAAAGCACTAATTGCTTTAAAATTTTGTGATCACATATTCAGTTGGGAATTGCTGTTGAAATTAACATTTGATTTAAAGAAGTCTCTGTCCTCATATCTTTTTGATGTCTTGATTGATGCACTATCATCCCTTAATCGTGGGTAATTTTGTGAGCTGTTGCTTGCATTTAAAATACTCCTTTTATATTTGTGCAACTACCTTGATAATTAGATGACATAAAAAACGTAAAAAAGGACAATTTCTAAATGTAATTCTTTTGGAATTTCTTCATGAAATGTAAGTTGTGTTTGCAAATGGATCCATTGAATATAAACCCCTTTTGAGCTGTTTTGTTTCTTAGTTTGAATAAATCAAAATGAATTATACCTTCTTGGTGTTTTTCTGAAAAGCACTGTATTCTGACTAGGGAATATTTTGAGAGGTTTTCATTCATTGCCAGGTGATCAGTGGATGCAGCCATAGGAGTTTACTCTGCTTTTCTATTGCCACTTGAGTGTGTAATATTTCCTTTAAGTCAGGCTTGGAATCTGGAAATTGTTTGGGTGGCAGATCATGACTGACTTTCTTCTTGTGAGATCAGATTTCCAGTTCCCACACAATGCAAGTGCAACAGCTGTCATGACAACCTTAATCTTCCCTAAGACCCAGTTCATCATTCATTTTGTTTATGTTATAGGCAGGAGATTGCCTGAAGAAAGCCTAAGTGCAAGAAATAAGAGCTGGTTTAAATCAATGTTTTTTCTATATACATATCAAGACACACCAAAATTAATATTATTTCTGAACCCTAATATTGTTATTAAAAAAGGTTCCAACCTACTCTGCTAATATATGAAACTACAAAAAGTAATGTGAGACCTAACTCATATAGTAAAGTATGTGGAGTTTTGTTCTAAAATATTCTCTTTCCTGCACTTAAACCTAGGCAAAAATGAAGCAGTTATTCTGCTTAATTTGTTTTCTCTTTATCTCTGATGTACCAAGTTGTGTGACTGCGCCAGCTGATATGGAGAAAAGTGGGAATACACTCTGTACTCTAACTGTGGAGAGTGACGGTCTGGCTGTCTGCTGGTATTACAGCAATGACAGTGAGCTGAAACCTACACAGGGGAATTCCCAATCCAAGTAACTACAGGAAAATATTTAAACTATAGGAAATTGTTGTAAATGTATGACAGTGTTTTGGAATTAGATGATCTTTAAGGTCCATTCCAGCCCAAGCCATTCTGTGATTCTATGCTTGAATAAAGCCACTTTGCTTTGTGGATGCAGCTTGTATCATGTACAGAATTGACTCAAATAGCATGTGTAGGGCTTAACTGCTCTAATAGCTGGAGGCAGATAAATAAAACCATTTAAAAATCAGGACTGTCACTTTCGGCTCCTAAGTCTGCATGTGTGGAGATCCACCTTGACTTCTAACAGAGATCTTCTTACTTCCAGCTTCCATGGAGCTTTTTGAGTCACTATGGATGGTAGATATCTGTTCTGGGTTATGTATTTTGTTATTATCCTGCTTTAGAGCTCTGCTGTGATTTTACCATAGGTGGACAACTACCAAGACTCTGCAGGTGTCCTCAGAGCTACCAAAGATACTGAGCAGAATGAATTTCAGCAATGAAGGAGGCTGCCTCTCTGAAGATATCCTGTAATCAGAGCACATCTGGAGGAAGTGGTTTACCTGTATTCTGGGCATACCCATAATAAGCATGTTTCAAGCCAAATTGCTGGACCAACGCCCTGAGTCACAGTAATGCAGAATAAGGCCATTTGACATTTTCTGTTAACACAGAGGCACTCTGCTGCCAAGAAATAAAGTTCATGGCACCAAACAGAGCTAGCAATAAACAACCTAACTGCAGTATAATGATTAGAGTAATGTCCTACTTTTCTGGGCTCTGTCTCCATGACTTTCTGTACCTTTATTTCTTAAAAAAATGTCAGAGAGTGTTGTGCTAGTACTGTATAAAAATGGCCACTCAAGACAAAGAAGTAAAGAACCTTCAGCTAAGTCCTGGGCAAGCAGTTAGACTACAAGGTCAGTTTGAAAACGATAAAAGTAAGGTGATGCCAAAGGGTATGGGGTTTTGTCTGGTTTTTGCTTAGGATCGAAAGCTATGCATAATCTCTTAAAAGTAGATACGTGTGAGGCCTGGGTGCTGAAAAGAAGTAGGTGTCTAGCATTATCCATCACAGATAAACGAGAGAGCTAGTTTCCTGTTTTGGATGTACTATGTGACTTGTGGAAGTTCTCTCTTGTGCCTTTCCAATTACATTTATTTTTGACTGGATGTTCCCATTACTAGATGCTTAAATCTAGATATATGTGCACCTCATAGGCCCATTAAAACTAACCCAAGAATACTTGCACACCTCTTTAGGTGAAGATTTGCAGACAACTGAAACAAGAGACAGGTCTTTTTTACAAGGTTTGTTAAATGCTACCATTATGTGAATTTGATTTTTTATGTAAATGAACTTTGAGTGATAGGCTCTGCATCTCAGCCAGCTTTGAAAAGATGTGTGAGTGGCAAAAAAATTTTGTTTTCCTTTTATTCTTAGCCAAACTGAGCCTTCCAATCATTTGTGGCAAGCTCTGCAATTATAAACTCTGATTTAGAAACACTTAGCACTTTTCCTGGAAAAATGTCTTCTATTTTTCTTCAGTTCATGGAACAAAGAAGTAGCACTCACCTCTCTGTTATCTCTACTAAATTCTGAGCTTTCAAACCTGTACAACTTCTATAAAGTAATAAGCATGAGACAGGAGTATATGCATAATGACAACTACCTAAATATTCAGGATAGAAAGTGACAATGCTGACAAAGAGAACCAATTCATTAAAGAAACACCAACAGTCTGCACAACAAAATAAACTAGTGTGATGACAAATAATAAAGCTCAGCTCTGCTATTCACAAGCAGATTCCAGCAGCGTATGTTTAACCATTTGAATGATGTTGTTTGCTTGACACACAATATATTTCGAAAGGGGAATTGAATAATATTAAATGTGTTATTTTCCAATAGTATTTATTTTAATCAGGTGAAGTTCAGAGGAATATTTCTCTGTTATCACAAGGCTCAAGTTCTAGGGATAATGAAATTGAGTTTATATTAGAATGAGAATCATTCTTAGTAGGAAGTGTTTATCAAAATTCTTGCTTTGCTTCCAACTACAGGTTTCCAATTTCGTCAAGTCTCTCAAACTTCTGACACACATGCTTCCTTTCTTCCTGACTTCTTTCATACCAATTATTTGGGATTTTAGTTCTAAGTATTCTAGAAGTTGAAATTCATTCATTTGAGAAAATAGATCCTTTTGCAGATCATTCTGGACCCCGAGTGTTTTCTTCTGGAAATGTAGTCCTAAAAATAGTTTGCATTTTATATATACTGACAACACCAAGCTGCGTTCAAAACAGTGGTCTTATATTCTAAAGTTATTATTTAATCTTAATTATGAAGGAGCTGGCAAATGAAGTTGCTAAGTCACTGTCTATCATATTGGAAAAATCATGGCAGTCAGGTGAAGTTCCCGATGACTGGAAAAAGGGAAATATAACCCCCATTTTTAAGAAGGGGAAAATGGATGAGCCAGGGAATTACAGACCAGTTAGTCTCACCTCTGTGCCTGGCAAAATCTTGGAGCGGATTCTCCTGGAAGGCATGCTAAGGCACATGAAAAACAACAAGGTGCTTGGTGACAGCCAGCGTGGCTTCACTAAGGGGAAATCCTGCCCGACCAATCTGGTGACCTTCTATGATGGGGCTATGGAACCAATGGACAGGGGCAGAGTAGTTGATGTCATCTACCTGGACTTCTGCCAAGCGTTAAACACTGTCCCACGCAACGTTGTTGCCTCTTAATTAGAGAGACATCAATTTGATGGGTGGACCACTTGGTGGATAAAGAACTGGCTGGATGGCCGCATGCAAAGAGTTGTGCTCAATGGCTCAATGTCCAGCTGGAGACCAGTAATGAGTGGTGTCCCTCAGGGATCGGTGTTGGGACCGGTCTTGTTCAACATCTTTGTGGATGACATGGACAGTGGGATTGAGTGCGCCCTCAGCAAGTCTGCCGATGACACCAAGCTGTGTGGTTCGGTTGATACATTGGAGGGAAGGAATGCCATCCAGAGGGACCTTGACACGCTTGTGAGGTGGGCTGATGCCAACCTGATGAAGTTTAACCATGCCAAGTGCAAGGTCCTACACCTGGGTTGGAGCAATCCCAGGCACAACTCCAGGTTGGGCAGAGAAGAGATTCAGAGCAGCCCTGTGCAGAAGGACTTGGGGGTGTTGGTCAATGAAAAAATGAACATGAGCCGGCAGTGTGCGCTTGCAACCCAGAAGGCCAACCGTATCCTGGGCTGCATCAAAAGGAGTGTGACCAGCAGGTCGAAGGAGGTGATCCTGCCCCTCTACTCTGCTCTTGTGAGACCTCACTTGGAGTATTGTGTAGTTCTGGTGTCCTCAACATAAAAAGGACATGGAACTGTTGGAACAAGTCCAAAGGAAGGCCACGAGGACGATCAGGGGACTGGAGCACCTCTCGTATGAAGATAGGCTGAGAAAATTGGGGCTGTTCAACCTGGAGAAGAGAAGGCTGTGTGGAGACCTCCTAGCAGCCTTCCAATACCTGAAGGGGGCCTATAGGGATGCTGGGGAGGGATCCTTCATGAGGGGCTGCAGTGATAGGACAAGGGGTAATGGGTTCAAACTTCAACAGGGGAAGTTTAGATTGGATCTGAGGAAGAAATTCTTTACTGTGAGGGTGGTGAGGCCCTGGAATGGGTTGCCCAAGGAAGTTGTGAATGCTCCATCCCTGGCAGTGTTCAAGGTGGGATTGGACATAGGCTTGGGTGGCATGGTTTAGTGGGAGGTGTCCTTGCCCATGTTATGGGAGTTGGAACTAGATGATCTTAAAGTCCTTTCCAACCCTAACTATTCTATGATTCTATATTGAAATTAGTTTTAAAAGGGAAAAGAGAAGTTTTCAGGTTTGCAGTGCGAATAAAGTATTTAATTTTAGACTAGTTCCTGTCTACATATTCACTGTTACTTGAGCATAGACACATTAAACATCTGTGACAAGCTAAATACAGCTTTAGATAAGCTAAAGCCTAAACATGTCAGGAGTCTTAGAATAGGAAACATGTTGCTCTGACTGAGCCATGGAGTGGCTGGAAGCCTCTCCCCACCTGTCTTCCCTGTTCTTCTACATGTAAAATAGTTTTTTTTATGCTGGTTCATAATTTATGTACCATATTGCTCAAGACTTGACTCTGGATCACCATCTTTTGACCTATTTTTTTCCCAGCAAAAGAAGAGGCTCCATACATGCATGGATCTTCAAGCAATTTTAGGTTGGAGCAGGAGAAGCTTGAACCAAAGGTCCAATGGAAGAATGACGGGGTCAGAGAAAAGGCAGAGGAGGAACAGCTGAATAATAAATGAAGTCCATCTTTACTGCTGCTCATGACACATTTGTTACAGAACAAATGTGTTTCTTCCTGATTAATTCTGTTTCTAGGAAAGGGACCTTTCTGTGCCAGCTTTCCATTCAGTATATTTTTTCTGCTGTTCCTGTCTCCTTCTTCTGTACCACCATATGAAAAACAAATTTAATTTCAAAAAAAGGTAGGAAACCACTTTTCCAATAAATACGAAGGATTCATTTACTGCTATGTGTACACAATTACGAATTATTAAGAGAGATAATGTGTTCAGTTTTAATGATTTAGATTTTACAAGCGTAACACACTGACACCATCACTGAGTATTTCAGAGGTATCTTGGTTACTGGAATTCCTAGAACACCTTGCAAAGACTGTTTAGGTAATCAGTCTGGTATGCAGCGTCTCTCCATGGCTAACATGTTCCAAAGGAATATATACAGTCTGCTGATATGTTGCAAGCTTCTATGCCCGCAAATATATTGAGTCAGAAGTTTGACCCACCCTCAGTAAGGATGCAGAACTTTTCCTTCAGGTGGAAGTCCTACTCCTCAGTCAGCCTTTTGCAGGACAAACACGCTTGTCCCTCTATGAGCTCACTACTCCACTGTAGTCATTAGTTTGCCCGCAGTTACAAGGCAGTGAATGAGATCAGTGATAGCAGGATAATAAAATTCATGGAACAAGCATGTTTGGGTTTTTTGGCGGTGTAGTTTTTTTTTGGGGGGGGGAGTGGGGCAGGGTTGGGTGGCTTTTTGGTTGGTTGGTTGGTTTGGTTTGGGTTTGTGGTATTTTCTTTTTTTTGTTTGTTTGTTCTTTTAAAAAAGGTCTCCATGGAGATAACATTTTCTGGTGGCACTATAGCCTGGATGAAACTGAAAGTCATCATTAACCATCACTCTTTGAAATTTTCTTGGCCCTCCCATCTGCAAACCTGTAAAAGCCAGTACACATATAAATTAAGCAGGCACTCTAGGTTTTCAATAGCAAGCAATCTGTCCTTGCTACTAAATGTATGTGTGGACAAAAAGTTAACCGAAAATTACAGAACATGAATAAAAGTAGATGTTCTGGTTAACACGTGATGAAATAACTACTATCCAGACAAAAAAAAAAAAAAAAAAAAAAAAAGAAAAACACAAAAAAAAAAAAAAAAACTACAAAAAATCCCAAAACAAAACAAAAAAAAAAACCAAGCAGAGAAAGTAGGCCTACCTTTCTCTCAGTATGCCATTGTCAGTAGCATCTCCTTCAGAGTATTACCTTTAGAATATTACCTTTTACAGCTACTGTACAGTTTTGGGTAGATGACAATGCATGCTTCTAAGTATGTGCCCATGGGCAGGTCATGGGTTTCTTCCTGTGAATCCTGATGTTAAATTGCAGTTCATGTGGCACCATGCTTCTTGAGCTAGCTTTTTATTTTCTTGGCAGTTAGTGTTTATTTTGTTTGCTGCCTCCTTTGGGATTTATTTGCATTTTCTTAATGATGTGCCTGGATATCCTGCATTGTTGATTTTTTCATAAATAATTTTTCAGCTAAGCTCTCTGGTGTAGGAATACTTGGGCAATAGAGATAGCAACTTCAAAGCAGAGATTTTAATTGTAAATGAATACACAAAATTGATTATCTCAAGGGGTTAGTGATACAGTACTTTAATGCTGTGCTCCCTTTATCTCACCACCTAAGATCTGAACCACTCTTTGGAAGTGCCTATCTCTATTGTAAATAAAGTTTGCCTAGGGCAAGTAGCATACAAATGTAAGCATTTCAGTTGCATGTCTAACATTAAATGGACTGAATCTAGGATCCAGGCCTAAAAGTTTGTCTGACAGATAAGAATAATAGATTATTTTCAAATGTGAGTTGTTTTATCTTCACATCATCCTCTGCCTCTTACCTGTGTGAACCATGTGTCAGCTACTAAAGGGCTAATATGTTAGTTCACAGAGTTATGATCAGTCTTGGCTTTTGTCCTCCCCTATGGTGAATGAAATTCATACTAGGAAGTTTGAATGATTATCAAAATTCACTAGCAGGAGTAACTTAGAAAATTGGTTAATTCTTTTCATGGCTGCTGACCATGTTAACTCTGTAAATAGATATGGGGAATAGACATAATGTTATCAGATTTAAAGAAAGATTTCATCACTGTCTTTGCTAACTTTATACATTCAAATTAGCTCAATCATCGGCTGTGATTTTCCAGAAAAAAAATTAAAATAACAATGTAAATGAATTCTACAACGGGCTTACTAAGCATTCATTCCAATGTATAGCCCTGATTCTTAACCTTAATGCAAGAAATAGATGGCAGCCCAGGTCACCCAGGATATTTATCCCTTTAGGATTGATGAAATAAATAAAATATAAGGTATGCTGGGAAATTAATTCACATGTATAAGTGTTTCTGCAGCTCCTATTGATGCAAAGGACCAGCATCTAATCAAGATTCCATCTAAAATAATCAACAAATTAAATTACTAATATATTTATTAGAACAACTTCAACATTATAGTGTAATGAATGAAATCTGTATAAAACATACCTAGGAAAGTCTGTGACCAAGAAAGAAGATTTTGTTCCTCCAGATAAAATGAAAAATTCCCCACTAACAAGTGGAAAACCATGGTTAAACCTGACAAGTATTTAAAGGAGTCCTTGATTAGCCTTTAGATTTGAGCTCTAAGCCAGCCTGCAGAATATGTATCTCACTTACTACAACAAGCAATGTCGTTATCTTTTGAGATTATGTCACTAAAAGTCTACAATGAAATCATGGAGGATCCCAAATAATGATGGCCCAGATTTGCCCATATTAAAATAAATACTGATAATTCTACAGGTTTATAAAAATACCTGAGATCATTGTAGAGTAACTTCGAGGTTGCCACGTATAAAGACACATTCATACTTTGGGAGTTCTGAATTTGTCATTTCCTCTGATGAAAGTAAGACCAAATTCAAATGCATAAAGTTTTTCTGAGCCACACACAAAATAACTGCTTTAACAAACAGACGAGGCTTATCATGCTACAATAATACAGCTGATAAAAGCTTTAAAAAGAAATGCCTACATCAAAATTGACATTTCTTCATCACCATATTCCTAAAGTAACAGATTATTATGGAAAAGAATCTTCAGGACTGTTTTGCAGAACCTTAATTGTATTTATCTACTTTTAACAAAATATTTTCCTTTTCTTTTAACTCTCAACATTTATCATTTCCTTTCTTTTGATGCTACTCTAACTAGGAGAAGTAGCTAATAATGTCAAACTCTGAGAACAGAAGCATTAATTCATATCTTCTTATAAATAACCAGTCATCCTGGAGAGGTAGGGTTCAGGCTAAGGCACGCAGAATTAGTAGCCTGCATGGAGGTGACCAAATGAGCATCAGGTAGCTCTGGGTATTGTCAGTACAAATCTTGGGCACAGTTCATATCTTTATATGATGTATAGACACACAGTCTATGGGGCCAGATGGGATCCACTCAAGGGTACTGTCGGAGCTGACAGAAGTGCTTACTGAGCCACTTTAAATTATATATCAGCAGTTCTGTCTAGCTGCAGAGATCCTGATTGACTGGATGTGATGCCCATCTACGGGAAGAGCTGAAACTAGAATTCAAGGAACTACAGCATGCTGGTTTGTATCAGAAATAGTGTGGTCAGCAAGAATAGGGAAATGGTTGTTCCCCTGTACTCAGTATTGGTGAGGCTACACCTTATATACTGTTAGTTCTGGGCCCCTCACTACAAGAAAGACTTGAGTTGCTGAAGTGTGCCTGAAGAAGAGCAACAAAGCTGGTGAAGGGTCTGGAGCACAAGGTTAATGAGAAGCAGCTGAGGGAACTGCATTGTTTAGCCTGGAGAAAAGGAGACTCAGGGGGAACCTTAGGGCTTTCTACAGGTACCTGGGAAAGGAGGTTGTGGCAAGGTGGGTGTCAGCTTCTTCTCACAGGTAACAAGCAATAGGACAACAGGAATTAGTCTCAAGTTGCACCAGGGGAGGTTTAGATTGAATATCTGGAAAACTTTTTTCCCTGAAAGGGTCGTCAAGCACTGGAACAGGCTGCCCAGTGTTGAGCCACCATCCTTGGGGGTATTTAAAAGATGTGTTGATGTGGCACTGATAGACATGGTTGTGGACTTGGCAGTGTTATATTAACAGTTAGACTCCATGATCTTAAAGGTCTTTTCCAACCTAAATGATTCTATGATCTTAAAATGTTCATAAAATGATACCATATCAGTACACTGCAGTATGCCCAAAACAGGTTTACCAGGGAAACAAGGGAAGTGCTTGACCTGATGGCAGTGTCTAATGAGACACTTCCTCTGAGTAATGTGATAAGGAAAGAAGACATCACTGTATAGCACTTGCAAGATCACAGCTTTAGCCAGATATCTGCATATTTGCATTTGTCCTGCTGTAATCACTATCTAATGGTGCACAGCAAGAGATAATCTGGTCCCCTACCTGAGAGTTCAACTGCTGTCATTCCTGGGAGAATAGGTTGCTACAGACTTCTATCAGAGTTTAGGGGGAAAAGCTGTACTGTAAAGTTGGCTGATGAAAGAAAATTCAAACCAGTGATATGTGCACAGTTGTAAACCTTTAATGTAGGCTGTAAAGCAAAATCAGACCTGCTGGAGTCTTTTGGGGATATTCTTTGCCATGCCAATAAACAATTCTTTTGTCAGGTGTTCGAGTAGATAAGAACCACCAAAGGGAATCCCTAGCCAAAGTTTGCACAGTGTTATCCTGGGACTAGTAAGATCAGCTACTCGAGATGGCTTCTTGTTTGATTTGGCTAAGTGTACATAGCATCACTGTAATGATTCCATATGTTAAAAATACAATCACATGCAAGACCAAACTCTGCAAATTTAGTGTCCTGAAAAATAATGAAAGTGTGTATGAAAGCACTTGCTTGGGTTACTTCTAGACAGCAATATTTCTGGAATTCATTTAGTTCATCACAAATGAGTATACAGATTTCAAGAAAGTATGCCTAAAGAGGATAAGCTACTCTCTGAAAATCTAAGTCCTGATTAGTTTTATCCTTTAGTTAGTGAGGCAGAAGGTGGAAAAACATATACCTGCATCTATTATAGCTCCTGGCTTACTAGAAGGTATCTTTACAGACTTTGCTGTAAAAACAAGGTTTATTGAAATAGCTAGCATATATTAACATATAGTCCCATCTCTTTTCTTAAATGTCATGAGTTTATCAAAGGAGAAAAAACTGTTACAGTGATTTGAAAACAGTTGTTGGATCCTGAAATAATCCTAACACTGAAATGAAATGTTTCTGATGCCTTGGATGCACAGCTCAATCTCTCTAGCCCACATTTTTCACACATTTTTCACAATGAGAATAATCAGCCATTGCAATAATCTCCCCAGGGAAGTGGTAGATTCTCCAGCATTGGATACTTTCAAGATTTACCTGAGCAAGGTCCTGGGCCATCTGTGATAGATGTGATAGACACATCATAGACTGTGTCTTTCCCAAGAAAGGTTACACCAGATGATCCTTGAGGTCCCTTCCAACCTGTTATTCTATGATTCTCTGATTTTTATTTATGAAATTAAGATAACAATATTTAATTGTTTTCCTTACTGGGGATAATATAAGGATTCAATATTAAATGTTGAATTAGAGTATTTCGATTATGTAGGACTCTATGTAAGAGCATTTAGTATTAATACTTTTAAAAAACAGCAAAAAGTTAATAATTTATATATTGTCTTCCACTTCTTCAAATAAACAGAAAAACATTATGGATTGGAAACATGTGCAATATAATTTCAAAACCAAAGTGAAAGCCAGCAATAAAACAAGCACTGTAAATCTTGAGAAGTAAATGAGTATGCTAAATGGAATTTAATTAGCTTTGACTTATTTTACCCATACATATTATCCTTGACAAGACAAGCTGATTGTACAAGCACAGTAACTTGAGTCTGTGGTTTGAGATTTGTTTTCTAGTTCTGAAGAATGTGTTGCCTTTTGGAGAAATCAGCTAAAACTGATTTCAAGCTTAAGCCAAAAATCTTTATATTGAAATAGACTTTTTTTTTTGAGTGGGTTGGTAAAACCATTCAACAATGTCAAAACTCTTCCAATTACATCTGTTGTAAAACTCCTAATAGATTCAACAGTGGCAAAATTATTGAATAACATGAAACACATTTGAAAAAGTTGTTCTGTCATATTGCTGTCTGAGAGGTTTCTTTTTTATAATAATTTATGCTTTAGCATCACAAAATTTAATATAGTTTCTTCTAGGTCTCTGTGTTGTTAATGATCTCCTGTAACATGCTCTCTAATGCTGAAGAAAACCAAAATATACACTGCAGTAGTGTGTGCTTCTAATGGAGGCTAGTTCAAGCCTATTTAAGGCTTTAAAGAAAGTCATCTCTACATTGAATAATGTTTCTAAAGGAATGGGAAGCTGTTAAAGAAATTGAAGCACAGGGGTCATCTGCTTGTATCAATTGAACAAGAAGAATGTGTTGTACATGATCAAAAGACTCTGAACTGCTTTCCTGTGCACAAAAGACTAGTACAGGCCACATTACAGCAGATTAACCTGAAGGTAGTGATGGCATGGATAACTGTAACAGCATGCTTCAAAAAGGAAAACATCACCCTGCACACCAGTTTACCACAGCCACCTGAAGATCAGAGCTGATGGATCCAGAAAAACTCTTGAGCTGTCAAAACACCCAACGCAACTGCATCTCCCTGCAATCTCCCTATAAAATCATATCAACCACTGCCTTCATGCATCCCTCCAGTACAATCCAGTACTCCCTGTAATAAAAAAATAAAAATTTCTGCCTATTTACAGAGAGGCAAAGACAGCTGACGCTCAGCACACGATCTCAGCTGAGAAAGAATATATCTCTGCTTTAGAGACAGGAACACATAAAACTGTACATTATAACCCTGGAGGTTATATCACAACCACAGAAAATTCTCAGGCTTTCTTACTAGTATTTTTTAGTTATACATAGGCACACACATACACACTCACAAAAGTATTTGGCAGCTGTTTTGAACAGATGGAGTCCTATGGATCTCCAGGGGAAGAGCCTGTAGAAACATAGACAAAATACATATTAACATTCTTAAAATACTCTATGAAAGAAATAAACTACTGAAGAGAACCCTTACCCACATGTCCAAACTCAGCCGTAGCTCCCAAATAAGCCACCAATACCTTTGGGTCAGATAAAGAACAGAGTGGTCATTTAACATGTGGTCAGCTGCATAACCAAAAATGTGACTGCAGATTCCAGGCAACAACCACATCATAAACCCCATATTCTGGAAACTGAAGGCATCAAGATTATTTTTTAAACTAAATTTTGCAAACAGGACTTTTAAAACTTTCCATGATGGAAGAGATTTTTATATAAAATAGGAAATGAAATTCACATACACTCTTTTTTTTTTTTTTTTTTTTTTTCTCATCCAGGAGAGAAAAAATTATCCAGTGCCTTTGAGACAGATTGATCCTCAGGCAAAACAAAATTTTACTAAGAAACATAGACATTGCTGACTTTTACTATCCACTTAATTCTCTCTATTCAGTCTCAAAAATCCTATCTCAGAGCTTATTTTGTTTTGCAACTATATCTCTGTGATTCCAAAATAAAGTGGCTTTAGAGTTCAAGGAAGCCTCCAACGTAGATTATAATGTCTGCACAGAAGCGGACATTTGCATAACAAAGTATCTATCTTGCTATAATCCTAGTTAAGAAGGATTTTTTTTTCCTTGGAAGATGGCTCACAAAGTTATACTGTCAAAATGTAATCAAGAGTTGGATTCCTTTTTTCAAGTTTAGTAACTGCATGCAGATTTTAGAGGAATTTCCTAACTGAGCAAAAAGCAGCGGCAGCATAGAAAGACAATGCGACTTAGAGATATAGATCATAGCTCCCAGAAAAGTAACTTATGGTAAACTAAGGCTCTTCAAGCTGTCAGTAAATGTACCTTAGAGAATTCTGAAGGATTCTAAAAGGTTTTAATGATTAGGTACCGTAAGTAAGGAATAAAAATTTGTCCCCTTTGTCATTTTAAAAGTGCTATTTATCCAAACCTATTTGTCTACTTTATATAAACTCCTCCTCCAGATTTCTTTGAAAAAAATCTTCATTAGGTACATAAGTCAGGAATAATTCTGTTTTGTTGTGTTTCACTCAGCTTCCTCCACTCTTCAAATTTGTTTCAAGTAATCCGATCAAGTATTTAATTCTATGGCTCATTTCCACCACTTAATTGTTTTCTGATTAGCCTATAAACACTTAGAACTTGATTCAGTTGCTTGCCTGGAAATCTATAGTGCCACCTAAGACACTTGAGGATATCCAGAGTCTCCACACAGAAATGCTAAACATAACACAGGGCTTACATGAGGAGATCTCTTCCCTCTGAGGCCCCAGATGAGGGCTGAACAGGAGGCTACTATACCTTATACAGTACTATGCGTATACTTGTGGGCAACAGATTAAAAGATTCAAGTGCAGAGCGCATATCGGATCTCCCAACCTCCTTTCACATTCTTTGCTCTGGGCCCTGGGATGGAGATATGGGTTTAATTTCTCTGTCTGCCTAACAAAAGCTTTTTCATGACCTAGAAAGAAGGTGCTCAAGGATTCAGGAGAGGCAAACAGTATTTTTTCTTGTCTTGTATGGCCACATCCCCAAAATTATTTAGGTGTGAACTCTCCATATGTATTTCAGTGGGAAGTTAAGTGTCCTATGAGAAATTAAGCACCCTTAGTCAGTACTTAGTGCAACTCTGATGCTTATGCAGAGAGCTCCATATAAGCTTGAACAGTCCTGTCAATTTACCCTGCATATTTACATCACACCATATGGCATGATGGGCATGAAAGCAAAAAGGCCTTCTCAGCTCACTTTGCTACTATTTCCTCTCTCAAAAATTCATTTTTTTTGATGTAGGCCAGTTTATTTATGTGGCGCTCATGATCCTGACCCAAAACACAAAGAAAGAAACATAAAGAAAGGTTTCTGTATTTCTTACACAAAGAAAATACATATCATAATAAAAAGACTAAATTCTAGCCATAAATTCTTAGGTTTATGAAATGAAGACACAATAAGGGTATGAGCTTAGCAGAAAGCAAAATGAATGCAGACTTCATAGAATCACAGAATTATAGATTGGTACCTTCATCTAGTTCCAACCCCCCTGCCATGGGCACAGACATCTTCCACTAGAACAGGTTGCTCAGTGGTTTGTCCAGCCTGACCTCGAACACTGCCAGGGATGGGGCAGCCACAGCTTCTTTGGGCAACTTGCGCCAGTGCCTCACCACCCTCCCATTAAAAAACTTCTTCCTAATATCTAATCTAAACCTACCCTCTTTCAGCTTAAAGTCATTCCCCCTTGTCCTGTCCCTGCATGCCCCTGCAAAATTTTCTTTTCCAAATTTCTATTAGGCCCCTTTTAGGTACTGGGAGGCTGCTCTAAGGTCTCCCCAGTGCCTTCACTTCTCCAGGCTGAACAACCCCAGCATTTCAGCCTTTCTTCATAGGAGAGGTGCTCCAACCCTCTGATCATCTTCATGGGCCTCCTTGGGCCTCACTCCAACAGGTTCACATCCTTCTCACATTGGGGCCCCAGAGCTGGATGCAGTCCTACACGTGGGGGTCTCATGAGAGCAGAGTAAGAGGGCAGAATCAACTCCTTCAACCTGTTGGTCACACCCCCTCTGATGCAGCCCAGCGTGCAGTTGTCTTTCTGAGATGCAAGTGCACATTTCTGGGTCATGTTGAGATTCTCATCAACCACCTGACTTCCTCTAAAAGCACTCTTTTTGCTTATTAGTAGAGAGCAACACAGTTTTTATATATGGGATACAGTCAGTTAAGTAGCTGTAGGGAACATTGCTTATTCCTGCCAGGAAACAAATGCCTATGCTTTGGCCAAGCTGTCCCTCCTTTACTCTAGCCCAATCTAGCTGCCTAGCTTGTTGCCTGAGGTAAGTAGTATTCATTACTCCCTGGAGTGCCTAGTCTGCTCTACAGTTCATGAGAGTGAGCCCATATGACTAGTATAGGATATACACTTAACTTCCAAGTGTCTAAAGAAAAGATGCATTTTTCCCCCCATGTCATCTCCTTGAACCCCGTGACTTTCTGTCTGGGTTTGCACCATGCAGGTGTTGTGCCTCAGACAACAGTCTAGCCAGCGCCTTTTTCTTCCCAGCCTTCTGGTATCAAATGGGAACATATTAAAGAATGCATTTGCAATATATTTAAAACCTGATTTCAAAAACCAATTTAGTTAGCTATCTCTCTTCTAACAAAGCACAAACACTTAAAAGCAAGGAAATGAATAGATGCCATTGCAAGCTGTCCACTTCTTCTTTAAAAATTAATACATATATCTCATCAAGCGTAATGAAATGCATATTTCATTATAATAGAGTGACCTTACCACTGACCCACAGAAAGGTAGGTATTATTAGATGGGTTTTTTTGTTATCTTGATTTTAGCAGGAGAATATTTTCTGTAAAGGAAAGCTCTTACATGGACAACACTAGCAGGTCATTATCTATCTACAGCAAAGTGCTATAGTAAGATACTTTCGGTACATTAAGAAGCTGTGTATATCCTCAAGCAAGGGCAGAAGAATGGTTCCAGTTCACCCAAGATTTATGGGTGGATTCTGCCTACTGGCTTTAATTGTCTCACATAGATGCTACAATCAATACTTGAAATGCCCTTGCCTGGTCCTATCAAGATGACTCCGATTACCTAAATTACCTGTCTATTGTGCCTATACTCAGAATATAGTTTACAGAAATAAATTTAAAGAATAGGAAGCCTTGCAGAGTGAACCAGAGTGGGATCATCTATTTTGCCTTGTAATCAAACTCTTCCCAGCCAAGCCGTTTGTGCAGCTGCCCCCACAGGTCTGCCAAAGGGATGAGCCTTGACTGACCTTGATAGCTCTGCATGCAGGTATTCCTGGCCACAGGCAGGTCACCAAAATCCTCCTTCCACAGGGCACCTGGGAAGTTCACCTTAAGGTCTCTCCTCCTCCACCTTCAGGAGAGAAGTTGAAAACAGGCTCATTAACTTTGAAATGCTACGACTTGGGCAAGTGATAATTGGAGTACTGCAAGGTCAAGCTCAGTACATTTATGTAAGACCTGAAAGGTGTTTCTGAAAGTCTTCAATGTCAGCATTGATAAGCACTCAGGTGCTTACAGGACTCAAACAGGTATTTTGATAAACAAACTGTGTGATTATATTTGGCTTTTTTCATAAGGTCTATGCTCTATTTAGTACACAGCTGCTGGTAAACATATAATATTATACATATGTATTTCAATTTGGTTTACAGTTTAAGTGCTGTTTTACCATAAAATGTCTCTGCTCCTGGCAAGAGTAATGCAAGAGCACAGAAGCTGGTAGAAATACCTGCAGCTTAACTGAATTTGGGAACATTGTGTCTGTTTATGTGCACAGAAAACCAGGTCAAACTTGTTTATTCTCTAGCAGCACCAATTTTAGACTATTGCTAACTATTCTTTTATTTGTTCTTAATTGCTTGGGTTTCCAAAATGTATGACAGCTGCCAGCCTTACTGGTTTGCCTATAACAATGAGGAGACTTTAAATTCTGGGTTTATTTATATATATGGAAGTTCCTCTTTATTTTTTATTTTATTTAGATAAACAATATGAAACTCGACATACATCTTTGCTTCTTTTCTTTATTCTTTTACTTAGATAAAATAAAAGTTGACATACACTTTTGTTTATCAGTGGTATAAATATTACAGATGTTCTGGCAGCACTTGAAATGATATGAAAGCCCTCTAGTTCTAGCTGCTGTATAAACATGCTAAAATACACTGCCTACTGCCAGAAGAACCCTAAGACCTAAAGAAAAAAGCAGGATAAGGAAACGTTAGGCAGAGATCAGAGATGTTTCATGTTGGTTAGATAGTGTTACCTCATTTCAACAGTACGCTTCCTATCTATGTAGGACAGAGTATAGTCAAAGTGTCTTGGTCTTTACACTCCTATTTGCATTCTAATTTTCATTTTCATGCCAAGTTATCTGTAGTGGAATGTGGTATGAGGGGTGGAAAATTATGGGTGTCAGTTACTAATACTGTTGCATGCACTAAGTGAGAAAGTACTAGGGGAGTGAGAGAGAGGGAGGAAGGAAGAAGGAAGACGAGGATTTGTGAGGAGACTCTAGAAGAACAAGGGGGGAACTTAGCTGAGGTAACATTTGGTGAGCAACAGCACATGTTTTCACAGCAGCATGAAAACACAAGGCACCTGGAGTTACCAAAACTATTGTTAACACTGAGCGCTGTGTCAACCCGTGTTGGGTTATTCCTGGCTGGATGCCAGGTGCCCACCAAAGTCACTCTATCACTCCCCTCTTCAACTGGACATGGGGGAGAAAAGATAATGAAAGGTTCATGGGTTGAGGACAGGGAGAGATCACTCATTGGTTACTATGATTGGCAAAAAAGAGTAGACTTGGGAAAATTAATTTAATTTGTTACCAATCAAAACACAGTAGGGTAATGAGAAATAAAAACTAACCTAAAAACACATTTCCCCACCCCTCCCTTATTCTCTGGCTTAACTTCATTCCTGATTTCTCTGCCTTCTCCTCCCAAGTGATCCCTGCCATGGGAAACAATCCTCCATGGACTTCTCCAACGTGAGTCTTTCCCATGGGCTGCAGTTCTTCACACACTGCTCCAGCACGTCCTTCTTCCATGGGGTGCAGCCCTTCAGGAGCAGACTGCTTCAGCAGTCCCTCACAGGGTCACAAGTCCTGCAGCAAACCTGCTCCAGTGAGGGTTCCTCTCTCCATGGGGCCACAAGTCCTGCTAGGAGCCTGCTCCAGGACAGGCTTTCCACAGAGTCACAGCCTCCTTCAGGTAACCCCCTGCTCCAGCGTGGGTTCTCCATGGGCTGCACCACAGGCTGCAGGGGAATCTCTGCTCTGGTGCCTGCAGCACCTCCTCCCCTTCTTCCAAGACATGGTTACATCTTGGAGTAGTCTGGCATGGGCTCTGTCAGACAAAGGGGAGGCTTCTAGCAGCTTCTCTCAGAAGATAACCCTGTAGCTCCCATTACTACCAAAACCTTGCAGCACAAACTCTATACACAACCCCATTGTCCACCACCAGCTTATGTCTTTGTCTCTCCTGTGTTGGTAAGACTTGTTCTGTATGTCTTCTCTGATTCTTACCTGGACTTCACTTTTAGCTAACTTTGTGTCTGGGCTGTTCATATGTTTATTTTTAATCTTCCTCTGTATTGAAAATCTCTTCTTACACTGCTTCTGTTCCTCCTTCCTCCTTTACTATCATCATTTCAACACCATTTCTTCACACTTCTCATCCAATTTGTGACAGCATTTGCTTTTGTTGCTTCTTCATTTCTAAACTTTAATAGCTAAACCCTGATTCTGATCTCACGTCCTCATGTAGAAACCCAAAACAGGAAGGTTCTAGTTGATCTGTTTTTTATCTTTCTACTAACCTGACAGTTACCGCTGACAAAAAATTGGAATTTATTCCCATAAGTTCAAAAGAATATGACAAAATCACCATAATTCAATTGAATGACAGTTTTGTCTCTTTGATCCTGGTTCAGCAAAGTCCTTACACCATGCCTAACATTTAGCCTGAGCATAAATCTCATTAAAATCAAACACGTGCTTAAGGTCCTAAAATAGGCTCTCCTGGCAACAGACATCTGTAACTAGTTGGAAATATTTAACCATCCATAACTATCTCTCTGCACTGCTCTCCTGCTTCTATTGCTGCATTATCAATCTTCATTCCTGTCTCTTTGACTGGACAGCAATTGCTTTGGTTCTTGAAAATCTAACTCACTCAAATTTATTTCTATCCCCTTTCCTTCCACCTTTCTGTGAGTGTAGAAATCTTTCCATTCTGTCAGCAAGCTTCATTGAAAAGCAAACCAAACACACATCCTCTGTGTGTCACAGTGACTTTGAGCCTTCTTTCCTCCATCTTTTGTAACTTTTTACCCTGGAAATTCCACATGCCTCCTGTGGGAAATATGGATAGCGCATGATTTTCACCTTTTCAGGTTCAGGTTACTCAGCAAGATATTCTGTGGACCCCATTAACGGTTTCAGCCTCCACAATACAAGCTTTCAAATCATGACCGGCTTTTGAAAAGACTTGTCTGTAATAATTTTTTAACCTCTTTTTCTTTTCCTGGATAGCTTCTGTTGTAATTAGCAATCTTTTCAGACCCCCTCCAGCAATGTTTTCTCTTCACTAGGTTTTTTCTATAAGGCTTCAAGCTTTGCTTTGTTTCCAGGACTTTCTTTTTTGTTTTGTTTGGAGGCTCTCTAGACATCTCAATAAACTGCATTTCATACCTAGTGTCTCCAAAGGGGATTACTAACATCAGTAACTCAGATTGTTTTAGTCTGTATGAATACTCTTAAATCTATTTACAATAAAGCTGCCTCTTCTAATTGAATCCTTCCCTCCTTTTCCACCATTATCCATTGTTGAACTTATGTTAATGGCACATTTGAACTTCAGGGCAGACATTCTTAACCAGGGGATGAGTTTTGCTGAGTTTTGCAAGGTGACTGACGAGTTAGATTTTATGGTGAGCAAGAATCAGGGTGCAGAAGGTGGAGCCAGAGGTTTGCTCTGAAGCCAGCAATTCAGCACCATTGATTTGATTTGATTGCAAGCCAGCAGAAAATTTCCCTTCTTTGACTTTTAGGAGCTTCTGCATTGGTCCTTAATGCTCACATGGTGAGATGACATGATGAAAGTGCATGGTGTTTGTGTTAATGCAGGACAATAACATTATTCACTCAAATGTTTAAGAGAAAAGGAAGTATGCAGTCCTAACGTGTGACTCTGTTTAGGAAATCTCTTTTAAATCACTTAGGCTTAGATACTTGCAAGTATTTTGCATCCTAATTTTCAATTAAAATCAGTGTAATCGCTCCATGAAATGAATGGCTGTTACATATGTAAATGCCATTTAATTCTGGACCTTTGAACTTTTGGTGGCCTTTTCATTGGCCTCCAAAGAGGTCAGGGAAACTAATGAAAAAATTAATATCAACCAATTTCAGTCAGGGTTGAAATGGACAACCTCAGTTTTCCTGGTTGCATGGTGTTAAAAAGAAGTGAATCCCTTTCGTCTAAATATAGCTCTCTGTCCAACATCTTCATATGTAAAATTCAGAAGCTTAACTACACCACCGGTATCCATAAGATGCTTTTCCCAAGCCACTTTCAGAAAAAGCCATCAGAAATTGCTGCTTAATGTCATTTTCAGTATCAGTATTGCAGTTTCTGTCCACTGCAGATTAAAAGTCTCTTTCAAGCACCACTTTGAATTAAGTAAATCACAGTAGCACTCCAGCTACCCCACAATATCTACTGGAACACTTTCCTGGCATATTTAGACTACAAACGTATTTCTATCAGCACCAGAGAAGTCAGGAGGATGTGAAACCTCTTTGTTACAACAAGACTCCCAAGGAGAATTAAACCTTTTAATTTTTAGCAATCCATTTATGGAGTACAGTATTATGGTGGCAGGGATATTTTCCTTTTAGGGCTCAGCAAATCCAAGTTGGTAATAAAACTAACTTTTATTCTTTGTATTAAATGTTTGCTATCACTCAGTTTTATTTAAAAATCTCTTCTCCATGGTATATGTTGTTCAAAATGTCTGAGGTAATAATTATTGTAATTAATATCATTACAGTATTTCAATTTATATATTAATGATGAATTATCAATAATTAGCTATATATATTAAATATTAGAAATCAGGAAGGATTTAAGCTGGATTTAGTACATTTCATTGGTTAATATCTATTGGAGATGTTTCATTTACAATTGTGTAAAACAATATATATTGCCTCCTTAGTACCTTTATTGCATACAGTTTGGTATTGCGAATGCTGTATTTAAAGTCCAAAGTAGGCACTGCTGTGAGGACATACACATGCACACAAAATATTAAGTGTTATAGCCAGGATTCATGCCCCCAGCTTCAGGCAGTCACTGTTTCCATTCTATAACGTAAATGTAGAGAGAGAAGCAACTCATGAAAGATTCATGACTCTGGCAGCTTAAGTCACCCTTTGCAGGTGACTAACTTGTATCATGGGGCAGTTTTATACAGATATTTAATCATTTAAGCCCACAACCTAATAGGCATTTAAGCCCCTACTTTCTGTTGCCATAAATTCAGCAAGGGCACCTTGGTTAGTCTGCCAGTGTCTAGCATGACTTTCAAATGCAGATAGATACCTAGGGTAGGATTCAACACATCTAACTTCAAGTATCTCCAGTCTATAGCTGAGCTGGGCATACAGACTCTGATTACCAAAAATGGAAAATAATAATAAACTCAGTGAGGACTACAGTGCAGTTCCTACATTGGGTGTAGATGTTTGCTCTGAGGTGCGAGCACCTACAGCAGCGACACTGAAATTCAGCAGAGCTGAATCCATACCCTTGATATGAACCAAAGTTCACGTAGAATTTACCTTCCACTTAGCCAATACTCTGCTAGGCACCTGAACTGGTCCTTACAGCCCAGCTATATTTCCACTTCTGATGGAAGCTGGGTCAGTCTCTGACAATAGTTCACACTAAGTAGTTGTAAGTATCAATTACTCTTTGGTTATGTCCAAAGAAAGCCTGATCATACAAGCATGCAGAGAGGCAACATCTGAGGCAAAATTAAACTGCGTTTGCTTCTCAGCCTGCCTTCTCAAATATAAGATTTAGTAAAGTAAAGCCTGATTTGATCTTATTGGTGCTTCTAGACAGCAGTGACTTTATGGCTACCTAGCAGCATTCTCATTAATGCAGGTCAGAGTTTCTGTGTATTATTTGTCTTCTGCATCAATTTTTCATTTGCAGGTTATTCACAGAACTCTCTACCTGTGCCCTTGAAGAGTCATCTTCTTCAAATGACTGAACTGATTGCATTACACAAAGTACACCAGTAAAATATTTTTAGGTAGTGAAAAAACATTTTACTGTTTTTAAACCATTCTTGATATTCATACTGCCAGATCCATTACTGGGTAGAAATGCAGCATGCTAGCAGTGTGATCATGGTACTGGGTATCACTGGCTAGAAATGAAGTGCCTGTTTTTTACCAGAAGTGAATTAACTAATGCCTGTACTGGGTATATTGTATGTTCTCTATCATTCAAATTCTTTATAACAAAATTGTCTCTTTCTCAAAGATGTGAAGAGCCTTGATCAAATGTTGCAGTCTTGATGTATTTATTACTTGGTGAAATTATGTCTTGCATTTCAAGAACTCAGCATTTCTGGCCACTGTGGTCCTTTCTGTCCTGAGCATCTGAAGCTCTTTCTCATTTTGACCTTGAACCAAAGTCCAATGAATTTAGAGGGAAACTTTCCTTTGGTTTCAGATGACACCTCCCTGCAAACTGGCTATAATGTGCAAACTCACTTTTCAGAACTTTTTATGGCTGGGACAGGAAAGTAGGGCTCCTTTTGCTGTCAGAAATTTGATTTGCTCAGTGGAACAGAGGCCTTCTTTATGCATAGGCAGGAGTTTTACACAGCTTTCAGTTTTGATGCCTGTTGTACTAATGCAGTGCTATGCAGGCTGTTTATTGAAAAATGAGAAAAAGTTAAAATTAACACTACAGCAAGAAAATTTCTTTCCAGATATTATTTTAGTGTTATACCCTTAAAATTAAATGAATATTGTATATAATCACGTATGAAGACCAATTCCCTGTTATCTTGAGCCCAGAAGTCATTTTACTCAAGATGTGAAGACTGGCTTAGAAAAGCAAGGAGGAACTGCTTTGGGCTTATTATCTTGGGGAGGAAATGGAGAATGTAGTTAATGATGATTGGTTTGCATTATGTTATTCATTAATAATAACGCTTTCCCATGCTCTGAAGCCCACCTTGTTTAAAAAAGGCATGTAATCTATTTACACCTAAATTATATTGTTGAATCATTTCAGCGGACTATGTATGGCATTCCGCAAATTTTACTTATCATGTGACCTCCCTAAAGTTCTCAAGTTGTACATCCAAGATTAATGAGACACTGGCTTTCTAGTAGGAAGCTACTTAAGAATACGTATTTATTGTGAATTACTACTGGAATTAACATAATCTGACTTTTTTATCAATATAAATTAATGAAATGGTGTCTGGTTTACCCCAGTGTAAGGTGCCCAAACTGGACATTTTTAATGGACATTGTTCTGCTAATGATAGCATGTCAGACAACACACAGAAAGGCCCAAAATTTCAAACAACAGTCTTGTGTTTTGGGAAGCATCATCTACACATATATTTGTACATTTGGACCTGAGTTAAGAGTGGAAGACAACAAACACAATTGCACAGGCTTACCTGTGAACAGCAGTTGACCAGACAAATAGACATCTTCACATGTAGCCTCGTAAGTGCCAAGAAAACGTGTGGTTTCACTAGATACCCTTCTGAGTTCCCATGGGTAGCTTTCAGTTTTCTCTGAATACAAATGACCAGTTTCAGCTTGCACACATACTGTGGGAACACTCTCATTAATTTTAATGACATTAGTTTCTGACTAAGGTGCTATTCTATGAGTGTAAAGGTAACTATACCTGGTTAAAAGACATTGCTGCAAGGTGCTCTAGTGCATCAGTCCATATTAGATTTTCTACTTTGTATGATCTAGATTTGTATTTTCATTTGTTTTAGGATTTTTTAGATTTTTGTTTTGTTTTAACTTTTTCATTTCTTTTATTTTATAAACTTTTCACATACAATAACATCAGAGGAAATATTTTTACTTTCTCTGGAGATTGAAAGGAATTAGATTTCTAGTTTTCTCATCATTTCTCATGGCAACAGAGAAAATGTTCATATTTTACTGTTAGTGCTAGGACAGACGATATTTGGGGCATGCAATGTTTTAATTTCATCTCATTTGGTCTGTTCTTGCTCCTGCTGTTATTCATGACAATGTAGCTCTTTGTCTCAGCAAAAGCCAGGTCTGGGCCAATCTCTGAGAAGATTCCAAAGTACATGGAAATTACAAAGATATGTTGATAAAAATAAAACGTTAATTTGTTGTGAGATTTGGGGAATTTTTAATTGACATCTGATGAGACTTTATTTTCAAAGATTAAACAGCTTTGTGTTTTCCAGGAGGAATATCTTGAAAGTACACATCAAAGCTAATGTAATTTCAGTGTTCTACTAGTATTATTCTTTAAGTGCTCAGATCTAAGACACAGGTACTTGACTAGAATGGGGGTGATCCCATAAAGTTCTCTGTGACATCATACTTTATATCACAGACAATGGTTACCTGACGGCAGGCATTGCCTATATAATTCTAATAATTGACCAAGATTTAATCCTCACCCATAAAACCCCACCAGCTGATAAATCCTACATGTGAATTGTGGAGACCAAGCCATTTTCAGCCTGAGGATTTCTGCTAAACTGTGCACCTAATAGCAGGGAGCCAATAGTGGTATAATCCAGAAACTTGAAGGAATACAGAAATATAAATAAACCCATGTTAGATGATACCTAAAAAGCTACATTTCACTCACTTTAATATCATCAAATATACTGCTATTTTTATATCTGTTGTCTAATTATCACATGGTTTTGATACTTGCATATCCGTTCCTTACTGTCTGCATGGGACGCTCTCACTTTCCATACACTTAACCCACAGATTTACTTCTGTTACTGAATTCAAACCAGCTCTAGTTCTGGTCTCCAAGTAGTATGATAGTAGTATGAGTAAAATGAATGCAGTCAAGATACAAGCATGTCTCACATATCACCCACAAGTATATCTTATATGCCACTGTACAGATTTGTCACTCCAAGTCATTCTGCTCTGAACACAGCTGTAGCACCAGTTAAATTCGATTCCACAAGTCACAACAACCTGGAAGTATAAGGGTCCTTATCCACAAAACACTGAGCAATTATGGCAATATTATCATGAATGTATAATATAGAATTCATTCACAGTGAATTATAAGGGTCCTAAATAATTTGGTTTTTAACAGTCCTTTTACCTCTGCCTTTTTGACTGCATTCAAGGCTGCCAGTGCATTGTCTTGTCAGACAGACATAACAAGAATTACAATAATCCAATCTGAGGAGGTCATGAGAACATGAATCTAATGAATCTAGGCTAATAATTACAGCTCATTTAATTACCTCTGAGATAAAGCAGGAGCTGTAATTTTTTTTATAATTGATGCTGCTGACATCTTTGCACCTTTTTAATGTACTAGTTGCAAAATCTGCCGTGTAATGTTGAAGTTGATAAAAATGTCACAAAGTAAAGCAAAGATAATAGAACATGAGAGTCTTTAAATGTCAAATAAGAAGAAATGTATTGACAGATAGGTACTTTACTGTTTTTATGTTACACATGAGCTCTGCAATAAATGTACAACATGTGTGACAAAGTGAATCAGGAGCTCCTGGCTGAAATATTGTCAAGGTTTTGTTTGGTCAAATTTTCTCAATGTAATTCTAATTTTTTATATTTGCCTTAGGCCATTATCATGAAAGCAGAAGCATTAGGCTAGACACTTGTTGAAGGAGTCCGTGTTATTATACAGACATCCATGCTAAAACATTGGATAGCTTCAGGCCCTGAACCTGGTAAACTTGTAATTACATGGCAACTATATTCAGGTAAATTGTCTTATAGAAGCTTTGTATCTGACACACTAAGAATTTGGAAAATAGTTGCTTTAACAATTTAAAAAAAAAAATCTGGTTCAATAATGTTTTTCTTTTTTTTTCATACAGAACATTGATTATTCTTTCTCCATGGACTGATCCTGCACCTCTATAACCAATGAGAGTTTTACAATCAATGAGATTTTAACTTCACCGGGAATAGGAACGGGTCCTTGGTGCCTAATGGACCTTGAAATTAACACAACTTCCTTATATTTTTGCTTTTACTCCAGCACTCTCAGTGCCAGCACAGGTTTCAAAGACTTTTTTTCCAGCCCCATGCTGGACCTTCAGTGACAGAGGACAAATCAAGCTAAAGGTAAGTAAGTCCCACACAGATAGGAATTTGTTCTGCATCCTTGGTGAGTTAGGTTTTGAAAGTCATGTTTGCCTTTGTCAATAATTTAGTATCCTTTCCTTCTTCACATCTTAGGCAATAACTTAATGGTCAAGGATATGGCTCATGAATCCAAAGGACACTATATGATTGTCCTGCAGAGCTCAGCTCTCAGTGCCATGGGGTCTCTGATAGTGGGCTGAGCACAGAGATGTTTTTTCTCCCAGCACATGGCATTGAGATTACTAAGAAGCTGCATCTCAGAGAGTACCAACCCTCTTCTTACACCATAGCCCATGTCTTCTCCCCATAAGAAGGCTGTCCACAGCCTTAAATGTATTGGTTGTAAACTAGAAGGTAGTGTCCTTGACCAGGGAAGAAGGGGAGGTTTGCGGGAAAGACAGAAGATCAAAGTCTAACACAGATATCCTGCTAAAGTTATATATGTCTATTTATCTGCAGAACAAGGGTAATAATTGATTTAGGTTCAAGATTCTTTGAAATTATTTCTGCTTGCATTAGTTTACCACATAGTGTTACTACATTTCTTGATGCCTAATCTAACTGTACTAGTCATGACCCATTATAAGACCAACATATTATGAATATTTATTATTTGTAACATCATTTGACAGATAGCTGAAGTGAAACATCCTTTTAAATAAAAACACAAAAGTATGCACACCTACCATCCTGTATAATAATATCCCCACAAAACCACACCTGACCATATTTTTTATTACTGGAACATAACGAATAACTTCATTCTTTGTGAAACCATTTTAAAACCACAGCAACAGCTTATAATTTTTATTTCATCATACTAGTTTATTGTTTTACTGATTTTTTTTTTTAATTATATCCCTTGTACAAATATAATTGATTTATACATACATAAGAGAAAAAACAAATTTTCTGCCTATGCTCCAACTTGCAGCTGATACTCATTCAGGCTTTTGTTATTTCACATAAGGTTTAGCTACAAAACCCCCTTTATCTCAACAAAAGAAGAGGAACATTGATTCAGAAATGTATTATTGACTGTAGCAGGGAAAACAGGGCAAATAGAGGTCTGATGTCACATACAAAAAAAACAAACAAACAAACAAACAAACAAACAAACCAAAAAAAAAAAAAAAAAAAAAAAAAAAAAAAAAAAAACACGTCTGGAAACCACAACAGTTCAAGAGGGAAGAAGTAATATACTGTTTTCCTTACGCTTCTTTGATCTTGGATTATACTGTTGACAACAATCAGTTGTAAGAAAGGAAAAAGAAGGTCATACTGAAGGGACACAACATAAAAAGTGAGAGGATTATGCACTTTCACCCCTTTTAGCAGACTGTTGTGATACAGCAGTTTAAAAAAACTGTGATGATAATAATAGAAAGAAACCATGCAGACTCCTCACTTTAATAATCTCATACAACTGATCTAGGAAGTGACATTTAAAGTGTTATTTAGATGCTGCCAGCTAGCTGGTGTAACCTAACACTTCAAAATAGTAATTTTAACGTACTGACAAGCTAGAGCTGCTGCAAGTTCAGGTATGGAGACATGATTTTGAAAAAGCAGAGCACTCAATGGTCCCATAAGATCTTGAAACAAAGCAGCAGTAAGTTTGTCGCTCCTACATGACATCATGATGTCCTGGGTTCAGCAATAGCAGTCATTTTTCTCCTTCTTAGTAGCTGATGCAGTGCTGTGTTTCTGACTTTCAGCCTGGGAACGGTGCTGATAACACTAATGGTTTTAATTGTTGCTCAGTAATGTTTAGTCTTACCAAGGACTTTCTGAATCTCATGTTCTGCCAGGGAGGAGGGGAAGCAGGGAGAAAGCAGAGACAGGACACCTGACCCAAAGTAACCAAAGAGGTATTCCATACCACAGCACGTAATGCCCACTATATAAACTTGGGGCAGTTACCCAGAAGGGCTAGATCACTGCTCTGGTTGGGCTGGGTATTGGTTGGTGGGTGGTTAGCGGTTGTATCCTCTTCCCTTGTTATTCCTTTATCATTATTATTGTTGGTGGCAGCAGCAGTGGTTTGTGTTAGACCTTAGTTACTGGACTGCTCTTATCTCAAGCCATGGGAGTTGCATTCTTTTGATTCTCCTCCCCATCCCTCTGGGAAAGGGAGGGGGAAGAGGAGGGGGGAGTGAGCAAGTGGCTGCGTGGTCCTGGGCTGCTGGCTGGGTTTAAACCACAATACATAATTACATTTGTTCTTCCTTAGAGTTTGCCATGTATCAGCTGTCTTTAAATTCTTTGGAACAAATCTTCTATTTACTACTAATTTAAGATCTTAAGCAGAAGAACCAGGCCTACAAAAGAAACACAGAAACAAAATTCCTCTATGTGAATGATCTTTCCCCAAGTGTTTGAACACTACAGCCCATTCAAATATCTCAACCACTTCAAAGTGCACTGATAACCAGACAAGGGAATTTTTATTACTCTGAAAAACAGGAGCATCATCATAACATTTCTTATAACAGGAGGAAATAAGAGCAAATCAAGAAAGAAGATGACTAGAGAGAGAAAAGAAAATAATACAGAAGTAGAAGGTATTAGTAACAAGATGTCTCTCAAGCCCAATCCCATCTACCATCTACACTCTTCACCTGCAGGCAGAAACTTGTTCTTCTGTGCATACCTAAGCGGAAAAATTAATGGAGCTCATAAAACTGCAAATCCAGCTTCTCTAGACAGAAAGGCTGGAGCTAAGCACCTTCCAGGCCTGTCCCCCAGCAAAAAACTCGTATATGATTCCTCCTGATTTTTCAGGTGACTTTTATCTCAAGTAGTAGTAGACACCAGCTGAGATAGCCCCTGTAGTTCATAGAAAGAAACAGGCGCTTTAGAGACAGGAGTTATCTGATCTGATTTACATGACTAATTTAAGATAAAATGAATTGTATGCTGGAAGCATGATGTTCTGTACATTGGCTTTAGAGGGAAATCTTTAGAAGAGCTGCAAGCTTTAGTGTGGCATCTGCACAATGTATATCTACATTTGGTCAAATGAATCCAACCAGGGTATATAGCTGAACCCAAAGCACAGCTCGGCTTCTGGACACCTATGGATAGAGAAAATTCATGGCTCAGTGTGTTTAACATGCTCCCTCAATCTGCTCCTCAGTTAAGTTTACATGCCCCATGATGCAGAAAGTAGCGAAGGAGCAGCAATTGACCATGGCTGCAGTTAATTGAATAAATATCTAGCTAAGAGATATATGAGCTATCAAGTAATGGAATTATAAAACTTATGTGCAAAATGCCATGTTGATTGCTATTCTTGCAAGCAGTAGGAGAATGGGTGTGTCATGCCTAGCAATTGAGCTACTGAGGTCGGTAAAGGACACAAGCAAGGAGGTCAGGAATACATAAGGATTTGGAGACAGGCACCAAATGGGGAGAAATGCACCCATATCCTGCCAGCTGCCACCCTGGTACCAACTGTTGCTCTGAAATGCAAGCAATTTAGCCCCTGCCTTGCACTTCACCAGCATTGGGAACTGTGAAAGACGTTCACAACAAATTCGTCAAAAACTTTTCTATTTGTAATTTCCACAGTTATCTTGATTTCATACTCCATAGGCTCATATATTCCTAAACTAGTACCTAAACCAGGCAGATCACCTCAGTCTATTTTCCTTCAACTGTTACAGAGACAACAGCTGTACCTCAGATTTTAGGTTTCATTTTTCATGTATATAAAGAGGAGTGTGATGAAGACCAATGAATTTGAATCCTGAGGTTTTTTTCAGTAGCAAAATAAACTCTTTCTTACATTAGCTTAAAAAATTTTAAATGGTTAACTTTCTTCAAAGGGAAAATTGTTGCAAGTGGTGATACATAATCCTTCTACCTTTACTCCTGTATCTTCCTGTCTACAAATGCTTGGAGATAAGTATGTGCCTGTTTTCCCCAAGAGGAATGCTTTCCTGAATGATAGCCTTAGCAATTACACAGTAAAGAGACCTCAATATGAGGAACATTTTGCATTTCATTGAAAATAAGCTGCCACTGGAATGGAAGAGACAGTTACCCAGCCATACACAGCACCATTATCCAATAGTTCATGGTTGAAGGTACATAACTTCTTGCTCAGATTAAGTTCTCAGATTAAATTTGAGGTAAAGAAAATATACTTTTCTGATGCAGAATTTAACAGCTGTCATTGCTTACCATTTTGATTTCCCTTTCTTTCTTTCTTAAAGCAAATAAAATGTGTTGAAAATCTCCATATTGGTGTCACAGAAATGTATTTTTCTTGGCATCCCATATCCTGTTTCCTTCTTTCCCAAGTTTGCTGTTCTCAGCTTTCCAAGTATTGCCAATCCCCCAGCTGCATCTGATAATTCTCATCTGAACAGCAACAAAAGAGAAAAAAGAAAAACCCTCTGCAAAAATAATACACTCATTTTCATGCCAAATTTAAAAGAAAAATACGTAAGTGAACAGCTGGACTACAGTAAATGATTTTTTACTAGTTTAAGTGAATTTTATATGCAATCTTCTCTAAGTGTTTCCTCCACACCTGCAACAACCCCTTTTTCTTCCATCTTCTATTCCATTCTGACTGAAGATGATGATAACATGAGATCCTGAATCACCAGTGAATCTGGAAAAAACCCTGTACTGTAAGAAGCACAGTTAACTCTACTTTTTTATTTGGTGCCTTTCTTCTTTTCCTTTCTCTATGATAAAAAATCAAGGCTCTAATGAATCTTTATATCAGAATAATGAAGAATTTTGCTATGGGGAAAGGGTTTATTTTTAAAAAGTGCGACAAAAACCCCACACCTTTTAGTGTAAATTGGGTTATTTTAATTTATTTATTGGAATTCAGGAAGTTCTTTCCTATATAAGAGTTGGGGGCAAGGAGGGGAGATGCCTGATTAGTGAAAGTGTATCCATAAAGAAACATTTCTCAAATGGTTCACCTCCCTAAAAACCACACATACTTGAATGACATTATTTCAGAATTTGCATAACCATGCACATTTTGATTATTCTCATTGAGAACTATGAAATACATTATAGATATTTGTACAGCCCCTGTTGTATTATAACACAGAACATATCATTTTTCTCCCTCAGAAAACCTAGAAATAAACATTGACCTTGCTATGGCACCATTCATTGAAATATTTTAAAATATGAAAATGGGATTAAGTGCATTTTAGAATTATGAAAAACAATAGTAAGCCTTTAAAGGAAAAATTACTCTAAATTCTGATACTGAGATAACAATGCATTATGAAAACCAGATTATTAGATTATTTTTAAAAATAAAAAACTAAAAAAAACTTTATTCACCTAAAAAGCCTTGACAGAATCAATTACCACAAATCATGGGCACTATGTACTTCTGGAGATAATAAATTTTGGTATTCAATGAAAATAAAGCTGATGCAACCTATACTTTTCTTTTTTCTTCTACACGCTCTGTCACAATATTACTTGATGAGTATTGTTACTTCTGTTGGCTATTAAATTTCTCTGTGAGACTGGCATATCAACTCCTCTAATTGAACAATTTATCAAGAGTGTTTGCCTTTTAGAATGAATACTCTAAAGGACAGACAAAAACAGAGTCAGTAAAAACTACTTACCTTGTAAGACACAAATGCTACTGGTTTTCAACAAATAAACTAAAACCAATGGAGGTGTACTTATCTTCAAATGTCATTTGATTGACTGACATTTCTGACTTCATTATTCACATGTCAGGAAAAGAATAAGTGAGCTTTATAGACTTTATGTTAATTTACCCTGGCAGCTAATTTACTCTGACAGTATTGCCTTCTGGAGTATTATAGTAAAGTTTGTACTAAAGGACAATGAAATCTCTTGCCCTCCCCCGCTTCAAGCTAACACTCAGACACTTCAGTTTCTTCCATACTTTTCCAGTGCTTTCATAAGATAGAAAACTATTGCAGCACAGTAGGTGTAAGAGTGCAAGTACATGTCTATATTACATGCATAGAAATTTTTCCACATTTACAGACCTGACAACATTGATAAAAAAAATCACAGCAAAAGGACCTGTTAAATTTACTGGTGGTATCAGTTGGGCTTGGCTTTATCTATGTTCTGCATGACCAGCACCTTGGGCTGCAAAATTCTGCAAATAGGTAAAAAATTTAACTTGCTTGCCCACAGAGTGAGACTGCGACATCAGAAGTCTCTTGCCAAAAGTGGAAATGCTTGCAATTATATTTAACAGACCAGATATCCTTTGGTTTTTGTTCAGTCCTTAGTACTTATTCTTTCTTGTTGTTTGCAGTTTTCTTTGTACTGAAAAGAAACACATTCAGCTGGTTTGCATATAAAAGAGAATGGAGGTTGGGAAAACCATACAAGTTTTCTTTCGTGGAATGTAAGGGCAGAAGGTACTGGGTGGCAGGAGTCCCATTTGTTTTAGTGGGGCTGGAGTGCAGCTGACCCAAAAAGAGCTCATGCTGCTCCAGATTGCCAGCAAGATCTGCCTAAACATGGTTTGGATGCTGCTTAAAACCTGGAGAGAGGCACACCACTTGGTTCTGTTCACTTTTTTGTTTAACCTGGGTGTTTTCCAGAACAGGTTTTGTGGTTTCATTGGTTTGCATATTGATTTTGTTTGCTTGCTCGCCATTTTTTTTGAAAGTTTACCTTTGGAAAAAGAGAAATTTGTTTTTTGAAAATGTAAGAGGGACTTGAAGTGAAAAGAGTGTTTGGGAGATGAGAGATCACCTTTTTTTGAAGACCCTTTTCCTTTCTTTTCAACGCTGAAGTTTTTCCCCATCCTTAGGCATCTACAGGGCAGTCTCCAGCACAGTTTCCTTCCACCACTTTCTGTAAATAGTTCTGAGTCATGAATGGTTTCAGAGGAAAAGGATTGTTTTGGAAGACACTTGAATCTTTTAAAATTGAAAGGATGCCAGATTTCATCAAATATATGAAAATGTCAATAACGCCATTGTTGTTTTGCCATTAGGATGAAAGCAAGGCACAGTTGTTTTCCAGACCATGAGAAATCTTAAAATTTAAATTTAATCTTACCCTGACTTCTGTATTTCATTTGAATTATCCTTGCAGCACCATCAGGTTTCAGCCTTGTTCACTAGCAGCTGAATCAATTACCTTTCCTGATAAAACAATTTTCCAATGTTTCAGGTTTTAAAATACTTGATTTCACCAAGGCAACAATCCTTGACTTCATAGCAAGAACCTTTTTTTAAATTACTATACACCCCATTCACCTTCTCTATAAAGAAATGCAATTTACTGAGAGTAAGTTTGTTAAATTAGAGCAATAGGTGCATCAGACACTGGCAGGATTCTTTAAATGCTGTGTCATGAATCAGTGCAAATGTATGCACACTGGAGAATTGTCCTTAACTCAGAGATAATAGAAGCATGCAACACAGTGATATTTATATAGAAAATTATAAATTACTTTTTGCAAAATTGTTCCTCATCCAGTGGGGAAAAAAAAAAAAATCTATCCTCAATCAAAATATTCTAAGCAGAATAGGCAAACTTTTGTTTATTTTCAAAAAGATTCATCTCACCTGACATCTCTCCCTCCTCTGAACTGGAGGTTAAAGACCACTGATGAGAGCAAGAAGGAGCATTAAAAATATTTGACGGAATGTGCACAGCCAAGCAATGGAGCAAGATGCTCAGAGTTGCTGTGCAGGCTTTATCCATGGTTATTTTTCAAGACCTAACTGGAGAAAGCCTGAGGAACACGGTCTGACCTCGTAGCTGACCTTACTTTGAGTAAGAAATCATACAGATTACAGACTTCGTCAGGTCCCTTCCAGCCTGAATTATCCTCTAATCCTATGATTATATTACTTATATTTTTCAAAGACAAGGTTCATTTTTCAAAGACAAGGTTCATTTTTCTAGGACATTAATGGCTTTCTGAAGAAGATGACAGCCCTCACTAAAAAGGTGTTTTCGGGAAGTTCTCTGGTGTTCACACTCTCACACATGCATAAAATTGAAGATAACTCTTGTTTTACATTGTATGTTATAATTACACATAGAGGCTCAAGTTTGCACAACTGCTGCAGCTGATAGAGGAGGATCTATGCAATTAGTGTCCAAATGTAGAAAGCATAAGTGAGATATCTATGCTCACCCCCAAATCCTAGCTGAGGGGAGGACACCTCACCAAAGTGGAACACTGGTAATGTTCATGTCCTCTGATCCCCTGCCCCTTATTCAGCAGGTCTTCTGAGTAGGGTAAAGACTGCTCTGCTTTGCTACACATCCAGTGAGTTCCCTTTCACTTCTCCCTGGCTGAGATTGCTCTGGAAACATGAATCAAAGTGACACCACATACAGGTGATAGAAAAGTATCAAGAGATCATTTTTCAGTTCTGGCTATTTCCTCAGGTTTTATACTGGCAGCCAAAAATTAGTCAAATAATTGTTCAGGACAGGTCCCAACCTGAGAATTATAAGCCGTTAAAACAAAGAAAACCTTTGATATTTTTTGCCAATTGGAAAAAATTCTCTGCATCTGTCTAAGGTAGCTCCTCTGCAGTTGGCAATGAAACAATGCCAGTTTACACCATCTTAAGTGCTGGCTTTTACAGTGTTTTGTCAATGGCTTTATCTCTTGATGTCAAACCTTGCATCAGCAACAGCAGCACTGAGAAAACAGCTATGTCTCTATTTCTTTGGCCAACCAGAGGATACAATGTCAGATGCAACAACTGTTTAATCTCTGGTCTGGAAAGATTTTTACTCTCTGTCTTTTTGAAATACTAGGTTTTACCATGACTTCCTCTTTTCTCTATTTGTTATATATGCATTATGATTTCAGCTAGAAAGTTTACGGGACAACAAAGATGTGGCTCAAGTCCAGGTAATGACATACATTTTTTAAATCTCTCAATGTCTGGATATGAGATCTGTGTTAACCCAGGTCAGGAATATTTTCTTCATTAAAAATATATTTCTCTGATGCCGGCTTTTCTTTACCAGGGGACAGGTGTTACTTAGCTATTGATCTGATCTGAGAGCCTCCTGTCAAAATTATAATCTCAGAACCTGCATACTGCTGCTGTCTATATATGCCTAAAGTTCTGCAGGAGCTTAAATTTCTGACATAACACTTCCCCAGGGACTTAATTTCTGCTTCAGGAAGGTTGAGTATGGAGAGAAGAGAGCTATTAGTCTCCAATTTGATAAGGCTCAATTTCACTGGGCAGCTTCAGATTTTGGGGAGCTATTTCATGCCAGAAATGCTTAAGTGTTTCCAAAAATTAATATTGTCAGAACTTCCACTCATGATGATTAAAGAAGGTGATTAAATGGAAGAAGTATTTCCAGTTTGGTTTGGGTTGAAGCTCAATTTTCTTTCTTCTCTCAGAGCAGCTTACTCTGCACATAGCCATGACACCTGTAAAGCTCACAGTCTACAAACCCACATGCATGAAAGGTCAGCATTTGGTCAGATTTACTAATACATGGACTAAATTCCAGCCCAGACAAGCTGCTTGTAACTCCAAGGTGTTTTTTCTGTCACACCAGCTAACCTGAGCAAAATAAAATATCTGAGCACTTTGTTCACTGCTGTGTCCATCTCCAGCCAGCACCAAGCCTATATTGGTACACAGTGATCTATCCACTGAAAAGTGACATGTGCTCTTAACTCATGGTTGCTTACTCATTTTGGATAGAAACACATACATTGAAAATGTGGTATATTCACAAGCCAAACTGTCCACTAGAAGTTCAAATCAGCTATGCTGATTTGCACAAAAGCACTATTCCTCTTTTTGTTGCTAGGCCTCAGCTGTTAACAAACAGAAAAATTAATCTAAAATTTTAATGTTAGCACTCAGCTCACTACCAAGAGAGTCGTTCAACTTGGACATTTCCAATTTCATTTCAAATAAGGGTATTTGATTTGCTTTATTTTAGACTGCTTTGACTCATTTCATCTATGTGCCAGCAGCAATCACAAGGAGCTTTGAAAGCAACAGTGACATGAGGAAGTATAAATGCGATTTACACCCAGAGTGTTTTCTTATACCATTTTTCTACACAGTAATATGTAGTATTTGGAAGTGTTTGTTTTGTGTTAATCTCACAGCAACTGGGTAAGAGGGTGCATCTATCTACCTTATCACTTTTGTTCAAAACAGGGAGAGACTTGTAAAGCAAAACTCCCGAGAATCAACCACTTACTCTGCCAAGTTCACATGGCTGAACAGTATTGGAGTATATGACTTGGCTGCTGCTAAACTAGAATGTACACTCCATAAGACACCTAAGAGTTAATGGCTTTCCACTTCATGGGACCAGACTAAGGTTAGACCTAAGTGCTACCCCATTCCTTCCTTCCTACTTCCTTAAAACATGCATAATGTAGACATCATGTCCTCAGCATCAAATTGCTTTACAGATACATAGATCTGGTCTATGGATCTATGTTACTAAAAGAGATACAGCTTCAGCCAATTTGCTTTTAGCATCTGGCAAATGGGAAGATGAGTAAACAAAATAGCAACAAAGTCACCAAAATGCTGTAAAATAGATTGGAAAAGAGAGAAAATATCATCTCCAAAGTGCCATTTGTTATGAGCTGTTTTTTTTTCCCTCTGTACCAACAGTAGTTTTGCAATTAAGGCATATGCCTTTTCCAGACAATTATTTGGGGCATTATAAAAAAGCATTATTATTGTTGTTGTTGTTGTTAATAACAATTATTGTTTGGTTGATTGTTAAACTCTTTGAACTCTCTGTCAAGCATGCTTATTGGGGAGGAAAAAAACATAAAAGCATCCTGAAGGTGCAGTTTCTTTGAACTGATCTCTGGAGCTTTGATTTTTGGCGAGCATACCTGCCATCAGAACTTACTGAAAAATGAGCTCTCATTCTGTGTAAAGGATGCTCTTAATGCATGAAGATACTTTACTGTATTAATGTCCCAGAACAACAGACGACAATGAAATTAGATGGTCTCACTATGTTTAATAGTACTAAGGTTTATTGGACATGAAAACTGAAGTCTCTTTGGGATTGTGAAATTTTATGCCATTTTTAGTATATGTGGGGAAAAAATACATATAATTTATGCTTTAATACTGTCAGAAGCATGTGACACATATGCACAACAAGTTGGTGTAGGGCTTTTCTGAAATGGTGAGCACTGGTAAATGGTGTTTTCACCAGTAACTGGCCGTCAAGGCCATCCAGCACAGAATGGACTTTATCTATGCCTGCAGGTTCACTGAGAATTTTATCAAGGGGCAATGTACAACAGTCTACCAGAAACAATCCTAGGAGTTCTCTGGAAGTGTTGAGAATGAGTTAACCTGTATAGGTCAAAACCAGGCTGGTGACAGAAAATATATAGTCACACTGTAATGCCTAGGAGCTGTCCCAGACAGTGTTTAATCCACTAGTATAGTCATAATCTGAGAGGATGGCTGCTTCTTTGACTAGGTGAAATATTGTCTACAATCTTCCAGACTTTACTATATATAAAACCTAATGGAAAGATGTGCATAGAGGTGCAGCAGAATTTACTGAAATGCTCAAATCCTGTACTTGAAAGATGTTAAACCTGCTCCGTAGTGGTAATTTGCACGCAAAATTTAAGACTGGTAAGAGCTGGAGAGCTTAATAACTTGTAGTTCTAGACCTTATTTCCTGAGCCAGTTGTCAACATACTTTTGAAGATCCTTTCTGAAGTGCCTAGGGAAGCAGGGAATTACAGAGTAGGGAAGGACAGATACTACATGTCTATATGTATGTAGGTCACAACATGTATTTAAAAACTTGGCCCTAAATAACATGTTAAGGCAAGTCCAGAGGAGGTCCTCGAAGATGGTCAGGGGGCTGGAGTACCTATCCTATGTAGACGGGCTGAAAGAGCTGGCGTTGTTCAACCTGGAGAAGAGAAGGCTTTGGAAAGAACCAGCAGCCTTCCAATATCTAAAGGGAGCCTACAAGAAATCTGGAGAGGGACTTATTTCAAGGACATATAGTGACAGGACAACAGGTAATGGCTTTAAACTGGAAGAGGGCATTCCCCATGGGCAGGGGGTTGGAACTAGATGGTCTTTAAGGTCCCTTCCAACACAAACCGTTCTGTGACTCTATGACATATACCAAAGAACCTAATGAGAGAGCTTGATGAGAGGGCTTGGTGACACTAAGCCCTGAAACACGCTTCATCCCACATCCAGATAGAGTCACAATTTCTGAAATGTCTTCTACATTCATTGAGCAGGTGGAGTTGGTTGGGTTTTGAAGAGAAAGCAATTTTCTAGGCAACTCACAATGTTGCATTCTGGAAGGAGGTTTGTAATTTATGCCAGTGTTTTCTAATCTTTAGATTTCTGTTGGGTTTTTTTCACACATTGTAGGAATCCCAAATAAAAAGAAAACACAGATAATAAATACTTAACTAAAAGCAGTGTACATTTTCCCCTACTCACCCACCATATTTACATAAGAAGAAATTAATTTTTTAAGCTTGACTTTATTTAGTATGAGCTGAATTTTTTAAAACTCATGATGAGCGTGAGATATTTTTCAATGAACGTGATGCTAAACAGATTAACTTTTAAGTATTGAACCAGGGTTTTGGTCATATGAAAGTGCTTCATGCTGGTTGCTACTGTAAGGAAGACCAAACATTAGTGCAATTATTTAATGATTTCCCTGCACTAATCACAGCTGGTCTCAGAGGCTATAATAGAAATGTGAACTAGGGTAAAAGGCATTGATGAAGAGTCTCCACCCTCTAGTTCCCTAGATTTCTGATCTTACAGGTAAGGCCATATGTCACAGCATGGTGCTGAATTCTCCCATCTGTTGTGGGGAGCACTGAGGGCATTCATGGGGAGACTGTGTGAACCCACGCTGATGTAGCCAGCTGACTGAGCCACAGCAGCTGTCCTAAGTCTCGGTGCCACACAGGCCAGACAACACTGACACCTCCAGCTGGGACCTCAACAGCACACTCTTCATCCCACCGTAAATCTTCCTGTGCGTGGGTGCAAGTGAGATATGTAAAAGTAGTACTGAAGCTTTGCTCTAATTTATATCTGAAGCCTGGATGGCCTGGGACCAGGCCTTTATAAATTAAGTAAATGAAATATAAATATTGAACCCTTGAACAGGGAACAGTAGGACAGAAATGAAAAAATCTCTCTACAGGTTTGGGGTGTGATGAAGTTTGTGGGAAAGTAAGGCCCTAAAGTCAGAAACATATCCCAAGTCCTCCCTCAGTTGTAATTGTTATGGAGCAAGGCTGATTCATGTTAATTTATTTCTGGTTCTAGAAATTTCAACATTGGCTGCAAGATCAATAGGGACATGGTTTAGTGGTGGACTTGGCAGTATTAGGTTTACGGTTGGACTCAATGATCTGAAAGGCCTTTTCTACCCTAATCGATTTTATGATTTCTCACAAAACTGATAGTTGCATAAGGAACAGGACAAGCCATGTGCTGTAGGCCAAGCAAACCAAATCTAGTACCTATATATATAGAATTTAACAGAGGGCTTCACTCTACTGATCTGTTTTGAAGCTGAGAATTGACCTGAATGTTTTTGGAAGAAACAATCTCAAAGTCTGTTTCAGCTTCCACAAAAAATAAATGCAGCAGCAAAAAAAAACAACCAACCAAACAAAAAGCACTGCAATGCTTGATCAGCCTTCTCTTCAGTCATTGACGGGGACAAAAAGCTTCAGGAAGAGAAGAGACAGCCTTAGCTGATGCAGTCTTTTCTGAAAAGCTGCTGCCGTGGCTGTTTCAGATGCCAGGGCTGTGGCTGCAGTGGTTATTGAAGGTGACGGAGGAGGGGTTAAAAATATGAATGTTCAGGGGAACACACTAAGTACTTGCACTGCCTGCCTGTCAGTCTCGGGAAACAAACGTCAGTACTAATTGATGCAAACACTTGTGCTGGAAGTGAATGAGATCGAAAGCTGTACAGGGTGAAGGCAAAGCATCCAGTCAGAACCTGCCAAAACCAGCTGAACCCTTGTTTTGAGGTAAAATTCTTGCATTAGGGGCAAGAATTATGATGGAAGTGGAAATGGAGGTTGAGGATATGGGGAGAAATTGTGGAGGGACAGCTGTGGACATGGTTCCTTACCAACTAAACAACAGAAATGGCTTGCAGGGACAGAGATTTCCAAACCAGATTGTACATGCAGGGGAGATCCATATAGCAATGTCCCTTTCTTAGGAAGGAGGGAGTTTCACTTTCCTAGGGGAAAAGGAAAAGGCACACTGTTCCTGCAGGAACTCCATGGATGGAGGTATCTATGCAGGCAAACAATGCAAAAAAGGAGGACCAGATCTGAAAATGCATTTCCAGATGAGATGTGCTGGATGTTAGCTGCCTTAGTGAGGAATCACTACCAGTTTAATGTGCGTTTGCCCTCCTACTCTCATAGAAAACAAGCCTGGAGTTCTTTTCCCAAGACAGGATCAATTCCTAACAAATGTTTAAGTCCTTTTTAAAACAGTAGGCAGATGGAGATTTAATTTACCTGCACATTATTTTACCATTTCTGAAGCAGATCAGACCTTTTCTAATATCTAATATGAACATCCTAGATAGATAGAGTTTAAAGCCAGTATTTTTCATCCAAACACCCATGAACAGGAAACAGAGTTTCAAACAGTTTTAAATTAGATGGATTCTTC
The DNA here is from genome assembly GCA_039720435.1 of Amazona ochrocephala. Taxonomy (NCBI): domain Eukaryota; kingdom Metazoa; phylum Chordata; class Aves; order Psittaciformes; family Psittacidae; genus Amazona; species Amazona ochrocephala. The sequence continues at coordinate 41,912,098 of CM077880.1, read as the reverse complement.
TGTTCTTATTTGGAGGAGTCTTTTTCATATTTGGAATAAGCTTCCCTTCTGACATGGCTTGCCAGCCTGATGACAGTGAAAGTCAAGACAAAACAACTTTCACATAGCTATACTTGAGAAAAAAGAGAGAGCACAAGGACTGTATATATCATAAGGAAGAATATATATGGTATCTAAATGGATGATTATCTTCTGCTCTTTATTCCTGGACTTGTTGAATGCTCATCCTCTAGGTATTAGAAGAGCAGGAACAATTTACCAAGTCCAACAGAAGTACTGTATAGGGAATTGTGGAGACTTGCTTACAGTAAGGCAAGAATGCTATAAGCATTGTGTTTACCACAAGTCACCCAGAAGTGACATAGACCTCCAGCTTCACTAAGAGATTGGTGTTCAGGCTGCTGAGAGTACAGATGTGGAAGAACTGCAGCCCCCAAAACAGCACCAGTGAAGACAGAGACCCATAGGAATAAAAAATGTCTAACTTTGCATGTAAGTGCTGCCTCAGTACAGAGTTAGCATTTGCTTAGACAAACCTATTTCAAGGTAAGCTCTTACCTTGTGGCAGTGAAGGTGTAAGAAGATGACTTTCTGATGGAGCAATGAATAAAACAATTCAACTAAAAGTTTTGAATCAGTCAGAATTCAAGTTAGCTGACCTACAGCCTAGGGAAATTCATCACAACATCCAATACTTCTCAGGAGCTTCCAAACCAAGGAAAGAGTTTTTTCTAAGTTAGTTCACTAAAACCTGTTTTAGAAATTGGTTATGTTTCCATCACAGAAACTTCTTTTGGGGAAGGACAGAGGAAAAAAAAGAGAGAAACAATATTCCAAAAAGTGATGCAAGAGTAAGAATTAGCTGTCAAAGTAATTCATGGAAGATGAATTAGCATCTAATAAATTCCATTGATATATTCTTCAGGCATATCATTAAAGATAAGACAGTTCTTTGCATATCATTAATGGTGGACAAAATTTCAAATCGGGCTGGCTTCATCAAAGGCATAACAGGTAGGTAGATTTCCATATAATGAATATATTTCTATTCATTAAACTCTGCAAGTAGAAAAATAATGAGTAGTGGAAGTGCTCATTATCACATACTGATATTTATAGAACACCACCACATTGTGGGGAAAAAATATAGTCCATATCAATATTTTTGAAAGACTGTTTTCCTGTATGGAGAAAAACTTCAATTTTTTATCATGAGTTCTTTGTTTAATTACCCATTTATGCATTTTAATCAGCACAAATGCACTATGTTTGTTAACAATCACGTAACAGAAGTGCTCTGTTCATTATTCCTTTGAGGAATTTACTCCCTCGTTGGAGTGAACTGCAGTAACTCCAGTTCCCAGTACAGCACATGTACATTCTGTCCTGTATTTACTCTTTACTTTGGTGTTCATGAAAATGCTTTTTACTCAATCAAAAAAAAAGCAGCTGGGACATTAGTAAAGGGTGCTTGGAGAGAAATATTTTCAGGCAGAAAAAAAGCTTTATCCAGATCAGGCTTGAATTTTTTACTATTCTTTTCCTAGAAAAAAAAATGTGACTGAAAGTGACCTTTAGATAACTGTTATCATCTGAAGTGAAAACAAAATTATTCAATTAATACTTTACATAGTACAAAAATGTTGGGCCATATCATGGGATTTAAATGCTTATATTCAATATACACAGATTTAATATTCATGCAACTAAATCCTGTGGGAGCAGAGTAAAACACAAACCATGGTATTTAATGAGATTCCCTATCTGAAAAATGCGGTTATGGCTAAAACCCTTCTCTTTTACAAGAAATCTAATATTTGATTTGGGTTAATGATGCTGCTTCTCAAATTAATCTTGCATCTTTAATTATTCAAATCTTCAGCATTACTGAAACCATTCTAATTATTCCCATTGCTCAGTGGTATTAGCAAAAATTATGCTTAAATTTAAAATCACTTTAATGGGGGCCATATTGTTCTCATGCTCCTTTGACTGTTTAAGATTTCACCTCTGAGACAAAAAAGGTTGACTGCAGCCAACATCTCCTTTATTAAAATTATCATCTTTGCATTTTGCCAGTAACTTAATAAGATGTGAAGTAGACCACACGTTAGATTCTGCCCCCACCTTTGAACTAGCAAATCCCACCCCTCATATTATCTCTTCATTTACGCTTTTTTAAGTTTCATGATACTCATATTCTTTTATGATCTGTCCAGTTTATCAGCTGGCAAGGCTTTATTTACTTTTTCTGGTGAATTGCCATTGAGAAATGCATATTGCTGTTTATTTCAAGTGAACAAAATAACACGTGAGACTACAATATTGAATGATATTTTATCCACTGTTATTTCAAGATGTCAGAATATACTATTGAAATATAGGTTCAAAATGCAGTAGAAGGAGAATCAGAGAGAAAAATATATGCTTTATACTTAATCTATTCAGTTTTATAATCTGAAGAATGCTTGAATTTGAAGATGTGGAACCTCCTTTTAGAATGTTTCATTTTATTTAGCATTTTTGTCTCATTTGAGGACCTACTACTGTTTTCAAAAGTCAGGTTCTGTTCTGATTTCCTTTGTATTTTGGAAGTTACAGCTAACAACTCCAAGTACTGAGTCATCTAAAAATTGATTCTGATCACAGTTAGACTGAACACCTTCTTATGCAGGAGAAATCGGTCAGCACTGTGGCATTACTCTAGCACTCCAAAATGGACATCCATAACCCTGTGACTTATTTGCTGGGTTGAGGATGGACCTGACTGTTTATAGGTGAAATTTTTACCAGTACAATAAGAAACCAAGCAGTTTTTCTCATGAAAGTGAAAGGTAAAATGGAAAATCCTCGTGACCGTGGCTTCCATTCTAGGGGGTAGATTCAAAAAGCAAGCAGGTTTACTGTGGCCAGTCTGGACTTGACAACACAGGTAATACAGTTTATACATTGGCTATCTTTCTGAGGACATGATATGCTGCTATGTATCATTTTAAATGCAAGGGCACATGCATGGTACCTCAGGGCACAAGTTATACCATCATATTGGGAAGAAGGTGAACTAATGTTTATCTCTGCCTGCAAAGCAGGAACTGGAAAAGGATTATGCCTGTGGGTTGGCCATTACCCAGCCACAGATTCCTTCTCATTTTCTCTCATTCTCATTTAGCCACTGGTACTTGGACAACATCCACATGCTTAACTCACATTTTGAGACAGGTCAGTGAACCCATTTCAACACCCCTAATCATGTGCCCTGTTAATATCAAGCTGAACAGAAGGAACATAGAGTTTTCCTTCCTCTGGGTTCACTCCCAGGAGAGAAGCCCTAGTGGGAGTGTCAATTGACATGATTATGACTGAATTTTCAGTAATTGTATCATTATGTGTATTTCCACAGTATCTGGTATTATGAAAAAGAATTAGAAACACATCAGGTTCAACAAAAGGAACAATACTGTCCTCTACTTGCCTCATCATAGCCCCTTTCTTAAATAAATTAAATCCTTTCTTAAATAGATCAAATCAAGATAATAACTTTCTTGGGGAGCATTGCCTAGAATAATCAGATTTCTCAGGGGAAGTTACTGATAATTAAATATATCAGGGATGGACCTCTATCTGACATTCACAGATGCTAATTCTGTAGCTGATATCCATTGGAACCATGAGAATTCAGCAAGCTTCTCAGCTACATCAATCCACTTTTAAAAAATATTTCGTCTAGAGCTTTACGGGAAAGCTATTTTGTTTTGCATTGTTTGTTTGCTTGTTTGTTTTGAAGATAAAACACACCTTGTTGACAATAAAAAGTTGACAGTTCTGAATTCATTTATTAATCGTACATTAAGCATTGCCTGGCACTTGAGAGCTTAGAAAATATGCAGTGCTGATGTGAATGAAGAAAGAGTAGTGCTCAGAACTCATCTGGGACTGTCAAAAAAGAACCCACCCTCAGTGCAGTTGAAATAGCAATGCTGCTGTCATAAAGCTGGTCATATCATCTGACAGCTGGCTCCAAAATATTTGGAAAAGCCCAAAAGATCAGACATGAGCCCTTTCCTGGATTATTATCACCTTAGAGTTGGCTACAACTCACTTATTGATCCCTTATCTCTAGCAATATGGTAATACCTGATCTGATACGCATTTAAAACTACCTTTTATATAGTCCTTGAATGTGGAATATTAATTTGATGCATTATATTAACAGCCCTTCCTGCCTTGTTGATGCATATGTATGGGCTTCTAAGAGAATTGATCCTTTCAACTCTAATAGATCTTGCATGTTTATGAACTCTTTCAAATATACACTATTGACCTGTATGTCCGCACTTTGTATATGTGAATTATTCTTAGGAAACCTTTAAAACATTAATTATTGACTACTAAATGCATCACTGAAGAACCTCTGGAGGTAGCCTGTTCTTTCAGAACAGCTGTCTTGAATGCTCACATAGAGACTCTCATTTAGGCCTCATGTTTCAATTTTTCATCATAAATCTCAAGTAAAGAACAACTGTCTCCTCGAGGTTTGTGTTCTCTCAATGTTCTAATGCACTGTCACATACAAGTGTTTGGTGGAGCTCAGTACACTAAAAAAAACTCAGACAGGACCACATGCTACAAGCTTCTCCTTTCCATGCTAATGACTGATTTGACTCACAGGTCAAAACAGAAAGTACGATGGGCCTAATAACAGTCAGAAATTATGTGACTGTTACCTACACACATGGACTAACAGCAAGCATTCAAAACTAAGGTCATATTCCCCTTGCAGGGAGGCCTAGACAGGGCTTTTCCTTTAGGGCCCCACATGGACTCTATTGTGTGGACTGCCTCTGGCTGCTTATTTCCATAGCTGGCTCAGCTGGGCCAGAACTTGCAAAGCCATTCACCAAAAGCATAGGTTTTGGTGCAGAAGGTTAAAAAAGGAGACTTCTCTAAAAAGTGTATATAAGAAAATTACTGTTATTCTACAGATTGGAAACATTATCCCTTCCTGTTTCTTCTGCTTTCAGGACTTTTTGGTCCTAATTTTCTTTAAGTGTATATTACTGGAGTCAAGTCATTTCAGCAACAGTGTGAAGCCAATTCTTTACAAATTACTTCTTATGCATCCAAATTCAATGCCAGTTTCAAAAAGACAGTACTTTACAAAAAACCCTGAGCATTAGGCTCCATTTGAATTTTCTTGTCAATATGGACTTTCTGTGGAAAACACAAAACCTTTCCTGAAATTCATATGATTTGAAAAAATTTCAACTCTGACAGCTTTTTGTTTAAGGAAAAACTTAAAGTAAAACCTTTTGATAATGTCATTTGTTAAATGAAACTTTTCACTTTTCACTTCAAGATTACTTTTGGGAAATTAAACTCCCTTGTTGGAGTGAACTGCAGTAACTGCAGCGCCCACTATAGCACATATACATTCTGTCCTGTATCTGCTCTCTACTTTGGTGTTCATGAAAATGTTTATTTGGTAAAAAAAAAAAAAAAAAACAAAAAAACGGGTGGGACATTATGTAGAAGAACATACTCTATCATTTAACCACTTGAATGCTGCTGAGCATATGGTGTCCACAGGGTAGGACACATTATCAGCTTCTTCCCTCTGTACCAGACAAATTGTTCTGAGTAAACAAAGAGTTGGGGTTGGTACTTTAAAGAAATGCTACTGCATCTCCCACAGCAGCACTGAAGCTGTGGCAGGGTAGAATAAAGATCCACTGAAAATGCCCTGTGCCATACTCATTATTGGTGTTATAAGATTAAAATGCTGGGTAGGGCAATAAGTATAGTAGGGCACAGTTACAGTGTTGTAAATGGGGAATAACACCATTAAAAGCAACACAGTTTCACTACACTAAGATCAGAATCACCACTGTTGATTTGCTTGGGTGATATTATATTTTTGTAACCTAGTATGCGTGCCTGGCTGCCACAGTCATGGATCCTGTTGTTCTGGGGTATGTGCACAGCATAAAAGCCGTTCTTTGCCGCAGAGAGTTTACAGTATAGTTTTAACAATGCTTTGCTGAACTTCTCTAAATAATTAATTCACTGTAATCTACATGAGCTATTTCAGCTTACCTGAATTATTTTACAGCACTCTACCTAGCTGATAATCATCGTTACCTTTTAGAGTAAAATGCAACCAGCAGTAAGTTTGCTTCATGGAGCTTTGAATGGCTGGAATGTTAAAGAGCCTATTAGAGAACAAATTGCCAACAGAAAATTGTATTCACCACTACAGCTTCTCTTAGGAAAAAAAGTAAAAAGAAACCCACTATAAAATAGCAAAGCATAAAAAGGAAGATTTACTTTCCTAATGCCTGAGTTTAGGGGAGAAAAAAAGAGCATACAATTTAACTTCTAATGTTTCTACTGGAATATTTAGAACTGAAGTTAGAACAGGAGATGACAAGCTAAATACTGATCCCAGCTGACATCATTTTAAATCTCAGCATCTCAACTGAACTCAGTGTAATCACTGGCTTTGCACAGGTAATAATTGGGTCATAATCTGGTCCCTATATACGTGTGTTTCCTACATAACATTTTAGAAAACTTATACGAGCTTTTTTAGAGTCAGATTAAAAACCACAAGGTACCTCGCTTTCACATGTCAAAGCCCAAAATTGTTTCTGGGCTCAGAATTCATCTGACATAAATTCAGCCTTAGAGCAAATGTCTATAGGTATGTTATGAAATTTGTAAATGTCAGGGAAATTAGGGGTAGATAGCATTCTTGCCATTACAAGCAAGGAGAAAGGAAACTTCAGGAATTATTTTGGAACAGTTGCTGTGGAATGATTTTAATCATTTTTCAAGAGGACACTGCTTTAAACTCATTACTCTTTAAATTCCACCGGTTTTTAGCACCCTAATATCAAAGGCATTTTTGCAAATGAAAAATAATGCTCAGTTCTGGTTTTACTATATTTGAGCCTTGGTAGAATTATTAGCAATTTTAGGGTCAGCTCTGCCATAACAACTTAATTTTATGTTTATACAGCTAGAGGTAAAGTTTCTGTTATTTGCTACGGTGCAGCCATGGATCTTAGCTCCTTTAATTTCAGCTAACAGTCAAACTCATAATTGTAAGTGCCTTGCTGTGTCTCTATGTTTTGTAGCATCATACAGAGCTTCAGCCCAGGTGTGGGACTGCATGAATAGGTCAGAAGGGAAGAAAAGATGCTTGCATTCTTCCATGCTCTACCTACGCAGGGATCTGTAGAGTCATCATCTCTGCATCCACGCACTGGGCCATGATGAAGATGAGCTCATCACTCCTCTCATTACCTGCCTCAAATTGAATGGTGCACTCTGCCCTGGAGATGTTGAAGGTTCTGTCATGCAGCAAACTTCTTCAAAGCTTCTGGTTATGTCAGGAGCCTCTGCAATCAAGCAGGCTCTCTGGGCTGCGTTCCTATTACAAGCTATTCTTGATTTGTCACAATAAAGCCATCCATTTTTTTTCATGTGGGGACTTAGAACATCCTTATAACTGTTCTTTCTTTCAGGGCTTTTTACCTCCTTAGGGAGATGCAATAAAGTCAGTCAAATATTCAATTTATTTTATTTCAAGAGGATCATTTTTACCTCCTTAGAATTGCATTAGTTTTAAGGCAAGCAGCTGCTCCTGAGAGATGCACACTTTGACTCTCCTTTGACTCTCTGGCCTGGTGTTTACATACTGGAGAAACTGTTAGAGGTTATATAGCCCCAGTCTACCCTAGTGATATTATCCTACAGTATTTCAGGCAGTTATCGTTAAAATTTACAAAACTGCAGTTACTGCAAAGGAATTGAAAGAGTTACTAGACTGGAAAAAAGAGGGCAGCTATCTCAACCAAAAAGAGAAGGAAAAATATTATGTGATTTCATTTTGCCAGTTTGTTTTCTGTTTGTGGTTTGTTTTGTTTTGTTTTTTCTTTCTAATTTTCCTAATGAACCTACACCAGCTGTCTGAATACTACAGAAGCTCAAAGAAAATTGCAATTTCCCTAGTATATACTGACCTGATACTGTGTTTTGAATCTAGTCAGTGTGGGAAATGGTAATTGAAATCACCATAAATCAATTGCTCTGTTTTCAGGCAGTACAGAGAAAAATTATCACTGGATGTAAGTGGATGCAGAACACTTTATGAATAAAGGTGCAAGTATATGTGCTAAGTGACCCCATCTTTCTCTTTTGTCAGGAGGATTATTCATTAGCTGAGAAAATTTAGTCTTAGATCAGTACTTGTGACTATATTGTACTTCCCCAGCTGTCTTAGACATAGATCCTGGTGCCATAGATACTTACGCATATGCTTACATTTACTTAGAGGAATGGTTCTGAGTATCTTTAATGGGGGCCTTCCAGGAATACACTTTTTCTGCAGAAATGTATACAACAGTGTATCAGAGCTTGCCAGATTGGACTCACATTTATGATAGGTAATTTGGTTATTTTGATTTACTAAAGCAGAGAAGACAAGTTCAGCCTATCTTGCCTCACCTAGAAAAGCCCTGATCACCAAGAAAAAGATGCTTACATAGGGAAATGAGAACATGGGGAAATGGGATGATGTTTCCACTGTTGTCTTCTGTATGACGCAAAAGAACTTACGTTCTGAAAAAAGCATTCATGGAGAGCTTTTTTTTTGATGTTCTGACCCACCATGCATACTTCAGGCTCTGAGCTTGCCATCTGCAGCTAATTCCCTCTCTGCCCACCTGGAAGAAGGTTGTGGTTCATTTTTACAGTGATTTCCTCCAATAAAAGCCAATAGAAATGCAAGATTAATTCAGACACAGAAGTAAGCTACGTGTATAAATTAATTTGATTCATCATTATAAGGCTGACAAAGAACTGTTAAGATTGACCTCCTCAAACCAGCAATTAAAGATTTAGTGTGCAAGCACACTTATTAAAGTATTATGCTAAGTATCCACATTTAACTGATTATCATGATAGTTACATTACAAATGGCTAGCCTAAAATACCCACCACAGACACAAAGACTGGATTAGTTAATCATATTGTTGGACTTGTACAAATTAATCTCCTGCCATGGTTTTATTTCAAAGTGTAAAGCTAAATTGCCTTATCAAAACTTCAATTTTTCTAAGCACAACAATTAGCTGTGAAACGTGAAGGACAATCATATCCCTCCTTTTCCTTTATTTTGTCTTTCTTTTTTTCTGAATAAAACCAACACAAAGTTAAATGCTACATTAATTCAGAAGAAATGATTTTAAGTAGATTTTAATGAGAAATATACAGTATGTAAGAAACAAAAACTTTAATCAGATAAGATCTGATATAGAACACTCCATGTCAAAGAGAAATTTTCAGAAATAAGTGGCTGAATGCATTTAAATAAGGGAGAAGTTGATGAAAGAAGAAATAAAATGAGAGAAAAAGAGAAATATTTAAAAAATATTTTATCTATGACTTTACCATTATAAGGTAATCTCACAGCATCCTACCCAGGGTGGATGAACTCATTATCATTTTGTTGTTAGGATGCTTTGCTGGGATGGTATCTATTGGTCTTTCAGAGGAGGAGGACTACAGAGGAGCCTGTGATTTTCACTCATTCCACCACTCTCACAAATTATTCCCAAAGCTAGGGATGCATCAGCGCTGCATGGACATGTGTCAGCTTGTTGGGCAGGATGTGTGAAGAATATGCTTGCTTTAGGTCCTCCTCAGCTGGTTCTCCCACATTGCACTGTTTGGGATATGCAGGAGGCAGCAGCTTCAGGTGAGCTGGAGGTGGATTGACTCAAGGCAGCCAAAGAGACGCAATTCCTTCCTGGGGCTTTTTCCATGCAAGATGAGGCCTCAAACTCCAAATATGGAAAAAGCTAAAGTAGAAAAAGACCTCGTAATCAATTAAATGATCTTGGTTCAAAAGTAGAGTGGATCTTATTAGGCTATGCACAAACTACATATTTATATTCAGCTGGGCAATGAATAGCAAATGGCTTTTTCTTAGCTTGCAGTAATCTCTCTGCCTGCTGCTGTATGGTTTTTCCTATGAAATGTTAACAATTAGTACTGAATATTTCTTTCATTTTGCTAGCACCTCTGAATCTGTGAAAGAAACAAAACAAGAGCCATGAATACAGTCAACAAAACAGGAACACATGCTGTTTGTGGTTTTTCATTAGCACTCTGATCACTTGTTAGGATTAAACACAACTGATGATGTCAGGTCGCATTCCTTAAGACAGTAACTTTTACACTACAGTCAGCAAAAACTTTTCTGGTAGCCTTCTTTCTTAAAACAGGAACTGTACAAATGCAGTGGGGAAAGCTTTTTGTCTCTATCATTTTAGTCTAAACTGTTTCTGCTATATTATATACCCCTTTTCCTTCTGCCTTCCTTTTACAGCCACTACTTTCAAGAATAATATTTTTAGACCTTGAGGGGAACTTGTTTATTTGGGGTTGGGTTTTTTTAAGCTATTTCTAATAGATCATAATATCTAATAAAAGATATGGTAATTGAGAGGTGTCATTCAGCAATTCACAGGTATAAGTCAGCAATTAAAGCACACTAGCTTTACAGCAGGGTAAATTATAAGAGAGATAGGCACATAAAAGGCAGGAGAAGGCTTGCTCTTTTTTTTGAGAAAGAGTTACCAAATGAAGCAGTAGATTTGCAGAAAACAAAACATGCTTGATGCAACTTTCTTCTGAGGACCATACCAGACAAAATTGCTGTACAGATTTTTTAGAGTTGGTTTTAGAGTTTTATTTGTTAATACCACTTGTATTTCATTTCCTGCTAATTAAAAAATGTATCGCATATTAAATTTAAATTAGTAGCACAGAACAATATTAATAAGCAACTTAATTTCATCTAGGAAATAAATTAGAACTTCTAGTCTGAGTCATATCACAACTTCCAAAATTTGCTTTGTATAGATTAGGGAATGTATTGGGTTTGGCTTCGGTTTTGGAACAAGTGGAGTGTTTTGGTTTTGTTGGTTTTTTTTTTTCTTTTCTTCAGAAAGGCTAGTTTTGCATTTAAATGGAAAACACTTCAAACTACCAAACATTTCAGTTCAAGCTGCATTGTCTTCTGAAAAGCATTTCATGCCTTATATTTTGAAAAACTCTCTTTGAAAAGGTTTATTCCCAGGTACTGTACCTAAAGCCAGCCAGCAACAGGGGCAGTACAAAAAGGGATGGAATCCTGAGGAAAGGTACATTCTCAGTTTGTTTGCCTGCTAAATTTTCTCAGCTGAGGTGAACTTGCTCTACACATATACTAACCTGGGCAAGTATAAGACGGGTTTATCCTGAAAGCCGAAGGCCCACTTTAGCAGGGTGGTCTGCTCAAACTAATGTGTTCCATCATGGATCTGTGGCTTCAGCAGAAAATGACAGCTAAGTCTGTGAGCATCTTGTGGTAGATGAGTGATATTACTGAAATCCAGTAATCTATCAGAAAAATTAAATTGGAAAAATTAATATTGCTGTTCAGCCTTCAGCCTTTCATTGATTTGGTGTGTTAGCTTTAAAAATGCTTAACAAAGGAAAAGATTAGGGGAACAGTGAATCATTAGTCCTGATCTGCTGGGTAGGGGCTTAGAAGAAAGAAGTATCATTGACTGTACCTGTCCTGGATTCAGCAGTAGCAGTCATTGTTTCTCCTTCTTAGCAGCTGGTGCAGTGATGTGTTTTTGACTTTCAGCCTAGGAACAGCACTGATAACACCGATGTTTTTAGTTGTTGCTTCGTAATGTTTACTCTGACCAAGACCTTTCTGAATCTCATGTTCTGCCAGGGAGGAGGGGAAGCCGGGAGGAATCAGAGACAGGACACCTGACCCAAGCTAACCAAAGGAGTATACCATACCACAGCACATCGTGCCCACTGTATAAACTGGGGGCAGTTACTCAGAAGTGCTAGATCACTGCTTGGGTCGGGCTGGGTATTGATCAGTGGGTGGTGAGCGGTTGTATTCTCTTTCCTTGTTATTTCCCTTATCATTATTATTATTATTGATGGTAACAGCAGTGGTTTGTATTATACCTTAGTTACTGGACTGTTCTTATCTCAGCTCGTGGGATTTACATTCTTTTGATTCTCCTCCCCATCCCTCTGGGAGCAGGGGGAGGAAGGGGAGAGGGGAGTGAGAGAGCGGCGTGGTATTGAATTGCCAGCTGGGCTTAAAGCACAGCAGTACCTTAATAAAACAAAAGCAAAAACATTTTCAGTCTTTCCAAAGCTATTAAAAATACATGTTGGTACTTACATAGTTTGTGTTATTTAGCTTTAACGCTACAGTTAGCACCTGCTGACATTAAAGGTCATTAAAGGATCCCAAACTACTATGCATTGTAACAAATACACCATAGAAGATGGTCCTTTCCTTGAGTGGCAGTCTAAGTAGTCTTAACAAAAGAAGAGTATAAGGAGAAAAGAGACATTGATGGGACTTGTCCATGCTCACAGGGGTTAGGATGTTTATGACAGAACCAAAGGACTCTCAGGTCCAGGCTTTTGATGCTGTACCTTTTTAAAACTTCTAATACTACTTTGTACATTATTTATAACCTTCTACTTTGACACAAGCTTTAAAGAAAAAGCATAGTAAGTAAGAGGGTTAAAGCCAACAGTCTCACTGCATACATGGCTCCATCAACTCCTATCGTTTCCATGGACACACTAATTAACTCCTTGACTTCTTGATGGTGTCTTATTAGAAGGTTATTTCAGAGGAAACTGGAAAGGTGAAAAGGGAGGAAAGTTGGTACTGGAGAAGTACAGATTCTGTGAAATCCAGTAAAATCAGACTGATTTTATATGCAGTATTTATGCCCCCAGGAAATACATAGCATCACTTTTATCTGTTCCAAGTATTTTCATCATTTACCTTTCATCTTTATTTTACTCTGCCAAAGTATTTAATATGAGTGTTTGAGCTTTCAATTAGCTGTGTAAAATAAAATATTATATTGTCATCTCACTTTTAATCTCTTTTGATTCTGTAAATTCCTAAAGTAAAAGAAGTAGTACATGAAGTCGGCTCCTGGCAATGGCTGCAGCCTTTTATGGCCCATGTTCACAGCTATACCCAGCCTCTGATTTCTACACTGTCATCGTTTGCATCATCAAAGGGACAGTTAGCTTGCTTCTGCTCTGTTTAAAAAATCAAAGCAAGTTCATTAAATTATATATACATGTACTTGACAGTTTGTTTTAGATGTCTTGCTTTAATACCCAGTGGAAAGTAGTTTGCTTTGGTATAATTAGCACTTAACATGTTCCAAAAAAATGAAAAGGGTATGTTTTTATAACATTATTTTTTGCATCTCAGACTGAAATGTTGTCTCATTCTCAAATGGTGAAAAAAGTGAACCCTTCACATCAATTTGCAAAGCAAATAAAATCTCACTAACACCTATTTCATTCGTCTAGGGCAAGAGACGATTTATGAGACCTTGGATCAATGGCCTTTCAGGACTCACAACTCACTACTCTGAAAAACCTTTGGGAGTAAAGGAAAAGTGGAAGTAACTGAAGGGTCTGTGTGGTCAAAAATAAATGAAGATACATCTGCTGAACAGAAAACAATATTAGAGCTCCTTCTGAGCCTTTACTATGAGCATACTAAAAAATCTCAGTCTCAGACAAAATTGCAGCTTTGACTGCCTCAAGTTTCATGTGAATATGGGCTTTGAAATGAAAACATGACTTAAGATATAATGTTCATATGTGGGTTTTTTTGCAAAAATCAGAAAGTACAGAGCAGTAGTGTAACCTTGCACCATAGGTGAACTCTATGTCTTTATCATCGCTGAACCCTATATCCAATATCAATTACTTCATTTTATCGCTTTCAAGGAAGCATCAAGTGGCATATAAAGAACTGTGTGACCATGTCCTCATTTAGCAGGAAAGACCAGTGGGTGACACCCGACTTGGATGCTACTACTCAAGCCACTTTATGTATATGTGGTATAAGCAGAAATTGTCCCTCTACTCCCCGGGGTCCTTTAGAATATCAACCATTTTTATTCTGTCCTGCCTTCCCCTCAGTTGTATCCACAGGTGAAGTGGGTTGTTTGCTCTTCTTAAACACTTCAGGATAGAAACTTGTGTTTGTGTTTCTTTGTGAGTTGTTGTAAGCAAGTCTGCCATAAGCCGGGAGAACAGGGAGACAGAAAATAAATTTCCAAGAGTGTCCTTTGGCTGTAAATGTTGGCACTAAGAGACTTTCACTGGGTCTCTGAGGCCCCGAAGTAGTACACAAAGCACTGAGAAGCATACCTTCTCCTCAGCCTTACCTCTGATTCAACACAATTTTAGAGCAATGCACTCCCCTGCCATTTAGGGATGGGGGGCTGAGAATCCACAGCAGTGAGGATCCTTTGCCAAGCAGCCAGTGGCAAGGAAGCTTGGGCCTCAGATTTGCTGGGAATCTCAGCTACTGTGACAGGCAGGACTAGGTGGTGAAATGAGAGAGACCAAGTCAATGAGCAAGTACAAATTCACATTAGGTCAGTCACGGCTTCAGCCCTCTCCTTCCTCACAAACACACAAGGTTTGGGCATGTGTATAGAGCTCTAGTTAAAATAACAGTGGTTTAATGGGATAGAGTTTGCAGAAAACTGAAATACGGCTTAATAGGCTGGTTATGTGTACTCTAGGGACCTTGGATAATTAGGACTTCCTAAGAAAGAAGAGCGGCAAGGTAATTGCATGACTCTTAATGGCACATTGGCCAAGAAGAATTAACCTTGACTATTTTTTAATACCCTTTCAGCTAGAGATGAAAACAATTTCTCAGTGCAGTTTCAAAGTGAAACCAAGTCTATTTATATTGACTATGAATATTTGTCATCACAAACGTTAGAATTGGTAAAAAACTATTTCAACTCTTACCAATCTCAAGCACAGATGATAAACATTAAAATCTGAAACAACCAATATTTTGAAAAAATCACATTTAAGAAGTTTTAGATTTTAGTAAATCAGGTTGTTTACTGATTTACACTATAACTTTTTATTATTGGAACTCATTAGTAGTAAATAAATAGAACTCATAAGTAGTAAAAATACTGTCACTCAATAGTGTTGTTTTCAAATAACAGTGAAAACAGTTCTTTAAAAAAGAACTTTCTGCTGGTCCTCTGCCTACAACTGCAGTCATAGTTATTGCACATGATCAATATTGACCAGTTAAGCAAAAGATTTATTGCATGATGAATTAACAGCCTTACCACAGCAACAGTATTTTGCCTAGTCCCAAAATGCCTGAATTATTTCATGTCGTTTGGGAAACAACATTTTTTAAATTTACTGTACCTGTTGCTTACAGATCAATAAACATTTCAGTGATGTATATGATTGCTGATTGCAACTGATGTAAGTTTAACCACTGTGATAAATATGAAATATAGTCACAATAAGATTAATGAAAATGTAATGAAAGGCAGACAGACTTGTAATAAAGAAAGGATAGTAAATGCCAGAAGAATATTCCTATTAGATGTCAAAAATAGTGTCATATAAAAGAGACAAAGTTAAATGCTTTAGCATTACTGTAATTTCAATTCAGAAAATGAAATGAGATTGCTAGCAGCAGCTACTGCTGGAGGGTAGAAGATGGTTAATTACTTTAAACTAGCTAACAGTGATCTCAGAAGTTCACCTGGAGTCCAGTCTTGTTCCCACTGAAGACAGTGACAGCAAGATCAAGCTTTTATGAGGTTCCTGTTATCAGTGCGATGTTTGCTAAGTTCTAAGAAAGCAAATTATCAAAGCCATAGAAAATTTCAGCCATCTCCAAAACCTGTTTTTTTCTCATAGCTTGCCTGAGTATGAAGGAATTATTTGCATTACTGCATTGTTAATTATGACTATGCAAAAAACATTTTCATCAAAACTATATTGTTATTGGAAATAGGATTTTTGACTATTTGAATTTCCTCAGATAGCTTTGTTTCCATGGAAATGCATTACTTTTAACAAAATAAAAAGTTCTAAAAGCAGAAAAGCTCTCTTAGACATCCATTCATGCCCCAGTTGTCCAACCAGCCACAATTCTCATTGGGCACAATGCAGTTCACCAGCAAGACAAACTGGTGCCTGTGTCAACTGAAGCAGAGCCCAGCCTGGGGGGTCGTGAGAGGAGTGGGCACCTAAGCCACTGCATCAGTACCTCCCAGGAGATGGTGTGGTGGGTTTCATAGACAAAATCAATTTTTCAGGACTTAGGCATTAGCCTTGATGTTGTTTTGGGGAGGGGGGGAGTTGGTTTGGGTGGATTTTGTTCAGTTGATTGGGATTTTTTGCCAAAGCATTGTTATTTTCTATGGAGACACATTGATCAAGGAAAATAAATACAATTTTCTAATAATTGTAGCTGTTGGTTTTAATTAAATATGTAGCTGTAATTTTCTGGTCCCTTTTTTCTCATCTAACACCACAGTGCTGGGGAGGATGCTTAGCCACTGATTTCGGGTCCACTTTACCTCAGGGACTCAGAAAGAAATCCCTCTAAGTTTAATGAAGAATATTATTCAAAGTTGTTGCTATCAATCTTATGCTGGAATACAGTCCACAGTCATTGCTATGAATGTTAGAATATTTAGGCTATTTTCACTTCCAACTTACCTTTCTTTAAACACTTCTGTTCCTTGTTTTAAACAGGTTTTCCTTTCCTGCTCCTTGTCTTCATCCTGAAGCAGTAACAGTAATATCCTCTGCTTAGTGGTTTAAATACCCAAGATCTTTTAGTCTTCCTAGCAGAGGTTTTTCTATTCCTCTGATCATCCCGATAGTTCTTCTATTTGTCGCAGACTGAATTTATTCTTCATACATGTTTCTCAGGTAGAACAATGCTCAAACAAGTATATATTGCTAATTCATAGTTATCCTGAGGTCCACTACATTCCTCTGCACCTTCCCCTCCAAGCTCTCTTTCCAATTCACACACTTCTGCTTACTGCACAAGTTTTCTTACTATCCCTTCAGCAAAAAATAAAACCAAAACCAAAACCAAAACAAATACAAACCCTTGCCATCTTTATATCTGTGTACTATTTAATTTGTATTAAACCATATCTCATGAAGCTCTTCATACGACACATCTCTCATCTGTATGAAAGACACCTTTGAACTTCACGCCATCAACAAATTTCATTGGCACATTAACACTTCTGATGGTAAGACATTTCTGGAAAAAACTAAAACTCAGTTCCACATGAACTTCTGAATTACTCAACTGATGATTTCCTACAAACATGTCAGTTTTTCTGCCAATGTAACCTGTTCTCATCCTCTTCTAGCCAGCTTATTTAAAACGTTACAGTTCTCCTAGTGACTCCCACCTTCGCCCTTTTAAGTCATAATTTCCCATGTGCCACTATTGTCAAATGCTTTCCTAAAGTCCAAAAAAAAATGTGATCTGTATTTTCCTCGTCTAGAAAAACACCTCTCATCAAAAGAAATCTATCTGAAAAATCTGGCACATGGTTTTTTTTGGTGAACCTGAGTGTCATTTTTCCATTTACCACTCTGTTTACAGTCCCTCCCATTTCTTCCCATTTCCTAAAGATGACTGCATGCATTTGTTACTGCCTAGTTGTATGCTCTACCTGTCTTTACTGAACTGGTTGGCTAAAAATGTCTGAAAGCAAATCTAGGAATTCAATTGTATTACCAGATAATTTGTTGACTATTTTTTAGGAATAAAATTAACCTTTCTTTCCTTTTTCTGTTGTGTGCTTGGGGGAGAACAGGGTAAATCCATTAGTACCTCTACAGTCAAGGCTTTTCCTTCTCCAGTGGCATAGCCTTTATTTATTACTCATTACTTCTTGGCTAAAGAGGGATAGTTAAAACATCATACTAGACTAGTTTAACAAAATAGGTTCATATTAACTTGTTTTGCTTTGGGATCTAAGTTTAGAATTGGGGTTGAGACTTGGAACTACTTTAGCTAATATTGACTGACTTACAAATTCAGGTAGGAAAAAAAGTGAAAATCCAGTACCACTTTCATTGGGTCTGCCTGTTTGAGACTGCAGTGCCTAAAAATACTCCTTGCTTAGTGGCATACCCTCAGTGCTGGAGATGACATTCTTCACCTCTTTTCACGAAACGTCTGGTTTAGAATAGGGCAAACAGATGCTTTGACCAGTAACTTCATGGTGGTGTTTAGTTATTTCTATTTTAGAAAAGCATTTTCAATCCTGATGGATTCAAGGTGTCCCAGGGGCCCTGAACAGCTCTCATCTTTGCTTCCTCAGGGACTTACTCTTATTTAGTGCTCCCACTTATGCTGAGCATCTGAAATCCACATGTCTTACCTCCCTAATTATCAGAGCAGGATTAACAGAAGTAGAGATGTTTTATAAATTTTGACAATTTTAATTACATGGTTGTTCCTTCAGCTAGGAAATACATATTGTTCACTTTCTGTCGTAGTTTAAGCTATAAACTCACACAGCCGCTCTCTCACTCACTCTCCACTCTTTCTTCCCTCCTCTCCTGGAGGGATGGGAAGGAGAATCAAAAGAATGCAACTCCCACAGGTTGAGATAAGAACAGTTTAGTAACTAAGGTATAACACAAACCACTACTGCTACCACCAATAATAATAATGACAAGAGAAATACAAGGAAAAAGAATACAATTGCTCACCACCTGATATCAAGCCCAAGTAAACAGTGCACCCCCCACCAGTGACCCCCACCACCCTTCCGGGTCTCTGCTCTTCGTCTTTACATCCTGGACATGACGTGCTGTGGTATGGAATAACCTCTTTGGTTAGTCTGGGTCAGGTGTCCTGTCTCTCCTTCCTGCCGGCTTCCCCTCCTCCCTGCCAGAGTATGAGACTCACTAAGTCCTTGGCCAGCCTAAACATTACCAAGCAGTAACTGAAAACACTGGTGCTATCAGTGCTGTTCCCAGGCCCCAAATCAAAAACACAGTGCTGCACCAGCTACCAAGAAGGAGAAAAATGACTGCTGCTGCTGAACCCAGGACACCTTCTGAAAAGCAAACCTGAAATCTATGCTGCACCCAGCTCTGCAATTGAAAAGCTGGAAGGCTTTTGGTTGAATGTATTTTCCCTAAGATATGCACAAGCTTTCTCATCTCAAAGACTCTCCTTCTGTAGGTTAGTCTGTACTTTCAAAAATATGAGTGCTTTTTACTTTGTGGTAATCTTTTTTTATCACTCTCATGAAAGTTCATAATTTTGAACAGATCAAGTGGATCAAAGATGATCTCTGAAAAGAACATCTCTCAAGAAAAGTAGGTTTAAGATCTGCTTGGAGAACTTGTTCAAAACCCTCCATCCAAAAGCTCTAGGGTAATTGTCTGACAAATTCTGTCACAAATCAATAATTCTGATTCTTTTAGGAGTCATTAGCTTTGGGGTGCAGTGGGCATTTTCTGTGGCATGGGTACACTAAATCCTGTTTCTCTATCACTACATGACACTATATTCTACAAGTAGTTACCTGCCAGCAACTTTTTTTCTTGATTTCTCTGGTACAAACATTTTCCTCTTGTAACATAGGGCAGTTTATCAATGGATATATACTATTCCTAGGGCCACCTGGAAAGCAAAGTAGATGCTTTCATATTTTATATATTCTGTTTTCCGTAACACTTCAGTAATCTAACTCCTTCACTTTATTTATAGGTTGTTACATATTCCTAAAATTTTAATATTTGTGAATATATATAAGTGCATTTTCACCAGTAAAATAAGCAAATTAATAAAATGTTTATAAATTATACATTAAGAAGACAAAGGAATTTCCTTGTCAATGCTCTTCTGGTTTTACTTCAGAAATAATAACTGGGCAATTTGAGGGAGGGAATTCTGCTCTCAGATAGAAGTTTGAAGCCCATTTTCAAATTAATTAAGAGTTCCTCACACATAGATTAGACTACAATTCTGGCCACACAATTTCAAAATCTAGCAATATGTTTCTTGTAAAAAATTCTACATATATTATAAATATATAAAGTGATATAGCTATTCCACTGTGGATAGCTGCTCATATATCACAGGGAAAGATGGCACTTTTATAAAATTTTATAACAGTCTGACTGAATACAATGTATATGCTTATAAGAGTGTAAGTATCAAAGTTTAACAGGAAAAAGTCATAGCCTTAATTCAATACTTCTACCAAAAAAAGCCTGAGCTTAAGCCAGGGTTGCAATCATGAATTTTAAGCCAATTTTTCAGAAGTGGCTAAGCTCAGTGTTGAATATCTTATACGACTAATTCAGAGTAGGGTCCTGGAAATTCAGGTTATCCTACGCTGGTCTGAATAATTATTGCTTCTATTAGCAAAGGTAAAGGATTTGGACTAATAAATTTTGTGGCTGCAGAAATGCATTTTTTATCCCTTAATTTTATTTGTCATAGAGTATTGTTAAAAATGAGATATAAAAAGATGCATAGCTCTAGTGACTGGCAATACTGTTGAAAGACCCTATACCCAGCAGATGAGAGTTAGACCACATGACCACATATTTTTTTTATCTCTGCATCAGCTACCCCATGCTAACAAACAGAAGAGCAATCTATTCCCAACTCAGTGGAAATGTGATGTGCTTGTTCATACACCTAGTGGAAAAGCATTCATTTCACTGAAGGCAGTTCCACAGAAATGCATTAATTAGCATTCCTATAGAGTGTCCCATCTCCAAAATCAAGTGATGATATGTATAAAAATGAGGAAAAGATTTAGCAATACTTTATTCATCTTTGCAGAAATGACTGCCAAAAATGGTTGTAGTACTGAATATCACTACTACAGTATATAAGCACGATATGAAATATCTTAGTCCTTCAGTTTTTTCTGCTTTTGAAGGGAAGTATTTTGCATTTATAAAGGTCAATTAATTCATTACAGAGAGGAAGTTTAGAAGGAAAAGTTTAAGTGACTCTGCAACCAATCCCTGAAATTTACATAGAGTAGAGGTGGAAGGAAGTTTCTTTTGAAATTGCTTCAAAGCAAAATAGGTCTGTATTATTTCAAAAAGCCTGAGGTCACATTGATTTTAGATAGCTCCACTTTGGTCATACTTGAAAAGGGCAAATAAATATTTAAGGAAAAATATTTCAGATGCACTTTACAGAGTGTTTCTACTTGAGGCGAATAGGAAAAAAAAAATAAAAATCCCCCACACCAAAAATCAAGAAGGCAGCCACCCTCCCTGGCATATTCAGAGAGACAGATGATCCCCAAGGATCAATGACTCTAAACTGTGTCAGAATGAAGTTCAGGAATATTATTTGCATACCTGAGCTTTCATTCTTTTCACTTTGGCACCACAGATTGTTAGTTGGAATGCTTTTATTGTTCAAGCTATCAGGTATGAAGTGAAGTCCCTAGTCATTTAGTACTTCACAAGTCAAAACCACTGTGATCCAGAGAATGTACAGCTTTAAACACTGAAATTACCACAAAATAAGCTAAGGTCAATGATGCTGTACTTTCAGTGCTATTGAAAAATGCTAATATATAAACAAAATGGAAATTAAAAGAATATGCTGTACACATACAGTCCAATTAGCCAGTGATGACATTGATTTCAAAATTTCCACTTGATATTCCTCACAAATTACTATTAAATCTCTTCAAATCTTATTACATTTATGGATCCCACAGAGTCTATATGAACTACCAGAAGATTTTTGCAGTAAATCTTAAAGGACATCAAGAATAATGCACATGTTAACTAGGAAAGAAGATTGTCACAATATTAGAAATTAACTTTCTCTAAGTTGCGGAAGATATGTTAGAGTATTTTATTGAAGAATATCTCAATACACAGAAACGCGGTGGAGATTCTAACAGAGTGGCCATTAAACAGAATTAAGCATGTAAAAAACACAGAGCATAAAAAATACCTACCATCCATACTGACTGAATGTATCCCTGGGAAGTTAGCCAGAAACCGTATTAAACAGCAGTATTCAGAGAAATAAAATATATATAAATATAACCTTGTGAAATTACAAGCAGTACGTCACTTCCCAGCATTTGACAGTTCATAGCATGCACATTGCAAGAGTACAGCTCTCCTGTGTAAAAGGTCAATAAAAACTATATTACAAATTAATTTACAAGAATAAATTACAGAACCCAAAATGAGGTCTGAATGAAGCTGGCTTACAAGGCAGTGACACCCGCATATTCTAGCAGAGTTTCTGTCCTTATAAACATTTTGAAGTGGTTAACTTCCCAGTAAAATCTGGAAGTTGTTCTCGTCCTTTCACCAGGGAGTAAGTCAGACTGATTCTCCAAACCAGGCTAGAAATACTTCATTAATTTGTCACCCTTGTGAACCTTGGCAGTGGACACAATGACACAGAGTAAAAAGCTAACCATAAAGCTCCCATCAGAAGTGGTTTAGTTATTTTTAGAAACCTCTTGCAAATTATTGTGCTAATTCTATGACTGGAACTTGCATTTCCTGAATCAGGTTTAAACCTCTCTACTGGACTTTTTAAAGGTAAAATGACTGTAGATAAAGACAACCAGGAGTCGGACTACCCTCTGCAGAAAAACCCAGAAAACGCTGGAAACACTTCTTAGGATTGTGGGCAGATACATTTGACTTCTTGGTAAAACTTCAAAAATAATATTCAGCTGCAAAATGGTGTTGTAACCTCATACAACATCACATTTTTGAGCAAGATCTCAGGTCACCTGGGCATCAGCTTCCAAAATATACCTTTTTCTTCTTGTTCATATAGAAAGGAGATGGATGAGCCCCTACTTACATTTCGTTTGTTTGCTTGTTTGATGAAATGATCAAACTATATAAAGAAGGGAAACACCATCATGTGAAATGTTTAATTTTGTCAGAAAACACTATTTTCTATCTCAAGAGCAAACAATCCTCCAATATATCAGCTCCCAGGCAAATTTCTGCATTGTAGCTGACCTGATTGCAGCTGGATTTAGATATTCCAGAGTAAACCATTTACTAAACACCCTGGGAAAAAAGGATTGATGTTCTATCTATTTATTATGGCCAAATTATGCAGACCAGAAAGCCAACCGTATCCTGGGCTGCATCAAAAGAAGCGTGATCAGCAGGTGGAGGGAGGTGATCCTGTCCTTCTACTCTGCTCTCATGAGACCTCGCTTGGAGTATTGTGTGGAGTTCTGGTGTCCTCAACATAAAAAGCGCATGGAACTGTTGGAACAAGTCCAAAGGAGGGCCACCAGGATGATCAGGGGAATGGAGCAGCTGCCGTATGAAGAAAGGCTGAGAAAGCTGGGACTGTTCAACCTGGAGAAGAGAAGGCTGCGTGGAGACCTCATAGCAGCCTTCCAATATCTGAAGGGGACCTATAAGGATGCTGGGGAGGGACTCTTCATTAGGGACTGTAGTGAGAGGACAGGGGTAATGGGTTCAAACTTAAACAGGGGAAGTTTAGATTGGATCTGAGGAAGAAATTCTTTACTGTGAGGGTGGTAAGGCACTGGAATGGGTTGCCCAGGGAAGTTGTGAATGCTCCATCCCTGGCAGTGTTCAAGGACGGGCTGGACATAGCCTTGGATGGCATGGTTTAGTGTGAGGTGTCCCCGCCCATGGCAGGAGGGTTGGAACTAGATGATCTTAAAGTCCTTGCCAACCCTAACTATTCTAAGATTCTATGATTGTATGAAACAGAAGTAACTCATTGTGTTACATGACATGCACATAATAATCTGCAGTGTGATTTTTTTTTTCTTTTGTCAGCAGAAATATAGGAAACGCTTTCAAAAGTCATGTACAGAGCAGGCTAGATAAAACACTGACTTCTTTTGTTGCTGTTCATAATCAATACACTGTTCAAAATATGAAAGAAATGATATAAAAATGAAATTAAAAGAAAATGAGAACATGAAGAGTGAAATTTGAGGGGTACAATGCAGATACTGCAGTAGAAAGGTTGAAAGAAAATACAGTTTTTCAATTACATGCCATTATGTGTGCCTACATATATTCAATTATAAATTCACTATTTTCTTACTATTATAAATCAAACAGGATTTATTTATTTATTAATTTTAACTATACAGTTACACACCTTCAGTCAAACATAGATTTTATGTGTTTCTTGGACTGCTCTATGTGTGATAGATTTTCCATATGAAATAGTTTATTGGTCATGAACCAAATAGAAAATATCAGTGCTTTCTCGATATATTCATTCTGCCTTGTAATTGGTATCTACAAGTTAATGGCTATTCTCTTACAGTCCCCAAAAATATAATAGAAAACATCAGATGTTTCAAAATTTGTATGCACTACTCCTTAAAATTGTATTCTTCTCTAGTGCAGAATTTAGCGGCCTGAGCTGGGTGGTTGATGGTTCAAATTGTTTTCCCTTATATTTTTATATCATCCCTTGCTCTTCAGTCGCGAAAAACTTCTATGTTTTTCTCATGCTGTTGTGGTTTAGGCCCAGCTGGTAACTCAGAACTATATAGCTGCTCCCTGCCTTCTTCCTCCCCCTGCTCCTGGAGGGATGGGGAGGAGAATCAAAAGAATGTAACTCCCACAGCTTGAGATAAGAACAGTCCAGTAACTAAGGTATAACATAAACCACTGCTGTTACCACAAATAATAATAATGATAACAAGGGAAGAGAATACAATCGCTCACCAGCTGCCAACCAATACCCAGCCCAACCAGAGCAGTGATCTTGGCCTTCCAGCTAACTGCCCCCAGTTTATATAGTGGGCATGACGTGCTGTGGTATGGAATACCTCTTTGGTTGCTTTGGGTCAGGCGTCCTGCCTCTGCTTCCTCCCGGCTTCCCCTCCTCCCTGGCAGAGCATGAGGCTCAGAAAGTCCTTGGTCAGAGTAAACATTACTGCAACAACTAAAACCATTAGTGTTATCAGCACAGTTCCCAGGCTGAATGTCAAAAACACAGCACGGTACCAGCTACTGAGAAGAAGAAAAATGACTGCTACTGCTGAACCCAGGACACATGATTAAACAAATATTAACTTGTCAGCTTGTACCTAATTTTCACCAAGCTTTTGCAACTGCATTTGATTTTAAAGAAGAGCTTTGACGGTTAGTATGTGTGTTCCCTGGAAAATTGATATTACAAACACAGAGTAATGTATTCCAACAGTGAATAACGAAAAGCTAATAGGTATTAAACAAGGATGTCAAAAATATGGTTTATCTACTGTTGAAAGATCATGCTCTTTTCCCTTCTCTTGTTATATGCAGGTGCCTGCAGTCTACAGCCAAACTTGGTAATAATGTATTTAGATGTAAAAGGATGAAACTATAGGTTTCATCACCTGAAGACAATACTGTAATGAGCACTAAAGTTTTCTTTGGGTGGTGCAGCAGTAATCAAGTGTATTTGTGACTGAATGTTACTTTTTTTGTGTTTGAACAGAGAAGGTAAAAGATTCTGATTCTTAAGTGAACATTTATTTTATATCTATGTATTCCTACATTCCAGGCACCTAAAACTGTTAAAGACTATGAAGACAAGAAATGGTCCCTAGAACTTCAGCTGTAAGTACATAGCCTTCCCATCTGTCCTCTTTTGTCAGAAGGATATCACTTCTGAAAGAAATTTTAACTGAATCTTTGGATCCCTGCTATTGGGGTGCTGCTGTCCACCAATCTTTGCCTACATCATTGTGATCTTTAGTATAGGAAAAATTCCTGATTACTGTGCCTAACAGAGAGCCTCGAGAGTGCATTTTGTAACTCAGTGAAGGTCGCGTAAGCCAGCATTTATCAGAATTTATGTCATGCCATTTCTTACTGGCTCACAAAGCAGCTGTCAGAAACTGCACTGGGTTTATCGCAAGATTCTAGCTCTGAGTATTCACCTCTATCAATATTTCTTAGAAGGTATCTGGCAAGCTACCTTCTAATCCAACTATTTTTTATCAAGAAAAAATAGTTAAAAGACTACATATTGATCTGTGCTTAGCACCGTAACACAGTAGTTAGAGCATCCACTGACATGCAGAGGAATCTGGTCTAAGTTCCCTTCATAGCCTTATGGGAGGTAAATCTGTGTCACTGGACTGTCAGATATTCTGTTTAAGGTACTCCCAGAAGTTGATCAATTTTGCATGGTGAGCAAAAAAATTTATTTGGTCAAAGGGGAATACAGAAAGAGAACTTTAAAGACATCTCCAAGCTCCATCCAATTTACAGAATTGAATTCATGCAGAGAACCCCATCACTTTCTCCAATGTCTTATTAGGATCTTCCTGTGGGTTACTGTTAGGCCTCCTTCTCTTGGCCTTTACTAGGAATCCTCCTAGAAACAGCAGTTTGGAAAACTTTGTCTTGAAAGACTCAGCAGCCACTGGTGCTCTTCTGTTTTCAGTCTGTATCTGGGGAAAGGATGGCTCATGGACCTTGGCAGCAGGCTTAAACTCTGTCCCAGGTGCACTCCTCTGACACCCTGGACTAAGCTGCCTCAAACCTGTTCTGGGCTCCCCTGCCCTTAGACCAGCTCTGTCTGTAAAGGTCCCACACATGGTGATGCAATACCACAGCTCAGGACTTTTTTGCCATTTGATTTGTTAAAGGAAACATATTGGTAAAACTAACAATTACTTCTGTCAACTTGTCTTGTATTTTACAGCTATGAGCTTCAATGAAACCTTATTAATAACGAATATCACAGACGAAATAAAAGAAATAATATTAATACATATTTATACTCCATAGCTTTGAATAATTTCAGATGCACTTATTATCATAACAAAGCTATGGAATTCTTTAAAACTCTGATAAAAACGGAAGAAAGAGAGTACTGTGTAAGAACTTCAGATTGAGGTCATGTTTTTCAGATCAGCCAAAACAGATGTCACATGCAACCCGAATACATTTCAGTGGCTCCCCCGATATAAACTGTTCAGGTTAGAAAATGCACCTTTTTAAGGAGCACTGCAACTTAGCTATACCACTTAGAGTAAGGATCCAAAGGTTCTCCAGCTGCAGAGTAGAAGATTGATGCAAAACAGTTTTGTAAATTAAAGCTGAATAAATGGCACATTGCACTCTACAGGCATCAATGAAATCTGCTTGAACAAGCTTTGGACTAGGGACAATTCTTAGTAGAAATCCAGAGGCAGTAGTCTGGTAGATGGCTAAAATTTAAAACCTGTAGCAGATGCAGTGAAAATACAGAGGCAGTGGGATCTCCATACTGACAGAGATATGTAGTTCAAGCATTGGTCTATTTAATTTAACAGCAGTGTCCCTAGGGTAGACCTTTAACTAGGGATCTGATGTCCATGAGAAAAGTTGAATCAGATCTCTACGATGATCAGATTTCTGTTTCTTTCAGACTTTCTTCTTCCAAGGATAACATAATTTAGTGGGAGGTGTCCCTGCCCATGGTAGAGGGGTTGGAACTAGATGATCTTAAGGTCCTTTCCAACCCTAACTATTCTACGATTCTATGATCATGCAAAATGCACCATCTCACTTTACATTTGCTGGTTATTGGCTTAAGCTGTGCCTTATAACAAAAGACAGAATCAATGCCTGTGAACCTTCTCTCTATGAAGGTCATATTTGTAAAAAGCATGTAGGAATTTTATTTTTTATTGAGTGGAAGCCTTAAAAAATAGCTCAGAGTCGAAGCCAGCCACAGACTCATCCAGCCTGACAGAGTCTTAAACACCAGACAAACCTCACCACAACCACGACATCATGTCAATTTAGTTTGAGACAGCTTGTCAATGATTTCTTGCACTCACTTCTGACATATCTGAGACTTCTGTAGTATCAATACAATATTCCTGACCAATTCTGATACAATTTTCAAACTTGTGGAGCTTCCTCAGGAGCAAAGCTCATAGAATCACAGAATCACTGAATGGTTTGGGTTAGAAGAGACCTTGAAGATCTTCCAGTTCCAACCCCACCCCCCACCCCCCCCCCGCCATGGGCAGGGACATCTTCCACTAGATCAGGTTGACTGAAGACTGTTGTAAGGTCTCCCCTTGAGCCTTCTCTTCTCCAGGCTGAACAAGCCCAAGTCTCTCTCACTTGCCAATTCAATAAGACCATAGCCCAAGGAAGAAAACAAGGAACCCTTCAGAGGTTCATTTGTAATTATCATACAAAAATTGAATTTGCCTAGACTAACAAGTACCAACAATCATTCATTGATCTGGCAGAGTATGAGCATGTTCAGAAAACCTTGATGTTTGTAATTTGAAAGTTTTCAGAAATGTATGTCTCAAGAAATATTAATCAAGTATATGCATAATTTAAGTGAGACCTTCAAAGCTTCTGTATATGCAGAAATCACTGTAGAACAGGAATATTTTTGAGATAATCGAATTATTGCTACGGTTCAAATGGAAAAAATGAAAACAAGAGGAAAAGGTGAAGTACAAGAAGAAGGGAACAAGACAGATAAGAGGAGAGATTATCTATAATATAATGATGAAAGGCAGATTACTAAATATGATTATTCTATACTGTTATATATATATCATGTATTACAACAATATATTGAGCAATACATTAATATATTACTGTGATAATTTTCACCCCTGAATATACAGACATGTAAAGATACAGTCATAGAATCATAGAATAGGTAGGGTCGGAAAGGACCTCAAGATCATCTAGTTCCAACCCCCCTGCCATGGGCAGGGACACCTCACACTAAACCATGCCATTCAAGGCTATGTCCAACCCCACCTTGAATGCCGCCAGGGATGAAGCATTGACAGCTTCCTTGGGCAACCCATTCCAGTGTCTCGCCACCCTTACAGTAAAGAATTTCTTCCTCAGATCCAATCTAAACTTCCCCTGTTTAAGTTTAAACCCATTACCCCTTGTCCTCTCACCACAGTCCCTAATGAAGAGTCCCTCCCAGGCATCCTTATAGGTCCCCTTCAGATACTGGAAGGCTGCTAGGAGGTCTCCATGGAGCCTTCTCTTCTCCAGGCTGAACAGCCCCAACTTTCTCAGCCTTTTTTCATACGGGAGCTGCTCCATTCCCCTGATCATCCTCGTGGACCTCCTTTGGACTTGTTCCAACAGTTCCATGCCCTTTTTATGTTGAGGACACCAGAACTGCACACAATATCCAAGTGAGGTCTCACAAGAGCAGAGTAGAGGTGCAGGAGCACCTCCGTCGACCTGCTGGTCACACTCCTTTTGATGCAGCCCAGGATACGGTTGGCTTTCTGGGCTGCAAGCGCACACTGCTGGCTCATGTTCATTTTTTCATCGACCAACACCCCCAAGTCCTTCTCCGTAGGGCTGCTCTGAATCTCCTCCCCGCCCAACCTGTAGCTGTGCCTGGCATTGCTCCGACCCAGGTGTAGGACCTTCCAGGATTCTCCTGGAAGGCATGCTGAGGCATATGAAAAACAACAAGGTGCTTGGTGACAGCCAGCATGGCTTCACTAAGGCGAAATCCCGCCTGACCAATCTGGTGGCCTTCTATGATGGGGCCACGGAACTGATAGACAGGGGTAGAGTAGTTGATGTCATCTACCTGGACTTGTGTAAAGCGTTTGACACTGTCTCACATGACATCCTTGTCTCTAAGTTGAAGAGACATCAATTTGATAGGTGGACCACTCGGTGGATAAAGAACTGGCTGGATGGCCGCACACAAAGAGTAGTGCTCAGTGGCTCGGTGTCCAGCTGGAGACCAGTAACGAGTGGTGTCCTTCAGGGATTGGTGTTGGGACCGGTCTTGTTCAACATCTTCGTGGGTGACATGGACAGTGGGATTGAGTGCGCCCTCAGCAAGTTTGCCAATGACATCAAGCTGTGTGGTTCGGTTGATAAGTTGGAGGGAAGGAATGCCATCCAGAATGACCTTGACACGCTTCTGAGGTGCGCTGATGCCAACCTGATGAAGTTTAACCATGACAAGTACTATGATATTGTTGCCATTACCTTATTCCCCAAATCACAACTCTGTACTTTTTTTGGTAGCTTGGCAATCTCCTGGTCTTCACGTTGTTTGAAACAAGGACTGTGCTTATTCTCTTCATCTGTTTGGCATTTAAACAGCATTGCTAGAAACCACATCAGTACAGGTAACACATTTGAGTTGACTAATTATAGATGTGGTTCATGAGATTATGTGCAGTACAGAGCTGTAAACATCCTGTGCCTTGACAATCTTATCTGTTGCTCAAAGTCAGCTGACAAAGTAAAAAGAAGAGTTGTAAGTTAACAGCAATTCAGATCAAAAGTCAAAATAGGGGTATTTTCTGCTCTTTGCCTAGAATTACATCAAAGAGCAGAAACTAGAGCTGAGCAAACAGTAGAGAAAATACAGCAGTCTATTTAAACTTGGTTCAAGCTAACTCACACTGAACTTTTTGCATAAGACAAAATCTCTGCTGTCAAAAAGATTATAAAAAAAAATTAGAATGGTATGAAATGAAGGGAAATGGTGTAAAGGAAACCCGTTTTCTTTCCTATGACCACTAGAACGCAGATGTGTAGTAACCAGTAATCACCTGGAAATAACTGATGGGTTGAATATGTGTTCTGAATATGCAGCACAATGAATCAGCCAAGGAAAGAATATTATTCATATTTTTTCCCCGAAGCTGAGACAGACTGCATAGTTCTTTGTACTGCACTTACAGAAATTTCTTCACAGAGAAATGTATGAGCTTTAATAACAAATATTGCCACAACTACTGTTACAACAGCTTGTACAAGTTAGCAAAAAGCCCTGTTGTTTCTTTCTAAAAACAGCATCCTTACTTCTTTTCTTTTTTAGCTTTCTTTGTATGGTAATATTTCAAATTGCTACCAACTATTCTTGTACAAAGATAAGGACTTGTTTCACCTCCTGCTGCATTGTGGGACAGAAGCATTTCCAAACCCGGCTCTGTAGGCATTGTAAGACGATGGAGGGAAAAAGAGATCTGTACCTAACTGCTTTATGAGATCATCAGATACACAAAGATACTGAAATGCTCCCCTGTTCCTTTTCACACCATTTATATGGAAAGAAGCAACACAGAAGAATGATTAACAACCAGCTGAGGTGATCTCTGCACTGCAGATATTTTTATGATTTCAACAGTTTTCTGTTTCACATCACAATTACGGTGCTCATTCTTGCCACAAAACATTGAGATTTATGGACCTCAGAACACCTGAAACACCACGTTCAGTTAGGGTGGGAAAAAGTATAAACTGAGACACTGGGAATAGGAATATGCACCTAGAATAAGAATATAAACTCTGCTTTCATGCATCATAGTTGAGTCTGTTACTATCAGCCCATGCAAGAAGCGTTTGCCTAGCATGGAAGTCTCAGCCACAGAAGAGAAATCTTTTGTACCAAAAGTGTGAATAAAAGCAGTCCCTGCTACTAGAAGCTTAGGTTTCTATGGGCAGTATATTTAATCCTCAGCCAGCTCTAATACACCAATAGTCATCCTGTGCTGGTACAATACCTTGCTGAGGATTATTAAAGTAGTGAGCCAGGGCTTATACAGTTCTGTTTGAAAGGAAAACAAAAAATGCTTTTGCAAGTATAGTTTATTTCACTGCAAGAAGTTATATAAATTATAGCACAACACTTCTCTTTCCTGGCACAGGCTGTTTCTACAGAATAAGCATTTAGCACTAGAACTGCACTAGCTTAGCTACATCAACAAACCTGTTGTAGTACATAAGATGTTTCTGGTGCAAAAGTGACCTTCAAATCCTCAACCTGAAACACATTTCAAACTTAATTACAATTCAGTCTCTATGAAGGATGATAATACTGTCACCATATGCTGAAAAGAAAGCAGTCTTTGCTACAAAAAAACCCCTAGACTGTGAAATCAAGAATGGGTGAACAAAGTGAGCAAAGCAGAAGAAATGTTTCATTCATGCTAAAGTTACTGTTGATGCCTGCTACAGCATTGCTGGCATTTGTACATGATTTGGCCTTCAGACACTTTAAATTAGAAAGTGAATGGAAAAAAAAAAAAAAAGAAATAGAAATCTTACAAAAGGCAACTGAGAATATAATTCAGAAGACAATATCAATTAATATTTTCCTATTCTCTGCCCTCCATCTTGAAGTTTCACTCTTTAGTCTGCTTTTGGATTATAAGAAATTAGGTTTTCCTTTGGTTTTCTTTGTTTCCTTTTGGAAACAAATATTTCAAGGTCTAATGGATATGAATAATGGAAATATAGAGTCTCAGGTATATTCATAACTAAATGGGTCGACTTCACTTCATTGGAAAATGTGATGTGAGTGTCACGCAGATCATTAAGAAGTCTCTGGTGTATGACCAGTCATATTTTTCAGGTTTTCACAGAAGTGTTTTTAAACATTAAATGAAAGCAGAGAGTTGGTCATTGTTGCTTATTGATCCTTTTGTATTTATACTTCCTGTTTAAAAGCTATCAGCCAGGAAGTGAGTAAAAACAGAAGTAACTGGACTCAGATGACTAACCACATGCCATGAGTAGCAAAGAGACAAAATGAACTGTGCCACTTCTGTGAAAGCAGCCTGTGCCAACAGTGAGTGGTTAAGAATTATGGTCCATGAGAATATGCTGTATTCGCAGAATCCTGCTGATGGTCTGTGTGTTCCCAAAGTCCAAGACAAAGTAGTCAGGCTTAGCACAGAGTGCTCCTTGGCTGAATATTTGTAAACACTTAGGGCCAGATCTCATCTGCTTCAATCAAGGCGTGATTACTGAAACCTGTTTCCATAATGCCCTGCAGAAGGACTAGAACTCCTAAAGCCTTCAAAACATCCATCATTGCCCATCTATGTCCAGAAATACCTTTGCTGGAATTTGTGATTTAAATTCTATTAAATTTTGTTTGGCATTTAAGCGCTTTTCAAAAAACCACAAGTCACTAACTATGGCCTGAACCAGCTTCTAGGTGATATAACTTCTTCTGGCTTCCCACTGTCAGAATACGTGTGAGACTATCTTGGGTGTGGCAAATATAGGGTCACAACACCAGCAGTCCTTTTCCCTCCACTCGGTGACACACTAGCCCTTGCTTCCCAGAAATACTTTTAAAAGAGGAAATAATTTCATCCTGAGATGTATATTATCACTTGTACTGGTTTATACCATAGTGTCAGAAAGTGTCCTTCAAGTGTGAGACCAAAGAAAGGAAACCATAAATGCTATCAATGCATACTAGTTGTGTGTGAATAAATAAATCAGATGGCTGTAAAATAAATCTTCTCTTTAAAAATGTACTTCATTTAATTACATACATTCTAGCCAAAGATCAAATTAAAAAAATGTTCATTAAAATGCTACCTTAAATCAGAACCATAAAAGTCAATGTCAGCAGAAATAATTCAGAAAAGATGTGTGATGCTGCACTGAGGTCCAGTGGTATCAGCGCTGGTATCAGACTTTTTAGACTGCATCACATCCTTCTGTAAAAAAAAACATGATTTACAACTACATAAACACACTTTTCTGAGCAAAGGAAGAGTGCTCTCTTCTCAGTTTGTCAGATACTGTTCAGATGTAAATAAAAAAAGAGTTTGCTAAAGCAACAACAACACAGATATACCTTAGCTGAGAGTAGGGTCCACAATATTTATTTTTTTGTATCTAAAGAAAAATAGGACTAAGTAATAAAAATAACACTAAAGAAGTGTTGAAATAGTCAATGTTTTAAATTAAATCAGTAGCTTCAAATGCAAGAAATTGACAATTTCTATTTAAACCTTTTCTTTCTTTCTACTTTGACAGAGGTCAGAACTCAGCTACAAGAAGGCTGAGAATGTTTCTTTTTACAATTCTAAGTCTTTATGCTCTGAGCTGCTGCACTTCAAAGGCTTTACAGTGGAGATGCCCACCAGTTTACACTGGTATTCTCAAGCACTAAAGAGAAAGAGAATGCTTTACAGCAGGGAAAGACATCACTTCCTTTACCTCATGTAAGTATATCTAGATTTCTCTACAGAATGTAAAACAAATCCCAGAATGACAACTGAGAGCCAGAGTCACAAGAAGATAAGCCTCCTGCCGTCCCTTGTTTTTCCATCAGAAAAACAAATCTTCCAGTTTATACAGAAATTTTAAATAGATTTTCTAACAAATTATTTTTCCAGGGTGTTTTGGGTTTGATTTTGTTTTCTTCTACGAAGAATCAGTAGTTTGAATGGACATTTTGTGATCAGCTGGTCTTAACAGCTGCTCAAAGGGCCTACTTAGATTAGACTTACATCCTGTGGTAGTCACTCATCAACAAGAGGCAAAAAGACAAATCTAAAATAAGTCTGCAATCTGATGTGCTGCAATAAAAAAAACCCTACAACAAGCAGAAGAACTGATGAGGAAAGCTACAGAGTTAATCCCCAGATGTAGATAAAGAGATTATAAACAGCTATAAAATGCACGTTAACAAGATGCGCACTATATTGCAATGAGTACATCCTTCTGAAGCATTACGAAGAACGTGTCCAAAGATGTGCTGCAGTATTTCCAGGACTCAGAAAATTTTTTGTGCAAAAAACTAATATACAACAAGGTCATGCAGCAGCTGGGAGGCATTGACACATCACTGTCATATAATGAGCTTCCAACATGTTGTTACTCCTCTAAAACTCAGATTTTTCATCTTTTTCTTTATTATAATAAGAGAGGGTTCGGTTGTTGTTTTAAAAAATTGGGGGGCAGAGCACTTATTCTATTTTTCTAAGTGCATTTTTTTTAAGCTATCTTAAATTATTACATTTTGTCCATTTTAAACAATTTACAACAAACAGTGCTCTATGAGGCATCAGGCACTTGAAACCTCCAGTGGCTACTGAAACCAGCAATTGTAACTTATTTATCACAGCTGTGGTTATGCTAGAAGCCTTAACAATTCTGAAAAAGCTACTAAATATTCTCTTTTTTGTGTAAGTCTCCAACACATTTTATTCCTGGTCAAAGCTGAATATAAACCTACAAAACAATGGCAGGCTGATATTAGAATAGTGCATACATGTCTGGTGTTTTCTATACAGGATATTAAAAGATGTGGAAAATGCTTAGAAAAGCCCTATACGGTTGATCTCAGGTCTGGAATAAGAACACCTTGCGCTGACAGATTTAGAGCATACAATTTGTTGAGTCTGTCAAATGAAACCAGAGTTGGAACGTGGTCATAGCATGGAACTGCCTTGACAGGAATAAAATCAGTTCCAAACACCTTTATATCTGCAGAAAAAACACACACACAAACAGCATTTGGAGGTGGGATCTGAAAAAATTAACATTTAGAAATTCAGCATGCATTTTTCTCATTTGGCTCCCAAAAGGAAGAATCGTGTTGTGTCTGTCTTGTCTATCTGTCTGTCTCTACCTGCTGGTGCTTACGCCTCTTGATGAATTGTAACCATGTTTCTCATAGTAGATTTATTATCTTAGAAGTACTGTTGTAGAAATTATTAAGCCTCTGCAAGATGCCAAAATATAAGCAACTGGAGGAGAAAGACTGTGTAGATTCCCCCCAAAGAGGGAATGACACATGCTCAGCTCCTATTTGGCATCAAAGTATACCTCCTGGAAGAGCTGTTATCCACAATCCAACTGTAAGAAAAAGCTTCCATTACAACTAACATACTACTAGACACTGGAGAACCCAAATTAAAGGCATACAGCTATAGGAACACAAGATGATCCTACTTCTTGCAGAACTAGCAAGATGAATAAACTCTAGAACGAAATAAGAAGGGAAGAAATGCATCATTTTAATTTCCAGTAAGGTCATGTCAGGTTAGGGTTTCTTATGCACACATGATAAAAGCTTTTTCTGTACAGTCTCACATCTACACAAAGGAGAATATCAAAGGGTAGAGGAATAGAACAAAGAAACATCACAACTGTAGAGCCATTGTCATTAAGAAAGGTGTGAACTGTGCTTCTCAGAAAGGGGACAGAAAAAAACAGGACAACCTGATACTGCCCATTTCAGTGAGAAAGGACACAGTTTGAAAGCTATGACTGCTCTGTTAGTCATGCACACCACGAGACTGTGGTTAAGCTGTAGCTCATGTACTGCCCTCACTGTTTTTCCTAAATGCAGTGTATGCACACTGAGTGTGATCCACCTGGAAACAGGCAGTGTCTGAACAGCAAATGTGTGACAAAGAAGTCTCACTGTACTCTTGTGCTCATAATTTAACTACAGAGTCACAAAGGAACAAAAAGCTACATCATATAACCAACAGGTCAACAATAAGAGCCCCCACCTGGAAGGTAAAGGACATATCTGTTGCACCTAATTTAGAGCAAGGATCTGCATCTGGCTTTTTGCATCCCAACCAAGGGTCCTGGCCTATAAGTTTCAGAGGCAGTTTCATCCTTTCCCTCTCTCAGGCCAAAACTGTGTTTAAGTATTTCATGCAACTGCAATATTGTAATCCAAGTAAACTGCAAAAGAGAACTTGCCTTTGGAAGTGAGAGAGTAGGTCTCAGCTTTCAAACAGGTTTCCGGCTACTCAGCTGAATGCTCCAGCTACTGGCTTAAACAAGCTCCTGCAGTCTCTCACAGAAGTATCTCATCTCTGCTGTCTATGCAAGGCCTGATACAGCCCTGAAGATGGCTACCAAATGAGGCCTTGCAGATGGTGAAGACAGAGAATGTCAAATTTCAGTATCTTACCAGGATTTGCAGATGTGGGTTTGACTGCGCCACTATGTGCAAACCACTGTCAGAGACAGCATTTCACATTCCAGGTTAACTGACAGCTAGACAAGGGTTTTCAGTAATACAGTGGTGCCTAAATCTCGTATACGGGCCAAGAAGCCTATAGAGGCTGTCAAAGTTATGAATCGCACGGCTTCTCCTGACTTTGCACATCTTGAGTCATTCTCCAGTTTTGAACTGCATCACCTGAAATTTCATGTCAAACTAGCTCTTCCTTGGAGTAACTCCACTGTTTCTGAGACACAGCTTTCCAAGGAGCAATCTCCTGATCTCTGCAGATGCTCTGCATTCACAGTTGTAAAATTTTTGGCTCAGTATTCGGCTACATTGAAATATGTCCCACTTGAATAAACCAAATTTACTACGTAATCCAAATTGTCCTGGGGGATGCATTTAATCCTCATTATTATCTGTCTATAAAGTGTCTCATCCATGCATTGTACAACTCTGATGATGGATATATTTTAAGATCATTGAAGATAATACTGAACAGCATCCAGCTTCATGTAAATACCATCAGTACCCCTTGAAAATCCTTTGGTCCAAGATTCTCTTTGACAGTTGCTTTTTGGGATTTGCTAGTTAGTGAGGTCTTAACTTAATAT
Source organism: Amazona ochrocephala (assembly GCA_039720435.1). Classification (NCBI taxonomy): domain Eukaryota; kingdom Metazoa; phylum Chordata; class Aves; order Psittaciformes; family Psittacidae; genus Amazona; species Amazona ochrocephala. The sequence continues at coordinate 41,874,826 of CM077880.1, read as the reverse complement.
GTCCTTGACCGACAATGTTAAGTGACCATTTTTAATCAGAATATTATGCAGTGCTAAGTTAAAGGCCTTATAAAGTTCTATTAGAATTGAGCAATTACTTACCTCTATCAACCAAACATCACTTTCTCCGAATGAGCTCAGCATCATCATATTCCTAGATTTTATAGAGGTCTTTTACTCATTGTCATTAGGATGTTAAAAGTCTATTTCTTGGCTAAGGTGAATTGATCCAAAATGTCTTAAGTGGCCAATAGTCTTCCAAATACTTATTTGTAGCAATAGCAAAGAGGTTTCATAGCTGCTAACCTGCAAGACCAATGGTTTCTTTGCAGCCCACTTTGTTTATATTTCAACATGGTTCACTTACAGTTTAAAAGGTCACTCACTGACTAATACCTAGGGAACATTGCCTTTGTAGAACTGTGCAATACTGCAGTAAAAGAGAACCCCTGTGCTGCTATGAAAAGAATCACATTTTAAAGCTGAAAGTGTTTTCTGATTTGAAGTAGAGACTATTTACCATTCATGACTTCCAATTTTCCCTTGCCAACATAGTATTTCAATGAGCTTCTCTTATAAACCAGTGGGCTACCAAATACTAGTTAGAGATTTTCCACCTACCCTGAAATGTATAAAGTGAGGAGAACAAACAGAGTATTCATTTGATGCATCAGGAGGGCTTGAAGGAGAGCTCAGAAGAAAAAACAAAGAAGAAACAAGAAGGTTACAAATATGAAATCTTGCCATTTGATAGTCTAGGGCACTAGTAGTGCCTCCAAGCAAAAGTGATCCCATGCAATGGGAGAGTTGCCTGAACACACAATATAGGGTGCACACTTAGCCAGTTAGGCTCCAACTGGCAATATTTTAACATAACATGATGGTGATTGCCATTAAAATTGAAAAAGACTACACAAATAAGAAAACACGAAAATGAAAAGTCCCAGTTAGCTGCTGGCTTGTTTTGTTGGTTGGTTTCTTCTGTGGTTTTTTTTTTTTGTTTCCAGAAGTTTGCCCAAAATAACCAGCTTGGTTTACCACAACAAATTTTTCAAAAGTATCAGCTGATAGTAAAATGTCAGCATTTTCTCTGTTCCCAAACATGTCCAACAAAATCTTCTGCTGGTTTTTCCACAGTCACTAGCAACAGATTGAAGATTCTTGATGAAGCTTTAAATTATTGAATATAAAGAGATCAGAAAACATTGCACAGCACTCAGCAGAGACTGAGAAAGATCTGATGAGCATTATTAAGGATTAGATCTGTTCCAGCTCACCCCTTATAGTGTAATCAAAGTCCTGTCTTAAAGTTTTGTCACCACTCTTCTCTGAATGACAGAAACAATCTATTTCCACCCAGATTTGTAGCAAGATTGCAGCCAAAAGACCAGAGCATTTGGGGCTTTCTTCCTGCCCTGATCGGGAGGCAAAAGTTTGCTTTATAGGCTGCTGATTTATCTGCAACAGTAGTTCCATTTATGTCTGTCTACTGTTAAAAGGTTGCACCCATCCCACTCAAGAGCAAAATCAAACACGAAAGTAACACTGAAGATCCATCTCTGTGAATATTCCTTTTTCCTTTTTTTTTTTTTTTTTGCAATAATAATGAAGGAGAACAGCAGAAGCAATTGTTTCCTACTATCAGTCTGACATAATACAAACCAAGTGGTTATGGAATAAATACAGTATTAGTTATTCAAGCATGTATTCAGCCTAGTATGTGCACTCGTGCACCGGAAAAACACAGTGCACGAATGCAAACACAACTTTTTGAGAAGTGGCAGTATCTCATGTACGTAGATGGGCAGTAACCTGGAGAAAAGTATGTTCAAAAATTCATTCAACATTCTTCTCTCCATTCTTCTTTCATATACTGGGTTCACAGATGTTTATGAGCCTCCCAGAGCAATGCATACAAATACTCACAGGACAAGCTTTGGTTGCAAAAAAAAAAAGGTCAAAAAAAGGTGAGCCCTAGTACATAGCAACATGCGTCAGACCTTCCAGCTTTCTTAGGGATAAATGTAGGACACAATTACAGAAAATTAAAAGGGAAAAGAAAATAATCAGGTAGGAAATTAAGATGCCGTGAGTTTTATTTTCTGAATATAAATAATTTCTTTAATATCACTTTCATGTAAATTACCTTCAGTGGCAAAAATTAAGTAACATTAAATTTATGTCAGAAAGGAGATAGCTTTGGCATTGAAATGGAAGCCAGTGGAGAATTTCTTTTTGTATGTTTTCATGGGAGCATTTTCTCAAGAGGCAATCATGAACTGATATTGAAAGCTATTTCTGGATTTGGGTATCATCCAGTGAAGAAACAGAAACCAGAAAAAGCTCACTGTTATTTACTATTCTTGGAATATGGTAGTATTTGAAAACCACTATTAACAAAAGCTGCTAAATGTCAGTGTTCCCATGAATGCATCTTTTCCTCTTTCACACAGAAATTGTCAGCTATCTCTGCAGCTGCTCCTGTCTCCTGGGTTCCTCAAAAGGCAGAGCCAAGCTAGGCAGGGAAATGACAGGCCTAGAGTCACAAAGCTGCTCCCACACGATTGCCATGGAACTTTTCCAGTGATCCAACTTATTGTACTGTCCATTCCAGTTATAACCAAAAGCAGACTTTGATCCTGCAAATAGTCTGAAGGTTTCTGAAGACTGGGTTGCTCACAAGGAACTGCCCCAGGTAGTTCCCCTCTTCTTGAGGGACGATATGTATAAAGTAATAAAGAATACTTGGCATATGAGAAAATACCATAAACTATCAATAGAATACACTGTCTTTGCAGGCAACAGCAAAAAGTCTAAGACAATGAAGAATCAGGGTTATTAACACTTGTTATTGTCCACTTAGGCAAGACTTCTACCCAGATGATTCTCACTGTGGGTCTAGAACTGTGACAGATTTTTTTCTTTTTCAGTCTGATGATGTTCATTACCACCATTGACCCAAAAGGTTAATAGACTTCTGCACATTTTTCAAAATAACATTTTTGTTAATACACACAATTTTTTAAATTTTCACAGAAAGAGATGAGATTTTGCAAAATTTACAACTTTTCCCCTTTACTTTGTATGTGAAAGCATTCTCAGACATTTTCCTATAAGTAAATTTTCTATTAACCTAAAAAGTCACATTAGAATGCTTTATAGACATGTCTTGCTTGGTAAGTTATACTGCAGCAAACTGTCCTTCCTATGTGATTAAAAAATAAATGCTAAGCCACCTTAGTCGTAAGATATGGAACTACGTATTAGCGACTCTTGTTTGGAACCTGACCTTAAAAAAACCTAGTAGATTTTGTTGTTCCAAATAAGTATAAATAATTCAAGAAAGTGTTTTTCTAAGCAGGTTATTACCTATAAAGATGCAGCTTTTAAGACAGCCTTTAGTATAAAATATGTATATGTCCTGGGTTCAGCAGTAGCAGTCATTTTTCTCCTTCTTAGTAGATGGTGCAGTGCTGTGGTTTTGACTTTCAGCCTGGGAACAGCGTTGATAATACCCATGTTTTTAGTTGCTGCTCAGCAATGTTTACTCTGACCAAGGACTTTCTGAGTCTCATGCTCTGTCAGTGAGGAGGGGAAGCGGGGAGGAAGCAGAGACAGGATTATTGACCCAAACCAAACAAAAAGGTATTCCATACCACAGCACGTCATGCCCACTATATAAACTGGGGGCAGTTACCTGGAAAGGCCAGAGCACTGCTCCGTCGGGCTGGGTACCGGTCGGTTGGTGGTGAGCGGTTGTATTCTCATCCCTTGTTATTTCCCTTATCCTTATTATTATTATTGGTGGTAGCAGCATTGGTTTGTGTTATACCTTAGCTACTGGACTGTTCCTATCTCAGCTGGTGGGAGTTACATTCTTTCGATTCTCCTACCCATCCCTCCAGGAGAGGGGGGAGGAAGGAGTTGGGGGGAGTGAGCTAACGGCTGAATGGATCTGGATTGCCAGCTGGGCTTAAACCACGACAGCATAACTGCCACATATGTTATTAACACGTACACAAAATTGTTTGCACGGTACCTTATTACCAGAAAAATTAATGAGTGAGGATTTTTATACGTAATTCTGCATCAGAAGACAAGTGTGAAAGTAGGCCTTTTTTCTTAAAAGTATCTGATTTTCCTTCATGGGAATTTAAACAAACATCAGTATAAGGGCTTCACGACATTTTGTCTCACTGTTACATGTGTAGAAATAGCAGGAGAAAATAAGATCTTGTCGCAGAGGAAGGAAAAATTAAAAACATGTCTCACTGTAAAGGAAAATAAGCATATTTGCTATTGAGAAGACAATCTGCTATTTCATTCCTTTAGTGCAGTTCATATTACGATGGTTACAATGTCAGGTTTAATTAGACCATGGGGTGGTGTAAATGCCGAAAGAAAAAGTTACCGTACATCTGTTCTAATTTATCTCATGGATGTTCCTTCAGTGAGTAAGTGAAGAACGTGGTTGAGACCATCTGTGACCCAGTTAGAGACAGCAGGATGGCTTACTGCCTTACGGGTGCCAGGACACGGGTTGTGACAAGAAGGTCAAAGGATGGTCTGAAGAGTGCTTGAGAATTTTCACTCGTATGCAAACCTCTGACTGGAGAGAAGTAGGAGAGACTCTCAGGTGACACAGGTGACGTTGAAAGAGAAACTAAAATCTGGATCTTCTCAGGCAATCCTCTCTAAGACAATCAATACCCTCTTAGCAAAAGACCAGACATACTGATAAATGTCTATTTATTGATTGAAAAATCATAGAATCATAGAATCATAGAATAGTTAGGGTTGGAAAGGACCTCAAGATCATCGAGTTCCAACCCCCCTGCCATGGGCAGGGACACCTCACGCTAAACCATGCCATCCAAGGATATGTCCAACCCCACCTTGAACGCCACCAGGGATGAAGCATTCACAACTTCCCTGGGTAACCCATTCCAGGGCATCACCACCCTCACAGGAAAGAATTTCTTCCTCAGATCCAATCTAAACTTCCCCTGCTTAAGTTTGAACCCGTTACCCCTTGTCCTATCACTACAGCCCCTCATGAAAAGTCCCTCCCCAGCATCCCTATAGGCCCCCTTCAGGTATTGGAAGGCTGCTAGGAGGTCTCCACGCAGCCTTCTCTTCTCCAGGCTGAACAGCCCCAACTTTCTCAGCCTATCTTCATACGGGAGGTGCTCCAGTCCCCTGATCATCCTCGTGGCCCTCCTCTGCACTTGTTCCAACAGTTCCATGTCCTTTTTATGTTGAGGACACCAGAAGTGCACACAATGCTCCAAGTGAGTCTCACGAGAGCAAAGGGGCAGGATCACCTCCCTCCACCTGCTGGTCACACTCCTTTTGATGCAGCCCAGGATACGCTTGGCTTTCTGGGCTGCAAGTGCACACTGCCGGCTCATGTTCATTTTTTCATCTACTAACACCCCCAAGTCCTTCTCCGCAGGGCTGCTCTGAATCTCTTCCCTGCCCAACCTGGAGCTATGCTTGGGATTGCTCCGACCCAGGTGTAGGACCTTGCACTTGGCATGGTTAAACTTCATCAGGTTGGCATCAGCCCACCTCACAAGCATGTCTAGGTCCCTCTGGATGACATTCCTTCCCTCCAATGTATCAACCGAACCACACAGCTTGGTGTCATTGGCAGACTTGCTGAGGGCGCACTCAATCCCACTGTCCATGTCACCCACAAAGATGTTGAACAAGACCGGCCCCAACACCGATCCCTGAAGGATACCAGTCGCTACTGGTCTCCAGCTGGACACTGAGCCACTGAGCACTACTCTTTGCATGTGGCCATCCAGCCAGTTCTTTATCCACCGAGTGGTCCACCTATCAAATTGATGTCTCTCCAACTTAGAGACAAGGATGTCATGTGAGACAGTGTCAAAGGCTTTACACAAGTCCAGGTAAATGACATCAACTGCTCTACCCCTGTCCATCAGTTCCGTGGCCCCTTCATAGAAGGTCACCAGATTGGTCAGGCAGGATTTCCCCTCAGTGAAGCCATGCTGGCTGTCACCAAGCACCTTGTTGGTTTTCATGTGCCTCAGCATGACTTCCAGGAGAATCCACTCCAAGATTTTGCCAGGCACAGAGGTGAGACTGACTGGTCTGTAACTCCCCGGCTCATCCATTTTCCCCTTCTTAAAAATGGGGGTTATATTTCCCTTTTTCCAGTCATCGGGAACTTCACCTGACTGCCAGGATTTTTCAAATATGATGGACAGTGGCTTAGCAACTTCATTTGCCAGCTCCTTCAGGACCCGTGGATGGATTTCATCTGGTCCCATGGACTTGTATACATTCAGGTTCCTAAGGTGGTCTTGAACCAGATCCTCTCCTACAGTGGGCCCAGGGTCTTCATTCTCACTGTCCCTCTGTCTGCCTTCCAATATTTGGGTGGTGTGGTCAGAGCATTTGCCGGTGAAGACTGAAGCAAAGAAGTCATTAAGAACCTCAGCCTTCTCCAAGTCCAGGGTAGCCAGTTCTCCCGATAGCTTCTGGAGAGGACCCACATTGTCCCTAACCTGCTTTTTATTTGCAATGTACCTATAAAATCCCTTCCTGTTATCCTTCACATCCCTAGCCAAGTTTAATTCTAAGTGGGCCTTAGCTTTCCTAACCTGGTCCCTAGCTTCCCGGACAACATCCCTGTATTCCTCCCAGGCCACCTGACCTTGCTTCCACCATTTATAAGCCTCTTGTTTCCTTCGAATTTTGCTCAGCAGGTCCTTCTCCATCCAAGGAGGTCTCCTGGCCCTCCTGCTAAACTTCCTTCTAGTTGGGATGCATCGCTCCTGAGCTTGCAGCAGGTGAGCCTTGAATATCAACCAACAGTCTTGGGCCCCCCTGCCCTCTAGGGCTGTATCCCACGGAATCTTACTGAGCAGGTTCCTGAAGAGGCCAAAGTCTGCTCTCTTGAAGTCCAGGGCAGTGAGCTTGCTGCACGCTCTTCTCACTGTCCTGAGGATCTCGAATTCGACCATCTCATGATCGCTGCAACCAAGGCTGCCCTGGAGCGTCACATTTCCAACCAGCCCTTCCTTGTTGGTGAGGACGAGGTCAAGCATGGCACCTCTCCTTGTCGGCTCCTCTATTACTTGCAGAAGGAAGTTGTCTTCCCCATAATCAAGGAACCTTCTGGATTGCTTGTGCCGGGCTGTACCATCCCTCCAACAGATATCAGGGTGGTTGAAGTCTCCCATGAGAACAAGGGCCTGCGAGCGTGAGGCTGCTCCTATCTGCCTATAGAGCGCTTCATCCACCAACTCCCCTTGGTCAGGCTGTCTGTAACGGATCCCCATAATAATGTCACCCATCGCTGTTCTCCCTTTAACCCTGACCCGCAAACTCTCTGTCGACTGCTCACCTGTCCCCAGACAGAGTTCCATACTCTCTAGCCTATCCCCAACATAAATAGCAACTCCTCCTCCCCGCCTACCGGGCCTGTCTTTCCTAAAGAGCCGGTAACCTTCCATTCCAACATACCAGTCATAGGAGCCATCCCACCATGTTTCTGTGATGCCTATGATATCATACCCCCGTAGACGTGCACACATCTCTAATTCCTCTTGTTTGTTCCCCACGCTACAGGCATTTGTATAGAGGCATTTGAGCCGAGATCCAATTGAAGCCGGCTCATTGGCTGAACCAGCTGGAATATCTCTACATTGCTCCTAACGTTTACAGTAGATGCTGCTAACCGACTGGGTGTGTTGGGATGGAATGCTGCCCCCCTCCCCCAACACATCTACTTTAAAGCATCCTTGACCAGCCTGGCAAGCCTCCTACCAAATCCACTCTTCCCCTTCTTTGTCAGACCAGCTCCACCAGCCCCCAGTAGACCTGGCCTGCCTAATTGAGTGCCATGTTCAAGGTACACAAACCCCTGACTATAGCAACACCCTTCTAACCATTTATTAACCTGCCCAATCCTCCTAGCCTTTTCGAGGTCCTGCCCTGTATCCTGGAGAATTGACGAAAAGACGATCTGTGCTCCAGAGCCCCTAACCACCTCTCCCAGTGCTCTGTAGTCCTTCCTTATGGTTTCCGGGCTACTGCTATGTATATCAGTAGCACCCACATGGATTACTAGGAGTGGGTAATAGTCAGTGGGACCGACTAGAGCAGGCAGCTTCTCGGCCACATCCCTGATCTGAGCCCCTGGTAGGCAACACACCTCCCTTGAGCCTGGGTCAGGCCGACAGATGGGTGCCTCTGTGCCTCTCAGATTAGAGTCCCCTACTACTACGACCCGCCGCTTTTTCCTGGCAGCACCAGTAGTGACCTTCTTTACCAGTGCACCAGCTGGTTGTGCCTGGTGGGAGCGCTGTTGCTCATCAGCCCCCTGCAGGACAGCAAAGCAGCTCTCATCAGCCTCTTGCAGGACAGCAAAGCGGTTCTGGGTGGGGACAACAGATGTAGGAGGAAGCCCCTTGCTTTTAATTGCCCTCTTCCTCCCTTTTTTGTTGTTTTTTTCTGTTACTGTTTCCCAGCTTCCTGGGTTTAGCAGCCTCCTTTCCTGCATGGGCAACAGCAGACACTCGAGGCCCCAGAACAGTCTGGTCCCGGAGCAAGCAGCACTGCTCCCCCTCAGCTTCCCTGACACCTTTCAGCCTGGTAACAGCTTCCTGCAGTTCAGCCACCTGCTGCAGGAGGACCTCCACCAGGGAGCACAGAGTGCAGCCCTGCCCATTGCTCACCCTTCCCTCAGGACAGCAGTGCAGGCGCTCTCTACACCCCGAGCTCTGCACTGCAGCCTCCCTTCCCATCAGTTCCGTCTGGGTGCCTACACTGGCCACTGCTGGGGCAGCCAGAGCAGAGCTCCCAGACTGAGCCTTGCTCTTAAGGCGAGTGTTCACCATCCCGCTCACCACCCCGTGCGAACTGCCTCAAACCGGCTCTGGATCGCTCGTGCTCCCTGGGGCAGGATTTTAACCAGACAGGTCTGCCGCCGCTCCTCCTGGTGCCGCCCCCTCTGAGTCAGCCGCTCGCCTCCGCTGAGCTGCAGGCTCCCGGGCAGGCCTTGTCAAGGACATGAGGCTCCCTCGGTGCAAGTTGCTGCTCCAAGGTGAAGCTCGTAGACACCGCGCCTCCCCACTATCAGGCCCTGCAGGCATCCCCTCTCGAGACAGTCACCTCAGCAATGGGCCGGAAATGAGCCAAGAATAAAGCCAATCAGAATCCCTATTGGAAGAAGGAAAAGTGCCCTCTTACATCATCTTTAAACAGGATTTAAGACACCCAATAGGAAAGAAGGAAAGATGACAGATGATTCTTTTTAAAGGTTCGATAAAAGTTTTATACTGACCTGCACTTCCAAAGTAAATTTTAGGAAAATGAGGATGGGGTTCTTTACAACATGATGTAATGAACAGTGAGCAAAGGCTGTGTTTGATCAGCTATCTGTGAGCGGAAAGAACAGAGCAGATGAGATGGCAGAAATATCACGTCGTTTTCAAATGTTGAGTCATACAGAACTTGGGGAACTATGGTTAGGAAAATAGTAAAATCGTTGTAAACCTGAATATATTTCTCACACACAGCTGCTTTATGGGTGTCAAAGTTCAATTAAATTGTGCCGGTAAGAATCTGTGGTTTTGTTTGGTAAAGATTAATAAAAATACTGACAGTCAACACAAAAGAGAATTGGAAAGCAATCAGTTGAGAAAAAAATTAGAATAATAAACTACCTGAGAACTGAGAAAATGATATGTTAACAGCCAACTGGAGATGAGTTTGTAATAAGCAATAACGGTCATCAGAAAGTCAGTGCAATTTTCTGTTGAATAAGCTAAGGGATCACATCCTGGGATTTTAGCTTTCCTCCATGTGCTAGGAAATAATTTAGAGAAGTGTAATTAACAATCGTGCTCTATAATGGTTAGCTGAAGAGAAAAAATGGTAGAGAAAAATGGTACAGGGATGGAAATATATTCGCCAACAGAGCTATAACACCAATAGGAGACAGGAAGGTACTCACTTTTGTAGAAAAGTAAAAAAAAAAAGAGAGGGAGACTTTAATAAGTTATCCACATGATTGGGCATAACTACTAAGGAAAAGGATTCAAGTGTGAATATCAATAAGGATGGGGAAGAGCAGAAATTATATGAAGCAGCAGAAAACTCAAGGATGAACCTTGTGAGAAAGTGTCCCAGAAGTGGAGCCTATGAGAGTGAAGAACAGCTTCTTCAGGAACTGCTGAACCATATGTCTATAAAAAGCTCCAAAGAAAGAATTAAAAAGACAGTCTGACGTAGCTAACAAGATTTCACTATAGGTAGCTAAGCTAAATAATGCATACCTAGAGGTTATTTCCACCACTAATTTTCTATAGCATTTCACTTAATTGAATTAATTAAAAGCTGGAAAAGCTTTCATTCTCAAGCGCGTTGAAACAGCCTTAACATTGTTTCAGGAAGGTTTTGCTTAACTATTACCACTAGTACTGAGCACAAGGGTTACTAAAATATTCTACTCAAAGGAAAAATTGGGAATAATCTCTCGGATGTGTTCAGAGACTCAGAGGTTCAAAATAATGCTGACTTTTTTTTTCATGAAGTTCCCCATTTTGCTTGAACCCCAGCAGTTCTGAATTACTATGTTATTGTTTTCTTCCTAATGTCTGCTATACATCAATAGTTATAATGGAGAGAGATTGATAGAAAGCTGAGATTTAGTAGCAACTCAGCAATTAAATTGCATAACTAGTCTTTCTTCTACTGCTCCCTGGTGGATACAATCCTGTTCATTAATCTGCATGTTGATTATAGCCCCTCTGTGATATTGATCTGTGTTTCACAGTCCTGTGATTGCACGAACATGTAGTTGCCACAGGCAGCTACAGCACTCTATAAACTTCAAACTAATGTTGAAATATTTAAAACCAGAAAAAGAAAAAAACAGTGGTCCTTAAACTGGCTTAAGCTTACGTATTTTTGCCATGGCAATGGTTTTGTGGTTGTGGTTTTCTTTTTTCCTCCAGTTGCTGTTAATATAGAATTAAATAAACTTGGACAAAAGAAAAAAAAATAAAGGGAGAAAATAACTTAGAAGCTGTTTGACTCAGAGAATGTCACAAACAATATTCTGTAATTGTTGAACCAATTTTAGATCTTTACCACAACTTCTTCCCTTTGTTTAGATACATTTGTGTGGACAATGTTAAGGAAGCCTATTATTTGTCATTTATTCTGTAAGATATAGTAAATGCATTTCTCCTCTTGCACCCCAGTTCCATATTCTGAATCCTTTCTATTTTTGTTTGGATTTGCTCTAATGTAACAATGATTTAGTTTATTTTTTGTTCATTTAAACAATGAATATGCTGATGGAATAGTCCACCTGTAGGTCTATCCATGCTTGAGTAATTATCCTGTCAGCTGTCTTCTCGTGCATCTATACCGCCAGATACAAGATTGTAGGTGAAAGCTCCAGGCTGAAGGAGGCCCTCACATCCCACCTGAAAGGAGATCCAGAGTGATGTAGGGGTAGTCTGATGCTCAAGGAAGCTGTGAATGCTCCATCCCTGGCAGTGTTCAAGGCCAGGTTGGACAAAGCCTTGGGTGACATGGTTTAGTGGAGGTGTCCCTGCCCATGGAAGGGGGGTTGGAACCAGATGACCTTGAGGTCCTTTCCAATCCTAATTATTCTATGATTCTATGATATCACTGTACAGAGAGACCAATAAGATGCAATAGAAAATACACAGGGAAGAGAAAGTCATCTTAATACCAAAGCTGCCTGGAAAAAGCATGTAATGTAACAGCATGTAACAGAGAAAGAAGCAGGGCTGGTATAGTCAGTGCGTGCACCTCAGGAGCCCAACCTTGTCCCTTTGAGAGATGTCCTACTATGTCAGTGACTTTCCTCTAGTGCGGCAGAGAAAACACTCCTCTACTATTTTTCTTCCAGATTTCTCCTGTGATGAAAAGGGAGTCACTGCAAAGAAGAAAGAAATGTTGCTGAAAAGAGAACAGAAGGAAGAAAAATTACTGGAGAGAAGAAAGGGACTGATGGGGAAAGAGAAGCATGAAATGAATTGCAGCAGCAAAGCACAAAAAAACAAAGGAGGGAAAGTAACATTAACCAGATGATGGAAAGTTTTTCTGTAATATCCATCTTTAAGAATGAAGAGCAAAACAGATGTACTACAAAATCAGTTTGATTATCAGTAGGACAGCTATTCATAATAAGATACTAGCCCAGTCCTGAAACATTCATGCGTTTACATCCTGGTGATTTTCTGCCATTTTTAATGCTTTTTTTCCTATCCTGAATCAAGAAGAACCTGAGAAACCTTTTTTATTGTTATATTATTATTACTATTATTATTATTATTGCAAATTGCTAATAATACTGGTCCAGTAAATAAGCACTAAGCTACAATGCAAATGTGAAAAATTTGGGTTTGAGTTGCTGGGTTTACTGGGTTTGTGCAGAAATTTGTACAAGGTTGTCATATATTTCTGTGAGTGCCCTATGAGTATAGTGCACGTACTTATGAGATCCTTATGTGAGCTTCTTTCAGGGTGACTATCTCCAAAGATTATTCAATATCTTCCTTGGTGCTATTGCATTTTATATGGATTTAAATTATTTAAAATATGCACTGGGTCAAGAACTATATGAAAGCTCTGCCTCACTTACAATGAAGCTAATAGCTGAGGTGGTTTAAGACCATCTTAATCACTGCTTAACTCAACACTTCACTGGGGATTACAAATCAGGCTTGATTAAAGTGAACCCATACCTTGGCCACTGGAGTTCATAGCTTGACATCTTAATACCAGAAACCATTGGCAGAGAGACAGAGCAGGCAGCTGTGGGCAGCAGCTTCTTAAACTGCCGGAGCTGGCTCCATCAGAAATTTTCTGCCTGAATGTTAATTCTCTACTCAGTGGTAATGATACTCACCTAAGAAGGGACAATCTCAAGTCACATCACTTCCAGAATTAAGCAGAACAGATACTGTCCCTGCCTTGCTCACAGAAGTGTCCTATGTTTGACAGTATCCAGTTCTGGTTTTCACCAGCACTTCCTGTGTATCATTGTAATTTTTTCCAAAAGAGCAGTTTGTCGAAACAGATCAAAATCCATGGTGCGTTTACACTCTAGTGAAGCAGTGTGGGTTTTTTTTCTGCTTTCTGCCCAGCTCCTTAAGCATACAGACACCTTAAGTGCAACAACAGACAGCTCTAAATGAGCCGGAGATTTTGTCTGACAATATTTTGTTATCAAATGTCTGGCTGTACTTATTTTTCATCTGCTGACTGTTTGATTCATTGCCAGCAGTTCTCTGCCAGTGCAAACATCTAACCCAGTGGATGGCTAAAACAGCACTATGGCTTTAAACTCTGGCCAGATTTCACAAAGCTTGGCTGGCCTGAGCTGCCTGGAAAATGCACAGGGTTTGTGCATGTCCTTGGTACAGTGAGGGCTGTGGCGGGGAGCCCTGCAGTGTCTGTACCCTGCAAGGGCTCTTTGGTGTAGGGAACTGCTGGAGCATCCAACCACCACTACCCAGTTTCTTAAATATACACCCAGTTTTTGCTCACTCCCACTAATTGTGTTTTTCTGTATTTCTAGATATGGTTATTTCCATTCCTGAGTTATCTGCTTCTATTCTGCATTTGGTTCAGTCAGTTCTTGCCTCCTGTCAATTTTGCTTTGGTTTATTTCACATCTTCATGACATTTTCCTCAAAGATCTTTCTTACTGACATCTTATATTCAGGTGTTCTAATTTTTTGGCCTAATATTTGTGTTATGACTCTCCACTTGGTATTTGTTTTTTTTTTTATTTTATTTTTGTTGCTATTGCCTCAATTTTTTTGCTGTTATTGCTGTTTCCATCAGTCTGACCTTATTCTTTAGACTGCTGTTCTCAGCCTCTGAAGCAACACTCTAGAGCTTCACTCAACACTCCTAGCTTTGATCCTAAATTACCTCTTTCATGTAAGACTCATTCAAATGTAATTTGGAATTCAGATTTCCTGATATTGCAAGCACCAGAGTAGTTCTTAAGGAAAGAAAGGCCACTCAAATTTGATTAAAACCAAAAGGGCTGGACAAGCATGCTGCAAGTTGCGTGTTCCTGCAGAGCTGTCCCTGCTCTCCCAGGGAGCAGAAGTGCCCTGCCATCTTACTGCCCCTGGTGATTCAGAGAACACTCCAGGAACAAACTCGCCAACAATGTTTTCAAGTTGACAAGCAGGTATTCTTTATTGCGGCGCCGGGAGACACGGGCGATAGCTCCTCCTAACGTGTGTCCCCATATTGCTACACAAGCCGTCCTTATATAGCTGCTAGGCATACATACATATTCATGAGGCTACATATGGATTACATCATTTTCCAGAAAGTTCCCCACATCCGTACAAAAATGTGGTGGTGGTCTCTGAGGGTCATTTACTTCTTCCAACAATCTTCATCACTGCTGGCAGCCTTCGAAGCACGCGCAGTAAATGCTTATACCAGCTTAATTGGTTCGTTAACACCACAGACATAACAATCATCCTGTCCTTCTACTTATCAGTTAGTTTAGTTGCAGCTCATCCTGGACACCTGCCATTCCAGATACTCCTTATCCTTACGTCCTGTTCTTCTAGCCTTTTTTTCTTACGCTCATTTTGTACTAAGGTCATTAGGGCCTAAAACTACGTCAACTACAATGGTTTATCTTATACAAGAATTTTCAATATGTTCTCTAGCTGTACTCTATTTTTTTTCTGTGAATCATGCATCTCAGTAATTTTCCATTGGTGCTGTTACAAAGCCATCAAACTTAACATTACTTAAAACTGATTCTAAAGGTTTATATGTTTCATTCTGTGATTTTGTGCCCCCCTTTGTCTCACTGAAAACCTCCGACTTCTGCTTCCAGTGGCAACCTGCAAGGTAGGGCACCACATGGTGTTTGGGATGGCTAGCAGAGTCTAGTCCTCTGTACACAAGAACGTGCCATGTTTTACCTTGGCAGTTTCCTTGCTCCTGACAGATGCAGCTTCCACTTCTTTACATTTAATTTTAGCCATGTTCTGTGTTTTGTATTTGCTCGTACAGCCTCTCCACGATGATGCACTTTATCTATCCTTTTGTTTGTTATTTTAAATACTTTTCAAAAAGCCCAGCCAGCCTTGCACCCGGAAGGTTGATTCACCATCTGTTCAAAGTGGAAAGCATCAGGATAAATAAAATTTGGGTAAGGAGGCTCAGAGCAAACAGGCCAAATCTTTGTAAAATGTTGGAGGTGGCAAAGCATCTCAATCATTCAGTTTTCTCTGCATTGAGTACAGCTGTTTGCTTCTAAAATTTTGTCAGTCCTTAATTTTGAACCCCCTTCTTTCCTTTCAGCATAGACTGTAGCAGACATAAGATAAGACTGAGAGACTCAAGGAAGGAGGAAGCAGAGTTAACAAGTGAAGGCATGGGCTTTACATAAAAGCTAGTGTTACGTATTTTTCCACATGAAAACACAAAGAATGGGTACTGAAATGACCCAGATATCTTTTTTAGAAATACGTGCCTTAGGGCTAGTGGATTTTAACTCATATGTGTGCTGCATGTGGTTGTCTATCTCAGAAAATCTGATGCTTTTGAAACTAGACCTTTATTTGGAGGCTAAAGAAACCAAATCTTGACATACCAGAATTGCTTTCCCTTGTTTACATTTGAAGGGGTGTTTCAGCCCCAGAATTTAGACAATTAAGTTCATCCCTGAATTATTGCAAGTGACCAAGCATTTATCTTCCAGTTTCTAACAGATTGAAAATTATGCAATTTACTTGAGAATTTTAAAAAAGAAATCAATATGTTCCCATGATAAACACACTGTCTATCCATCCTCACACTAGGGAAGCTAGTCAGGGGAAGTTAATTGCCTAGACCCGGCAGTGCAGAGAACAGCATTAATAAATGGGGTGCACTGGCTTGTATGAAGGACAGATGTGAGTTTTCTGCTCCAATGTACAATGAATTAATTCTCTCTCTCTTCCACTTTTTCTTAATTTATATATCACAGTGACCACTGAAGATCTGCATTCACAGTCATTTCGACAACATGTGCCCAGAGCCAGATCCTGGCCACAACTTTCGATGTCTAGCCATCTCTTTCTTCTTCAATCCTCATCTCCAAGTTAGATCAGCCTGGAAAAATGCTCAAATCTTAGGCTTAAGTCTAATCTGAAGACAGAAATAGCTGTGCAGCAAGAACGAGAGAGGTTTGCAAGCTGACTCATCTCACCTTCCATCACCTACAAGCACTTTCTCTCCCCTCTGTATTACTAGTTGCCTCTGGGGACTAAATCTATGAACTCTATTGCAACCCTTATTAAAAAAGCTTGCTGCAGAGGAAAAGGAAGGATGCAGAAAACAGTTAAAATGGGGTTTGGCAAGTAAGGTGCTGCTTCAGGCAAGAGCAAATTCTGACAAAGAGACTGCATTGCCGTCATCTCTGCACTAGTCAAACACAGAACTGTTCAGGGGTTCTGGCTTTCCACTTGACTACAGAAGGGCAGGACAGCACTCATGGCTCTGGCTCCCTGGTTTCTGCTCACTAGAGCTTGTGTTATCACTTATGTGGTTGAAAGGCTGAGTCAATTGATCTAGTCCAGGGGAATGAGGGAGTTGGCATGCCTAACAGAAATGTAAGGCTGCTGTGGATGGAAGGAAAAGAGTCAGCAATGGCTTGTGCAGAGACAACCCCAGCTTTCTAACACCTCTTCAGATTCCTCCCATCCTTGTAAACACATCACAAGCCAAGAAATTTGCATGTAATTGTGGTCAGTAAAGGTGTTAACTCACAGCAAATAGTTACTAGGTGTGAATTTCCCACATAGATGCTGTTAGCCAAAGGACAACATGGAAAAGGGCAAACACAGAAGAGGGCAGACATGGAAGAGGGTAAACATCATCAAACTGATGGGGGGAGGAAGGGGGAGGCGTTTATGAGCACCAACCCAAGAAGTTACTGTGCAATAGCTATGTAATGTGCAGTGGGTTTTTTTATGCCCAAAGCCAAAGTCATTATCAGATCTGTTACCATTTCAGGGTTCAAACTTCTTTAAGAACTTTACTATGATTTGAAAAAACAGGCCTATGAAATATTACCCTTTCTTTGCTTGTGTCACTCATCTGTGCTTCCCTGCTTCCACAGAATAGTCAGACACAATTTATAAATCTGTTGTTCCAGTAAAATGTGTTTTTGAAAGAAAAAGAATTTGTTTGAAATTATAAGGACCTCTCGGTCTGATGTGCAGAGTATTTGTGCAGGCTTTGGAGTTATGTAAGCACAAATCACATACCATGAGAGCCATATATATACCTATATGTATGCACATTTCATAGTATTTTAAAGAATTTTTAAACATCTCCTCTTAAAGTTTCCATACAATGAGGACAAAATGTACCATTCAGCTGATAATTTCACATTGATTTATTACTTCTACTGTTCCATTCTGCTGTTCCTCACACTTGCCATGGTAAGTCTGAGTGGTCCTGCTGTATATATGCAGGCCAGATAAGGTGTACAGAATATGGCTTGAAGCATTCACGCTACAGCACTATTCCACGTACATTCAGGATCTAGTCTAAAGTCCAGCAAAATCAGTGGGACTCTTAGCAGTGCATTTAGTGGTGTCTGTATCGGGGAATATGTACAACGACTCTTTAAAAAACATATTTGCGGGGAAATTGCTGAAGAGATTCCTAATACTGTTTCAAAACTCGGCAGTGAAAATGCAAAAAACCCCATCTGTTTGATCACACTTCTTCGTTTTGTTTTAAAAAATCAAATGATAGGCCAGAAACAAGCAGGGTATCTAAATTCTTTTTTAATAAGAAATTTTTTAATACCTACCTGAAGGTATACTGAATCCATGCAACAGAATATATCAAGCATAATATTTTCATTAGATATAAAAGTCTGTGTCAAAAACATATGTAAAGCTTTCAAAAATTACACTGTACTTTCCCTTCAAGTCTATCTTTTCTAATGCAACATGTATTTTTCATTAAAATTAAACCTAGCCCTTCTCTCACTGCCTCATCGCTTCCTCTTTGCTGCTACTGGTGTAGCACCACTCATGCTAAGATTTTCTGATGTAAGAGGGCTTAAGCTCACATCTCCTAAGGATATCAAATTAAAGAGCTGTGGTCATAATTCCTTATTCTACAGTGAAAACATGATCATATCTCAAAAAGCATCTTTCTTATCCTCTCATTAATGCATAAAGAAATACATACTCACATTAATAAAATACAAATACTGGCTAATCTGTATTGCTTTCTTTCCCTTTTACATATCCTTTGGGAAAGCTACTCTCTTATTCTAAATATGTTTATATCCAGAGATATTTTTTTCCATTTCCAGTGAGATGGATTTCACCTTTTGCATAAACATTTTATTTACAGTGTTTGTCCTCTTTGGAAATTATATTAGTTTTGAACTCTTCAGTTTTTTAGCCCTTACACATTCTAGACTACTTACTTGACATACAAACATGCACACACTTATATAAAAGAAGAGAGACCTTAGCTCTGCTATATATTGGTAGAAAAGGAGTAAATATTGACATTCTAGTAATTCTCAAAGTCTCCAATGAGTACTGACAAGCTGTTGTAACTTGCACTGTACACAGAAAAGAAATTTTAATTGCATCATATAGAAAAGAAACAATAGAGTTATCCCACATCCCTAGGCAATATGTGCACTATAATTGGGCAAATGCATCAGTGGGCTCTTTCGTGTTCAATGGTTCAATTGCATCTCATATTCTCAGAATGTAAACAATTATAGTGCATATAATCTACAGCGTTGTATTTTTAAAAAAAAAAGAAAAAGAGACTAAAAAGTACCTCTTGCCAAAACCTGCAGGATATTGTCTGTAGTATGGCACTCTTTTCTAAAATAAGTGATTGGAGTCTTTATAAAATGGTTTTGCATAGTTCTAATGCAATAGAAAATACCTCAGCTTCTTGCTGTGAGCTTGTCCCATTTATCTTACTGTGATGATATTGCTTGCCATTACAGTTATAACTTTCTGGTTTACTTCTGAACCATCCATTTCAATTTTTTTCATAATTATCAGCTTTTTTGGTCCATTTTTTTTTATTTCCAAGAAATACAGAACTGGTTTAGGCAGCCTGTAGTATGGATGAGCCTAAGCTGTCAAGACAATTTAGCTCCCCAGCTCTTTTCCAGGCCCTGCTTTTCTGATCATATACAAACTGTATCTATATGTCTTAGGTCACTCTTCGGCTCTCTTTTGAAGGGAAGCAGCTTGGGAACAGAACAGTCTACACTTTATAAGCACAACCAGCCAGCTTTGGCTACCTCAGCCTCCCAACACTGGCGCAAAAATACCTTGCACCCCTCAAACTCAGTCCTGTATCTCCCTGCCATGCCCTAGGGCGTTTAGCGCACACTAACAGCATCATGACAGAAAATGAGAGCAGCCTGGAATCTATAACACGGCCTTCACATTATTATTTCTTTGTGCCTTTTATTCAGTTCGTTTTCTTTGAACTGAAGAAAATGTACAGAGAGCAAGCAATTATTTCCTAGGTCCGTAAGCATACTGCCTAGAGTCTAGACAAGACATGAAGCCAGTCTACAGAAAAATGTGAATGAATATAAAAATATGTTTTGATTTGGTCTTGGAGCCAGGCACCATTCCCCAAATCAGATGCCTTTTAGTGGTGGGGACAGAGCCTAAACTTTGGAAGATGCCTCTACTGCATCAGCCAAGACATGGAGGTTTCTCAGAAGCCAGGCCGAACTGTCAACTGAGTTATCTCCCACATAGGCATCTTAAAACAGTGACAGAGGATGTCTGCTGTGAAAAAAGATGTCGATTTTTCTACAAGGCTCTCAGCGGCAGCTTCAGAAATTGAGTCATTGTCCTCAGAGGTAACATCTGTGGAGAAAAAGAATGGCAGTCATGGAAATATCACTTGGGATCTTGATGTCATGTGTTTCCTTCTAAATCTTTTGCTGAGAAAGCTCTGAAGGAGCTCAGGACCTCATCTCGTCTATGCCCTCATCTAGAGAAGTACCAGTCATGGAGATGGTTGCTCCTGGTGGTGAGCAAGACCATCTCCTGGCCCAGAGAAAGAGAAGGATCAAATCCAAATGACTTCTGGGGATAATTTGTGTGTGTATATATTACTGTTTCTGGAAGACTTAGTAACTACACAAAAATAAAAATGAACAGTATTTACATTACTGTTTGAAATGAACAGCAGTTTATCTATATCTATATCTATATCATCTATATATCTATATCTATATATCTATATCTATACCTATATCTATATATCTATATATACATCTATATCTATATCTACATCTATATCTACATCTATATCTATATCTATCTATATATCTGTATATCTGTATCTGTATCTATATCTATCTATATATCTGTATATCTGTATCTATATCTACACCACACAAGGAGTTGTGCTCAATGGATCAACGTCCAGCTGGAGACCAGTAACGAGTGGTGTCCTTCAGGGATCAGTGTTGGGACCGATCTTGTTTAACGTCTTTGTCGGTGACATGGACAGTGGGATTGAGTGCGCCCTCAGCAAGTTTGCCAATGACACCAAGCTGTGTGGTTTGGTTGATAAGTTGGAGGGAAGGAATGCCCTCCAGAGGGACCTTGATACGCTTGTGAGATGGGCTGATGCCAACCTGATGAGGTTTAACCATGCCAAGTGCAAGGTCCTCCACCTGGGTTGGAGCAATCTCAGGCACAGCTACAGGTTGGGCAGGGAAGAGATTCAGAGCAGCCCTGCGGAGAAGGACTTGGGGGTGTTGGTCGATGGAAAAATGAACATGAGCCAGCAGTGTGCACTCACAGCCCAGAAAGCCAACCGTATCCTGGGCTGCATCAAAAGGAGTGTGACCAGCATGTCGAGGGAGGTGCTCCTGCACCTCTACTCTGCTCTTGTGAGACCTCACTTGGAGTATTGTGTGCAGTTCTGGTGTCCTCAACATAAAAAGGACATGGAACTGTTGGAACAAGTCCAAAGGAGGGCCACCAGGATGATCAGAGGACTGGAGCACCTCCCGTATGAAGACAGGCTGAGAAAGCTGGGACTGTTCAACCTGGAGAAGAGAAGGCTGCGTGGAGACCTCATAGCAGCCTTCCAATATCTGAAGGATGCTGGGGAGGGACTCTTCATTAGGGACTGTAGTGAGAGGACAAGGGGTAATGGGTTCAAACTTAAACAGGGGAAGTTTAGATTGGATCTGAGGAAGAAATTCTTTACTGTAAGGGTGGTGAGGCACTGGAATGGGTTGCCCAGGGAAGTTGTGAATGCTTTATCCCTGGCAGTGTTCAAGGTGGGATTGGACATAGCCTTGGATGGCATGGTTTAGTGGGAGGTGTCTGTGCCCATGGCAGGGGGGCTGGAACTAGATGATCCTAAGGTCCTTTCCAACCCTAACTATTCTATGATTCTATGATTCTATATATATCCACAATATAGTAAGATAAATAGCACTTTTTTTCTCTCCATTAACTATTAAAATACCAGATGACTAATTCAAATATATTTCTTTTGTTGTTCCTGTTTGAAATTCTAAGTGCCTTAAGCAACTTTATAATGCAGTCATAAAAAAAATCAAATTTAAGACCTCAAATTTTGATATTAAAGTTCCTCTTTAGATAACATTAAAATTAGTTTTAAGGTTTTCAGATCATTATGGTGTTCAGGGTTTTTTATGTGATTGCTTACCATGAATACATTTAAGTCCTCATATTGAAAAATAAATTCAATTTGTGTTATTCTTGTTTTATTGAGCATGAATAAGATCAGTGAAAGAATGGTTTTATACTCTATTATATTAGCTAATATTTTTGTGTCTTTTAGGGCTTTATTTTTTCAAAGTAGTTGTATATACAAACTGCTTACAATTAGAACCTTGAAATTATACTTTTTTGCGTCATATGACAAGGATCAGGAACATACACTTGCAGAGAATTTCCCATCATTCCCCCAAACATTATTGCATATTGATCAACATCAGGGATTCTTACTGGAAAGCTTGAATTGGATTCCTTCTGGAGGAACCTGTGTTAGAAGACGCACTCCAGCAGCTAACAGGCATTTAGTCCATAGGAGTAGACCTGAACTACTCTGAAATAAAATTCCTGATGTTAGGACCAGTTTCTCTATATAGAGCTGCTGCTCCTAACACACACACCCCACACACAACATGCTAATATAGTCTTAATTAGGGATTCACTGTGTCACATGTTATTACTATACTCTTCTTGCGATATAATTCTGAAACAAATCATTCTTCTCCTTTGTATATGTGTATGCATTTAACAACCCTTGGCAATTCATGAAGAGATGGCACTGCAGTTTTGCTTTACTGTTATGCAATTTTCCACAGTGCAGAAGGGACAAAACATGCAAACAATCCTTTTCTGAGCCAAGACGCCTTTCCTTTGGTTCAAGTGCTTTTTACCACTTGTATGTCAAAGTAACTCATTTCATCAGGAAAACAGGATAATACATAACTGCAATGTATTCACATTTCTATCTGAACTTCTGAAACACCCTGTATCTTCTCCTTCCATTATCCTATCGATAGTGGGCTATTCTACCACTGCTGCTGCCTGTGTTTGTGTTCTCTCTATTAGGACTCATATCACTCAAAACACAGTACATTGCAGCACAAATTCTGTCATTCCTTAAAGTATTGGATCCTAAAATCTAATTCTGTCAGCTCATGTCCTTCTCTCTCCCATGGTATCTATTGCTTATGCAGATGAAAAAATGTGTAGTGCTGTATTTTGACAATATGTAGGTACATTTATCCTCCAAGTGCCTTCCTTTGGCACTTCAGGCTGTAATTTATCTCACTTCCTTTCTTCTGCACCATGTGACAAAGAATGTGAATTTTGATTTTGAATTTCAGCACAGTACTATGTTGTTGCAAACAAGCTTGACAAAGGCCGTGTTATTACTTTTAGCTTAATTGGACTATTAAAATGATTCATGTGCAGTATTTCAATCACTCATTATTTTGCCTTGCTATTTTCTTCAACTGATTAAATCTCTGGTAATCAAAAATGTTGCATTTTAGGCCTACCACTTATTTTGACTAAACTTCATTGTTAGGGCTCATCATTTCATAAATATCGATTGAGCAAGCTGTTCAAAATTCACTGAGTTTAATGCATAAAAATGTACTCGGATGATAGTAGCTTTGTATAACTCTTCTCCCAAAGAATAAACAGAAATTTACGATTAAGCTCATGGGAAAAGAATTAGGAAAATGCCTGTGGAATTCTTTTTATAATCACGATTGTTTTGCCCAACAGAATGCAAGCAGAGAGCAATCCCTATGAAAACTGTTCTCTTAGGGTCCCAGAGTTATATGGTCAAAGAAAGAAGAAAGAAAACAGGATCCTGTGGAAAGAGCTCCACAGGATGTACTCTTGGAGAACCTGCAATGTAGAATAAAAATGTGCCCATAGGCTCTGTGAAATCAACTTGTTTAATTATAGTAATAATAGGAAGTAAGAGTAAAATGCTGAAGTGCTGCAAAGCTCAAGATTTGTTTTCATAAAAGTCCTTCTCTAGGGAAGAATATAATTAAAACCTGAGTTTTTACAGAAAGTATGGAGATCTGAAGAAAACGGGAGTTTGAAGGAAAATCATTAGTCTCAATCAAAATTATTTGATAGAAAATGACAGTCTTTCTTTGCTGAATGTGTCTGCTGACAATGTAAGAAAAAAGACGATATTAACTTTTACTTTTCCATTATTGCTTAAAAAGACAATTGTTGTGAATGTTGCTCATGATTAAATATTCTAAAACATTATTCTTGCAGGCACAAGATAATGTTCTTTTTTTGAATTAGTTCTGTCTGGTAATGCCAGTCTCTGGGAACATTTTAATGACTGCAGTCACAGTATTACCATTGTCTAAAAGGGCAATAACTCAATGATGTCATGTACTGTCCTTTGGAAAATTAGGGTTTGATCCTATGGCTTTCACCAGGTGTTCGTGGGCTTAGGCTATAAATAGCCAATGGGTTCAGTTCATCTTCCAAAAGGAAAATGTGGACCAGGGCTTTTTTGCATTTCATGAAAGCACGTGAATGTCCTCAAAGATTAGCCCCAATAAGAACATACTTTGAATTTGCTCTGAAGCAAGAAGTGGCATCCATTGAGATGATGACATTTGCATGTGACGCCCCAAGGAGAGTAATCTCTAGCCACAAGTCTTCCCTGGAGGCTCTGGAGCAGGAAAAATTAATTAAGAACTTGAAAATGAGCATAGGATGAAGTTAGACCATATTAGACTACAAATATGAGCTAGAGATTGTAAACATCATATGAGAACTGCCTGTGAGTAACGTCTGATGTTTCCCTGTTCAGAGGCAGCATGCTGAAAAGTATCTGGTTATTTGTCCCGTTGTGAAAGCTACATAGTTAGCTTAAAGCTATCTATAACACTTGTGTGGCTACAGTGTAAGTATACACTTTGATAGGAAGCCAGAAAGAGTTCTTAAATGAAGGAATTATCATAATTTCTATAGTGCTTTGAAGTGTTTCTCTGATCAGGCAGCCCTGCTCTTCCCATGGTATCACTAACAACTGAAATTGTTGCTGCTTTGTCAAGGCACTATGGCTTGAAGCAGAGCATCAGAAGTCTGGAAGGGTGTTCTGCCATTGGATTTCTTTATTGCTGTCTTTCTTAAGGGAAAATATGCAAATATTTGGTAGAGATCTCCCCAGATTACACTGGTCTCTTCCTAAGGCTGCTGTAGGGACCAAATAAACCCTGGGAATCAGGAATGCCAAAAATAGGGTAAGACATCAAACTGACCAAAAAATACTTTCTGCGCTCCTAGCTGCGCTCCTAGCCAAGGACTCACCAGTCACTGGCATGGCCTGAAGGTGGGAACTGCTGAGAGGAGAGAGATGGCAGAGACCTCAGGAAAGGCAGACCTAAAGCAACCATTTTGCAATTTTGGCTGCAGTGACAGCCTGGTAGTCCTGTGCCTCTCTGAGGACACCAGGCAGGAGCTACCCCCCAGTGCATCCCACCTGTGAACTGAAACCCCCTTTTCCAACACTCTGAAAGCAGATGTGGATTGCAGCAGCAGTGCCATGGCTGCTTTAACTCTTCCGGAGACATTGCTCAGGGTCCTCGCCATCTTTGTAAATTACGATGAAAATCCCTCACATTAAAATACATCCAGCAAGGTCAACAATCAACAGTGCTGCAGTCAGCACAGCTACACATATATCTTGCATGTTCCCATCTTATTCGAGTTACATTCTCCAAGGCCAGTGCCTCGGCCAGTGATCAAGCATCTAAATTCATTTCATTTTCTCCGGCGATTCCTATTGCTCATTTTCAGAAAATACATTATTCCCAGTTCAAGCTCCAGTTTGAGTGTTACAGATCACAGCTCTTTTACTACAATATTTTGGAACACTGAGGCTAAATACTGAATTATTATAAAAGTAAGGATGGAGAATGTAATGCAAACACAGCCAGGACGTTGTAGACTTCACTCACCACATACCTGTCAGTCCAATCTCTACCAGGAATAAGAAATCTCCAGGGGAGCAGCTATTCATCTATCCATCAGTTTTCAAATCTTCTTTTAGCTTTCAAGTTAGAAACAGCGGTATTAGAATCAACTGATAAAGACATCATGACAGTGATGGATAGAGTTGCAGAAACATATGCTGGGGATATGACTGATTTCAGAGATTTGCATAAATTAAGCGACGAGGTTGTATTCAGTCTGGTGGAGCCGGTGTCTTGATCTCCCTCACCAAAGGAATCTCACTAAGCTATGCAGTCATTTATCAGACGATATGGTAATTAAAGTAGTGTCAGCAAGGCATCTTGGCAGTCTCCATTGAATATACAGTTCGTAAATTTTGCAGGGGTACTATTATTGTAGCCAGGATTGTCTGTGTGAAGGCTATACAAAGCTGATAGGCAGAAATACATCTTTTATTCGACCTACCAATAGATTTGGAGAAAATCCCTCAGATTTCAGGCACAAAAGCCCTTCTTTAGTTTGGAATCAGAATGACTCACAGATTACTGCTTAACATAAATGTGTCAATCTGCAAGACTGGGTCAACGGAGTAGCTCGTACCTGAGGAAATTAAAGGAGTACCAGCAGTTGAGCTGCCTTTGAACAGTGTAGCTGACAAGCTGATTACAGAGGGGTGGTAGAAAGGCAGCTGCCTCAGGTCAGGCTGTGAGCTGGGCTGAGGGGACCACCGTACTTGTATTGTGTTGGCAGATGTACCTTGAAAGTCTGGGGATCCCATGAAATGCTCCGAAGACAAGCTGTGTCCCTGTTGCATTGAAATAATTCCTTTTGTAGAACACTTTACATGAACATAAAGAGGTTGGGGAGGTACAAACCTTCTGTTCCAGGGTCAATATTAGTAACAGGTGGATAAAATGCGTCAGTGACAGCTTTGCCAACACACAAGGAAATCTGTTAGGAGACTTGAGCGGGAAGCAAGCATTAAGTGTCAAAATGCAAGTTACCAACTTCCTGCCCATTACAGCATGTAAAAACAAGGCAACTTTGTATTCACAAAACAACTTCTACTAAAGGCTCTCTGAACTTTTTCATATTTAGACCTCCTAATATCCCTTGGGGGGAAAGTATTATTATGCAAAGGCTAAATGACTTGCATTCTGCTAGGATAAATGATTTGCCTAAAGACACAGAACAAATCAGTGGCTTTGATTTATAGCTCTGATCTGGCCTGACTGCAAGGTAAGACTTTCCCGGGTGTGCATGGAGCTCCACTGAAGTCTCCAGTCCCACTGGAGAAAGAGCCAGTGCAGGGTCAGAATCCAGCAGCCCTGAGTCTTAGTACACAATTTGGTTTTTCTTGCCCAAGGTACTGTTTGCAGAATAATGCCTGCAATGTCTTTGCATTAGGTATTTGACAGAGAAAAAAAATAAGAATACTGTAATGTGATAATATATGTTTATATGCATTGCCACTCTTCTTAAAATTGTGTTTGAGCAATCTAGCTGTAATATTTCTTGTTTCTATAGAACTCTTTGCTAGCTAATTTTGTAAGTGTGTCTGATCGGGCTCATTTAATTCATCATTTTCATTTGACTCATTAATCTCTGCCTCTCCTTTGAAAGATAATCTGCATTTAATGGCTGTGGTATGTAATATGCAACAAGCCAAGAATATCTTGCGCACTTTCAGAGGGCAATATTGTAATGTGTTGCTAGATTTATCTATGCATCAAAATCTCATTTTTAAGATGCCCAAAGTGCTTTCAATTACCAGTGGGGTGAGTATCTGAGCACTGCTATAATTTGTTTCTTGGAGAATCTGAGTTTTAGAAATCAGAGACATATAAGAATTTTTCAAGGTAGAGCTGCAATCGCACAAAAAACCTAAAGACAGGAATAAATTAAAATTATACGCTTTATATTTTCTTATCAATAATTATTCACCCCAAAGCCATCCCTTCTGACAATCACTATGCTAAGATTTGTCATGAGAGGATTCCAGGCCCTCTTAGGGAGGCAGTAAACTCAAACCCTCCCTTTCTTTGTGCTTGCAGCTCCCGATGAGGATAGCAAGGTCTTTGCAACTCTGCTATTGGCCAGTATTTACAATCCATTTCCAGTGGCAGATGTCGATCTACACACCTCTTAGCTAGTCAACTGAGATGTTCTTCAAACATCTTTTAAAGACATAAACTGACAGCAGCTGAAGAAATTTAAGATGTGACAGCAGTAAATCTGCCCCACTGTTGGTTTTGATTCTCATTTTGTAATGTTGTCCAGTTTGCGGCGTCAATGGAAACACTGAGAGAGTACCTGCAGACAGCTCACCGCGGTCTGGCATTCGTGTTTTTAATTTCATCCCATTACTGGAGGATTCAATCTGTTCATTCTAGGAAATTCAGGATAGCTAAGCTACAGCACCTCTTCCTTCACCTTCATATTGCCTCTAGAGGCACATACTACCATAGCTGACATAAGCATCAAAATATTAAACACACAAATGATTCAAATAATTTAACATGCCATAGCAAACACTCTTCTTATAGTTCTTAGGACTCCCCTTGTCTCCAGATATAATCACAGAAACTTGCTCTTCTTAAGTGCATTTAGGTTAGTCACTGAATGTCTTAGTCACTGGTCTTTAAGATTTTCTTAATTATCTTGTATCTATTCAGTGTACATATAAATACATAGACACTTCTTTATTTCCATAATCTCTTTGCAAAGGACTTCATTTTATTAACAATTTGAGACATCTAATTAGAGCAATCAAATACCACTGTCCTAAAACCCAGGTTATTTCTCATCTTGAGTTCTTTCCTACTAAATTCTTTCTGAGAATGAAAAACCTTATCCAATTACAGTCAAACCAAAATTGGTAGACAAAGATTATAACTCCTTGCTGAGTGACATTATGCATTACAGTGTGATCCCATAATGGTACTAGCTCATTTTGCTACTATAACTCATTGCAAACTTGTACTGCTTTGCTCTGCTGACTCCTCTAGACTATTTTGCACTGGTACTATTGAGGTTCCTCCATTCTATTGAGTAACTGGGTTTTTATATAGTTTTTCCCAGGAGAATTAGTCTGCATTTAGAGGTGAATCTTATTTCCTGCCCAATATTAAATTCTTTAGTAGGGTCTCGTAAATTTTCCCCAATCTTATTGTTGTTAGCATGTCCCTCACACTGTAAATTTCAGTGAAAGGCTGCTTTTCCCTCCCTTTATGAGAAATTATTAATGAACATATTAAAACCCAGGCAACCGTAATATACCTCACCCAAGTCTTACAGATTGCCACAGTTCTTCAGACAACTTCAGTCCATGTGAACATGTTTGTTCCCTGGCCAATTTTAATTAATTTTGAAAGCTTCTGTCAAACGTTATATTAAAATCTAAATAAATGACAGCTGCTGCTCTGAATTCATCCAATAACTTAGCTATTCTATCAAAAAAGCAGTCATCAAGTTTGTCTTGCCAGATCTGTACTTGGCAAATTCACATTACTTAATGCTGTTGCTTTCATTATCCTTCAGAAGTCCAGAAATGCCTTTTTTTTCCCAACACTACTTTCTTTAGAATCTTGATGATCAAAGTTAGACTTATATAAAGGGCAACACTCTAGCTAAGTATAAATAATCATCATGTGTTGATCACCTTCAATTTTCTGAAGCCCAGTAGTAGGTAATTATTTTAATCTATTCCTCCATTTCTGTTCTTCCATTTGCCTACTATGTTTCTACCAACGGTTTGAAATGTGTGTAGGGGCTGTGAAGCCTACAGCTACTTCTTGCTTAGTCAAAGTGACTAGTTCATCTTTATACATATTTTCCAGACCATTGACTTGGCTTTGCAGTGTTCCATACTTCTCTCTCAATAGTGGCATGTTAATCCATTTCAGTCTAATGCTTTTATTCAAGGCCATGACCACTTCCATTATTTTTCTTTTCTATATATTTCTAAAACCTTTTTTTTTGTTTTTTTTTTTTGTTTTTTTTGTGTGTGTGTGGTTGTGTTTTTTTTATTATTTTTATTTTTATTTTTTTTTGCAACACAACGCAAATTGACTCATTGCCAATTGTCTTCACTGTGAAGAAAATCATTGCACCACCTTATGTTTGCCGCTACATAGTGCTAGATACTACTTCTGGGTTTATGACGTAAGACATTACAATTTGAAACGATACAGACAATACAATAGATTTTCTCTATCACACATCTTCCCTACCATAACATCAAAGATTCAGGAAGAATTTGTATTATTCATGAATAAAACCAGAGCCTTGCTTGGAGAATCCATCTTTTCTCTGCCCTTGCAGTACTTCAGGAGCTACTTTAGTTTCAGGCAAAAGCATTACTCTGGGTCTGCTCCTGAGTAATGTCATCAGAAAACAGTCAAACCCTAAGTACTAATGAAGTGAACAAAAGCTGATACCTTTCATGTGGTGGGGAGAAAAAGGAATCTGGCTTTAAATCAGAATATAAGACAGAATCAAATCATCAACTTTGCGGCAATTTCCTGCTATCAGAGGATTGTCAACTGTCAGAACAGTGTCTATCCTCAAACATATCTTGACTAGGTTATATTGCTTCCCCCTAACACAAGCGACAGAGGCCTGTGAAAAAAAGAAAAAAGCAAACAAAAACTCCCATCCTACTAAGATTCCCTCAGTTTGATGGTTACTTTTTTGCATTCAGGTTCTGACCAATTCTCTGAATTGAGCTTCAATTACTAGTTTAATTTACATTAAATGTAGTCATTTTGTTCTGAGAAGTTCATCATTCACTTCAGGGTATGCCTTTAAAACTTACTATGTACATTATCCTACTACTGAAATTCATTATATTTACCTTTTCTATCCACCTTACTGCATTAATTGCATGTTTTGTGATGTGATTTATTGCTTTTTTCTCCATGTTGACTGAAGTATCCTTGATAACTAGCTCAGATGCAGACATCTATCTAATAGACAACTAAACTTAGCAAGTCTGACACACTGTAGGGATGAGGCTCTTTCGAAGTACTGCATTACACTGCTTTGTCTCAGCTGTTCAAATCTCTCTAGTGCTGCTAAAATAGGACTGGATAGAACACTAATTGAATCATTACTACCAGGAAACATGGAAGTCCCAATCCTGCTGTGCTTTAGACCAGTGGATACAGTTTTTCTGACACCCGCTCTGATACAAATTAGAAGTTGCTAGCACAGTGTAGTGAAAGTAAGTATTCTTACCTATTAGGAAGACAAACTCAATCTTGCCCAGATGGAAGTCAACTCTGTTTATCTGAGTTTGTCCACTTGTCTATAGATGCTTGCACTTAGCTTGCAGAATTTTGTAGAGTCAATTCTCATTACATATTTCCGTTAATCCCTTGGTGTTAGCAAATATCATTATTTACTTCAGTTTTTCAAATGTAGTGTGCCGCGGGGGATAAGGAACAACGTACCACCGACCAATATGATCACGCTGAACAGTTTAATGTGCGCAAGCATGTCTTATATAGAAAAGTTTCAGAACACTAGAACATTCGATAACACTGGATTGGTTAACTTCGCCCGGCCGAGTGCTAGCAACAGTTAACGATTGGTTGCGGTTTAAAGCGTCCGCAGCAGCAGGCTCGGGCTTGCAAGCAGGGTTTTCTCTGTGGTAACCTGATCCGGCTCCGCGGCGTCCGGCTCAGTCCCTCTGTTAACCCTTTCGTCGACCTGCAACGCCTCACAAAGCCTGTTACCCACTGCTAGAGTGAAGCTAAGTCAAAGGCTGGATTGCTTACATGTCCATTAGCTGAAAGAAATGCTTCCACAGTAGTGCAGTTCCAAATGTTGTACCTTTATGCCCTGTCAGGTTTGTATTTGGTTAGCCAATGCTGCAATTTAACATATGTAGGAAAGAATTCATAAAATTCTGTCCTTTTACAGCCTAAACAAATCACTTAGACCCATAAAATGTGTAGCACCATCTTATACCCTATTACAATTGCTGAACACAAGTGAAATGGTTTTAACATTGTAATTGTAATTGCACACCTAATTTTAAACCTATGATGACCTTCATTTTCCTGTTTACTGTATGTGTAATTTTGAGCACTTAGCATCCATAGAAATTCTATGCAACTCTCCCAATTAAATATTTGCCCATGTTAATTTAGTGTCATACTGAACGCACCAAAATAGTAAAATGCAAACCTTATACATGTTGTCAAAATTTCAGTATAGGGCAAGGTCAAAGAAGGATGAATTATGTAAAGACAGATGTAGAGACAGTTTTTATGAACCATGATCCTGACATTTCATCCTTAGTTTTTTATTCATACAACTGTTTTTCCCAGGCTTAAGTTTGAGTTTCTGAAAAATACCCTCAGTGATAAGGAGATTTAAACAAAACAGAGAAATTCCTGAGTCAACCATTTATCTGCTACTGAATTCTGTGAACTAATCTTAGTTTAAGCAAGAGCTCCCCTAAGCAGTTCATATATTTTAATATGGTACAAGCACTCTGTGTACATTGTGCAGCTTATGGCTTACATTGTTTTACCACTAAAGGGAAAAATCTGCAGTTGGATAGTACATGGCATGAAATCCTAACCAAGGTTCTCAGCCCACTGGCCTAGACCACTCACAACAAGGCACTAAGGAAGTCTTCATCTTTTCTTCTTCCCAAACCCACACCATTTAGTCGTAACCATCACACAGTATTTCTCTTAAGCAGAAATAAGTTGTCTTATCGTTGGTAACTACAGGAGGAACATTTTAAAATGCATGCTTTTCATTAGTCTTATGACATTGGCCAGTGAAGACTTTTTAGCATCAAAACTTGAGCTCTCTCCTACCTCAGTGGTTCCACTGGAGATTCTTGTAACTGCTTGGCATTAAATTGGATCTGTTGATGTGCAATAATCCTCTGTACATATTTTTTCAGTCCATTTTTTCAGAATTCAGTCTGAAGTGCCTTCTCTGTAAGCTTTTTCAGACCCACAGTCCCAGTTCTTTCTTGCGTCTTGGCTTTTTGTTCATCTGCTCCAGATTCTTTGGGGTTGGGGTTTTCCTCTGCTCATCCTTTATAGATGCACAGATCTTCAGAAAACAGATAAGAAAGACCCTCTTCATCCTCCCCAAAGTGCCTCTGCTTTCCAAGCTGACATATTCTCCTTTGGAGTAACTTACCTGCCTTGGTGTAGAAAGGGACAGAAATGCTCCAATTTCCATTTATACATATGGAAATACATGCTGATTTTGTGATAAGAATTCTATTACGACATACTTACTCTAACCTCCATAGAAATCTATTTGAAATGTGTCAATCAGCTAAGCAACTAAGTGGGATGAGAAAAAATGGGTTACATCCATGATTGTAGAGTGGAAACAATACACACTTTTGGTATTAACTATAAATAGTTAATGGATCTGAAAGTGCATCTCTGAAAATAATACCATTTATTTAAATCTTATTTGTGAGCAATTTCATCTTTTTAAGGGATGGATTCACATTTCTGCTTGTGCTTATTGCAACCTTTTGACAGCTTTATTGTTGAAAATCTTGAGGTACATCTCATAATTGTACCAGGAACATGCATTTATCATTGGCAACAGTTCTGTGCCACATGAAATGAATTACTGTAATAAACATGTCATGTAATAGCATCTTATTATCCTCCCCCTCTTTCTCCTCTTTCTTTTTCTTAACCTTCTGCAATGAGCAAGTCAAAAATGATGGCAAGTATAACAGACAGAAGTGATTCCTGAGTAAGTTCAAGAAGCAAAAAGATGCTTGCTGAAAGTAATGCTGCAGCAGTGAAATAAGTAATTAACATTGTGTTCAATACACTGCAAAATGAAAGTGCTGTACTAGGGCTTAAGCCCTAATGCTGTTGTTTAGACCCTGGCAGTTTAGTGGATAGTGAGGAACTTTGGTGGATTAGGGTCAGGATGGCTAGCACCATGGAAGGTCAAGACCACTTAGATCTTTCTGCCCTGGTTTCTTCATTGCAGCGCTCTAATTAATGCTAAGAGGCAAGGTGATATGAAGGGAAAACCATACAAAATATATCCAGGCTTTACCTGCTGTTCCTACAGTTGCTATGGCCTGAAGAGCAGCAGGACTGGAACAGAAAGGAAGGAGACAACACACAGGAAGTGTACCTGAGAATCTATCTCACCATGTCCTTGCTGATGAAGATCTCACTCAGCCTTGCACAAATAGTCCAAATTCTAATGGGCTGACAAATTGGCACAGACATTGACAGTATGGGCTAGATTCAGCACAGAGGAGTTGGTGCAGCTTGACATCAGTCCCAAGATGCAAACAACAACCACTAGCAGGGTGCCTCCTTCTAATCATTCAGCAATTTCTGTTTACTTTAATTAGATTTTGGCTGCAGTAGATATAGCTGCTAACTCAAAGACCGAGTTTCAGCATAATGAGGCTCTAATTTCCCAAGCACACCCTCATTATTTCACATCATTTTAGCCTTACCTTCATTACATTTTCCCGACTGCTATCTCTGTGCTCATTTTCCCATCCCATCCGTAATACAGCCTTGGCCATCAAAATGCTTTGTTCTCAATACAGTTTCTCTAACATGTGGTGTATGTGCTTGATTCTCAGAACAGCCAGGATTATCACCAGCTCACTGAACCAATTCCCTCTGCTCCCAAGGCCCTGGTCCTTGCAGCATGCAGGAGTCAGAGTGACTCAGACAGCAGTGGGACTCTGCATGGTGGCTTCTATGCTGAAGGTGCAGCTTAAAGGAAACTAGATAATTTTTTGCTAGGAATAAGAGGAAGCAGGGAATAAGTCAGCAAAGCTGATTTTCTAAGATAGCAAATACTTCTAAGTCAATTTACAAACCAAAGGCTCTAAGTTCTTTCCCTCCTACTCCCTCCA
Source organism: Amazona ochrocephala (assembly GCA_039720435.1). NCBI lineage: Eukaryota > Metazoa > Chordata > Aves > Psittaciformes > Psittacidae > Amazona > Amazona ochrocephala. Next base: position 41,840,374 of record CM077880.1, on the reverse strand, counting down.
GCTCAGCTGCGGAGCTTTCAAAGCAAATGTGCGCCTTTAAAGTTCTGCTCTTACTGAAGACACTGAGCTGAGAGCAAATAAACAGCTCTTCATTTGGTCTTGTATGAAAATGTTCAACTTGAAAGCAGTTCAGCCACTGACTGAAGTGCTGCTGATTGCAGTGGCCACACTGGGGAAGAACCAAGCGTGTTCTTTCTGATGTTTGATTAGGAGATGTGATACCACTGGGATTTCAGAGGGAAGTGTCATTTCTCCCTCCACATGCTCCATCTCCCCTTCCAGGGCTGCTTCTAAGGTGGCCATGCACTTCATCTCAGCTATTTCAACATTCCTGGACGGGTATGTGTAGTGGAAAAGAGAGGGACAAAGCCTCTTTGGGGGACAGTACATGCTAGCCTTTCACAGTTCATCCTACATACCAGTATCCCCATGTTCACATGAAAGCTCTCTACTGGCCCCCAAACCACTGCCTCAAGCCTTCAGAACTTCAGTCCTGAACTCAGGAAAAAGAGGTGTAAGACATATGTCTCCATACTCTACTGACATATTGGATGGTCAAAACTTCAGTATAATACAGTGAAGTGTTTAATGGTAGGATGCTATAAACATATTCATTTAGGTCCCAGTTCTGCTTACCTGTGCTCAAAGCATCAATGCTGCCTGTTGTGCTTTGCAGAATCAGGACCTTAAAAAATTGCTTTGGCTTTTCTGCAGACTAAGATGTGCAGTACAGAAGAAAATTTCTTTATTGTTAAAGAAAAAAGACATTCTGGCATTGAAAGGTATATTTTGAAAAATATGGGGCTGGCTTTTACTCCCAATGATGTCAATGTCAAAGCACCAATTGACTTCAGTGGGAACATGATTGCATCCAGTGGGTAAATAATTGCACATATTTCACATCTCATTGTTACTGAAAACTGTTCTTCGAGAAAGGAAAATAATAGCCTGAATTCAAGGACTCTATTAAAAAGTCATTTGAACTGTATTCCAGTTGAAATCACTTCTACCAATGAAAAGATCTTTTTTGCTTATTCAAAATTTACATAATTAGAAAAGCACAAAAAACAGACTTTGCTCTTTATTCCAGTCTCAGCCCTGTTAGTCTTGGAGTACCTAAGAGTACTTGCAAGCCCAAATTCAGTATTTACTGTGGAACTCTGCTTTCTACTAGTCCCAGCACCTGAATGTGTTTTGAAAAATCCCTCACATCAAAAAATTCTTTTCTTCCATGTTTTTAATTGTGAAACCTCAGTGCATCTATTCAGCATTATTAAACTGTTATCTCAGCTGAAATGGGAGCATAATCAAAAGGCTGGGTATTATCTATCTTAGCCATGTCTCCACGTCAGAAAATTAAGACAGTGATGAATTACACATTACTGTACAAAATTTTATTATCAGAGACAAAATTCAAATTTGTTCTGCTTAAAATACAGAAGATAAAGTTTCTTATTAAAAAAAAAAAAATCCCATTTACTCAGTCCTTAGAATGGAATAAAAATTTTATGTTGAACACATAGTGATCCCATATTTATGGAGTCATTTTTAAAGGCATATCATAGAAAAACACTGTTCTAGTAAACTGTAACAGGAACTCATATATTTTATTTGGCTAATGGTTTAAATTGCTGATTACTTCTATATTCATTAATTAACATTGTTAGAATAATTCTGCTTTTATTCCAAAATCTGGTATGCTTCAAACAATGAATGAAAAATCTTATTAAATTTGGCATTTTTAGATACTGAGACTCAATTAGTATCTTCCTGCTATGTGCAAAATATATGCTTTTCTATAAAAAAAAGAAAAGAGGGAAGAGCATTTGGCTCTCTATAAAGTTCAGTTGTGATTTTAAACTCAGCAAAAAACACATCCCCATATCCCTCACTTGAAACCTGTGCAGAAACAGGTTTCAACCTAAAAAACTTCCCAGTAAGACTCTTTCAGCTCATTGGCATGATTTGACACATTAATTTGAAGCATGTGATTTATCCCACACAAATCAGTGGGACTGCCTATGTGCCAATCATGTGTTGAGTTATGGCCAACACAGCCTTACAATCTGCCTAGGTCCAACTGCTTTGCTGAGATGAAACTTTTGAGTAGGATTTATAAATAGAAATAACCAGTGAAAGCTTTGTCAGAGAAAAATGTCCAGAATTAGCAGCTACACATGCATGTATATATGGTACATAGAGAACTGTGACATTATGCAATGATCTATATTCCCTTTAAATGAAAATGGCATTCAGATCTTGCAAACACTACTTTGTGTGATATCATTGGTAAACTATCTAAACTGAGCCAGCTCCACCTCTTACTTGACAAGCTGAATTCCAAAGAGTACAGATTTGAGCAGTGATGGAAAAATATGTTCTTCTAATTACAGTATTCAGAATTAATCTAAGGCTGAGACAGCATTAATAGAGGGACTCATTCATTATAACCAGCATTAATAGCTGCAGGACTTCTTTCTTCTTAAGGTGTCAAAAGATCTTACATGTCAAGTCTCTTGGGAAAATAATGCAATTTATTATCAAGCCTTTACTTTCAATAGTATATCCATTTATGCCATTGACGTGTGTGTAGTGGAATAGATCATCAGTTTTTAGGGTCCTAGTATACGTTTATCTTCTGCAAAAATAGAGCAACTGAACACTTTTCAGTAAAACATCAGACAGGGAGCTACAATCTCTGTTTTTATAAGTCTACATGTCTCACTCACACCAAAGCCTATTGTCCCTCAAACATAAAACAATATAGCAAAATTACATTTACACATATAATAAAGCTGTCTTTGTACAGGGTAGTTATACATTAATTACAATGATGTTTCCATTTGAAACTGTCAGAATAGCTTTTTTTCACAGAGCGTCTAAGTCCAGGGAAGTCCATCTCTGCTGAAATCTACTGTTCACAAGAAAAAGAGAGGGTAGCAACCACATTCTTCATAGTACAGTATTCTTCAGTTCTCCAAACAGGTTATAAAGCTTTATCACGTTGGAACAGATTACAAAGTATTACTCTAACGAAAAGCAAAAGGAAAACAAAAAACATTTGTTATCCAATATGTGCTACTGAAACCTAGATACAAATACGTAAAACAACCTGTACACTAGCCCAGCTGTCACCTCAGGGGGCTGTTCTGAAAGCAATGGGTTAGATCCTCAGCTGCAAGTCACATCAGTCACTTCAATGGATCTACCTCTCCATCCATCAGCGGGGGATCTGCAGTGTCATCAGTTTGGCTACAGGTTATTATATGTTATTATTAAATATTTCTGTAATAATTAAATTACAGAAATTAACATATTAACTGGACCAAAATGTATGGCAGAGAAGACTGCATCTTGGCTCTTGGCCTTATCTGCTTTACCGAGGCTATCCTTGATCAGGCAAATCCAAGTGATGCTGTCCAGGAAACGCTGGTGCACTGTGGCTAAAGCCTCCTTGCTTGTGACTGCCTGCTGCAGCACAGTCCCCTTTGCTCATTTCTATGTTCTCTACCAACACCACTTTTACATCCTTAGGAAATGGTGCATGTAAACTAAGCAAAGCAATTAGAAATGTTGTTTGGCAATGTCACACTTAATTCACTAGTTACAAATCAGCCAAATAGAAATGCATTTTTTTTCTGCAAAAGGACATTTGGTGTGACTCACAACACTTGCTTATGTTGGTGATTCTTTTTGACACAGCTCAATGGAACCAGTTCCATACACCTTTTACAGAATCTCACTTCAATTGCATTAACATGTAGGGGTACTCTGAGGTCAATCTACTCTCCACTGTCAGCATGGACACAAGCCGGAACTAAGTTTAACTAGCTTCTTCAAAATATATGTGATTTTAAAATTCTGCTCCAACTAGGGCATGTAGCTTTACTTTGGTGAAAAATCTTTACACACAGCAATCCCTTTCTCCCTTTCCCTCTCATTAAAAACTAAATTATTCATGTCAGCATGGACTTCCTGCCCATGGCAGGGGGCTGGAACTAGATGATCTTAAGCCCCTTTCCAACCTTAACCATTCCATGATTCTATGATTTTGCTCAAGTCAGAGTGGTTTCACTGGGTTTCAGTATTAGTTTTAAGACAAACAGAAGCTTCCACAGTCATGTGAGAAACACAGTGGCCAAATTTTACAGTTTTATATGAAGAGGGAACTGTCACTACTGCCATACAGGTTTGCACGGGCATGTGAACTTTTTGATGGAACTAGTACAGTAACTACTGGTACTACTATTATTACCACAAATAATTTGTACTGACATCCTTCTAAACCATTTGCTAGGAAAATGACCAAGAAATTCATGGCACATTTTCAAATATTAACAAAAATATCTTAAAGGAAAAAATGGTCTGTATTCTTATGCATACGTGAAAAACAAAATATTTGACTGCTTGAAATTACTTCTGAAGAAAGGACATTACATGTCTCTTACAAATATTTTGGTCAACTTTTTCCCATTGGAGTGACCAGACCTCAGGGATGTAGGTGTTTCTGAGCAAAGCAGGCTCACTAGCTGGACCTTCATTTCCTGCTATCACAAGGCAATGACACTAATCTCTGAAGATGTCCCATAACCCATAACCAGCAAAGGGACCTTCTGTTCCTCCTGTCTAGCTGAGAGAAACATGGATGAAGCCTCTCTGCACTTCAGTGGCTCTCAACTGCCTTTCTGACCTGAGTGGGAGAGTGGCAGCAGCGGATGACCCAGACAGCAGTTTTTGGATTGCCCATCCAAACCTGGGCAAACAGCCTCTATTCAGGCCGCTTACAAGCAGGATGGTCCTTTTACTCTTTCTTGCTGATTCTGACTCTGTGGCTATAAACCCTGCTTAGGACAGGCAGCCTGATATGGTGAATACTCATAAGAGGAGTGGTAAGTTGATTATATACACAAACAGTTTTCCAAGCCACATCCTTTTTCCTCAAACAGAAAATTGCACATTTGCCTCAAAGTCTGTTTTCATTTACAGCAGTATCAGCTATGATAGTATGGAAACCCAAAACCTTATTATGCAGGTATCTGAACAAAGGCACCCTCAACTGCAAATATTGGCTTCACTTTATTCTATCCATATGAGACTTACTGACATTTTATGGGAAAATCAGCTCTACGGAGGATTTTTCATATAAATATATATATAATTTTCATCTTTTATTCTTTACTACTAAGGATTTAATGGTATGGTTCAGGATCTTTGCTATGAAAGCACCCTTCTGCATCAGTGGAGATACTTCTTTTGACACTCTAAAGCTCAGTGAAATATCCACAACAGCCCAAAAGCTACACAAAATTCATCTTCAGTTTCCAACATAGTATCGGAATTCCTGCTATATTCACTGAAAAGATCATCAAAGGTCACAAATTTGGATGTACCTGAGGACACATGAAGTTTTTTTAATCAAAATCAATGTCCAAATACTCCCAGTAATAGCAGAAGTGACATTTCATTTCGGAAAAATGTTTTTACATTGTTCTGCCCTTGTCACAATTAGTACCTACTATCATTTTAATAGCTATTAGCAGTGGATACCTGAATAATTCCACTAGCTACAAAGTAACAGACTGAGATTTTTGTAGTGGAAAATGTTATAAAACTACAATAGGTATTTTTGCAACAGGTATATTGTTATGCCAGCATAAAATCATAACTATTCATATGTCTTCCTGTATGATTTAGTAAGCTGTATCAATTAACAACTGCAATGGACCCTGAGTCATACAAAGACTGATTGGAGACACAGATATCATCAAATCTCTACAAAATGGCATACAGGGCCTGGGTGAGGTACCCATTCACACTGGATCCACATTTTGCAGCACCTCTTCTCATTACAAAGGACAAAATTAAACCCTGGATTTGAAAATACTGGCAAGTTTGGGCTATTGGCTTCCTAATCACAATCCAAGTCATAAAAATGGGGTCCATTTTTATATAAGGATAAAGGAAGAAAAAGACTGGTAAAGGAGAAAGAAAATCAATAAAATAAATAGATTTTTCTAAGCAGACAGTATTACAGTTTTCCATGAGGTATCAACTACTCTAACACACAGCTGTGTGGAACTTTTCATTAAAAACAGTTTCTAAAGACATATAAATAAATGCAAGGGGGGAGGGACTGAATATTGTAGAAAACAGCTATAATTTTGTTGGATTTAATCCATTTAAATTTAATCCTGATTCACTGTGAAACAGCAAAATACAAAATATAAAATATCAAAGACTAGGAAATTAATATGGAAAGTCCAGCTCAACCTTCACTGTAGCAGTAATAGTGTTCTAAATAATTCTGAAACATTATTAGAATAGAACAATTATAAGCAGTACATCAATAGGTATGTATAATAGATACATTTAGGGCTTGATATCTGTGGTAGACCAGTTGCTCAAGGCCACTAAAACATTAATTTACATCCAACACCAGCTAAATGTGCAAGAACTTCAATTCAAATGAGTAACAGTGGAATCTTCTGTGCACTGTGCAGAATATATAGGCTGAAATAAACTTTTGACTTTGGAACATACTGTTAGCCTGCCCTTTATCAGTGGAAAGACCAGAAACTTCTGTGAACATCCTGAAGGTATGTGGTCTAATCTGTGGTGCTAAAAAAGAAAAGTCACCAAAGGCAATCTTGAATAAAATTGCAAAGGGACAGACCATTATGTACACTTTTCTCTGAAATCCTCAAAGCAATTCAAGTTTGAGGGCTTGGTTTTCTGCACATTCTTTGGATATAACAATTTTGGCCTTCATTACAGGGTAAAGGTTAAATTAAATAATATTTGGCTTACTTTTTCATTATATCAAATCTGCATGTGATATTGTCCAGTAGAAATTAAAAATGTGACGCTACATACTGGCATTGAGGTTGAGTTTGGTCAACCACATAAAATAATACTTTGCACTTTAAAATGCATTTCATCAGAGGATATTTAAGTGCTTTGCTAACATTAGTCAAGCCTCACAACACCCCTGTGAGGTAGGCAAAATACATAGGAGGAGAAGGATTTCACTCAACTTGGACATGATAATGTCTCTGGGCATTAGATTCACTAGCATTGCAACATAGCACAAAGGTTTAGGGCTTACTATAAGGCAAAGAATTAACAGTACAAGAGCACAGGATTCTCTCTTCTTTTGGTAACATGTGGTCAAGCTAACATGAAGTGCTACATAGCACCAACCATTGGAGCAAATGGCCATACAAGGATTTCATGCACCCAAGCCACAAACAGTACCCTCTGCACTGTAAAAGACACAAAATGACAGGCTGAAGACAGGTACAACTTAGTTATGGGATGTGTTTACCAGTTCTTGAAGAGCAGGGTACCATGGGAATGACAGCCAAGAAAACAATACTATCTGCACACAACTCTGATAATATCTGAAGATGCTTGGATGTGGTTCTTTTGCACTAATGTTTCAATTCAGAATTTACTGGGAACAAGAAACTGCAAGTTTAAATCATGTTGGTAACTTCCATAACTTGTGAAGGAAACAACCAGATAAAATGGCTGCTCTCTCCTCTGACTGGCCACATTTTCAATGTACAGAGCCATGATGTCGTCACGTGAGGAGGGGTGGGATAAAGAAATGCTGTCGTACATCTACATTCACCCTCTGAAGCTGCTGACTCCTGAAGACTCTCTATAGTTTTGTGGGTTGTTTTCTCCACAGTGTAGACATGAGAGAGGATTTGTCCCCCATCAGTTTTATCCTCAACACTTAGCATCAATGGTGCAGATAGCTGTACTATCTGTGTAGTACACAGATGATCACTGTGTCACTGATCTTTCAGATTAAGGATTGAGAAAAAGGAAACAAATGTCATTCATCTACAGCAGCCTATGTAAAACACAAGAAAACAGAAAGAAAACAGTGTTTGTGGCATTAGCCCATATGAATAAACACCCCCTACACACACACACATACACTTTCTCTCTCCGTATTCCACTTTTCTAAATTAGCACGAATGCCACATCCCATGTTTGCAAAAGTGTTGCCTACAGAGAGAATCTGACCTGTCTATCATAATAAATCGATACAGAGGCTGGTCTACCACATGCAAGACAGCCTTGAGTAACTTTATCTCTTTGCATGCAAGATATTTTCCCTTTTTCTTAATTTCCATTTGAATCTTATGTTTATCTATAATACTTGTGTACAGTCACCTGCATAACTTAGTACTGGACAGGTTGGGTGACCCACTGTAAATATCACTGCCTTGTAAAATAGTTGAGAAGAAGTGGTTCATGTATTCTGTGAAATCAATGTGAACTTACCCCCCGATACTGCATACGTTCACAGCTAGAACTACACTGTTCCACTGATCAGCAGTGAATAACCGCATATAATTGTAATGCATGGATGATGTCCTTCTTGTTTTCCTTCTCACCCTGCCTTCACGCCCCTTTATCTTTCTCCTCTCTGCGTATATTCTCCTCATTTAAATATGGGTATATGGAGACTGCAGATACAACTGGCTGGCATCTTTGTAACTATTAAGAGACAAACTGAGTGGTAGACTAATTGGCAGCTAGCTGAAAAGTTGACTTTACCTCTCATACTGCCCCAAGTTGGAAGCCTTCTAGATTTCCTTTTCCTTGTTTTCCTTTTGTTCACTGCAACACTGATTGTCATAGATAGTCTTTGTGCTTTGTATAATGCCCATCTTTGATGTAACTGGAACTCACATACAAAATGTGGCTGTTTTACATAAGCATGCTAGAATACAGGCAGGGACGGTACAAGCATGCACGAAATAGTCATTGAAGGGGGTTTTGTTTGTTTTTCTTCAACATTTACATGCACCACTTAATATCATGTTTGGTTTTGTACACTGAGGACTGGATTTCACAAGCATTCATGATCTTCTCTTCTGAAAAGCTTCTTGACAATTTCACAAAAGCCCAGTGTAAAAAAAAAAAAAAACACAAACAAATAAAAAATCCCACAATTAGAAAACAAAGGAAAAAAACCTTATCCCTGCAATCTGATCTTGTCTTCATGATTTTAATGTTGAACAGTTCTAAAATGTTTCCTCTTGCGAGCTTCTTGTTAAATGCTTGGCTGGAAAGACAGATTAATGTGTCAAGGATTTTCTTAGCCACTGAAATAGTTCTTCTTTGTAAAGCTTTTTCCACCGCACATTGGCTTCTACTGTTTCCACAGCACGAGAGAAAGAGACAGCAGCTCCTCCTTCGTAACTCTTTATAAAGTTCTTTAGCTGGAAATACAAGTTAACAGGTTAAATTTGCAGGAACTAAAGAAAGTAAATATTTCCACTGACACAAACAAATCAGGCATTTAGGACAAAGCTCTACCATCATTGCTGAAGTAAATGCAGTATCATGTAGAAAGACTTAATAAGAAATATAATAAGACAGCAGACTGCCAATTAGATGTGATGCAATTGCTTCACATTCACTGGAAGATACTGACATGTCAGTGAAGATCACATTAATATTATTACCTCCTTCTCTCCTGCAGCCCAGCTGTTCCAAACTTTTATTTCTACATAAGAAAACAAACTGGGAGCACTGGAAATGTTTCTAATTCAAATTTCTATGCAAGTTTCTTCAGAAGAAGGCATCCCTGATGCCCTTTGGCTTTATTAAGCTTCAAAACAAATTTATTTCATTTTGATTTGAAGAACCCTTTTGATGATATAATACAGCTCAGTTGTTTAGAAAAGAAGTGTATGGTTACAGTGTGCAGAGAACGGCAAAATAGCAAGTGGGCACTCATTTGATGGTCTTTGAATGCCTGAAACAGATTCCTTCCCTTATGAGAAAACTTTGATCTTTTTTCAGCAGACTGAAAAGGCTCCTGCTCCGTTCTTGTGTATAATATAATTTGTATCTGCAAATTATAGCACTATCACCTGGATTATTACCACTGATAGCACTGGTGTGCTTTGAATTACTGTTCTTTTAAAGTGAGAATTGAAAGGCTGATCTGCACAGTAGGTTGCTGGTTATGTTGACTTGTATAAAATTAGGGGGGTTTAGCAACACTTATTTGTAACTCGTTAATTTTTATTTCCTGGTGACACCAAATTCAACTTGTTTATTTAAATCTAACTTCCAACAACATCTCTTTGGGCACGGACTCAAAACTAAAAAGGCTGATCTTTCCACTGTCTCATTCCCATCATCATTAAAAGCATGGGAGGGACCTGGAAATTAGAATTTACCTGATCTCTGCACTTTTTACCCCAAAATTTTTACAAGACCAGTTTCTTTAGGTAAAGTATAAACAGGCAGCCTGAAAATACTATCATGGAGGTGGAAACAAAAAGTACAGAAGGCTTCCTAGTACAGGGGAGGTACTCAGATCTGGCCAGCACTGTCCTTCCCACCTGCATAGCTTTGAGGAAACCAGCTGTGGCTCATCCCTAAGTTTCTGAGGCCACTAGACTTGACTGCAGGCAAATGGTTGGACCAAAAATATAGTGCAATCAGATTTCAATTAATGGTGATTATGCTGCATAAGAATAATTTGATCCATTTGAGGTAACATCGAGCACCTGCTAAGCAGAGTGTAACGCAACCATACAACTACCACAGTCAAGGCAGATGTTAGGTTAAAACGAGAAACCTTTGCAACCTAAATAAGAAGTACTTAGCATTTATAACAAATTATTTTGGTTTCATTTGGACAGAATATTGGCTTAACAGTTTTTCTCACATGGAAATATTGTAGACATAAGAAAAACACAATAGGCACTGGCAGTTTCTGCTTTCAACACTGGATTTTTCTAGGGCTGTCCTCTGCAGCTGTGCTGGGTTCAGCAGTAGTAGTCATTTTTCATTAGCATAAGCTAATGTGAATAGGAAGACCTCATTTTTAGTTTCTCAACCAATAATCAAGAGGAAAACAAACCTACATATCCAGCCAAGCACAGAGAAGTGCCTGCACCTCCTGACACCACCTCTACATACTCAGATGCCTTTGCAATCTGCTTCTCATCCTCATGCTGCCCAGCCGCAGCACAGGTCTGCAACTCCAGCTGAGCAACCAGAGTTTCCAGACAACCGAGATCTTATGGCTCCTGCTCTGATTCCTGCTTACAACAAATACAGCCTCATGTGCAGAAAGTAATTTAAAAATTACCTCTCTTAGTTCTTCTTCAGTATTGAGGAATTCTGTGACCCCACTGATAAGCTTTGAATTCATAAATAATGCTTCTCCGTACCTGTAAGGGAAAAAAGAAGTTGCACAGAGTTAGTGCAAGTGCCCTGCCTGCTGAAAATTAGAAAGTTGTCTTCTGTAAGCAAGGAAGAAGATATGGGACTGATTCTGGGGATGCCAGGGAATACTACTGGAATTGGTCACTGGTATTACAGTGTCTCATGCTAAAAACCTGGACTGAGACTACGGCTGAGCTATTTGTACTTAACTTTTAGTCAGATGCTACTAAGCAGAATTGGCTTAACCACAGTCACAAATGAGAGCTCCAGAGGAGGAGAGGACCAAATCACACCTCCACCTCATGCTTAATGAAAAAGCTTTCCATGTAATGACACTCAGGAGCTCAAAATGCAGGAGCCAAAGAGGGAGCAGAGTAGCAACTGTGGAGAACTATTTTGAGAAGCCCTTCTAGATGTACCATTAAAACAGACTTTTTGAAGTGCTGCAGCCTTCTCTGCACTTTGTATTTATTCACCTCATCTACATTACAAATAGCATCTCGATAAGTGAACTGGATCAAATTTTCTCTTTCCAGTATCTGATAATTAGAATAAATAATACTGATAGAGAACAACACTGCTAAAATAATCCCCTGCACCATGGTGTAGCATCTTGAAAGAACCAACATGGAATTAAAATTTGAAAGCTTGGGCAAGGAATATTTAAAGGGTAGGATATTCTGCAACAATCAGCAAACTGCAGGTAGTTGCTCTGAAACTGGCCATTTAAATCCTGGTGTTCCACTCACTTCAACAAGTTTTTTCCAACCCCTCAGATGAAGCATCTACACTACTTACAAGATTAATCAGACTCCTGAATTTTTACATTTCATGTTGGAATGGTTTGGTTTTCTGGTTTTGTTTGGTTTTGTTTTCCAAAGTCAACATAACTCCATTAGAAACTGAAAGCAAGTCTTTTGTTCAAATTAGATGTCATACAGCACTTGACATTCAGATGTCATTCAGCAAAAGGCACTTGACAAATAGTTATCTGTGTAACTGTACATACATCCAAAGCAATATCTAGACAATCTGAACATGACTCTTTTTAAGATAGGGAATCCAGCTCACCTGTCAGACGTGCAAGTGATACCAATAGACTTCAGTGAAATAAATTTTTTATTGGGGAACAATTCAGTTCATAACATACTTTTACAAACCTAAAACTTAACCCTAACCCTAACACTAACCCTAACACTAACCCTAACACTAACACTAATCTAAATGTCATCTTGGAGCTGAGATTAATATCCTAGGCACCAAGGCTGGTGCAGATTAAAGTGTTGTGGAAAGATTCACAGGAGTACACTGCCATTCTTTCCTTGTAAAGTCCTTTTCAGTCGCAGCATGGAGTTGTAGCTATAATGGCTCTCTGAACACTATGCATAAAGCAAAACCTGAACCCTAATCAGAATACCACCTGGGAGATGGTGCTGATGTAGCAAGAACGATGTCTGGCCCAGATGATAAAGTTGAAGAAAGAAGCAAAATTTCAGCAGTGCCGTGCTCCCCTTGGCATGTATTTTGCAGCACCGGTGTCTCTAGAGATGTAGGCTTTATGACTGTCTGAACCCAACCCCTAACCCAAACCAAAACCCAAACCCTAACCCTAATCCTAATCAGAAAGACATCTTCAGCTAAATTTAAAGTCCCAATGTCCATTGCTGGCTCACATGAAAAATATGTGGAAAAACAATGTCGCTGCAGTGCCTTGCTCAATTAAGAATGGCTTTTGCATGCCAGCTGTTCTGAGAGGCCTACGCTTTATGACTGCCTGAACACTTACTCTAATCCTAACCCTAACCCTAACCTAACCTAACCCTATCCCTACTGTAAATGGCAACTTGGAGCTGAGTTTGAAGTCTGAAGTTGAATGCACAGTCCCATAGAAAAAGTTTTGGATCTACCAATACAGTCGCATTGCTGTGCTCCGCAAGGCATGAATCTTGCAACCCAAGTGTCCCTGGAGCTGGAGGCTTTATGACTATCTGAACCTTATCCCTAACCCTAACACTAACCCTAACGTAAATGGCATCTGGGAGCTCAGTTAAATATCCCTGGCAGGGAGGCTGGTGCAAAGGAAAATGTTGTGGAAAGATTCACAGGAGTACACTGCAATTTTTTCTTTGTAATGTCTGTTTCTGACACAGCATTCGAGTAGTAGCTAAAATGGATCCCTGAACACGATGCATGACGCAACACCCGAACACGAAACAGAATACCACCTGGCAGCTGACGCTAATATACTGAGAAAGACGTCTAGGCAGATGACAAAGTTGAAGAAAGAAGCAATATTCTTGCAGTGCCGTGGTCCCCTTGGCATGTATTTTGCAGCACCAGTGACTATGGAGACTTGGGCTTTATGACTGTCTGAACCATAAAACTAACCATAAAACTAACCCTAAACTGAACCCTAACCTTAACCCTAACCCTAACCCGAACCCTAGCCCTAAAATAAATGCCTGCTCGGAGCAGAGTTTAATGTCCCAAGTAAAATGGCTGGTCCTGGTGAAAAACTTTTGGCACAACCACTGTAGTTGCAGTGCCATACTCCACTAGGCATGAATTTTGCTACACAAGTATCCCTGCAGCTGGAGGCTTCATGACTGTCTGAACCCAAACCCAAACTGTAAACCTAACCCTAAGCCTAAACCTAACCCTAAACCTAACCCTAACCCAAATCCTAATCAGAAAGATGTCTGCCAGCTAAGTTTGAAGTCCCAATCAACATTGGTGGCACACATGCGAAATTTTTGGAATAAGCAATGGTGTTGCAGGGCCTTGCACAATTAGACATGCCTTTGGCAGCCCAGCTCTTCTGGGTTGTCTACGATTTATGACTGTCTGAGCACTTACACTGATCGTAACAATGACTGTAACCCTAAAAGCCTAAACCTAAAAGCCGAACACTAACCCACACTCGAACCTACCATACCCCATCCCTAATGTAAATGGCAGCTTGGAGCTGAGTTCAAAGTCCCAACTAGAATAGCCGGTCCCGACGAAAAACTTTTGGAACAAGCACTGTAGTTGCAGTGCCACTCTCTGCTAGGAATGAAATTTACAACCCAAGTGTCCCTGCAAATGTAGGCTTTATGACTGTCTGAACCCTAACCCTAACCCTAACCCTAACCCTAATCCTAACCCTAACCCAAATCCTAACCCTAACCCTAACCCTAATCATCGCCTAATTATAAATGCCAGCATGGAGCAGACTTTAAAGTCCCAAGTAGAATGGCTGGTCCCGATGAATAACTTTTGGCATAACCACTGCAGTCGCAGTGACATGCTGCACTAGGCATGAGTTTTGTAACCCACGTATCCCTGGAGCTGGAGGCTTTATGACTGTCTGAACCCTAACTCTAAACCTAACTAACCCAAACCCTAACCCAAACCCTAATCAGAAAGATGTCTGCCAGCTAAGTTTGAAGTCCCAATCAACATTGGTGGCACACATGAGAAATTTTTGGAATAAGCAATGGTGTTGCAGGGCCTTGCACAATTAGACATGCCTTTTGCAGCCCAGCTCTTCTGGGTTGTCTACGATTTATGACTGTCTGAGCACTTACACTGATCGTAACAATGACCGCAACCCTAAAAGCCTAAGCCTAAAAGCCGACCCCTAACACACACTCCAACCTAACATAACCCCATCCCTAATGTAAATGGCAGCTTGGAGCTGCATTCAAAGCCCCAACTAGAATGGCTGGTCCAAATGAAAAACTTTTGGAACAAGCACTGCAGTCGCAGTGCCAGGCTCTGCTAGCCATGAAATTTACAACCCAAGTGTCCCTGGAGCTGCAGGCTTTATGACTGTCTGAACCCTAACCCTAACCCTAACCCGAACCCTAACCTTAACACTAACCCTAACCCTAACCCTAGCCCTAAACATAACCCTATCCCAAATATAAATACCAGCATGGAGCAGAGTTTCAAGTCCCAAGTAGAACGGCTGGTCCCAATGAAAATCTTTTTGCACAACCATTGTAGTTGCAGTGCCATACTCCACTAGGCATGAATTTTGCTACACAAGTGTCCCTGGAGCTGGAGGCGTTATGACAGTCTGAACCCTAACCCAAACCCTAACCCAAACCCTAACCCTAACACTAAAACCTAACCCTAACCCTAACAGTAGCCCTAACCTTAACCCTATCCCAAACATAAAGGCCAGCTTGGAGCAGAGTTTAAAGTCCCAAGTAGAATGGCTGGTCCCGATGAAAATCTTTTAGACAATCATTGTAGTTGAAGTGCCATACTCCGCTAGGCATGAATTCCGCAACCCAAGTATCCCTGCAGCTGGAGGCTTTATGACTGTCTGAACCCTAACCCTAACCCTAAACCTAACCCTAAACCCAAACCCTAACACAAATCCTAATCAGAAAGACGTCTGCCAGCTAAATTTGAAGTCCCAGTCAACATTGGTGGCACACATGAGAAATTTTTGGAATAAGCAACGGTGTTGCAGGGCCTTGCACAATTAGACATGCCTTTGGCAGCCCAGCTCTTCTGGGTTGTCTACGATTTATGACTGTCTGCACACTTACCCTGATCGTAACAATGACCGTAACCCTAAAAGCCAAAGCCAAAAAGCTGAACCCTAACCCACACTCAAACCTAAAATAACCCCATCCCTAATGTAAATGGCAGCTTGGAGCTGCATTCAAAGCCCCAACTAGAATGGCTGGTCCCGATGAAAAACTTTTGGAACAAGCACTGTAGTTGCAGTGCCACTCTCTGCTAGGCATGAAATTTACAACCTTAGTGTCCCTGGAGCTGCAGGCTTTATGACTGTCTGAACCCTAACCCTAACCCTAATCCTAACCCTAACCCTAACAGTAGCCCTAACCCTAACCCTAGCCCTAATATAAATGCCTGCTTGGAGCAGACATTAAAGTCCCAAGTCGATTGGCTGGTCCCGATGAAAAACTTTTGGCACAACCACTGAAGTTGCAGTGCCATACTCCGCTAGGCATGAATTTTGCAACCCAAGCATCCCTGCAGCTGGAGGCTTTATGGCTGTCTGAACCCTAACCCTAACCCTAAACCTAACCCTAACCCAAACCCTAACCCAAATCCTAATCAGAAAGACGTCTGCCAGCTAAGTTTGAAGTCCCAATCAACATTGGTGGCACACAAGAGAAATTTTTGCCATAAGCAATGGCATTGTAGTGCCTTGCACAATTAGGTTTAGGGTTTGGGTTTTAAAACATCAAGAGTTAAGAGAACTGTGTTTTCTTTGAGAAGATTCTGTTGTAGGGAAAAAGTACACTGTGTTGCTTGCTACCTTGAGCTTCTGTGAGGGGAAACAGCTACAGGTATTACAATCCTGCTCCCTAAGAACTAATAACTAAATTATTCATGGATATTTCAGCAAGTGCATCTCTTTTTCCAAAAATTCAGTCATACTGACATATATGGATTTTGAGAGGCAAAAGCCTCCTATGGGAAGTATGGATTTCATGGTCCTTTAAGCATGTTTAGACTTTCTAACAAAGCCCTTCATTATTACAGTCTTAGCTCAGCCTCTTAATTGACTGCTTGGAAAACTGGAAGCTCTTCTTGATGGGGTCTTTTGACAATGTTACCAATCCACTTTACAGAAGTGACCTCAGAAAAACAGCTGCAGGGATTTTACTTTTCTGTCAGTCTCTACTGTAGTCAGTGAAAACAAGAAGTAGCAGAATTCCTTCCACTGAAAATGATACCTTCATGAATACTGATGCTGATTACTGCCCATTACATGTGTTTGGTAAAAAGTCAGCCACTTACAGAAATTTCTAAACAGGCTTTAATGGGAAAAAATTCTAGAAAAGCCACCTTCAAAGGTAGTATTTTGCAGTTGTGAACCATAAGAATAAATAGAAAAACTATCTGGTCTTGCAAGTATCAGTCTTCCCACTGTTTACATGGAAGAAAACAGCCCTGCTGAACCAGGTTACATGCCTGAGCTCCCTGAAAACATCCTGGAGTCACAGGCTCTTCACCTACTCCTCTACTTCTGGGGATCTGAACCCCCAATGCCTCATATTCGTACAGGGTTTACACTTCCACTAACTCAATATGAGAGGCAGCATAGCCCATTTACTTTGGGAAGGTGTAAATGGCTTCCCAAATATTGTCAGATTCCCAAAGGCTGACAAATGAGAATGCATTTGAGAATGAAGGTATAACAACATTTTGTTGTAACCCTTTTACATGCTGTGTTTTAAAGACAGAGGAAATAGTGTTATAATTTAATCACCCTCAGCTATTTCACATTACTACCTCAAACATCAACATCTTTTATAAAATATTCAACAGAAAATACCATTGAGATATCAAGTTATGAAATTAATGTTTTGTGCAAAATGCATTAATTTAAAACAAAAATAATAAATTATAGAAAAAAGATGCCTTGGGACAGATTATACTTGAAAGAGAGTAGACTTAGATTGAATATTAGGAAGAAATTCTTTACAGTGAGAGTGGTGAGCACTGGAACAGGTTGCCCAGAGAAGTTGTGGCTGCCCCATCCTTGGCAGTGTTCAAGGCCAGGTTGGACGGGGCTTGGAGCAACCTGGTCTAGTGGAAGGTGTCCCTGCCCGTGGCAGGGCCATTGGAACTAGAGGATCTTTAAGGTCTCTTCCAACCCAAACCATTCTGTGACATGATATGATTCCATGATAAAAATGCAGTAGCAAGCTTAAATCAGAAGCCTAATTTTGCATTCTATCACGTCACTGTTTCACTGAACATTAAGAGTCAAGGTGTTAGACCAATTTCACCCTCTCAAAGTCTCACTTAAAAAGTTTTCATATATAATTACAAACCAAAGTTATTTTCAAAATATTTCACATATGTACAATGCGCATAAACTATTTCATTCCACTGCATTGAATTTTTTGGTGATTGATACAAACTCAATAGGATGTCCCTTTCAGAAAAATGCAAATGCTACAGTCCTTTTGGTGGCTCTGAATTTTGTTTGAATTCAAACTGAGGTAGGTAACATGAAGTCAGGGTTGAACAAAGAGACAGACTCTCTGTTATTTTCCCAGTAACAGGTTTTTGATGAGGCTTTTCCAATTGTTAGGAACTCAGATAACATAGTGATGCATTCCGAGCAAGTGAGATAGATTAAATTAAAATTTTAGGTGAAGTTAAGCTATTTAAAATTAAAACACCAAAAAAAAAATGGCATGTGGCATAGTTTTCTAAATCTTGTTCATTTGTCTACACTGCTTAATCTTGACCACATCTAAAATCACAGGTGCTGGCTAGGTTGTCAGATGAATGTACAGAAGAAGAAAGGACATGTGTTCGTAGATTTTGACAGATTTACGCCTAAGCTCTGCATAAATCCTTGGAGGAACCTGAAAAATTATTTGCTATCCAGTGCATAACTAACTGCACTGGGTTGTATAATAGTAATGGGTCTACCATCCACTTCCTGTGTGAAAGTCCAGTTCCTGGAATAATCATACAAGAAGGAGAGGATTCTTAATTTTTAAATTTTCCAGCACTCTTAAAGCTTTTTGGTAATTGCTTTCAGTAGTAAGCTCCTACAATATAAACTTCCAAACCCAACTCCAGCTCAAACCTGTTTTGCCAGCTGAACTTCTAAAATCCCACTATATCATAAAGTATTATCCAAAACAGCATGAACAACTTATTGCATCTTTAGGCAAGTTGCACAGTCTCTGAGTTACCCATACTACTCTTCTGATGCTGTGAATCCTATAGTAAGTTTGTACCTATACATCAGTCACTAGAATTTGGCCGCTTTAGTACAGCATCTTAAATATACAGTTTTAAATATTCTGTGGTATGCTAGACGGCTCCTCACAAGTACAGAATGAAACAGATATCCAGTGCTTTTTCTGCCAAAACCATGGGAGTTGCCTGGCATAGGTTCCTGGTGTTTGTGGACACCTGCCTTTCAGAATTTGAGCCTCATCCAAGTTGTGGTCCTTTCTAATCTGTCAGTATCAGATGAGGTGCTGTAAAATCTTTCAGACCCTCAGGCTGTCCCTAAAGAACTAAAGAAATTTGTCATTCATTGAATTAATATCAAAATCTTCATCAAAAAGGATTTTAAAATGTTGACTGCACTTCTGAGCAGGGAGCATGTCGCACTTGTTCAAAGAAAAAGGGAAGCAGTTGTAAGGAACAACCATGTCTCCTCCCTGCTCATCTATTTTTAATTCAAATTGTTGCTCCTCTATTACTTGAAACTCTCCTGGAACACAGAGTGGAAGGGAAGGGGATGACACTATATTAGCATCCTTTTGAAAACTGAAATGTTTCAAAAAGTATTTGGCATTTTTTTTCCACAGTTGAAATAATGCACTTGTAAAGATTTTTTTCCTATCAAACTTAAAATCAGCAAAATTCTTCTGGGATCTGCTGCTTTTTTTACATAAAAGCAGAACTGCAGCACTTGATATATAGATAGAATTTGTTATTGTAAGTGCAGACACAATACAGTACTAGATATATATATAGATTTGCTAAGAGATGTCTATATGCATGTTTGACAATCCATTAATAAATGTATTTATGACTCATACATATATATTTCATATTTAGATACATCTTTATGGATTAAAAGGCAATGGACTAGACTCAGGAACTTACAGGAACACATACATATACTTACGTGAATGACATTAAAATAAGAAAATTAAAATAAACTTAGACTTTTTATCTTTACCTCGCATTTAATATTTTCCATTTTTCTCTGAAAAACTTCCAAGCAAGATCCCTTCCATGTGGATTTCGAGCTATGTGGATTATTACATCAATTGCATCCTGATCCAGGACAACTTCTGAGTTGAGAGACAAATTCAAAAGCCTAGTGGGAGAAACAAGGAAAAAAAATCCTGTTTAATTTCACCAACATAGTCTAAAAACAGCACATCAGAAAACTCTCAAAAAAAACCCATAAAATCACTACTAAGTGCCTTCTTTAAGTATCCAAGTGAGCTCAGTGGTTTATTTCTATGATTCCAAAGACCAGACACATTCACAAATCAGTAAAATAATGATGTAAAAGGATTTCAGAAAAAGCTGAGTGGAATTTCATATGTGTATTTTTATGCAATTGGTAAGAACAGACTGGTCAAAACATTCAAATAAAGGATATGCTAACCAAAAAACAAAACAAAACAAAACAGCAATTATAATACAATTTCAAGTATTTTCAATGAACACAGGAATATCTGAAAGTAAAAAGACAGTATGTGTCAATTTTCATATGCATTAATGCGCAAACATATGGCAGTTTAAACAGACAATAACCCTGTGCTTAAAAAGTAAAGTTCCTTCATTTAGACCAAAGCTCAAGTGATGATCCATAAATGTTGAAGTGATTATTGGTAATAGGTGCAAATATATATAATATTAGTACCTATTGAGCAAGTTCCTGTCATCACTGCATGTTAAGGCTTCTAATAATATTTTCTTCTCAGACACTGCTGTAGTAGAGTGAAATTTCATCCAGATGAACTCCCATACATCTTCATCCATCAGCGAAACTCCTGTACAGTAGACAATGTCTCTCACATTCAGTGGGATTCTTGAAAAAAAAACAAAACAAAACAAAACAAAACAGTAATAGCATTGTGGTAATAAACAGCTTCTGGATATTAAAAACATAGAATCTTAGAATGGTTTGGGTTGAAAAGGATCATAAGTCCATCTAGTTATGACCCCCTACTTACGGCAGGGACACCTCCCAACAGACCAGCTTGCCCAAAGCTCCATGCAAACTGACCTTGAACACTTCCAGGGATGAGCAGCCACAATTTTCTGGGCAACCTGTTCCAGTGCTTCATCACCCTTATGGTAAAGAATTTCTACCTTATATCTAACCTAAATCTCCCCTTAAAATCTCTCTCCCAAATCTCTCCTCTATCTAAGGAGGATCACCACATTTATGAGACACCAATGTTAGAGTGGAACAGTAATCTTCTCTTCTGAAAATTTACATCTCTGCTGCGACCAGAATCTCCCAGGCCATCCTAATGCTTTCTAATGGGTAACACATGCTTGCCATCCTTTTTATAACATTGTCACATTGTCAAGAGACTATAAATTATAGTCATCTGGCTCATCAGCACATAACGTGCCACATAACCTGCAGGACAGGTAACATAAGCTCTCCAAATTAGTACGGGATCTTATCACTTTGTTCCTGGGCTCTAAGCCAAATCTTTTCTTCTTGTCCCTAGTACAGAGTTTTTAGAACAGGAGCTGATCAGACAGAAACTCCTCCCTGCTTGTGCTGTAGAGTGCTCCACCTCCATATAGTAAAATACAAGTAAGGAAGGATGTGCTGAGAAAATGCTACTTTAAAATGGTGTTTTCAGGAGTGAACAAAATAGGAGGATCTGTTAATTTTTTCAGCACTTTAATACCAGCACAAAACCAGCTATGCCATAGGATGGTTGTGAACTGTGATTATTGGTCAAGCAATATAAACTCAGACTACAGTTAAATGAAAGCTTGAAACCAAATTCAGACCTAGTATAAGATGTGCATATGTACCATTTTCTTCTAAATCAGTGTGAGAACATGTCCATCCCAAGCAATGCTAAGCAATCAGCGTTGCTACAACTACCACCACACAGCTCAAGCAGTTCCTACATGTTACTGACACACAGGTAGGACCTCCAGACTGAGCACACTTCCTCCCTCTTGATGCTTCCTCTTACCTTCTTAGGTTTTTTTCCCCCTCAATGTTTAGATGACCTAAAATGCTCGGCACTGCAAAAATTAGTACTTCTCCTCAGATTTACTCAGGATCAAAATGTTTTGGCTTATGAATGGCCTGTGCAACTGCTTCTGTGGTCCCTACAGAACTGCTATGCCAAGAGCAAGGAAACCACAAAATCTGTAAAACTGACCAGATCCATCAAAAGAAATAGTGTTTAAACATACATTGGCACTGAAGAAAAGCTGAAGAAAGTTATCACTTTCACCAGCCTTTCCCTACTGCTGAGATTTGATTGCCGAAAACGGAGTTAACATTAGTAAAATGTGAGTTTGGGTGACATTTACAGAATTATTCATGCGTGCTAGATGCTGAATTTCCATTTCACTGTAATGGAATTTGTAGTTCTTACTTGAAAGCTTACCATTAAGCTCTTGTTGCGATATTTCAAACATTAATGAATATCAACAGTTTATTTTTCCCCCATTTAACCTTTCTTTCAAAAAGTGCATGCAAAGGAAACTGCATATAATTGAGTCTGTTACAGAAAATTAAGACTACATATTTAAACACAAGAAATCAAGACATACTAAAATTAATGAAGCAGATATTTAGCTGCTGCCCTTGTGTTAGCTCATATTAACTCAGAAGGAGGCTTAAAGTTTTTTAAATAACAGCAACTCTCTCAAAACTTCAGTCATTAATTACAATTACATAAATATGCAGTGTGAATACACGTACATTGCATAGAAGCTGATACACTGTCTTATTTGTCCTTAAAGCACAACTTCCTTACCAACTCATGTCCTTTCTTTGCTTTTAATTTGGGGTATAATACACTAACAGCAGCCACAAGAACATACGCTAAATCAAAAGGACTAAAGGATGCTATCCTGACCACAGGACCAAACAACTCATTGCCCCAAATGTGTCTTGTCGTATGATATCTGAATACGAAGGACAACTGAACCCAGTCAAGCCTTATTTCAACGAAGGAAGAACTTTGTATCTTGACACACAAACACTAAATCATTTTTTTACAAGCACACATAGTTCCTTCTGAGTTTTACTGTCAGAAATATTATCTTTGGTTTACTGCAAGAGAGGTGATCCAGCCAATAGATACTCTAAGGAACTATAAGGCACCTGGAAAAGGTAATTATTTTTTTGGTTGATTGCCCCATTAATTCAGATGGAAGGACTGCCACTCTGTGTTTGGTTAGTACGGTCAGCAGCAGAGGTACACAGAAGAGAATGTCTAACCCCAGAAAGGTCATCATTCCTCACTTGTGAGGTTTACATTCTTGGAAATTTACGGTAAAACATCTCAATTCAACAGGCTTTCCCAGCCCATTCTCACCTTTTTATGTTCTAAGTGTACTGGTGATTTTAGCAGTAATACAGTCACTAAGCACAGGATCATTTGAATGCTCTGGGAAGGAAGGAGGAGTTAAGACATATGATAGCACTGATTCCCTGCCTATAGGTAATAATATACTTGCAGTGTCACAACAGATCTACTCAATGTCATTCAACCAATTGCTCCAGGGAAGGTTTTAGGTCTCTATCTATCAGCAAAGTCATTAGGACAATGTGAAAAAAATCAGCTCCTACAAACTAAGACATCAAAACAAACACTGATTTTAAAAGACTTATCTTCAGAAACTACAAAACTTACAGCTGTGAAAAGCTACAAATTACTCCTGCAAGAGGCTTGTAATCAGGACTGTAAAGAGGGGGGTTCTTCTCGTGGAAATGAAAATTGTTTATGAAAATGCAAATATCAGAAAGTAATTTCTTTTTTTGACTACTGCCTCAACAGAGAGCTCTCCAATTGAATTTTCTCCTTTTGTGGGATTTTTGCTTTCTCTTTTCTCCAATCATTATGTGCCTATATTTCATCATTATCTAACGTGAAATCTCCCCAGTCTACAGATTTTTTAATTTTATAGTTTTATGGAAAATGTTTTTCTAAAACTGCAGTTGCAAGACACTACATAAACATGTGTTTGTCCCCAGTATTAACTGAATCGAGTGGATAAAATTACCACTGTTTTAGTATGGCTTAGGTAGTAAGCCACAACACCTAGTAACACTGCAGAATGTTTCCCCTCGTTATATTAAACCTCATCTGGGCTTTCAAGGCTGCTCTCATTTTGAAAGAGCTAATATGATTGATGGATACTTCAGAAGAATAAAAATAAAGATTAACTTTTGAAAGCATAACTTTAAATGGCTTTTATTTGAATACTGATCCAATTTATTTAACTTTATTTTTCTTGCTTAAGAGATATGATGGTAAGAATGAAATATGTAGCTAGCAGAACTCATGGTTAAAAATTAAACACTTTGGGAAAAAATTAAAAATTAAACAGTTAGAAAAATTAATTAAAACCGTGCTGTGCCTTTACAGAGATTTTTTTTTTCAAGAGTGAATAATAAAGCTCTACAATGAGCTAAGAATAATCTTCTAAGATATAATTAATTGCTACATACTTGCTCCTATTTAAAGTATGTTCTAACAATTGAAGATACAGCTATAAAATTGGACCATAATTATTTATCTTCTGGGCAAATTGTGTTCTAATTTTTTAAAATGTAATTGCACACAGTTTAGACAGTTCTTTGATTAAGTGACAAATTTCAACACCATTTAGGCTACTATTTGACAAAGAAAATTAATCAGAAACATTATTTTTTATTTTTGCAACTATTTAACATTTACCTTAAGCCTATATTTCTTGATGAGTATATTTATAGTCTTGTTTAAAAGGTTACAAGGCTCAGATAAATAGTAACAATGAAGTATTGGTACTTTGTTAGCAAATCTGTAACAGATTCTGTTATAAGGAACAGCATCACACAGAGTTTATTTTCTTAAGACATCAGTCCCAATGCATATACCGCTATTTTCTTTTCCAAATTCCAGAAGCCATGCTGCTAGTACCAGGGTGCACATAGAGGAAGGGAAGATTCTCTGCCATAGCACCCAGACTGAAGAGAAAAGGCAGAATTTCCCCTTGAAAATTGAGGCGCAGAGCTGTGATGGGCTTGACATTGAGGTGTCTGTCACACATTGAGTTCAAGGGATGCTGATGGAGGATGTGGCTTGTCAGGGTGTCAGGCTATGCATAGGTGCCATGTCCCAGTCCTGTGCTTCTGAGCTTCACATATTGCACGGGTATATTACAGAGTCAGGCAGAGAACACCTCATTCCTCAAGTGATGGCTACTGCTAATGCTCCTTTCCCTTCCTATAGCAGATATGCCATAAATGCACATGAATTAGCACACCCAAGCTCTTCAACACTGGTTTTAACAACTGGGTGGTGAGTTAAGCACTTCTTTGTGGGACTAATCTCTGAGTCATATGCCTTGTTTTGCCCTTTCTGCACTGTTTTTGCAACAAAAATATGGTCCTTTCTGGTCAATTGTGTGAGAAACAAGCTCACTTCTTAAAAAAAAATTGTAAAATTTTATTAGGGACAAAGTCAGTGGAGCAAATAAAACAGCGCTGGGCATATGACCATAAGCCAGAGGCGTGCCATTAGACTCATACAAAAGCTTTTTATCCATTCTCTACTGCATCAGCTGAATACATATTCATAGTTATCCCGAGAACAGGGAGGAACTATTACAATTGCTTCTCCGAAAGGATTTCCATAACTCCGCCCTGGTCCCCCCCTTTCGACCCATGCGCGCTGCCTCCTGGTGGTCGTCTCGAGGGTCTTGGGGGATGAAGTAAGATGTCTTCCTCTAAGGTGAACTTTTCACTCTGGGCATCCAGTTAGTTCTAACCAGTCCTGCGGTTGTTAGTTCTTTTAGTTCCTCTCACTGGCGTTTCATTACAGAATGTTCATGTTTGATAAGCTTTTATCTTGCGCAAGCCACACACGCTTAGCAAAAGCAAAATTTCATTAACCCTTTATTACCTATCACAATTGTTTTACAAAGTTGTGGAGAGATCATTCCTGAATGAGAAAATTGGAGATTAATTTATCTGATTTAAGGATTGTAAATTAATTACTGTTAATGCACAATCACTAGACATAGGGTAATTTTATTGTGATTTTATACAGAAGTCAGCTACCTAAACCTGCTGCCCGTAAAGCCCAGTTTCATCTTTCACAAGACAAAATCCTGCATCTTTTCAGACATGCTCCCCAGATGGTCTTTCGGGGCACTAACTCCTTGATTAACTCATGCACTCAACAGTGTTTTCTTCCTCCTCAAACAGTTTTATTGACTTGAGTGCAAGATTCTACTCAAATGTTGTAACAACCTATTAATTAGTTAATTCACTTCAGCAACATTGGCTGGCATTCGTTGGCAAAGCTCCAGTAACATTTCAAAATGCATGAAAAGTGATGCCTGAATTTTTGCAGTAATTAAAAATTCCACGGCTTGAGAACATAGCAGGGATCCATCTTATTGTTTTATATTTATCAGACATTCATATGTGAAAAAAATTGAGAGTAACTCATTTTCTCATGTTTGCTGCTATTGATTTCCAAAAATAGCTGGTGAGTATCAAACCCATGCGAAAAGCTAGTGCCTCTTCCAAGCAACTAAAAAAAATAATTAACCTCTTGGCCACATTCCCACAAATACTATGTCAGTGGTTAAACTTAAGTACATGTGTAAGTGGTTTCAAGACTGCAGCACTACTGTGCATATATAAAACAAACAACAAGATTATGTATCTCGAGTCATTAGAGAGAGAAATAAATGAGGAGGAAAAAGGAAAGAAAAAACGCTTTGTTTGGAAAAACATTTGATTTTCTATCACCTAAGCCAGACTTCATTGACATTATCTCAATTAGTGACTGGTAATTTGTTATTTACCACTCCCTTAGATCTATGGATAGTTTAGTTTCTGGATGTGTTACAGTCTCCTGTGCACTCCTGCAGTGCAATTCGTTTTTCTGGTGGCATTTCCATTGAGCAATTACAGGTCCATCCAAGTAAGCATGCTGCCAATTTAGGCAGGTGGATGGTCATGAATCCATTGTTTCTTGCAGAGAAAATGCAAATTCTGCACAAACAAGTATGAGGATTTAGTACTCTCAAGATAGGCTTGTTGCTTATTACTTTCTTTGTCCAAATTATGTGACAAAATTCATCTGACTTCATTACTTGCACCTTTCTTAAGACTAATAAAGAATTAACTAGTGTTCCTAACAGTGACAGCAATGTGACAAACTCTGTGAAATGTCAATCGGGAGTCACTGGAAGAGCCCATATCCACAGTAATGCACTTAAAAAGAGTAAATGATATAATTGAGTACTGGGATGCAATAATCCAACATCCTGAACCAAAAGTGGCTCATCTGTAGCGCAAAACAGCACACAGATGTGTTCTTACTTGAAACCATAGACTGAACAGGAAAATTCACTATATATTGCCTTTTGGGAGATCTCTGGTCCAACATCAGCACCCCAAGACTTCTCAAAACAATCTGGATGATTAGAGACCAGAACAGATTCAAAATACCTGGATTTGCATTAAGGATCATCTGGCAGTCTGTACTCCTCCTCATTTACAGGCAGACAAATGAAAACTTCATTAACTCATGGGCCACAGAATGGATGCTGACTTCAGTCTAATTCAGTGCAGCAGGTTGCATCCCACTGCAAACATTACCTACTCATCTAAGCACTGCTTTTCTTAAGAGAGAAATAATAGTAAAAAAAGAAACCCCATGCTTTCCTATCTCTTGTGTTAGAAAATATAGACTGAATGTAGACTCACAATTATGAAAAAAAAAAAAGAAAAAAACATTAGAAGCATTGAACATTAGCTCTATTTATCAAATAGCATAGTGAGCTTAGCTCTGTTGATCAAAGATTAGCAGATGTTATCAACCATAAGGTCAGCATAACAACTGCAAGGACGAGACACCAAATTTGCAGACAGCAGAATGCAACCCTCACTTTACACATTTGATGTAGTAGAATATTGGATTCTTATTTCTTCAATTGATGATATCTGCAAGGCAGCATTCCAAGTAAACAACTTATCAGAGTGCTTGTGAAAGAATAACAGTAAAAACAGTAAAAACTGCATCAAAATAAAAACCACCCCAAAGTGATATGAAGCCCAGATCAATCAAATGCATTTACTGTGCCTTTCTCTTCTAAGTAGCAAGTGATGGGGCAAGAGGTAATAGCCTCAGGCTGTGCCAGGGGAGGTTTAGATTGGATATTAGGAAAAATTCCTCACCAAAAGGACAGTTAGGAATCAGGAGAAGCTTCCCTGAGAAGTGGTGGAATCACCATCCCCGGAAGTGCTCAAAAACCATGTAGATGAGTCCCTCTAATTTAGTAAACTTAGTTAGAGGTTTAGTGGTGGACTTAGCAGCCCTGGGGTAGTGGTTGGACTTGAAGATTTAAAGGTCTTTTCCAAATCAAGCTGATTCTATGATTCTAAGTTTTCAAGGGGTATTTAGGCAATTATTTAATTACTTTATTTCCATTTAAAAGCAACCAATAAATATTAATGGTTACATTTTGAAACAAGAAAAAAATAAGAACAAGCTGAAGTGGCTATGGGGCTTCCAAGGGATCCAGTAACATCTTAAAGAAACATCACCACATAAATGCATCTGATGCAATACTATCATCTCCCACTGCTCACTGCTGCAAAAGAATAGCATCACCACAGCACTCTTTTTTCTGTTGAAGGCAAAATCAGCTGTCTCAGATCAAAGCAGCTCTCTCACATGTTCTCACGTTCACACCATCCTCTCTAACTTTGCCTCAAGCAAGAATATATCCACAGTCCACCTTGCCAGCAGAAATGTGTACATGGCCACCTATAGCTGACGGATGGTAACAGTAGCTGGAAGAAAATTATGCCTGCACTCAGAGAGAGGTTTGAAAAGACAGTCTACGGATAAATTATGCTTTGAACCATCATAGTGTGTATTCACGTTACCCATTGTTATGACATCTCTTGTCAGGAGTCTGCAGATTGCAGCTCTCCACATATTCTGTCTCAATGTCAGAAATACATGCTTAGTCAGTCTACCCAAGGCAGAAAGTATGAAAATGCTAATCCTCTCAGAAACATGTTTTTCTTTCAGAATAGATATGCATTGAAGGTTAAAGGGGTTAACAAGGCTGATTCTCAAGCTCAGGCAGGCATTGTATGATAATTTTGTTAATTTTTTAGGCTGAACCACAATGCTGTTACATCTAAGGAGTGTGAATAATGTATTTCTTCACACATGAAAGAGCTTCACGGGGATGAGCTCAGTTAAATGAAGGTAGAAGCAAACATCTTAATTTTCAGCCAACAGTAGCTTCTCTTGTACAGCATTCTGCTGTTGACTGAATCCCAAAAACCTTACGTTCTCAAACTACATGGGAAATTTCAACATGCTTATATGTTTTGTACTAGGTGTGCATTCTTCTGAACATTGTCATGGAAGTTTCAAGGGTTTCCATTGCTCCAATACTGGAATAGCATACATCTCAACAGAATACAAATGTTCTCATTCATATCAACTATCAAGTCATAAGTGAATGCAGATTTCCAAGCAAAATGTTCTGGAGCCATCAACCATTTTAAAAGAACAAAATTACTTAAATTCAGCTATTAAAAAGACTGTAAAACATGCCTTGAAGTCTAATCTCATGTTTTCAGCTGAAAGAAGTAATCACTTCCTTTTTAACAACTGAAAGGATTAAAATATGTCAATACTCAGACCAGTCCAACCAGATGTCTCCTTTATAACCTCTTCTACATGTGCTATGTTCGGTTTCTTCTTGTGGAGCCAAACATCTAGAGTTATTTACCTATAACTTTTCAGAATTATGTTCCCTGTTTCAGCATTATGTTTTGCCCTGCAAAAGTGGTAGCAAGCAGTACCACCTAAAGCCCTTTGCATACAAAAAGTAATGATATTTCAGGCACTCAAGTCTCCCTCCCTCAGATGAGTGCTCTCATCTTTAGGTCAGAGAACTGCATTATTTCTCTTGCTAATGAAGGAAATTCCAATGGCTGAGCTTCAACTAGAGGTGGAAAGTATGTTGCAGTGTCTTAATATTGTCCTGAACAGCTCACAGATTAGTCATCTGGGTGGTATTCTGCATATGGCAGATGCAGGGCTGAGGTACTAAACTGAAGTTCTACCACAGCCTCAGAATTACTGTTTAAAAGAGGGCTGAGGAGCAGCTTATCTACCAGCTGTGTTTGAAAAGAAAAGGAGTGGACCTTTTCCTGCTTTAGTGACACTTTCAAAAGGCATCTTTGGCAAGGATCCATAACTATGATCACCATTTACATATTCATTTTATATAGGTATCTTTCTGCCTGTAATGCTGGACACTAAGGGGGCCCACTATCGCTTCACACAGTTTATTAAGAGGCACTTCACTCAGCATAGCAGTTACCACCAACTTCATTTAGAAGTTCCCAAATTTCCTTGTGAGAAGCGTAACTCCAAGCACCTGATTCTGCCCAGTGAGCCAGGCATCTAAAAACAAAAGCACTGTAACACCAAAGTCACTTGAGAAATTAACACTTTCAAGCCTCCCAGATGACCTGTATTTCATGCGTGGAGGCTAACGTTGCACACTGCATGTATGGGGTTGTTTTTTTAACAATTCCATAAGAAAATCTGCAGTCTTACATTTTAAAATCTAATGGCTTTTTACAAAACTGCTGGAAACACAAAAAAGACCTCTGGCTTTGTGCTGTGAATGACCATTATTTTACCAGAACAGTGGCAAATTATTTGCACAGTAAAGAACATATAATTACAAAGTACAAACAGTAACTGATTATTATGATTATTTCAATCCCTTACAGCGAAAAGTAGATGGTAATTAATTTCTGGACCTACCAGATTAAATATAATTACTAAAAAGCACAGCAACTATAGGCATATGCTGGTAAAACAGAGTTACATATCACTGTATTTGTTTATTACCCAACACTTTTTCTGTAATTAAATGCTGCAAGTAAAACAGGAAGAACATTTCAAAATAAGTTCTAAAAAGCCATAGATTAAAAATGTGGCTAAAAAGTTATGAATTTTAGCATTCCTACAGTATTATTACTTGCATTACATTCTCTGTAATGTTTATTCAAACTTTAACTGCAGTAACTGCCAGAGAATCAAAACCTTCTTTACATGACTTACTGTATGTGCACTTATGTGACATTTAATACCACATATTAATTTAATACTACCCTAAATTTGTATTGATTAGAATCTTGGGACAGAAGCCTAATTCCATAGCCTCTACTGCTTTGAGGAAATTGTGCTCCTCCTACCATGTAGTGCATGTGAATGAACTCATTATATGAAACACACCATCTTCCAGAGTAAGGTTTTTGGGAGGGGATGGGTTGAAAGGTTGAAAATTAGCCTTTATTTTTACTCTTGTAGTCAAACTCAAATTATACTTGCATATAAAAAATATCTCTGAGCTTTCTGGAGCTCTGTTTTCTTGCTCTGCTATGGAAACCACCAAGACTAGCTTTCTGCAAAGCATGAGACAATGTCTGTGTTCTGTTTCAGAAGAGGAAAACACATCTACAAGAACTTTTAGAACAGTTTTCAGCAGATACAACCTTACTCATCGCTGATAAGGAGTGGAACAGGCAAAGATACATATAGTTTCTGTACCCGTCACCAGCTTTCCTCACCAGTTGTCAGTGAAGTCTGGAAAAAGATGGGCAGCATGAGTTTCCCTTTCTTTGCAAAAAAACAAGCTTTGAGGGATTCCTAGAGATTCTGAGGTGGCTGTTTGTAGCAAATTCACAAATCGCTCTTAAAGGCATCAAACTGAGCAAAACACTTGACTGATGAGAAAGAGTACAAAATGGCATCTGTTGGATGTGCTCTCTGCATGTATCTTGTATTTATCTGTTTGCCTTTTGCACTTAAGCTAGCTATTGTCTCTGAAGTGCTAAAAGAGGCAGAAGCATGACTCAAACACCATGTTAATTAAATTCTGACTCTAGAATCATCATAATTTTCCTGGTGGAAAAGCAGGTAAAACAGCCCCTGCTTTATTTTCAGGTTTCAGTCTGAGTTGGTTTAAACTGAGCAAAGGTGATATGGGGTACCTCTGATGCAGCAGGGATCTGAACATCCTTGAGAGAATATTGACAAAACCCTACAAATGTTGTTACTGTGAAACGTAAGCTGATTTAATGTCTACCAAGCTGCTATTACTAGTAGTCTTTGCAATATCATTTCAATTTAAGTAGATAGAAAATGAGTCAGCTCATATGTTAGTTACATTCAGTTTGTCAGACTGCTCTGAGAATAGCAACTGGTAAATTCTGGGGTGGGCAGTTGAATAAATACTATAATTTAATAAATAAATAAAAACACATCTTTGCCTTCTTTGTAAGTTGTATCCCTATTTATCAGCTGCCTGTCAATCTGTATTCTATAATTACATTATTTATTGCAGCTATTTTTCAAAACTGTACAGTTCCTTTTGGAGAAATGTACTGCTTTGACTTTGTACCTATTCTCTTCCTCTGCCCTGCTGTCATGCTTTTATCATAATACTCGTCATATTCTGGCAACCACAATCTTGTGCTCCCAAGAATAGCCTCATAGAAAGGCTAAGATGAATCTTCAGATGGCTCCTTAAATTTATTCCTTTCCTCTCTTGTTATTGTTAGTAAAGAAATAGGCTTTCTTTCTTTTTTTCCCCTGTGATGCTTCCTTCTTCAATCCTGTTTGCAAGGATGAAGACACAGAGTAGGAGAAAGCTTTGCAGGGTGTCAGCTTTTTAACACTGAATAATCCACTGCTGTGCATGCTAATAGATGGTGCTAGGTATGATTAACTAATTTTGCAAATGAATATCTAAGTAAATTACTTTTGCAGATTGTTTCCAATGATTCTTTCTCTTTAATCTCCTCACTGAATAATTTCATAGTGATTGTTGCTGCGGATGGTAAGTGTTCGTATAAAACCCTGTGGTACATATTTCATAGTAAATCTGGTATCATCTCACACAAGAAAACCCTCCTGCTCACACACATCTTATTTAAAGGTACATATTCATAGTTTCAAGATAATTTTTTTTCAGAAGTTTCAAATTCATATAGAAACGCAACTTCCATTCATGGCAAGCTCATGGCTGGCTTTAAAAGACACTCAGGTACTTATGTAACTGGGTATGCCTGTAAAGGATTTTCAAAGATTCCAAAGACAGACAGGCACATTTTGATTGCAAACAAACACCTGATTGCCCTAACATGTCTTTGAAAAATCCTACATGCCTTTAGAGCTAATAAAAGATTTGGATTAAAAATGTACAACTTTTTCTCTTCTCTTTCTTTCTTACGTCAAAGTAAAATATTTTTCTTCAAACCACAGTATCATGTCATGTACTTATGCAAATACTTCTACACCCACATTCCACATATCAGAAAATCCATCATTCTTCCCCAAGAAGTCATAACCAATAGGGCTTAACCTATACCCTGCACTTACTGTCCATAGATCACTACATACTCGAATATTTCTATTTTCAGTAACTTAAAATTTCTTATATGCTTGCCTTTAAAATATAAACTTCATACACTATCCATGGCCCATGTCCCCTTGCCTCAGCTGAGTAAACCCTTGTCTGAACAGCCAAACTTAGGTATTTGCTGTCAAACCACTACAGTGCTGTTAATGCTCAACACATCAGTTGTCATATTATCCTGTCTCTGAAAACTTACATTAGCTTTTCCATGTATTCCTGAATCATGTTGATTTCCAAGTCTCCACCCTGAAGTACTTCATAACACTTCCCTCAAATACATCATTTTGTCTCCTTTCCTTCTTCTCAATTGTTCTTCCTCTAACTTCTCTCAGTTCCTTTATCACTTAGCACCCTCTGCTCTCTTGCCCTGACAGAGGCTACATGGTTGTCTGCCAATATGCTGTTCATTCATTTTTCTTCTTTTAAACTCCTCCTTAAAACCCATCTTCTTGCCTTCTAGCATATAATCATCTGACAGCAATTTATCAGGAGTGGGCAAAGGCTACATGGGTGTCCCTTCCACCCACTCACATATGCAAATTCAAATAATTCATTCTGAAGCCCCACAGACATTTTTAAATAGCAGACAGTGACCTCTGCTTCCTTCCATACCACTCTGCAGAACAGGGCACTGCAGATGGGAGCAGGCAGGAAAGGAAGCATGTCAGCTGTATTGCCCCCGAGTAGGAGAAACAGGACATACACATTTCAGTTCCACTTACCGGTTCCTATTGCTAGAAATCCAATCTGAGATTAAAGTTGCAGCCTGCTGGTGACAGTGTTTGTTGCCAAAGCTACAGGCCAACATGATGACTTCCCGACGCAACTCTCTGTCCAAATTAAAGAAAGACACAAGGCTGCATTAGTGAATGTGTTTGTTTAAAAAAAGCAATTTTTGTGACAGTGGCAGCAACTGATAGTTGGGCAACATATCAGAGATAATCCAGCTACACAAATTTCAGCGTCAATTTAATGCCTACAGCTGCTGTAACAACTAAAGAAAGGTTGTGAACCAAAACCAATCCCCATTTACAATTATGAATTCTTTCTGACCTCTGTGGTCACAAATTCAAGTTCTTAAACATCCAGTTCAATCAGATATTAAATTAAGGCTTAGGAAATCATGTTCTCCAAACTCAAGAAAGAGGAATTAATCTCACAGCATCTTGCTGCTCTCCCTCTAACACAGAAAGGAAAAACAGAAGGACAACAGAGCAAGGAAAGTACGACATGCCGAAGATGACACCAAAATTTAAGAAAGCACATTATTACAACTACATCCCACAAAAAAAAGAGAAAAAAAAAAAAAAAAACAATTAAAAAAAGAAATATAACAGTACTCATGTTGGTATGATGCTTGAACAAGCGATTTGTTTAAATTATTCATTGGCCATCCAAGCTTGAGATACATTGATGCAACTTGTCTTAATATATATTCCTGAGGGAAGAAAGAAAAATGTATTTAATGATAATTTTATTCTTTATTTCAAATTTAAATACTACTGATTATTGAGTTGTTAGTTGGTTTTCTTTTTTTTGTCAACCTCAATATCTGATTTTCCAAAGATTTTCATTTGCATTTAGCAAAGCAACATGTCTGCCTATAACCTTTCATTGCTCTAGTGAGAAGTAATCTGTAGAACAGCCATTTGATTAGATGCCTAGTATAAGATAATTTATTGTTATAAACCCCATCAATTTAAAAAGTTTATTACATGCTATTTCGAACTCACAATACACAACTGAAAATTTGCAAGAGTGTCAATAGCTTAATTTCTACTCTATATCCAATCTCAACTACAATGTGCATGTACACTTTTTAAAGAATACTGGTTTACTAGCCATAGCAAAAACATTACATAAGTACATTCAATTAGCTCCAGAATAGAGAACAATGTGGCTGCAAAGAAGCTTTGCACATTTAATGACACTGTGCTTTAAGTTAAGGGTTTTGGTGTGCTTAAAGAACAAAAAAAAAGCCCAAGATCTATTTTAGTTACTTTTACTTTTTACACAGGAGACATATTTACATATTCTGACCAGCTGTGAAGAAAGAAAGTCATTATATTCAGGGTAATCTTTTGCTGATTGGAAAAAGATATCTGAGATATGAAGACCCACAGAGGAGAGCATATATTTTATTACTGTGGAGGTATGTGCATGTATATATGATGTCAACACAAAAGTAAATTCATAGTGCAGCTTTCTCTAGTAGATATGTTATTCTGTGACTAAAAAGACTTTTTATCTCCTCTGCTATCACCTTGCTTGCAAAGCTCTCGTCACGAGTGATAAAACACAACACAGCTGTGAATTTTACACATTTTATTTATTAAAACTGTGTTTTTCTTAGACAGCTATATTCAAAAGTGATACACCAATGGCTGGCTCATAAGAATTTTTCTGTGCAGCTAACAACAGACTAAACATGCAAATTATTTCAACATCATTCTATATTATGGCTCTGGTGTCCATGTAGGCCTACCCTGTAGGTTCATAAAGAATTTCAATGTGTCTTTATTAATCTGCAGTATTTGTTCTACAAAAATTATTTTCCATGTCAGCAGATAGCTCTATGTATGTATATATATACATATCATAGAATCATAGAATAGTTAGGGTTGGAAAGGACCTCAAGATCATCGAGTTCCAACTACCCTGCCATGGGCACCTCACACTAAACCAGGCCATCCAAGGCTATGTCCAACCCCACCTTGAACACTGCCAGGGATGAAGCATTCACAACTTCTCTGGGCAACCCATTCCAGGGCCTCACCACCCTTACAGTAAAGAATTTCTTCCTCAGATCCAATCTAAACTTCCCCTGTTTAAGTTTAAACCCATTACCCCTTGTCTTCTCACCACAGTCCCTAATGAAGAGTCCCTCCCCAGCATCCCTATAGGCCCCCTTCAGGTATTGGAAGGCTGCTAGGAGGTCTCCACACAGCCTTCTCTTCTCCAGGCTGAACAGCTCCAACTTTCTCAGCCTATCTTCATACGGGAGGTGCTCCAGTCCCCTGATCATCCTCGTGGCCCTCCTCTGCACTTGTTCTAACAGTTCCATGTCCTTTTTATGTTGAGGACACCAGAACTGCACACAATACTCCAAGTGAGGTCTCACGAGAGCAGAGTAAAGGGGCAGGAGCACCTCCTTCGACCTGCTGGTCACACACCTTTTGATGCAGCCCAGGATACGGTTGGCTTTCTGGGTTGCAAGTGCACACTGCCGGCTCATGTTCATTTTTTCATCAACCCACACCCCCAAGTCCTTCTCCGCAGGGCTGCTCTGAATCTCCTCCCCGCCCAACCTGGAGCTGTGCCTGGCATTGCTCCCACCCAGGTGTAGGACTTTGCACTTGGCATGGTTAAACTTCATCAGGTTGGCATCAGCCCACCTCACAAGCGTGTCAAGGTCCCTCTGGATGGCATTCCTTCCCTCCAATGTACCAACCGAACCACACAGCTTGGTGTCATCGGCAAACTTGCTGAGGGCGCACTCAATCCCACTGTCCATGTCACCCACAAAGATGTTGAACAAGATCGGTCCCAACACTGATCCCTGAAGGACACCACTCGTTACTGGTCTCCAGCTGGACATTGAGCCACTGAGCACTACTCTTTGCGTGCGGCCATCCAGCCAGTTCTTTATCCACCGAGTGGTCCACCTGTCAAATTGATGTCTCTCCAACTCAGAGAGAAGGATGTCATGGGAGACAGTGTCAAAGGCTTTACACAAGTCCAGGTAGATGACATCAACTGCTCTACCCCTGTCCATCAGTTCCGTAGCCCCATCATAGAAGGCCACCAGATTGGTCAGGCAGGATTTCCCCTTAGTGAAGCCATGCTGGCTGTCACCAAGCACCTTGTTGGTTTTCATGTGCCTTAGCATGCCTTCCAGGAGAATCCGCTCCAAGATTTTGCCAGGCACAGAGGTGAGACTGACTGGTCTGTAATTCCCCGGCTCATCCATTTTCCCCTTCTTAAAAATGGGGGTTATATTTCCCTTTTTCCAGTCATTGGGAACTTCACCTGACTGCCAGGATTTTTCAAATATGATGGACAGTGGCTTAGCAACTTCATTTGCCAGCTCCTTCAGGACCCGCGGATGGATTTCATCCGGTCCCATGGACTTGTATACATTCAGGTTCCTAAGGTGGTCTCGAACCAGATCCTCCCCCACAGTGGGCACAGGGTCTTCATTCTCACTGTCCCTGCGTCTGCCTTCCCATACTTGGGTGGTGTGGTCAGAGCATTTGCCGGTAAAGACTGAGGCAAAGAAGTCATTAAGAACCTCAGCCTTCTCCAAATCCAGGGTAGCCAGTTCTCCCAATAACTTCTGGAGAGGGCCCACGGTGTCCCTAACATGTCTTTTCTTGGCAACGTACCTATAAAATCCCTTCCTGTTATCCTTCACATCCCTAGCCAATTTTAATTCTAAGTGGGCCTTAGCTTTCCTAACCTGGTCCCTAGCTTCCCAGACAACATCCCTGTATTCCTCCCCGGCCGCCTGACCTTGCTTCCACCTTTTATAAGCCTCTTGTTTCCTTCGAATTTTGCTCAGCAGCTCCTTCTCCATCCAAGGAGGTCTCCTGGCCCTCCTGCTGAACTTCCTTCTAGTTGGGATGCATCGCTCCTGAGCTTGCAGCAGGTGAGCCTTGAATATCAACCAACAGTCTTGGGCCCCCCTGCCCTCTAGGGCTGTATCCCATGGAACCTTACTGAGCAGGTTCCTGAAGAGGCCAAAGTCTGCTCTCTTGAAGTCCAGGGCAGTGAGCTTGCTGCACGCTCTTCTCACTGTCCTGAGGATCTCAAACTCGACCATCTCATGATCGCTGCAATCAAGGCTGCCCTTGAGCATCACATTTCCAACCAGCCCTTCCCTGTTGGTGAGGACGAGGTCAAGCATGGCACCTCTCCTTGTCGGCTCCTCTATTACTTGCAGAAGGAAGTTGTCTTCCACACAATCGAGGAACCTTCTGGATTGCTTGTGCCGGGCCGTACCATCCCTCCAACAGATATCAGGGTGGTTGAAGTCTCCCATGAGAACAAGGGCCTGCGAGCATGAGGCTGCTCCTATCTGCCTATAGAGCACTTCGTCCAGCAAGTCCCCTTGGTCAGGCGGTCTGTAACGGATCCCCATAATAATGTCACCCATCGCTGTTCTCCCTTTAACCCTGACCCACAAACTCTCTGTCGACTGCTCACCTGTCCCCAGACAGAGTTCCATACTCTCTAGCCTATCCCTAACATAAATAGCAACTCCCCCTCCCCGTCTGCCGGGCCTGTCTTTCCTAAAGAGCCGGTAACCTTCCATTCCAACATACCAGTCATAGGAGCCATCCCACCATGTTTCTGTGATGCCTATGATATCATACCCCCGTAGACGTGCACACATCTCTAATTCCTCTTGTTTGTTCCCCATGCTACAGGCATTTGTATAGAGGCATTTGAGCCGAGATCCAATTGAAGCCGGCTCATTGGCTGAACCAGCTGGAATATCTCTACATTGCTCCTAACGTTTACAGTAGATGCTGCTAACCGACTGGGTGTGTTGGGATGGAATGCTGCCCCCCTCCCCCAACACATCTACTTTAAAGCATCCTTGACCAGCCTGGCAAGCCTCCTACCAAATCCACTCTTCCCCTTCTTTGTCAGACCAGCTCCACCAGCCCCCAGTAGACCTGGCCTCCTATACTGAGTCCCATGTTCAAGGTACCCAAACCCCTGACTATAGCAACACCCTTCTAACCATTTATTAACCTGCCCAATCCTCCTAGCCTTTTCGAGGTCCTGCCCTGTATCCTGGAGAATTGACGAAAAGACAATCTGAGCTCCAGAGCCCCTAACCACCTCTCCCAGAGCTCTGTAGTCCTTCCTTATGGTTTCTGGGCTACTGCTATCTATATCAGTAGCACCCACATGGATTACCAGGAGTGGGTATTAGTCAGTGGGACCAACTAGAGCAAGCAGCTTCTCGGCCACATCCCTGATCCGAGCCCCTGGTAGGCAACACACCTCCCTTGAGCCTGGGTCAGGCCAACAGATGGGTGCCTCTGTGCCTTCCAGAGTAGAGTCCCCTACTACTACAGCCCGCCGCTTTTTCCTGGCAGCACCAGTAGTGACCTTCTTTACCAGTGCACCAGCTGGTTGCGCCTGGTGGGAGCGCTGTTGCTCATCAGCCCCCTGCTGGACAGTAAAGCGGTTCTGGGTGGGGACAACAGATGTAGGAGGAAGCCCC
The DNA here is from genome assembly GCA_039720435.1 of Amazona ochrocephala. Taxonomy (NCBI): domain Eukaryota; kingdom Metazoa; phylum Chordata; class Aves; order Psittaciformes; family Psittacidae; genus Amazona; species Amazona ochrocephala. Next base: position 41,800,728 of record CM077880.1, on the reverse strand, counting down.
TTGCTTTTAATTGCCCTCTTCCTCCTTTTTTTGTTGTTATTTTCTGTTACCTTTTCCCAGCTTCCTGGGTTGGCAGCCTCCTTTCCTGCATGGGCAACAGCAGACACTCGAGGCCCCAGAACAGTCTGGTCCCAGAGCAAGCAGCACTGCTCCCCCTCAGCTTCCCTGACACCTTTCAGCCTGGTAACAGCTTCCTGCAGCTCAGCTACCTGCTGCAGGAGGACCTCCACCAGGGAGCACAGAGTGCAGCCCTGCCCATTGCTCGCCCTTCCCTCAGGACAGCAGTGCAGGCGCTCTCTACACCCCGAGCTCTGCACTGCAGCCTCCCTTCCCATCGGCTCCGTTTGGGTGCCTACACTGGCCACCACCGGCGCAGCCAGAGCGGAGCTCCCAGACCGAGCCTTGCCCGTACGGTGAGTGTTCACCATCCCACTCACCACCCTGCTCGCCTGCCCGCGCGAACTGCCTCGAGCCCGCCCTGTTTGCCCGCCCTGTTCGCCGCGCTCTGGGTCACTCGCGCTCCCTGGGGCAGGTTTTTAACCAATCAGCTCTGCCGCCGGTCCTCCTGACGCCGCCCCCTCTGAGTCAGCCGCTCGCCTCCGCTGAGCTGCAGGCTCCTGGGCAGGCCTTGTCGAGGACTTGAGGCTCCCTCGGTGCAAGTTGCTGCTCTGAGGTGAAGCTCGTAGACGCCGAGCCTCCGCCCCCGGTCAGGCGCTGCAATATATGTACTTCTATATGTATATACATGCATGCAGACACTTCTAGCTTCCTGTTGTCTGAGCATGTGTGTCTGTGGGCACACAGACTCACAAGCAAACCCATGTTTAAGTAAAAAGCACCTTTAAGCATTTCAGACTTTACAGAGTTTCTCCATTTGAAGTCTTTACAAAATTACATAAAATTACAGTATGTTGGCCTTTGAAAATATGTAGCCTACATAAAATTCATAATGAATTAAAAGCCCAAGAGTTCATAACTGTCACTGGCTGCAATCAAGCCCTGTGAACTTCATAAAACATGCTTCAGTGTTGTTTCAGGTAAAATGTTAAAATGTTTGTCATGCCTATCTTAATTATGTACTCCTAGTTGTTACTGGTCCCTTCAGACCCCATTATGAATGGGCTTTTGATTCAATGGAGATCTAATCCTTGTTAATTAAGGTAACTGCATTGAATTCACCATGGTTTTTCAGATGAAATAATGACTACAAATCTTCATTTCAGTTGCATGCATCCTGTTGGGTTGTGTTTGCATTTGGTTTCCTTGCTGAGTTTGGGCATCAACCTAAATATCGCTGTGGGGCTCCTCAAAAGAGAAAATCTGGAAACAGATTACTTTGGCTCTTTTAAGTGAAATACTTTTCTTAACATAATATTTTATAGGATAGATAATTACCTTTCCTTCTGCTAATCATATATGCCTCAAACAACAGTTATCACTGTTCAAATGCAAATGAACCAAAGCTTGACAATTACTATGTTTAAATAAAGAATAATTAAGAAGAAAACTAATATCCCTAGGTCATTTACAGTATAGGACTGCGAATAGCTTAACTCCTGGCAATGAAAGGAGGTGGAGCAACAGAAAGAAAAAGGATAGAAGGAAGGACAGAAGGACGGATGGAAGAAAGGAAGGACGGAAGGAAGGAAGGAAGGACAGATGGAAGGAAGAATGGAAGGAAGGAAGGAAGGATGGAAGGAAGGAAGGACAGAAGGGAGGATGGAAGGACATATGGAAAGAAGGAAGGAAGGATGGAAGGAATGAAGGACGGAAGGACGGAGGGAAGGAAGGTTGTATCTCTTACATTGAAGATGTTGTAGTTTTCTGCTCGGTCCAGCAATTTATCTAGAGGATAAAGAGCTCGGCTGGCAGCATGCCAAGGCAGAAAATCCTTCTCCTCTGAAAGGTATCTGATAATCTCCAAAGGGATATTCTGAGGCAAATAACCAGCTCTGCACAATAAAAGATATTAGTATTAAATTGATTTTGCAGAAGATACCCAATGAGGCAAAAATTACTTTTTTTTTCCAAAAGAAATGAAAAGGCAGAAAAGCATTATAAACTCATTACACTAAAATGACATAAAAGACAACCTTACACAAAACAGCAACTCAGAGTCACTCCCAACACATGTGCAAGCATACTTATGGATGAAGAAAAGCATGAACACATATGAAAGAAAACTAGACAAGCTATCCCTACTTTATATGGAATCCTGTGGCTACGAAAGACATGAACAATGAAGTAACTGACTTTAAGCAAAAAGCAAAAGGAAGATGTTTGCGGATTTGTAAGATACAAAGATGTCTGCATAATATCAACAACCCAACGCATTTTGCTTCAGAGAACATTTCTACCAGCCATGGGCAATTGGGAAGAACTAGTGGCAAGGAAGCATCTTCAGTTTCAGTTATCCTCCCCAATTTTTTCTCTCCTTTGGAGCTACCTTAAGCCACTTTGAAATTACTTATCCAGTGACATCATTTTGACTGAGGATGTTCCAGCACTTGCCACATTAACTGTTTTTTCAGGTGTTTATAAATCAATCAGAATTTTGTCCCATTTTTTTACAGTCATAAAAGACCAAAGAGAAGGTTACACCATTTTACAGGGCTTTCTTATTTCTGAAGCAGCAGAGTATCATTAGGATGAGTTCTAGGTCTTAATATTTCATAACGATGTGTAACCATAACTACAGAGCTAATAGCAAGCAGGACTGACTGCAGTTAAAAATCTTGGAGATAACATTAGCAAAGAGGTAAACTAGCTTGGAGTTGCATATGTGTAATTAGTTCATAAGGGATTTGTGATTATTGTTACTGATAATTTGATTGACATGAGAAAGCGTGGAGTATGGAACAAGAGGAATAGCTCTAGGTAATATGCTGCTTAAGGAATAAACAGAACGATGTTTATTATAGCTGCACTAATGGACATTTAGGAATATGCTTCCAAAATTAAATCTCTCTATGCTATGTGAAAAAAGGAAATCATCACTGCAAACCAGATTATTTCTTTTTAAGCTTAACTTCCCCATAAAGACATGTAAGAAGTGACTCAGAGAGATCTCTTATTCCTGAGCTCTTGGCTTTCCTAATCATTTTCAAAATCATGATACTAAGCTGATGATACTCATCCTGTTCACAACAGGAACTGTTACTCTCATCAGTCACTGCTTCTAACTTCCAAATTTATCAGCCCATTCAATTATGCCTTCCTTTCCTCCTGTCCCCCACTTTTACTGTTGTTTCCTGAAGGGTCTATTCCTTCTCACAAAAACAGAGTGTGGGAAAATTCGAATCAGTCCCAAGAGCAGGGACAGGGATAAGGAGAGGTCCTTGTGAATGACATTATTACACAAATGGCAACAAATTCATCACTTCAGATCAGGGAAAGTGGTTATGGGTGCTATGATCAATGATAAACTCTGTCAGCACATGCTGTTAATACTTTGAAGTACAGCTGCTAGGCTGGACTTCTGAGGGAACTTGAGCAAAGACTATCTAAAATCCTCTAACAGTGGCAGTTAAGACAGGAGCACTTCCCCAGAGAAAACAGAAGTGTTTCAGCAACTTTGCCATGGCAGGATGTTCTTTATATTCTACACTATTTTATTGTGTGGATGCCTACAGAAAACCATGATTGTCCTATTCTTTCACCCTCAGCCACAAAGCCATGTTTATGAACTTCTTGTTCCAAATACACTGCACTCCCAGAGTATTTGCCATTGTATTGTTTCTGTCATTCTGTCCATTCTGTCAACATAAGTACATTCATTGTTTAACCTTTTTCTGTAAAATGTGGTATATATGTCATCAAATATTAAATTTATACTACAGCTTAAAAAGTTTTATTTTCATTCAGAAAAGAAAAAAAAAAAAAAAGCAAAAATTGCTAATTTTTGGCATTCACATTTCAGAAAATAGGATATAAGGAGAAGCTCTGACCCTCAACCACAAAAGAGATAAACCAGAAACTGTAAAATGGATTTAAAAGTCCTAGAATCTAGATCACAGGTCTAGGACCTGTGTGACTTGTCCTAGGAGTCACCATGACTATCATGACAATCAGGTTAGCAGAAGACAGAAAACAGCCAAAGCATCATGACTGTGGTGAGCTATGCTCTAGTATTCTGCATTTTCACAAAGCACAGTGTTCGATTTCTTAAGCTTTGTATTTTACTACAATCATATTCTTTAACTTTACATTAAAACCTTGACCAGCACTAAGAGTAATTTCAAGACTTCTCTTTCCTAGGAGATAGTGCATCCAGCAAGACGTACGGTCTCTTGAACAGTGGCAAACTCATCAGCCAGCTGGTGCTAGCACACTTCTAGGATTCTCCTTCATCAGGAGAACCTTTCAAACATGGTTACAAAGGATCTGGCCAGAAAATCAAAGGAGGAAGGAATAGGCTCACAAGTGTCACAGGACTTGTGACAAACACACACCTCCAGCTGGCTGACAACTGCTAAATGAAATCACTTGTGTCATTTATGGAGCAGGAAAGGACCAAGATGAGAAAAAAAGACAGAACACAGGATGAGTCTGTTCTGAGTATCTCTCTGAGCAACGCTGGAAAAACACAGACCCACAGAAATGTTCAACAGAACAGAAATGTTTAACAGTTACTACTACAATAATAATAAAAGTCACAGCAGCAACCTTCCCATCAAAGAAAAAAAATGTAAAATAACTTCCATGTCTGGAAATATTTACTCAAAGGCACTACAGAGTATAATGTTAGTTAAGTACATACTCTACACACGCAGCTTGATTTATTACTCTCTCTTCCAACAATGTCACTGGAAGGTCAGTGGCAGAAATCCTTATTTTTCTTGTGTCTTTTTAGCCATCAATCATATTTCTATCCTTAAAGTCCAGCAAAATTACTATCAGATATTGCCTGCCAAAGTCCAAATATACAAGAGCCAGGGCTGAGACAAGGTTCTATTCTAGCTTAGCCATCTCAGAGAAAATTGAAATATTTTCTGTCACTCAGGCAATAACTGATTATGGGCTCTACTGAAACCAGATAACAAACATAAACACTCAGAAATACTGTGATGTCCAGTCTTATGTCTGGTCTGAAAAAGGTTTCTCCAGCTATGTCTCCAGTACCCCTAAGAATCTCAGCAAACACGTACCTACGACTGAAAAAAATTCTGCAAAGGAGTCTGGGATAGCCTTGGCGAGTATCTTAACAGATAAAATAGTCAAATCAAGTGGTGTCAATTCATAAACAGTGGACAGATGCATATTGATATTTGGGCTAAGCACTTCCAAAGTGCAGGTTAAGAAGTTTACAAAACTTCACCTATAGCATCTGGATCGAAAATGCTGGAAGTTAATTTAAGAACTCATCTAATCCCTCTCCTACCAAAAAGCAGATTCATACCAATGCCACTCCTAGCAAAAATTGGTCCATTTTTGTTTATATAGGCCTCTAGCAATGGATATGCAATGAGCACTAGAATTTCAATACTCCTCTTCCTAGAGGTGTAATAGTAAGAACATTGTAACTCTTGTCTTTGGCCCTGTAAATATCCACAAAAGAGTACCAACAGATCAATTTAATGTCCAAAATGAGCTGTTGTTTATGAAGCTTCAAGTATATACTACAAACAGCAGGGACCCTCAATACTGTATTCTACATTCTAGACAATTTACATCACTGGTCACACAGAAATAAGCCCAGGCTTAAAAAGAGCCTCTACGAGCCATCTCTTAAGCCAGCATTCACCATACTGAGACACAACTACAAAAGCAAAATTTAACCAAAAAGATCACAATGGAAACGCTTCACTGCTTTATCACTTTTTATATAATTGTCCTTACCCACCAATTTATCAGCATGTCAATCATTCTGCAGCCACCGTTTCACATGAGAACATTAGCCTGTGTTAAAAACAAGGCACCAAATGAGGTGCGTCTTATCTGTGTTCCTAATTTCAAAGTTGCCGGATGAACTGAACTGAAGAATAGGAGAACAGGAACACAGACTAGCAAAAAGATCTTTTTAGTTATTAGACATATTACTTCTAGACAAATATCTTGGTGCAGCAGGTTTTTATGTCATAGAAACACAGAATCATAGAATAGTTAAGGTTGGAAAGGACCTTAAGATCATCTAGTTCCAACCCCTCTGCCATGGGCAGGGTCACCTCACACTAAACCATGTCACCCAAGGCTCTGTCCAACCTGACCTTGAACACTGCCAGGGATGAAGCATTTACCACTTTGGGCAACTTGTGCCAGTGCCTCACCACCCTCACAGTAAAGAATTTCTTCCTCAGATCCAATCTAAACTTCCCCTGCCTAAGCTTGAACCCATTACCCCTTGTCCTATCACTACAATCCCTCATGAAGAGTCCTTCCCCAGCATCCCTATAGGCCCCCTTCAGGTACTGGAAGGCTGCTAGGAGGTCTCCACGCAGCCTTCTCTTCTGCAGGCTGAACAGCCCCAATTTTCTCAGCCTATCTTCACACGGGAGGTGCTCCAGTCCCCTGATCATCCTCGTGGCCCTCCTCTGCACTTGTTCTAACACTTCCATGTCCTTTTTATGTTGAGAACACCAGAACTGCACACAATACTCCAAATGAGGTCTCACGAGAGCAGAGTAAAGGGGCAGGATCACCTCCCTCGACCTGCTGGTCACACTCCTTTTGATGCAGCCCAGGATACGGTTGGCCTTCTGGGCTGCAAGCGCACACTGCCGGCTCATGTTCATTTTTTCATCAACCCACACCCCCAAGTCCTTCTCCACAGGGCTGCTCTCGATCTCTTCTCTGCCCAACCTGGAGCTGTGCCTGGCATTGCTCCGACCCAGGTGTAGGACCTTGCACTTGGCATGGTTAAACTTCATCAGGTTGGCATTAGCCCATCTCACAAGCGTGTCAAGGTCCCTCTGGATGGCATTCCTTCCCTCCAATGTATCAACCGAACCACACAGCTTGGTGTCATCGGCAAACTTGCTGAGGGCACACTCAATCCCACTGTCCATGTCACCAACAAAGATGTTGAACAAGACCGGTCCCAACACTGATCCCTGAAGGACACCACTCGTTACTGGTCTCCAGCTGGACATCGAGCCACTGAGCACTACTCTTTGCGTGCGGCCATCCAGCCAGTTCTTTATCCACCGAGTGGTCCACCTGTCAAATTGATGTCTCTACAGTTTAGAGACAGGGATGTCATGCAGGACAGTGTTGAAAGCTTTGCACAAGTCCAGGTAGATGATATCAAGTGCCTTGCCCCTATCCATCAGTTCTGTAGCCCCATCACAGAAGGCCACCAAATTGGTCAGGTAGGATTTCCACTTAGTGAAGCCATGCTGGCTGTCACCAAGCACCCTGTTGATTTTCATGTGCCTTAGCATGCTTTCCAGGAGAAATCATGCTCCATGATCCTGCCAGGCACAGAGGTGAGACTGACTGGTCTGTACTTCCCTGGGTTTTTCATTTTCCTCTTCTGGAACATGGAGGTTATATTTCCCTTTTTCCAGACATCAGAAAATTCACCTGCCATGCCTTTTCAAATATGATGGACAGTGGCTTAGCAACTTCATTCACCAGTTCCTTCAGGATCCGCAGATGTATATCATACGGTCCCATGGATTTGTCCGCATTCAGGTTCTTAAGATGATCTCGAGTCTGATTCTCTCCTACAGTTGGCCTAAGGTCTTCATTCTCCCAGTCCCTTCATTTGCCTTCCAAGACTTGGATGGTGTTGTCAGAGCACTTGCTGGTGAAGACTGAAGCAAAGAAGTCACTGAGAGCAGTAGTCTTCTCCAAATCGAGGGTAGCCAATTCTCCCATTTTCTTCCGGAGAGGGCCCACATCATCCCTAGTCTGTCTTTTGTTTACAGTACACATATAGTAGCCCTTCATGTTATTCTTGGCATCTCTGACCAGACTCAATTCTAACTGGGCCTTAGCTTTCCTGACCTGATCCCTAGCTTCCCAGATAATGTCCCTGTATTCCTCCCAGGCCACCTGCCCTCAATTCCACCTTCTATAAGCTTCCTTTTTCCTTCTGTCTACAGAGACTACTGATGAACTCTGGTGAAAAGTGATATCCCATTTTTACAACAAGGGCAGAGGTGGAAAAAGACCTTTCAAAAGTTAATATATATATTAAGTGGCTTATGACATCATATAATATCATAGGCACCAACCCTCAGCAAGGTGCTATTCTGCTTACACTGAAGAAATTGCTAGGGTGGCCATGGCTACAAAGAAAAGAAGCAATGAAGAGAAAGTACTGAACGTGATAATGAAATGCCCCTCACAAAGTATTCCCACTAAAAATCTCATGGCAATAAAAAATAATCTTTACATTACATGAGCTTTTAATGAATCAGATAAAAGCAGGAGATCTAGATTATATTGTGAAACATCAGCGTGCATTCAGCTGCATTCTGACCTTGATTTGTTCTTTACACTAAGCCGCTGAACTTATGGACAGATCCCAGCACATTCATTTTCCCCTTAGGGACAAAGTACCAAATGGTAGTGTAATTGCCAAGGAAAAATTATTACTCTGTTCTGAATTATTTCTATCATAAATCCAGCACCAGTCAAACAGACTCTGTCACAAAACCGACAGGGTTGCCATACAGTGATGAGAGTCCCACATACAAGGGCACCATAAATCCCCTAGTCCCACCACCCAACAAAGTCATTAGAAGTCATGTGTTTAAATCAAAATTAGAAAATCCAAGCTGGCAGCAAACTGGTTTGCAATGTTGAAACAATGAAAATGAGGTGATTTACTTGCTGCTGGTTTAAAACTCACTCTCATCGTCTGTTTCTTATGAAATATGTAAAACATGACTAGCTTTTTTGTCAGGATAATTTTGAAGGGTGAAAATGCAGCTCTTCAGAACACAGATGTGTGACTCAAATCAACTTCAGTTCTCTTTCTGTGCATGTGCAATACATGAATAACTAGACTTTAATCATTAACCCATAAAGGGACAGTTTAAAATAAGTTCGGATACCTACTCATTGATTCTTTCCTGTGAGGGTGGTGAGGCACTGGAACAGGTTGCCCAGGGAAGTTGTGAATGCTCTGTCCCTGGCAGTGTTCAAGGCCAGGTTGGATGGAGCCTTGGGTGACATGGTTTAGTGCGAGGTGTCCCTGTCCATAGCAGGGGGTTGGAACTAGATGATCTTAATGTCCTTTCCAACCCTAACTATTCTATGATTCATTCTTTTCCTTTAAAATCAAGTATATGGATTAGACTAATTCACAGAGAAACTTGGTGCAAATGAACATTCACATTTAATTATATTTTGCATTTTCTAGCCCTATTCATTTCTCCTGGACCTACCTAGGACTGGTGCCCCCACTGATGCATCCGGGATATTCTTTCCCAGAGTGCTTAAATAGCAGTTCTTTAACAGCTGAGTAAAAACAGGTATGTAGAACTCTCACACATAAAAAAAGCTTTGAGCAAGACCACCCATGCAACAGGGAAACTAACTCTTGCAGTCATAAATTTCACCTTCCACTCCTGCAGGACTGGGAAGTCAAAGATTAAAAACTTACAATGACTCACATCCATGTTCATTAAGGGAAGCTGGGAAAAGAAATTTCTCTCATAGAAAACTAACAAGCAACCTGTAAAAAAAGGCCCTGTGATCTCCAGTATCAAAGAATGATCTGCCTCATCTTCCACTCCCAAGATCGGGCTGGCTTAGGAACAGGTTAGGACTCTGCTTTTCTAAGAGATCCAAACTGAGTTGACGGAGGCATTACGATTTGGACCAGCTCTGAACTTCCACATAAACAGGACAGGAATGCACATGTGCTCTTTGATAAATTCAACAGCAAAATGTAGCTTACACACTCATTTTAAGTATTGAATTTAACCAGCATCCAATCTCTCCAACATCAAAGGATTCAGAGAGTATAATGTTTTTAGTTGCAGCCTGCCTATTATTATGTTTTCTTACATGCAAAATATTTGAGGACTCTTCAAGTGACATTCAACTGCACACAAGAGTATTTGAAGAATCCTACAAAGACAGTTCAAATTTAATTATCAAAGAATCACATGGCTTAAATTATCTTGCACAGCTTTAGAGTAGCCAAATAAGCAAAGACTAATATTTGAATTAGTCACCTTTGCTGAAAACAGAAAAAAACCCAAACTTAAAAACTTCTGTGTTCACAAAAATGCAACAAAAATTCCTCAAAACCGGAGAACAGTATCAAACTATTCCTCATTTCCTCATATATATATATATATATATATAAAAGGAATTAAAAAATAGTAATGTGAGATGAAAAGGAATGATCTTACTGCTGAAAATTAAGACTGCAGTAAGTTAGGAGAACAGTGACAGGTGAAATTATTATGGGGATCTGTTACAGACCGCCTGACCAAGGGGACTTACTGGACGAAGCGCTCCATAGGCAGATAGGAGCAGCCTCACGCTCGCAGGCCCTTGTTCTCATGGAAGACTTCAACCACCCTGATATCTGTTGGAGGGATGGTACGGCCCGGCACAAGCAATCCAGAAGGTTCCTCGATTGTGTGGAAGACAACTTTCTACTGCAAGTAATTGAGGAGCCGACAAGGAGAGGTGCCATGCTTGACCTCGTCCGCACCAACAGGGAAGGGCTGGTTGGGAATGTGATGCTCCAGGGCAGCCTTGATTGCAGCAATCATGAGATGGTCGAGTTTGAGATCCTCAGGACAGTGAGAAGAGCGTGCAGCAAGCTCACTGCCCTGGACTTCAAGAGAGCAGACTTTGGCCTCTTCAAGAACCTGCTCAGTAAGGTTCCATGGGATACAGCCCTAGAGGGCAGGGGGGCCCAAGACTGTTGGTTGATATTCAAGGATCACCTGCTGCAAGCTCAGGAGCGATGCATCCCAACTAGAAGGAAGTTCAGCAGGAGGGCCAGGAGACCTCCTTGGATGGATAAGGAGCTGCTGAGCAAAATTCAAAGGAAAAAAGAGGCTTATAAAAGGTGGAAGCAAGGTCAGGCGGCCTGGGAAGAATACAGGGATGTTGTCCGGGAAGCTAGGGACCAGGTTAGGAAAGCTAAGGCCCACTTAGAATTAAAATTGGCTAGGGATGTGAAGGATAACAGGAAGGGATTTTATAGGTACGTTGCCAAGAAAAGACAGGTTAGGGACAATGTGGGCCCTCTCCAGAAGCTATCGGGAGAACTGGCTACCCTGGATTTGGAGAAGGCTGAGGTTCTTAATGACTTCTTTGCCTCAGTCTTTACCGGCAAATGCTCTGACCACACCACCCAAGTATGGGAAGGCAGACGCAGGGACGGTGAGGGTGGGGACCCTGTGCCCACTGTAGGGGAGGATCTGGTTCGAGACCACCTTAGGAACTTGAATGTATACAAGTCAATGGGACCTGATGAAATCCATCCACGGGTCCTGAAGGAGCTGGCAAATGAAGTTGCTAAGCCACTGTCCATCATATTTGAAAAATCCTGGCAGTCAGGTGAAGTTCCCAGTGACTGGAAAAAGGGAAATATAACCCCCATTTTTAAGAAGGGGAAAATGGATGAGCCGGGGAATTACAGACCAGTCAGTCTCACCTCTGTGCCTGGCAAAATCTTGGAGCGGATTCTCTTGAAAGGCATGCTAAGGCACATGAAAACCAACAAGGTGCTTGGTGACAGCCAGCATGGCTTCACTAAGGGGAAATCCCACCTGGCCAATCTGGTGGCCTTCTGTGAAGGGGCTATGGAACTGATGGACAGGGGTAGAGCAGTTGATGTCATCTACCTGGACTTGTGCAAAGCCTTTGACACTGTCTCACATGGCATCCTTCTCTCTAAGTTGGAGAGACATCAATTTGACAGGTGGACCACTCGGTGGATAAAGAACTGGCTGGATGGCCGCACGCAAAGAGTAGTGCTCAGTGGCTCGATGTCCAGCTGGAGACCAGTAACGAGTGGTGTCCTTCAGGGATCAGTGTTGGGACCGGTCTTGTTCAACATCTTTGTTGGTGACATGGACAGTGGGATTGAGTGTGCCCTCAGCAAGTTTGCCGATGACACCAAGCTGTGTGGTTCGGTTGATACATTGGAGGGAAGGAATGCCATCCAGAGGGACCTTGACACGCTTGTGAGATGGGCTAATGCCAACCTGATGAAGTTTAACCATGCCAAGTGCAAGGTCCTACACCTGGGTCGGAGCAATGCCAGGCACAGCTCCAGGTTGGGCAGAGAAGAGATTCAGAGCAGCCCTGCTGAGAAGGACTTGGGGGTGTTGGTCGATGAAAAAATGAACATGAGCCGGCAGTGTGCACTTGCAGCCCAGAAAGCCAACCGTATCCTGGGCTGCATCAAAAGGAGTGTGACCAGCAGGTGGAGGGAGGTGATCCTGTCCCTTTACTCTGCTCTCGTGAGACCTCATTTGGAGTATTGCGTGCAGTTCTGGTGTCCTCAACATAAAAAGGACATGGAAGTGTTAGAACAAGTGCAGAGGAGGGCCACGAGGATGATCAGGGGACTGGAGCACCTCCCATGTGAAGATAGGCTGAGAAAATTGGGGCTGTTCAGCCTGAAGAAGAGAAGGCTGCGTGGAGACCTCCTAGCAGCCTTCCAATACCTGAAGGGGGCCTATAGGGATGCTGGGGAGGGACTCTTCATTAGGGACTGTGGTGAGAAGACAAGGGGTAATGGGTTTAAACTTAAACAGGGGAAGTTTAGATTGGATCTGAGGAAGAAATTCTTCACTGTAAGGGTGGTGAGGCCCTGGAATGGGTTGCCCAGGGAAGTTGTGAATGCTTCATCCCTGGCGGCGTTCAAGGTGGGGTTGGACATAGCCTTGGATGGCATGGTTTAGTGTGAGGTGTCCCCGCCCATGGCAGGGTAGTTGGAACTCGATGATCTTGAGGTCCTTTCCAACCCTAACTATTCTATGATTCTATGATTCTATGATTCTATGTTATTTATCATCACGAAACCCCATTTTTTGAGACATCATTCATGCTCTTAAATTAACTAAAGAAATTTGAAAGTATTTCCAGGGCTAAGAGACGTCAATTTCAGATGACTCAATTATTGAAAGTGTTATTTATTTTATTTCTTGATTACTTTGTTGGAAAGGGTACAACGAAACAGCCCTTCTATTCATTAAGTCATCTACAGACAATAGCATCTATGAGACCATGTTTGTGCAAATTCGAAAATAAATTAGTCCCTCTGTCAGGGAGGAGGGGAAGCCAGGAGGAAACTCCACGCACAGCAGCTACACCAGCCCCAGTGACAAGTACGGCAGCATCCTTTGAGAGTTCTGAAGGTTTCGAATGGCCTTTGGGTACCCTTGAGACCTGCCTGCTGATTGTGATAGGGACCACCATGTTGGCACACATACAGAGTATGTTTTACCCATGACCATTTTGTCTGATCTCGAAAGCTAAGCAGAGTCAGGTGTGGGCCTTGTCTGGGGTCAGACGACGATATAGGAGGACCAAGAGATTTTCCCTGAGGCTAGACAGTCATGAGTGGCATGGTGTGTGGGACAGTAGGGGTGAGTATCTAGTCCACTGGGCCCCTCCAGTGCTTTGGAAGCGTTGGAGATGGAAGGCAGCTGTATGGAGTCCCCAACGACAAGCTGCAGAAACTGCTGAAGGGGAGGGTGAATTATTTTGAGCCTGATGGACCCATGACACTTCAGGCCACCGGGGAGAGATGCAACATACAGATGGACGCATGATGGAGGGGTGGACTTAGCAATGGACCCTAGTGCCCAGGATATTCACGAGTGTGAATACTGCACACAGCCTCTCCTGCTCTGAAAGACTGTTACAAGAGATGGAGCCCAATATCATGGACTGGATGGACTCAGCAGCTTTATAGGGATTGGTCCATGCACTAAGGAATGATCTGTGTGTGTGTGTGTGGATGTATATATGTATATATATGAGATAAGAGTGAGGGTATACTGAAAATGTGGGATCTGAGCATGACATGAATGGTATGGAATAACAGGTGGATACTGTCCTGGGTTCAGCAGTAGAAGTCATTTTCTCCTTCTTAGTAGCTGATGCAGTGCTGTGTTTTTGACTTTCACCCTGGGAACAGCGTTGATAACACCCATGTTTTTAGCTGCTGCTCAGTAACGTTTACTCTGATCAAGGCCTTTCTGAGTCTCATGCTCTGCCAGGGAGGAGGGGAAGCCGGGAGGAAACAGAGACAAAACACCTGACCCAAACTGACCAAAGAGGTATTCCATACCACAGCATGTCATGCCCACTATATAAACTGGGGAAGGGTTAGATCACTGCTGGGGTCAGGCTGGGTATCGGTCGGTTGGTGGTGGGCGGTTGTATTCTCTTCCCTTGTTATTTCCCTTGTCATTATTATTATTGGTGGTAGCAGCAGTGGTTTGTGTTATACCTTAGTTACTGGACTGTTCTTATCTCAACCTGTGGGAGTTACATTCTTTCAATTCTCCTCTCCATCCCCCCGGGAGCAGGGGGAGGAAGGGGAGGAGTGAGTGAGGGCTGCATGGCTGATTTTCCGACTGGGTCTAAACCACGACAATAGGCAAATTTTGTGTGGATATACATTAACAATATCATCCACTTCTACAGGATAGATATATACTAGACCAAGACCTACTCCTCCCCCTCCACTAAATACTCTGCAGAGAACTCAGGTCTACTGTTTCTCTTTAGTACATGCTGAAGAGTCTTCTCCTACTTCTTCTCTGGCTCTGAGCAGGATGTCAGTCCAAGATGCTCTCACAGCACCAGCACTCCCCTGGAATGTGCTGTACAATTTGCTTTATTGCTTTTTGCTACACAGCAGAATTAGATGCACACATGATGCATGCTATGAAAGCAGAATTAACTTTAGTGTGCTTACTCTTAAGAATCACTTTGATTCTTCTTGTACAAACCTATGCAAACGTTAGCTGAAATGTGTATCTCCATGTAAAGCAGGTATCAAGGCTTTCAGACATCCCAGAATGTATGGACTGCCATGCAGCATATGGAATGAATGATGGCTACATTAAAATATTTGTAGCTTTCTATTTTCTCTAAAAAAGGTGCTGCTGTTCTGGCCCACTGAGCAAGTATTTATGCCAAAGGAAATGAAACAACTTTTATGGAAGCCATATCTAAACCAATCGTTGGTGAATCATCATCAAAATTTGCTTGACTGAAAAAGTTACTATGGCATCTGTTGAAATAATTTAGATGAGGCCTCATTTATTAAAATAGTAATTCTATACCACTATTAATCAAGCATGATACAAACTATCGATCTAATACTCACTCCCTTAGGTGGTACTCAGAAGCACTAATTAAGGGAGCTGCTTAATATATCTGTTGTTTGCCTCTGTGTTGAACTATCAGCAAATGTGATCAGAAGTAATAATGAAGGCTGGAGTTAAAATGGAGTTTATTCATTTAAATGGACCCTACATGATTATTTATGAATACCCAAGCAAAACAAGGTCAACAACCCTGAATGTGGCTATTGAGATTTTGAAACATTTTGAAGTACATTAATTGGGCTAGATGAGAACTTCTACATTTGTCACCTATTTACTATCCAGCCCCAGAATTTTAAATGGGTCTTCATTGACTTTTTCTGACATTACACTGAACAGGACTTTAAGTGACACAAGTATAACATGGAATCAATTAGCCCAAATATTCTGGAAGTTTTCAAATGCTACAGTAAATGAAATCTTAATCTCTGTAGAAGGAAAACAACAATGAAGATCACTTCAACTCCATCGTTTAGTTTTGTCAATTTTCCACCAACAACTTCAAAGAAAACAGTCTTCCAAGTTAGCAATAATAACTCTGGATTTTATATGGAAGCTTATAAAGTAGAGGTTTAGTTACAAGATAACCCTAAGTTTCCAGAAATAACACTGGCTAATCATTCTGGTGGGTGGTACTGCCTCAGGTAGCTGAATGGATAAGATAATGGCAACACTCCACATCCAGGAATTAACTTAAGGAATAAGGAAAGGGTTTGCTTTGATTCGTCAGGTTCTTTCAGGTTCTTTTTTTTTTTTTTTTTTCCTTGTTTTTCTGGGGTCTTTTTAAGAAAAAAAAAAATTAAAACAAGAGTCCTAAAGATATGATTTTCCAGATCCCAAAGGCTATACTTGGTTAACTGAGACATTTAAAGTGAATGTCTCTTTTGAATTTGGTGAGAAGGAGATCTGGAGTAAGCATCAGCTTAGTTCAGTATTTTACTTCTGGAATCAACCTTGGAGTCAAATGCACCAGCTGTTTAAGATGCTATCAAGGGAGAGGATCTGGATGTATATATTGAAAAGTAGGTTGGCACTGCCTTTTCCTCTACCTTCAGATTTTGGTTTTCTAGAGTCAGCAGAACTCACAGCTTGAAAAGAAGCAAGCCAAGAAAGGATTAACAGCAGGAAAACAATCATCATAACTCATCATACATCTGCACCAGGCTCCTGATATTGGCCTAGTGAAATTCTGACAGAGAGGAACTCTCATGAAGGCCATCTGCAGCAGAGAAGTCACTTAGTCCACAGATAATTCTGAGGGTATATTTTTTTGTCATTGCTCATTTCTGGCATAGCTCCCTGTATTTGTGAAGTCCTTTAGATCTTTAGGCAGGCTTTTCTGGCCTAAAAAAAACCTTCACCTGAAGATTCTATAGCTCACTCTCCCCCTAAACTGTGAAAGGAAATGGACAGCTCTCCAACATGGCCATCCATCCCTGAAGAAGAACAATTATTTAACAACACTGCTTCCTGCTTTCTCATGAATCCAGTTAAAAAAAAAAGCTTCTGATAAACATCAAAGAAATGCTGCTAAGAAATACACAAAACTGTCAAGTTTTATTTTTGGCCTTTGTTAATGTGTAACCTGTGTAGTCTTGCACTGCGTAGTCAGTGTAGTCTTGACATGCACTGTGCTGTCACTAGGCCTCTAAGTTCCCTTTCCCACTCGAAAGGGAACCATCAGCAATATCTGAATATCCAGGAACTCCACCACTGTCTCTTCAACCACAGCACAGAAGACAATGTATTAATGTATAGCAAAACAGTTTGTCAGCATCAAAAAAAAAACCCGGTTTCTGGAGCAACTGGCATGCAAACCAAGCACCTGCCACCTTAACATGGTAAACTGACTGCAGTGCAGACAGGATCAAAGGGGAATAAAACACACACTGGGTTTCAAGAGACAAGACTGATGGATTCTTCCAGAACTGGAAAGAACAGTAGCTGTTCTAGATGACAGTAAAATAGGTATCCACAGTCATATCTGATTCAACAATGGTTAATGCTAAACACAAACCAGACCTATTGATTTTATGTAATATTGGATTAAGTTAACCAGTTTAATGAGGGGAAATGAATATTAAGATTTAGAGCCCAGCAAGTAAGAACTAGGGGTAATACAACACTCCTTATATTAGGAGAGCAATTTATCTTATGCTATGTGGTTAAATGGCATTGAGAGGTTAGATTCATGCTTCTCTCCACTAATTGTTTGTCACTGCAAGGTGACAAACTCAGATTTATGAGTCTACCTTTGGGATACCTAAAGTAAACATCCCACCTAACCTACTCACTAACTGACTCCTTACACTAAGGAAAGAGAAAGACAGGATAAGCTGACAACATTACTCACACTCTCAAGAAACAGCAGGATCTTTGTTACTTCCTGTGACACTAGTTATTGGAGCTACCTGAACTGCCCTCTGCTCTAAGTTCAGAATAGAACCACAGTTTTATTTGTCTTCTCTTGCTTTCTCAGTCAACACATATCATTTACTACAGTCAACGTGTTTTCAAATTATACTGAAGTTTCATGCAAAAAAAAAAAAAAACCAAAAAATAAAGGATCTTCAAGAAGAAGGAAAGAGTGCCAAGGTGCTCAAGAATTTGGGGCATGTATTTCCATAAGCTATGTTACTGCCAAGGATACAGCTCTCCAGATCCTCAGGGTGTGTGCATGTACTACAGCTGAGAACAGCATTATGCTTAAAAATCTGAAAAACAAACAATCTTTCAAGAATTCAAACACAGTGGGAAAGCCTTAGCTTTCTTTTATCGCTATTATTCAATTCAATTCTGCTTGATTAGTTTTATGGAACCAAAACACACCAAGAAGGAAGAAGAAGGAATATATTTCCACATAAAATGGACAAAACTTTATGAAATTAAAGTTATAGAGCTTAAAATATTCCTTGGAGATATCAATTCACTTATGCTGTTTATTTTTGAGAGATCATTATGTTGGACAGTAAAAGGATAATAAATATTTTGGAGGAATGAAATCAAACACACCTTAAAAAAAAATGTGCTCCAAAATCATTTATCTGAGCAATGTTTGCATCTTTCTCCAGATCCAAATATAACTAAATTTTATTAAATGTAACACCCATACTTGTTCCACAAACAAAATCAGTTAGCAGTAAAACTACATAGAAACATCATATTAGGACATACCATATTAGGACAGTGGAAAAACTGAGTGCCACTTCTTACGTGGAATGGGCATTATCTGTATCAAGTTTGTTGCTCAACAACTAGGGAGTACTTCAGAAGTTACTAAGGACAAGGTACATTGAAGAAATACAGTCTCTTCAGTAGAGTACAAAGAATTGTTCACATTACAAATTCTTTTGAAAAGGACCTGTATGAATTCAAATAGTTACGTTTTCATTTTCACATCATTTTATCACTGAAAAGAATAGCTAGGGATTAAAATAAAAGTATGTATCCCACAGTCCTCCCTCTCAAAATGTGTATGTTTATAGTTGTAGACAAGAAGATAACACATCAGTGCAACTAGGGACCACAACTGAGGACTGAATTACCCTCAAAACCAGCCAGTTTTCTCACAAGTCAGGTCTAAACTACCAATTACTACCTCTGTGCCTGGTCAATAAGGTTACTCACCTTTTCTCATGTCACTGTCAGAGACAAGCTTACGTATTTAATCTCCCCATCACGTGTCATTATATGGGCAGGGAAAAACATGCGCTGTGCATTGGAGATGAGAATGAATCAGCACTGCACCTACAAGGCAGGTAACATCCAAACCATGGTACTGGTCCAAAAGAAAGCAAAATGACTTTTTACGCTGCAACTTGCAGTGAAGGCGGGGGGAGCTGAGTTTCTTTTAGGCTGACGGTGGCATTTTGAACACCAACTTTTTGAGGAAATTGAAATGATCCATGTGATTTTTATAGCCCTCAGAGCTTGTTTTAGGAACACTAATGTGTCCAGTCAGAGCACCTGACAAAGCAGGGGCATCTGCACCTCCCTGAAGCACCAACATGCAATTCTCCATCAACTGTCCCAGCAAGAGCTTTTGCATCTGCTTTTACACTCCTGGAAGTTCAGGTGCTCTGCCACCACAGCCTGCCCCAACACAGTCCTCTTCTAACAGTCTCTTAATGTCTCTCTAGTCCTACTCATGATAGAGGAACAGAGCAAGGATTAGGACTATTCCTGATCTTTCTTTGTCTGGGAGAGGGGAAGTAAAAAACCAAAATCTCCTTAAGTAGGTACCATATAGTAAGCTAGCCAATTAGAGTAACCGGCATCCCTATAAATGTTTATTGGTTTTTTTTTTAATAGGAAAGATGATAGATGAATAAAGGAAAAGAAAATCAACAAAAAGCATACCCTACCAGGCAAGTTTATCCAGTTCTACATATCTTATTGCTGCTCTTGAAATACAGGGCATGAAACTACTGTTCGTAAACATGCAGGTCTTTCCTCCACCCAGACTGGCTTGTAAGGCACATAGTCAAGGTAATACTACTGACCGCAGTCTGAGCAGACATTTTAAAGAAGTGGGAATCTAGTTACTTCTCTCTGTTGGAAGAATATTTACTCACAAAGAACATCTATGCACATGTGTATACACTGTTCCTATATAGCTCAACTACTTTTTTCCATGGTGCGTGAGTAGCAAATGCAGCCGCAATCTGCTGCAGCTCATCATTAACAACAGAAAGTCAAGTTTTTTACAACTTGAAATCTTGTGAAATACTTCACAGCACTCTGGTGAAGTTATCTCTGAAAAAGCAGCAGGATCCAGTGTCACTATAAAGGTGCTTTGGAAAGCAAGTGGGGAATGCTTTGGGTCAGGTCAGCTGGGGCTTTAGGTAACCTGGTCTAGTGAAATGAGTCCCTGCCCATGGCAGGGGGGTTGGAACCGCATGAGCTTTAAGGTCCCTTCCAACCCAAACCATTCTGTTCTTCTACGATTCTAATGCATTGCTGATCTAATCTGTGGGTGGTTTTTAGGCGGACAAAACTTGGCCAGATGATTCAGACAGGGCCTTTAATCAAGACCTTGCCTTTATGCTTCACAAACAAGACATCCTAGAACACTGGCTCAGTACTGTCTCAGAAGAAAAACACTCACACCTGAAGATTCCACTTAAGAAACAGTTTATTTTAGTGTCTAGATTCTCAGAGAAGTCTAGCCACATTGGTCTCTGTTCAGTGCATGAAAGTAGCACACTGATTCTGTGTAACTGCACAATGATTCTCTGAGGTGCCAAAATCAAATTTGGAACAGACTGTTACATTACTGAACATTTAGTAGTTCTTCTAATAGTCTAGATATTTTGAAATACTCTGCAATGTGCTAGTACCCAAAGAGTACACAAATCATGGTCCACTGACGTCTTCAGTGATGACCTATTTCTAGCCCTTTACTGCTGCCAATGGGAAAATGCCACATGGCAAGAATGCAGGGCAATGCAAAAAGCAAACAGATACTCTTCCTCTCCCCGTGATACCTCCTTCCCTACTACATCTCTGGACTGTTAAGTAAGGGCTAATGAATAGTTTATGCCATATATTCAACCTAGCACTGCCAGCAGGAATAAAGTGGTAGGGCACACAACTGTTTTACTGCAGTGATGCTGTAACATCACTGAGCCATAATTTCTGTGTGACACTGTACCTGAATCTCAAACATCTCTGGTGACCATTTGTAGTGAAATGGACCTCAATACTGCTGATTCTTGAAAGCCCCTGCTCAAATATGGCTACAAATACACTAGCAAACAGAAAAGGCAGTAATATCAAAAATTCTCTTTACGCTGCCTTTGTCATCACAGTGTTTTACTGATGCAATGTTCCCAGATACCAAGAATCAAAAAAATTTAAATATTCCACTACTTTCCTCTCATTTTACATTTTCACTGCTAACATATAGGATGTCCTGATTTCAGAATGGGGAAAATTTCATTGCCTCAATTAATAAAGAAGGCATTACCTAACCAGCACTGTGTTAATCATTAACTCTGATCATAGTAAAACACAAATGTTGTATAAATTCCAGAAATGCTCAATGGAACGCTGATTTTCTATTCTGCATGAAAAGTCTCATGAAGAAAAGGAGAAAAAAAATACACTGGAAAAATGACATAACAGTACAAATGGGGGTGAAAAAAATTACTGCAGCTTAAAGGTACCTTTCATCACAAATTAAATACAGCAGCAGGGTCACATAAAGAAAATAAAGCAGAGGCAGGGTAATAGGGAGAAACAGCAGAAAAAACCCTCACTCATTAGGGAAAGAGGAAAGAGATTATTTACCTCAAAAGTGTTAAAATGAGCTTGCTGCAAAATTGATCATACCTCTGCAGACTTGGAAATACCCTACAGCAATTATTGATCAACGGGGAGTGAATGTGCTACAGAGCATGTTTATGTGCCATACAATAAAAAGACGACCAAAAAAAAAGAAACCAAAAAATCAGGATGGGAAAAGAACTAAAGTGTGTTTAAAACATATTTAACTTTGAAGCACACTCAACTGCTGAGCTAATGATCACATGAGTTATTGCAGCAATGTGTATGAGGATAGATTATCTTCAGAAAAACATACCTGGCTAGATTGAATGCATCATCGATCAAGCCTGCTCGATTACTGACAGAGATAACCTGTGAGGGGCAAGCACAAGAATTGAATCATTTAGGGTGATAAAACAGTAAAAGTTCACCTATCAAAGCAGATTTTAGGGATGAGAAGGGCAGCTTACCTCATGGTTCCTTGTTAACTGATTAATTAACAGCCTCCAATTCCTAATATCATAATTAACTCTAAAGTAGCCACTCTGGTTGATGTTCCCCAGCAACCAACTTGCCTCTTCCAAAGCAGGAATTCTGTGGTGTTCTGGAAACAAAGAACAAGATGGGAAGGAAAGTTGGTTTTAAATTTATTAAATTCTCTTTCTGTAAATATCCATGAAGGCAGCAAAATTAATTTAAAGACTAACAAAAGCATTGTCTTGGATTCCTAATTTCATTTATCTGTTCTGATGTAGAGAGACACCAGCTGACATGCCTATGGGGACATTTCACCACACAAAACTCCCAGGGTGTTGTTTTGTTGGCAAAGAGTATTTATACGAGAGGTGCCTATTTTAAGTTTGGTACCCTGTTTCTGACCATGCTAAAACAGCTTTCTACAACCATAACTCCAATAATTCAACAGATGTGCTATACATAGAAAACTAAACCTGCGATTAAAAAATAAATTCTTAAGTGTTTCTTCATGTACTTTATACTGGATTGCAAATTAAAGTATTTCCAGCTGTACAGCTTCTAGCCACTAGCCAGTGAGATGCCACCCTTTAGTGCTAGACCAATTAACCTTATATCAACCAGCCTGTTCTTCCTCTTTCGTCTCTTTTTTAAGTAATCACTTTAGAGCTGAAAGTCTAAATTTATTCTAGTATTTGTACAGCCAGGCAGTCCACAGCTATTTGCAGGTCTAAGGATTTCAACAACAAAAATGCTCTGAACTCACAACAAACACACAATTTTTTCACTGTGGAAAGCATCATCATGGAATGATGCCTCAGGCTTCATTGTCTCTGGAAGAAGCCTTCAATCTAGTAAATTATTCTGACAAAATTGATCATGAACCAGAACTCACTAAAAATTCAGCAACAATTTTCTACTCTAAGTAGTTTGCACACTGTTGACAAAAGAAACAGTATTATGCATTTTAAAAAACAAAAAAAGAAATAAAAAAAATTCTTTTAAAAGTAATTCCATTAGGAATTGTTTGGTGTGCTTGAATTCCGTGAAAGTAACTAATGGGAAAAAAGTTAACAATACAGCCTTCACAATTCATATATAGTATCTAGTACCTAGACTTACTAAAGAAAATTATTTCAGCCTTTCTTATAAAAAAGTAATTTCTGAGGAAATAATAGATAACTTGGACTGCAGATAAAAGTTGCTATGTTAGTTGTTTTGCCAAATACCTCTAGCAAAACCACAAACAACTGTATTTTAAGGTGGAAAAAAATACAAAGAGCAAGAACTCAATCCTAAAAACACTTAATTATATGTTTAATTTTAAATTAATGGATTTGCATTATGCAAAATTATTCAAATTTATTATTCAAATAAAAAGCTGAAGGATTAAAAAAGAAAATAATCTCCTCACTTAGGTAGTTGTGACATCATTAAAATCTCATAAAAATACACTTCTTAGAAATATTAACCCCAGAATAACTCAGTTGTTGACTATTTAATTGTTATTGCTATATTAGTGTTTGTCTGACTCACACCAGTTCAATTTAATTATTCTATATAATGACTGAGAAAAAAAATACAGACCCCCACTTTTAGTTAAAATATTGACTACATCCATACAGTTATCTGTGATAAAGTGCCAAGCAAACACATTCTTTAGGAGCAAATGCATCCTGTAGAAATGAGACTGAGAAAACCAGAATTAAGTCCTGTAACTCTGTGAGCTTCCCAGGCATTCATACTGTCAAAGCACTTAAGCTACTTTTGCCACATAATCAATTTGGAATAAGGTTTTAACACCGGGTGTCCTTCCTGCCACAGAGGTCTGTTAAACACTGGGCTATATAATTCGGTTTTAAGCACACTCTCTTAGACTGCTATACTGAAATTGCCCCTCTCTTTAAATCTTTTTTTCACTGGATCTGAAGTCAGAATCACACAGTTTCTCCAGCCTACTTATAACGGACTTGAAAACTGTGCAAATCACTGAACCTTATAAAAGAAAAACATTACTGTAGAAATACCGTAAAAGACCGTAACAAATACAGCACAGTGATAACGGCACTTTCTTAGAACCAATTTGAATCAAATATCTGTTGCAAAACAGGAAGAGAAGGAATCTGAATCTGGATCTACACCATCCTATTTAATTTATGTGGTGTGGTACTGTGAATAAAACCTGTCACCCCTAAATCTCCGCTATCCCAGTTCCTTACCAACCCAGTGGGTTACTTAAAAGCAACAGCACAAATATCCACTTCTATACCTAGGAGAGACTGCTGAGGGAAACAACAACTTGTAGAGTTTCTCTGGCTCTTCAGGGGCATACTGCCATGTGGGGTCAGGAGCAGGCTGCTCATGCCTGGCAGAAAATTCTACCACCTTAACACAGTACTGCTTTCCACCCATGCTTTTCTGTTGTAAACTAACCCTTAAACGCCACCATCCCTGAAAGTAGCTAGTTGTAACTGGTTAATCCCTGTACCTCTATGATACCTGAAAGCGTACCAAATGGGCTATGAGCTCACATTAACCAATAGCTGTATAAATAAATAACGTGAAATGGAAATTTTCAAAATTGGATGTAATAAAAAACTACAAACATTTTTATTGAGTATTTTTATTAAATTTTGATCTCTGAAATGATGAAATACTGAATGATACCTGCCAGTCAAATATGGCAAGTTCAAAATAACCTATTTCACAAGTAATGGCTGTGCAACACCTCCCACACATACCACTTTAATGGAGAAAAGTATCTTTTCAAATCTTGATGGCATTATTGCTGTTGTGGTCAGTTTAAATCCATCCATAACCCCTTACTATTATTTTTCAATAAGACCACTCGTGTTGACCTTCTCCTGAAATATAGGACAGGAATCTTTCATGCCTTTCCAGATCATATAAGGAGGTGGCTATTTTAAGGGACTGCCTGATGCACGTGCCTTACATAGTTCTATATAATTTACTGGAATTTGATGTTTGAGTCTGTGGACTTTCACGCCTTTGTGCAAAATAAATTCTTTCTTTTGGTGATTACAGCACTGAAAATTTCTATACACCTGGGCAATTTCTCCACTTACCATAAACACATTCATTAGTTTCCTGTTAAAAGTATAATAGTTACGGAAAATATAGTCATTCCATGTTAAACCCTATATTAAACAAACATGACTTTCTAAACAACAACAAAGATTTCATTTGGGAAGAAATCTGTTTTCAAAGGTTTTAGTTTGCCTCTTAGAATTCAATCTACAGCAGATATACAACTGTACTTGAGATTAAAAGGATTTTTTTTTTTTTTTTACTTTTCTTCCATCAGAAAGAGTTTTCCACAGTCATGTTTTGTGTGGGTGCCTCAGAAAAGAACACAGCTCTTAAACTTCCAATTTTGCCATATACATATAGGAGACATTTAGGAGGAAGTAGTTAATTTTATGACATTTGCTTTGAACTAAGACAATCAGGGTCTGATTCTAATTTTCTCTGCTCTGGAAATGTGAGACAGCCCTCCAGCTGCTGCTAAAAACAGGTGGCTTTAAGCTCTGAGCACTCCCAATTCTTGAGCAACTTCAACTCCATCAAAACCAGCAGGAAAGATTGAAGCCTGCTCCTCCGCATGGCAACATGAGCACCTTGTGAGGTAGGTCTGGGTGAAAGGTGTCCGTCTGCAAGACACTACTCCAACGCTGATAAAAGCGTGGGCTAAACACAGTCCTACTACAGTTTCAAGTGTTAGACTCTCAGTTGTTATTTTAACTTTTCATTTTATTCAACCATTAGCATACTAGGAAATTGGTTTATGCTGGTAGACTTCTTACAGGGAGAACTGACTCCATTTTCTTGCAAAAATAATTGCACAAGCGTAGCACAATTTCATGCCAAGAACAGCAAGTGAAAATTTTCTGACAAAAAAAAAAAAAATGTTCCATGAGGAATTTCATTGCAATATTTTGTGAAAGTACACTGGCTTTAACTAAATCTGCAAATCTTATTGCAAGAACTTTTCATAAGGGAAGAAGACAAACCAGAAGAAAAAGTTAGACTCATACAATCAACTAGATTGGAAAAGACCTTCAAGATCGCCAAATCCACCATTTTTTTCCATCTCATTTGCCACATCTCCATGTTGGAAAAAAAATGCTTTGGTGTAGTGAATAACACAATAAATGGAGGACACCAGTAAATATGTCTCATGTACTTTTTGCTCAGACTACCCTTCCACAAATTAACATTCCTATATGACAGAACTGCTGATGTCTATGGTGATACAAAATGTAAGGAGCAGTCTTCTCTTAGGATTGTTGCTCAGCTGTTGGGATAATGGGAGTGACTCTGCCTCACTCTGTCAAAATCAGATTGCAGGTTTTGTATCCCTGGTTTTCACTATAGCTGGCCAAAGTTATAAAGCAGGACCTATATATTTATTTTACTTACTCCTGCTTTTGAAAGCCAAAAGAGTGGAGTCTGGAAGCAACACAGGTCAAGCTCAGCAGCTCTGTCTCAAAAAAGAAAAGAAAGGGTATTTTTCTAATCCTGCACTAATGCTCTCTTCCTTAGCGGGCAGCCAGCAAACCCCAGCTCAGAAGCAGCTGTCTTCTACAAAGCACTTTGTGGAGGAGAATCACTGTCAAGGGGCTCACAGCTGAAGTACACATTATCAAGCAGAAGGTGGGAGTTGCTGTTTGGAAGGCAATTGCTCTGTTGAACTTCCTTTCCCCCACCTCATGGCAATCCTGCAGAGACACTTAGAGTCTGAATGAGAGCAACTTTACCAGAGGCAGGAAGGTCTATCACAGGAACACAAGAAGACAGTCAAGATACAGGAGGTAGGAATGGAAAGGGCAGGGAAGCAAACTGAAAACCTGCATCAGTCTGTTCAGCAGCACTTGCTGAATTGCATGGGGATATTTCCCACCTGGAGCCTGACTGCCAGAACAGTCACGCCCAGGGAATGGCAAGTATGCCTATGTCCAAAGCCTTGCTCACCTGTTTGATGTGGATGCTAGCTAAACCTCCTCACTTGACGTTAAAGTCCTTCTCTTGGATTCGCAGAAACGTGACAGGTGAGCCTGTGCTTACATACTTAGTACACCTTCAGCGGCAATCGCCAACACCTTCCCTCAAGTCCTGCTAAGCAGTTGTCTTGTGGGGATGGGCTGAATTCAAAGCTGGTCCTTGACTTTTTACCACCTACTGATTTTGGGCTGACCCCAAAATACCGTGGACATTGTGTTCATACATCATTACAGAGATCACAAAAGAAGCAACTTATCTAGGAGAAACAGAAATAAGCCCTGGACCTATGACAGAGCAAAAGTTTTGTCAACACTTATGATTTCCAGTGCCAGTGAAATCATTTATCATTCAGCAGACCTACAAGACTGTAGCACAAAGAGCATTGCAGCCATCTTACTGTGATGTCTCTGACCTCAGCACGGATAGGAAGGCTAACCATGAGACGTCTCCTCCATGACTGGTTTAATTTTCAGAGGTTTAATAGACGTCACCCGCCTGAAGCAGAATGATATCATTCATGGATACAGGGAGTGAACAGGGAAAAATGTGGTGGTGACATATCTGTGCAACCCTGTGATAGCAAACGAGACAGTTCCATTTCACATGCCCTGACAAACTGAGCAAGTAAAAGGGTCATCTGATGGCCAGTGTATGAACTGATAAGTGGGAAAATGGTTACATGAAAGCTACAACTCACTGGGCAAGAAGAGAGACTCGCAAAAGCACTTGGAAGATTAAAATCTTCCAGCACTATGACTACATACTTTCCACAAACAGGTGTGGAGAGCTACACTGAATATGAAACATCTTGGAGATAATGTCGTTTGTCAGATAAGTAGCCAAGACCTGGCACTGTCCTCTCTACAGGATTTGTTGCAAAGGACAATGAATTAAATCGCAAAAAGACACTGCAGAGTTGTAATTTCCAGCATCCCTTCACCTTGGTGGTGTAAAGAGTGGATAGAATGAGCTCTGTTGCTAGTAGTTGGGATGATCTGCACTCATGTGAACTAGCCCTGCTCAGCATATTGAACAATCAGTGAGTTGCTTGTCTCACTCTCTCTGGGATGTAAATAGACACAGCCAACATGAGTAGAGAGCAGCAATCCAAGCATCCCATCTGAGTGGCTCCCACAAGACTGAACAGCAGCCTCTTATCCCTTGCTCATGAAAATTCCAAATGGCATCCTACAACACTTTGATGAGGTTACAGACACAGTAGCAAAGAAGATGCAAAAATCAGTAATTCTCTCTCTTGTCCTTCTGGATGTACATGGAGGAAGAGACTCTTTCATCAGCAAATCACTATATCTGGTGAACTCTAGTGCAAAGCAGTGGGTGTACTCCCCTAGGAAATTGTTATTTGAACTACTACAAAAAGAAGAATATTTCTTCATGGCAATAAACTTAGCTATTTCAAAGCTGCTGTGGTTTCATTTATCTCAGGTAACACACAGATAAGGATAATTTTATTGAAAAATTTAAGTGATATGTCAAGGTATCATAATGGTAGTCATTAACTTGGATCCTCTTCATTACTGGCAGCTTAAATGAGTTATGTGACCAGAACTACATGACAGACAACAGACAGCAGCTCATCATCTCCTATCTATTCTTCAGGTTACACTGGAAGCTTCTTTAGTACAGCAGTTTAGTCAACAGGAAGGAAATACCAGCTGCTTCCTAAAGAGAGCATGGAAACCATCCTCATGAACAGCATTTCCTCCAAATTCGATTTGTGTATCCACATTCAATTGCACTCACAGGAAGAACAATGTGACCACTCCTAATGTGACAAATATCCTCCGGAGTGGTTTGTTTCACCTCCACCTTGCAGAGATTCCCACACTACTCACTGGGACAACAGTGAAACTGTGTCCTCTGCACAACAGAAAGTCTTCAGGATTCTTCACATCCACAAGAACCAGTCTTGGAAGTCATCCTTTCCAGTCTCGGAATCCCTCCTACATCCCCATGAAACAAACATTCCAGCTGCAGAAAATCTCCAGGACAATCACAAAATCATCTATATCAGCCCCAACACATAACAGTACAGACAATGAATCACACACTGAGTACATCCAGGGATGTTCTTAGTAAATTTTTATGTTGAGGAATTCTCCAGCTGAGCTAAACAATAAGTAAAAGCAAGAGGACATCCTTGCTATAGTCATAAGTTTACGGTCTCATTTTCAATGAGGCACAGCAAATGAATGAGTGAGTAAGTAATGAGGAAGGACAAGGATAATGACAATAGATCACAATGGCATTGATTTGCTACACAGGAAATTGATGACTCAAAAGGTTCCTCTTTAATTTCTATATAGCAGCCACCCCAAAATCATTGCTCACACTGGCCATCATTAATTTGTTGACTTCTTGAAAGCATTCCAATAGGAGCAGTAGATCTTAAAAGAGTGGGTAGTGGTTTTATGGACTTGTTCTTCCACAGCACTCTGCAAGTAAAAGGCAATGAGGATGCAACTGTGCAGATAATAGTGATACACTGAATGTTCAAGGCTGGAGAGCAGGGAAGGAGGCATGCATGTATAACCTAATAAGATGAGATGAAATGAGATTATCAATTCTCTCTGAAGTCGGTGGGAATCTTTCTATTAACTTCAATAAGTGCTCAGTCAAGCCCTATAGGACAAAAGTAGAGCAGGTCATTATGGCAGATTGTGAAAGTGCAAACAGGTTTTGAACTATTCTGGAGGTGTTAATATTAAAAAGTATGGCCAATGTGATATCTTTCTGCAAAGCGAGGCAGCATTTGTAAAGCCCATGTGTCAAAGGGATGCATGGATCCTTCTTTTCCCTTCTATATAATCATTCTGTTCAAATTTCCACATTCCTTCCCTCACTCGCTTCAATTCCAGTCCAAAACTGTCAGCTGATGTAGCATGAACTCCTAAGGAAATAGATAAATATTTCACAAAATGTCTATAACAGGATTCCTTTTTTAGGTGAAAAAAACCCACTGGTATCTATACCTAGCTGTCCTCAGGACAATAACTATTTTGAGATGCAGGAGCTGAGGAGGAAGAAAATAAGTAGTAATGCACTTTCGAGGTCCAGCATCTGGTTATCTAATAGAGAGAAGAAATACTTTGATAGATCAATAAGGAATTTTTTTAATGACAGTAAACATTTCTTAGCTCTGGTTTCAACTATGGATTAGCATTAAAAATGCTACAATTCTAAATACTTTTGCATTTATTAGGTTATACTCATCAGATGCTTTGCTATAAAAATATTATATTTAACTTTCACCAATCTATAAAGTGAATTGCATTCATCAATGATTTTATATGTGTTCCTAAATATAAAATACTTAGCACTTAGGTACACATTTCTATGTAAACGCTTTTCATTAAACTCTCTAACTTCTGCGATAATTATAAATCCTTCTTGTTATACATCCTTCATTTCTCCTCCCTCCCTTCCCAAGATTCCTTTTTTTTGTAATTCATTTCAAGTAGCTAAAACTGGGTGCAGAGAAACTAAACAATTATCTGGGATCAATTCCAAAGAAACAGTTGAGGAAAACACAAGTATGCTTTATGAGATTCCACTGGGAGGAAAGTTTATTTTTACCTGATTTGTTAGACACCCATATAATTGCCTCTGATGAGATGTGGCTCGTATTTCCTACTGCAATTGTTAATGGAATCTGCCACAAGTAGCTGCAAGACAAAGGAGGGGGAATCTAAGAACAAAAGTACTGTACTGATTCTTCTCACAGCAATCAGGGATCATGTCAAAGAAATCAAAACACAATTTCAGTAGCAGTGTTAAGATGTGGATTCTATCAAGTTACTTTGATTTTGAAATGCATTTGCTATTAGTAATAAAACAATGAAAAAGTCAATCATCTTAAAAAAAGCTAAATTATATTTTACATTTTTCACACACTATCATCATAACAGGACTCTTTGGCTAGGCTTTCCTAATTTAACAAAGTGATTCACAAAGGAGGAAATAATGATTTCCCATAGACAGAACACTTTTTAATATTTATTTAGAAAAAGAGAATATCCAGGTAAAATATGCTTTGATTTATAGGGACCCCAAAGTTTAAAAATAACATACTCTTCTAGTAACTTCTTAAAAAGCTATGATGGGCTTTCATAGCTCCTGGTTTATAAAAACAAAACAAATGGGATGGCACTTCACTTCTTTGCACCATATATTATCACTTATGTGTATCAAACTGGACAAAACATGCCATGTGGATTTGGAGATACACTGGTATAATCAGACCCCAACTTCCTCATAGGGTATCACAAATTATTTATCATTTATAATTTATAGGTTATAATTTACTTAAGACTCTTATCTAATAACTTTATCTCAAGAAATGGGAATTGACTGTATGAAGTCAAACTTTTGGGGCAGAGATGGAAGGGATGAATTTCTGTGTCTTCATCATCACCTTTAGTCCTGAGCTCTCAAAAGTATCATTTCACCAACCAGTGAAAGAGCAACATTTCCCTTAGAGGCCTGCCATGTGATTTTGTACACCAGTCATGGGGAAGCACTCAGTAACAGTACTGGTGATACCTTTGTCTGGGGAGTCTGTGTGCATTCAAGAAAGGCAGCATGGCAAGAGAACAGCCCCAGCTTAGGTGACACCTTACAGTACCACTTTGATACCAAATATCGTTTCAGACTGATCACATTAAGATGATGCAAGGATGAGTGTCGGCAAGTTCTTGATGTCGACATCAGCTTCTCTCCCACTAATACATGAAATCAAAACTAGTCTATGGTACTAAAAAGATAAGTTTGCACCTTTCTGCTAACCCAGAAGCCTTCTCCACTGAAGTACATACACCACTCAAATGTGCCACAATTGCAGTGCTGGCTTGCAAGGCCTCACTTCTGGGAGGTTAGGGGAAAGACCCCTGCCCTGTCAACCCTGCTGCCACACTTGGCTCCTGGCTCCCCCCACATTTGCAAAGAGCGCCCCGTACACAAAGAAGTTTGCAGCACTTGGAACAGCACTGTGTGTGTCAGGAAATGCTTATCCATACAGCAGTGATTCAGAAGTGAGGGGAAGATGCTTGGAAAACTACACAGCTGAAAGAGCTACGAGTGACACTAGAAATAAAATATGACATTTATTACCATATGGAAAAAATAAAAAGTTCCCATGTGATTTCGGGTTCTCTGAATGTTGTTATTATGACACACTACGAAAATTATTAAATCTGCTCATGTTCTGAAGACAAACTCCACATGAGCACATGGTCTGACAGACATTTTTTGATAATTAAGCTATGGCATTTGAAAATGCTACTGCCTTTATCAGTCTGCCCACTCCTCGTGCTGGTCATTACCGCCCCTCCAGAACATAGCTAGCAGAAGAGGATGTCCATTGGTGCATTCGCTTCTCCAGTCCTCAGTGTGGGGTTGGAAGACAAAGTTAGCTTCATTGTTGGCTCAACTAATATTCTGGACTATGAACTGGAGTAACGAGGTGAAAACATGCATTGCGTGTGTCCTTCAGCTTCAGCTTCAGCAGCAGTAACTTCTGGGTTTGACAGGTGAGGGCACTGAGGAAATGCTGTGAAACGGTGTACCAGAGTGCATCTTAGTAAATGCGCTTACTAGACAACTAGCAGTGTTTTAGAGCCTGTGGAAAAAACCTTTTAGGAGACAGAACCCTCTGTAAAAATACATCCAGTCCTAAAGAATTCTCCAGAATGAAAAAGATGCTGGCAAACTGTTATCAAGAAAAATTAGGCAAAATTAAGTGTAAGGATTGCACATTTTTTGAAAGATTAGGAACTTTGGCATATGAAAAAAATTAAAACCTGCATTTACATGGTACTTTTATGACTCTTGGGATAAACTCATACTGAAAATTTAAGCTGCAAAATAAAGGATACGAAGAGCTGCCCATGCAACTCTGATTTAAAAACATATATACACATACACAAGTATTTGTGCGTGAACATACACATAGACATCTGTTATTTTGGGAAAGAATTTCACAGGAAGATAATCTGTAGATTCAATATCTATACAGGAAAGTATTTTATATACCTTATATTATTTTATGTTACCTCCAACTAGGTAAAGCTTATTGAAATGAAGACAGATCCTACTCTGAAAGGCAATGTAGCTGTGGAACAGAAACCACATAAGCTACCCATCCCCAGAAAACATGTGGATTTACATGTAGAAGATCAGTACTGCTAGATTGAATTTTCATCTCCCCAGGGTGAGAGATCTGATGTTCTTGGCACTCTCCAGAACCTCCAAATATGATCCTCTTGATTACTGATTTACCAAGTGATTCACCAGGTGACCCACAAATTTCCTTTTAATAGACATCTCCATAATCCCTTTTTCCTACTTTGTTGCTGCTTTCTCTGTATATTTATATGTTTTCTCTTTCCAGCCCTCTCCGTTCTCAGTGAAACTTCTGCCAGTGTTGCAGAAGAATCTGTGGCTAACTTTTTTAACTGTGTGTGAGGGGGATGCATCTGGCTGACCTTTCAAGAATTTTTTTAAGACAAATTCTCCTACACACCATCTCTGAGCAAACTGTATGGACTGCGTTCTCCACAGGAAGAAACAAACTCTTTTTACACTTTTCTATCACACTCTTGTCTTTTACAGAAAACTGGTAAAAAAAAGGGACCCACTTGCCTGTTTTCCTCTTGCTCTATCTGGGAGTAGTGCAGATCTTTTATTTATTCTTTATACATTAGAAGCACCACTAGTGTGTTCTGTGTATGTATTTGACCATGGAAAAACGCATCCTGTTCCAGCTGCATGCTGTGACAAAGCAGTTCCAGTGAAAATAATAACCTAGCCTTGAGGACCCAGTGACTAGGGCAGCAGGACTTGAAACAACCCATTTGGTCCTCCTGCCCTCATAAATTTGTCTGCAAGAATTGAATGCCTGTTTAGGTAGAACACTCAGCCTTTGGGTGAAATGGAGCTATGGAATGGTGTGTTTAATCTGCCTGAGATGCTGCTGAGCTTCAGAGGGATCCATACATGTCTCTCTGGACACAAATGTGATCACCTCAAAAGGGAGCTAAAGTCAGACCAATTAATTGAAGGGAAACTAAGGCCTATTTCAGGAATTTAAGAAATCAACTCTAAGGATGAGGAGGAGAGACATATAAAATTGGAACAAACATGGTAAATATGACCTGTGCTGAAAATAATATTGTTTAGTCATAAAAGTCTTGAACAGAGGTAGGAAAGGGGGATGTTGCTTAAGGTAGTATAAAGAAGCATTTTACTTTTGATATATAAGTGAGAAATTGTTAATGTGAAATAGTTAAATTTGGATAACATGCACAAGTAAAGGGAATGCCTTGGTGCGTTGTCGTTGTTGCTTTTTTTGGTAGCACCACATCAATGCATAATACCAAAGTGTGTTAATATCTCCATTCAGCTTAAAGAATAGTCAAAGGGAGTTGTTCAATGAAGTAATACAATCTTGCATCTGCCAAGGTACATGCAATGCTAGAAGCTAGCTAACTATGCTCTACTTGGATTATATAGATTTTTTTGTGTTGAGCATTACATATTGACTACATAGCCAGTATTAGTGTACTTTATCTCTCATAGAAAGTGATTGTATTTGTGATGAGTACTTGCATACGCCTTGACTTCCAACAGATAAGAACTGAGATCCCTTCGTGAGCGAATTCTGAGGCCATAAAGTATTAAGTAAACATGATGCCTCACCCTTCTGCCTCTGATGGACAGCAGTGTTGTAGTAATATTGAATTTTCAGTGGCAAAATAAATTGGCTTCTTTGTAAAGAGCTATGCAAAGCCAGAAAAGGGCAGCAGTTTTATTCCCTCTGCTGAAAAAAACAAAGACATAAGGTCATTAAAAAAGAAAAGGCAAGGCTCCTGGAGCTTCAGATTTTGCACAACTTTTCAACTGTTTTTTCACATTAATGAAAATTTTTGCTGAGATGTAAACCCATATGTTTTCAATATTCATCTTCCCAGTAACCACGATGCACCAATCTTCCACCCACTTCCACCCAATGCTCTTCCAGTACATTTCTCCTTTCTTCCCTGGATTCAAAACTAAACATAGAAGTTCATCTACTCCTAGTTCATTACTCACGGAACAATGGAGGTATTTGCTCAATACTCAGAAGCTTATTATCCTTGGTTGCATTATAAAGAGTATACAAGTAATGTGATTGCTTCATGTAAAGTCATAGAACAGCTGTACCTAAAATACCACAGCAGAATTTAGCTTACCTTCTTTTTGTATGGGAGAGGAAGTGAATAACCACATCTCTCTATATCCTTCTTCTTTTACAGACCTCTGGGTTAAAGATTACTAATCTACCCTGCTGTTCTTTATACAGAAACTATACTTAACCCTTCTTATTGCCCATCTCTGTATTTTTTCTATATCTCTTATACTCTATTTCAATCTAGAAAGCCAGGCTTGGCCTCAGTGCTTTTAAGGCATGTCTGCCACAGATTAAGAGTATCACAGTTCTTTTAGCTTCTGCACTCTTTATACTTTTTCTAATGCTCCTTTCCTGCTAATCCCTACTGTTTCATTTACTTGCTTGACTATGTCTGCACACTGAGCTGATGTTTACAGAAAACTACCTACCACAGCTCAATGACCTCTTCCCTGAGAGAACAGTTTCTTCAGAACCCACCACTAAGCATCTAAGTTAGGACTGTTTTTCCCACGTTTATCACCTCATTATCAGCATTGAACTTCATCGGTCATTTTATCACTGTGTCAAGCAGCACTGAGGAATACTTCTGTAATCTTGGTAATTAACATCTGTTTTTACTACCCTCACAAGCCTCACATTACCAGAAAACTCTGTCACCTCACTTTTCCATGCCCTTTATCACATGACTGAATAGGAAAAACTTCAGCACAGGTTGCTCAAGAATTTAATGGGTTATCACTATCCAATGAGAACTCAAATTTCTCACTTTTTGCTTATTTAACTGAGATCTTCCCTCTTATTCAAGTATAGATTATTTTCTTTAGGGATCTTTAGTGAAGAAGCTGGACCTCCAAAAATACATAAAGAACAGTTAAAATGACAAGAGGCTGGATACATTTAGATATAGAAGATATCTATTAATAGTCTGATTATATACTTAGCTAGGAAATCAAAGGACCATGACAAGGTAGAAGAACAGAACAACGTATAGACTTTAGAAAAAATATTTTTCAGTATATCTAACAACAGAAGAATAAGGGAAAACATTAAAATGCTATCTACAAAAGCAAATTAAGTGATCTGCTTCTTAGCATAATATAATATACTTTAATATAATATACTATAATATAATATACTATAATATAATAATATAATATAATTTTTAAGTGTAGTGGCAATCATGAACTTAAACCATAGAAAGATTTAGGCAGAAAGAGACCTTAGAAGATACAGCCCTCTGCTCAAATGTGCTAACAGCACAGGAGAACAGTTTCGTTGTAAGTAGAACATGAGACAGAGGAGGATACAGAGGCCATATGGCATCACGCAAAGCCAATCAAGTCAAATGTGGCAAATGATTTGCCGTATGCTTTTTTATGTTTTTTTTTTTTTTTCCTAATGCCTCCCACTGCAAAGTATCTACAGAGCTCCTTTCAGAAAAGCTGAACACCAGAAACTGTGTGTACCTTCAAACAGCTTACTAAGCTGAGAAATGAAATTGTGAGTTGTCAAAATTATCCCAAATGGAAAAACAGAAATCGTGTACCTGTCAGCTGGCACTGGTGAAATCTCAACCATCAGTCTTCTGTGACTCAGCTTCCTAGGCTAAATTCAGTTGTGCAAGGTGGTGTCCAATGAGCTGCAGTAGGGTACTTGAAGTATCTGCCATGGTCTGTAATATGGCAGAGCACCTACGGGTGCTTCTGCCCATAGAGTGGCAGGACAAGGTCAAGTAAGATTCATGAGGGCGCCTCTAATGGCACCAGTAACCTGTGCAATCTACTAAATGGGCCTCTCCATTCACTCGATGTTGAAAATGTTCTACAATTAAACAAGAATTTCCTGAGGAAACTTTTTCATTTCTAACTGAAAAAGGCAAATTTTCCAAGCCAAGCTTCTTGCAAGAAAGAGAAGGCTTTGGCATAGATTTTCAAACACAGTATTTAGAATAGGCTTTTAGAACACTACCGTTTAACATAAAAACTTCCAGCTTGCTGATTCAAAATGAATTTCAGCTGGGAATACAAGTTAATTGAAGGAAGAAGTTAAAATGAGTAAAACTGAAATGTAAGGTACTGAAATTGCAGAATTTAAATGAACTAAACCAATTTTTCCCCCAAATTCTGCTTTGATTTTTGTCCTGATTCAGTACAGGGAAATGTTTTGATATGTTGAAAATTTCTGTGGGATGGGAATCCATTTCCTGCTCATCTGCAATGCTTACTAATCGTCATAAAGTATTCTGAGAAGATAACAATCTAAGGCTTCGTATCATTGAAAGATATGATTAATGCTACTTAATGCAGAGATAAAGTGAGGCATAAAAATAATTTAAAAGCAAGAAGGATTAAAAAAAAAAAAAAAAGCAAGAGTAAAACTGACCATTTAAGACACCTGCCTCCTTGTTTTAACCACCAGAATTTAATATCCAAAATGCCAACTCTGTCTCTCCAGTTAAAGATAAAAGGCTGGTACATCCAGAGCTTCTGAAGCTGAGAAACAGGCAGAAAGGACTCTTTGGCATTAGTTTTTAATTCTCAGCTCTCCAGATAGAGAATGCTGAAATTTCATGTACACAGAGATATATGCTTGGGTGAGCAGCACTGAGTCTGAGGAGAAGACACCTTCATGGCATGGCCCTTGCAAACAGCGATGATTCCTTGATTAGGTTAGGATGCTGACAGAGGCATTTCTTACTGAGGGAATACCATCCTCATGAATTCATGTTATTGGGATTTCACAGTCAAAAGAACACAAAAGCGAAGTAGTGAGAAAATGTGACCTTTTGGAAAGTAAGTAAGATTTACAGAGCAAAATGAAAACTAAGAATTAAAGATTTGTATTTTTACTTCAGTTGCATACTTGGCTGACCTGCAGAGACATATACAAATACTGGCCAGTAAAAGAAGCATTTAGCTGCATGGCTACTAGAGTTTCTGGCTTATAACCTTAAAGCCTATTAGAAAATAAAGGGCATAGAAAGTTGATAACATGAGGTAACTAAAGGATAGTGTGAGGTTTGGAGTTTGGACATTAAATCAGTATAGCAGTTCTCCGTGCCAACACAACTGCAGTTTCTGTTAGCAGAATGTACTGGTTTTGGCTTGGGTTAATTTTCTTCATAGTAGCTGGTATGGGGCTGTGTTTTGGATTTCTGGGGGAAACAGTGTTGATAACAGAGGGATGCATTATCAGTTATTGCTGAGCAGTGCTCACACAGAGTCAAGGCTTTTTCTGCTCTTCACATTACCCATAAGCAGGCTGGGGTGCACAAGAAGTTGGGAGGGGACACACCCAGGACAGCTGACCCCAACCCACCAAAGGGATATTCCATACCATATGGTATCATGCTCAATATATACAGCTGGGGGAAGAAGGAGGAAGTGGGATATGTTTGGAGGGATGGGATTTGTCTTCACAAGTAACTGTTACTCACGATGGAGCCCTGCTTTCCTAGAGATGGCTGAACACCCGCTTGCTGATGGGAAGTGGTGAATGAATTCCTTGTTTTGTTTTGCTTGTGTGCACAGCTTTTGCTTTACTTATAAAACTGTCTTTACCCATGAGTTTTCTCAGTCTTATTCTCCTGATTCTCTCCTCCCTCCCACCATAGGGGTGGGTGAGCAAGCGGCTCTGTGGTGCTTAGTTGCTGGCCAGGTTTAAACTACAACGCAGCAAGAAGGCCTTTGTTTTCAGTGAATTTTGAATACTAACATAGTGCAAGGTTTAAAGGTAAGTTAACAGAAAACCTGAAAGTGTATTCAACTAATCTATGAAATTACAAGCCTTGCTGCTGTGATACGTGGAAACATTCATTCCTAGGCTGAAAGCATCAGTAGACATAAGGTGATTAGTGGGAAACAAGTGAAAGCTGTTGAACAGCACAACAGCTTTAGAGCTCCCTACTACAGAAAGAAATTATGCATGAACCGTAACTCAGCAGTACCAGGGTATAATTTTGTAAGCCACACTTTCTAGAGAGATTGTGTTGGAAAAATAATTTGCAAGTATCACAGAAGTTTTCCCAGGTTATATATATAGTGTAGTATCTCATTCAGAAGAGAGTATTTCAGGTTCCACAGGAAGCTCATGTGACTATGAAAGGAAATAACATATTTTTATTAAGTGTGATTATACAGTGTTATTTCTGTTTAATGGATAAGGAGTTGACAATATATTCATGTTGTGAATCTCATTCTCACAAGACTGAAGAGCACAGAGATTTCATTAGATTTAATACATGCCAGTAAAGTGATTGTAGGCTGCACCCAGAGGCGTAACACAGCAGAAGATGTTATTCCCACTCTCACAAGTATCACACAACCTACATTGAGCCAGGGTGTCAAGGGATTCCTTGTACCCTGTCAGCATGGAGGATGGCAGACAGGAAGGGAAGATTTCACAAATGCTGCAGCAAAGATAAATACAAAATGAAAAATTGATAAAGAAGAACAACTTGAAGGAACTGAGATCAAATGAGTACAGCTCGGAGGTATTTACTGATCATCTCTGAATGCCCAGGGTGATCTTAAGTCCTGTATTCAGAGTGAGAACAAGTTTAGTGCAAGAAGCAAGAAGTTTACTGCAAGCAACAATGAGAAACAGGTGAAACTCACTGGTGAACGTAACTACAAGTGGGATGAAAAAAGCAGACAACAACAGACTTTTTAATCAAGTAA
The DNA here is from genome assembly GCA_039720435.1 of Amazona ochrocephala. Lineage (NCBI taxonomy): Eukaryota > Metazoa > Chordata > Aves > Psittaciformes > Psittacidae > Amazona > Amazona ochrocephala. The sequence goes on along the minus strand of CM077880.1, from coordinate 41,760,832 downwards.
GAAGCTGGAATTGGCCAACTTGAATTCAGAAAGGACAGCACTTAGGTTTTATTTCCTGGAATAATCCTGCTGGTGCCTGAATTGGACAGGACTTCCACAAGTCCTGCAGACAGCAATTTCTGACTGCAACGCTTCCTGCCATGAGGAAATGAAGAGAGCAGGACAAGTGTACCATACCACATTACTCGAGGGATGCATATCAACTGTTTGCTGGCTTGAGCAAAATGAAGAAAGGAAATGGTATTGAGGTTGGGATTCTGGGCTTTTAGGGGTTCTGCCCTCACCCGAGTCTAACAGACTGGTCAACGAGAAAAAGGGAAGCTAAGGGGAAAAAGGGGACAGAGAAGTTAATAACAGGGATAACAAGACTAACTGATAAAGACTGAAAGCAAAAGACTGTGGAAGTATTTACTCCCTGATCATTCCGGACTATGCTGGGCAGAGGCATTTCCAGTCCTTTTACAAAAGAAAGGTAAGAATTTGGACTTTTGGTGGACTCTGTGAATTAAAGACAGTGCTAGAGCATAGTCCTTAGAAGCTCTATCTGACTGTATTTTTTTCACCCAAGACTCCAGACATAACGGAATTAGGGTGTCATGTAATACACACATGGAATTGCCTAAGCAGATAACTGCAACTGAGACACACGAGTCAGAAATTAATGGTCTTCATGTTCATGTCTTCTATATCCAACAGTGTCAAAACCTAACTGAGCTTTTTGTATCAGTTTCTTCTTTCTCACTAATGCCTTACCTATGGAAGAATTCAAGTTTTCAGTCAGAGCAACTTATCAACCAAAACCATCCAGAGGGATCAGCTCTAATCGACACTGCCAGGCAGAGAATGGCTTGACCACCTGTTAGATCTTAATAGGCTCCACACCAGAAGTGCCATTTTTTGAGGAGTACTGCAAGTTTTTAATAGAAGTGAACTTAATAGATGCTTCACAGATGAAAAGAAATCAATCTGTAGAGCAGTCTTGCCTTTTAACTACTAATATTTGTCTACTTTGAGGTTTTCAAAGCCTCTGATTGGACATGCAGTTATACCTAAAAATACTTAATATGTGTTTCAGAGGGAAGAAAAGCCTGGGGATTTGGAAGGCATGTGGAATTGTGGGCCTATTATAATTTTGAATACAAACAATACATAACTGAATACATGAAGAAACTATGGATAATATTTATAGTTTGCAGAAATACTTAGAATTGCATGAGGGTGACTAGGAAGTTTATATTCTACTCTTGACAGATGCTAGCACTTCTGAAATGACTTGCTTCTGATAGTAAGCCCCATTTTTGCAGTTCTGCCTCAATACAGCTGCTAATTTTGCAGATTTGTCTATTATGTACACTTTCATTTAGCAACTCGTTAAAAAAAGCAATCATATTGGTATATTCTAAAATAATTGTTGATAGTTCTTCTAAGAGTATTTCTAGAATAGATGATGGGTGTTTGGTTTTTTTTCTGTATAAGTATCTAAATACAAAGATTCGGAGGGAAAACATTTCTCAGTGCCAATACAGGATTGCTGAAACATATTTTAGAGGTATATATTTTAGTACAGTCTTTGACACTGGAATTCATCTGTAACCAGAACAGCGATTAACATTTTTAACAGCAATGTACTTCATGGTTTTCCTTTACTCTGCCACAGTTCTAATTCTTCATGGATTTTACAAGAATATTTGGAATAATTTTCAGCAATAAATAAGTCCTAGAGCTGAAACAGGGAAAAAAAAATACATTCTCCAGGAATCTTATGTCAAATACAATGCAAATGCAATGAAACCACAAAATCCCAGAGATAAGGTTTCAGTGTGTAACAGCAGCACTAGCGTGAAAAAACCCATGTGCGGCTCTGCACTGTGGGACTGCCTTAAGCTGACAGCATGCATATTCCTTGAGAAAACAGCTGTGTGTCTTTGGCCATCCTATATGAACCCCACTCTCTTTTGGTCTGATTGCTTTTTTAAGGGTGGACACAGGTAATTTAAATGGGCTAATTTGAATTAAATTACCCAATTTGTAAAGAAAAAAAAATGCATTATCTGATAATCGTAAAATATTATCTGATTATAATAAAATATTATCTGATTATTAAACCTTCTACAAAGTTCTGTGTAGTTTTAGCTTAACATTTCATACCAAAATAAGTTCTAAATCAGGAGGCTATGAATATTATGGGGCTCTCTAAAACTGACTCATTTCAGTGTCAGTGCTAGCAAAGCACCTTACTAAATTTAAAAAAATAGTGTAGGCAAAGAACAAATACTACAAATTCTTTGTCAGTACATGCTTTCTCCTCTCTGCCTAACATCACCTTTTCAAACTAAACCACAAAAGGCTTCATTTTCAAAAGTGACGAGCAATTTTGGGTGCTGAGTCAGAGATGGATAGAAAGAAGCTGTTTTTAAGCAGAGTTAAGTCTACTCTAACAGCTGCCTCTTTATCCTCCAAAAAAGGCTCTTAACCTCTCTGGCATCCTCTGTTCAGTTTCGCACCAGTACAAAATGTCCTTACAGAATTGCACAGGTGGAGTTGATTGTGCAAACCCCACCTCTGTGCTGTCCTTTACCCATGAGCATAGGCGCTTGACCACAGAGTGCAAATCTGAGATTTCTCGGTACAGAGTGGAAGGATGCCTTGTGGGCTGAAGAGGTAGGCCCACTAGTAGGAGTGAATAGCATCTTAGCTATGCCTAACATCCTCCAACATGTTCTCAGAGACTTACTGCCAAGCATTTCTCAGTATATTCCAATGTTCAGTTCTAATTTTTACTACTGCGAATTTAAGACAGATGAAAATATAATTCCTACTATAGTTTCTCTTTCCTCAATAACTTCCCTAAAAGTCCTCCACCAAAGTATCTCCTTGATAAAATCTGAGATTCTACTATTGAGCATGAAGGCTCACAGAGAGATAATGCAAAAACATCCATTACTGGCAACTTTAGAAAGCAAAAAAAAAGTGATAAAAAAGGAAGCATGTTAGTAGTTTTATCCTCTGAGCTTCAATGAGGAATCCACATCTGTTTTTTGCAAAGCCAACAAAATATGACATTTATCCACTTTCCTCCCTTCCATTATACTTGTCTCTGCCAAATGCTGCTTGTGCTTTCCCCAGTCTGCTCTTCACTAAAATCCCATTCTTAACCACCTTCTCCATTCCCCTGGTCCTCCGTATTTGCCGATTCCAGCTACACAACTTTAATGCTCTCAACTACAGCTCCTGTCTGCACCCTGCCACACAGCATTCCCTTTCCCTCCCCCTTGCATGTTAGGCAGCTCCCCACCAGCAATAGCACTGCTGCTCTGATTCTCTCCTCTTCACCTCCCCACCTCACTCTGAATGAAAACAGTGCTGCCCTCTAGTACATGCTCCTTCCCTTGCCATGAAATTGATTTAATTAATGTGAGTTAATTAACTAGTTTGGGTATCTAGCAAGTTCCGAGAGTTAACATTAGCAAATACAAGGAAAGTGACAGTCTACAGTGGTAATAAAATACAGCAGCAGCTTTTCCGTGTCACACAGAATCACAGAATCACAGAATAGTAAGGGCTGGAAAGGACCTCAAGATCATCGAGTTCCAACCCCCCCGCCATGGGCAGGGACACCTCCCACTAAACCATGCCATCTAAGGCTATGTCCAACCCCACCTTGAACGCCGCCAGGGATGAAGCATTCACAACTTCCCTGGGCAACCCATTCCAGGGCCCCACCACCCTCACAGTATAGAACTTCTTCCTCAGATCCAATCTAAACCTCCCCTGTTTAAGTTTAAACCCATTACCCCTTGTCCTCTCACCACAGTCCCTAATGAAGAGTCCCTCCCCAGCATCCCTATAGGCCCCCTTCAGGTATTGGAAGGCTGCTAGGAGGTCTCCACGCAGCCTTCTCTTCTCCAGGCTGAACAGCCCCAATTTTCTCAGCCTATCTTCATACGAGAGGTGCTCCAGTCCCCTGATCATCTTCGTGGCCCTCCTCTGCACTTGTTCTAACACTTCCATGTCCTTTTTATGTTGAGGACACCAGAACTGCACACAATACTCCAAGTGAGGTCTCACGAGAGCAGAGTAGAGGGGCAGGATCACCTCCCTCGACCTGCTGGTCACACTCCTTTTGATGCAGCCCAGGATACGGTTGGCCTTCTGGGCTGCAAGCGCACGCTGCCGGCTCATGTTCATTTTTTCATCAACCCACACCCCCAAGTCCTTCTCCGCAGGGCTGCTCTCAATCTCCTCCCCGCACAACCTGTAGCTGTGCCTGGCATTGCTCCCACCCAGGTGGAGGACTTTGCACTTAGCATGGTTGAACTTCATCAGGTTGGCATCAGCCCACCTCACAAGCGTGTCAAGGTCCCTCTGGATGGCATTCCTTCCCTCCAATGTATCAACCGAACCACACAGCTTGGTGTCATCGGCAAACTTGCTGAGGGCGCACTCAATCCCACTGTCCATGTCACCTACAAAGATGTTGAACAAGACCGGTCCCAACACCGATCCCTGGGGGACACCACTCGTTACTGGTCTCCAGCTGGACACTGAGCCACTGAGCACTACTCTTTGCGTGCGGCCATCCAGCCAGTTCTTTATCCACCGAGTGGTCCACCTATCAAATTGATGTCTCTCCAACTTAGAGAGAAGGATGTCATGGGAGACAGTGTCAAAGGCTTTACACAAGTCCAGGTAGATGACATCAACTGCTCTGCCCCTGTCCATCAGTTCCGTAGCCCCTTCATAAAAGGTCACCAGATTGGTTAGGCAGGATTTCCCCTTAGTGAAGCCATGCTGGCTGTCACCAACAACCTTGTTGGTTTTCATGTGCCTTAGCATGGCTTCCAGGATAATCCGCTCCAAGATTTTGCCAGGCACAGAGGTGAGACTGACTGGTCTGTAATTCCCCGGCTCATCCATTTTTCCCTTCTTAAAAATGGGGGTTATATTTCCCTTTTTCCAGTCATCGGGAACTTCACCTGACTGCCATGATTTTTCAAATATGATGGACAGTGGCTTAGCAACTTCATTTGCCAGCTCCTTCAGGACCCGTGGATGGATTTCATCCGGTCCCATGGACTTGTATACATTCAGGTTCCTAAGGTGGTCCCGAACAAGATCCTCCCCCACAGTGGGCCCAGGGTCCCCACCCTCACCGTCCCCGCGTCTGCCTACTTCTGTCACAATACGAGTGCTGCCACTGCACAGGAAGCAATGAGACAATGTACCAATTCTGTCGTCTTTAGCATTCTAAAATTCTAACACTGAAAGCTGCCCATATCCTGCTCACCAGATTCTATTCGTAAATAGAAGCTATGAAATGGTTTTGGAAATAAAGTGTTAAATTCCAATTGCCATTTCTGAGCTCTTTGCTAGCAGCAAAACCTTGCTGAAGAGGCATCAGCACAGATATGCGCAGGGACAAATTTTAAGAGCATTCCCTATTCTGATTTAATAATAATGCAACAATCAGAGAGCCTCTAAATAAAGTCCTACTGCAGCAAGCAATTTGCAGTGCAAGTATTGGGCTGGCAAATACCAGCGCCCAGACCAAAGGCGCTCCTCTTGCTTGTGCTTGGGGCAGACAGGCTTCCTCCAGGTCACTCACAGAAGCAGCCCTTCTTGCCTGCTTGTTTGGAGGATCAACACCCTGCACTGTCCTCTCTCAGGCTGCTGGGGTTAAGGACTGCGTCATAGAGCTGTCCTCTACTAACAACCAGTGTACACGTAAAGAGAAGGAGCTCCCTGCACTTTTTCTCTCTTCTGCAAGAACAAGTATTTTAAGTCCATGCCTGACCTGCAAAAAAACTAGTTAAATCAATATCCAGCTGTGTTCACACACAGTTCTGTGCTCCACTAAGGATTCTTGATTTTTTAATCTCATTCCTTGATAATTCCATTTTCTCTGTGCCTAATATACAAGTATCTTCCTCTCCTGGAGCCCATTCCCTTCATCATTATGATAGCTGATACAGAGGCACTCAGGTCAGTCAAGATGAACCAGAGTACCACATCTGCTCCCTAGGCAGCAACACAAAAGTTGCTTCTAGTGGAAATGCTGATATAAGTGCAATCTTTCAGGTATAGTAAAGATGAAAGGCATAACAAGAAAACACCCAAAGGACATGAGAAAATAGAAGATTAGAGGATATTTCCCAGAGACAGGGAAGTAAATGAGCACTTCTACTTATATTTTGTTATCACTTTTTCCTCAGCTTATTGAACAATATTTGTCCATATTATTGTCCTTTTTATTACATAATTAATACTACATATGCTACATTATTCCTCAATTGCTTTAAGAAGATCTTGAAGATACTTAAGAGCATTCCCCTTGTGCTCCTAACATTTTGTGTTGTGTTTAACCAGCCCCTCAGCTGACAAGCAGAGACAGTAAGTTCCCCATCACTGCCCAAGTGATAATGCCATACAAATAAGTAAGGATACACATGGCAATATTAAAACACAGCTATGTTTTTACTATTCAAATAATTATTAGGAAAGGCACAAACAAAGCCCTTTTTCCGCAAAGCTTGAATAAATGAGCTTTGTGTAGGAAATTAGAAGAGACTTGAAGGGAAGTAAACTCTGCAGTTCATCGTTCATCTTGGAGTAGAGCGATTGCTGAGTAGCTCTGCTGCCCATTGTAAAGCCTTTCAATTGTCGTAACTACATGGTGTTAGGCCCATGGCTCTGTACAGCTCTAGTTTTGCTGGTTATGTCCCTGGTTTGCACCATTAAACTGAATTTTTTCTAGTCCAGCCACACAAAGAAAGCACAGAGGATTACCACATTACAGCATGCATGAATACCCTGTCCATACCCTGGTTTGTACTTCTTTCTTTTTTCTCTTTCCTCACAGCTACCTGTGTTCAATGCTTAGCAAGACATTTCCCTTTAGGAGATTATAATAAACAAGCAAAGATTAGTTATGGAAACTGCATGCATGATAAGAACACTATACAAGTGAGTACTACCTGAGCAACATGAACTTAATTATTTTGATAACATTGGAAAGGTTATTTCTCCACTTTTGAAGAGACAAGCTCTGCATATTTTTTAAAGGTAAAACTTAAACCTATAACCAGAAAGCTTTGGTCTGCTCTTCAATACAGTATATAAAAGGTTTATGGATTTCATCAGAACTGATTAGTTTATTGTCTAGACCACAGCTTATTTTTCATGAGATTTCTTGTCATATCTGTAAGCCATTCCTGTAATGATGGATGAGACTAGTGCCTTAAAATCATCATTTTCTCTGTCAGCAGGGAAACTCACTGAACCCTGTCAGATGGAATATCACCTCCTCTCCTGCAGCCTCATAATGTAAGGGCATAATCCGTTCTCACAGGGGTATATGGGAGTCCAGGATTGAACCTACACATAACTAAAGCATTGTTATTCAGGGGAAGAATATGAATTACACAGTTATTACAGGAGTTTTAAACTTTTGCTTGGATAAGCTGAAATTGCTACTGAAACATTGTACCAACCACAGTCTTCGACATTCAAATCAAAGCCCGTGACTTTGGCCCTTCTGAGAAATGGCATTCCTAGAAACAGTGTCTGTCAGTGTTAGTTTTATTCTCTCACAAAATGAGAACTATGTATCATGTGAAGCATAAGTGTCAAGTAAAATCTGGTTCAGTTTCCAAAGAAGTGAAATTGTGTACCCTCTATAATTTCTGGCTAATTGTTAGAGCTTGGCATGCTGTACAGTTAATTCTGTGAAACAAATAAATCACAGTTTATACATGCATGGCCCTTTAAACACATTTTTTTCTGCAGTTTTAGAGAAAATGAGTCTAACTATACATAAGATGGGAAAACCAACTATATGTAATCATTCCCTTCTGCAGTAGAATTAAAGACACTTATACTAATGGACTACGCAGGATTAGGAGTAAACCACTGCCATAGGTATCAACAGTTTTCACTTTTACCACTTATCACACAGAAATATCTGCTTACTGCTTCTATATCCCTCTATATGCTTTCAGAGAAAAACACTGAATACACTGGTTCACATTTCATTTTTAACAGTTAATTGCTGCTTAAATATGTAGCATAAAGCACAGACACAGAATTGTTCTGAAGTATTCACTTGCCTCTTTATTTACATTTCTTATACAGCAGATACATCTGAAAGACTTACTCTGAAATTACTCTAAAGTAAAGCAAAGTTAAATTTCCCCAGAGAGGGTCTAAAGCAGAAGTTTAAACTTCTCATCACTTTGAAGGCAATAGAACTGACATTTATTGCTGTGCCATGCCAAACTACAGCCCCACCTCTGGATAACTAAAGACTATATGGCAGATGGATGCTCTAAGAACCTTCCCCAGAGCCTGCCAGTGCATATTGTGTTGTCTATTTAGATGATAAACTACCTGGAAAGGCCTGGACCTGTACATTTTTCTGTGTTTTGTGCAGCTTTACTCTTTACGGGGTTTAAAGTGATCATCACGATTAATCCATAGATAAACTACCCTAAAGAAGCCAATGTTGCTTGCCCTGCAAGAGCATGGCCTTAAATGTGGCATAAATACCATTTGCTCCCCTTTATTTACAGTGCCTATTATGGTTCCCCAAGGAGCCATGTGTCCAAGGCCTAATTCATGGGTCTCACAGGGGAGATGAGCACCAACTTTACTGGACTGTGAATTAGGCCACTGATAGGTTACACCCCCAAAGCCTGCAGTCTGAGATTATATATGTGTGCATATATACCTCTGTGCCTCCCACAACATCTACCCATGCTATCAGGCCCTATTGAGCATCAGTAAACCCTTGCCAACTTCCTGACCTACCTGTGGAATCAGCCAGAATACTGCATTAGTGTTGAATGTCCATCAACCCACTGTTTCCATTTCAGTTATCACCCTCCTTTGTGTACTTGTAGAAAAACTCTCCCCTGTGTACTATGTCATAAAAACTCCAATTCTTGCAATGTTAAAAACAAGGTAATGTATCATGAGTTATCAAATGACTTCACATTACTGCGATTTTCCCTACCTACTGCTTTCACCATAATTGAAGCAATAGTGACTTTTCCAATACAGAAAAAAAAACCACCCCAAAAAATTAAAAAGCAACAGAAATAAAAAAAAAAATAAAAAAAAGCCAGAAAAAAAAATCTAAGTCATTGCTTGCAGAAAGATTAAACTTATTTTCAGTATTTCAATCTTTTTCTACTTAATTTGGTGGTACAAAAGGCATTTAATGTCACAGAGCTATTGTGCATACCAGGCCACATGTAACTGTGGGCATTGCACCAACAAATTGTATGGTCATTGTTATAACACTCTATTCATTAATTTGTAACTAAACCATAGGACTTAAATATAAATTCATGGATGACTTTTGAAAGGTGAATGGCACAGATAAGTTTCACCCTTTGCTAAATATATACAGCTTCTGTTCTTTGGTATTTATAATTATGTAACATGACTTTCAAATACCTTCAATTATGAAGTGGCAAATTAGCTCCATCATCTAACTGGCTGAAGTGAACACCCCATCTGTAAAGCCTTCCTTGGACAAGGGGCTTCCTTCCCATTTATGGTTAACAGGACATGAAAACAGATTAAAACAAAGGGGGAAGAGAACAGGAAAGAGACTTGCCAAAGGAAATACATATAATATGTATCTATATGTTGTAATATTATATATATCTCTCCTTTCTATATTATTATTATTATACATATATTATATGTATCCCCTGTATCTCCTGTACTGCTTGTTGGAACAGTAAATTCCTGGCAGGGCTCAAGCTGGTATCTTTTGCTGTGCTCTCTATAGCACTAAATCTGCCTTCCAATGTTTAGAGATCATAATTGCGACAAAATCTCTAAACAAAAGAAAGTCAGTATAACTTGCCCTGCTGGTGTAGAAAACACTACCTTTCCACATATCGCAACATACAGTTTGAATTCTGAAATAATGTCACATGAAAATAAAATAAAGTCTAATTCTCCTCTGTACTGGGTTTGTGTGAAAAGGTTGCAGGGGGAGCTACAGAGATGGCTTCTGTGAGAAGCTGCCAGAAACTTCACTCATGTCCAACCGAACTAATGTCTGCTGGCTCCAAGACAGACCACAGGACAAGGCAGAGCCCATCAGTGATGGTGGTAGCACCTCTGGGATAACATAGAATCATAGAATAGTTAGGGCTGGAAAGAACCTCAAGATCATCGAGTTCCAACCCCCCTTCCATGACCAGGGACACCTCCCACTAAACCATGCCATCCAAGGCTATGTCTAACCCAGCCTTGAACACCGCCAGCAATGGAGCATTCATAGCTTCCCTGGGCAACCCATTCCAGTGCCTCACCACCCTTACAGTAAAGAATTTCTTCCTCATATCCAACCTAAATTTCCCCTGCTTAAGTTTGAACCCGTTGCCCCTTGTCCTCTCACTACAGTCCCTAATGAAGAGTCCCTCCCCAGCATCCTTATAGGCCCCCTTCAGATACTGGAAGGCTGCTATGAGGTCTCCACGCAGCATATTTAAGAAGCGGAAAAAACCCAAACCTGCATAACTGCAGCTGGAGAGAGCAATGAGAATGTGTGAGCGCAAAAGCTCTGCAGAAACTCAGATCAGTGCAGAACTAGGGGAGCAGGTGCTCCAGGAACCACAGCAGAGATTCCCCTGCAGCCCGTGGTGCAGGCCACGGTGAGTTAGGCTGTGCTCCTGCAGCCCATGGAGGTCCATGGTGGAGCAGATCTCCACCTGCAGCACATGGAGGACCTCATGCCAGAGCAGAGGGATGCTCAAAGGAGGCTGTGACCCCATGGGAAGCCCACACTGGAGCAGGCTCTTGGCAGGACCTGTGGCCCCATGCAGAGAAGAGCCCACACTGGAGCAGGTTTGCTGCAGGACTGGTGACTTCACAGGGGACCCAGGCTGGAGCAGTCTGTACCTGAAGGGCTGCACCCCATGTAAGGGACCCACTGTGGAGCAGTGTGTGAAGAACTGCAGCCTGTGGGAAGGACTCGCACTGGAGAAGTTTGTGGAGGACCGTCTGCTATTGGAGGGACCCCACACTGGAGCAGGGGAAGAGTGTGACAAGTCCTTCCCTGAGGGGGAAGGAGCAGCAAAGACAACATGTGATGAACTGACTGCAACCCCAGTTCCCCACCCTGTGCCACCTGGGGGAAGGATGTAGAGAAAATTGGGAGTGAAGTGAAGCCTGAGAAGAAGGGAGGGGTTTGGAAAGGTGTTTTAAGATTTATTTTTATTTTCTCATTACCGTACTCTGATTTGATTGGTAATAAATCAAATTAATGTTTCCCCAAGTCAAATCTGTTCTGCTGTGACAGTAACTGGGTGAGTGATCTCTCCCTGTCCTTATCTCAACCCACCAGCCCTTCATTATATTTTCTCTACCCTGTCCAACTGAGTAGTGGAGTGATAGAGCAACTTTGGTGGGCACCTGGTGTCCAGTCAGAGTCAACCTGTCATATTACCCCTGATATTCCGCCTTACAAAACATTTACATACCTAGTAGTCTTTACTCAAGAGTTACAGCAGCAGTATTACAATCAATACTGAGTACCTAGCAAATCTCTTTAAGAAAGTCTGTAATTAGAAGGATTAACATCTCTATTTTAATCTACCAAAAAACTAATAATCTCTGTTTTTCTGAGTAACCTCTCTCACACTGCACCGAACTGTGAGTCACAAACTCTTCCAATGGTTCACATTCAATTGTTTTATCTCTTTTCACAAAGGAATTCATTTCAGGCCGGAACATAAACGGATGCTTAGTACCCTGCTAGCATGTTCCAATACAGCCAGAAAAACAACTATTTACTCTGTGTCATGTTTGAGTTCCATAACATTTATGTTCTGAAAAAGGATAATGAATTCTAAACATTTCCCAATAAACGTAACTATATTCTTAGGCCTTCCTGAACAGGAATATTCTATGAGCTCCACACATGTCAATCAAATTCTGTATTAAATTTTACCTTTAGATGATTTAAATCTACTTGACAAACACAGAGTACTCAATATTGATAGTGTGCCCCCTTTCCTGCTGAGCATGAATCGGCGAACACAGAAACTTTTAAGGCTATCTTATAATTCTCTAGCATTAGTCCTACATTCTTCACCTTAAAATATGATGCTAAAACTGCTTTAAACAATAAGATGAGGATTCCCCAGCATCAGGCAGGAATGTCAGCTTGTCTCTGGGATGAAGGAGTGTGTGGAGTCATCTGGGAGCAGGAACAAAGCAATCTAAGAAGTGGAAAAAGGTCAGAGGCAGAGATGCCTGCTGATTTCAGCCAATATAATGGTCCCCACAGGACCAGTTCAGCTGGATTCAGAAATGGAACAGCTGGAATCCCCTGCCTTGTACAGAGGTCCATTTCAGCTCTTGACTGCTTCCGCAGTTAAGTGAGGTACGTGTCTGACACACGGTTCTGTCTGCGTACTTTATCTATGAACATGGAGAGGTGCACTCCAAAGAATTACTTAAAAAAAAGTATCAGACCTTCCAACCACATTCCAAATTACATCAATAGGAGAGGAAACAGATGTATGATGTAAGATGTCACGGAGAAAACTGGCAGGATGAAAACAGGCATATCAAAAGCTCATCTTATTCTATTAATCTAATGACCTTTTTTTCAGTTCTTTTAACTAGCCTCATCTTTACTACATTTCAAATGGGAGGGTCACCACATGCTACTGATACCAAGCAAAGCTCAGAGGTGTCTATAGAGCCATCTTCATAAAAGTACACGCATGAAACACTTAAACAACCCCAACCTCTTGAAAGATATTAACTGAGAAATGTAAGTACCTGTTGTCTCCAAGGGCAGAATCCTTGGGTTTAGCATCAATATCATAAACAAAACGCTCTTGAGAGATCACTATGACATTGTCTGTAGTTTCATTTCCCAAGATAGTGATGACAGGATAACCCATCTGTAGTGTCCACTGATCCATTACTTGTTGGATATTTACAGATTTTCCAACCCTTTTTAAAGCCTTCAAGAAAAAAGAAAAGTTTCAATATGTTGAAGCAATAACATCATCCAACATATAAAACTATTTTTTTTCTGTCCCAGAGACCATAGTTTGTTTTTTAAATGAACATCACATACACACACATTTACCCCCAGTACACATACACTCTACATGATTTAACCAACAGTCTCTGTCCATCTTGAGAGTAGAGTGTTGAGCAGTCTTGCCAGAGAGGAGAAGGACAGCCAGGAAGTCATGTCTCCCACATCATTCAGGCTGTAACAGAAGAAACAACCTGCCTTGTAAGGTTTTAACAAGAGCCACAGAAATACTGGGTGGCTGTCTCCAAAGGATATTCTAGACCAACTAGAGCTGAAAAAGACTCAGTGTTAGTAGATGCAGGGTGCCTACAACGATGCATATTCAAAGGGCCCGATCTCCTAAAGTACAGAGCTTCTGTTCTGAGAATCAAATGACTAGTTACTTGAAAATATTGTCCCTCATGCCCAAAGTGAGGCTATGAATACCAAGGTAACCCCAGCTGTTTCACAAACTGCACCTGTCACAACACATGGAGGATTAATATGCTCGTATTTGATACCATATGTCAATAAAAATGCTGGTTTATAAGTGGATTTTCATCTAAAACAAAAAGAGAAACCATGCCATAATAGGAGATGAGACTGGGTATGAGGAGAATGACAGCTATCATTTATTCTTCAGTGACAGAAATATCCCTAACTGCCAAACAGTCCTATAACACAGACTGAGCAACCTCTCATGAATACACGAACCCAGCAAGAAGTCTTTGGAACTGAAGCTGCAATTGCAATGCATTAGGAACAAAGCAGCTGGCAACAAACATGCTTACAGATGAGGCAAACAGAATTACTAGCCTTAACGATGGACTTAAGCATACAGTATAGCTGTAGTGGTTATACATAATACAGTCTCAGCTTTGTTGTATATTTATGAGCTGTGGATTCTGCTGTTTTTTCAATGTTATGCTCATCCTTCTGACACTACACCACTCAGAGCTATCATAAAGGCTTTAACAGAAGAAGACACCAGGTGAGAAGCAAGAAATATTTTTGCAGTGGCATTAAACTTTAAATTAAGACATAGATTAAAGAGCATGACTGTATGTTATACGTCTCAACTCTCATTAACAGTCAATACAGACTCAGTTCAGTTGCCCACACATAGGTGGTTAATGCCATTTGGCCTGCCACTCCAAAAGAGTACAAATTTCTCCACAGATCTTGTGACAAATCAATTAGATCTACCAGAATGTAAGCAAGAATTTTAGGCATGCTTGGCTCACTTTAGGAAAAATAAACTCTTCCCTTATGGATCCCTAGACCTTTGGGCATAGCGACCAAAGAGAGCATGGACATAACAACTCTGTCTCTACAGCATGCCAAATGTTACAGTAAGTAGTAATCTGTTTACACCAGACTTTAAAGATTTAACAGTTTTGTCATTCACACAAATTGTAACTCCATCGAAAAACACGAATATGCCTGATGTAAATGCCAATGCTCAGCACTTTAATGTGCTTTCCAGCTTATGAGCCTCAGCATGCTGCTACTGAAGTCAGTGATAGCAGATTCTATGAAGTATCTTTTACTGAACACCAGTGACAAAGCACAAGCAAGGAAATACATTTCAACATAACAAAGAATAGAAATGCTGCAAAAACCATATTTTATTGTTGACACTAGGTTAACTCAAATGGAATTTCTTTGCATCAATTTTTATATTTGCTCTGGGGTCTGAAGATATCAATATGCACTATTCACTCCTAACCTCACCAAGAAAAATATCATGGTAAATTCTTGCTTCTCCCTCAGTGCAATAGATTAAAGCTTTTTACCTTTGACAGTGTGTTCCAGAGATCATTTCTGGCTGCATTGCCATACTTGTGAATGGTTAAATAGTCCTACAAAAATAAAATAAAAGTACGACTCAGTATTACTATACACAAGCCAAACAACTAGAGCTGTGAATCACTGTTATTAGAAGTTAAAGCATATCATTGTTTGGATTTGTCAAAAACCTAGAAATATACATTATGTTCATCCTAAGGGAGTAAATAAACAGTTTCTTAACCTAGTTTACAATGCAAAGACTGTTGCTAAAAATTTCATTTATGGAATTCAATGCTCTTCCTTTTCCACATAAGTCACTCTATAAGCTAAATATTTTGAATATACATTTAAATTACTTGTCAAACCTCAGAGGGGTTTCCTAGGTAATTCTTGGCAGTAAAAGGAGAAGCTGTCAAATCACAGTTGCAGTTTCTATTTTAGCAGGTCATTCTGCATCTAGTGTCAAAAATTTGCTCACTCGGGTGACAAATACATTTGCTACAAAACATTTAACTGAGGAGTAGCCTACCTGAACTACAAACCCTTATGCAGGAAGATCCCAGTGCTTCCATGGGGCCTATAGGGATGCTGGGGAGGGACTCTTCATTAGGGATTGTGGTGAGAGGACAAGGGGTAATGGGTTTAAACTTAAACAGGGGAAGCTTAGATTGGATATGAGGAAGAAATTCTTTACTGTAAGGGTGGTGAGGCACTGGAATGGGTTGCCCAAGGAAGTTGTGAATGCTTCATCCCTGGCAGCGTTCAAGGCGGGGTTGGACATAGGCTTGGATGGCATGGCTTAGTGGGAGGTGTCCTTGCCCATGGCAGGGGGGTTGGAACTCGATGATCTTGAGGTCCTTTCCAACCCTAACTATTCTATGATTCTATGATTCTATGTCAACATACATCTTTCTGGCAACTGGGGTTGTAACAGGTTATCACAAAGGGTCTCTACAACAGGGAGTGGTGGAAGAGGGGTGACAGGTACCCAGCTCTGTGCTTGTGCATGTGTGTGTTTTCATGACATATGTGACTCAGAGACTGAAGAGGTTATAAACTGAATACTTTCACTTATTCAGCTGCAGTTACAATGACTGAGGGTACATTCTTCTCTCTTAGCAGCCAGAAAGCTGATCCCTGGTAAGCTACCATCATATTAAATTAACTTCCCAAATTAATAGTTTAATCATATGACCAGGTTAGGTCTGGGCCTATCAGGCACAAAATGCTTCCAATTTTTGTAGAGACAACACTGTTAGTTTCCCACCATTCCGTGTCCCTAGAGAGCAGCTCATTCAATTACAGAAATGAAACTCAGCAATGATTATTTGAATAGCATACATTTCAAGCATTTTGATTGGAAGAATTAAGTGAAAAAACACATCAGAGGTTGTAAATCAATGGGTTCGCCTGCATTTGAATTTCTACCATCTCGACTTTACATAATGGCTGGAGACAAACCCTAATTTACAGCACAATGATAAAACTGGGACAAATTTGCTGACTCTGTTATCTGTGCTTTGTGTGAAGTAAGATACTTTGGGAATAATTAGTATTTGGAAAGCAAATTTTTTGATACACAAATTGTAGCACCTGTGACAGATTTAGCTTTTGTCAGCCAACTCATAGTACAAGAAGCAGCAACTCCCATTTAATCACAGGCTAGGAAGGCTAAATGAGAACACTGACTCTGTAAATGCAGTGCAGAGTCTTAACAATGTCACGAAACTAACTTGGGAAAAAAGACAATATTATACAGGCTGCACCTACAGCACACTGTGCTTCCATGTTGTCTAAAAATACAGAATCATTTAAGGCACAGTGAAATATTCAATAGCTTTCAAAGCTGAAGAAGTTGAATTGCAAATTAAAAAGCTAAAATAGGAATAAACAAAAGTGGGACAAGGTAAATAAATAACAACACATACACTTGTGCATTCTAAGCAGCACTAGAAAATGCTGCATGAATTGGTCCTTCTGAGAGCTGCTTTCAGAATTGTAACACAGCAAAATAAAATGGGTGGAACACTTGAGGATTTGCCCATTCAAGGCAATAATCCTGTTTACCAACCTACCATTAGACATCAGATTTTACTAATTTTACTTTCACATTTTGTGTTCAGAAGGACTGCAAAGAGATGAAACGCTTCTGCCCTTTCGGTTTTGTTTTGTTGTTTTTTTTTTTCTCTCTAGACATGGACTGGGAGATTTAGATGTGGCTCACTGCTCAGTTAAACAATTTATTACCCTCCAATCTACATGCATATTACACAAAGGAAAACAAAAAGAATCCTATCATTTACCACAAAATAAGAAAACACAATGACATGCTCAACAAACAAGTACTGTCCTGGGACCATACAACTTGATTGTCCACTTTTTCATCATTCATGAAAGTCACACATACACAGCATCAATCTAGGAGTGTTATTAAATGCATACTACACAAGAAGCAGTCCTAAGTGAGTCTGCATCAAAATATGTTTCCAATAGTAAATCAAAATTGCAATCCAAAATCTGAGTGCACTCTCTACACGAGCTAAAGGCTACTGAACCAGGTCCCATCAAACTTCCTCATATATCAGTATCCTGTTTTCAAAAACCAGTAGCAGACACCTAGAAAGGGTATAAAACAGGACAAGCATACAGTGAGACTTCCTCAGTATGCTCTCCCATTATCCAGCACCTCATGGCATGAGGAATCCTGAGCAGATTAGTATCTGTATTTAACAGTTATCTTCCATGAATTTGTCCAGTTGCTTTCTGAACCTATATAAATGCTTAGCATTTGCACACCTTTCAAAAAAACATTTCCCACTTCAGTGATCTGTGGGGTGAAGATACCTGCTTCAAACATCTGCCCATCTGCTCGTTTCATCTGCTGTTCCCTAATTCTGGCACTAGAATACACAGTGCATGACTGTACCCTACTTCAGTCTCCCCAGCCCATTCATGCTTCTACAGATCTGTATCATCTATGTCTTCATATGAGAGCTTCGGTTTATACTGAGAACGCTACCAGACACAATGACCCTACCACTCCCAGATACGCTGCAAAGTTACATTTTCTTACCAACATCCAAGCTTCAAAGCTAGCTAGGGTTACCATGACCCAGCCTGAACTTTCTTTATCAAATTATCAGCCTTTCTTGACGTACCTTTCATGGACAGGCACCCAGATTAAAAAGGAAAAAGCTTGTACATATCAGCATCAAACACATCACAGGAAGTATTCAAACAGAAGCCAAACATCTACAGTATACCCTGCTTGTCTGTTCTAAGGATGGAACAAGCAGGAACACAATCCACTTTTCCTCCTGGGGACCCATAACTAAGTCTTAAATAGCTTGCAAAGGGGCAGAAGACATGTTCTCCTTCACTGTAATTCTCCAGGGAAGGAGAATTAGCCACCCCTTTGCCTTTACATTGAATAGAAAAAGAACCAAAGCAAACAGAAGAGATGCAAGCCACAGAATGAAAAAGGAGTATGACGCTGAAAACACAGCAGCCTGAATCTAAGCTGCACTTAAAAAAGGAGCCAAAATGACTTAAAGCCACTTTCTCACAAACACAGATACCCAGAATCGTCTCGCTGCAGGGCTGCTTCCCATCACAAACTCAAAATTCTGTCACCTACAAAAGCTTTTCCAACAGCTGGAGCATGCTGGAGCATGAAGATATGCTTCAGTCATCTTCCTTTCAGCTGTAACCCTACAGTATGTGTGAGGAGAAATGACAGCAGGAAAACCTCTTTAACAACCCAAGACTCAGGACAGCTCTTCTACAGCTCTCCCTTTCTCTTACACCTTTAATTTTTTTCTTTGTTAAGGAGAAAGTAGAAAGAGAGTTCACAGACCCTGGTACAGTGTCACTCATAATCAGACACATATAAAAGTGATCATTTCAGTTTACATTTTCAGCAATTCTCTTGTAATAATATTCTTAACATCTTGGCATTAAAAAATGAAGCCACTCTTTGGCAAAAGGAATAACAGAGTATGATCCCTTCCACTCAATAAATAATAATAATAATAAAAAATCAATGTGTTTTTCTGACATGTGTTTTAGCAATTTTTAACATAGATTTTTTTTTAAATCCAGAACTTGTCATTGCCATGAAAACAAAGTCCAATTACTGCACAACCAAAACCTAAGATCTTGAAAAAAACCCAACAGATTTAGACTATAACCTAAAGTTTTGTCAAATAGCAATCTTAACCACCCTTAAAAAATTAAAAGGCTTAATGCTTTTCATATTATTACTTGAATATTGAAGCAGATAGCTTGATCTATAGTAGAAACAGCAGAAATACAGTGGAAGTGCTAAAGGCTTTTGAAAGATGTTTTTAGCAATGCTTTATAGATTAAGCTTGCTGGCCTTTTATTGTACTAGACTTTCTTAAGAAAAAGAGATTATTTAGAAGGAAAAAGTCTTTTATCCCTTTGCAGACTTAGTTCTCTCAGTACTGCTAGAGACTGAGACTCTTGTTTTCAAAAAAATGAACTATCCCCACCACCCAAACATGATAACGCTCGCAACTAATAAAAGGTACTGACTGATAAATGCACAGAGGTTAAACAAGACGAAATAAGTCTCCAAACATGTATCTTATTTTCAGGAGAGACTTCAGATCTTTAACCAAGAACTGAAACATCAATTCTAAGACCAAACTCCTTCCTCAGTTTATCTGTATGAAGTTGATTACTTGGCAGAAGGAACAGCTCACGACTTATATGAGCGGTGCTGAGATCTGAAACAGATTAACACTGAGTAACTTTTTCTCCTAAAGATAACTGAGAAACCCCACTACATAAGATGAGTGAGGAAAAAGTAGTAAAATATGGCATCAAATTCTTGTGACTACATTGCTCTGAATGCCCTCATTTCTCAGTGATCAGGAAACAGCGGCCTTTCTCTACCTCTCTCTTTTGCATTTCACTTCTGCTCCTGGTGCACATTCTCCTCCTTTCAGCCTACCGTATGTTCTTATTGAACAGTTTTATACAAGACTGTTGCAACTCATCAAACATTTAAAGCTACTAATAAAAACATTTAGCTCAGGTGGAAATCAGGCTCTAAGGCTCTGGCTCTCAAATCCAGCATGCTTGCTTTCCCAGAAATTTGTATACTTAAGCCACCAGACACCAGACACACTGACTACAACATGCCACCTTTTTTCCCCCCTTTCCTTTACACTGCTAACATCAAAGCTTTTACCACATATTATCTTGATGTTACCTAAAATGCAAATGAAAAAATCTTGGGTGAGGGTCAGAGGGAAGAAGGTACTGCATATGTTTGTAATGGCGAGTGACAAATGAGACGCAGTGAGAACATTGATAAAGCATTACCAGCAAGCTACAAAGAAGTGAAGATTCCTGTAAGTGAGTGAAACTACTGAACAGAAAAGCTAAAACAGCCAACTAGGTTTGCAGTATTTGTCAGCTGTAAAACAGGCCAACCCTTGAGAAAGAAAGAGCCTTAAGGAAGTGATCGTCCCCTTGGCTGGGCCGTCAGAGAAGCAGTAGAGTACAAAATAGGAGTAGGTAAATTCACCTTAGAAGTCATGGTAAACATTGTATAAGGCAAATTAGATGGAGGTTAACTCTATTTGCGTCAGAATCAATTTGTACCATGGAGTCAAGCGGCAGAGCTACCTCCAAATTGAAAGAACAGCTTGATCAGACCACTTATCAAAGCAGTACTGCTAAGCCAGCTAAGAAAAAACTTGGGAATAGATTTTTTCCATGTGAGGTAAGCCAAGCAACTTCTTCACCTTCTGCATCAGTTTTACTAAGAGTGTCCAAAACTGCTTCCAGCCAGTCTTGTCAGAAACTGCCAACCTAGACAATACTCTAAAGTCATTAGACATATTCAAACTTTCATGAGTGAGTTCTACCAGATGATCAAAAATGTTGATATCCTTCCTTCTCTTAATATACTATTGCATTAAAATGTGTTCCTCCAACAAAAAAATAAAGTCGCTCTCTGGTCAACAAGCCAAGAATTAAACTAACAAAGCATTTAAACCTATAATAACAAAAAACCAGCATCAAAATTATGTTGAAACAGCAAACCTATAAGGAGTGTAAAACCATGCCTGCAGCAGAGATAATCCCCACCTAGTACTAAAATTATCACATCTGTTTTATATACAGACACAGCATCAAATGCATTCCTGTATCTCCCTTTAGCTAATAATTTTGTTGGTACAGCCACAGTACTTTCCACAGTCTCTGCTCCTCCTTGTCCCCATCCCCCTGTTTGTGAGGCTACCTGGCAAACCAGATCTCTGAAATGACCTGTACGGCATGTAAATCTCTCATTCTGCACCAAGGACGCTCTTCCTTCCTTAATCAAGTTACCAAAAAGGACATCAAACTCTTCCACTGGTACAAATAAAGTGGTGCTGGGTGGCAATGCATGGATGGGAACAAGCAGCTGGAGGAAGCATTGAGGAAAACAGAAGGGTGATTTCCTAAGCCAGTGTCCTGTCCAAGAATGCAGGAAGTATTATGAAAGAGACCAGACAGAAACACAGTGGTGATGTCAGAATACAGTTAAGAGAAAGATTACCCATGTATCACATTTAAGGTAAACAAATGTTTATTTTGTATACCATTTCTCTAAAAGTGATACTCAAATGTTCTTTTCAACTAACGGTTGACAGTATCATTCCTCCTCAATAGGCTAAGTAGACTAGTTAACTTCATTAAACTTTACGTATGGACACTGTCATTAAAAATTCAAGTAGACTAAACTCAGTGACTTCAAGTCACAATGAAAATGCTATCATGAATTAAGTAAATGAAATAACAGTTAACTTCAGTTTCAAAGTTCCCACATGGGGCTATAATGAGGTTTAAGTAATCCAATTACAATTCACACCATCAGCTACTTTGAACTTTTGTTTGTTCCTGTATAAACACAGCTTAAATCTTGTTTACTTGGCATTAAAAATAAAACTCTGAACTAGAATTTTACACCACTTTGAACAATCAAAGAATATAGCTACTAAGGATAATATTTTTTTTTGTTTCCTCCATATTTCTAATAATTCTACACAGGAGCTACCTGCTGAATCCCTTCCAGATAGACATTTATTGGCTTCCTTATTTTAAGTGATTAGTAATTGGATCTGCCTCTTCATTCTTTGAAAGTGGTGACCCTGTAAGGTGTCCATGCCTGGCAAATAGGACTGTGGACTTTTTAACTTATTTAATCTTCTCCAAATCTTTTTTGTGTTTTTCTTTAAATAATAACCCATAATAATTATTTTATCTGCTCCATATACAATCACACTTTCTCAGTCTCTATTTTATCCAGCCTGTATTTTTACCATTAGCTGAAATAAGCAATTAAAAATTCTTGAGAGCAAGTAACACTTTTAATATTCCCAATAATTCTACTGTGGTACCACAGGAAAGCAGGATTTAAAATGTTCACTATCAGGAACATCTTAGCTAACTTCTAGATTCAAATTCCCAAATAAGTAAAAAGAAGTTACAAAAAAGCCTGAGTGGTTTGCAACATACTTCAGAAGCACCATGCAAGTACTCACTTTAGCTGTGTTTTATCTTCTCTTTGGGCTGCCTAAAATCCTAGGGAAGGAAATCAGTGGAACCCCACCGAAGTATACCAGTTGAAATTCCAGCCTTTTATTTTCAAAAGGTATATTTAGATTTTTTTACACACAACAGTGATACAATGCTTACAATCAGGAGCAACTGGAAAATATCCACTGTCATCATGTCATATCTGCAACTAAATCATTACATGCAAACAGCAAGCTAATAAGGAAGAGTGACACTGGAATCATACATGGAAATAAATCTTAATTTTCTCTAGAGCCAATAGTGCTGAATAAGCCACACAACTATAGTATTTTACTTTGTCCGTTTTCCTTTGCAATTCATAATAGTCCCATATGCTCTAACAATAATCAGATCAGCAGAATTGACATTTCTGGCATTATATGGGTTAATAAGATTGTTAGCATTGATTTCAGCAGGAGAAGAATTAGGACAATGTTAAGAGTATGTCATCCATGGTGTTGGAAGCATGCCACTCATTTAAAGATGTAGATAGGACCTGTGTTCTGTCTCAAAGAAAACAACATCCAGTGTGACATCCAGAATGCTGCGACATAAGAGGAACCAGTAGGAGAAAGGAAGAGGCAAGAGCCATCATTAAGTCAATGGGTCTGCTTTCTTTGCTTTACCTGCTTCTTGTTGATGAAAGAGCAGTACTGCAAAAATAGAAATAACCCAACTGAAATCAATATGGCCCTTTCATTTTCATTCCAACACGAGAAAAGAATAAAACCTCAAACCACCATAAAACCCACAATTTTTGCAATTAATACATCTTCTGCAGTGTAACTCAATGAATCCAATGTGAATGAGGCATCTAAAACAGATTCAAAATTTGTACTCAGACAAATTTCCAGCTACTTTAAAATACATTCTGCTTTGCTGGGAATCCTTGTTAAAAGATCAGAATTATTAAATGGAGAGGTTTATTTGCCTTGCAAAGTTCACCTTCACCTACTAGGTATTAGCATGAAGAGGACAGAAGTTCCATTTTGAAACACAACAGCAATTGCAGTGTGGTGGCAAAACAGTTTGCATGCAAAGTCTAAAGGAAACAGTGGGTTTGCAGATTTATTGCCTAGTAGAGTCCAATGGTATCTGCTGTGCAATGAGACACCTGCCAGTACATTAAGCTTAAGAAAAATGTGTTTGACAAATTATTTGGTAGTGGTAGTGAACTACTGAGCTAAGAACAAATCTTACAGAAATAAAGCACTCTTTGAAATTGAACTGCATATATTTGACTGAATTTGTACACTAATTTTAGTTCAGCCTTGTGTGGTTGTATAATACTTTTGAACCTAAACCCAGATATTGCTCAATAAATATATTTTTAATGCACACAAAAAATGATGGAATGTTTTCTACAGATATTTGGATGGCACCTGCTAATTGTGACAGGTTAGCTGCTCATTCCTCTGCATTAATTTTAACTATGCCTAGGGATTGTTAACCAGGCAAAAATCTCTGCTGTACTTTTTTGTAATACATTTTTCTGTAGAAGCCCCAGAATTGGAAAGAAATTAATGTTACTTACTATGGAAAAGATCACCATAAACCACCTGAGAAAACTTATTTAAAATATGATTGCATGTCACTGTGTCTAGTCCATAATGACCTGCAACATTCCTACAGTAACAATGAATAACAGATAGGAAAGCAGTCACAGTGAAGTTTCAACTTTACCTGCAAGGTATTTGTTGCTCATATCAATTGAGAAGATTTTTCTCATGGTGCAAAAGACAATACAGTCACTAAAGCTGTATTTAATTTTGCAAAATGAAGACACATTAAAAATCATTAGCATTTACATCTGGCTATATGCTGCTGTGTCTACCTAGCTACAGTAAGTGAACTTTAAATGTATGTAGAAAAAGAGAAAGGAAGAGTCAGAGGATGAGGGAGGAGAAGGAGAAAGAGAAGAAGAATAAAGTTTTGATGACAGCCTGCTTCATTCAGTAGGGACTCAGCTTTTTCCTCACTGTCCTCTCTTGGCCTGAACAAAAGTAGATTTATTTCATTTCTGACATGTAGTAAGTGTTAAGTAGAAGTTCAATCTTGCAGTCTTTGTGCTGGAAATATCCCCACTGACTTCTAAACAGCTAATGGAAATTTTGATTGCAAGAGGATGGCAGAATTGCACACAAAATGCGTACTTCCAGTGCCCTGTAAAGTCCATTGTGCTACCTCATAGCAACAGAGGCACCATTGTCACTGAGATCAGGAAAACAGTATAATTCTATTCCAAAAGAAAAACATTTTCTTAAGCAGATAATCAGCCCACTGACGTTATCTGAGAATTCATATCAATCATTCTTCCTTTTAATAATTTCTATAATAAAGTGCAAGAGAGAATATTCATAACTGAATTTCACATGCAACCAAATAAGCAGCTCACTGAAAGCACACCAAGTGAATATGTACGCAGTATCTGTAACACGACTGCCATAGCACTGTAACATTGCAACATTATGCAACATCGTCATAAATGGCATCCTGCTCTGAGGAATCAAACTTAACAAGTGAAGTAAATCATGTGTTTTTCTTACTAATTGTTTCTGGTTTTGTGAGAAGCTTTAGCAACAAAGCGATAAAACAACACTTGATCCCAGCTGAAGGACAGCATGACTCCCTCCTAGTTGAGGCAACGCTGAATGTAACCTAGCTCTGAACATGGGCACCAGGGACATCACCGGCTATCAAGGTTCAGCAGCACCTACCATTATCAGTCCTTGTAACAATCCCTGCTGTGACAGCTGATGCAGCCAAAATGTAACTGTTAGAGCTGAAATCCTTATCTTCAAAAAGTCAGTCTTGGACTGAATTCCTGTCCAAAATTTCAGTCAAACCCAGAAAAAAAAAAAAAAAAAGCACAAAAAAAAAAAAAAAAAAAAAAAAAATATTTTACCTTTTCACTCTTTGAAAAGCTTTGCTGTCCCCACACAATTGGAGCACAGGTCTAAAGGTCAGAAGGAAAATTATCTTGTTTCAGGAACATACTTTTTCCTAGTTCTGATCAACTTTAGATGACCTAGCAGCTAGAATCTCTGTATCCCTGCACCAAGTGCTCACAGGTGCTTAAGCTTTGAGGGAGGTTAGAGCCCTGAAGCAGGGGGCAAAGAGCCTGTGTCTCCCTTCTCTTGGCAATTCCCAACAACTGGGGAAAAAGCCTGTCTGATCCAAACATTCCAGAGACAAAAAGCAGAGCAGAAGGGAGGGAAAGGAGTTAGTATAACCAAAGAGGAATATTCTGCTAATACAACACTTCAGGAAAAAGCTCTCTCTGCACAGCACCTACGTTAAATTGGGCAAAACCCCCCAGTGGTTATGACAGGTGGTGGCTGTAAGTGCGGGCACATTATGTTGGGCCCTGTGGTCTGACATGTAGCAGAGCTAGACTCTTGTGACTGAACCTGATGTGAAGTCTGTTCTGAATATCTGAAATAGTTTATAATCCTAAATACTTTGACAGAACATTTTCTTGGGTTTCAAAAGACATAACAAAATTTCATGGATCTTTTCCATTTTAATCACAGTGGTCTAATTTCCACCCAAATATGCACCACTCTCATTGATTTATTTAAAGCAACACTAATTGTATGATCAACATTTTCTGGAGGCCTGCCTTGGTGCCATTGGAAGCTGAGCTGCAGCCACACTGAGCACTCACAGCTGACGATGAAGCCAGTGGAAGCTGTGCTTTGAACACACAAACTTTTGTGAGACGTAAGTGCCCATGGGAGGGAAAAGTGCTGCACTAGGCATCTCCTACTGCATACTCCACAGTTGTGTAAATTTTAACTTAAATTTCTGTGGACCTATATCTCCATTTATAAAATGGGGCTAGCACCACCCCTTCCTTCCCTACAAGGTTTATATCATTTATTTACTGACTGTTGCTGATGCACTTTGATACCATACTGGATGGCATTTAAGAAAATTCTACATAGCAGTTAGGAACTGGGGCTACAAAGCAAATGAAAAGTATACAAAACTGTTTAACAGAAGGACAACTCAGTTAGCATGGTCCACTTCGTGAACTGAATCAGACATTGTCCTATACAGAAAATATTGATAAATGAGTAATTAAAAATCCTGGTTATGGGGCATACAAAAAAGGGAAAAGAATGCAAAGGTAAAATTGATTTTAGCATTTCTCAACAACTGTACATTTCAATTACATATCTTCAAAGAGCTCTACTTTAAAGAGAAGCATTTTGCAATACGCATAGTATACTCAAATCCTGTTGGATCTAGAGGGAAAACTTCCATTTTTGATAGTGATATCTTACTCTGGCCCTTACTATGCTGTACATCTTTAACACTTTAACCAGAGGAAATGGGTACAGAATTAACTGAAAAGTACTTTCCCCAACATCTACTAAATTCTCAAGCTGTAATACCAGAGGTACTCCAGCTGTAATGATGCTCCCGCCTGCTGGCAAAAGTTACATCTTGTCACTGGACAAAGGAAGGCTTCAGGTAGTTCCAGCAGTAGTGGTTTGTGTTATACCTCAGTTACTGGACTGTTCTTATCTCAATCTGTGGGAGTTGCATTCTTTTGATTCTCCTCCACATCCCCCCGGGACTGGGGAAAGAAAGAGGGGGGAGTGAGCGAGAGAGTGACTGCATGAGTTATAGAGGCTTAAACCACAACACACTTTCAAATGAAAAAAATATTGTGCCACTGCAACTTACAGAAGCTTAGAAGTTTATTATGTAAACTTTTACTGACCTACTTCAGTCATAGTGGAAAAAGCTGTAGAAAAAGTCCATAAAGCTAAATGTATTCTAAAAATGTGACCCTAAAATCCAGAGTGATGCAAATTAGAAGCATGAGAAATGCTGAGGGGCCAGAAAAGGTTAAAGGTACTATCAATCTCATATGACATGCAGTGTAGAAAATAATGATGTCAGCTCCTGTGAGATTTCCTATGACTTCCTATGTCCTGCTTTTAACATGCTCAAGTCATCTTGTTGACAACTGTCAGTAGGTAAGACAGCTTACAAAAAAATAAAGGGATCAGTAGCTACTAACTTAAGGACAGGTCATAGACAGTACGCCCATGGTGATATTTTGATGTTCACCAAGGTCATACACTCTGTTCTAAACCAGAGGAGATGGGTACAGAATTAACTGAAAAGTACTTTCCCCAACATCTACTAGATGTCAAGCTGTAATACCAGAGATACTCCAGCTGTAATGATGCTCCTGCCTGCTGGCAAAAGTTACATCTTGTCACTGAACAAAGGAAGGCTTCAGGTAGTTCCATGTGCACTGTTTATCCGGGGAGAGCATCACAGCTCATCGCTTCACTAAGCCTGATCCTAAGGTGCCTGGGGTTTTTTTGGGGGTTGTTGTGGTTTTGTGTTGGTTTGTTTTTTTTTTAGGGGGGGAGGTGAAGTGACAAACAATATGGAAAATAGCACATTAGAGCTCTATTTTACACCCAGAAACTTTCTGATGGGGTTTCATATTGACTGCCACAATTCAAATAGAACAAAGGCATGCGCTTTGTCTAAAAAGCAGGAAATACTAAGCAGTATGGATGAAAGAAAGTAATTAGCCAGCTTTATGATATTAAAAAGTGATTGAAATCTGAACTTTGCTGTATTTAACAGCCAGCGTATCACATTTCCCCAGGCCTCTCGTCTGAAAGGTTGACCAATTTGTTTCAATATAGTGGCCACTCAACAGCACCAAAAGAGACAGTGATATCCAAAGCCCTACATGGAAATTCTTCCCCCAAATGTACAATGTGAAGCCTAAAATACAAAAGCAATTAATTTATCACATAAGCAGAGATTCCTATAGTAACTAATTCAAACTGCTGATGATGCACTAAATCAGAGTGAGTGATGAACACATACATAGCAGCAAGTGAAGTTCAAAAGGATACAGATCTATGTGATCAATGAGCTGCCACATGGCAAATAAAATGCAGTGTTGACAAATATACGGTAACAAGAGATGAGGCTCCAAAATAATCAAACCAAATATAAGAAAAGTTTAAATAAACCAGTGCAGAAATGTCTCATTACAGAGCTAGAAGTGACTCTTTACACACATCTAAGTACCAGACCTTCAAATCACTGGTCTTTCTCTCCATATTTAATATGAAAAATACCCACTGTTAACTTGAAGAAATGCCTTGCCGTAAAGCAGTAAAACCCTCCAGGAAATGTAATACAGTGACACCAGTCATGTAAGCAACCATCTATTTCAAGCACACAGATTAGGAACAACAGCCTACAGATGAATATCTCACACGCATCTGGTATTATATTGCATATTACTGCCCTGAGTGATGACTTAACAATAAGGCTGACTTACAGCTTCTTCCTCTACTAGTCTATGCAGTTCAGAAACATAATCAGAGAAAGCGGTGATGACCAAGCCTCTTCAAACTGTAATTGCTGTACTAGCTGATTAATGGCTTTTTGACTGAGAAACAACATCAGTTTGTAAGAAGAGCACTGGCATTCAGTGATGTGCACCTCCTGAATTTCCCTGGAGCATAAGAAACTTAGCACATCATGAAAGATATCAGGACTTTTAAAAAGAAAGAGATCACCTACTGTGATAAGGAAGGGTTTTTATTAGGCATTTTCTATAAAAATAATAGCTGTGACTTTCTCATATGCAAGTATTACCAGCTGTGGCTATTACTGTCATTATTCAATTATTCATTACAGCCAATATAAATATGTTCTCTTTTAGTTTTGTCTATGAAGTGCTATGTGAAAACAATGATAAAGTTCTGTCTTTGTTACTAAATTTTCTATTTGAAAATGTCACATGATTCAAGGTATCATATGTCCTTGACGGGCTTCCAGAAAATCATAACTTCACTAGGTAGTCTCTTGGCTGCAGTTTTATTGTGGAACTTCCACACCTTAATAAAATGGTCTTTCATGGTATTATTTACCATGATAGGAAGAGGCCTGTTATTCTTGACTGACATGAGTCTCTCCAAAGCCATCTACGCTTTAAAAATGAGCACCTCTACTACCTCCTTGCAGACTCCTCAACAGAATGGTTTGCTGAAATGTGCACCCTTGTACCTTTGCTTCAGCTTGTATTCCTTGCTAAAGAATATCTAACAAAGAGGCCTACTCTCTTTCATCAACATTTTTCTTCTTTTTAACAAAATTGCTTGTTTTCTTTGACATATAAGAAGATTTCTTGATCTGCTTTTCAAAAAAGTCCACCTGCCAGGTGATAGCATGTAATTACAGTAAGAAAAAAGTGGTAAAGAATGAAAAAGGTGGCTACCCCATTTACTTCTTGCTCTAAATCTTACCTTTTCAACACCTTAACCAACAGATCAGTATATTTGTTGTAGCTCCTCTTATATAAAAGCTCAAATTCTGTAGCTCTTGATTAGATGATGAATCATACCTTGAATCTGATGAAACCACAAACACTGAACACAAACACAAATAAAGGGCTATTCATTTTGGTTTATGCTAGAATAATAAGACTACAAGAATACTCTTTTTTATCATGTATGAAACGTTTAAGGACATCCTTAATACGCTAAAAAGAACTGGAATAAGATTAATACTGGAAATACAACACAGCAGAGAGGAAACAGTCTAGAAACAAAAAAGGAGGGCTAAGGAAGAATCTCCATTCTTTATTGGATGCAGGTAGAAACATAATGACAAATGATGAGAAAAAGGCTGAGGTAGTTAATGCCTTTTTGCCTCAGACTTCAATAGTAACACCAATTTTTCTCAGGGTCTAGGGAAAATGGTCAACAACCTGCTGCACCACTTAGACACACACAAATCTATGGGGCTGGATAGGATGCACCCAAGGGTACTGAGTGAGCTGGAGGAAGTGCTCACCAAGCCACTTTCAATCATTTATCAGCAGTCCAGGGCAACCAGAAAGGTCCCAGTTGACTGGAAGTTAACAAATGTGACACCCATTTACAAGTAAGGCTGGAAAGAGGATCCAGGGAACTACAGACTCTTTAAAACTACCTGAAAGGAGGTTGTAGTGAAGTGAGGGTCAATCTTTTCTCCCAAGTGACAGGACAAGTGAAAATGGCCTCAAGTTATGCCAGGGGAAGTTTAGGTTGGATATTAGAAAAAATGTCCTCCCCAAAAGGGTTGTCAAGCACTGGAACAGGCTGTCCAAGGAAGTGGTCGAGTCAGCATCCCTGGGTATATTTTAAAGATGCGTAGATGCAGCATTGAGGGACATGGTTTAGCGGTAGACTTAGAAGTGTTAGGTTAATGGTTGGACTCGATGACCTTAAAGGCCTTTTTGAACCTAAAGGATTCTATGATTCTATTAACTGTTGAGTTCTATGTACTGGAGGCTAACGAAATATAAAGCAAACAAGATAAAGCAAAGGTCCTTAAGAATTCAGTTACTCAGCAAGTCATCAGAATAATCCAGGACACATGAACCATCAAGTGCACTTCCAGAGTATTTGTTATTTGAAGAGATTTATAAGTAGTAGTAATGCTTGATTTTGCAGCTATCCTCTAGAAAGGACATTCAGCTGAACATTAGAATTTCATGATAAAACTGGATTCAAGGTACCATAATGCTAAATCCCAAGTGATGGTATCAAGGCTAAAGAGCTAAGAAGCCTAAACCAATGCATGATAGGGTAAGTTATAGTCCTTCAGTTCCCTCTATCATTAGTTAGGCTCCTAACTCCATAATGCAGGACCACTATTTTGTTGGATCCATAAGCCACAAAGAATTAACTAACTGACAGACATTTCCAATTGTATAATTTGTAGCTTATTTACTTCATTTTTTGGTTTGTTCAACTTGGAGACATTCATATGGAAAACATCTATCTGGAGTCCAGTTTTTATAAAAGTTATCATCTTCCTTGTGAACTGATGCAAGACCTTCACTAGTCAGATTTTCACAGTTAGGTTTTTTCATAGACTTCCATTAGTAAACAGAAGAGTTTCTACTTAGAGGAGACCTGGTGAAAAGCAGAAATAACAGGAAACCACTCAAATGAAAAAACAAAGCACCATTACAACTTTACTGCAATTATGATTATTTAATCCCTTGCATAGACTTATTCTTTGATCTGAACTTTTTTTAGAAATTTATTTCAAGACTACTTGCATACAGTAATTTCTCAGGCAAATATAGAAGAGAATAGGAAAATGGGGTTTGAGATTTACGCATTAAAATTTTCCCTTTCTAAAACTCTAAGCGAAATGCTTTCTTGGGGAAAAAGTGCTACTGAATTTCCACATTAATGGATCTTTGCAGCCAAAAGTTTCTTGCTGGAATATGGAGTTTGCTGGACTAAGGACAGAAGTATTATTGGCTTAAATGAGATGAGGATTTTACCCTTGACATATACAAAATTTTATGAAGGAAACTTTTGATCTCAAGATTTCTTATCTGGATAAGAAGATTAACTAACATATCCACTTATGATCTGACCTGGTGTTACAACTAAGAAAATGATCCAACTGGGTCCTGTGAATAAGTTATGCTGCAAACTCTGACTGTCCTGCAAACTTGCCTGTATTTCCCCAGAAGCTTTCCTTTCCTTGACTACTGCATGAAACACACCTCTCTGACATAACCAATGCATTTGTTTAACTTTTGTTTTATATTTTATCTTCCAATTTATTTTGGTTAGAAGTAGAATTACTCTGTTAAAAAATGACCTGATCTTAGACATAGTTTATTTAAATTTCAGAATGAAAAGCTTACTAAGAACAGATAAGATTGATTGCTCTTTCCATCTTAGCATAATTGTATTTCAGGTGAACATCAATTTACTTTAAAGGACACTTCTAAGTAGCAGGCTGCATCATACATAATTCATCAATCACAGCTGCCTGTAACTTGATTTACTCAAGCAGATTTCAATGGAATAGAGGGAGCTGCATTGTTTTTTATCCTTTGGCTTGTTTGTTTTGAAATAGTTTACGAAACATTAATTTGTGCTGAATTATTGCTGAAAAGAGTTTATCCTTCATACTCAGCGTGTTGAATTTCTTTCTTTTCATACAGAAATGCTACCTCTTTAAACTTATTTTAAAAGGCAGAGTGAGTTTTCAAAGCATTGTTAAGGCAGAGAGCACTCCATGCTTATCCAAGGCAAAAATAAAGCTCAAGGATTTTGCTATGGGGGAAGCAAAAGCAAAAATATTTATCTGAAAAGCATCGTTAATTTTAGGGTTGTGTATTTTCTAGCTGGTTTGACATCATGTTAGATATTATCTGTTAGACCAGCATGCAAATGTAATTGAAGAGGAGGAGTTCTTTCCTCAGCTAGGCCTTCACACAGTTGTTACATGGATAAAATCACTTTCACACAGCAATTTACACAAAACCATGTGCCACTTAAAGTGCTATTACTTGATACACGCAGTAATATAGCTGAAACTAAGAGCACTGCAATGTGTGTTATATACTCAGCATCTTCCATCAAGTTCGACTTCAGCAACACGTTGGTGGCTCAGATGGTCCTGAAGTAAAGAAATATTTCCAAAAATAGATGCAAATAGAGTTTTAAAAGAAAGAAGAAAGAGCTAGAAACTGCTAGAAATGCACACCTGCACAAAGAAAGAAATGCCTTTACTTACTTGTAAGCCCATTTGAAACACAGAGTGACCCATAAAGTTAGCCAACATTCGAATTAGAGCTGCACCCTGTGAAGAATAATAGAGGGGAAAAGAAAAAAGAAGTTACTGGTTTTGCATGTCAATATTACACAACAATAACAATATCACATTAGAATAACAATCTGAAATAGGCATTTCCATCCAACAGTATCATCTTGGAAAACTGTGATTAATATGATCTTTATTTGTGCTGGAAGGAAAGACAGAGAAGAAAATGCAAATACAAGGAAAAGTGAGCAAGTACACTGATCTTGTTAATATCCTGACCCATATACTGAAAAAGGCACAGGTCATAAAACACACTCTCCACTGCTGGAGCACGGATGTGTCAGCTCCACAGCTGATTGCCCCCAGCCCTTCTGTGCACTCAGCAGTACTGTACAGTTTCAAATGAGGGCAGAAAATAATGTCCATGCTGAATTCTACCATAGTGATTATCCATAAAATTTCTACTTCCATTACGCTCTTGCAAATCAAGATTTAGTGATACTACTTTCCTTTGTAAAAGCCTTCAAGATCTGATGACTGGGAAGTGGATCATTTTTGTAAAAAGAAGATGTGGATATACCTATTTGACTTATTTCCCAGAATCCATGCAAAGAGGTTAAATACTTGTCTATCTCTTTACCTACCTATGCCAGTACTTATCACTTAGCCCCTTCAGGCAAAGCTGAGAGATCTAAAAGATTTCTTTTGTTTCACGGGTGATTCTGATTCCCACTACTTACATCAAGAAATGGATAGGTACTCACTAGAGTAACTTCTTTTAAGGCATCCCCTTTGCGTTTTCTCACTCCCTCTCAGAATCACAATTGCTGTCTGTTTTTCCCTTGCACAAGTGCTCTATTTCAAGCAGAAGTATCTTTGCAGATCCGATTCGATGATTTAGCTATAATATCCCACTTTGCAATCCAATTTCAAGACAACCTCCCTTCCAATCCC
This sequence comes from Amazona ochrocephala, assembly GCA_039720435.1. NCBI lineage: Eukaryota > Metazoa > Chordata > Aves > Psittaciformes > Psittacidae > Amazona > Amazona ochrocephala. Next base: position 41,726,823 of record CM077880.1, on the reverse strand, counting down.
ATTAATCAAGTGTTACACTTAGTACTGATCACTGCACAAGAGGGAGAACCCTTTTGATTTAAAGTCGGTAAATCAAAGGCCATAAGAAAACATGATGCTAGAACTCAACAACCTCATCTATAGATGTAGGTTCAGCAAGTAGGCAAATGCTCAATCAGAAATAAGCAAATAAATAAACATTTCATAGACTCAAACCCTCACATGTTCTAAAGCCAAAAGGGCTATTACACCAATGTAATCAGACTTCCTGCATTAATAAAGGTCAAACAGTAATTTAGGCGGCAAAAAATCTATTGCTTTCCCTGTACACAATAGCATCTATTTTAGGAAGATTCAAGAACAGAGAAATGTTTCACAGCACTACATAACTTGCCACAACTAATATCTACTCACAATGAAAATCTTCACCTTTTTACTAGTTTGAATTCGTCTACCTTCAGCTTTCAAAACAGGATTTTATGCCTTTTCCTGCTCCCTTGAAGTTCAGAGCAGTTTTGAAATTTAACCATTGTTCAATTTTTAGATCATTTTACACGTTTCACTCCTTTTTTGTATAGTGACTATTTCTGAAGTACTGAAGGGATTACCTGTAATAACCAACATTTGAAACAATGACATAAACCAAAAAGATTCATAAATTACTAGTAAATTGTAAGAAAACACTGCAAATTCTTAACATAGGCAGCAGCAAGTAATACAGAGTTAGGAAAGTAACTGAAGCAACAATAAAAGAAATAAAACAGGAAGGAAAAGTCACTGATTGAGGAGATGTCTGTAGTTGCTTATAAGAATTGAACAGTAAATAAATCAAAAGACTGTGTTTGCATTACTAACACTATGCTATGTTTTTATGGTAGTACATCATCTTACTGGGAAACCAATCATGCCTGGAACCCACAGCAGCATAGAAAATAATCCCTACCAAAATAGATTATTACCTGAACAGACAAGACCATAGGTCAGAAAGTGTTATTACCCTGCTTTTACTGGAGGAACAGAGTAAGTAAAGTACTGAGATGCTTAAATATATAAACAGGAGATAAACCTGTCTAAGGAGATAAACAGATGATACTTAAAATATCAATTAAATGTATAAATTCTATTTATCCTCTAAGTAACTTGGGCAGGGCAATCCAAAACATCTGTAGCAGAACAAAAAATATATAAAATATAAAAGAGATCAGCTTAAATCCTTAACAACAAAAAATTTTTCCACTCGTCACACAATACTTTTCCTGCTCATTTTTTAGTATTCCAGGGTTCCCTTGTTTTCTTCTCACAGTTTAGATTTCACATAGTAGCAATGGACATATATTTATATGGGCACCTTAACTCTACTGATTTCTTTGAGAAATAAGCAGGGTATACCTTCATATGATCTTGCCCATAGAGTCTTTTTCTATCCAGAGACCAAGAACATTAGATACTTGTAAAAAAACTCATGTATACATACACATGTATATATACACAAATATATACACACACACGTATACATATATATATATAATTCCTCTCACAGGTGTCATTTAACCACTCATTGGATGGAACTATGGCTTGCCTTTACACAGCAACCAAAATAAAAAAGCAAGCAAAGACTGAATAGGAGATCCAAGGCACAAACTGGACAAATCTTTCAAGACTGATCCCTTTTTACAGTTGCTTTAGAAGTACTTTCTACCAATTAATGACCTTCAGGAAACTCAGAAGTCCCACTTACAGCTTGCAGAACAATATGCTTGTCCCAATTCTGCCATCTTCCCCACACCTTCTTGATTTATTTGAGGAAGCGATTCTAAAGATAAAGGGGAAACTAGAAAGAGGAAAAAACTGCTGGGGGGAGAAGAGAGGAGAAACAGGAAAAAATGCAACCCTTCGTGTGGAGGGAAAAGAGATGGGAGGAAAAAAAAAGGAAGAATCTACTCATTTCACCTTTCTTGAACTTTGAAAGCAGACAAAACAGTAAGAAGACGAAAAACAATCAATACACTCCTAGCTCTGGGAAGGAGCGGGAAAGGCAGCAGACACTAGCATTCTGACTGGAGATAAAGGGGAATAGCTTTGCAAGCAGCAGGATAAAATGCAAGAGGTATGCAGAGTAACTGGCAAAAGGAGAGTGGCTTACTACAAAAGAAAGTACCACATGGAAGTTTAACAGGAAAAATAAAAAGATTTACATATGAACCCCCAAAAATGTGACCACTGCATACAACACAGTATTGTAATATAGCCACACAGAAGGGGATACATCTGACTCAATGCAGTTATCTGTAGCATCTGTGGCTACAATTGCTTCAGTTGCTTAGACTTCCTTTACAGTCAATGGCCCGCACCAGTCACTTCTGGGTGCACTGAATCTCATCTTAAAGTAGACCTCCAAATAGATCAGGAGAACCGTACCCTAAAAGCACCCATCTCTTGTAATTCATTCTAAAAGCAACCACGTGTGACTAGCTTATACGTACATATCCGCACTGCAGACATCTAAAGTGAGGTGAGAAGAATTCAATGCATAGCCCAAAAAGGCCACACAAAGACTGATTCCCAACTCTGCTACAGAAGCTCTGTACTAGTAAGTAGTTCCCAAGAATTTCTGAATTGCGGAGTCAGAAAACTGGTGCGACACCATTCTTTTTATATGTCAAATAACATACATCATAGCTTGGTTTATTCTACATGTCACACTTTCATTTAAGAAAACCATCAAAGGTTCAAGAGAGAGCTCTGAAGAGAGGGCAGTGTTTGCTAGTTGCAGGTAGTGTTCGCCAAGCAGACGGCAAAGCAAAGTACTTGAAATATTGAACTGGTGAAGCAACTGCAGTGAAGGGGACAATGCAAAAATCTTTAAGCCAGCACATAGGATCATACAGGAGCTAGGAGGCAAGGAGCCATGTGTAAAAAGATAGAAATGAGCTGGGACCTCTTTTAGCATTATTTTTTTAACAACCAAAAATTATGTCGGAATTCTAAAAATTGCTCATGAGGGAAAAATGTCACCAATGCAAAACAGAAACCATGAACTACAAATGACTCTTGAAAAGGTGAAATAATCTAGTGTCCTGTAAATGCATTGGAGTTGGGGACAGAAAAGAGACCATAAAAGATTGACCTAGCATAACTCATCTGTCCTCCTTCACACTTAAACTAGTCATGTTTTCCTAGAACATCAAATTCTTTTTCCTTTTTTTTTCTGTGTTTGTGGCCTTTGTTGATTTTGACTGTAGGATTGAAATTCATCTGACTCAGCAGATGCCTTCATTGCATCTATCTGATGTTTACTCAGTTGCATACAACTGAGACAGCTGCCTAGACTCCCTTTAAAGGCAGTGGAGAGAGAAGAGAGCACTTCAGTTCATCCCAATTCATCTCATCCAAAGACATGCATCTAAAACAGAACACATGAATTTCAGCCTAAAAGTGCCTGTTTATCTTCACTGATGATGCAGGGAAGTTAAAGGACTAGTCAATTGCACAAGTCAATACAGTGAACATCCCAAGTGAGATGACATGAATCCCCATGAAGATATTTTATCCCACAACTTACAGAGCAACCTTAGAAAATGTGAAAGCATAAACAGTGCAAAAACACCTCCCTGAGTTTGCAGAGTCTGAGACAGCATCTTGCAGACTCCCCTATCCATTTATCCCATGTAACACCAAATACCAGTAATAATAATTACACAGACCTCAATGTATCTCTTCTTCACTGAATGTCTACCTTCCCATCCCTGCTTAGCAATGAAAGCTGTCTATTACAATCTAGTTCATAATGAGCACTTCTGTGACATAAAATCTAAAATCAGGAAGAACCCTGGTATGAAAAACACCACTGTGCTACCTAAGATGTAAATGAGGAGTGAGGTGCTTAGGAGAGGAACACTGGACTATCAACAAAAAATATGTAAATGAATTTCTAAAAGAAATATAATAATTTAGAAGGTCCATATTCCACAAAACCTTCACCCATCCATTTTTCTGCCTCTTCTCTCATTTAAAAGCAAAACAATAAAAAAAATAAAAAACACCCCCACCAACACTGAATACAGGTGATTTATTAACATTCTTCTATTGTGCAGCAGTGAGCGCAGTCAAAATCAGGCTTCATTAATATGTAATAGCACTGCTTGTTTTTCAAATACAATGGGACACAGACAGGAGGCCTACAGTTATTTTTCTGTATGCTGGTATCCCTGCAATTTAAGATTATGGTTCCTTTCTCTCTACCTAAGGGAATGTGAGTTACTCAGTCCTTTACTTCAATTACACTATATTTCGTTCATATTATAATTAGAGATATTATTATCAATAATAACTTCTTATAATCACCTTCATCTTCATTGATGATCTTCAGACCACATACAGGCACTCACAAAGTGAGTAACCATCCTTTCACAAAGAGCTCCTGATTTAAGATGAGAATCAATATACAAAGGTTGATGGCTACTAATATATACCGGATATATACCAGTATTCTTTTTGTTTAATGAATCAGTCACATTGTCCACACTTTAAACATTCCCTCCTTAAACTATGTACCCTGAGCTATAGGTAAGGTGCCTTGACAAAGACTTTTTTTAAATCCTGTGTCTACTGACTCCCCCCAAGAACTCCAGCTGGTTAGAGTCAGAATCTTCCTTTGCAGCACGCATGTCCAGGCAAGACCAACATATTTATCCATGTGCTCAGTTATCTTACTCTTTATTTGCCATACACATCCCCACCTTGACGGGGAAGGAAGTCAAACTCATCAGCCTATAGCTCCCAGGACTTCCCATGGAGGCTTTTCTGCACATTACCCCAGCAATTCTCTGGCACAGTGGCCATTTGTGAGGAAGGTCTACATCCCACTGCCAGAAGTTCTGCAGATTGACATGGTTACCTTCAAAAGGTGAAGGTGGATGCCACCCAGATCTGCAGACTTCCTAACTACTTATTCAGCTCTTTTAGTTGGTGTTTTCCTGTACCTATCTCCAATTGTTAGTTCCTGCAAGCTATCTGTTACAAAGAATAACATGAGCATAGGAATCAAAACATCCTTCAACAGGAAAGTCCAATATAAATAATTCATTGCACTTGTCTGCTACATCCTTAAGAATCTGAGTCTCCCCATTACACTGTGGCCATGACATGGCCCCTTACTTACCACCAATTAAGTGAGAGCCATACTTGCTGTATATACACACCCAAGTCAGGCATGAACTACCATAGCAGAAGCACTTAAGATCACATAAAAACTGCCAAATTTTGGCTAATATGTTTTGAGTAATTGTTGAAATGTATCTTTTCTTCTTGAAATATGCTGAAGAAAGATTTTTTAAAACTGCAAGTGTAATAAAAGCAGCATAGAGGTTGGGTTTTTTCTTAAAAATATTGGAACATACTTTTACACTACTCTGTCAAATAAAAGCCTAAGGGTATCAACAATCAAATGGGATCTTAAGTAAATTAGTACAATTTCATTTCAGCTCAAAGTTCCTGAATGAATACATTATTCTGTATTTCTCAAAATCTTGGATAATTCTGTGATTTTAAGTTCATTTCAAATATCAGAAGAGCATATTACCAAGCACTCACACAAAGAATGCACATTTGCACATTATGCCACTAGCCAAAAAGTAATATCCAAGTCACGTTTTCCAACACAATCATTCTTTGTTGGTACTAAGCAACCACAGCTGGATGCCCCATGAAATTTAGCTTATTGGAAAAAACACAGCATGAATAAAAGTGAAAGAACAATGTACATCAAACATGTAGCAAAAATGTGACATTTAAAAAAGAACTCTTACATAAAATTCTAAAACTAAAATGAAATCTGTTGAATCCTGGAGAAATTTAATATGAAAAATATGTTTTGACTAAGTCACATCTGCAGAATTTGCTCAAATGTAGATACAGAATAGCCTATAGATGTGTAAATGAATTATTTAAAAACTTGATCAACTGAGATGCTGTGTTACACTACACAGTGCATTAGCAGTGCACTGAATTAAGTGTATTGTTACCCTCTGCACGTTAAAGAAGAGGACCAAGAAATGGGAGAAGTCTGGCTGTAATGTCTGTTGCGCGACTGGCATGACCTTAAGCAAAACAAAGGACTTCCCTCAGTTCTCTTGTAACTGAAAAATGGACAACCACATTCAAATCCAGGTGTTGCATTTAAACTGTGCTTCCTTAGGCAAATATATTGACCATACACCTGCTTTTTTCCTAAAGAGAAGTCCAACCATTCCTCAGGATCCCACTCAGAAGATCACGATGAGTTTTACCTTCCCACCTTTGTCATGTGAACTGTCTTTCCTGGTATGAAGCCTTATCCTGATAATTGTGGAACAAGACTGCCCTGTTCATACCATCACTTATAACATGGTACTGTGGTGGGCTCCTGAGAAACCTCTGCTAAAGTCCTTCTATTGAGCTGTAAGAGCAGAGATAATTGCAAAGCCTTCTCTGGAATTCTTCCACTGACTCTATGCAGAACATTTCATCTCTGGGAACTGCAGAAGTACTCACTGAGGAATTATTTTCAGGGAATTAATTAGACTGTATCATGAGTCACCAGCACTAAATCCCCCTCTCATTATCAGAAATTGAGCACCGTAATACACCAGCTTAGCTATTTCCTGTATTCTCCAATGGCACCTCCAAACACTACAAGAAAAATGAAACTTTATGCATGTGAATTTGATGAGTGTGAATGTTTCCTTATTTGATTAGGTTAACAGAACTCATTTGTTTAAGTGAGTAAACATGTGCCTAGGATTTCCTCCCTGTGGCATAAATGTAAAACATTCAAATGAATTCCTAGAGGCTTTCCCTTTGGAAAACACACATAAAAGCTGTAAGAAGTAAGGAAGGAGATAGGCATATGCAGACTATGCAGCACAGTAGTACAGAATGCGATGATATGTGCCTTATCCTTAAGAGCGCAAGCAACCCAACTTAAATACTACAGCTTACACACATATCCTGGGTTCAGCAGTAGCAGTCATTTCTCTCCTTCTTAGTAGCTGGTGCAGTGCTGTGTTTTTGATTTTCAGCCTGGGAACAGAGCTGATAACACCAGTGTTTTTAGTTGCTGCTCAGTAATGATTAGTCTGACCAAGGACTTCCTGAGTCTCATGCTCTGCCAGGGAAGAGGGGAAGCCAGGAGGAAGCAGAGACAAAACACCTGACCCAAACTATCCAAAGAGGTATTCCATACCACAGCATGTCATGCCCACTATATAAACTGGGGGCAGTTACCCAGAAGGGCTAAAGCACTGCTCTGGTCAGGCTGGATATTGGTCTGTGGGTGGTGAGTGGCTGTATTCTCTTCCCCTGTTATTTCCCTTATCATTATTATTATTGGTGGTAGCAGCAGTGGTTTGTGTTATACCTTAGTTACTGGACTGTTCTTATCTCAACCCATGGGAGTTACATTCTTTCGACTCTCCTCCCCATCCCTCTGGGAGTTGGAGGAGGAAGTCGGGGGTGTGAACAAACGGCTGCATAGTTTCTGGGTTGCTGGCTGGGCATAAACCACGACAATCACCCCAGACATCAGGGTGTGATGGTTAGTATGGGTCAGAAAGACAGACTAGTTTCATGATCAATTATTCTATTGTATTAGAAGTCATTACCATAAAGTACAATGAAACAAGAACCTCAGCCCAAGGCCCCCAGCCGATAAACACTAACACAGCAAATACCAGCTGTAAGTAAGGTACAACATGCTGAAACTCCAAGATCAAGAGCAGCAACTTTGACAGCCAATAAATCAGCATTGTCACAAGTGACTATTAATCTGAAACAAAGAATGCTTATCACAAATACAGTTAAACATGCTCCAATCAGATCTGTCGTTATCTCAACCCCACATTGGGCGCCAAAAAGAACTGTCGTGGTTTACGCCCAGCTGGCAACCCAGAAACCATGCAGCTGCTTGCTCATTCCCCCTCTTCCTCCCCCCTCTCCCAGAGGGATGGGGAGGAGAATCAAAAGAATGTAACTCCCACTAACAATAATGATAAGGGAAATAACAGGGGAAGAGAATACAACCGCTCACCACCCACCAACCAATACCCAGCCTGACCAGAGCAGTGATCTTGGCCCTTCTGGGTAACTGCCCCCAGTTCATATAGTGGGCATGACGTGCTGTGGTATAGAATACCTCTTTGGATAGTTTGGGTCAGGTGTCCTGTCTCTGCTTCCTCCCGGCTTCCCCTCCTCCCTGGCAGAGCATGAGACTCACAAAGTCCTTGGTCAGACTAAACATTACTGAACAGCAACTAAAAACACTGGTGTTATCAGCACTGTTCCCAGGCTGAAAATCAAAAACACAGCACTGCACCAGCTACTAAGGAGAGAAATGACTGCTACTGCTGAACCCAGGATAACACATAAAACCAAACAACTATGTACTTGGCTGAATTTGGATCTGAGTGCTTTCGCTGAACTTGATAAATTGTTAAAAAGTAAGGGATTGCATTCATTAAAATGAGCTCAAAAAAATATTCCTACTTGATTTTAACTGTACAGACTATTAAAAAAATAAAAATCAGTCATTTGTCTCCTTTACTTTCTAAAGCAATACAGAATTTCCAGTTGATATTTGCTTATCGAGCAGTGCACACCCACACATTAACATGTTGCTAATACTCAGCAATAAAACTGGGATATATTTTAATAAACAAATTAAACTTTCACAATTTTTAAAACTTTACTTACAGTGTAGAGGAGCTAGAATTTTTAAAATCAGCATTTATGCCTATAAACCTGTAATGTCCTGTGCTAAATCATCAAAGATGTATAAAGGCACCTTATGTTGTTTTTATAGATTGTAAGGCCATTTATCTGATGCCAAAATACCACTGAAAAAGCAACATTATATTCAAGGAGAGATTTTCACGGGGAAATCATACTCATTTTCTATTCTGACAAATACAGCTGTTCTAGGACTGAGTAATACCAAAATGGTCAGATGGTAAGATGAGCTTTGGCGAATTCTTTGTCTTAGACATAAATTCTGTTGCAAATTTTAGGACCATGACACAAAGAATAAAATCTGGGAGTAAATGACCATAACGAATCATGTTCTTCGGGTGGATACTGTCATATCATTTTCCTTGAATAATAAAATGTTATCAGTTGCCTGGATAAAATGCTATTGGAACGCCATTTACAACAGGAGTATTATTTAACACGAAAACCTTTTTTAAATGCTTTGACACCATTGACAAGGACAAAAGCAAGTAATACTTTTTCCATAACTCCTTGTATGAGGAAATATTCAAGGATGGACAAACGCAAGAACTTGGTGGCATTATTTACACAGGGAGGCCATCATCATTTATTAAGTACTGAAGCATAGAATCATAGAATAGTAAGGGTTGGAAAGCACCTTAAGACCATCTAGTTTAAACTCCCTGCCATTGGCAGGGACACCTCACACTAGACCATGTCTCCCAAGGCTCTGTCCAACCTTGCCTTGAATATTGCCAGTGATGGAGCATTCAGCACTTCTTTCAGCAGCCTGTTCCAGCGTCTCACCACCCTCAATAATAAATTAGTACATCTTAAAATCCACTGTATTAAGAATCTCTTGTACTAATAAAACTGGCTCCACAAATCTGTGTTTTCCATTAGGAGTAACGGACAAAGATTTTCCCTTTTATGATCATAGAATCATAGAATAGTTAGGGTTGGAAAGGACCTCAAGATCATCGAGTTCCAACCCCCCTGCCATGGCCAGGGACACCTCACACTAAACCATGCCATCCAAGGCTATGTCCAACCCCACCTTGAACACTGCCAGGGATGAAACATTCACAACTTCTCTGGGCAACCCATTCCAGGGCCTCACCACCCTTACAGTAAAGAATTTCTTCCTCAGATCCAATCTAAACTTCCCCTGTTTAAGTTTGAACCCATTACCCCTTGTCCTCTCACCACAGGTCCTAATGAAGAGTCCCTCCCCAGCATCCCTATAGGCCCCCTTCAGGTATTGGAAGGCTGCTAGGAGGTCTCCACGCAGCCTTCTCTTCTCCAGGTTGAACAGCCCCAATTTTCTCAGCCTATCTTCATATGGGAGGTGCTCCAGTCCCCTGATCATCCTCGTGGCCCTCCTCTGAACTTGTTCTAACAGTTCCATGTCCTTTTTATGTTGAGGACACCAGAACTGCACACAATACTCCAAGTGAGGTCTCACGAGAGCAGAGTAAAGGGGCAGGAGCACCTCCCTCGACCTGCTGGTCACACTCCTTTTGATGCAGCAGCCCAGGATACGGTTGGCCTTCTGGGCTGCAAGCGCACACTGCCGGCTCATGTTCATTTTTCTCATCAACCCACACCCCCAACTCCTTCTCCTCAGGGCTGCTCTGAATCTCCTCCCCGCCCAATCTGTAGCTGTGCCTGGCATTGCTCCCACCCAGCTGGAGGACATTGCACTTGGCATGGTTAAACTTCATCAGGTTGGCATCAGCCCACCTCACAAGCATGTCAAGGTCCCTCTGGATGGCATTCCTTCCCTCCAACATATCAACCGAACCACACAGCTTGGTGTCATCGGCAAACTTGCTGAGGGCGCACTCAATCCCACTGTCCATGTTACTCACAAAGATGTTGAACAAGACCGGTCCCAACACCGATCCCTGGGGGACACCACTTGTTACTGGTCTCCAGCTGGACATTGAGCCACTGAGCACTACTCTTTGTGTGCAGCCATCCAGCCAGTTCTTTATCCACCGAGTGGTCCACCTATCAAATTGATGTCTCTCCAACTTAGAGAGAAGGATGTCATGTGAGACAGTGTCAAAGGCTTTACACAAGTCCAGGTAGATGACATCAACTGCTCTGCCCCTGTCCATCAGTTCCGTAGCCCCTTCACAGAAGGCCACCAGATTGGTCAGGCAGGATTTCCCCTTAGTGAAGCCATGCTGGCTGTCACCAAGCACCTTGTTGGTTTTCATGTGCCTTAGCATGCCTTCCAGGAGAATCTGCTCCAAGATTTTGCCAGGCACAGAGGTGAGACTGACTGCTCTGTAATTTCCTGGCTCATCCATTTTCCCCTTCTTAAAAATGGGGGTTATATTTCCCTTTTTCCAGTCATCGGGAACTTCACCTGACTGCCATGATTTTTCAAATATGATGGACAGTGGCTTAGCAACTTCATTTGCCAGCTCCTTCAGGACCCGTGGATGGATTTCATCCGGTCCCATTGACTTGTATACATTCAGGTTCCTAAGATGGTCCCGAACAAGATCCTCTCCTACAGGGGGCACAGGGTCCCCACCCTCACCGTCCCCGCTTCTGCCTTCCAAGACTTGGGTGGTGTAGTCAGAGCATTTGCCGGTAAAGACTGAGGCAAAGAAGTCATTAAGAACCTCAGCCTTCTCCAAATCCAGGGTAGCCAGTTCTCCCGATAATTTCTGGAGGGGGCTCACGGTGTCCATAATCTGTCTTTTATTGGCAATGTACCTATAAAATCCCTTCCTGTTATCCTTAACATCCCCAGCCAAGTTTCATTCTAAGTGGGCCTTAGCTTTCCTAACCTGGTCCCTAGCTTCCCGGACAACATCCCTGTATTCTTCCCAGGCCGCCTGACCTTGCTTCCACCTTTTATAAGCCTCTTGTTTCCTTCGAATTTTGCTCAGCAGGTCCTTATCCATCCAAGGAGGTCTCCTGGCCCTCCTGCTAAACTTCCTTCTAGTTGGGGTGCATCGCTCCTGAGCTTGCAGCAGGTGATCCTTGAATATCAACCAACAGTCTTGGGCCCCCCTGCCCTCTAGGGCTGTATCCCATGGAACCTTACTGACCAGGCTCCTGAAGAGGCCAAAGTCTGCTCCCTTGAAGTCCAGGGCAGTGAGCTTGCTGCACGCTCTTCTCACTGTCCTGAGGATCTCAAACTCGACCATCTCATGATCGCTGCAATCAAGGCTGCCCTGGAGCGTTACATTCCCAACCAGCCCTTCCCTGTTGGTGAGGACGAGGTCAAGCATGGCACCTCTCCTGTCGGCTCCTCTATTACTTGCAGAAGGAAGTTGTCTTCCATGCAATTGAGGAACCTCCTGGATTGCTTGTGCCGGGCCGTACCATCTCTCCAACAGATATCAGGGTGGTTGAAGTCTCCCATGAGAACAAGGGCCTGCGAGCATGAGGCTGCTCCTATCTGCCTATGGAGTGCTTCATCCATCAAGTCCCCTTGGTCAGGCGGTCTGTAACAGATCCCCATAATAATGTCACCCATCGCTGTTCTCCCTTTAACCCTGACCCACAAACTCTCTGTCGACTGCTCACCTGTCCCCAGACAGAGTTCCATACTCTCTAGCCTATCCCTAACATAAATAGCAACTCCCCCTCCCCGTCTGCCGGGCCTGTCTTTCCTAAAGAGCCGGTAACCTTCCATTCCAACACACCAGTCATAGGAGCCATCCCACCATGTTTCTGTGATGCCTATGATATCATACCCCCGTAGACGTGCACACATCTCTAATTCCTCTTGTTTGTTCCCCATACTACTGGCATTTGTATAGAGGCATTTGAGCCGAGATCCAATTGAAGCCGGCTCATTGGCTGGAGCAGCTGGAATATCTCTACATTGCTCCTAACGTTTACTGTAGGTGCTGCCAACCGACTGGGTGTGTTGGGATGGAATGATGCCCCCCTCCCCCAACACATCTACTTTAAAGCATCCTTGACCAATCTGGCAAGCCTCCTACCAAATCCACTCTTCCCCTTCTTTGTCAGACCAGCTCCACCGGCCCCCAGTAGACCTGGCCTGCTAAATTGATTCCCATGTTCAAGGTACCCAAACCCCTGACTATAGCACCACCCTTCTAACCATTTATTAACCTGCCCAATCCTCCTAGCCTTTTCAAGGTCCTGCCCTGTATCCTGGAGAATTGACGAAAAGACAATCTGAGCTCCAGAGCCCCTCACCACCTCTCCCAGAGCTCTGTAGTCCTTCCTTATGGTTTCCGGGCTACTGCTATCTATATCAGTAGCACCCACATGGATTACCAGGAGTGGGTAATAGTCAGTGGGACCGACTAGAGCAGGCAGCTTCTCGGCCACATCCCTGGTCCGAGCCCCTGGTAGGCAACACACCTCCCTTGAGCCTGGGTCAGGCCGACAGATGGGTGCCTCTGTGCCTTTCAGATTAGAGTCCCCTACTACTATGGCCCGCCGCTTTTTCCTGGCAGCACCAGTAGTGACCTTCTTTACCAGTGCACCAGCTGGTTGTGCCTGGTGGGAGCGCTGTTGCTCATCAGCCCCCTGCCGGACAGCAAAGCGGTTCTGGGTGGGGACAACAGATGTAGGAGGAAGCCCCTTGCTTTTAATTGCCCTCTTCCTCCCTTTTTTGTTGTTTTTTTCTGTTACTGTTTCCCAGCTTCCTGGGTTGGCAGCCTCCTTTCCTGCATGGGCAACAGCAGACACTCGAGGCCCCAGAACAGTCTGGTCCCGGAGCAAGCAGCACTGCTCCCCCTCAGCTTCCCTGACACCTTTCAGCCTGGTAACAGCTTCCTGCAGTTCAGCCACCTGCTACAGGAGGACCTCCACCAGGGAGCACAGAGTGCAGCCCTGCCCATTGCTCACCCTTCCCTCAGGACAGCAGTGCAGGCGCTCTCTACACCCCGAGCTCTGCACTGCAGCCTCCCTTCCCATCGGCTCCGTTTGGTGGCCTACACTGGCCACCACCAGCGCAGCCAGAGCGGAGCTCCCAGACCGAGCCTTGCCCGTACGGTGGGTGTTCACCATCCCGCTCACCACCCCGCTCACCTGCCCGCGCGAACTGCCTCGAGCCCGCCCTGTTTGCCCGCCCTGTTCGCCGCACTGTGGGTCGCTCGCGCTCCCTGGGGCAGGTTTTTAACCAGTCAGGTCTGCCGCCGCTCCTCCTGGCACCGCCCCCTCTGAGTCAGCCGCTCGCCTCCGCAGAGCTGCAGGCTCCTGGGCAGGCCTTGTCGAGGACTTGAGGCTCCCTCGGTGCAAGTTGCTGCTCTGAGGTGAAGCTCGCAGACGCCGAGCCTCCCCCCCGATCAGGCGCTGCATGCCTCCGCTCGTGAGACAGTCACCTCAGCAACGGGCCGGAAATAGTGTTTACACAGTCACAGTTACTTCACTTCACCATTTTACCAACCAGCTCCACACGCAATCCGAAGGCAAATTAAGTAAAGTAAAACTAAGAATTCATGAAGAATCTCCACTGATAACTACCTCGGTGATCAGTATGATCTGATGGCTACCTGTTAATCCAGCCACTGTGCTTTCAAATGATACGGTACAGCACTGGGTTTTTTTTTAACTAGAATATTATGCCATAATAAATCAAAGATTTTAAAAGTCTCTGTGTCAACACAATTTATCTTTACCAACCACATATTTAATCTCATTGAAGATTGAAGTCAGGTCTGTTTGACCAGCTTTGTTTCCACAAAGGTTGAATCTTAATATTACTTTTTTTTTTTAGTTCACTAAATACAACATAAGAATCTCAATCCATTTGCCCAAGTCTGATTTGCAACTAACTATAATTAAAAATGCCATTCTACTTTCTCTCTTTTATTTTCTCTTTTAAGCTTCAGAAATTATCCACTGCTTAAATGTACCTTCATAAAACAACAACAAAACAGGATAGCAGAGGTTATTCCAGAGTTCCTTCTTGAAGAGTGGTCCTGCAGGATCATATTTTGATACAAATATTGATCATATTTTTATGTCAATTTTTTTCTTTTTACTCTATTTCATTATCTCCAGTTTATTTTCTATTTCTAATTCTTGCAACTTATTTCAAGTTACTTCTTTAATACTTAAAATTGTTGCTCTTGTTTTACTGATTTGAACTGGGCTGTGTGCCAGCAAATGCCTTGCCTTCACTTGGGCATTGTTTGGTTTTGGACTCCTTCAGGGAAAAAACAGCCTGTAAAGGCTTACAAAGGTACTTCCTGCTTTGCCCTTTGCTAAAAATTATCATTTGAGAGTAAAACCAGAGAAGCAGAAAGGTGAGTGCACTTCAGGAACTCTGGTGCTGGTACTCCCGTGTACATCCACCTTTATCAAAACTTTATTTTAAGTCATGGAAATACCTAAGACACAGATGAACTATTCTATTCCTGCTACTCCCTGTTGGGGAAAGAAGTACACAAAACGATGGCAGAGGAGGGTGCCTTGAGCCACCTTTGCCACTTCTGCCTTGGTTACACTCCAATCCTTGGGACCTCCCATATGCCACTGCCTTTCAACAGGGAACAGGCAGAAGACAGTCCTGTACCACAACAGGTTGCATCTTCCCAGTTGCTCTACCCTGACTGAGCAATCTAGTCTAACAAGCTCTTCTTTAAAATAAAATTAACATTTGTGCTCCATTTTTATTATTTCTAACCAAACCCACATACAGTTCTCCCCAGTGTGGGGAATGCTCCTGAGGTACTTTAGGTGTGTAGCTCTTTACATACTACACACAATGGATCCTATGTTTCTTCTTCAGAAAATACTATCTTGAGTCAGGATGGTGCTTCAGATGCCTTAAGATTTTAAATATCTTCAAGCACCTGCCTAATTTTAAATAGCACCCACTGGATAGAGTGGGAAAGCCTGCATACTTTAAATGAAGAACTGTTGGGGCTGCTCTGAACTTGCACCTAAAGGTTTCACTAATTCTGAGTTTCAACAGCTTTCATATTGGAAGCAGTCATGACCTACAGTCTTTTTATCTAAACAGAAAGAAATTATTTTTACTACAAGATACTTCCCCTGTTACAATGCATTACAAACAAATGGCTCCTGAAAGCACCTTCTGCAATCTGAGAGCTGACCTGCTGCACTTGCAAGTAATGGAAGAGAAACCAGCATCACAAAATGCTCACCCAGGATTTGATGGCATTCACGGGCAACATCACAGCTAAATTAGTCAGGGAAAACAGAGCTCTCACTTTACACTATGGTAAGGGAGTCAATTGTAAAGCTACCTGTATTGTATTGTAAGACTTTTAACTAGCTGGATACCATCTTATGTTATTGATTTAGTTAAGTGAATAATTAAAAATAAAATCTATTTTGCTACAGTTTACTATTTATAGGTATTTATCTAGAATTTCTTTCATTATTAATGAGCTGCTTTCACTTTTTCTGTGGTCACTTTGTAGAATCACACTGTCACAAATTAACTGCACTCATGAACTGAGTGGATTTCACTCTGATACTAATCCTGGGTTTACTGGGAAGAATACATGCCTTGGGGTTTTGGTTTTATTTTGTTATTACAATGCCAGTATCCTTCCCAGTGCCTGAAGAACAGAAGTAAAAAGAACCAGGTTCTTAGACTTTCCAGTGAGTGCAGTTATCCCTCCTGTTCTTCCATAGTCTTGTAGAACACGTTATGCTATAAATTTTCAGAGAATTACACTCAAAAGTGTAAGCAAGCCACTGCTTTCAATTTCATATGTTCTCCTTTGCCAGAACTGCTACTGCAACATACAGGGAAGCTGAGCATTTTCTTTGTGCAAATTTTTAGTTGAACAGATTTCCTAATGCAGAACACTGTCTTTGAGGGGAGGCAGGAAGCATGGTCTCCCGTTATTGTTATTAGAAATATATTTTCCTTCCATCACTTAACACAGAAAGCAGAGAAGAGCATTTTCAAATAAGAGGCATACAGTTAAGAAGGAAAAGGAAACTGCACATACATGTTTAGGAAATAATGAATTGCTTGCATTACAAGGCCAGGGCCAGTAACTGATCTCACTGCTGAGGTTAATTTTGCTTCAGGGAAGAAAAGAAGGGATATTCTAAACTATTCCAGTCATCCTCTTCCTTGTTTTGATTATTGTTTGTCACTTGCCAAGACATATTCTATTGGGGGTACTTTTATATTTACACTCCATCATGCTGGTCTTGCCTGCCGTGATTGCTGCCAGAATCTTCAACCAGCACACTTCAAAGCATGCAGTAGGCTGATGGAAATGACTTCAGATATTATCTGGCTCTCTACAGTATCCTTGGTGCCCTTTCATCCCTTCTCTTATCTGGCTGTGACTGCTCATCTAGGGCCATGACTCCTTTAGTTCTGTCTGGGATCTCTCTCCCTCACGCTGTTCTGGGTCTGGCTGCTCCCTTTGAGATGCAGCTGTCTTGTTTCCCCATTTTATTACTGCCAGTTGTTCCTCGCTGATTGTTCCTTCTCAAGTTATTCTTGCTGCACTCTCTCCTCCTCTGTTGATGCAGCTCTTGAGGGCTATGACTCCTGCTGTCAGTTATTTCTGGTGTGGAAAGGCTGTCATGTTTCTTGCTTTGATTTAACAATTCTCAGATCTACTCTTGTATTCAGCAGGCTATGTTTCCTACTGCACTTGGGATATAACCACTTTCCCCGTCATTGTGGGAGGACACTCTCACACTTCCAGCTGCAATAGGAAGACCTACCCCCTCTGATGTAAATTGAGAGACTCTACTGCTACTGCTTATTAATGAACTATCACGACTTATTTTTCTCTATATATTTGTGACCCTAGTGAAGGACAACATGTTCCTATAAAGAATGCCTACCTAGTATGATGCTTTTGAAAGAGACAAACATTACCTTCAACAGCTTACATGGAAAAACATTGTGTGCTGCTGGGCTGTAGTATCTGTTTCACTCTGCCTGTGGGACTACCTGAGTGTCATTCTTCAGAGGTTTATGTCATGAGATTTCTTAACATGTGCAACCACTGAGGACAAGAAAGTGGAAATGAAAAATATATTCAGCTCCAAGGCATTTAAATAGCATAGTTTCAATGATCATCTCTGAAGTGTATAGAAAAAGGCATATCTTGAAAATGACAGCTGAGTGCCTAGCAGAGATGGGCACTTTAATGGTGTCTAATTGATTTATGCCACAGTGATGACAGTAAAGACAACGAAATGACAATGACATTCTATGACTGTCATTTTACTGAACAAAAATTAGATGGGAGAAAGTTTCATGATTTCAATATCGTGTAGAGAACTGTGAAGAGAGAAAAGAGATCACATCGACAATCCAAGGTCCCAGGGAGCACAAGACGGACATATAAAAAAAGAAAAACAAAAAGGAGAATGAAATAAAACCATGTCAAAATGTAGGGAAAAGATACTGCACATAGTCCTAGACTGTTCAGAAACAAACTGTTTTTTCAAGATAATGGAAAAGTCATCACTGATGGTCCTAACCCAAAGTTTATACTAAAGTCAACAGAAAAATATCCTGAGAACTTAATACTTGACAGCAATTTACAAAATCAGTCAGTAAACAAAAAGCAATCCCAGAAACACTGGCAACAACATCCCTCTAGCAGGGCTCATTGCGTATGGATGACTTTGAGGCATCTGAAAATATCTGAACACACTCCTGACCAGGTAAAAAGCTTTCAGTATGATTTTACAGTTTGGATTTTATTGACATACCATTCAACACAGTATTTATCCTTGCAGCCACTAGAGAACTAGAAGGATAGGCAAATGTTCTAGCAATCTAATAAATAAGCTTATTTCCCTAGTTGATTTTAACTGCACGCCATGCATGCATGCCTACAAGGCTACATCGGAATGAAACAGTGTAAGATCTACAATATGTTAAATTTGCCCATATCTATCCTTAGAAGGCAACAGTGTCAGGTGTCTGGAGGAAGATACAGAAACAGTGAAAAGAGCAGTTATGAAGTCAGTTGGGAAAGCTTCTTTCTATTAGATATTGCTTGTATCTAAAACAAAAGGATGAATGGTTACAGAGAATAGCAGATAGACAAATTATCAGAGAGGAAGTCTCCATGGGTGAAAGAGTGAGTATTTTAATCTCCTCACCTATGAAGGTGTGTTAAGTAAATTCTCCCACTGCCATTCCTCAAGGTGGAATCTCCTATCTAGACTCAAAATTTACAGAATCAGGCCCTGGTATGAGCACATTCAAGTGTCACCTAGGCTTCAGGAAAGTTGGCCATCAGAGAAGCTGAGTGGAGATCCTGCCATATCCATTGGCCATGGCCACTGTTACAATGAAAAAGGAACCTTTAAATGGAAGGATACAAGATAAAGATCATACTTCTTTCTGCACAGAAAACAGAGATCCTAACACCCTGCATAAAATAGCTAACTATCACTAATACTATAGCTAATACTATAGCTGAAATAGCTAATGCCCTATTTGTCATTTCAATGTAAATGAAAATTCCTTGATGTTTGAAAAGTATTCATAATATATAAAATGTGAAGGTATCAGTTTACTGCGTGATAATACTATGATCATATTAATAAAAACATAATTAGCTTTAAATATTAAGATACTGATGTGAGATAAGCCCCTAAACATACTAGCTGAACTGAGGTTCAGCTACCACCAGCAAGCATATGACTGAAACATTTAAACAATGAGAATACTTCAGTATGCTAAAAGCTACCAGCTATTACAGCTTAATTGACGAAGAGTAATGTTTACAAAGCCAGTTAAAGGTTTTTTTGAAAATGTTACTTGAGCTTTTGAGCAATTCCAGCATTTTAAAATATTTCCCTAAGTATTCTGTGTTTGCATATTACATCCTACACCTATTACATGGACATATACACACACTCTCTCATTTGCCCATCTTTAAGGGCAAATGAGATCCTTTCATGGAAAAGGATCAAGTTCAAGTTCTGGCTGACTGGGAATAATTGATGATTATAGGAGAGGATACGCATCTTTTTTAGCCCAGAATGAGCACTGGATAAACTGAAGGCTCAGTAGGCAAGTCAGTGTTTAGCTGCTGCTGTCTCGTTACATATGTGCGTGTTAGTATGATATTTGTTAGGCAGATAACAGTGCAGAAGAAAAGATTATCAAATGCAAAGGTGATAGTGAAAAGACTCCTGTAACTGAATCATCAGCAGAGAGGTCCAGTACAGCATTCACAGCAGAAGATTGCAGAGAGCAGCCTCTGCATCACACTCCAAACGTATTTGGTCACGATATCAAGGTAGAGTATTATATATAGCATGTAGCAAAGAATAACCATGTGGTAAGAAACCACCAGCTTTTGGGCCATATACTAACAGCCCAAAGACATAAAACGGAGAAGGTGAAAGTGTACAGCCCTCTCACTCCTGCCCAGAAGCTGTTCAGTCCCAAAGCTGGTCGAAAGGCCTTCTGTTCATTGAAGTACAATTTGAAACTGCCTGAGTTTAATACATATTCCTTTACCATGCCAGAAGGCAGTTCCTCCACTCTTACTGTTCCACAATGACTTCAGACTTTTCACTAACTGACAGAATTCTCATGCATAGAAAAAACAGAAAAAAACAGAAAAAACTTTACTTTTAACTTCAGCACTAGATCCTTTTCCTAGAGAGTTTCAAAAGGATAAAGACTACATATTGTTATGCTTTTAAAAGCATCTAACACAATTCAGACACCACTACAAAACAAATAGGAGTAAAAAACCTCAAATCTATTATTTATAACATTCAATAGCACTGGACATCTTGAATTTAATTGGCAAAAATCACTGTTGTATATTACAAATAGATTCCACACAAATTAAAGTTTCCCAACCAGTAGCCACTGTGTGTGTTTTTTTTTTTAACTGGTATTTTTTTTAGAGACAGAACATGATCTTCTAACAACTACTGACATAACTGTATACAGAGATAGGTAAGTTTAATTAGCCTTACCTTTTTATAGGCAATCCAGTCAAACACCCTGTCAATATCTGTGGCTTGCTGCACCTCCTGGGATACTGGATGTGAACTGGCCAAACCATCCAGCAACATCACTTCATGTAGGACATCTGTCAGAAATCTCTGCTTTTCCTGAAATACAGCGTATGTAGTAGTATCACAAGCCAATACACATTTACAACAATACAGAAATTATGCACAGTTATAACAGTTGACTAACATGAAAGTTGGCTAAAATCAGACCTAGTTTGAATGTAAGCCACCATGATCTCCTACAATCTTGAATACGGAATAGACACTGACTTAAAATCTTTTGTTGCAATAAAACTTTACTGAAATCAAATTAAAGACTATTAAATGAACCAAAACATATCTGTAGGTGCAGACTGCAATTCTGATTATGACTATTAATTCACAGTTATGAAGGGTGGTGAGAGAGTTGAAATTGTGTAGTCTTCAATCACAAAAATACATGGATGTGACAAGTTGTCAAGATGACTGCATATGAAAACTTGCAGGTATGCAGGTTTGAGGGCATGAAAACTTCTGACAGAGATAGGTAAATGCAATTACTGCTGCTTCATTTAGTGAAGTTTCAGCCACTTGGCTCTTCATGCCAAGTTCACACAGCAGGTCAGCATGTGACAGGACAATGAACAGAGCCCGAAACAGTGTTACAGATGCCTACATTGTCTTTCATAATTCTGGTACAGAAATCCTTTCTCCTCAAGAGCTTGCATGCTCTAAAAACTTTGCAACATCCACCTGAAGGAAAACATTATCTCTCTTTACAACTGGGACAATAGCTGCATGTAGCAGTTAAATGACTTAGTCAAAGTCACAGCTACATCAGAGGCAGGTGCGAACCCAAACAACATCCAACATACTAATTTGTTTCTACACCTTCCATAAATACAGATTGCAGAGGTATGCCAAAACTGCTGCATATTTACTCTGGCAGCAACATTAATTAAATGTGCATGTACAGCCTATGAACTATGCTGCACTCAATTTTACAGTGCAACTAGACGGGACTTCTTCAGCTGAGAAATTACATGCCTTAAAACTCCCTCATACTGCATTCATATAGATGCTTCTAATCCAAAATACTGTTTCAGGAAACAAGAGTTTCATTTTCTTGTTTTTTTTTCAAGTCAGAAATAAATGCAAAGAGTAAATTAAAAATTATGGAAGGTTTCAATATGGTTTTCTACCCTGAAACGATGTATCTTCAACTGTATCTAAATTACCTGAACCCAAATGTTCCTCAATCATTGTCAACCTCCTGCCATAACACAAAGTAACTCCAGGGAATGCTGCATTCTTTTAAAAGCCACCTTGATGTCCTCAGATAAAATAACCACACAATTACATAATAAATTCTATGTTTAATTTCTTGGGTGGCAAGGTTTTGGTATCAATGTGTTAATTTAAATTATAAGACAGCTGAAAAGTTCTTCCAGTGCTGATCCATCTGGAAATAAACCTTTATGTTAAAATTCATTGGAGCACAAGAAATGTACCTTGAGCTGATTGTATATTCAGGCGATTAAAAACACAGGATGCAGAAAAGCCAATTACCCACCACACTCCTAGTGTTCTCAGCTGGCTGCATGAGGTGATGTTTGTGAAGGGAGAAGTAATGTCTTGTTTGTATTATTGTTCATTTCCAGATTTTCTCAGGCATACACAGTTAGTAACTGCCCCTTTTTATGGGGGGGAGGTGGAAATGTGTAGGGAAACAATTATTATGACAGTCCTACTCAGGGGAAAACTGCTCAGGTGTAAAGGACCGTAGATGCTTTGGTTGTACCTCACAGTCTCTGCTAGTCAGTAATACAGCCCGTTTCATCAGATGTATGAGGTGTAATGAATACAGGTATGAACACACAGTTATGGATCTGTCTCCAAATTCAAGTTTGAATATCACAATTGACAAACACTTGTGGGACTGGATTGTCACTGTTTGGAATTAATTCATTAAAAGGATCATTTTTAATCACTAATTAATACTTTAAACACAGAACCTGGAATCAAGAAAATCAGCACATATGAAAAATAAAGTGAAGATAGAAGAAGAATACCAAAAATATAAAAAGGACAGGCTACATTTGGGTTTTCTGTTTGCTTCTTTGGTTATCTCCTGAAAAGGAACATTTTAGATTCACAATTACTCATTCAAGTTACCATAGCTGAAAAGTCTTCCTTAAAATTTATGTCACACCATTACAATGGGATACAACTGGAATAGCTAGTATGCTTCCAAACATGTAAACCTGCATTTTAGTGGGAATTAATAAGGCTTTTAGTCTATAAAGCTACATTTATTGAACTAAAAGGATTTAAAAAAAAAAAAAAAAAAAAAGGCAAACCAAACAAAAAAATCCCAAAAAACAAAAGAAAACAATGTGGGAATACAGGTGGCCTGCCAAAAACCTCAGGCAGTCAAAGATGTGAGGAACGTAACCAGAACAGCCATAAAATATCACAGATGTGAATAACAAATGTTGGTATGCAGCATATCCTGTAGAGGGGGACACGAGCTGATAAGTGGGGATGGTTTGAATTGCAGTGTTGCAACTGATCAAACCTTAGCTAGTACAAAACCAAGGATAACAGTTGAATAGTTAAGATCTAAAAATAGTTTGTCTAAAAACAGCTTGTGTGATTTTGTATGAATATGGCAAGAAACTCAGTAAAAGTGATTCATTTTGCACACACACGCTGTCTCCATCTCATACTTCACAGCAAAACAAACCAAACAAAACATTTCCAGCTTTCTCCTTTAGGATGAACCCTCTGAGAGCAGATTTCAAAAGGAGACTCAAATATTGGCCGAGTCGGACAGGGCCTTGAGCAACCTGATCTACTGGAAGGTGTCCCTGCCCAAGGCAGGGGGTTGGAACTAGATGATCTTAAGGTTCTTTCCAACCCTAACCATTCTATGATACACACAGGGACCTGCAGCTTGAAGAGACAACAAGAAACGGAAATGCAGAAAGAAACTAAAACTGCCTTAACTATGTTGAAGAAACACTACCGTAATTACATTGAAGAAACACTAAGCTATTAAAGTCCTAACAACATATTAAGGGGGAAAGGCCAACATGGGACCAACTTGCTTATACTGATGGAATAGGGTCTTTCTATTCCCTTCTTAGTTTGGTTTACACAGTAGAGTGGAATTGATCTAATATGATACTTACAGGACTAAAGAAACACCTAGCACGGAAATTGTGAAAAAAAAAAACAACCTTGGAATGTATTTAATGAGGGCACCGAGCTGCCACAAGGTAGGTGACAGGTTTACAGCTAGATATGAAACAATGACTCTCCTCTGAAGGAGTATGACTGTAAGAAAAAAGCCAAAGACTGATCCACCTGTAAGGAAAAGATAGCTTCAGGCGAGTCTGAGACTTTGCTTGGAAGTGCAATGCTGTGCAGTGCTAACATAGGGCCAGGGCTGCGAGCAGAAGTTGATGTGACAGCAGCAGAAACCTAGCCTGAAATAAGGACAGAGATGCTTCCACTCAAATGTGTGCCTTTCTCTAAAGGCACACAGGAAGCCCCTGTGCTCTTTGTCTTCCTACTGCCCACTTGGAGTCCCATCTCTTCCTCTCCTCAAACTCTCCTTGAACTATGGATAGGTGAAGTCTGGGGGACCAGACCCGTGTTGAGAAGAAAAGACATGCCAGCTATTTCTTGTTGCTTTCCCTCTTAGAATCATAGAACAGTTAGGGTTGCAAAGGACACTAAGATCATTAAGTTCCAATGCCCCTGGCACAGGCAGGGACGCCTCACACTAAACCATGTCACCCAAGGCTCTGTCCAACCTGGCCTTGAGCACTACCAGGGATGGAGCATTCACAACTTCCCTGGGCAAGCCATTCCAGTGCCTCATCACCCTTTCAGTAAAAAACTTCCTCCTTAAATCCAACCTAAACTTCCCCTGTTTAAGCTTTAACCCCTTGTCCATGGACTTGCGCACGTTCAGGTCCTTAAGATGGTCTCGAACCAGATCCTCTCCTACAGTGGGCCCAAGTTCTTCATTCTCACAGCCCCTGCGTCTGCCTTCCAAGACTTGGGTGGTGTGGTCAGAGCACTTGCCAGTGAAGACTGAGGCAAAGAAGTCATTAAGAACCTCAGCCTTCTCCAAATCCAGGGTAGCCAGTTCTCCTGATAGCTTTTCGAAAGGGCCCACATTGTCCCTTAGCCTGTCTTTTATTTGAAATGCACCTATAGAATCCCTTCCTGTTATCTTTCACATCCCTAGCCAAGTTTAATTCTAAGTGGGCCTTAGCTTTCCTAACCTGGTCCCTAGCTTCCCAGACAACATCCCTGTATTCTTCCCAGGCCGCCTGACCTTGCTTCCACCTTTTATGAGCCTCTTTTTTCCCTTGAAGTTTCCTCAGCTGTTCTTTATCCATCCAAGGAGGTCTCCTGGCCCTCCTGCTAAACTTCCTTCTAGTTGGGGTGCATCACTCCTGTGCTTGCAGCAGGTGAGCCTTGAATATCAACCAACAGTCTTGGGCCCCCCTGCCCTCTAGGGCTGTATCCCATGGAACCTTACTGAGCAGGTTCCTGAAGAGGCCAAAGTCTGCTCCCTTGAAGTCCAGGGCAGTGAGCTTGCTGCACGCTCTTCTCACTGTCCTGAGGATCTCGATTTCGACCACCTCATGATCGCTGCAATCAAGGCTGCCCTGGAGCGTAACATTTCCAACCAGCCCTTCCCTGTTGGTGAGGACGAGGTCAAGCATGGCACCTCTCCTTGTCGGCTCCTCTATTACTTGCAGAAGGAAGTTGTCTTCCACACAATCAAGGAACCTTCTGGATTGCTTGTGCTGGGCCGTACCATCCCTCCAACAGATACCAGGGCGGCTGAAGTCCCCCATGAGGACAAGGGCCTGCGAGCATGAGGCTGCTCCTATTTGTCCATAGAGCACTTCATCCACAGATTCCTCTTGATCACGCAGTCTGTAACAGATCCCCACAATAATGTCTCCCATCACTATTCTCCCTTTAACCCTGACCCACAAACTCTCTGTTGACTGATCACCCGTCCCCAGACAGAGTGCAGTACTCTCCAGCCTATCCCTAACATAAATAGCAACTCCGCCTCCCTGTCTGCCAGGCCTGTCTTTTCTAAAAGAGCCTGTAACCTTCCATTCCAACACTCCAGTCATAGGAGCCATCCACCATGTTTCTGTGATATTCTGTAATAATCTCTCTTATTCTTGAGAATGCCTTCAGGTGCAAGGACTGAAATGCTGTTATCAGACAACCATGCCTTTCAAAAGTTTACATTATCAAAGATCTGTGATTACTGGATTCAAGTATTTGTCTTTTCATAGGAAAGACTTCTTTTAATCCCCATAATAAGACCTACCCTATTTGGTACAAGGTTGTTCTGAAAGACTTATCCCTTGTCTGTGCTGTCAGCTCCTTAGACAGCATTTAATCATTGTGAAAATCCAAATTTCACTGCTTTGGATAAGAGAAGCACAAGTATTATTGGTCAGAAATGTTCCAATTATAACAATTTTTCCACATTATTGAAATAAGCTAGAGATTTTTAAATGTGATCTATATTGCAAATCATTCCATAGCAAAAAGAATCAGAAGTAAGGAACTGGCTACCCACAAAAAAGCTTTCTGGTTCTGGTTTATTTTCACTTTGTTCTAGGGAGGAAGGTTTATGGAAAGGTGCATTCATCTCCAATAGGATGCCCACTGTTTAACTATTCTACCTCTAAATGTAAAGAAAGGAATTTTGAAATAACATTTTTTGGCAGAAAAGTCTGTACCTTCAAGGTCCATTAAAAATGTATAGTGCATAACAGGACAACAACAATGTAATGGAAAGGGACTGCTGATGGTGACTTTACAATATTATATTGAGGCATAATGTAAGAGTTCAAGTTATCATGACAATAACATATACATAGTCACATAAAAATAATGTCTAAAAATTAATATGAAACACCAGGAAAAATAATTAAAATGGAGAAAAAAGAAAAAAAAAAAAAAAAAAAAAAAAAAAAGAAAACACCCAACAGTGGAATAAAAGGAATAGAACAATGAAAGCCAAAACTGATAATTAGTAGGCAGAAAAGATCAAAGGCCTCAATATTAAAGGCATCATCTTTGTTCTGGGAAAGCTATTCAAACAGCTTACAGACTGAGGAATCTACATGAATAAAGCTTAATATTAGTGTGCAAATCCGCAAATGATTTTCCTGACAAATTTGCCAGAAATATCTTCTCCAAAATATAGAGATTTGCTGTCATGAATACAGAGATATATCTCATGCCTGACAAAACAAGCATTTGCAAGATGTAGTACCTGGGTTTATAGGGAAACTGCACCCTAGGGTAAAAAAAACAGGGCCAAATTTTGAAAGCAATCAAAGAACACCAGAATATACACTACCACTTCAGTTCTAATACAATATATTTCAGGGTGAAGCTTAACAAACTACAAAGGAATACCATCTACGAGGAAACCTAAAGTTCAAAACAATACCTTAAGGGCACAAAAGATCCACTGAGGGACAAAAGCAAGTTCGGTCTACATGCTAATAAAATCTAAGTTGTCATAGCACAGGAAGTCTCCTGAGTACTTGCAAATGAAAGCAACATTTCTTTCTCTTTCTTCCCAACAGTAGTTTTTTTGCAAATAGCTTGAGCAGCTTACAGATTACCTTTTTTTTTTTCAATTTATATCTCTGTATGTGTGCTTCAATTATGTGTGCAGCTTGTTGAAGGAGGCCTGCAACATATAGAATCATGGAATATTCTATATTATCAGCTGTATATCATGGTTCCGTGTCTACCTTCATAAACCTCTTTTCTGTATTTTCAAAGTCCGTGCAAAATTTCTGTTCCTGTGCATGAGAAATTTTCTCACTGACAATTTTTGTTGTTATAAAGCAATGTGGGTATTCTAGGAGTTCATAGTCAAGGAACACCAAAAGCTTTGATTATCAGGAAAGAGAACTGGATATGTATTTTTTTTCAATAAAGTGCCAAATCAGATATTCCTGACCATCTGCTTAAGAGGCCAAGCAGATGGGATTTGGAGTTTTTAAGCAATTACACCAGCTACTTCAACTGCTGTTTCTTCTCTTTCTTTTACACACTGCTTTCCAGGTGTACCTTTAATTTGGCTGTACACCAGATCCACTAAGCCAAATGTAGGCCTACAAAACAGGAGGATGCAGTACAGAAAAGGGAGCATCAGAAAAGGTAACAACACAGACTGACCACCAGCACTTCAAAAAAAAGGTCAGTTTCACTCTCCATGATTGTATTTTGTCACTTTGTGTGTAGTTGCCTCTACAGAAATAAAGTCATTAAAAAACAGATGAACACAAATCCATTGTCTCCTCATGCATTTGTCTCCAGAGCATTTTAAAGCATTAGGCAAAGTATGAAGTCTACCTTCTACTTCAAAATCCACAGGGGGAATCTGTAGAGGAAATTCATCTCAATTCAAGTAACAGTAAATAATATTCAAATGAATGCAGCTTTGAGATGTGGTTAGTGTACTAAGTCAACTTCCAGCAACAACTCCCAGAAGTGACCCTCAATGAGAATAATTTTTGGGTGCTCTAACATTTGCTGGATGGATTTTGCATGCCTAGACTCTGTTTCAGCCTGAAAGTGATGAGATTCAATGACCTAAGTCCTGAAGGAACCAAAGATGTTTTGCAGGCAAACCAAAAATTGCTTATCAGCTTGGGCTCCAAGTAACAGCACACTACTATGATTTTAAAATAAACTGTGGCAGCACATTCAGGACAGCTGAAAATGTGGGAAGCAGACTCCTTCAGTAAGAATGTCCTCAAATACACAGCTACAGCTTTGCTGTTGAACATCCCATATCAACTACACTTCCTGATGAAGTGTGTATTCTTGTTTCACTGGCACTACCCTGCAGTGAGTCCTTGCCTTGAGGCAAAACTTGCCATCAAGTTCCCTTCTCTTCTTTACTGAAAACAAAGTGTTTACTAATTCACAATCATTTGCAATTCAGCCAGTTGACTGAAGTTTCTTTCTGAAACAGAAACTTCATCTAAACCCCAACCTCAGGAGATTTTAACTCACATGACCCAAAAGCTCTCATCACAGCGTCATATTAACTGTTCTATGAAGATGAGCAGATAATGACATGAAGAAAGAAGAGACACTGACACTCTCCAAACTTGAACTTAATCTCTTGAATAAATGTTTCACCTAAATATTGATAGTCTTTTATGTCTGATCTCTAAGTATTAAGAGTTACCTACTTAAAGTTAAGAATTCCATTATTAAATGGATATTAAAACACATTGCCAGAGCATAAAGGAAGAAACTGTTAAGAAAGACCATGTGGAGATGGAGATTTATTTTCCTAGTTACAAGATACATGTAGTATAAGCATTTCTAAACCGGTATACTTTAAAAGGACTAGTAATTGTCAACCAGATCTTGCAGCTTACCTTTACATTTTTCTTTTTTCCTGCCAAAGTCAATTATACATGAAATTCTAGTCAATTTTACATTGAAAGCTTTCCCCACAGTTGAGTTAAAACAGAAAATCATACAAGGACTGACTTCACTGAGCAGTTACTGGGGCAAAAAACACTCCATGTGGCATTAATTAAAGGCTTACTTCATTCCAGCATGGGGAGCCTTTAACCAAAAAAGAAGAGATGAAAGTAATTTTAAAAAATGAGAGGCTGAATCTCTGTCAATGCTGAGCCAGCATGATATTTATGTTGGGTTAGAAGGATCAAATAGGCTTCAGCTCAAGTCTGAAATGCCAAAATAATAATGAAATAAATCAAAAAAGCCCAGGTCTTAAGTCTACTTTAAAACTTATAATAAAATTCTGGGGTTTCTATGAGTCAAACAATGCCTAAAAAAACTTTATACATTGAGACAAACACTTTAGGAGGCAATCTGAGTCTAAGCACATTAAAGATACATATGTATCTAACAGCCATATTTACTTTTATTATTCCAACTGAGTCAATGAGAAATATAGGCAATTAAGATCATTTATCAAGAATTTGGGGAGCATATTGCATGGTGTTCAAAGTACTCAATGTAATGAAGTTCAGTTAAATATCTTTCTGTTAAAATTTTAGGCACAGGTAATTTCTTGTAGCATGTATTTTTAAAATAGAAACAGTGTGCAACCTCATCATAATTTTCAGCTGCCTGTAGTAATTGCAGGATCTCCTAGACCTTGGAACCAAATAGTGTGAAGGGAGCATGGTTTGCTTTAAGAAAGATGAAAGATGCTCTTCCAAGTTTAGTGAGAGGTGTCCTTGCCCATGGCAGGGGGGTTGGAACTAGATGATCTTAAGGTCCTTTCCAACCCTAACTATTCTATGATTCAATGTAGGCACAAAATTTTATTCCAAATACTTTAATCACAGTTGTATAATACTAAGAAAATTTCTGGCAATCATAAAAGTAGTAAGCTGAAAATTATAAAAGTAGTAAGCACACGAGAAAATGGGAGTTCTTATCCTAGAGCTCCAATGAATAGGGAAGCCAAAGGATTCAAAGCTATCACCGATGTACTACACATTGGCTCAGCCAATATAGTTGCCAGCAAAGCTAACTACTATACAATAAAAAAAAAAAAAAAAAAAAAGGGAGAAGGCATCAGGGCTCTGTGAAATGCTTTCTCAGCATCAAGCCAGCTACTGACCACTAAAGTATTTGATGCTTGTTTGATAGATGAAAGGGTAAATTACATGCTCATAATTCCTTCTGTCATAGTCCTCAAAACCTACCCTAACTCCAGAGGCATTCAAGGATGAACATGATGATTTCTTCTACCAGAATATAAGGAGGCAAAAGTTCAGTCAACAAATTCCTGGATCTGTAAGCCTTAGCTGAATTCCTTCCTTTACAAAGTCACCTATAAAGGACTTCAGGATAACGAAAAAAACAGAGAGGAAGATGGAATATGTAGCTGTAAATGGGCCTCTGAAAAAGGAAAGCGAGCAGGATAGGTGAGAAAAGACAGGGCTGTGAAGTGGAAACTACCAGCAGGTAGTTTTCTGCAGCAACGTTCTCTTTTCTCCGCTTCTAAAACTAGCAGAGGCACCTTCCACTGACGTGGGACTACATTGTGTCAGTTGTAAGACCTTACAGCTCAAAAACTCACATCCAGCTGCTGTTCCCTTTTGATGGCATGGAGAGACAACCGAAAAGTGACACTGTAAGCCTCTCTCATACAGAAACCTCATCGCTTTCTAAGTCATAAAATAGCAACAGCCTGGGAATTCACATGCAGATGACTACTCTGAGTACACACTATCAAGCAAAATTCTCTGATCTGTGGGGGGAACAGTCTGCAGAGCCAGCTTGCTTTCTAAAACTATCCTGACAACACATAAGCAACTGGTGAAACTCCAAAGACCTTGAAGAATGAGATTAAAGAATAAGAATTTGAGACATTTCAGAATAAAAATTTCAAAAAAATCAGTCTGGGGGATAGGCATGGCAAGAGGCTGAAATGGAAAGAATCGTGAATTAATTTCCATGGCAAACGTCCAATGACTGTACAGTAGGAACATATTTCCTGAAAAATCAAAGGGAGCTTCACTTTCAAGAGGTAAGAAGTAACATGCATGGACTTATTTTCTAGCTGTGAGCAGGAAATAAGAATTTCTAGCTCTGATTTTGTCTTGGTTTCAGCTGGTATAGAGTTGATTTTTTTCCCACTAGATGGTACAGTGCTGTGTTTTGGCTTTAGTATGAGAATATTGTTGATAAAGCATGCATGTTTTAGTTGTTCCTCAGTAGTGCTTTCCCTAAGCCAAGGACTTCTCAGTTTCCCATGATCTGCCAGTGAAGAGGGGTACAAGCAGCAGGGAGGGAGCACAGCCAGGACGGCTGACCCAAACTAGCGAAAGAAGTATTCCATACCACAGCATGTCATGCTCATATATTCCTCCTCTCTTTTTTCCCCTATTACTATTTCTATTATTATTATTATATTTTACTTCATTTCCATTATTAAACTGGTCTTATCTTAACCAATGTGTTTTACCTTCTTCCAAGTCTCCTCCCAAACCCAGACAGAGCAGGGAATGAGGGTAGGAGTAAGCGAGTGGCTGCGTGGTATTTAGTTGCCAAGTGGAGTTAAATCATGACAGATATGAAGTAATTTAAATTGTAAAAAAGATATTAAGACCCGTGGTGGAACCCTGTAGGATCTCAACACAGAAAGCTCACCTTCCTGTTTTAAAACCCAAGAAACTTTGTCCCTTCCTCATGGAGAGTTCTGATGTACCTTACAATATACTGCAACAGATAAAAGACACCTCCATCAGAATGACTCTCCATTTGGTTCGTCACCCAAAATTTTAATAGGAGGATCCAGGGCATAAGGATGGCAAGGGTTTAATAAAGACTGTATTTCCTTTTGCATTAAGATTATCCAAGTCTGATGAAGTATGTAAACACCTTCTGGACAAAACAAGAAATTCTAGACCTGCTGGAAGGCTCAAGAAAATGTTACACTCCACAGCAGTTTGGCCAATATTATTATACATCCATCTTTCCTGCAGTAAAAAAAGAGCCTATGAAATAATTCAAGAAAACCTGATGAAAATCAAGAATCTTAGAGAAGGAAGAAATGTTTAATCAAGCTAAACAACCTAGAGAAGAAAGAAAAGCCAGAAAACAGGTTTCTGACAAACTCCATAGTGCTCTGCTTCGTGCAGAACTCAGTGCTCTTGGTTTAAGTTATAATGGTGAGAACATGCCTAATGGATAGCTCTTCAAGAGTCTCAGTTCAGCCATACCAAGTCTGTGAATGCTATATAAGATGGACACTGGAAAATGCTCAGCAAAAGAAAAGCATCTTCAGCTAAATAGTAGCCAAAATTTAAGGGGTTTACAGAGCCTTAATGGTGAAAACTTAATGCCTGTAGCCTATATGCATCCAACAAGTTAGGTAGGAAGCTGTCAGTAGATCAATTTGATTCAGATGCATCCATATTTGATTCAGATACATCCATATTGCCCAAGCTACATCCATGTTGCCCAAGCTACATAAAAGTCCTTTTTCTGGAACTGACTACCAGTCTTCTACTTCTAAACTTCTCCAAAATAAAATGTGACAAAAATCCTTAAGAAGGTGACAATGAGCTGAACTTGACATTTTAGTCCATGGGCTTCCCAAGGAAACTTTCAAGGGTAACATTTCAGAGCTACAAGTGAAAGAAGTTAACTGCCTAACTTTCTCAGTTCTTTAGAAAGAGGATTTGGCATATTACTCTGTTTTCCTGATGCAGAGAGCTGTGGTATCATGCAACACAGCATCTTTTTATTACACAGGTAAGAAATACCACAGACAAAACACCACCCTGAATGTTGGAATATCGTTTAACCATCATGATAGAATATAAGGGATGTAGGTCTTGTTTTGCAACTGATTTACAAAGCCCATATTATACCCTTCACTTCTGGGGGAGAGGGGGTGAAGTTGTTTGGAGCAGTTTCTCTTTTTATAAATGCTGACTTTCTATTTTTTCAAGCTTACAAATGTCCGTATAATCTAAACAACAAATGTGCTCTATACCAGTAACAAACTTATACAGCAAGCCAAATTTCTGTAACTGCAACTTTTACTTCCTCTTCCTACAATCTCTGTATAAGGCAGAAACATCACACTACTGATTCCTTCTCTAGCGTGCAAAAGGATGCAGCATGTTTAAATGTTTAACTAATCAAGTGTTCCATCTTGCCACCGATTTTGTAATTATTTAAATATGTCAGTACAGCTACTTTTATATCAAAGGCCAATGATGTCCAAAGACTTATGAAAACTTTATGTCAACCTTCTTTTTAATTTAAGGAAAAAATTGACAGATTAATATTTTTTCAGGCACAGAGATATTAGTGTGGTTAATATTAATTTATGCAGCACGTCTGATTTCCCAGTTTAACAGTCATACCTTGATTAACCCATTTGTTTTGCTTGTATTCTGCTAAGACATGGGGATTTCATGTGATGGGCGTGTCATTTATATAACAGTGAACAGTATATTAATTCCACAGAAATCTCAAGCAAATATGTTACATTCCAAATGACTTCTAAAGCAAAGTGATTCTGGATTTGTTAAACTGATTATGTGAAGAACAAATGACTGATGATTTGAAGATAAAATTTAGTGTATAAACGTTGCCATCTATGCCATTTCACTATGTTAAAATCATAAAGGCCTGCCAGATTTCATTGCATTCATAATTAGAATCATTGCATTGTAATTCAGGATGCGTTTTTCATAGAGATGAAAAGAATGAGTTTTAATACAGCCAAAGCCAGATAAACCCGACAAGCCTACCTATGCAAGACAGATGTCAGTTCAGATAGAGATTAATTTTTCCTTTTCATAATGCAATTATAAACAATATTGACACCTGAAAGAAAAAATTATAATACTACAAAGAATTCAAACTTCACAAGAAGCACACCTAAAGCAAGAGTACCTGTACACAACTGTTTTTAAAAATTAGCTTTAACTCATAATTATAGCATCTTAATTTCATGGCACAGAAAAGTTAATGGGACAAGAATACTCAATAAATCAACCAGAAATGGGAAAAAAACATGTTAGAAGTTAGTATGGAAGAGTTTAACCAAAACAGGCAATTTGTATTTATAACAAATATTTTGCCACATAATTAAATGTGCAAAAAAAAAACGTTAGAAACAGAAAAAAAATCTCCAAAGGACAATAAAATCTAGATAGCAACCTTCAACATGGTCTCACATACAATTTCCTTGTCCTGAGGTCTTTTATATCTTAATTTTCTTACAAGCATATTTCTAGACTACAGTGGTTGATATAATTTAGGATCTGACAAGGTAAGATGCAACTGAAGGACTCCAACAGAATGTCTCAGCAGGTCCTTACCAGTTTGCCCTCAGAAAGCTCCAGTATTTGCACAGCAGTTGACAAAGCATGCACAACTGTGTACAGCTGGAAATCATACCAAAAGCTAGGCTCTCAATTTATTTACCCCATGTTAACTTAGTATGCACTGCTAGATGGTCAAATATTGCAGGAAGATAAAAACAGTAAACTTAACTAGAGGAGAACAGTATACTGTAAAAAAAATATGCTCAGTTTTACAGTATATTTTAGCCAAAAATTTCTTTCCATGTGTTTGTGGATAAAATTCAGTATTTTCAATATTTTATAGAACAGTCCATGTTAAGTCATAACTGCTTTAATCCAAAATGCTTCTGAGCAAAGAGACAGTAGTTATTTTAATGTTGGGTTATGACAGACATGACCTTATTTCTTTTGTAATAAATTGCAGATTACATTTCTGAAATGCTGTCAAATTATTTCACACCTAGTGGTTTTCCTTCATTGGACATCTGATACTTGCATGCATCATTCGGTATTTTTCATCAGTCTCTATTTATAATAAAAGCAGGAGTATAACAGCAGAGCAAGTTTTCTGTAGAGTCTTTGAATTAACAAGATAAAACTGATTTACCATGTTCCACCCTGGGTAGAGGTAGTCTGTCCCAACAAATTCAAAGTAGTGAGCAAATCCTTCTTTCAGCCATACATCCTCCCACCAAACTGGAGTCACAAGGTCACCAAACCACTGCAAAGAAAGTACAAATAAATAACCTTTATGAAACCACATTTGCATATACCTTTAATGCAGAACACGCTCTATTAAATGTACCTGTTTAATAAAAACAGTAATAGAGATCACCCACTGAAACTCATCAACTGTTTTTTCATGTACTGATGAATTAAGCCTTTATAGGATGCATAAGTTACTCGAGTAACACATTAGAAAAGAACTAGCAGGGGAAAAGAAACATTGAGGAGAGTATTCACAGATCTAGTAGAAGCTCACCTAGGTTTAACGATCTTACATATACAGAGGACAGAAAAAGGCTTCTGACTCAAGTAATTGGATTCATTACCTGGAAGCAGTGTTCAAGGCCAGGTTGGACAGAGCCTTGGGTGGTATGGTTTAGTGGGAGGTGTCCCTGCCCATGGCAGGGGGTTGGAACTAGATGATCTTAAGGTCCTTTCCAACCCTAACTATTCTATGATTCTATGATTCTATATATAGTTCAAATCTTAAAAAACTGGGAACACAATCTCCATACCCCAGACCTAAATTTTAGCATTTGTTTCTCCATGATGTCTGCCCTCTTACATTTCCCATACTAATGATGCTCCATCTGTTGGTCAGTTTCCTAAGGAAAACAGTTTTATACAATCATGACATCTCTCTGTGGGTAGGACTCACACACACAAAAGCAAGTAGCTGACGCCATGTAAATGAGGGCACCCAAGACACCCACAGGCCTAGGAAATTTCATACAGGACTTACAGGAGATCTGCAGCCTTCCCAAACAGCAACCAGGGGCAGACAATATCTAAAACAGGCCACCTACGTTTATGCAAGGGAACCCTACCCAAGCGGACTGCCTTTCCTATTACCCCATGTCACTCTTGAATTTCCTTACTGACTTCCATCTAATTTCAAAAGAAGGACAGAGATTGCAAGGATAAACTCCTACAACAGTACATGAAGATCAGGCAGATGAAAAGAGAAGGACCTAAACTGGGGCAAGGGAAGAACATGGCCATTAGATACTCTCCTCAGTAGCCATCAACAGGCACAAACCTGTCATGGTACAGGACATGAGTGTCAAGAGGGATTTTAGACAGAGCTGGGTTGATCAGTGGGAGAGGAATGATGATCAGAATTCAAAGGAAATCAGGCAATCAGAAATTACCAATTTTTCTGCTGATGGATGGCCATATTTATATTATTGTAATGGCTCTGTGTAACCTGGATCATCCTAACACCAATGGTAAGAGCAGAAACATATATATTGTTATGAAAATATATTTCATATTCTTTATAGCATCTTTCTGCCAAGCAAATACCAAAATTTTATTTCAGTAAAATTGTCTGCCAGTTTTTTCTTACTGACATTAAAAATTAGATTAATTCATAATCAATAGAGGTAATTTTGAGTTTTCACGGAGTTGGTAAACTCTGAAAATACATGGAAAGGAAGAAGCAAATAAGTATTCCAGAGGGAGAGACTCATGTCAGAGGAGAGGAGCTGCTGCTGACTCTATAACGAGAGTGAGGAACAAATAAAAGTGGAGTTAGCCAGTAAGAGGTTTGCTTTCGTGATGGCTGGCTTATAGGCTTTGTCTGGGACCTGAATGAAAGGTCTCGCTCCTGTGCATGTCTTTGTGGAGTGAGAATAGGGCCAAGAAAGCATCAATGCTGCGATGAGGATTCGTAGTAAAGGGAACACGTGGGCTCCAAAGAACAGACTACAGAAACTGAGATTACCAGATTGCCACACAATGTTCAGTAAATAGGATTTGAACGACAAAATGAAGTGAAACATGACAATGAATGTCACTGACAACCAACTTCAGAATTTAGGGAGAAGAGATGAAGTTGACAAAAGTAATATACATTAAGTGAAACTAAGCTTAACAGACACTCTGTGAGCATTATCTAGTTGAGGGCTAGATAATATATTAATAAATTAACCCTCTACAGGACCAATAGAGATGGACAAAGAAAGACTAGAAATGCCTATCATACAGATCCTGCACATAATTTGAAATGTTAGAGTAGCATACCACCAGAGAACTATGAAAGTTATATTTATACTATAACAGGTTGATTAAATGATTTCTAATGACAGACTGAACACTATAGCACAGAGTTTATTTCTTGAATTACAAGAGGACTGCTGAACAAATATGAAACCACTAATAGCCATGGTATGCTGTGAGTATTCAGAGAGAGATAGAAAAATAAGGCTGTGAAGTTCATAATACATCCTCCAGCAACTCAAAAGAATTAATAACTTTAATCACCATGACACAAAAGAGAGTTTCTTATAGTCTTCTATGAGTTTTCTGGGTACATTTATTAATGATACAATTAAAAGTATTAATTTAATTATTCACCTAAAGGAAGAAGTGTTTTACAGGCATTAAAACAGTGCACAATACCAATATGAAAATGTAGGGAATGTGCTTAACTAGTCTTAAATAGTACCAAAGTTAGTTATGAATGTCACACAGAGCAGTCCCAGACACTGCAATTAATGAAGCCAAATTTTCCAGTAGAAAGGTACTATTATCTTTCTAGATGTTATGTATCTGAAGGGAAAACATTGAGTAAAACACACTTCATTCACTTAAGTAATTGTTTATTTATTTATTGGTATAGTTGGCTATAGACACTATCTGCCTGGAATGAAGATCATTACTTTTTTTTATTTTAGAAGAGAAAAATGAATTTCAATGTATCAATTAGATAAATTTTGCATCTCCCTCAGGTATTATGCTTAGCTTGACTTGCAGAAAGCACTTATTTTACAGACACACCGAAAGGACACTCCTTCCTTCCTACAGGTTATTAAAAAAACACCGATTTAGAAATTTTTAACTTTCCTTCTGCTTTCATGCCTCTTTAACTCAATCTGTCACACCAAGTTTTGCTCTCAGGTAGGAAAACCATCACAAAAAATAATGGTGCATAAATTCAAACGACTCTTTTTTCAAAGGCTGTAGGTGGGACTGATCCACGATACGCAAATAAAACTGATTACTACCTTAATAGAATTATTTTAATAAATGATGGCAACTATTTCAAGCTATCAGCTTAAACTGCTATAAATATGTGTGTTTTGATCAATATCTCACTGGTGTGTTGGGGCTTGGAGGAGAAGCTTTTATGCCAAAACAGTCCTCCTTCTGATTTCTTTTAATTAAATACATAAAATGTTCTAAAAGAACATTCAAAATGGAATATCAATCACTTGCAACCTACAAAATTACTAAAATAAAGCTACTCATGTAACTTTAATGTGTCCCTCCTAAAATATGTACCTAAAACAAATATCTGGTCAAGCATGACAAAGCCACCTGTGAAGAAATCGGGTGTAAAATTCTTTCTTACACGCTTTTTAACCATATTTTGACAACCACAGAATTTCTTTGTACTTCTGCAAAGCTCTCATTTTCTATCTGTCCTGAACACGGTGTCAGGCATTAATACTCAGCAGGTTTGTGAATTCTGATTTTAAACAGTCATACCTAAAGGTAACAATCCCAATTCCTAATATTCATCTGGTATCAAAACAGAAACAGCAGCAACATGAATGGAGAAAGATGCTTTCAATTAAGCAAACAGCACCAGAAGTAATATCAACACAGACACTAAGTAAACATTCTCACATGCAATTTTAAGGTCACTTAAAAGCACTCTGCAATCACACTGCTATCCCAAAGTAAATTCAAATATAGTTTTTACCCATTTTATGATTTTCTGATATTCCCATAACAATGTAAATAGGTGTTGGCTTCAATGAGGATCAAATAAATGAACTCGGTAAGTTACTGATGTAAAAATTGCCCACTTAAACTACTTTGGAAAGAGAGTAAATTATTAAAGCGGTGCAAAGAATAACTGAAAATAATAAAATGACTTCACAAAAAGGAAGACTTCAGCTGAAAAAAGTTACTGATCATCAGATTTAATCAAAAGGTTTTAAGAGAAGCAGCATAACCCTGTAATCAGGAGCAATGAACCCCGCACTACAAAATACACCTCACAGAAGAATCCAATACCAACAGGAGCTGAGATTTGATGACCTAATATGTGTTTTCCACACCTCATTCCTAAGGCACTATAATTTTTCTAGCTGAACAGTGTGCTACTCTATTGTACTGCACAATAAAGAGCATATAACAAAATCAGATGATCCTACTGAGAACAAACCAGCAATAAACGTCAATAAAAATTTCATGTTGTAGTTGAGGACTTCATATTCATGACAGATTTTATGTGAAACACGAATATGAACAAAACATTATTATTTTCAGGTTCATCTACCAGAACTCCATTACAAAGGCTCCCTTTTATATGGTACTTTTTATTTGCAGAAAGTGTTAAGAATTTGCATTGCCTTTTAAAGAATACTCTGTAAAGTCACAGATGTAAGCCATGCTGATTACACAGTAGGATTTCATTCATTTTAACCTGAAGGCTATGATTATGCCTCTTATGAGTGCAACAAAGGGTTTCCTGTCCCTGTAGCAATTTTGTTCAATAACATTTGCATTTAACTCAATATTACTAAACACTCGTAATGTGTTTAGGTTGAGGTAAGAAGATGGAAGAAATGTAAAATAAATTGTAATATATGTTTATTACAAAGTTTTCTTATTGATAAAAAAGTTTCTGTACACACAAAGACTTGATTATCCATCATCAGTGAACAGAGGGTCAATACCAAATTGAGAAAAAAAAAAGAAAAAGAGAAAAAGAACATGGAAGTATGTGCATATGTGATGAAAGATGAATCTCAAACTGATTTCAGTCAAAACCTTTTCTGACATGAACATGAAACTCAACATGAATCTGCTACCAGCATGTTCAGCCTACACACCAACCCCACAAACACACCCCACCATACAGAATATAATCATACAGAATGTAGGGAAGTTGCTCATTGCTACTAATTTTCTCTTCTATCCGCTTTTTGAGTTCCCAGTTTCCGCTCTGTAGTGATATGTCTTATGGATCTCCATATTATTTGGACTCCAGTTACAATAAAAGTTGTAACTGTCCATGTGAACAACACAAATTAATTTTCAGTTTTGAAAAGGAATGCATGCTTTCCCACATTAATATCAAATATCAGATTTAATACCTGATGACACAGCTCATGTACAATGACCATGGTGACGTCCAGTAGGTATGATATAGAAGAAATGCTTGGATCTAGCAGTATCCTCTGCTCCACAAAAACACTCAGTCCCCAGTTCTCCATAGCAGCATATGGATGCTTAGGCACAGCTAACAGATCTACAAATAGAAAAGATATATGTTAAACCCTTGTGGGAACTACTACGCTGAAGAAGTATTGTAAGTAAGGCCATAAATAATCACTAAAAGCATTTTAAATAACATACACATAAAACACCTAAACTTGATTCCAGCCCTCTAGTAATGTTATTTAGGAAATATTAATAAAATATTCACTTTTTATCTTATGCCACTATCAGTTCATACGTTAACCCTATTACTGCTGTAACACAGTACTTAGTCTTTCTAATTGAAGTTTTCCATACAGAATCCAGCTTATTTGCAATACCTTGTTAATTTCCTTCTGGGTTTGTTACTGCTCTTCATCTTTACTATATCACATCTGTAGTAACACAGACTTACTACAAGTATTCTTTATCTTTTCATTAAGGTGACTCCTTTATGAACATCTTACACATCAAACTCTATGTAAGGACTGAAATTAAGGGAAACACTGAAGAAATACTGCTTCTTAACAACCAGAAAGATGGTGAACTGTTTAGAATTGCCATCAGGTAAAAAAAACAGAACAAAACAAAAAAATAAAAAAACACACCACACAAAAACAAAACGGTGGGGAATGTCTCTCAGTGGCATGAGATTAAACAACACCATGTTACAATGTCTATCCATCCTTTAGAAAAATCTTACTGCAGAAAAGTGAGAAAGAACGAAAATTGACTCTAAGCCTGGAAATAAATCTAAAATTACAGTAAATCGACGTAGGGAATAAACCAATATACAATGCTGCTCTACGGCAAAAACATCTGAAAGAGCCCAGAAACAAACTATATGTCTACAGGAAGGCCAGTGAAACCTGTGCACAAATTAGCCAAAATTTAGGAAGCTATGCTGTCACATCAGCACGGTGCTCCCTCCAAACTAATTAGCCTGGCTTTGTAATTAATTAGCCTGGCTGCCACACTCCGCTCATTTGGCTGTACTACCTCTGCTTCCAAAGCTTGTTAATTCACAACTAACACAAGTTATATCTAGGTGGCACTTCACTGGGTGGGATGAAAGGTGTCTGGGTTGACTTTCTAACCTGAAGAAATAAAATTCTGACCTGCATATTCTAAATAATACTCTAAAATATATCACACCAGTAAGATTGTCTTTTTTGGCTTGCTGACATTGAGTGGTGGAATTGGCTTGGAGAACAACCTGACGGCAGGAGCTCTACTTCAGGATTCATAGAAAGTTGCCACTGAAATATCAGGAATGGAAAACCTGGACATATTCCAGCACTCCTGAAAAGGGCCTGCTGCAAGAAGCATAAAAATACCAGCCTTCTAGTGGAAGTACAGAGAGAGGATAGCAGCTACTTTCAAACACAAGGAAATTGAAAATATCCAAATTGCAGAGACATACTACAAATGGTAAAGAATAAATATTTTATATCAAGGCAGACACCAGAGCAAGAACATAATTAAAGAAATAAAGCAAAAATCCGAAAC
Source organism: Amazona ochrocephala (assembly GCA_039720435.1). Taxonomy (NCBI): domain Eukaryota; kingdom Metazoa; phylum Chordata; class Aves; order Psittaciformes; family Psittacidae; genus Amazona; species Amazona ochrocephala. The sequence continues at coordinate 41,684,821 of CM077880.1, read as the reverse complement.
ATGGTGTTCAAGATTAAACCTGCAAGCAAATTCAAAGTTACACGCTCTCCTTTTCTTCTCCAGCTGAAGCTCGAAATATACTAATTTTCTAAAATAACTGCAATTTGTTATAAATGACATGCAAAAATAAAAACTCCTGTCTCCTATACAAAGAAGGGATAAGGATGGGAAAAAAGGACACAAAGGCTACTGGGAGACATCACTGAAGTAAAAATCTCCATTAACATTAAACAGGGATCTCTCCTATTTTCAACTCTGTAAAAAAAGCCATAACTTCTCCTACAGTGATTACACTTTCATACAAAAGGCATCTTCAGAAGAAGAATACGGAGACTCTCTGTTCATTTACAATGACTTAAGTTTTCAGCAATTCCCCTCAAATAAGCAAAGTGACACTGAAATAGAACCAGCATGAAAGTAAAACCAGTTCGCAATGCTTTTCTTTCCTTTCTGCCTTTTGGGTTAATTTGTAGTTTCTGGTCTTTCTAATCAGTCATAATGGACAGATTTTGTGTCAGCCAGTATTAAACTGGAATAACTCTGTGGAACTGGGAAACTAGGGTGAGGTCTCACACTAAACACCTTTACAAGCTAATTATAGACTGTCAGTATCATTGGTATCGGCCTGTTGGTTTAGACTGATACTTTATAGCACTGACATATCAATAACACCTGCCAATCTGATGGACAGCTAACTGCCTTGCAGGTAGACAACCACAGTGGGATATTCTAAATTACTTTCATCCAATACAGCTCCGTTGCTCTGCAAGCCTGGAAATTCCTCTCATGTATCAGCTAATGCTTAAAGGGCTTTTCCAAACAGACAAACCAAAATGTAATAGATAACCCTGTTGGTTTCCTGAATGCTAATCCTTGCAAGTGACATGCTGAATGAATTAGGAGGTGCACTAAAATACATGCACACGCTCCTACCTTTGTCTAGTGCAGGGTCTGGTGCACTGCACTTCAGTGCCAGAGACTTAATCTCCAGTGACTGACAGAATGGACTCTAAACATACTTATACTCACAAAATGAGAAATCTTTTGCTTCTCATTGCCCATGTCTACACTCCAAATGTCCAAGTCTTGGTGTTCACTTTCCATTTAGAATTTAAATTTCTTCAGTGGTTGGTCTTGATTGCTCCACAAATTTCTACTACCTTTAAATAAAATTCCAAACATGCCTGGTTTTGTAGTAAAAGACACAATAATCTATATCTTTCTCTGGGGAGCCATAAACATTTGATTTCAGAGGAGCACTGAACATTTTTGATGTTCAAGTCTCAACATGAGAATTTGTATTTCCCTCAGTTTTTCACACCATTAGAGCACTGAGGAAGGTATCCTGTGCTCCTGGAGGTGACATCTGTTAAGGCTTTAGTGTAATTTTTAAGGGGCAAGGTATAAAAGGAGGGGTGATGATGCACATTTTGATAGACATATCATTCACACATATTACTGCTCAAAAGTGTTCAGCACTAACTGCAAAATGTGAACTGCTGAATATATAACAGCTTGTGTGCATGCTGCATCCAGTTACTCTGCACACTATTTAATTAAATTCTTTGTAAAGCACTTGTGAATGTTTGATTATGTGGATATTGCTGGGGAAATAGAAATGCATGTTATTGCTTGCAGAGAATAATATCCTCATACATCATAAAACTGTTACTTGAGATTTCCTGATACAGCAGAGGAGAGAGTCCTGCGTAGTGCCAGAATAATAGAGGATTCCCACCTCTTGGCCTTCACAGAGACTAAATTCATGACCAAGAAGTAAAAACTATACAGCTAAAATAAATCACCAGAAAAGCCATCAGGACAAAAACATGTTGGAACTTCACACTAACATTCTATACTGGCACAATTATTCAAATACAAGGATAGCATTTGGAAGTTTTTTAAATCTATCTCTGCATGAATCTCATGAAAAACATTTCAAGTTACAAAAAACGTACACAGCTCAAGAGCTTCATTTCTAAACATTTAATTAAGACATCATAACTGTGTAAGCTTACATCAAAATAGGTCTGACATTAGCAAGTATCATCATAGTGCAAAACAGAAATCAGCAATTTAACACTTAAGTTGGTCACAAAGCACATCATCATTTGATGCTCTTTTAAGTTAGCTAGTTACACTTATTATCTGTGCAATTTGAACAAATGATACTGTTTTTAATTTTCCACTACTCAGTTACGGTATTTTCTAGGCACCCTTAAAACCCATTAAATGCCGCAATCCACACAACTGGGAACATCACTCTTGCCTTAGATGACAGCAGAGTTAAAACTGAATAGGATTAAATGCAAAACAAGATGTAATTCTCTAATGCAGGGTACCCTGAATCTGGGGGTCCTTCCCCCTCCTTTATCATCCTACTTTTCTACAAACATCAAAGCGCCTCTTTCCACCACTGTGATTCCACTACATTTAATCACTTCAGTCTGACGTCTAATAGGGATACAGGTGCAACAGACACACATCCTTACTATATATATATAAATATGAGTGTGCGCATAAACACAGACAGACTTCTACACATATGAACATATTTACTAATATTATATCCTGCAATTTTATTTGTTTTAACTGCTGGTTTCAATGTGACCAAGGGCTAGATCCTGCAGAACATATGACAGTATTAAATTTCTGATACTCAAGGTGGAAGATAAAAAGCACCTACTAGGGAAAAGGAAAAAAAGAGTAACTGTGTGAATAATTTCTGCAAATTTTCTGTGTCGTACATGATTAGTCTCCAAATAAATCTGAGAGCCCTGAAACACTGCATCTGATAAGAGAACATACAGTGAGAAACAAGAATTTTCTGTCAAGCATCTTTACACATATATTTTCCTTAATAAAACCAGGAGGCACATAGAGATAAACTGTTCACTCCATGAACTCCATGTTTTTTTCTTATAATTTGTTTTTATTACAAAAATGACACTATAAAGCTATTTGAATTTACTTATGTGCCTCTCAACAACGCTATTTTAATTCATTTCTTCAGAGAGGCTTTCTTCAAGATTTCAGGTGTAGATTTCTTGCTACCAGGTATTTTACTTTTCAGACAACAATTTCTACAAATTAAGAGAAAGCATGAACTAGTATCAGTTTAGTTCAGCCCTGACAAATGAAGCAAAAAAAAAAAAAGGTTTTGCCCTTTCCTAATGCTGCATAATGCAATCAATAGCTTTACTAAATCTCTCTAAAGGTCTTGTGTGATTTCCTAAATGAATGCTGTTGTACAAAGAAAAAGAATTATTTACTAAAAGGTTTTATATTTCTGCCACACAAATTCATTAATCAAAGCCATTGCTTTTACTACAGGTAAGTAGATGCTTTCCTATAACACAATACCGTTTAAAGATTTATGCAGATTTTAACAAGCCAACTACAAAAAGTGACAGCTCTGGTTAAAAACCATTAAGTCAAACAACGGTTATTGTAAGAAACATCCAAAATTTCTACTAATATACAACCACTGAATACAGAACTTATGAGAAATATCTACAATGGCTACTGAAAAACTTTCTTTTCTGCACTGTTCATTAGTATACAACAGAAGCTTTCGCTAGAAAACCAAGTTTTCCATGTATATACTTTCATCCCCTTAAAAAGTTATTTGGGGGAGGGACAGAACGTAACACACACAAAAAAACAAACATCCCAGGCCATGGTGAAAGTCTTCTGTGGCCACCAGGAAGGTCTCCAACTGACTGCAAGAACAGAGAGAAACATAACTGATAGATGTGAATGTTCAACTTGAGACACTACAAGCCACCAGATTTTCTGAAAATACTAAGTGCATGTTTTCTGAAAACTAAACCATTCTAGTATCTCATTTCTGGCAGTGAGAAGCTAGGTACCTTAAATTAGCTGTCTTTTAACTATTACTTTTATTTGAACTACAACTTAATTGTATTCTTCTTTCTTCTCTCACTACTTGCAAAGTATTGAAAACACAGAAGATGCAAACAACCAGAATGACAGCCCCATCTTTGACTAACACTTCTGTTTACCTAAATGCTTACTCTGGCACCCATCACTTTTTATCTCTGGGACTACACCACGAATACCCTTCTGTAAACATGACACTTACCAACCCACGTGGACATTAGCTTGCAGAGTTAATGCAAAGGTCTAAAAGTGCTTGCCAGTCAAATCAAACGGCTTGCTGCAGACCCTGAGGAGAAATCACTGACACACAGCAGTTTATTGCTGGGGTTTTTATTGCTTCTTATTGCTGTACAACGTATTACTTAACATTAACTGACATAAACAATGGATGGATTTCCAGAGTGTTGGATACAAATAGCAGATGCTTAATGCAATGTGAATACTGAAGGATGCAAGAGGGGGAAAAAAAATGTGGGAGAGAAAGCTGTGGAGCGTAAAGGGGGAGAATAAGCAGTAATAGGGAAAGAAAAACTTTGCTATTTTTCCAAGCAACTGAGCCTTGACACTGGATGATGGCTGTTTACTGTTTAAGAAAATAAAATAGAATCGTGTTGATTTTATTTGACATGCATATTAGGAAATGGCTTTCAATTTTCATAACCCAAATCTATAGATCATTGCTTTTTTAAGTATATCAAATAAATCAACGTTAAGATGAAAAATTAATGCAATCATCCATTGAGGGTTAATTATGTATCATCTGGGTTGTATTGATCTCTACATGAACAGTGCCTTTCTTTTAAATAACACCTGGATAGATCATTATCAAATGCTGCACAGCAACAAACAAGGAGGAAAAAAATCTTTGACAAAGTTTTCTTATAGACATAAACCTTTTTCTAAGCTTTCAGCCTAACGCAGGTATTCTAAACTCTTAGACATACATTAGAACACAGATTACATGGAACAAACCAAGACACTGACTGAAATCAGCTCAGGTTTTGTTATTCCAAGTTACAAGGCTAGTACTGTAACTTGCAGTGTTACATCCCTTACAGTATATACACAACAGATGAACAGAAAAAATATATTCCAACTCTCAACACTGAAAGATCTAGAGAGAGCAAAAAACAATAAAGACTTTTGTTGCCTTCATAAATACTGTTTCTAACGCAAATACTAAGAGCATTGACATGATGGAAAATTGCCAACAGCCATTTTCCTACCACCACAGTTAATAGAGCATGAGGATTCTACAGCTGAAAACAACATGCCACTGATTACTGAGCACTTTCAGTATGAATACTGCCGCAAAGAAAATGATTGAGTACCACTGCTGTGCTCCTTCCCTTCACTGCAAAACTGAGGTGCAGGTACACAGAAAACTCCAGAAATCCATACTACTTGAGAGTTATAAAAATGAGGCAAAATAAATCTTTCCATCCAGCATACATAAAACTGATTTACATTATAGTAATAAAGACATGAATGTTCCCATTATTACAAACTCTATATGCCCAGATTTACCTCTTTTATGTTTGCTTTAAAGTGAGATCATATTCACAGGTGATGGGCACAGTTTAGTACTGAAAGTAGAAACACGAATTTTGGGAATACATGCAGCTATTTCACATTACCAGTATCTCAAAAATATGTATCCCAATATTTCATCTGGAGATAAAAGTATAATATAGCTAATCATATATATCACATCTGAAGGCAATGTTTTTGTGAGGACTGCATGCATTTATCTTCTCTCCTCCAGAGTAAGATGAAGAAATGCAAATGTACTGTCCTGGATAGCTTCTGAGTCATTGTTTTTAGGTCTTACTGTTTAAGATAAGCACTAACACCTTACATTCTTATGCAAATAATTTAGATAATATTAGATCAGGATAAATTTTTACTATGTTAATAGTAAAAAGAGTAATACCAAGAATCAATAACCTTCTGTGACATATCGTAAAAAAATTCCATCATCCTTAATTCTAGAGAAACACATTCTGTTCTCTTGCATGCCCACACTCTCTCCTCCCCACTCATGCCTGAGGATGTAACTATTTCAACTATGTTTTCTCACAGAATCCACATTCACCCTTACAAGAGGCTCCCAGAAACACCCTGATGGACCAGGGACCAAAATGTGAAAGTCAAAGCTGAACTTCTGGGGGCATTTAGATATCCTGGAGAGACTTAACTAAGTGAATTTACACCTTCATTCTGTTTTGTGTCAGCATGGGCACAGGCTGCCAGCAATGTGCTCTGCAGTTATCCATCACAGGTGAAAAATCATAGTTAAAAAGCAAGGGTACAATATTGTGACAGAAGAAAAATCATCCTTTCCTACACAGGCACTCCAGATTTCCCACAGTAAAATGAAGCACCAGGACCTGAGCTGTTAAGAAGCTTTACTTTCCTGGTGCAGGAAGGCTGAGCAATATGCTCCACTCAGCCCACATCCTGGTATGCAGAGGCAGGCAGTAATATGCCTCTGAATAAAGAGGGTGGTTTTTAAACACATTGGGCGCAGAGTTATTCCTGAACCCAAGATGGTTATCAGCAGGGAAAAAATAAAAGGAATTAAAGAAATAAACAGGATGGAAAAGTGGAGTAGCTGAAATCTCTATCAGAGCTGAAAAATATCTCTGAGCATGGAAAACAACACAAAGAGAACAAAATGGTGCTTCACTCTACACCGAAACAATAGGTACTACTGAAGAGAAAGAAAACAATTAGAAAGTAGCCTTATTTCTGACAGTTATAGTTTCAGATGTACTTGAAGTGTTTAATAGTTTCAGTTAACTCAGACAGTAGAACCCAAACATGAAAATGTGTTACAAAAACGGAAGAATATTGCAAACCACATAAAAATAAAAACTCTAGAATATTTTTTTTTAATCTGAAGTCTCAACATTTAAGCGCCATACTAAAAAGAGGTTGGTAACTGATACAAACTAAGCGGTACTACTGAAGTTTGGCAAACGAGCTGAGAACAGAAAAGGTTGTGACAGACCTGCAACAAGTACTTCAATAACAGACTACTGGGATTTTCAGGAAGAAGTTAAAAGCAGAGCCTGACAAACAACAGGAGTCATCCAGTCCAGACAAAAGTTTATAGAGATCAGTCAGATCTCTGACACAGTGAGTAAGATTGAAAATCCAATATCCCACCAGTAAAGAAAACCAGGACATAAAATTACGCAGAGCTCAGACAACATGCAGAGCTGCACATACAGTGATGGCCTGGACAAGTCCTCTTCAGTGTGAAGGAAGAAATACAGGAAAGGTGATGGACTAAATCTCCTCCCTCCACCAATGGTGTGACTATATTGACAAGGAGGATGATGACAGCCACACCAACTCCTATTAGTATTTTCTGCGTACTTTTATGATACACAAATGCCCTAGCGTACAGTACTGCTATGCTTTTGTATAAAAATATGCCTTCTTAGTTCCCTTAAATCACATTTAAGCCAAATTAAGTTTTAAAATCGGTAACAAATTTTATCAGTAACTTTCAAAACAGATAATGCTGTAAAAAACATTTACAAAAGTTACCACCAATCTATGCTTAATGTATTTACACTGATCCATACTTTCCTCCATATTGAGCTGGCACTGACAAGCAGGCAAACATGGGTCCAGAAACTTTCTGTTTCATGTTTTCCCTATCACTGAAAACTAACTCAGAAGTTTTGGTCTGAGAATTCATCTGTAACAGATGAACTCACAGAGCACTTTCAGGTACACTCCTCCCCTCCCTTGTAGATCTTCACATCTCTGCACATCCCTTTGTTAAACCACAACAGCTTTTACCAATGTCACCTTTGAAATGTCCCTGGGATCTAAACAGACTTAATCTTTCATCCTGACTCATTCTGTTCCTCCATTTTTGAGACACAGTCTGTCCATTTTTCTTACTAGTGTTCACTTCCTTAGATACAGAAATATCTGTTTGTTAGACTAAAAATTATCTTCCATACTAAACTGGCCGGTAAGCAGCTTCTTACTTCAATGAATTCAATGACCTCCCTTTGGTAATTCATTTGAATTTTTCAGTGTGTGATGTGACCTTCACTGGAGTTTACATTCTGTATCAATCTTTACCTGCATTATACAAAGATCTAAATAGAACAAAATGTATGCAGCGCACTACTGACTGCTAACTGAGACCAGTAATATTAACGCACTAGCTATGAACCACTTTGGGATAGCAGTAGGCTTGCAGTAACTGATCCCCATTGTAGCCACACTGCTCTAACTCAGAAAGCAGAGACCAGCAGGTCGAGGGAGGTGATCCTGCACCTCTACTCTGCTCTCATGAGACCTCACTTGGAGTACTGTGTGCAGTTCTGGTGTACTCAACATAAAAAGGACATACAACTGTTAGAACAAGTGCAGAGGAGGGCCACGAGGATGATCAGGGGACTGGAGCACCTCCCGTATGAAGATAGGCTGAGAAAATTGGGGCTGTTCAGCCTGCAGAAGAGAAGGCTGCGTGGAGACCTCATAGCAGCCTTCCAATACCTGAAGGGGGCCTATAGGGATGCTGGGGAGGGACTCTTCGTTAGGGACTGTGGTGAGAGGACAAGGGGTAATGGGTTCAAACTTAAACAGGGGAAGTTTAGATTGGATATGAGGAAGAAATTCTTTACTGTAAGGGTGGTGAGGCCCTGGAATGGGTTGCCCAGGGAGGTTGTGGATGCTTCATCCCTGGCGGCGTTCAAGGTGGGGTTGGACATAGCCTTGGATGGCATGGTTTAGTGTGAGGTGTCCCTGCCCATGGCAGGGGGGTTGGAACTCGATGATCTTGAGGTCCTTTCCAACCCTAACTATTCTATGATTCTAACTACAGGATATAAGAATTCAGTCAACAGAAAGAAAGTACATCTTCCCTTGCTTTTGCACAAGGAAGAACCAATGCAAAATGGGAACATTTTTTTGTTGCCTAAGAGGGTAGATATTTTGAGGGACCACTGATGTCAAATATTTCTATGTTAAATGAATATGCAAAACTCTGGCAGATGCCATTTGAAAAGGTTACACATTCATATGGCAATGGCACAGACAGAGCATATCAAGTTTTACCCGGTAACACTTCACATGGGTAAAAACAGGAAGAGAGAGTGGCAAGAAGCTTTGGACAACTTTGGAAAGATTAAAAAAAAAATTGCCAAGTTAAAATAAACACACCAAAAAGAAGGGCATACAACGCAAGTGCTGTACTGGAAGTATGAACTGTTAATGCACAAAGATACACAGGCAAACCACAAGGGCAGCATTATCACCATGTCTAACCAATAGAAAAGATACTGAGACTCCTGGGAATAACAGATCAGGTGACTAAATTTGTGCCATATGTAGGGACTTTTCATCAGCAACTACTGTAAGCACTATGGAGAAATCCTATTTATAGATATCAGAGAAGTCCATGAAAAGGCAACAACTGAAAGAGTTGGATAAAGAGATGTCACCGTAATTCCAGAGCCAATTCAGAAACAGTACTACAGGAAATATAAGACTAAATTCTGTAGTACATTTAATGTGGTATTAGTGCAGTGCTATAAGAGAATCACAGAATGGCAGAAGTAGGAAGGGATCTCTGGAGGTCATCTTGTCCAACACCCCTGCTCAAACAGGGCCACCCAGAGCTGGTTGCCCAAGACTGTGTCCAGCTGACTTTCGAATGTCTCGGAGGATGGAGACTCCACAATCTCTCTGCAACCTGTGCCACTCCTTGATTACGAACACTGAAAAAACTGTGTTTCCTAATGTTCAGGAAAAACCTCCTGCGTTTCAGTTTGTGCCCATGGCCTCTTGCTCTGTTACTGGGCACCACTGAAAAGAGCCTGGTGCCACCTTCCTTGCACATTTTCTTCAGGTATTTATACATATTGATGAGATCCCCACAGAGTTTTCTGTTGCCCAGGCTAAATGGTCCCAGCTCTCCTACCCTCTCCATACAGCAGACATGCTCCAGTCCCTTAATCATCCTCATGGCCCTTCACTGGAGTTTCTCCAGAATGCCCATGTCTCTCTTGTACTATAGAGCCCAGAATTGGACACAGCACTCCAGATGTGGCCTCACCAGCGCTGAGTAGAGGAGAAGGATCACTTCCCTTGACCTGCTAGCAACCCTCCTAGCAGTCCAGGACACCATTTACCTTCTTTGCTGTGAGGGCACAGTGTTGGCTCATGGTCAACTTCATGTCCATGATCTGCTTTCTGAAAAGTTGATTTCCAGTTACTCAACCCCCAGCATATACTGGTGCATGGGGTTGTTTCTCCCTAGGTGCAGGACTTGGCACCTCCCTTTGTTAGACTTCACAAGGTTCTTGTAGCCCATTCCTCCAGCTTGCTGAGTTCCCTCTGGATGGCAGCACAACACCCCAGTGTACCACCCACTCCTCCCAGTTTTGCATCATCTGCAAATTTACTGAGGGTACATCCTGACCCACCATCCAGATCATTAATGAAGATGTTGAACAGGACTGGACCTAGCACTGACCCTTGAAATATACTGCTAGTGACTGGCCTCCAACTCGACTTCATACCACTAATCATCACCATCTGAGCTCAGCTATTCAGCCAGTTTTCAATCCACCTTACTATCTGCTCATCTAGCTTATTCTTCATCAGCTTCTCTATGAGGGTCTTATGGAAGACAGAGTCAAAGACATCACTGAAGTCCAGATAGAAAATATCCACTGCTCCCTCCTCACGTACCAAGCCAGTTATTTTATCATAGAAGGTTGGTGAAGCATGACTTCGCCTTGCTGAATCATGCTGACTGCTCCCAGTCACCTTCTTGTCATTCATGTGTGTGGAAATGTAGTTTCCTGGGCCCCCCTTCTTGACCTCTTGAAAACGTGGGTGACATTTGCTTTCCTCCAGTCCTCCGGTACCTCTTCCAATCACCATAGCCTTTCAAAGATAATCAAAAGTGGCCTCACAATGACATCAGCCAGCTCCCTCAGCATCCATGGATGCATATTGTTAGGGTCTATATAGTTAAAACCAGACAGCATTGTCATGGGTACTAAACAAAAATTTGGAAGGAAATATTCAAGAAGAGAAGGGACTTCCATAATAAAATATAGATAACCTGCTTCAATGAGATCCAGAAGACACAACTGAGAAATTTTTATGTGTGTTACAAATGTACGAATCTTAGTTCAAATCTCTGTAGTTTCAGCAAACCAGACAAGTGGATGAACTGACAGAGAGGCAGGGAACAAAACCCAGAGCTAGATACAGTCTATGCCAATAACAAAAAGGTTATTATCAGAGAAAACATGGCCTGTGACTGCCAGAGAACTGAGACCTTTCAGGAAGTAATCAATGCTTTTAGAATGGGATAGCCAAGGCAGCATATTGCTGTCACTCCAGACAAGTGTTTACTGAGGATAAAAAAACACACTTCCTACAGCTCCCTAAAAGAATGAAGAAATAAGGAAAGTAACTAGACAATCAAAAAAACTAAGCAATCACTCCTGAGACACCACAATGAATTAACCTTCTCCACACACGCAGAATACCAGTATTTTATGGTAACTCATAAACTTGAGCAGATCAGAGGTTATTTACACACTTTTCCTAAGTTTGGCTTATGAGCATGGTGAAAAATTTTGGTGAATTTATATCATCTGAATGTCCCTGTTATGTAATCATTATGCTTTAGCTGAAGAAGAAAAACCAGATGCAGGAATTTTAACTGTAAGTGGTTTTACTTCCCAGGCAAAATTTCTACAGGTAGGACGCAGACTAAATTCATGCTCTGGTCAGAAGAGGAAGTTCTCAACATATCTCTGCAGACAGGCCATCCTCAATTTTATGCGATGCACAAAACAATATCTCTACATTTAAACCTATAGGCAAAGTGCTGCTTATAAGGCATTTTTCAATGAATAAATGCTGGAGGCTATGTGCTATGTGCTGGAGGCTATGGTAGAGCCAAGGTCCCCCTTCTTCACTCTTTACTCTTTTCCAACCTAATTTTCCTAGGGCTCACACCTGACCCACTAGAACTCCACCTATGCCAGAGACTCCAGTGCAAGCTGTCACTGTAGTCTGTGAGCACGATCCTCCCTCTCATGACCTCTCTCCTCTAGCACAGTCCCCCAAACCACCATTCCCATTTGGGGAACTGACTCCAGACACTTGAAGACAGTACTGGCCAGCTCCTGACAAAGAAACAGGACTGGAGGGAGGTCAAGCCAGGGAGGATAATAAAGACCCAGGTACAAGGCTATTATAATGAATAAAGCAATAGCATCAACATCTAATAATCTATAGTGTAGAATTACCTACACTTATAGTTGTAATACAGCCATTCTGTTGATGCATCGCATATCGCTGCTACCTATAAGGTTATGAATTAAATAAATTTCTTCAGTCAGTGTGCTCTTTTTAATTTCTGTAGTAAATCTAACCCACTCAAGTTTAGTTCTTCAACACAAATTGGGAAAAGAGAGTCAGCTTTTCTGTTTTTTCCACTCCGTGTTGAACAAGTCATGGAACTAAACTAAACAAAATAAATCAACATAAATAGAACTTTATTCTTCCAATACAGGAGCTGTAACTACCCAAAACTGATACAACACTTCAACATTCTTTTTTTATGGAGTTTAGCAAATTGCCCTCCCAAATTCAGTAGTCTGTCACTAAGACTTCAGCAGAATAGTAAAGTGTTTGAATATTACTTCAAATTTAAATCAGCACGAAAGAACCCAAATCAGTCAGGTCCCCAAAAATCCACTACTACTCACAATCTGAGTTCAAAAGAAAATCAGATTTTATGCTTAAAATCAGATTTAAACTTTGAAAAATCTGATTTCAATTACACCTTAAATAATAGAATTTTGTAACATAGTTCCTTTAAAATATCTTCCTGTAAGTACGTATGCTTCATTAGAATGCTACTCTGTAGTAAACACAAAACTCTTGTCACATCCAAATGATACAATATTTTCTGTAATCAGCAACCATAAGAACTGCAGAAAAATAAAGAGGCTATTCCTTCTTCTTCTCTGGATACCTTGCATTTCACAGATTTCAGGGTGATGACCAAAGAACTAAAAAGGTAGCTTGGAACACCAGAAAAGTACTAGCTTGAGCTAAAAAAAAAGACTGGATTATTTCTGAAGAAGCGAAGATTCAGTGCTGATGGAACTGAAAGATCCTGCCTCAGAGCATCAAGAAATGCAGTGGGAAAAGCTGAAAAGTATTGCCAGAAGGCTTGAGAGACACAGTTGAAATAGATGAGAAACACAGACAAACTGAGAAACAAGTCAAAGAAATGAAAAATTTGTTGGAGACAGCCAGTAAGGGTGGGCCTAAAAGCTAAGGGACTATGTTGCCAAAGGGACTATGAATACAGACAGAAGCATTACTGAAGGAAGAGTTTTACATGGTGAAGTTGATTTTGACTTCCTCAAAGTTAAAATGGTTTGCATATATAGTTTTGCAAACTATACACACAAAATGCAATGACAAAGAGATTTCAAAGACCACATGAGCCTCAAAGATGATGAAGGAAAAAACAGCAGTTAAATAAAATGAACTAGCAAAAGAATTTACAGAAAAGAAATTTGAGTAAACTGACTGTAAAGCAGACAGAAATTTACCACGACCAATTGCACCTGCCAGGTAACAGAAGCTGAGAACATTCCTGACCAGCCCTTTTATGGGCAGAGACCAAAATAGATGCAGTACACTCTTCTCCTAAAAGAGCACTACTTGTCCAAATACAATCTTCTCTTTGCCCCATGTTATACCATGGCATTACAAAGTCATGAAGATAAATGTCTGCTCCCAGTACTACTATCCCAATGAACACATAAACTTTTCCAGTTATACAGAAATCAGAATAGTTTCTCTGAGTAGAATTCCATTCCCTGCATCACAGATTTAAAGTTATATTAAACCTATATTAAATAACCAAAGTTCGGTTCACAAGCCTCATCTAAACTTGATAATCTATGAATAATTTATGTTAAAATAATATAGTTTTCATTTTTTATGATGACTTGCCTTTTAGAATCATAATTTTTCCATACCATCTTGCTTTATTATTTACAGAAAAACAACTTCTGATCATTCCACTTAAAAGAAAAAGAAACCAATTAAAGATTTTGCTGCATCAGGAATGCTTGATGAAGACCATGAAAGAGCACACAGGCTTTTCTTCTCAGAAAATGTAAGAATAACTTACATTTAGTAATTTTAATAAGTACTGCAAAGTCTATTAGAAGCAAGAGAATAACCTGCCAGATCTTCAGTATAATGAAAGGCACAAATAAACAACTTCTGGATCAGCATCTAACAGTCTTTGAATGTAGAAAGTCTTTTTGGTTTGGCTCCTATCAATACAGTTCAGACTACATAGATAATTCAATGTGCACCATGGAAGTGTTCTTAAAAATCTTGATAATATAGTGTAGAGGACCATCACAATCCTGGGGTGAACTTAATAAGGCAGCACCCCAATTCATCAAATCATCTGCACCAAAAGTAAGCAGGATTCACTCTGAAGTCTACGAATCAAGTTCTCCTTTACACTGAAGACATCATCTTCTTCCTCTAAAAGACAAACTATATATTCAGTCTGACTGAAACTCATGTGATTCCAGGTCCCTTTTCAGTGACGGAACAACGTGCAACAGTGTTGGTTCAAATGCAAATCAGATTCAAAAGGACTAAGGACTTGCTTAAAGCAAATTATTAAGTACGTGGAAGATCAAAGCCTAGCACTTCACTGACACATGAGAATGCAAATGAGAGATACATGAGGACGAAGAAAAACAAAAGAGAACTGGGGGATTCTTTCTTGGTGCAAGCATTAAAAATCTACTGATTTAGCTTAAACAATGGCAACTATATCAGCAGAGGAATCCTCTTCTTATCTCATGGCTTTACTTGATAAAAGACACATTATAATATTTCCATAAGAGGACAGTTTGTTTTGTTTTTTCATGCTATCATTTTGATACTCCTCAATAAGATATTTTACACATGGAGCCAATTTAATTCTCTCTCATTTGGCAAACACTGACTTATTTCTTTTTCCCCCATCTGTATTTCAAATACAGCTTAAACAAGCAAGGCTGGTTTAATACCTTCAAAAGTGCTGAAACTCCTCTGGCTATCTGAAATAAAAATCCAAAGCTATGTCTAGTTCTTTATGGATATTCCAATCGCAATTTCTTCTTCAAAGCTTCAACAGCTGTTTGAAAGAAGTACAATGCATCTTTCTTCAAAGATGACAGGAAAGGTACTGCACTTCGCATTACCATACATGATCTCACTACATGCCTAGCTGTCTGCTCTGCCTGGGAGTTCAGCTTGGTGTCAGCTTGCAGGTCTTACAGTGATGACCAGATAGTCATCCACAGAGATAAATTACTACAGACTTCAATAATACCAGCTACCCTGCCAGCAAGAAAAAATGAAACACGTATTTCTTAAAAGACACTTTTGTCTCTTGCACAGCTATATCCTAGACAGGAATTGCTATTTCATTTACAAGTGAATATTCAGCACTGCAGCAACAACACAAATATCAGTGAATAGAGTAATATGCTTGACAGAGGGTTGAAGAACTATATTATAACCTGCCCTTTCAAATTTCAGCACCTGAAATAACTAATGTAAAACTTTAGAAGCATCAGACAAAAACTAATAATCCCAAGCATTACTTCAAGATCTAGAAGAGCACATTCGTCCATTTGGTATTTAGTGTGCTCAATAGTCACTGGTTTTTATAAACACTCATAATTTCATATTAATTGTGTCATAAACATACAGGTCAGTTTCATTTGAAAAAAAATGTCCAACCACAATGAATTAATTGTATGTAATCTAAAGAGTAGTGCTCAGTGGCTCAATGTCCAGCTGGAGACCAGTAACGAGTCGTGTCCCCCAGGGATCGGTGTTGGGACTGGTCTTGTTCAACATCTTTGTGGGTGACATGGACAGTGGGATTGAGTGCGCCCTCAGCAAGTTTGCCGATGACACCAAGCTGTGTGGTTCGGTTGATACATTGGAGGGAAGGAATGCCATCCAGAGGGACCTTGACACGCTTGTGAGGTGGGCTGATGCCAACCTGATGAAGTTTAACCATGACAAGTGCAAAGTCCTACACCTGGGTCGGAGCAATGCCAGGCACAGCTACAGATTGGGTAGGGAGGAGATTGAGAGCAGCCCTGAGGAGAAGGACTTGGGGGTGTGGGTTGATGAAAAAATGAACATGAGCCGGCAGTGTGCGCTTGCAGCCCAGAAGGCCAACCGTATCCTGGGCTGCTGCATCAAAAGGAGTGTGACCAGCAGGTCGAGGGAGGTGCTCCTGCCCCTTTACTCTGCTCTCATGAGACCTCACTTGGAGTATTGTGTGCAGTTCTGGTGTCCTCAACATAAAAAGGACATGGAACTGTTAGAACAAGTGCAGAGGAGGGCCACGAGGATGATCAGGGGACTGGAGCACCTCTCGTACGTATGAAGATAGGCTGAGAAAATTGGGGCTGTTCAGCCTGCAGAAGAGAAGGCTGCGTGGAGACCTCATAGCAGCCTTCCAATACCTGAAGGGGGCCTATAGGGATGCTGGGGAGGGACTCTTCGTTAGGGACTGTGGTGAGAGGACAAGGGGTAATGGGTTCAAACTTAAACAGGGGAAGTTTAGATTGGATATGAGGAAGAAATTCTTTACTGTAAGGGTGGTGAGGCCCTGGAATGGGTTGCCCAGGGAGGTTGTGGATGCTTCATCCCTGGCGGCGTTCAAGGTGGGGTTGGACATAGCCTTGGATGGCATGGTTTAGTGGGAGGTGTCCCTGCCCATGGCAGGGGGGTTGGAACTCGATGATCTTGAGGTCCTTTCCAACCCTAACTATTCTATGATTCTATGATTCTATAATACACAGAAATGCATGGATTATAGAAATAGCAACTAATGAAGAAAGGCAAGGAACCTTCATGATAATTAAAGTTATCTTGAAATTTCACTACTTAGTCTATGAAACAGAAGGCCCTCTCACCGTGACAAAGGCTGTCATTCCTAGAGACACCTCTTGAAGTGCTTTTTCAGAGTCATAGAAATGTCTTGACTCATATCAGGATGCAATCTGATCACAATAGTACTGCTGAAATAACAGTTAAGGGACCACATCTCCAGGCACATGAACCCCTGTAATGACTTCCCCACTTGGCCTGAAGAAAATCCAACCTTCTCCAGACATTCTGGCCTTCCCATAATTGTCATTGTCAAATTCAGCATATCTCTTCCATGCTCATGTTGTTTGTTAACTTCTCTTCTAGTACTTTAATGCTGGCTCACACTTGATCAAAACCCTTTATTCCCTTTTTGGCTATATCAGATTACTGCCTTTCACATCCCTTTGTGTATCTGCAATTTACTGTGGATGCTCAAAGGGACTAAAGAGAAAACTGAAGAGAGAACTGAACCTTGTGTGACTCCACAAGAAAGTAAAGTAATTTGTCATCAATCCTTGAAACTCTTGAGGGTGCATGTAATTACAGACACAAAGAATTTGCCCATGTAATAGCTTTATCAGCCTTTCTTATACAGCATCAGAAATTGCAATTGTCATGCGAGGAACTTTCCCTTAGATCACACTGGCACAGGCCAATAGTACTTTTTCTGAGCTAGTCTATTCAGTGAGCTATGATTAGCTTACCAGGCTCATATGGGAAACACATTTCCAGGTGCAATGAAGATTTAGACTTCTTTGCCTTCCCAGCTTTCTTTGCAACAAGCAGTTGGGAAGTATGTTGTGTTTTCTTCTGAACTGAAGGACTATTAAGTAGTCATCTGTAATAGGTGACTAAATTCATTTCTTCAATTGGTTTCTTGCAGGTCTGATTATTTTCTATCCCTCCCTCTTCCTCCAGCACAGGATATCAGAAAACCACAGACATACCTGTGATCAGATTTGAGGTTGAAGGTTACACACCAATGTTGACAAACAACTATGATTACCTACCATGCCCTAGGAATGATCTGTTGAAGTCCTTTTTTTTTCAGTGGGCTACTGAATTTGCAGGAGTTTTTATGTTATTTTAGCTGAAGCGGCATCACTGATCTTTTTTCCTTGCAATATAGCATGTCTACAAGAGCTGTACTTTTGCAATGTGCTTTTTCTTGACTCTCTATGTGAAGGTTCTCTATAGGTATGTAAACAAAGCTAGTGCTGATGCAACAGAAGAGTGCTCAGGAAAAACACCAACGTAGCACATACTCAAAGCAGCATTCTCCTGCAGGGTTCCAAGCTACATCTATCTTCTCTTGGCAGGAAAGCCACCTGATGCAGAGCTGTTGTTGCCAGCCCACATAGGAAATATGTTAGAGGTGATTGAATGGCTCACCCAAATATGCTGAACTGGCAGGCACTGCCACCTCATTGTAACTTTGTATCAATAAATCAACAGTTAAAAGGCATATAATACAAGGTGACTTGAAGTGGCTGTCATTAATTATGTTCTGTGTTTTGCTTAGTAACCACTGAAACACAGTCTTCAATAAAACTAATCCTAATTACAGTTTGACAGTTTCCCAAATTATGCTTATGATTTATTTTAGCATGACAGCTTTGGAAACTACAAGAGCTTTTCATTTCCTTTTTATTTCACAAGTATACCAAGCAGAGGTATGGTCAGAGACAAACAAACACATAAAAAGTGCCATCTGAACCGCCAGGAACTAGAAAAGACACTGTTAGAAGACATTAGCATATCCAGAAAGTATTCAAAATAGTTTTCAGTAACTACAGTACTAGTTTCAGAAATTGATAAAAAGGTGACAGCTTCCTTCAGATCTCTTATTGGAGCAAATCAATCAAAAATTCTCTTCCATATTTCACTAGAGACTTTGTAAAAAAGTATTTTCTTTTACCTGTTTTAAACCAATCCACCACTTTCAATGAGCGCCACATACAGTAATGTCCCTTGTAGGATTTGATGAATTATAGTTCTGCATGAATTCATTTACAGTTTTTCCCTTTTCCCTTTAATGAACTCTCTGTAAAGAACCCCCTTAATAACACTCTTTGTGCTCTTGAAGTCAAACCAGTTTTGGATAAATACAGGGGAGACTAGAAAGAAGGGAGAAAGAGAGTTAGAATATAAAATTGAAAAGTATTTGTAACTCTCAGAATAATTCATATCTGAAATATTCCTATGTTGTGAAACACACTTTTCTGTGTTGCTAGCCTCCTTTCTCCTGGAATCAAGAGAATAAAAAACAATGTTACTGGTCTTGTCCAGTTTATACAAAAATGCTCAGAATGAAATGTTACAACATAAAAAAAAATATCAGTCTTCACTGCTGAAAGGTACACCTAAATTTGGAGAGCTGTGTTTATATTACATATAGCTTTATAAAGTCTTAACAGCTAGCATATCTACTAGCTTTCTGAACTCCTATGAGCAGAACAGGGACATTCATTTCTACAAAAACAGCACTCAGAATGAAATAAAACCTTTAAATTCATGTGTTACAAGAAGAATTCATAATCACATTTCAAAATCATGAGTATGCAGCTAATGAAGGAAGCATCAGATCTCCATACTCTCTGGTCACCCATACCTGGCCCTGGTCCTGGGAAAGGCAGAATCCTTGAATTGGCTTACACCTGGCTGATGTTCTGCTCTTAGCTTTGGTAAAAAATGGGTTAAATACTAAAAAAACCAATAAAATATTCTTTCTGCCTTTGAAGTGTACACACACTAGCCTTCTCTATACATTTGTGCCTTTATCAGACATTAGTTCTAGCACGGCATATGCTGGAAAAAATCGTATAGCACCAGCTACACAACTTTAAGCCCAAGACTGATTCCTGAATGGTACCAGCCTCAAAGAATATTAATATTCTCACTCTCTTACAAGAAGATTGCAGGAAACTTGCAGGATACAGCTTCTTTTCTCACCAATCCGCTCAGGTTTGTGCAAAGGCTCTGAGCGTCGCCCCCTGCTCTGTTTGCATTGATCCTCAGCTGCTAACTGGGACATTGTGGATAATGCCAGTTATAGGGGCCTTGGACTCTGGCAGTATTTGCTGAGGAGGATCTCACTCCCAGCACGAGGAGGCTGGCACACCTCAGGATACAGAGAGAAGCAACAGATGGGAAGGAGGGGAGAAGAAACAGAATCAAAGCTGTTTCACTGTTTGCTCAGAGGTTGCCAAAACAGGTATTGACAGCAAGTAGCCATAGGGACCTGAGGATAGCTTAAGTCCTAATTTCTCAGCAGGTACAAAACATGAAGATAGCATTTTAAAACAACCCTCTAGGAAATCCTCCATTTTTTCCCCTCTCCCTTCCTTTCTTCTTTCTTTTTCTTAAACAGTTTCATCCCCTAACAAACAAAATTGCCAGCAGCTTTCAACTTAGAACAACCCAGGGCAACTCTTGAATACTTTGTCAACAGTGCTGATCTGTAAGCCAAAGAAAAAAGACTTCCATTTATGGTTTAGCGGGGAGAGGAGGGGAAAGTTGTTTTCTCTGCAAAACAGGCCTAGGAAATGTAAATTGATACAGCTGAGTCCCTAGAGCCTGCAAGAACCTAAGACTTCTGCTTCTGTTCCGGCACTGTGGATCTTTCTTTGTCTTGTGAGGTCCTTAATTGATAGGGTACTCCAGTATCTCATTTTTAAGGACCATTACAAGCAATAGGGAGATTATTGATGTTAGCTAGTTATTTCTAAAGCATATTTAAATTAAGTTAAAGTGAAACAAACATACTCATTTTCTAAATCCAAACAGTTTGCACAGTGAAAAAAAAAATCATAATAATGAAGAGAAGAAAGAAGCAGATACACATCTACTTTGCACTTCAAACAGCTTGAGAAGTTTCTCCCACACTGCATGGTTTATTTAGAAAGCCAGTACTGGCTGAGGACTGTGATCTTCACATGTGCCGTATTTCCTCAGGTAGCTTTCACCCTCCCCAAGAAAAGAGTTCAAATGATGAGATGCATTCTTTCTCCCATAATCCACATCTATCATTGGAATTATTCACATTTCAGTTTCTCTCTCACTTCCCCAGTTTCTGCCTGAAAACCTTTTGTTTGTATACTTCAAGCCATGCAGGAAGCAATCTAGTATCTCTACCCATCTTCTTGCCATGTCCTGCTTTGGAAGTGCTAATGTGTGAGGTGACACCCAAACAGTAGCTGCCCGGACTAACAATGAGTGAACTCTCAGCAAGTTATTTCCCTATGAGGCTTAAGACTTCTTCCACTGCATCCTGAACCGTTCCACACTCATAGCCTGACACTGACTGAAACACATTAATCTCTCTTCTTTTATAGAGATACACAAAGGATGTGTGTGACCCACACAAAAGGCAACACCATCTTTTTAGTGAGAGCAGCTATGGTGGTAACAAGGCCCTGCAATGATAACACATTTGGGATGAACTGATCTTAATCCTTTCTGGAAGGGTACACTGATAACCTAACGAATATCTTAAACTGAATTTCCACCCAGAATTAAAAAATGTAATCCCTCATCCCCTCCAGTACCCATGCAACTCTTGCATCTTACTTTACCCAAATGCTTTGGTGAGCAGCACCCACAGCACAGTCTTCTCCCTTTTTTCACTTGTTAGCCTCTTTCTCCCTTCTGCCCTTCCATCTCTGTCAATCAGTAGTTGTATTATGTGCTGAAGCAAAAGGGTTTACATGTCTTACAAAGTCTCAGATATAATCTACTGTAAATGAATGCTTTTATTCATCCAACCCTCTTCTTTTTCACAATACCTGAGAGGTTCTGGCCTCATGAGAACTGGAAGCACCAGGTTTTACAAATGAATCTGCCTCCCTAGCTACAGTGTGGATTTTTTAAGACTCAGTTCTGGGAAACAACTGCCTGTAGCAAAGCTGGCCATTACCCCTATCAATACATGAAGAAGAAACTGAGAGGATTTGGGAAAGATGTGGAACTGATGGAGTCTAAAAAGGAGAAATAATATAATACCTAGAGAATACACGCTTAAATCAGTATTCTAGCATCCTACAAAATAGAAAAAACACGACTGATACAGTTACTGTTACTTCTGGACCTGAGTTGCAACATCAAATTTAAGTACCAAAAATAGAACATCTGGATTTTTTGTCTTCAATGTTTCTGAAGTAACTACTGATCCTAGGAGGAAATGGGTTACCATGTTATGCCTAGATTGTCAGACTTTCCCTTGATTACCAAGAACCCTTTTCCTCTGACTTCTGCTTCTTCTTTCTTCTCCAGGCCTAAGGTATGGCACTAACTCAAAAGGTTTTACTTCAAAACAATGAACTACCACATAAGGTCGAGGTTCAGTCTTTCCTACTTGCACATTTTCTTTCCTGCCAACTCCTTAGAGACCAATGACTTGAAGTAGTAAAAAGCTATGTGTTCATAGCCAGCTCACTCATTCCTTTACCAAGTCTGGATGCATTTACTGTGCAATTAAAAACAAAATTGTATATATAATGTTTTATATATGGTATGCTTTAAAATTAATGTTTTAATTTTCTTCCAAAAAGCAGTGTAAAATTACAGCATTCAAGGCCAGAATGAACTTTGAGTAACTAGACATGAGCAATCCT
The DNA here is from genome assembly GCA_039720435.1 of Amazona ochrocephala. NCBI lineage: Eukaryota > Metazoa > Chordata > Aves > Psittaciformes > Psittacidae > Amazona > Amazona ochrocephala. The sequence continues at coordinate 41,662,322 of CM077880.1, read as the reverse complement.
ATCAGTTACTGCAACTAGAATTCAGACTTCACAAGATCCACTTTTGTAAAAAAATTATGAATCCACAACATTTTTTGTCAGGAATATCAGAAGCAGAAGACTCTAGGCCTTTTTAAACTGGAGTTTGATGAGCTGCTGATACAGCTTCCAAACACAAAATTAGGACCCAAGTGCAAGGACAGCAGGTCCCTTTCCAGGCTGCACCCTCAGCTGTGTGATGCATTTTCTCTATCTGGCCCTAACAAACTCTGCTTTTTCTCCTATTCAGAGTGGTCCCACAGCAAGCCAACTTTTACCATTGTTAAGATAAGTCTATTTATTTATAGTGAGTGTACAAGTTATTTTTCTGGGGCTGTAGCCCAACAGCATTTTAGCAGAAATCTCAATTTTGGGAAGGAAACTGAGTAGTTCTCAGGGATATATATTTTTCTGTCTGCTTGTGCTTCTTTCTTGATCATTTATTTGAAGGATGACAATATCACGTGTATGCCAAGAAGAGTTAACTGAAGACATTCTTAGCCCTTTCAGAAACTTGACACCAAAAAAAACATTCTGCATGCTTTGTTTAACCTACAGTACAAAAAGTAACAGCTCTGATTCTCAAGAGTCTGATTCATAAATCAATCAGCATACATAAACCACGTGTATGCTGTGGAAGCACAAATTAGAAAGCGAGACAGAAATATTATTAAAAAATGTTTCCATCACTTCACAGTTAACATAGAGAAGAAACACTGCAAAATTAAGTTCCCTTCTCTCAAAGCTGAGAGAAAATTGTTGCCTGTTTGGCACACAACAATTTGACAGCGGCACTCAACAAGGAAAAGGTCTCTCCTGCAGGCAGATTTTATGTAAGTACACCATAGCCCACACAGAAATCCTTATGTCACTTCTCCAGTCCAAAAGGGAATTCAAATTCATGGCTACCATCTACAAACTTAAACCTGGAGTCAGATTTGCAGTGAACTGGGATTCAGCAAAGTCTGAAGAGGCTTTTCGCCAGGTTCCACATGGTCTCCCTGCATTCCACAATTCTGCCTCTAACAATACTCAGAAGAACAATATTAATCTCTCTCTTGTAGCCCACCAAGCACCTCATTTTTGCAATACCAAACAGTCCACCTAAAGGACAAAGGCACAGTAGACCTACTTCACACACACAACATGACCAGTTTAAGAAGCCTATCTACCAGAGCTTCCTACCAGAGAGTAAATTTGGTCTCACAGAAGGACATATTTAGCTATTGCCCAGAGACTGCTGTCTTGAGAATCTTATTCCCTGATCTGACACAGAAAGAAATAATCGGTAATTGTATATAAAGAGACAGCTTCTTTCTAGAGATTTGTGTAGTGTTTCCCTGCAGTAAAGAGTGTTTCTAGCCACAGAAGAAAGCAGCAAAGGTCAGACAACATTTTTTGGTCCCAAGCCCAGCATTAAAAGATGGATTAGAATCTGTGAAGAAATTCTGAATTTATAAAATTAAATGATGGATGCAGAGCGTAGCTTTTTCCACAATTGCAAGAAATTGGCTTGCTGCTTCTGCCAGCTCAAAGCTTTGAATCAATGTCTGTGGAAATCATTTTAGGTTTTTCCCATTGACTCCACTGGGCATGGAATCACACTTCAAACAGCTTGTATAGCTAAAGCTCTAATTATCTTGCTGTACCTGAAGATTATCCCTTGGGCTTTTCTCTGCAATTATTTCCTCCAGATGCTTTCATTCTATCCTAGAAATCATTTAACAAAATAATGTAAATTCTCCACAATACAACAGAAAAGACCATTTGCTTTCTCAGACAGCAAGAAGTCAATGGCAAACGATTCTCTTTTTACATAATTTACTTGGAATATAATATTTTTCCCATTAGTATACAGAGGACTATACTACCTATTCAAGGGACTACAGACCATCCTTCTCAATAATCTTTTTCACTGCTAATCTTTTCAACATGAGCTTGTAGAAAGATCTGCCAGGAAGACAGAAAAAACATAGAGGAAGAACATTTTTCAGCTGATTAACAACTTTCTAGCAACAGTAACGATCTGACCCTTCTCCAGCTACCTTAACATTGTCCCAGACACACCGAAAAGTAGTGACTCCTTTCAGGCTCATTTGCAAAGGGAAACAGAAGTTTCAAATACTTACTCTTTTCCACATAAATGGAAAGTGTGCATAGAAAAACATTAGTAAGCGAATAAAACATCCATTTCTTGCAGAAAGAAAAAGAAATCACAGGAAAAATCCAATTCTTAGAAAAGGGGCTGACAAAGAACAACACAGTGTTCATAAATCTGGTTTAGAGAAATGCTGACTTCAGTCCATGGCTTCTGTATTTTGAATAAGTGATTCTGGACAATTTCTCATGAGATGTTGGCTCATATTAATATATCAATATGCAACGCATTGGAAAAGGTTAACTATTTGCTGAAAGGGTATTTTTCTTCATGTATCTTTAAAAAAGTAAACATTTAAATTTACCTTAAAAAAAAAATGTCCAGGGAATGTTTCCTACCAGCTTATTTAAACCTGTGTAATTTCAACAAGCTGATTTACAGCAGTACCCTATGAACAGTTTTAACAGCCCATGTGTGGGGGACGAAGGAACAAGCAGTAATGGGTGGAAGAACTGCTCTGTAAGCTGGTTTTCTTCTGAAGCCAATGTACAATACAAACACACCCAAAGAAAATGTCTGAGAGGACCCAACATGGAAGCTTTCCTGGACTGACAGACTCAAAAAGAGGCCCTGCATTGAAAAACATAACTGAAGATTTCTTCTGAGACTAGAAAGCAAACTGATTTTTTTTATTTAACTTGAATCTACATTTAAGTAACCTCAGATTTGGCTTCCTTTGGTAATTTCAAGGAAACCCAAACAGTGATAGTACAGCTTACTGCTCTGTTACTCTTCCTACTAATATTTGTATTTTCAGGATGAGAAATTTCTGATGGAGAGAGCATTGTACAGAGCCATGCTGCTTTGAAGTGGTGTCCAAAAGAGCCAGAGATTCCTCAGGCAGGTGTTAGCTGAGAAGGCGACCCCAACCAGTTTTACCATGCACCAACAAGAATATTACTACTCCTGGATCCATAACAGTATGACACATCAATTAGCAGATCATCTTTTCATGAACTGCACATGAACCTTCAAAATAATTTACAGTTTACTTGCAATGACATGCAAACCAGGAGTCAGCTAACAACTTGAGAAGAAAAGATTACTTAGGGCTAAAAATCCGTATCAAAATTCCATTGAACACAGGTGAAAGTAAACTCTGGAGCACCTCCCATTAACTGAAATATTCTACAAAATTATTATTCTAAAAAATACGGAAGGAAATTTGAGAAATGGTTCATTCTGCAATCAGATATCAGAAAAAAGCTGTTTGAAAATCTCTCAGAAATACTGATCATAATTTCACAATGAAAGCATACTAAAGCCAACTGCAAAGCATTACTTATCACCTATGTTTTTTTCCATTCTTATGAATTATAAACTTCAACACAATCAAAGCCAATAAAGGTAAGCATACCCGTTTGCTCAAATTTGTAGTCTCTTGCACGTAAATAAATGTGTTGCCTCTATTTCAACTTCTTCACTTATATTTTATTATTTTAAACATTTCTCCTGTAAGCACATTGATATTGACATCTGTTAGCTACCAAACATTCTGTACATTTAATACCACTGCAGGTTGAAATCACCTGTTGGCATCTCCCAGCTATGTATTTACAAGTTCAGGGCAATGAGGTATTTAAACATGTTAGGTTGGAGTAAAAATAATCATGTACTTAAACTCAAAGACATGACTTATTGAAATAGCTCCTGAACTGGAATCTCCATTGGCAAATTATTCATTTGAATGTATACAGTTTACAATTCTTTCTTTTCTACTATGTTTTTTCTGAAAAAAATAGCGATTTTCTATGTCCATTGAGGGTATGCCAGTTAACAGGCCTAAAAAAAAAACCAACCCACTGAATACATTTTAAAACTTCCTTTCTTCCAACAATGTCTACTGCTATTTGAAAAACAAAAATTCTTATTTTTTTACCATAAGATACAAGAATATATTTCCAGTTGTTACTCAGCAGGAATGTTTTTGATGTATTTAGATATCACCCTACACTCTAACATTACCCATTCCAGAAAATCGCTTTAGCAACACTGTTAATCGTTTTATAAATCAAATTTGCAAGCTGCAAAAACTTATAAAACCTACAACCTCACAGTCGTCATATTTCATAAATTCAAATATTTCTGGTTACAAAGATATTCTCCAGCCTTACCCAACACCATATGAAAATATATATGGGACATAATTTATTCTGACATTTTTAGTGCAATATAAGATTTTCATTTCATATTCTGTACTATATATATCGAACAGACAATATTCAGCATAAATTCCATGCATCCAACAACACAAATTCATTGAAAAAAAAGAAAAAAACAAGAGTATAAATTATATTCTATGTGATATATACAATATAGGTTGGGTAACAGTGAGTGATGACAGATTTTATAGCACTTCAATGCTGACTTAATCACTTCACTTACTGTTTTGAAGCAATTTTGGATTAGTGGGGTTTTAGATGTTGAAGATTTTACATACAAACACAAATTACACTACAGTAGAATTTCATTAAATATAAGTATCCATATTTGTACTTCCCAAAATGTACAATTATTTTAAAGGCATGATGTGGTGAAGGATTTCTTTGGCTTTATTTCATCCTATTGCGAAAGAAGAATTGAATTTGTTGGAAGCAGAACATCACCAACTGAATTAAAAGACCATTTTACCAACAAGACAGCCTCCACACAAATTCTGATCGTGCCTAGCCTTGTTTGATTTATGATAGCTGATGGGATTACAGCCTAGATGACACAACCCACAATACACAAATGTGCTATTAGTAACCATGGTACATTAATCAATGGTGACGAGTGTAAAAAAAAAAAGCTAAAATACTCTGATCTCAATATGTTATGGTTTTGCTCAGTTTTAGCATACAGTAATGGGAAATTTAAGCACAAAGCCATGTGCACTTATCATTCACTATACCTTAATTGTACATTCAGCAATGTAACTGTTTAGAACTACATCTACATAAATACAGAATATGAATGCTCCCCAATCTCATTTTGTAGAATAGTGCAATATTTTTGCTTTAGATGGCAAATAAAAGAAGTTTAACTAAATTAACTTTTCTTAATTACATCAAAATTTGAAAGAAACATAAATGAAGTGAATAAAGTCTTATCCAATTGAATAAAATCTCTTAACTGAAAACACTCTAAATCAGATTTATGATAATTCCAAGGTTTAAATGGGACATTACCTTTTTAAGATCAAGCAGACAGAACTCTATCCTCATGCCAGAAATCATCTTTTTAAAGTGTATATTTTTATGCAATCCCATCTAAAACATAAATCAAGTATGCAGGAAGATGGGCAACCAGCTGGTAGTCCGCAGGTAAAGTCAGGCAGTTCATATTGATTCTCAAATCTGCAACTCATCCCAGCTCCTGGCAGCTCTCCAGCCACATGCTGAATTTCTAGTCTAACTGCACCTGGAATTCCCAATCTCACCGCTCATTGCAATGAATAAAAACAGAAAGGGAAGGTGTCAAGAAAAGATTGCTGTAATAGAAAAGAGCTGCACATTCAGGTTTAAGGATGGAGAGCTGGGTTCAATATCAAAACAGCTTCAGTGGATGTAAAAATAAAGTTGAGAGCAGAGAAGTTAAACAAGGGGTTACTTATATGATGTTGAGTTCTACAACTGTACTGCCTTCACAATTGTGTTGACAGGGATGCAGTATTTAACACAGTAACCTAGAGAAGGTAGCATTATCCACAGAGTCAACTGTTCCCTCTATCTGGCAAGCCAAACACTCAAGATAAAATCCAAGGCAGTCCATAACCCCAAATCTTGTAAGGTGGAAATTTGGGCGAGAAAAATAAAGGAAGAAAAAAAGATAATCCTTTTTCCTCTCTATTTTAACGGCTAAAGAAAACAAATTCAAAAAATACAGATATTTGTATGCTGCTAAAATCCATCAAAACTTTTTTACATTTTGACTTGGTCTCAGATGATAGTTTTAAACAATCAAGTACAGGATTCAGATTCGGTTTCCAGTTGACAGTCTGAAAACCACAGAAAGAAGTGAGTACTTTCTCAGACTTACCACTACGTGGTAATTCTGTAACAGACTTCAGTAACCACAGAAAACTAAAACCAGCTAGAATCCATATTTACCAAAGAGGCCTGTAATTTTGTATGTCATAGCCAAAATGTTAGCTGGCACAGCTGAAAACTGAGGATCAGAACTTAAACCACCTGAAAATCCTAAAAATTAATTTACCACAAGGTATTTTAGGGGCTGAGTACAACTCTTTCTTCCGTGCTAATTCTTACTGCAGCAGAAAACTGAGTATCTTTAGCTTATTTTCCAATGTGCAAATGAGGGCACTGAAATGAGCAGTGCTGTACAGAACTGAGAGCTGACATCCAGATCATGCGTTACATTCCTCAGTCCTGACTGGGAGAACTCCCTGTCTAAATGCATCCTTGAATCTTCTAAGCCAAGTGTCTTGGAGACAGAAAAGCCAACCTACCAGCAGCAAAATTCAGCAGAAGTGCCCATGCATAAATCAATATTTTTTCCTTTTTTTTTACAATGCATCTTTCCTATCTGCTGGCTGGTCATTTGCTCGATTTTCCTGCACCTCCTGTTGCTTTGATCCCTTTGCTTTGGCCTTGTGCCGTCAATTCCCCTTGACACTTTATAAATCCCTTCTTTCAGTATAATACACAACAGAAAAGTATCATGTACGAATGAGAAAACAGCTTGATTACCATCCTGAAATGGCACACCCTGGAAGACCAGAGAAGGATGACAGAGGCAATTAGTCCTATAATTATGACGCTGAGCAACCAGTCTGTTTAGTCAATCCTCCCCAGGAGAGCAAAGAGGAGAAAATATAAAGATTCAATTTTGAAGTAAAATTCAATGATCGTCATAAAGAAAAATGTAAGGTGAAGTTCTAATATTTCTTTATTATAAAACCTAATGCACGCATCTGCCATTTGATTTTCACTACCTCTGCTAGGGACAGAAAGAAAGAATCTTTACAGGTGCAACTCTGCAATACAGATGATACCAAAACCACAACCAATTCACACTGAAAGAAATGCAGCACATTGTTCATTTGAGAATGTATCCCCTGTAACAGCTCAGTGAAAGGATGAAGAAGATGCCCCTTTCTTTATTGGGGTACTCCACAGACACATCTAGAAAAGCATCAGTCACAAGACAAGAAGGAAATTAATCCCACAATGCACCATCTCCATCAGAGCAGGAGACAAGGAGCTACTGACAAAAAAACTTAGAAACTTGCCTATTGAGGGAACACCACCACATCAAAAACTCACTACCTTTTTCTGGCACGTACATTTCACTAGCATGCCCAGTTAGAGCTAGATGGTAAAGTATTAAGTCAGAGAAAAGACATCTTACTGAAAAGACCTGCCCACATGTGCGTGTTTATCTATATCCAGTGTTATAAAGGCCTACATCAGAGATGAGGTTTTAGCAATTCGAAGACAAGATGATGATAGATGAAGACATCAAAAGAGCTTTTTAATACACCCATGTGAGCAGTTCTGTATTTAATGCCAAAAACCAATAACAGTATTATCATGAATTTCCCATTTTCATGCAAAGTAAGAGTAACACTGTACCACCTGGACTTGTTCATAATCTTTAGGTCAAAAAGCCTGGACCTTGGATGTGCAGTGAAGGCAAATTCCTAGCTAGGAGTATTAAAGCATGTTTCAGTGAAGCTCACCAACCTTACAGATCAAAGAATATTCTGTTACAATATTGGTTCTGCATGGAATTACCTTCCAAAATATAAAATAGCTTGCTTCTCAAGTCAGAAGTTTTGCTATAAAGACATTTATATTTTCTCTAGTCCTATTATCTCTCTATAGAAGCCCTCTTCCTAAATATGAATATTGAAGTGAAACAATGTTACAGCTTCTGTGTCTTGTCAACTTTTACCTATAGGCTACTTGAGTAATGGAAACGAGCTGCTGGTGGTAGAGTATGAGAGTTCTTTCTAAGTGAGTTCACCCTGCCACCTTTGTTTGGCTAATAGAGAGCAACCAGGAGCTTTCTGATGCCAAGATCCCTGATTCTGATAACAGATACAACACACATTAGACTCTTTACACATTAATCTCAAGAGTTACTTTGGAATTAGACTTAACTTTACCTTGTTGTAACTAGACTCATAGACTCACAGAATGGTTTGGGTTGGAAAGGAACTTAAAAATCATATGGTTCCAAGCCCCCTGCCATGGGCAGGGACACCTTACACTAGACCGGCTTGCTCAAAGCCCCATCTAATCTGGCCTTATCTTGCCGAGGTTATAGCTCCATGAATACTCGCAGCAGAGCTGTCTTAAGAAGCTCTGGATTTCACCCTTAGCCCAGTCACCAGACCCTATCGCCACATTACAGTTCACTGCTTTTCAGCAGCGCAGCTAAACTGTGGGACCAGCCTGAAAAACAGATCTCTGGAAAGAGGTGGTTAAAAACAACCTCTCAAAAATCAGAAGGAAGGAGATGATTCTATGACTTTACACCATGTAAGTTAATGTCTTTTGAAACCACATGCAGTACAGAGTCTGCTTGCCTCCTCTTTCTTTGGTCTGATGAGAGAATACTGCAGTGAGGATCTGTAAGTGGAGGGTGCAGCTAGAAAAACGTCATTAGACTTGTGAAAGAAGGGATGTCTAGCTCATAAGCAGTAAACAGGACCCAGCTTCCCTATGAGACCCTCAGATAAGGCTCTGAAAGCAAGAAACTGCCCCAGTTCTCTATGTACAGATCCAAACTCATCTCACTCTTGGAAGTAAGACTCCTTGTTCCCAGACTCTATGCTGTGGTGCAACCACTTCTCGGTTCCATGATCAGACTTGTCCCTGTTACATGGCACAGTAGCAAGGTGGGAAAGACAGCCTGTGAGAGACTCCATCAAAGTCAGTGGCACCTGCTGACTGGAATTTTATCTATATATAACTATTTTTACAACCTTAATTAATATGCTTAGAGTTGTATGAACATAAAATACAGCCAGGATAATACATATACATGTTTGCATGTACATGTACATATGGTTGGAAAGATAGATGTATGCTAAATGAGCATTCACAGACAAAGATATGTAAAGTTCTGAAAGGCTAGAACTACATGTAGGAAGATTTGCCTTTATTGTTTAAAATTGCTATATATTCACCTGCACTATTTTATTTTTCCACTTCAGTATTGCAACATTAAATTATCCTTCAGCTCAATACTTAGATTTGACCATTTTATACTCTATATCCACAAATATCAGAGTTGCCACAGCAATGGTATTTTGATTGCAAAGAGCAAGCTTTTTTGTTTGAAGAAGAAGAAGAAATAGCCTGCTAAAGATAAAATACAGTGAATTCTTCTGGGGTTGGACTTTCATCCAGCTGCCCCCAAATGCAATACAAGCATTAAGGAAAGCTGTCTGTTCATTGTTACTCTGAATGACTTCTAGTGGTTCTTGAATACCCTTCGGTGTCATCTGACAACATTCTTATCTTTGAAAGGTTTTATTAAGAGCTACATTATATCATTCTGCTATCAATCACAGCTTGTACAATTCAGATCCTTTTAATCACTTGGAAACTCTTTCAAATGGTTTCTACAGAAATACCTGGAGAGATAGCATGCGGCATAGGACCGCATTTCTAATGCATCTGTTTGTTACAGAATAACAGCCGTGCTTCTTTATAAATTCAATTGTCTGTCATTATCTTAAGACAGAACCAAAACTTAAAACATTTCAAGAACACAGAGAAAAGATGCCTAGGAAATCATTTTACATTAGCGGTAAAAAGACGTATAATGCATTTTTCTACGTATCTAAGCTACGGCTGACAGACCTGTGAAACTTTATGTATTTCCACACATGAGAATTAGCACACTAAGAAGAACAACTGCCAGACCAATTTTGAAGCGTGAAATATTGAAGCCACTTGTATGTCCCTCACATGAAATTGAATCAATACTTAATTATGAAAAAATGCAAGTTCCAACTGCCTTCTGTTCCAATATATATTCAATTTTTTTTCTGACAAGTGAACATTTTATACAGGTCTGATCAGCAAAACATCTGCCTGTCTTCACCTCTCAGCACTCTTTGCTCTGCTGCAAGCTCAGGAGCGATGCACCCCAACTAGAAGGAAGTTCAGCAGGAGGGCCACGAGACCTCCTTGGATGGATAAGGAGCTGCTGAGCAAAATTCGAAGGAAAAAAGAGGCTTATAAAAGGTGGAAGTAAGGTCAGGCGGCCTGGGAAGAATACAGGGATGTTGTCCGGGAAGCTAGGGACCAGGTTAGGAAAGCTAAGGCCCACTTAGAATTAAACTTGGCTAGGGATGTTAAGGATAACAGGAAGGGATTTTATAGGTACATTGCCAATAAAAGACAGGTTAGGGACAAAGTGGGCCCTCTCCAGAAGCTATCGGGAGAACTGGCTACCCTGGATTTGGAGAAGGCTGAGGTTCTTAATGACTTCTTTGCTTCAGTCTTTACCGGCAAATGCTCTGACCACACCACCCAAGTCTTGGAAGGCAGACGCGGGGACAGTGAGGGTGGGGACCCTGGGCCCACTGTGGGGGAGGATCTGGTTCGAGACCATCTTAGGAACCTGAATGTATACAAGTCCATGGGACCGGATGAAATCCATCCACGGGTCCTGAAGGAGCTGGCAAATGAAGTTGCTAAGCCACTGTCCATCATATTTGAAAAATCATGGCAGTCAGGTGAAGTTCCCAATGACTGGAAAAAGGGAAATATAACCCCCATTTTTAAGAAGGGAAAAATGGATGACCCAGGGAATTACAGACCAGTCAGTCTCACCTCTGTGCCTGGCAAAATCTTGGAGCGGATTATCCTGGAAGGCATGCTGAGGCACGTGAAAACCAACAAGGTGCTTGGTGACAGCCAGCATGGCTTCACTAAGGGGAAATCCTGCCTGACCAATCTGGTGACCTTCTATGAAGGGGCTACGGAACTGATGGACAGGGGCAGAGCAGTTGATGACATCTACCTGGACTTGTGTAAAGCCTTTGACACTGTCTCCCATGACATCCTTCTCTCTAAGTTGGAGAGACATCAATTTGACAGGTGGACCACTCGGTGGATAAAGAACTGGCTGGATGGCTGCACACAAAGAGTAGTGCTCAGTGGCTCAATGTCCAGCTGGAGACCAGTAACGAGTGGTGTCCCTCAGGGATTGGTGTTGGGACCGGTCTTGTTCAACATCTTTGTGAGTGTCATGGACAGTGGGATTGAGTGTGCCCTCAGCAAGTTTGCCGATGACACCAAGCTGTGTGGTTCGGTTGATACATTGGAGGGAAGGAATGCCATCCAGAGGGACCTTGACATGCTTGTGAGATGGGCTGATGCCAACCTGATGAAGTTTAACCATGCCAAGTGCAAGGTCCTACACCTGGGTTGGAGCAATCTCAGGCACAGCTCCAGGTTGGGCAGAGAAGAGATTCAGAGCAGCCCTGAGGAGAAGGACTTGGGGGTGTGGGTTGATGAGAAAATAAACATGAGTCGGCAGTGTGCGCTTGCAGCCCAGAAGGCCAACCGTATCCTGGGCTGCTGCATCAAAAGGAGTGTGACCAGCAGGTCGAGGGAGGTGCTCCTGCCCCTTTACTCTGCTCTCGTGAGACCTCACTTGGAATATTGTGTGCAGTTCTGGTGTCCTCAACATAAAAAGGACATGGAACTGTTAGAACAAGTGCAGAGGAGGGCCACAAGGATGATCAGGGGACTGGAGCACCTCCCGTATGAAGATAGGCTGAGAAAGTTGGGGCTGTTCAGCCTGGAGAAGAGAAGGCTGCGTGGAGACCTCATAGCAGCCTTCCAGTACCTGAAGGGGGCCTATAGGGATGCTGGGGAGGGACTCTTCATTAGGGACTGTGGTGAGAGGACAAGGGGTAATGGGTTTAAACTTAACCAGGTAATGGGTTTAAACTTAAACAGGGGAAGTTTAGATTGGATATGAGGAAGAAATTCTTTACTGTGATGGTGCTGAGGCCCTGGAATGGGAGGCCCAGGGAGGTTGTGGATGCTTCATCCCTGGCGGCGTTCAAGGTGGGGTTGGACATAGCCTTGGGTGGCATGGTTTAGTGGGAGGTGTCCCTGCCCATGGCAGGGGGGTTGGAACTCGATGATCTTGAGGTCCTTTCCAACCCTAACTATTCTATGATTCTATGATTCTATAAATAGGAGAACAGAACAGTGGTGCTTCTCCATTTGCAAAACACATTGTGTGCAAACAGCCAGTAGTGATTATAAAACGTTAGGTATTATAACAACTGTCTTATATGGAAATGTCCCATACAATTTCATTTTAGGAATTCAGCCACTGAGTTCTTTTACTCTTTTAGGGTTGCATCATAAATGTGGTCATGTGTAATTAAAGTTCTGTCAAAATACCTGTGCTTTTACACCATAACTTTAAAAGGAAATCTATCTGTAGTTAATGTCCTAATACTGGTAACAGACCAAACTCCCTGCCAAATAGATTACATACGGAACAATCTTGCCATGATCAGCTTCACTGACAGGTCCCCTATCACTGCGGAGCTGAGGAACTAGTTACAAAGCCACAAACTCAGGAGCTATTCTAAACCAATTTCTGAAGGTTTATCTAAGCCACCCAAAGAGAGCAATAGCTGCAGAAACTTAGGACAAGAATACATTTCTAAGTTCTTTTGCATCTTTGTGCATCGTTCTCTTTGCCTCCCCTTCCCACCCACTCTCGGATTGAACTGCCCAGTAACGAACAGCAGCAGAACTACACTCAGCCATGCCAAAGCTGAACATGCCAGGAGACAAAGTGACTTGACTTCTCTAGACTAAAATATTGCCTGAGTTTAATTTCAGTGAGGAGTAGCATATGACAAGGAACATATTTTTGAGTTGAACAGTGGGAGTTGGTTTAGCTTAATACACTTTTGGAAGTGTGCTATCACTATGACAAATATATATCTTCATGAGGACAGCTATGTTAGAAGTGTTACTGATAAGAATCAGAAAGAGCGAAGGAAAACACAGTCTTCACAGAACTGATCCTGAATCTGGAAATGCTACATTCAAAATACACAAGCAGATGGCATTTAAATAAATTAGAAGCAAAGAAAAGGAGAATTTATACACAGCAAGGGAGAACACGGAAAGCAAATTTAGCACTATCTAACAGAATTCTCTACAGCATTTTTATTAAGTGATTCTTTTAATGTCCCTATACTACTTTAAGAAGACTGACAGTATTGGTGGGGGGAGCACGTACAGTGACAAGTCACTTCTTTTAATGAAAGTTGTTCAGCTATCTTAGTATTTTCATCTTTATACTGAAAATCATTGGTTTCCCTAATGCAAAAATGAAGTTGCTTCAGGCATGGTGCTGCAAACGTAGCATAATTCATTGTGTTAGGATATCTTTTCAGCTAAAATATCCTTAGCAAAAGCAATAAAAGGTGAACACATACATCCCTTTGAAATTCAGCAGCTTACAGAAACTAGCTAGTACAGGTGGAAGGTTTAAAACTAAGCCAGCAGAATCAAGGCAGCAGCAATAAGTTCATTCAACTCTGTAGTTATACATTTCTTCACATATTTTGTATGAACAGAAATCTCTGGCCTATTTAAGTCCCACTTTAATGTGCTATAATCTTTTTCAAGACACTGTCATAATCTCTTGAAAGATACTCCTCATATTCTTTGATGATATATGAAAATGAATCTTTTTTACTTCTGTATCTATGGTTTTTTTTTACAGTACAGAAGTAAGATGGGAAAACCCATTTTATACAGCTAAATACAGACTTTTTACTATTTCTAATATTTAGGAAATTATCAGTAATTGGTTATTAATTATCAGTAAGTGGTTACTTTTTTGTAACTTTCGCTGCACCAGTAATGCACAACTATTATGTTTTAGATTTATTAAGAAATAAGAAGATTAATTATACAGATATTTATTGGGGAAAGAGGAGGTGGGGGAGGATGTACTTCCCTTATCTATTTTCTTTCTGGCACAAAATATCCACAATAAAGAAGACTGTTCTTGGTAGGGACAACTACAGAGTTGCCCTGATCTTGGTGTTAAAGTAGGCATGAATAAGGTCAACAGTTACATATGTGCGTGTGTGTATTGCAAGATAAACGTAAGAAAATAAACAAAAGCAAATGCAAGCCAGTTTAAGTGAGTCAGTGGATAAAGTGCTTTCTCATCAGTTTTGCCTAGTAAAACTTCTGTTTCTCAAAGTAATGCATTTGGTGCCCTCAAATCAGCATCTAATAGAAAACAAACTTTGTCACAGTACCATCTGGAGAGCGTAACAAACTACCCCAAAGAAGCACAATCTTTCTAAAATTGAAAACATGGGAAGTTAACAGGAACACTTCTCCAGTGATTCAGGGGGGCAGGGAGGAAGAGGAGGGAGGGGGAAACAAAACCTTGCTTTCCATTCTCATTTCAGTTCAGCAATGATACCAGTATGAAAAACAATTAAAATCACACATTCTTAAAAGTTCAAATCAACATTAAAATGATAGAAGTATTTTCAAAATTACTGTGAAAACAATTGCTATTTCTGAAAAAGGCATAATACAATGCAAGTATTGTAGTGTCCTCTTGGTCTTATCTTTCAGTCTTTCTGCATGGAATTGTCATTCCAGCCATTCACAGACTGAGTAAATCGTAGAAATTACAGATTAGCTTTGAAAGTAAAGCCAAGCATAAAAAATAAAAAGCCTGAGTGAACTATTCTGGTGTTTGATGTGGACAGTACTGTAATCTACCACTCTTTTCCCCTACTCCCCCATCAGCCCAATACCTTGATATTACCATGCTTCAGTGTTCAAACAGGAAAGCCTCCGCTTTACATGTAAGACAGAAAAATCAGAAGTCACAGCAGTATCCTTGTGTTTTTCCCACACCTTAAACTGTATGGTTAAATGGAAACAGGAACTTTAGTGAACTGAATTTAAATTATCTTTATTTAAAATTTGTTATACGATTATGACTATGAACCAGACATACCCAAAATTACAGAAAGACAAGTAAGTCCTTACTTTCATGTTTACTCAAATGGCATCATTATGAGCATGTTACTGTTATTCTGTTAGCTCTGTCTGTGGATATACAGCCGTCTTGAAGGTGCCATTTACACTTTAATCACTGTAGAAGACTGCATAGGTGGTCTATATGTTTCGGTAGGTCAACAACAGCAATTTCCCTTTTCCATCAAAAGACAATATACTTGAGCAGATTGTGTAACACTTCTGTACTGTTTCAGGTGTAAATAGTATCAGGTTTTTACTTCATTTTTGAGAGAAGAGGCCATTACTTTTGTTTTGGCACTCTTGTTAATTGCCATAGACCAATCACAATACCTACTTTAATTCAAACTAAACACTACAGATACAAGTTTTAAAACAAAATATTTTCTACTTTAGCACATCCTTCCAGAAGCCAAGCTTCCTACACACTGTCCAAGGATTCACACACACCCTTCCTCATGAACACCATCTAAATCTATGACAGTATCCTCAGTGATATAATTTCTCTTCCTTCCAAACCCTCCTATATTTATTTTTCTGCCGTGCAGCTCTGATGCCCACATGGAACCTCTGTAGTTCCATACCATGCACAGAAAGAAAAACCACATTTCCCAAAGCCTATACAAACATGAAGTCCATTGTGGAGGCAAGGCCAAATCTTTTTCTCTACATATGCTTCTTCAAGACAAAGCTACAGTTGCTGGTGTAAAAGGTTTCAGATGCTGGTCAAAGTCTCTGATAAGCCCTCTCAACTGGCATATCTAACAGGTTATTAAACATCTTCAGTAGACTCTCCAAAAAAAAAAAATAATTCAAAAACCATACACGGTCAAGAAGACTCTGGTTCCAACAATATTATTTAGCAGCAGAAATCAGTACTACCCTTCAAATATTTGATATTAATAAGTGAATGTTTCTGGTCAAGAACAGTATGATTATGCTAACACAAAGACTATCAACCCTGGAGAAGACAATCAAAGATGAGAGCTCTGCTCAGGCAGGGAGAAAGGAGCTATAATGAAAACTGCTTTAGCCATGGCTATGTAAAAAGTATTTTGGATTTGTGCACTTTTAGGCATTTAACCATCTTGTAGCGGGTGAAAGTTCACACAGTCTCCTAGGGATTTCCATTACTTCTGTGGAGTTTCTGTGTCCAGCAAAGATCTTACCCCATTTCGTAAATCCTATACAAAGACTCACGTCATCTTTTAGCCATCTAAAAATCAGAGATTAAATTTAAATTAGCCAGATTAGTTTTCTCTCTCTGTAGTCAGCAGAGACACCTCTACTGAAACCTCTGCGAGATTTATTTCTCCTAACTTATGACAAAATGCATCAGTTTCTGAAGAATGCTTCTCACAAGGTAGATAACTTTGAGCAGACACTGCTAAAAATCAGTGCACCCCCTTCTATGTTGGTACTATATGCTCAAAGTAAGAGCAGCTTAGGAAAAAATCCACTTACATTACTCATTTAAAAGCCAAGCTGATTTAGCTTAATAGCCAGTTAGGATGCTGTCGAATTTGGTCACCTTCCTTTTCCTTCGGGCTGACTGAACTACTACTGGCAATAGCGCTACTACCTGAAGACTTGCATTATTTGAGAGATTTGGATTCTATTTATATTACAATTAAAAGGGGAGGGAAATCACTACATAATGAAAAGAAATCACTTCACTCAGAAAAGGATAATTTCCACCAGGGCCCATTCATCTTTATTCTGCATAAAGACGCTTTATTCCTGTATGCAACATCTCCTGTCTCCTGCAAACAATATTATACTTGCAGCACCAAGTCAACAGAGGGAAATCAGGTTTCCCTTAACAAACTTCCAAAACCAGTTACAATACTTATTATGAGTTGTACAATATTAATGACTGGAATTGACAAGCTTACCATTTAAAATAGCTTAGAGCAACACAGAAAGAGCAATTCCTAAGACAAGATTATTTGTTCATAGGATCATATGATCATAGAATAGTTAGGGTTGGAAAGGACCTTAAGGTCATCTAGTTCCAATCCCCTTGCCATGGGCACGGACATCTCACACTAAACCATGCCACCCAAGGCTATGTCCAACCTGGCCCTGAACACCGCCAGCGATGGAGCATTCACAGCTTCCCTGGGCAACCCATTCCAGGGCCTCAGCACCATCACAGTAAAGAATTTCTTCCTCAAATCCAATCTAGACTTCCCCTGCTTAAGTTTGAACCCATTACCCCTTGTCCTCTCACCACAGTCCTTAATGAAAAGTCCCTCCCCATCATCCTTATAGGCCCCCTTCAGGTATTGGAAGGCTGCTATGAGGTCTCCATGCAGCCTTCTCTTCTGCAGGCTGAACAGCCCCAACTTTCTCAGCCTATCTTCATATGGGAGGTGCTCCAGGCCCCTGATCATCCTCGTGGACCTCCTTTGGACTTGTTCCAAACAGTTCCATGTCCTTTTTATGTTGAGTACACCAGAACTGCACACAATACTCCAAGTGAGGTCTCACGAGAGCAGAGTAAAGGGGCAGGAGCACCTCCCTCGACCTGCTGGTCACACTCCTTTTGATGCAGCCCAGGATACGGCTGGCTTTCTGGGCTGTGAGCACACACTGCTGGCTCATGTTCATTTTCTCATCGACCAAATCCCCCAAGTCCTTCCCCACAGGGCTGCTCTGAATCTCCTCCCCGCCCAATCTGGAGCTGTGCCTGAGATTGCTCCGACCCAGGTGTAGGACCTTGCACTTGGCATGGTTAAACTTCATCAGGTTGGCATCAGCCCACCTCATCAGCGTATCAAGGTCCCTCTGGATGGCATTCCTTCCCTCCAGCGTTATCAACCAAACCACACAGCTTGATGTCACCAGCAAACTTGCTGAGGGCGCTCTCATTCCCACTGTCCATGTCACCAAGAAAGATCTTGAACAAGACTGGTCCCAACACCGATCCCTGAGGGACACCACTCGTTACTGGTCTCCAGCTGGACATTGAGCCATTGAGCACAACTCTTTGAGTGTGGCCATCCAGCCAGTTCCTTATTCACAGAGTGGTCTATCAATCAAATTAATGCCTCTCCAATTTAGAGACAAAGATGCCATACAGGACAGTGTTGAATGCTTTGCACAAGTCCAGGTAGATGATGTCAACTGCTCTGCCCCTGTCCATCAGTTCCGTAACCCCATCATAGAAGGTCACCAAATTGGTGTCCTTCTTAACATCATAGTATGGACTGATTTCCTACGCAGTTTGTTTCAGTTTAGTAACTCACAACTCCTTTTCATATTTCAAAGCATTGTTCTAAGAAAAAAACACTGCTTTTTCCTATGGCTGGAGTTGGAATTTTTGTCCCTGAAGCCCTGACCCATTGCTGTTTTGAAGTACTCACAGCTCAGAAATTTAAAAAGATAAAAAAAAAAAAAAAACAGTCTCTAAACAGGGGTGCAAAGGTCAGGGTAAAAGTGACAGTTCAATCTGTGTAGGAATGCTCTTTATCAACAAATAGTTCCCTGTGCAGAGGCATTATGCTTGTTTCAAGTAGCTGTACAAAGTAAATAGTTGGTTTCAGTTCTGCTGCCTAAACATGGGAGATTGCCCCAGTTGAGATGCTCAAAATTATTAAAAACATGTGGAACTGTCATGTATGGACCAGCCTTAGCCCAACAGGATCCCATCCAGAGGCCAGCAGGAGGAGCAGCAGCTAAGGCTTTTCAGGATACACAACAGCATTTTAAATAGAACCAGTTAATTATGTTTAGGAACACGAATCAAGCCCTCAGTGCCTCCTCTCCCATTCTTCCTCGTTCCAGAAGTCATATATCCCAGCCCAGAGCACCTCCCTTCGTACATTACTTTTTCTCAATTCAGAAGACCATACAACTAACAACTCCTTTGGACTTAATAGAGTTGAATGTTCCTTTCCTTCTCTCCTGCACGGTTGTGATGGATTCTCTCTCAGTAGAAGAGACTGGACATCTTTCAGAAAGACTGTGTACAGTTCAGGCAGATGTTACAGCTATGCTGTCATCAGAACGCTACAAAACTCTCCATTCTGGAGGTCAGATCAGATTGGGATTTCTGAAACGTTCAGGTTGGCAACCTCTAAATCAAGAGGCAACCAAGCTGACAGCCATTTTCAACTACTGTAATAATAAGGCCAGAAGAGTAGCAATTATTGAAGGAAGAGGTCACCTTGCTAGGGAGAAAGACAAAGTATGAGGACAGGAATTGTGAACCTTTTAGCAGAACTAAAGCAGAGAACGCAGCCAACAACATGGAGGTTCACCCTAGAAGGAGCAGCAGAGACAGGAGGAAGAATACTGAAGGGGAAGTAATAAAGCAATAACAGTAAAAAAAAGTGCTGATAAAGATGATGGAGGATAAAGCAGGGCAGAAGGCAATATTGCAATGAACAGGTTAAGAACATGTCAAAGAGTCAAGCTAATAGTAAAGCAATTAAATCAAAATTAACAGTTCACCACTAGTACTCACAACAAGTCACATGACCATCCTACAACAGCATCCAAAGACTTTTATTCTGGGCCTGCAGTGCCTCACACAGCAACAGGCAGCAGCAGCATCTCTCACCAAAATATGCACTGTCAACAATCAGGGGACAGAGCAGAGGTACATGAGTTTCCTTTGAAAATCGGAGTAGTTCCCTGTTGAACTTTTACTTTAAATGGCTGATCTGTTTTTCACATTATAAGAGAGTTTAAATTCTTCTGTGACTTTAAAGCCTGAAACACATTCTCCAGAAATACTCAAAGAGCAAATGTTAATGGTCCAACCTTGTCTTCTATCATGCAGTACGTTCACTAAATCCCTTGGAAAATCATCTTCTGAGACATTGCATTCATAACTTTAAAATGGCTTTGCTACATTATGAAAACTGGACCATACCATTTTCGCATGAACCAGGTAATTAGTACCCTGGAAGTAAAAAAAAACCCTACATAAAATATATCAGATGTAACTCTATCAAGATATATTTTAACACTATAGTGCTCACACAAATTGCAGTATTTATAAATTAAATATTGACTCATATCCACTGACGTCAAGACAAAACAAGAAGTAGATTTACTTTCACCCAGCCTTTCTGTAACGTACATAATGTCCCAAAGCAGATTCTTCAGCTCTTCATATTTCCACCTTTCAGGACATTTTCAGTGGGGAACTGAAAGTCTTCCAAGAAGCCCAAATTCTTTCCAAGCCTATTCACAGCTTTTCGTCACTAAACATCTCCCTCCCAGGTCCGGATATTGCTAAAGTTGAATGGTACAGATGACAAATTAAGTTCAGGGGTTAATAACACATTTTTTCTCTTATCCAGGCAGCTCCAGTGGAAGACTCTGCCCATATAAGACTCAAACCATCTCCAGGAAGATCTCTCCACTGAGGAATAAGGAACCTAAGGCAATCAGCTTGCTAATTTAGATATGCTAGTTAGCTGCATGAAGTTCAATGAATCCAAGTGAAGTGCCTTTGAGTTAGGCACTGTGTGTTTAACCCTTGAGACACCCAAGTTCCTTTACACAACCCACAGTGGTTATGCTAATTATATGGATGTCTAAATACAGTACTCAGTATAAAACAAATATAGTTGTAAAAAGAGTTTTCCAAGAAGCAGTAAACACATCCTGCTAACACCGTGATACTGCAATGCTGTTAAGGGGAAGAAACAAGGCCCAAAAATCTTCACACAAGTGTCTCATTTATGCACCACACATGAAGTTTTGTCAGTCTTTCATAACTGGAGCCTTATAAAGTTTCTTATTCCAGTACCTGAAGTATTCTGGAAAGGAGACTTTGTGGCCCTTTAGTAGAAACACCTGAGAACTGGAAGATTGCAAACATACGGATAACCCTGCCAGCTCAGACAAAAAGACTGCCTAGCTCAGTATTAACCTCTCCAGCAACAGCCACAAGCAGATGTTCAGGAAAGAGGAAGACCAGGGAAGTATGAACAGCACTCTTAAGTAATTCCCAGCTTCTATTTTCACACCATACCATTTCTTCCTACTGAGCCCTTCTCCACATACTTGTCCACATCTCTCTTTGGATCTGTAGAATCTTTTTGCATCTACAACCTCTTTTAACAAAGAACTTCACAAATTACCACCTGCTCCAGTAACTAATCTTTTTGTTTTCTCTGTACTTGTTTCCTGCTAACCTCACTGGGCTGCCTTGGAGTCTTGGTTGTAAAAGGCAGCCAGACCTTCCACCCCAAATTATTCACAACTTCAGAGTCACAACTGTCCATGTGTAGAGAGTGCTTCCTTACCTAATCATTCCCTACAGGGAGATTATTTCAGATCCTCATAAGGAAAAGCTCTATGCATACAAAGACTTCTTTTGTGTGTGTTGCAAACTGGATTAAAAATAAATATGTGACACAAATACAGACATATATTTTATATTCAACACCCAAAGAAACACAATTAAAAAACCCACTGCAAATCTTTTTAGAATTAAATAAATCCCAGTGCTTTATCCACCCCTCATTTTAGCTAGTGTTTATAATGATATAGTCTTGGAAAGAATATGGAGAGTTTTTAAGACCTAATTTTTCAGAAATGAAATTCATACAAAAATTATTACTTTAAAAACCTACACAGGCATGTTCCAATTCAGAGTACAATTGGGAAAAAAACACATAGCTACAAGCTTAGTAGAACTTTTAACTGTGGAAATTGGTTATTCAAATGAGAAAAATCCCCAATTCCCATTCATTACCAGAATTCACATCAACTGGCAAACAAGTCTCCAGTTCCAGTGCATTCACAAGTCAATACAGGCCATATAAGACCTACAAAATTTTAGTCATGGGGTCACAAAAATTTCCTCCAGCTCCTCCATGGCTCACAATAGTAACAAAGGCTGCCAAGAAGTCAGAGAAGCCCACAGCTGGCAGCAGCAACCACAGACATCTGACTGCATGTAAGTACAGTAAAAAAGCCTAGGCAAAACTAGTCAAGTAGTCAAGAGCATCAAGAGAAAGTGGTTCCTACAGAGAACACTAAATGAGTCATTACAAACTTAGATGAAGAGCACCACTTTCAAATTCCAAGGATCTTTGGAAAGGGAACTCAATGACATAAGAAGTGAACAAATGAACACAGGTCCCTCTGATACAGCAATACATCCAAAAAGCCTAAATGTCCTCAGATATTCCTACCATATAGAGTTCAAATGGAAGATCACACAGATGATGGAAGGGCTTCATCAAAGGTTGCAGGTCCCTCATCCCTACACACACTCCAGCATACAGCACTGATACTAACAACATATTGCCCGGGTAGCTGATAGTAACTACGCAGCACCTGCATAGTAAACTGGTCAGTAATTCAATAACAGAATTACTTCATAAAATATAAATTGTGTTTTCAATCAAATTACATTTGTTTAAGTTCACTCTTATTAGAGCTGGACAATACGTGAAACAAGATTTTTCATTTTTAAAAACATCTCCTTTTGAAATGGAACATTTTCTACAATCTGACGCTGTCATTAAAAAGCTTTTTAAACTGCACTCTTCAGTTTTCACTCCCACTTGAAGATACTTCACATTTCATTTATAAATCAAATGAAAAATTCCTAAAACGTCCCACAGAAACATTCTGACTTTTCTTAAAACCTAAATGAAGTATGCAATCCTTTGCAGCACTGACAGCAGCGTATCAAGTGACAGTCACAAGCCTTCAGAGAGGACAGGCGCGTTCTCAGTATCAACACATCCTCCCGATGCACACACCTTCCCCTGCTGCAGCTAACACTGTTTTGTCTCCTCCTTTAGGAAAGTTTTCCATACTAGTGCAAAATCACTGACATAATAAGACTAGAGTGTTTTCATTTTTAGTCCTTTTATTCCCCCATAAGACTACGGTCCCTAACCTTCCATTTTCCAGCAAAAAAAAATAATACTACAGAGCTCCTTCAGGTGAAAGACACTGGAACACACTTAAATGTCGCAATCTTAATGTTTGGCAGAGCTGGGAACAAATACACCTAAGTTCATATGCAATATTTTCAAAAATATTTACATCACTGAGAGTTTTGAAATTTTCCTTCTTATACTTACATTAAATAAATTTAAACCTTTCCATCGTACATACAAAACCTCACAAACTATTTTCTACAGTATCACTACAGAATAACTAAAGTTTTACAGCAGTATTTCATCTCAGCTCAACAACTGTGCTACAAATACTTGAAGAAAATATACAATTTTACTTGAGACTATTCCTCCTGTTCTGTTCCAAGGAGATCCAAACTGGAACACACTAATTTCCAATATTCTTAAAAGATATAATGATAACACATGTTGCAATTGTGAAAGATAATTCTGAAGCAGGTAGAGGCCCTACTGCCTGCTGCTACCTGGCACCCTCAGTAAATCACCTGGAGTAACGATGTTCATCCTTCACAATTCAACAGAAAGGTTTTGATTATTTTTTTTCATCTAAATTTTTGGCACCTTTTAGTCTCTAACTTCCTTTATGAAATCATCATTACATAGCTGAAGCCAGTCATGCAAGGATACATACAAAGCCTGATGCACATGTCATGTTTAACCCATCTGCATATTTCCCTAGCAGAACACTGCCTGTAACCCATCATTTAAAGACAACAAGAAACAAATGCCTCAACATTCTTACAAAAAATTCATGCAACACCCTGATCTAGCAATATCAATTACTTTAGCTATCTCCTACACTGTTAGTTGTAAGACTAATAAAGCTACACAGCAGGCAAGGGATTTAATGAAATAGACCCTGAGTTCCTGGGAGGATCACCTGCGGTTCCAACTCTAGCACTTCTGATCAAATACAAGCTCTCTTCCTACTGCTGAGCAATAGGCTTTTCTGGATCTTGATCAAACATGTTCCAAAGGAGGGAGGGTGTAATAACACAGCATAAAGTCTTCAAGTGTGTAGGAGAACAATCGATTGTGGTGACAGAGAAGATGAGAAGAAACTATTTAAAAAATAATAGAAATTGACAGCTTTTGCATTCTGGTCACTTGAGCAGCAAAACAGGTTCACAGCAATTTTCTCATTAAGCAACGATACAAGCAAGCATATGCACTAATCAGAATTAAAAGACCACATAAGCCAGCATAAAACAAAAAAATTACAGCCTTGCACTGTTACAGGTTTCCAGTTTCCACAAATATTTTCAATTCTGCTCCATATCTAAGGCTGAGGCATCAAGATATAAATACTACAGAACAAACATTTCTTAATAGCTATCTAATGAAAGTACAGACCAAAATAAACTGCATTAAACAAACAAACAAAAAAAACAACCCACTTATCAGTGACAGCTCTCAAGCTCTCTTCCCATTGCCTAACACATTTAAGTACCGTCCACTTCCTGCTCCTTTCAGTTCAAGGCTGCAGACAGGACGATTTGGCATCCCTTCTTCTGCAAGGAAGGGATGAAAAGTTCCAGACTTATTGATCCTTCTAAATTAACCCAAACATTCCTTACCTCGAAAGCCAGTACATTCCGGTGTTAAATTTCATTTTAAAAAAGCTGACTTAATCTCCCATCCATGGGCAAACTACACGTTCTCAGTGAAATCTTACCTAATTTTGGCAGGGAATATGGCACTTTAAAATAATCTTCATAAAATTCAATGAGTCTCCTTGTAATATTTAGAGCATAGTCCCCTGATCCTCTTCGGATTGCATCAGGCCTTGCATATAACCGTACCTGTTAAGAAACAAAGTAAAAAACTGATCATTTCAGCATCTACATTTTAAAGCTCTCCTACCTACAGAGGTGAACTATTCTAAGGTTCTTGTGAGGTGGCAGGATTATTCTCTTAAAGCCAAATATAATTGATGTACATTTGTCAAAGCATGTAGCTGAGAAACAGAACTTCCACAATTAAGGTTTTAAAGTTCAGAAGTCACAGTCTCCTACTTGTTTGTGTTGCGAAATAAAAGATTTAACACTCCTTGCATCAAAATAAATATCCAAAGAAAACACTACATGTGCTTGCTAGAGATATGATGGGAGAGTGGATTAGTTATAATGGTTCTCTGCCTACACCAAATGTAGGCAGGATGCGGTGGCTCAGTAGGGGAGAAGTTCACGGTTTGTTAAAGGCATATTATATCAAGCCCTGAAAGTACTAGCAGACTGTGGAGAGAAAAAAAAATCATTCTCTTTTCTTTTCTCTGGCAGTGACACAGTTGCCCTCGATGAGCTATGGAAGACTGCAAAAACAACCATTTATAAGCTCATTCATGTACACAAACAATTAACATTCCTGCAACCTCCATGACTGCTTCAGGCCTCTGTTTTCAGAAAGCAGTAAATTAAAGCTGTTTATACAAGCCACAGACTGCTGTGTTCAGTATAAAACAGCTCACATATCTGACTATGTGGAGCACCCAAGTGAACAGAACTCACCTTCATAATTCAGCACCTAAGTGTGACCTCGATTAAGGAGGCAGCAGAAAGCACTCCCAGGTTATTCACTATTCCCTCTCCTTACAGTCCTTAATGCTTCCTTAGTGCAAGGATGACATAAAGCTGAGGACTGTTAACCAAGAAAGGGATAGAAAGGAAAGTCACTTTTTTATGAGCCCTCCTGATGCACTGTCTGATGAAAGCAGCGTGTGCTTTGTTCCTAGTGGCTGTGGCAGAAGGTCTCTCCCTGCAGTACATAATGACCCGATACAAACGAGACTCTACTAAATGTCAGTCCTAATAATAATATCTGACTTGCTAATACTTTCTGCGGTAGGATTAAATCCCAGCCACGATTCTGAGGAAAGCAGTAGGGCAAGAAATCAGAAAATATCAATGCAAACATGAAGGAGAAATAACAGTTTTGAAATATTTCTAAATGCTCTATTCTGGACCAAGAAAAGCCAATGGGATTTTCAGCTTCAGTGAAAGCATTACCAAGCACTGCTTTACTGCTCTTTTCCTGAACCAGTTCAGTTATCCGAGTGGAAACCGGATATCAAATCTCAGCATACTGTACCAGTCAATTCTGTTTTAACCCACTGTCTTTGTTTTCAGTATGCAGACACATTATTCTGCTTTGTTACTATGTCTATCTTTATATTTTTATCTTTGTGTTGTATTAGACTCAGTGCATAATCAACTACACAGTTATCATTTGTAATGTTACAAAAGATAACAGTGTAACCTAATGAGACATGTAATGAAGCAGACTTCTCATAATCACCACCTGAAAGCATATAAACCATTGCCTGAATATCTTCAAGTCACTAGTTTTGTTTATTGCTTCCTCCCAAAGTAAACAGTGACACGTACATAAAATGTTCCCTTACCTGCTAAACTAAATATATTTTTTAACAAAGTAGATATTAACCACAGAGATCCTAATTCAAACATCTCAAAACCTTTAGTTTATGAAAGTATGGTAAGAATCACAATTAGATTTGTGAAGAACACTGTTTTGTATCATTAAACCTTTATACACAATTTTGCATAATTGCTTTACTGGCACAGTTGACTGTATCAGCAAATTAGGAAAAAAAGAGTCAGCCAACCAAGTACGCAAAAAATCATTCAATTTGACAGTGGCCAAATGTGTCCATAATAAGAAATAGGACAACAGAAGGGAAGAAAAAAAACAGGCACATACAAGAAAAACCAAGGGGTTCAACTTGCTGCATTGCAACGTGTGTCTTCTGGCAAATGCAGAAAGGAATTTAATGGTGTCTGAGATGGAGCCCAGATACCAAAGCCCAAAACCCGCATTGCTGCAAAGTTTAATTTGCCACCTGCCTGAGGCTGAATATAGTTTTATTTTGCCTGTAAAGTTTCCCTGGGTGCCTTTCTGCCTGCCCAGAACAGCTCCAGAATGCCAGGGCTCTGTGAATCACACCAAGGTCACCCTAAACTGGAACACAGTTCAGAAATTACCCATGCCTCTCAGGGGTTTTGAGGCAACTGGCATTTCCGAAGCATGCCAACCATCCTCAAATGCTGGATCTGCTTCTGTCTTGCAACCAATAACCACTGAATGTGTAATGTATGGAGGCACCTTCACAGACCTACCACTGGTCGCAGAAAATTCCCTCTTGGTTAGCAGAGGGCTACCGCAGGGGAGAGTCAGTGACACCCTGCTACCTGGCTGGCTGTTTTGGATGACACCTTCTCAGGTGTCATTCACAATATAAGGAGCTTGGTCCAGTGTTAAGTCGAAAGGCTGGCACCTAAGCTTGAAATTGAAGCCCTTAACTTTCACACATTGATGTCCTTTAACACCTATGGGCTCATCTTGACCATGTCCTACCTCCAAATCCATAAAATGGGAACTATATTATTTCCTTAGCTTATACAAAGATTCTTAGTGTTAAGTAATAAAGACTGTAAAGTTTTCAGATGCTGCTCAAAAGAGGACTTTGAGTAAATAAAAGAGAATTGATTAAGACATGCGATTTGTTTAGCATTTTGTTTTGTTTGTTTACTGCTTTCATTTCAAAAGCCAGATAGGCTGTGTACTTTATAACTATGTTGGACTGAACAATAATGCATAATTGTTATACACTTTCCCACAGGCTGTTTGATCACTATACTAAGAATTTGATTATGTATTAATTTAAGTAAGAGAAAGAACATAAAATTTTCTGCAGGGTCAGATTTCAACATAAATAAAAGCAGTATGTGTTCTATAAAAGACAAATAGGTTTCTAGCTTAGGTGGGTAATTCATCACTAACTGCAATGGCACCTACTGCCCTGCAATGTTAGAGAAGCTCTTTTTCCACAATCTTTGCAAGAATAGGTTAATCTATTATTTTCATATAAGAAAGTGAGAACAAAGAGAGGCTGAGATTAATTCTGGGTGCCTGTCTTGACACCTGTCAATGTCAAGTATACTTAAGAGCTTTATTGCACACACTTAAAGCACTGTTCACATTGGATCCTACTGCAGGGGTGAACATTTTATACAGTTTTGAGCCTGGTCACAGGTGCCTTAGTTTGAGTATTAAGAAAATTAGTAACACACGATTAGTGATTAAATGAGACTGTCAGTTTATCCGATTTGCTCAGGATTTCATAGCAACTCTGGTGGCAGAGGCAGGGAGAAAATTCAAAGACAGCATTCAGCCTCATGGCCACCTGACAGCCTGCACCAAGCACCTTCCACATTTGGGAATTAATAAGGTAGGGGCTGTTCAGACAGCAGGCATATTCACAGCTCACTGGTGTTGTCCTGATGTAGCATAGTTTCCTGTGTGTCTAAATGACAAAGATACCGGAAAAAATGCTATGAGGTCATATTAGTAATGACACTGTCATAGCAACTATGAATGTAACAAAATTTCACAGTCAACCTAAATTATGGTGTTTTTTTTTTTAATTCCTTTGCATCCCCCATTTGCAATATTAAAAAAAAAAAAAAAAAAATCCAAATCTCTCATTTCTCTCTCAAATGGAACCAGATTGATGGTCTCCTTCCTACTACAAGTTTGAATATCTAGGTTTGCACCTGAGACCCTACAACCCAGAGCTCCCTTTTGACATTGTCGTGGTTTAAGCTTCTCAGCCACACACAGTTTTGCTCACTCACTCACTCCCCACTCTTTCTTCCCTCCGCTCCTGGAGGGATGGGAAGGAGAATCGAAAGAATGCAACTCCCACAGCTGGAGATAAGAACAGTTTAGTAACTAAGGTACAACACAAACCACTGCTGCTGCCACCAATAATAATAACGACAAGAGAAATACAAGGAAAGAATACAATAGCTCACCATCCAGCCCGACCAAGCCATGCACCCCCCACGGTGCACCCCCCACCGTGCCGCGAGCCCCCACCGTGCAACCCCCACCACCCTTCCGGGTCTCTGCTCTCCGTCTTTACATCCTGGACATGACGTGCTCTGGTATGGAATAACCTCTTTGGTTAGTCTGGGTCAGGTGTCCTGTCTCTCCTTCCTCCCACCTTCCCCTCCTCCCTGGCAGAGCATGAGACTCACAAAGTCCTTGGCCAGCCTAAACATCACCAAGCAGTAACTGAAAACACTGGTGCTATCAGTGCTGTTCCCAGGCCCAAAATCAAAAACACAGAGCTGCACCAGCTACCAAGAAGGAGAAAAAATGACTGCTGCTGCTGAACCCAGGACAGACATCTATAAGATGATGCTATCCTATCAACTGTCATGACAGGACAAGAGGTAATGGATTAAAACTTAAACAGGGGAGATTTAGGTTGGATATAAGGAAGAAATTCTTTACTGTGAGAATGATGAGACACTGGAACAGACTGCCCAAAGAAGTGGTAAATGCTCCATTCCTGGCAATGTTCAAGGCCAGGCTGGATGAGGCTTTGAGCAACCTGGTCTAGTGGAAGGTGTCCCTGCCCATGGCAGGGGGTTGGAACTAGATGACCTTAAGGTCCTTTCCAACCCAAACTATTCTATGATTCTGATTATTTGATCCTGTACCTCACAGTCATTCATAGAGGAGGCCAGACACACCTTGCTAGAAACCATTTTCACTTTTGTTTACAAGAAGCAAGAAGTTATTAGAGATCTTAAATTAAATTGCTGCAATGCATATTTTCTCATTCTTTTCTAAAGTGAGAAAAAACATGAGTTGCTTCCCTTTGACTGCTTTCCAGAAGCCCTGGACTGTTCTCATTAGAACTTTAAATCAAGACAATACAATAGCCACACTCAGATACCAACACAGAAAAATCATGCTGAAGGATCAATTTAAAAATATTAGTAACCTAACTCAAGTAGTTCTTAGAATGACTGTAGCACTATTAACAGGTAAAATACAAAAATATTCCTGAAACTTGCAGGGTAAATTCCATGTATTTATGTGTTATAAGTGATCAATAGTCTACTTCTTTATAGTTAGTGAAAACCATTTGCTGCACAAAAACTGTACTTTCACAAGGAATTTGCACATATTACAGCATCTTCTGTAGTCTCGCAATATTTCAGTATTTGTTACATAAAATAAGTCAAAGCAATTTAAAAATATTTGTAAAACCAGGTCACCAGAACAGATGAATGTAGTAGCAAACAAAGAGCTGCTTCCCGTACTGAGCAACAGTTGTGATATACACTGAGAAAAGAGTAACAGATTTAGAACAAATGACATCTAAAGTCAGGTTATTAACTACTGCGCCTGAGAAAATTGTCCTGTCTACAGCAGGTAAAAATTATCCATCAAAAAGAAAGTTAGCACTTAAAAACGAAAGAAGAGGTTTTCTTGTCTTATTACTTCAGAGTGCTTCAAAAAAATGTGAATTAGTAACTATATACAAGGTACAATGGGTGAACACTGACAAGTACAGACCGTAAATAGCAACGAACATCTTAATTTCTGGTGAATAGTATGTTCAGTGAAAATGTTTCCACTGTACCAAAGGCTAGTGATAATTTCAGCACATAATAAACAGAGGAATGGGTTCAGAAGTTGAACTGTTCTATTCTGACATATAGCAAAAATGATTTATTTTTTTGTTTGCTTGGTTTGGGCTTATTCCCATTAAAATTGAAAGGGGAAGGAGGAAGATCAGAAGGATGAAGAATGGTAAGGAAAAACCTGCAGTCACATTTTTACATTCTGTAAAATATTTCAGGTCAAACTGAAGGCTTCGATCAGTTCTGCTTTGCAGGTAGGAGGAATATGGAATACATTCAGCATTTTTACCATGGAAATGAAAAGTAAAAATCCATTATTTACACATGTCGTATTGCAAAAAGACTGTTGTCCAACCTTTTCCCTCTGCAGGAATTCACCAAAGATGAAGAAAGACCAGAGAGAACCACAGTATGTTCTCCCTCTGGCACTCGAGGAAGATACTAATCACTTTTGCTGGAGGTGCCACAAGCCTGCTATCCTGCTTCCCCATGGAATTAAGGAAGCTGACAGCCTGGCAGAAATCAGGATGTTACAGTAAGAGGCTTGCAAGCCTGAAGGGTGCCAAACACCAAAGCCCACCTCTTACTTTAGAATTAAATAAGCACTTTTACATTTGAAGCCTACTCTTGAAGACATTATTCTCTATGCCACTTTCTATTTTATGTGTGTACTCCCTTTGAAACCTTTGTTCTTAGAGTGGTGTTATTTTTGTAGGGGAGCATCACCTTGCTTGATATCAAGACATTTTTATTCTTTTATTTATTGTAACAGTAAAGTTTGCTGACCACAATAGTCCTATATAATAGTCTGCATTCATTCTGCAAGAAAATTCAGTTCTTTAAATGTTTAGCCATCTTTTCCATGTTTTAAGACCACTCCAATTGCCATCACTACCTTCCATGATGCCCTGGGGGGAATCACAGCTCACTGGATGAGAAATACTGCTGCAAGTGAATAAAGTGCACCTCTGTTTTAGCAAGGCAAGGGTTGTGAGAGTAGATGGCTTACTGGGCTCTAATAGCCTGACACAACACCCTCTGACTTCAACTGAATGACTCCTGTTAATTATAGAAGCTTTGAATTAGACTTTCAGAGGAGACATGACCAATTCAGCCCCTGCAGTAGGGACACTTCTCCCAAGGCAACCTTCACCAACAGTATCTACCATGTCCACAGTCCATGTTTTTAGATTACAACTAATGTAGTCCCTGTTAGGCAGTGTATGGGGAAAAAAAGGGGAAAAGAAAAAATAGTCCTTTAGATGGCAACGCTCTGGTCATGATCACTGATAGTTCCAATCATCAGAAGCAGAACCAGTGACTGAATCATAGAATCATAGAATAGTTAGGGTTGGAAAGGACCTTAAGATCATCCAGTTCCAGCCCCCCTGCCATGGGCAGGGACACCTCACACTAAACCATGCCACCCAAGGCTATGTCCAATCTGGCCTTGAATACCACCAGCGATGGAGCATTCACAACTTCCCTGGGCAACCCATTCCAGTGCCTCACCACCCTTACAGTAAAGAATTTCTTCCTCATATCCAGTCTAAACTTCCCCTGCTTAAGTTTGAACCCATTACCCCTTGTCCTGTCACTACAGTCCCTAATGAAGAGTCCCTCCCCAGCATCCCTATAGGCCCCCTTCAGCTATTCTTACATTTATATTCCATGTGCTATAAGGAAAATAGCTCTCTGCATCTTGAAAACATCCTGATATAGAGTTCACATAGCAGTAACCATTGTTATATCTCTGACACAGCATCAGGTACGACAAGTCCGGCTTTGTAGCTGAGGAGGGGAGAAAATGCATCTATAATCCAAACCCGTGTTTCACACCATCTGATACTGTAGACGTTGCCAAACAATTGACTACAAAAACCCACTCCCAAAGGTAACCCCATCCATGGACAGCCTTTGCCCAGCCCTGAATGCTGTCACATCCCATGTACCTGTGGGACCACAAGAGAGATGAATCTCCCTCTTCTTTATTTTGGCATTATTACAGCATCTTCCCAAGCAAACGAGGCTAGTGTTCCAAGGACAGCATCTACATATTTTGCCACTGCCTAGATTTCCTCTACCCTTTTTTCTGTCTTTCGACCATTTTGCCGTATGTACTTAGGTTTAAACAGACTGGAAACAAATGGAGTATGGAAATTGAGAAAAGTCTGATGCCAACCTTAAATCTTGCTGTTTTCCCAGGCAAGTATAGATTAGGTAACCTTGTATCAACACAGGAATCCACTTCCCAATTAAGGATAGTTTTCCCTCCCACCTACCTCAAGAAGAATTAAAAGTAACTTTGTCAATGCTTTAAAGCAGCTCAGAGTGCTTTCCCATTACAAAACAGATGTTTCTGCACATCAGCTGGTGTCACCAGTGGCACCCAGGGAATAAAGCTTGTTCTTTAATCCCTTCCCCAGAGCCAGCAGACTCCACATGAAGCACTGTTTTTGGGAGGCCCCTCCAAACTAGCTCCAGTCCTCTGTGTGATTACACCCACAGGCTCAGCCCAGTGCTGGTATATCTGGGATCTCAAACTCGGGATGATTTAAAAATCTCAGTTCAGAAAGCACTTATGCATATGGGTAATTTTAAATATGTGTTTAACCTCAAACATGTTCCAGAAGGTCCTAACATTTCAACACATCAGCCACTTAGAAATTTTATTAAAGGGGAGAAAAGTCTTAGGCTCTTTATTTCAAGACCCATGATACTTCTGCAGCAAGTGACACTCTCAGCTGACAAACACATGCATCGCCTCTCTACTTAAAAGCTTCAAATTACTTGATAATCTGAGATCTCTTTTATGGTTGTTTTGCTCACTGACTATTTTAGTCACAGGTATTGCTTTCATTATTGTTACAGAGATAAATATATGTTCACATTACACATTTAATATAGCAGGCAGATGTTTTGGCAGTTTTGGCTGTGACCTCCCTGGGTCACTTCTGCAAACAAGGCACTGCACTGCAATGAGATTTTAAATGTGATAAATTCAAAAGAAGTAACACTTCAGTACATATGCAAACAAGCCACACACACAGTTCCACTAAACGTGTGTATGAGTTGTTTCACGTGTGGATAACTCCCCGAGTTTCATGTGTTCAAACGCAACAAATTTTACAACATCAATGAGTGAAGGAAAGAGACAGGTAGCTGTAGAGAAATATCAGTTCTGCCGTAGTAAATATAGTTAAACTTGATAATGGAAAGAAATGACAGAAAAATGCCTTGTTTCAATCTCCTGTTCATTATTCATCATGGACAATACCCAAAAGAGACTGTATGGTAATGAAATATGCTTGTTGAATACCAAAGGGATAGCTCATCATTATGAGGAGACGACTTTTCTCCAAACTAAGCAGTCACACCCAGCACTGCACTGAGCCTCTTTTGGATATAATTATAATAAAAAATCTTCGAATAAATTTAGGATTATTTTTTCTCTAAAGCTAGCTGGAAACAGTGAGAGTTCAGCGACCTATACTTGCTGAGGAAACACTGTTTTGCTGGAGATTGGGTGTTTACTTTTAAAAAAGTAAACAAGCACCATCTTTGCATCCTCATTCAAGACAGCTTTAACTGGTCTAATAAACCACTTAAAACGACAAGTTGACACTAAAAATAAAGTTTATATGCAAGACATGGTCACAGAAGGAGTTGCATAGGTAAAGCGGTGTCTTAGGAAACTAAATATAAGCACAGAGGTGCCTGAATATTGTTGCAGGACAAGGGGAAAGAGGCTTTGAACAGACATAGCAGATGTTCCTGGATAAAAAATTGCAGCATGACCCTGAAGGAGAAAGAGGTGAAAGAAACTTCTGGGGTTCCAGCTGGCAGTGGGGAAATGAGGAATATTAAGCAAAGAGATTGCCAATATTTTCAGAGTTTGAGGTGGGAGGGGGGAAGTAGAAATACTTTTGTACATCTCCTCTCTAAATTAACATGATCACATGGGAAAAGTCTCTAGCTGCCTCCTCAATTCCTCACCTGAATAAAAAACAAATGCAAGTGCTCACGGACTGCTCCAGCCAAAGGTGCAACAATATATTCCACCAGGAAGCAAAACTGTCATGCAGACATGCCTCAATTTCTAACTTGAGAAGAGATCATAAAATACTTTGGAAAGTTAATGAGCTGCACTCACATATAAATCCAACCAATGCTCATCTGGCATTAAATAAAATACTAGTTATGTCACTGACCACAGCATCATTAAGATTAATTTTGAGCACTGAGAATCTGTCATCTTGTTGAAATGGCTCAGGGACAGAAAGTGAACATGTTAACAACTTATATATAGCAAACGTAATTATGGACACCATTTCATAGCCATTTCAGCCAGCTAAGACAGCCACGATCCCACCAGCACACACTCAGTCATTCAGCTTTGACTCTTCAGTTACATTAGCACTAGAGTTCACCTCATCTAACAGCAAGCTGTCACCCAGGTGAATCAGCAAACTATGACAACCAGGTGGGTAGTGTCCAGGCAGCCCAACTTCCTCACCTGGGCTGCCTTGGACACCCATCAGGTTGGTGCTGGTACCAGCATGAGAAAGCATTTATGGAGGGAAAATAGGACCATGACAAACTGGATATAGATAAATTCGAGCTATTACAGAACTTCAGCATAGGAGGAAAAACTATGCTATTGAGGGGAATTCAGTGTCTAAATTGTTGAGATACCCAGTGGTTAAAGCCCACTGGAGTCCTTTGTAGTGGGTGAAAAAAACAGCATAGCTTTAGGAAACAAAGCACATAGATTTAACATTATTTACCTATCACACATAAAAACTCTGCCTCCAGGAAAAATCTGCTGTAGATGTATCCTAAGTGTTAACACGTTTTCATTTCCTTTAGTTGGGCTGGGATTGGATTGACATTTAAAAGAATTCTCCTATTCAGAGTATTTTTCATTGGCTATTTTATAGTCAAAGCATTCACATCACACATCATTCATAAATAATATTTCACCTATTCTTGGATAATAAACTTCTGTACTTCTGTAACTCTCTTTTAAGAAAGTGCTAACAAGTGACCGATAATATTCAGCAGCCCTATGGCATGACTGATTTTACCCAGCTAGACTGCTGTCACATGTACACAGATGCTACCTAAGAGTGATTCCATTTGAAATTATAACCTGCAACCATTATAACTGCTGATTTATATTTTGGCATTGTCTAGGGGCTGTCAATATGACAACAAGGTTCCCCTGTGCTCAGCCGGCTACATAAATAGGAGCAAGAGTTGACTTATTGTCAGGTCTTTCTGTCAAAAGAGAAGCAAAATACAGGGGAAATGAAGGATGTGGAAATATGGGCTTAATGTCAATAAGAAAATCTGAAAAAGAGCTGGAAATAGAACTTGAATTTCCCCACTGCCCCAAATTGATAGATTATCTTTTCATTACAAATCATCAAATTACTATTCCTAAAACACATCTTCTGGAAAACAGCACCTTTTCCATCACAAATTTTCAATAAATAAATAAATACGTCTTGTTTTCAAGTTCCTTAGTAGCAACAAATTTTTCAAAAACTAGACCTAAACTATAACCCAAACTGTAGACCTGTATCCCTGAAATCGTTCAACTTCAGAAGACATTCTGAAAACTGAAGCATTCCATGTTCACTCATGTCTAAGAGTAACCATCCCATTCCAATAAATGGGATGGTTCCTCCTGGTCCAGACACTTTTGTCAGTGGCTAACATGCTGAGACTATTTCGCTTTGTTTAAAGGGAAAGGCTATTTCACTATTCACTTAAAAGTAGTTACTTTGAGAGATTTCAACAAAGTGATCCCCTACAAAATAGCTACCAAGTAAAGTGATGTACTTGTTCAGAGTATAACAAAACAACTGGGAGGAGACAGAGACAGGCTGTACATGACAACCCAACAAAGATGATTGCAAGGACATGTTAGTACTTTTTATGTTTTATATAAATTCAGCACAACCATAGTGGAAAGCATAGTCTGGTAGATACATATTTAACCTTACTCATCATATGTTTGCAGTATCAAATACTTGATCAGTATTAGAAAAAGAAAATAGGTTGCAAATAAAGAGAACTGAAGACAAAATATAGTCACAAGAAAAGCAAACCAGGAAGCACTCCTCATCTGTGAGCTCAGATGGATTTACTCAATGCATAGTTGGTCATAGTAGTGATTAGCAAAAGGAACACAAGAAAGTATCATCTTGTAAGCAACATGTAAACTTAATAGAAAAACTGAAAGGTAAGTAGATTAGTACTGTAAGGTGTTAAGTTTTAAAGTACCCTTCAAAACTTGCTGGCACTTTGTAGACAAGTCTGCATACTTTTTGAAAAACTGCACCTAGCCCTTAGGAGGGAGAAAAACACACACATGGGAAATTTTGTGCTCTGGTTGGTATAAAATCCATAACAAAACCAAAAACGGGTTACATCAATAAGAACAGCAACCATATTAACAGTGAGAGTTCCTTCAGGCTAAAAACTTGTTGGAGCAAAGAAACAAACAATTTGGCCATTAAAAGCAAAATCCATAAACCATGAAACAGGAAAACAAGAAATCAAATTTTTCGTATGGACTCACACTAAAATCCACTAAAAAAAAACTCATTAAAAGCTTTATTTCCGACTCTCAACTGGTATTTTAAATGCTTTTAAAAACCCACCAAACCCACAGAATAATATAAAAATAAAACAAAAAAGCCAAATGTGCTAATAGTATCCAAACAGTTTTGCCAACTACACTCGGATAAAACCATGGGCAGCATGAGCCCTTCAGCCAGAGAAGATAAATTAGTGAAGAAGCAGTTGTCAATCAATAACATCTCCAAAACATGGCTGCAAGGATTTCCCCTTCTGAGCACACCAATCTCAGCATAAAACGTGAGAATTAGGAAGAAAAAATAAAAAAAGGCAAATTACAATTATAAATAGAAAAAGTAAAATAGAAGGGCTGAATCAATTAGAACATTATTCCTATCTCAGGACTCCCATCTGAGAAAGATCAAAGCTACAACCAGGGATCAAACCACTTAACCACCAGCCAGCAGAGACACAGACGAGAAGTGGCGGATCATATATACATGAACAATCTGACCCGGCAAACAGAGGCTTTTTGCACCTTAAGACAGAAGAAGCTGCAAAATTCAAGTATGCTGACATGTACAAATTTAGACAAATGTGATAAACAGACTGAGGCATGCTGGTTTTAACACATATTAATATAACATGAAATAACATTGAAATAAAATACTATAAAATGTTTAACATGCAGGGTTATTAATCAAATCCCTTCCAATACATGAAATACTCAGATGTTTATGATTATGAAAAACTATTTTTGCACAATTATCATTCAAATTACATTCGTCATCTTAAAAATTCCACTAGTCAGGACGTATTTCCTATAAGGAAGATGCAAATTAATCAGCAACATCCTCTGCATGCCTATGGAAAAAGCCAGTTTGCTAACACCTTCTGATTAGCCACAGCTCAAACACTGCATCTGATTCACAGCTAGACTGCCAGTTTCAGCTGGAATAGAGTTAATTTTCTTCCTAATATCTGGTACAGTGTTGTGTTATGGATTTAGTCTGGGAATAACGTTGATAATACATCAATATTTTAATTCTTGCTAAGATACTGTTTTTATTTCAATTATTAAATTGTTCTGATCTTAATCCACATATTTTTACCTGTTTTTCTGATCTCCTTGCCATCACACTGGGGCAAGAGGGAGAACTGGAGGGGAGAGGAGCAAGCATCTGCATGGCACTTAGTTGCCAGCTGGGCGTAAGTCATGAAAGGACAGCTAGCTAGCCAGCTAACCACCTGAGATTAAACTAGTTCTGGACGTCTATCACAAGGGTTTCACAAAATAAAATAATTTTGTAAGAGCTGACCTCTTCATTCATGCCAATGTGCTGGTTAGCATTAGGTTAAAATAGTTGATTTAGAACAGGATTGTGTCTAAGAAGAAACAGGATTAAAACCTGTTTTCTTCCAAAACGTTTTTTCTTTATAAAAAAGTTGAGGCAATTCCTCGCCCGGGAAGCTAACGAGCACAAAGCAACAATGGGGTCCAATGGATTGTGGGAAGATGGAAAGAAGAGAAACATCTCTGAAACCTGGCTTCCAAACTTCTAGATGCTGCAAGCATGACGTCCATACCGCAGGCAAAGCTGAACTCCAGCTAAAGGTTTACATCTTAAATAGCCTATCAATTAGAGAAACAGGAAGACAATAACATTTTTTGCCACAATCATTTCTTCTGTTCCTAGCACAGTAGAACAAACTGCACAGATATACGTTCCTTTGCTGACAGTGGAGCAGACTGCATTGTTTGAACAATCCTTCCTTCTCTTTTCCTGGCTGATGAAAATCTTCCCCTGCTTAGCTTGAGCTGACATTCATGTCAATATAACAGCTTCATTAATCTCTCTTTTCTACACTTTCTTAGAGTCTAAGATAGCATTCTGTCTCATGAGACACATCCCGACTGCAGAGCGCAAGGTAAACCTTTAAAATGGCAGGCTTTATTTGCTCTCATAGTACCTGTACCCACAGCATAAACTGTGTCTATGACCAGAGGACTTGCAGAGTAACAAACATTAAGAACAATTACTAGGGGCAATATCAACAATGTATGGGCAGCAAGAGCATTTGTGCACTGACATGAACAAATGTAAAACCTTCAGGAAGCTTCTATGGGACATAAACACTGGAAAGCATTGAGCAGGAACTTTGTAAGGAAGCTCTCTCTAGGTTTAGCATATCAGAACAGGACCTCAAGTATTCTTCTTCCCCAAGTTTCTGGTGCTTGACTGCCTTTGGCAGGACAATGAAAGAGGACAAATGGTCTGATCCTATTTGTGTACAGTTTGTGTACTCTAATTATTTGCAACAAAATATCAGTGGGGAGTGGGATCCCTGTGCGTAAAATTTTGATTTCTGTAAGAAGCAAACTGTCACTAATGACATGGGGATGAAGAAAGACTATTAAAAGCATTACAGGACTGAATGAGCTAGGCTGAGAAAGTATAAACTAATAACAAGCTGAAAGTCTTCAGCCTATGAAGTGGAGGAAACTGCTACCAGAAGCTTCTAAGGGAAACATTTGTACAAATATCACTGACTAATATTCTGCTGCCAGTTTTGCCTAAAGCTTTCAAGTAGCTTGTTGCTACAGCCTCTAAAATATCTACTACACTTTCCCCATGAGGGTCTTCCAAGCTGCCATTTCCTATTAGGCAGAGCAAAGGGGGGAAAAATGATGAAAGAACAAGAAATCCCAGGGAGAAGCATAGCTGCTGGATCACATGCTCACAGTGCTGATTGACTCCTTAAATGAAAGGCCAAAATGTTCCCTAGTTCAAGGACCAATCAATCCCATCATCAGCACCCCAAAGGATTAAGCCTATGAGAGACAGTGGGCCTCTGTACTTCAGTCAGCTGCTGTACTTCAGGGACTCTCAAACACTACTCAGCCAGCTGCTGTTCCCAAGTGCCTCCATGCATTGCACAGACAAATACAGAAACGCCTTGTGACTTTTACAGCTGCATTTGATCATTGCCCAGCTTGTTCATAAGAAAAACAAATAAAAAACATTAGTCACAGATTATGTTAAAAAATTATTAGAGTACTTCCCCTTTGTTCTTCTCTCTAAAAAAAAATTAAAGGGCCTCGGTACTTGCAAAAAAATCCACAAACTAACCACAGGATCAGTGCAAGCATGTAGACAGTGAGTTCAGCTTCAGGAAACAGCAAGCTTCTAGAGGAGATGGCACATGAAGACATGAGCAACACTCCCAGCAGCCTGGACCATGCTTGTAAGGAGGAGAGAGCGAGCTCCCCTGGACAGCAGAGCATGGTGCAGAGAAGCTAGCACGCACACTGACATTGCTGTGTGTTACAATCCAGCATCGCTCAGGGACACGTGTATGGCAGAGGCAGAGCTGTGTCTGAGCTAATAAGCCTTGACTTGAAGCACAGTAAATGACCTGGGACACGATGCTCTGCTGACATTGCTATCCTACTCAACCATTCCAGAGGCAGCTAAATCAGCACCCATTAAGGGATCACCATGATGTACTTGCTCTGTACTCCACTGAGGATTACTCATCTCTCCCTAAAAAGAACAGATGTGCTTCATTCATTTTCCGCCAACGCAGGAATAGGGTCAAATATGAGCTGTGCAATAGCTGTAAATCAGCTGAACAGCCATCATTCTCCACATTCCCCTCTACAATTTTCTGTATCTGGACACCATACCAGAGACCTCTAAGCTGCAAAGCTTGCCTCCATTGGTCTTCTCTGACCCAAGTTTCACTGACGCACTTGAACACTCTGCAAAGCAGACCCACATAAGATCCTGACAAATAACTCTTCTTTGAATGCTGATTTTTACTTTGTCATTACTGCTGAGATGGCTAAGGGTTTTTCAGACTCTTGAGCAATAGGTGTTCTGAAAGCTCTAGGGTAGTACTGAATCAAAAAAAAAGCAGTTTAATATGTGGTGGCCTTTGAGCCCATAAAAACTGATACATCATCATCACATGCTAGAAAGAGCAGGTACTTTGGAACAAACTCCAAATCCTATGTGATCAAGGGCTCAGGAATTATGGAAGTAGATCGAATTACTAGCTCACTCACATAAGTAAGTCACTATGCGCAGCAAGGAAAAGATCTAATAGCATTTTGCTTCCTTTTGGTCCTGCAGCTTAAAAAGAAAACTGAGCCAAGAAAGCAAATACGTGATTGAGGGCTTGTCTACACTGAATGCTGCAGTGTTTGAGCTGATCTGCAATTCATTTACTCCCACATTACACAGCATGATCACAACTACACAGTTTCTTCATTTAAATTAGTGGTATCTACACCTGACTTTAGCATCTGTTACCTACCCTGCTAGCTTATACATCAGTAGCTTTCCTAGCTGTACACTGGTCTGAATTCACATGGATGTAATACAAAGACTTAAAATCTACAACAAACAACACAAATATTTAGAAAGTACAGAAATGGATGGAATAATATAGCCCTGTGAACAACTCTCACATTTAACCCCCATAAGGAGAGAGTTAGCAGCAACCTGAGTTCATTCTGTGGACACAAAAACAAGTTTTCTAACAGGTTTCTACATTGTAATCTAAACTGAAAAATAAAAAGAGCTCTGGTTCAGAAGTTTCCTGTGCATTTGTGGATTCTGGGATTTACTAAAATGAAGAAGCTGAAGAGGAACAACCGAGAAAATGAGTGTATTTTCAGCTGTACAAGGTGTTTGGAGGCCATTTGCAGTCATCTATGAGCCATAATAAACAGCACATTATACTAGTATGAAATGCTATCCAGAACACTGAATTTTAACTGCGAGGGAAGGGATTTCATTATTGCTATTATTATGATTATTATATTATTACACTGCAAATAGGTACTGTGGAGGCACAGCATTCATGATTACAGTCTGTGGCTCCACAGTCAGCTATTCGAAAAGAAGATTCCAGCTTGCAAACAGTTTGCAGATGTTCAAGACTACATTCATTAAAAATACATTGTCAGATCCAATCGGGAACAAAATGCAAGTTTGCAGAAGTCTTTCAAAGTTGCTGTGGATTTCTTTTTGTGTTTTGATTTCAGTACAGGCAGATTATAAAATGAATTATGTTTCCATTGCGCATTTCCCATAAACAGTGCAACATTATGCCAATGCATAATAATTTGAATCATTAATATTATTTGAAAGTAACACAGAAAAGGTACTTTTATTATTACTTTTGATAAAATGAAATTGATAAGTTTGACAAAATTGTTTTTTTATACTACTTTCAATTACAGCATAACTTGGTCACGTAAACACTACTACTACAGTCTATAACTCCCTCTGGTAACTGTGCTTTCATCACCCAGGGTGAAAAGCTGCCTTTTCATGGTTGCCTGCAGGCCAAGGCTGAGCTACAGTATTGCCTAGCTGTGTAATTGCTGATGAAGAGCTATGAGGAAGTCTGGAGGCAGACAAAAACATGAAATTTACAGAAGTTAAGGAATTTGAGACATCAGCATTGTTAGCTCAGGGATTCAAGAAAAAAAATGCCAACACAAAGGTATAAAACCACAGAGAGAGGTTAGCTGACCCCAGTGGGAATCATCACCTCCAGTCATCACCATTATCAGAGTCATCAAAGCTGGTGGCAGATGGCTGCTGGGCAACACTGAGGGTCTACTGAAAGGAGCCACGCTGGACAATCCTTCACAGCCAACGCCTGTCAGGACAGCAAAGATTGTGAGCAATGGTGGGCACACTAACACTGAGCCTAGCAGCCCACTCCTACAAATCTGCGTGCTATGAAACAAATAATTATTCTACACTTTTAAGGTGAGTGTATCCTGCTTGCAGAATCTTTTTATACCCTGCCCAAACAAATCAAAGAGGGGTTGTAACAGGCCACACCATGACAACAAAATTCCATTATTGGTAACGCCGGTAACCAAACAGACACTAAACATGTAAGTCACACTCATTCTTATGACTTTACAGAATCAGGACATCTACTTCCCCTGCAATCAGCTAATAACAAGGTCATTTATCTTTATATGAATACACAAATAAAATACAAAAGGCATGCATTTTACCTAAAACACTGTCTGGGGTTAGCCGTATTGGGCAACAGTGCATTGTCATGGGCACTGATTTGATTTTCATTGCACTGACGGCAAAGTCATTTATCTTTTTTCAGCTCCCAGTCTCCTTTTATCTTTCTCTTATGCTTCTGTATTTTTTCTCTATTCTGCAGTGTTGCTGAATGCTGATGAGCAGAAAATGGTACAAAACCACAGACAGACTCAGATTAAAAAAAGTTCAGGTATGGAAGGCCCAGCTTTTTTCCATTTGGTGAGTCCAAAGAAGCTATATATTGGGCATCGTCCAGCTATATAAAGATCAATTAAATACCTCACTAGCTGTCCTTCTCTAGAATAGACAGACTTTCAAACAGTGACATGATGTTTCTTTCATGGTTCTAATATGATCCCCATTAAGAAGAGAAATTATCCTCGTGTCACTGCACTTGGAAGTTTCAACAAAAAAATAAAATGACCAATGCAAAAACAGGTTTCCACATATCAGAACATTTGTTGCTTTTTCTTTTTTTTTTTTTTTTGCATTCAACTTGTTACATGCGTAGACTACCAGCAGACCACAAAACTCAGAAAAAATGGAAATACAAAGAAGAAAAAAAATCTGCCCAGTGTTGGAGTACTTAGCTTTTAAGTGTGTTAGCATCTCACCAGGGATGTGCAAAGCACTGACTTTTTCAATTTACCAGCTGAACTTGCCATTCTTGCTTTGGTAGTATTGAATCAAAATTGCCTTAGCCCTGTTTCCCACCAAAACAAAAGTATGTAACATCATGACAGACAATACATTCCTCTTGAAATACAGCAGAATTTCCAACGATTTGTTCAAGAAACAAATGTAACAATTACACACAAAACACTACAGCTTATGATTAGTGATGCTTCACAAAGCAGACATCCCAGATGTCTTTCAGGTCCTAAAGGTCTCTATGATATACATGTCTGCATACAGGATGGTATCTGCACCTCCACTGTCAGTCAGGAAGGAGGTCTGTTCAACAGCAAACAGGACATGAGTGATTCAGAATATACCATAACAGATACACCTACATCGGGTCAGCTGACATTGAATAAACTACACTGAAAGTGTTGAAGATATTGGTCAACTTCAACTTCAGCATAGCAATTGCAATTGCTAATGTTACTAGACTTCTCATACAGCAGTGACCAGAACCATAATTACCTAAG
Organism: Amazona ochrocephala; assembly: GCA_039720435.1. NCBI lineage: Eukaryota > Metazoa > Chordata > Aves > Psittaciformes > Psittacidae > Amazona > Amazona ochrocephala. The sequence continues at coordinate 41,617,950 of CM077880.1, read as the reverse complement.
ATTTCTAGCAACAACCTTTATATTCTCCATTCACCTCTTTAGGTGTGTTTATTATCACATTGCCAGAATCTTTTTCAGCAAGGCTTTCCAGTAAAGTTCCATCAGAATTTCCTGTCACAAAAGAGAACAAACAACTGCCAATTTCTTGCTAGTCATGATCAGTTCTGCCACACCAGCAGAGACAAGCAATAATGAGTGTGTCCAGAACTGACATGGACAATACGTGGGCAATTTTATTTTCCTGTCAAGCAGAAAAGTGTACAATCTGTACAGAATTATTCAGAATAGTCATATGTACAAAATGACACAGATGACTCTCATAAGACTGAGTGGCTAGTTGGTAAAACAGCAGATGAAATTCAACATTGGTAAGTGCAAAGGAACACAAATAGGAAAAAATAACAGTAACTCTACGTACATGGCAATAGAGTCTAAATTAGCTATAGCTCAGGGAAGAATTCTTGGAGTCATTGTGGGCAGTTCTCTGGAAACAGCCCAGTGCTCAGCAGATATTCAATAAGCAAAAACAATGTTACAACTGATTAAGGAAAGAATCAAAACCAAAACAAACTTCAGCACATTAACTTTGAGCACTACAGGCAGTTGCGGCATCACCCCTCTCTTGCTCAGTGTTTCACTTAAGTAGAACTTAAGTGTAGAACTTAAAAGGCACAGAGAACAGTGATAAGAATAAGAAGAGATGGGAAGTGAATCCCATACAAGGAGAGATTAAGTACTTTTGAGTTCTGAAAAAGGGCAGCTAAGTCATCTATAAAATCAGGACTGGTACACAAGAAATGAATGAAGAACAACCAGTCACTGACAGTCACAACAGAAGAAGAGGGCAGCCAATCAAACTGTGGAAAAAAAAAGTATTTAAGTAAACTAGACACATAAGTAAAATACAGTTTCTGTTGCCACCAATTGTCACGAGAGCAAAGTACAACAGCTTCCAGCATGGATAATGTACATTCACAGAGAGCAGGTCCTTTGATGGCTATTAAACAAGTGGCCTATGTGTAACTCCTGGTCAGGGACACTGATAGCTGGAATCTAAGAGTAATACTCCACTGGTTGTCCTCTCTAAACTGGTCTCCATACAGGACACAGTAAAATATTTTCTGCTGCAGCTGTTCTTACAATATGCATTTTTTGGGTTTGGTTGTTTTCTTTTTCCAAGACTGAAAAAAGAATATTTCAGTGTGATTTAACATATGACTTGAAGGCCAGGTCTGGCTGTGGGTCCCCTGCACAGTGCCTCTTCCTAGTGGGTCTATTTTCTCCAACTACAGTGACCAACACAGCTAGACTCCGGGAAATAGCTGATAAGGAGTTCTTAGTAATCAGGAAGGTGAATTACAGATAGAGAAATGGTAAAATCATCTCACCCCTCTGACGGGTCTCACTTGTAATTCACACATACCAAGCACCTAGCATTATCTTCACGTGAGTAATAATGAGAGCAGCTTGGATATGACAGAACGACACCTCCACAAGTCAGAGTGTGGCAAAATACTTTTATGGACAATTTTATATTGTTCTTACCCCACAGTTATGACGGCATATCACTAAAAAGTATAGTCACATATTTCCTCCTTTTCCTGTTAGATCCATAGACTACCCACACACTGGGCAAGATGGTTTGGTCAACAGGTCATTAATTTTTTTCATTAGTTTCCCTTTGGATTACTGCAGTGAACAGGCTCACTGTTTAGCCACAGATCACTAGATCTGACAGAAATGATACAGCATCAGTGTGCAAGCAAGGGCAGGAGGAATAACTGTCCAGCAGCAGCTACACTGCATCACATTCAACGCTAAACTGCAACCTATGGTTCAGCAACATCATTTGAACTTGGTCTGCTGAATGAAAAACACAGAAGTCTCTGGACCTGAAAGACAGCCACTGTGAAGGGACCAGATTCCACAAATCAGCCACTGAAGGAGAAAGGAAAGGATATGAAACTCTGTGGTTAAGGGTTGGTAGGTAGAGGGGAGCTTGTCCAAGTTCAGGTGACAGAGCTCAATAAATATGGAAAAGCACTTCAACTGGTAAACGCTTATGGGAATTGTTACAGTAGTTCAACTTCATGAAAACACACCAGCATCAGTAAATTTCCTCTGCATTTGAGAAGAAGCACTTTTCTAGAGCAGATAAGATTCTTCAGGGAAATAAGTTTTGTTCTTTTCTGGATTTCCTCATGTAGGTACTGCAAGGTATCACTGTACTGGTGAGTTCAATAAGGGAAGAGACTGTATAATTAAATGTACTTAAATACTTTAAATGCTGTTCAAGCACATGTGTATATACAAAACAGTACTCAGGATATTTCTTCTTAGCCATCAACCCCTGAATAACGGAACTACGAAACCAGGCAACTCTACATTACCAGCTGCACTATGATTCACTGATTCTTTTTATCCTTACAATACTTTTTGGTAGTATAATCATTCCTAGTCATGTGTGATTCATCAAAGTATTTTGTAGTCAAGACAAATGTTATAATATGGCCTATTGTAACCATGCAAATTACAAATCTTCATTTCCATACCTAAATTATGCTTTCGCTGAACTTTTTCTGCTGCTCAAGCAGCTCTCACATGCAAGCTAGTTTGGCATTTCAAAGCTGTTTCATAGAAAGGAGTCCCAACCTTTCTAAGAGGCAGCCTTCTTCATCCCCTATCTACCTTTCTCAAGCCTCATCATGCTTTCCACGTCACTGCTTAGAAAAGGTTTGCATTAGGTTCTTAAATCTAAGCTGTCACCATATCTCCTCTGCATGCCTCATGTGTTTCCTGTTGTCAGGAATTAATGCAACCTGAATTGGCAGACAAATTATATAATACTTTCAATGGCAACTCTGAATGTCTGTTCCACCGTGAGTCATCACAAGCCAAGTGATACTGAGACACAAAGTTTCAAACTTCCTTTTTCTACACCAACATACCATACTGCCAGTGAATTCATCTTTCTCCTGTCTTGTGGCCTAGCAACTTTAACACACTCATTGTTATCCCTGTCCACAACAGATGCAACATTTTTAAGTAAAAGACTTAATAGAGTTTACTCCGTTTCTTTATCCTCTACATCTTAAAACTTTTTTCAAGAAATTGATCATTAGGGTCCATGGGTGACTGTAATGTAATTTTAGAACTGCTCATATTAACTGCCTGAATTTCCAGTTCAGACCAAATGGGTTTGGCTCAGGAATAAACATTAAACAGCTCCAAGGAAAGTAAAGCCTAACATGGTAGGGTTTTTTTTAACCAAACACAAAAAGGAAGCATCACTTGTTGTGGGTAAAACAATAGATCACAATAAATCATACTAAGAATCACAGTCTCATGGAGAATCCTAACTAAACCTCAAACGGATGCTATGTATTCCTTCAAATGAAGCAATGGGAATAGAGAAGAAAAATACATTCCTTTCCCGATAGGAACTAGAATATAAAGAGGTTTTAAATTCATGCACAAAGGCAAACATACACTTTATATGCATCACAGATGCATACTTTCAATGCAAGTAGATGGACCAATATTTGCATGAGATGACAGGAGGCTTCCAAATACATGCGGAACGCTATTACTATCTTTTCTGGTGCTTATCACAGAAAGCTGATACAGTAAAACTATTGTGGACTGAAATGCATCAGACATTCCTTGTGATTGCTCTGTTCACTTACTCTAGAACTGCATATTTAGTGCATTTTAAACATATGGAGTTGCTAAGGAATAAAACTCAAAGGTCAATGAAGAGAAGAAAACCAAGTTTGGATATCACTCCCCATCTGAATCCACCTGAATCCAGTTAGCAGAATTTCAGTAAAATGAGAATTAGTCCTCTAATCTGGGGGTGGGGGAAGAGGGAGGGAAGCTTATGTCTTCTCTGATGCAGTGGTAGCCAAAAATGTAAGTATTTATTTTATGAATGCATATGCATTCATACATGTGACTTTAAATGAAGCAGTACACTGTATCACTCATTCACATTCCCACATACAGATCTGGGCTTCCATCTGAATTACTCAGGTCCAACAAAAACCTATCAAACTCTCTCACTAGGTATAAAACAGCCTCCCTTTTTTCTCATGGCATTTAAAGTGTAACAATGAACTTACTCCAAAACAAGATCATCAGATTTTAAACATATAGGAACACTTCTCAGTAAAACAAAACACAGCATGATGCACTGTTGTTCAACCATGGACTGTGATTTAATTAGCCAGAGGACTGGAGAACTACAAGAAATACATATGTGGTATGTGAATGATTCAGTAGGTATACTTCTTTCTTTGAAATTAATCCACAGGAATCCACTTCCCTGCTTCGTCCTCCACCTTTTATTCCCTTTTTTTATCTTCTACACCTTTTATTCTCTTCTTCTTTTATCTTTATTAACTAAGGTACTGTTTACTGTCCTGAGGATACGAACTCTTAATTGAGGTTCCAAGCTGCTGTGACTATTAAACTATCCACTGTGCCAGAGAAAGGAATGGTGAGAGGGAATGAAGTGTGGGTACCAGCAGAGGGGCCCCCAGTGAATGCTAATAAACATCTTTTGCTTCTTCTCCCCTCCCCCACTGTAGTAATTTCAAATAAAATATCAGTCTTCTCACTCTGTCCCACACTGCCGCACAGCTCCAGTGCAAGCTGTGAAACAAAACACACTGCTAAATATTTTTCAGGATAATCCACTGTGGGATAACTTTTTTTAAATACACTTCAGGTCATTTACCCTTCAAAGAAAAACATAATCTGCTTTCAAATTATGCTGTTCCAAATAAGAAGATAACAGGCTCAGTTCTCATCTCTGGCTGCTCTTCCTATGTCTTAACAGCATGCAGCAGCCAGAAAGCTGTCAGGAGCAGCGCAGGATCTCCTAGGGGTATCATTCAGTGGAAAGAGGCCAACGCAGCTGGTTCTCTGCCACCTGCCCCACCGCACTGCACGAAACGGGTGCCAGGGGATGGGGCTGCATGCTGGGCTCCAGCAGTTGGGCAGTCGCAGCAACCACTATGAGATGGAATAAACTTGTTCATAGAATATTTTGTAGCTATAGTCTTTAAAAATTAATAAACTAGAAGTCATTTTCAATATACAAACCTGAAATAGAATGGGTAATCAAATTCTGATATGATGAATCTGGAAAAGTAATGATTTCTTTGGCCTACTAATGTATTATATTAGTTTCTCACTTAACTAAAACCACAGTAGTGTCCTAGTTTCCACTGAGATAGAGTTTATTTCCTCCTTAGTAGCTGGTACACTTCTGTGGGTTTGGATTTAGTATGAGAATAGTGTTGATAACACACTGATGTTTTCGTTATTGCTAAGTAATGCTTACCCTAAGTCAAGGACTTTTCAGTCTCTCATGCTCTGCCACTGAGGAGGGGCACAAGAAACCAGGAGGGAGCAGAGACAGGACACGGGACCCAAACTAGCCATATTCCATATCACAGCACATCATGATCAAGATAGAAACTGGGGGAAGTTGTATTACAGCCACCAATTGCTGCTTGGGGACGGGCTGGGCATCAGTCACCAGGTGGTCAGCAGTTGTGCATCATTTGTCTTTCTTGGGGTTTATTCCTCTCTTTTTCCTATTATTATTATTGCATTTTACTTTATCTCAATTATTAAACTCTTCTGATCTCAACCTATGGGTTTTACCTTTTGCCAGTTCTCCTCCCAATCCCAGAGGGGAGGGAAGTAAGCAAGCAGCTGCCTGGTACTTAGTTGCCAGTTGATGTTAAACCACAAGCAGTAAGCACTAAACTGAGTAAAAGGTACTTGTAGAATCAGCCTTTCTGTTGTTACTACATAAAAAATGTCATACAGGCCATAGAAAGCACAAACACACCTATACATGTTCAGATGTGTGTGCGCTTTTCCAGCTCAATACAACTGCATTATCTCCCAACACATCCTTTGTAACATCAGTTTTATTTTTAACTGTTTGATGAAAGCTATTCTGGGGAGGGCAAGAGTGGGACATTTGTAATGAAGACCAAAAATGAATGGGTGTCATCTTATCACTATCAGAGCAGCATTCCAGGACATATAAAGATTAAACGTTACAAGCTTGCATCACACTAGGCTTCAGAAATATGCCTGGTGCTTCCTGAATTAGCTGCTAGCTGTTTATCAGATACACATGCGGCCTCCCAGTGGCAAGTGATAGGCTAACAAAAGTTACTTTTCAGGTTTAGGTGGGCTTATAAAATAGAAGTCAACTCTGGAGCTGGACTAAATTCAGGCTACATAGAAAGAAACCTTAATTTTGGGAACTAATTCTACTTTTGATAGCTAAATCATTCTTCTGTAACAAGTCGGCTCACCCAGAAAGAATTATCTGGCGTATAATTGCTCCAATACTAATTAATAAATAATAACCAATGGAGAAACTTTGCGGCAGTTAATAACTAGCAGCTAAAGAGAGGTCCTAAGGAAGAGCCTCAGGCCTTTAACCCAGATAGTCATCAACTGGCAGAAAATTCCTGGTCTTTAAGTCATTACTGTTATTACACAAAAATATGACTACATTTTTCACATTTAGTTAAAAAAAACTCTAAGCCCTACAGGCTGAACTGCACAATAACTGCAGAGACATTTTAGAGGGAAACGATGTTTTGGTTTTTTCTAGCAACTAACAATGACAGAACCCACTGGGGAAAAAATTATTCTGAATAGTTGTTCAACCTGATTTTATTTTTAGACTATTAATGAAAGTCAGCTCTTCAGTTTCCTGAGACTGATCACCACTGCAGATGAGGGAATGCCCAGCCCATCTCTCCAGCATCTCATAGGTTGCTAGAAGCACACTACCTCCAGACATCTTTCTTAAAGATGAGTATGAAACCATGGTCCCATGGTGCTGGATCTAAACTAGCATAAGCCTTTGGACATGCACTGATTCTGACCCAAGTCTACTTATCTGATTCTGTTCACTAACCCTTTCTGGGCAAAAACTATTTTTCATTTGTGCAGTATCAAGTGAATATTACTGCATAGATCCCATTTCTGAGACCACTCTACTTTTTTGTGTGATGCTGAGCCAAACTGAGTGAACCTCCCAAACACACACCTAAAGGAATTCAGTGCTAGGATGTTCATGCAGGCTCTCTGCAAGCCAGAGCATGCTACGGAAACAGCAATTCTCTTATTTTCTTTTAGCCAGATTATTACAGCTCCTCCTTAATGGCCAAGATAAGACTTAACTGTAAAGTATTGAATCAAGATCTTAAACCAGGAGCTTGTGATCCCTAATTACATCTTAGATGAAGTAATAAGAAAATGACAGCAGCGCAATAAAGGTTGGCCTTATTGCGGTATGACTCTTCTCATAAAATCTTTGTTAGCCTCAAGATCTTTTTCTGTATCATGACAAATTCCTTGGCACTGATGACTCTACAGCAATGTTTAATATAACTGAAACCAAGACGTACCCAGTTGTAGAGGTCTCTTCAAAATGTAACGCACAAGGATTCAGCCAGACAGTGGAGGTCCTAGCTCGGAGCTGACTGAGCTGTGGTCAGGTCTACATACTGCCAGTCCTACAACATATGCTGCAATCACTTTGGAAGAGGAGCAGGAGCAGCAAAAGTGAAATCACACAAAATTCTTGTTCAGCACTGCCTTCCACTGTCATTCCTCCTCCCACTCACCACCACCCAGCCAGATAGCCACTTCCTTTCACTGCTGCTCACTCCCATCTGCTCTGATGCTGCCTGCACTTGCTCTTCCAACCCCTGCGCCTACAATTCCTCCTGACTCCACTCCTTTCCATGCACTTTCATTTTTTCTTTTTAGCAGATACTCCCCCTGACAAGAGCCAAACACTTTAAAGTTGCCAGTTGGCATTTTATTTCCATACCTATCTCCACACCCCATCCACAGCGAAAGAGAAGAATGGTAGAAGATGAATATCGCTGAAACATCTCTTTCCAGAAATGCGTTCATCTCCAGCAATATATTGTGCTTTGTCCCTAAGCACTCACTCCTTGCACTAACTGAAAAGAAAGAATCAGCAGGGGAAGAAAAGGAATTACAATAACTTACGAGACAGAGAAAAGGCATACAAGGTATAGTCAGTTTCCATGTCCACCAGACAAAGGAATGAAAAACATGGTTTAGGCAACAGAAGTACAGCTAAACATGAGGAACAATAAAAAATAAACACAGATCGGAAAAATAAAGTAACAAAATAGGAAAAGGCCTGGTGGATTCAAAGCACATATAAAAAAACAATGAAGAAAAGAGACACAGAGGTGATGTGACCAACACTACAATCCAACGAGCAGTATTTTGCTTTTAAAAATTACTGACAACATACATAACAGGTATGATTAAGAAACAGCATATGAGTACAAGCAAGCAAGCATGTGAAGGCAAGTGGTGTTTTCTGGATTACTGTACTGCACAAAGGCGACAGTATGTAGATCCCATGATTTTCACCAACTATAGCTGACAACTGCTAGAACCATACAAATCTCAACTAGGCTGCTCACAGGGTGTCTTTCCTCCTCCAGCACACCATTTCTTCAGGCAACCCCATGGCAGAACTGCACTGCTCCCAGCGTGCAACAGCAGAGGTGACAACACCACAGAAATCAAGCCCTTCCTCAAAGGCAAAGGCAGTGATTTCCTGTAATCCCAGATGAATCTGAACAATATATTATATATCTGTAATGCATATAAAGTCAACTCTGCCTTTAAATTACCTGCTTTGGAAAGGATTCTGATCAGACCCATATGGACTTAAGAGGTATGCTAATGATTCATATCTACTGAACTGTGGTCCTAGAAAAGCACTGCTTTGTCTTAAGTCCCCTTTCCAAATTAATTCCAGTGTATGAAATATAGAACATCTTCCTGTCTGCAAGAATTACATAGGATACATCAAAATTGCTATTTTCATTGGCTACCTAAGCTTTCCAAAAGCCAGCTTCTATTTATAACTTGATTTGTATTTGAATCTCAAATTTAGGTTAAAATAAATTTTGAGGTCAATGTCATTCTTTGAGATAACCTGAACAGCTAACACTTAACCATTTCTGAAGAACAAATCTGCTTCTGACCTCACTGTTTGTTCTGTTCCCAGGGAGTTTATCTACCCTTGACGATATCACTGTAGTAAGACTGGCCAGCGGGAAGAGAAGTGAGATTTTAATCATTAGCACGCCGCAAAAATCTGAAAGCCCAGACCCTTGCCCCCAAAACGTTTTGTGAACCAAAACCAGGCTCATGGAAGTGCCAAAACAAAAGTCTATGCAAGTTGAAGTCTTTTAGGTGTCTACTACATGACTAGAAAATAAATATCGCATATGTTGCATTAACTGAAAAAAGATTCCCCAGTTCAAGAAATGGCCTACCAAAATGCTTCAATATGGATGTTTGGTTAATTTTCCTGAGCATTCATTCATTTTTAGAAGCAAATTTACTTTTATCATTGCCATGGATATGGGAACAACTAAATTTTAATGAAAAAGTGTCTTTAGAGGAAACCAAGAAGTTTAAAATTGCAAGCGTCAGGACTCAGATAATTTCAAATTCACCCAGAAGTGTCCATGAACTCCTGGTATTGTAATACAAAAGACTCAAAAAGATGGATTACCTCAGCAGTTCATCTGAATGAACACAGCTCTGCACCGAAGTGTTTGCCTTAAAAGATACTCTTTAAACAAACCTGAACAATGATTAAAGATGATCAGATCACAGACTGAACAACAGCAAGACATGTTTAAACAATAACTCAGTGTAAGCCATTTTGGTATTTTGGGGCATTAATATACTTCTGTGATAGGAGCATTACGAAAAACAAGAGCTAAATCTCTAGACTAACCAAACCATTTTATGGGAGAAGAGACTATTTCAATCTATATAGGTCTTCAGTCTTTGTGAAGATTACCTGCTAATTTGCATAACTGTTGGCAAAATTCTGTGTAGTGATACTGTCAAGCTGGAGGAGTATACATATGTATGTCCTATGTATGCTGAACCAATGATTCAAGTATAACTATCAGACTCTAGTAGCCACAAAATTCATAACAATATTTGTATTTTCTCTTCAGATTCCTGTTAAATCTGAAGTCTTGAGAACAGTTTTGCCAAACACAGGAACATCAGAAAGTTATTATTTACTGTCAATATGACATGACTGTGCCTCGGTCTTCAGGGTATCAAACATACCCAAGCAACAGAAGTCTGTAGGATATGAGTTCTGGATAACACTATAAGAAACTGAGTTAAAGAGCAAGTAGGTTGTATCTTTCAAATTGATGGTCCTGAGGTCCACCCCCCCTGTTTTACATATTTGCTTACAGTGACTGTTGGAAGCTGAACTGCTTGCAGTGGTTCCTAGATGAGTCTAGGACATATTAAAGTGAGATAACAGGGTAGTATTGTGTAGGACAAACTTGCTAGCATTATACAAGTATTAAATCACAAGGAACATGAGACCTACCTACTAGAGTGTACACCCAAAACTTCCATCTTATTACAGTTAAAGGAGAACCTCAAGTAATCAGTGTTCTCAAAAGCTGAAAAATACCTGGCCAGTAGAAGACTAATTCCTTCAATGACTGCTACCTGGGTAGAAGTCTATTTCAGTACTGGTTGCTAGGAAGTAAGAAATATCTTGATTTCTCACCCTGTTCTACTAGGCCAGTGAACATTCCTCTTTATCAGGGAGTCTACTCATAGGACAAAGGATAACAGTTTTAAACTGAAAAAGGGTAGATTTAGATTAGATATTAAGAAAAAGTGTTTTGCTGTGAGGATGGTGATGCACTGGCACAGATTGCCCAGAGAAGCTGTGGCTGCTCCGTCCCTGGCAGTGTTCAAGGCCAGGTTGGAAGGGGCTTTGACCAACCTGGTCTAGTGGAAGGTGTCCCAGCCCATAGCAAACCAGAAACTTTAAAGTCTCTCAGCCATCACAGGTAACCACTAGCCGCAAGCACAGCCTCAGGAGTTCCCACATCCTTACACTAGTAGGTCAAAGCACCTCACAGAACCATTTCCTAGCCATGCTCCCTCCTCTTTCATGTAGCCAGAGGGCAGTGTCATAGTCTGCTGGCCGTGGTGTGAATGTGCTGGAGATGAGTTAAAGGCCACCAGTGTCCTACCCAGCTGTTCCAGTGACAAAAACAAGATATTTCCTGAACACTTCAGGATGGCCCAAATGAGGGATGCCAACGCAGAGGGCTGTCCAGCATCCACCTTCCATTAGTGCAGCCTTGAGTCCATACTAGGGCTCTGGTAGTAATCCAAAAACCTTCCCACATTTTCATTTATTTTTGCAGGTCAGTTTTCGGCCAGATCATACAGCTGTACAAAGCTGAAGGTTGGCACAAGGAAGACAAAGAATACCTTTTGCTCAGAGAACGTGGAATCAGCTCCCTCCACAGCAGCTCAATGCTTAGGCTACCTACAAGTGGTTATGGAAATGTTTCCTGACCTGATGGAAGGGAGGTGTGCAGTCCTTCCTCATGCCCCAAGACTACAGCACAAGGTCACAGAGTATTTGCAGAAGTACAAGGTAAACATTCCCTTTGCTAAGGTACACAGCTTAAACTGCTGCCTAGCCCTCTGCTTCCAGAACCAGCTGTTTTGTCAGTCACAATCACTAAGAAGGAGGGTTTTTCTTTATGTTTACCTGAAAAATCAAGATGACAGCACTGTGAAATATTCTATTAAGCTGACAGCATTTCTCATGTATGTTTTGGCTTGTATACAGTTCTGAGTTTGATATTTGTAAACGAAACCAAACTGACACAAATAAAGAACTTTCTCTCTTTTTATTCCACGGCATAACTGCTGGAACCATGCCATATTTGGAAAAAACAGCTCCAGAAAGTTAGTGCTTCCATCCATCTGGACTCCACAGGAAGCTGACAGGTTGTAGAGTCCTGCTCCTGAGCCGGAGATCTAAGATAGAAATTATCAGCTTCCTGAGCTAACACACAACACACAAAGGGACACGTCAATATTGAAGGAAGGGACTGGAAACCCTGCCAGTATTACTGCTTTCTTTTAATAAAAAGTCTCATGAACACTGGTACTGAAAAGGCTACAGGAAAAATCAGAGAAAAATTCCCAAGTAAATTCAAGTGAAGTGAAATGGCGTACTTAGAAGCTTAACATTTCATTGGATAACCACACTTACTAAGCTAACCAGTTAATAAAAAGCATTAGACAAACCAAAAACATCAGAAACACCTCCGAAAGGATGCCAAACAATACACAATACCATTAAAATTTTAGGAATGCTAATCAAGAAAATACTTTCAAGAGCTTCATGTTAACACCCCTTACAAAAAGTGAGGAGTTTCAAAATAATGACATGTATTTGATACAACATTAGAAATACTTACAACTACTCCACTCTTGGTGACAGTTTCCCGGTATGTAAAATTGCACACTGCCCAAGCTAGGTAATACGTGGACATGAGAGGGGTCTGTGAAAAGTGATCTGTAACCCATCCATCTTCTTCAAAAACGGAAGTTTCAACTGGCATGTTGGACAAGGATAAGTAAGTTGCTTGATGCCTGATGCTGATCTTGAAAGTGGCCTTGTAGATAGGCTCGTCAAAGCAAGGAAAGGCTTTTCTGGCATGAGTAGGAGAAAACTGTGTAACACCAAGAAACCTAGGAAAAAAGCAAACAACAGAGAGATTACTGACTGTGCACAATACTTGATTCATGGACATAGTAAATAAGACATTGCTTGACTATTGTGAAAAAAAAAAAACAACAAACTGTACAAACTATACAGCGTTTGAATACTGCTTTATCACTTTCTTATTCCCCATACTGCAAACACAATTGAGACAAACTAATGGTCTACAAATTTCCAGACACCATGCTGACGTTAAATAAATAAACCCTCACCTTGCATTAAACCAGGTTCTAGCAGTTTTGCTCATCGACAGGTGAAAAAAACGTTAGCCAGTATTGGTGATATGATGTAAGGCAAGCACAGTCCTCAGTTCAAACCAGGATTTAACAGCCTTTGGGGAGTTCCCTCTGCCCTGAGACACTGACACTTTGCCTTTCTTCAGGCATGAGAACTTAGGGTCACATAGTACACTCAGAGGGGTTACTGTTTTCCACTGCTGATTACGTCTGTACTGGCTGTATGTAGGGGGTATCCATAATGAGACACAGTACCATACAACACTGCTGTTAATGGGCAAGTCCAAATAACCATTCTGTGAGTTTTGCAGATTTAGAGATACATGCGAGTGATTAAACAAGCACTGAGTTTTAAAAGAAATGCATGCAGAGTTCTTCTACATGTGTGTTTTTTCTCTCATGTATTTTATAGAGACCAAATCAATGTTCTCAGTTAATGGGTCAAATTAGGAAAGGACCTCTGAAGGAGGAAATTGCATTTATTTTACCACTGTAAAGAATTGGAAGGCTTTAGTTTGACAATAAAATCTCTGTTTTCCATAGAACAAAAGAGATTTTAATCCAGACAGAGAACAGGAAGCATTCTGGGTAGACACATATTTACACATTTGGAGAAAACCCATGTGCAATAGTCTTTTTTGCAGAAAAAAGAAGCCACACTTAAAAGGCTGAATTATGGAGTTCAATAAGAATATTTTCTGGAGGCACGTAGGATAAAAAAATTACTACAAGCCAAGTACATAACTGTAAAGGGAGCACATATGTAGGCTTTTTGTGTGGTATTGATTTATGTCTCACTTTCCAATGTCCCATCGGTGGAAATAACCATATAATTTTAGATACCAGGTAAACTTTTATCAGGATTTTAGAGGTTGACTAATCATCTGTTATTCCTCTGAGGCAAGAGGATGAGTGGATAGATTTAATATAATGAAGACAGTGGCACCTATTATTAATCAGTCTATAAGCACTACTGTGCAATATGATACTCTCTAATGCTGAGGAAGAAAAAACATAGGCAGCCCATAAGAAAAATAAAATATCTAATTATTTTTTCCTAAAACTTCTTGGGGTTTATACATATTTTGGAGCCCTATCTTATAAAAAACAGTGAAGAGAGAAGCTTCCTGAAATGTGACACTTCTGTCTTGCTACCGTGTATCCACATCTGAGAGAACTAGATATATGTTTTCCAGTGAAATTATCACCTCTTTCAAATAAGGCTAACGTGTAAAATTTTTCCACCACTAAAACAGCTACCATTGGTCTTTTGTCTGAAGTAAAAAACCTTATTTGGCTAGTAATTATTGAAGGAATTCATCATCTCACATTTTTTTGTCTCGCTATAAAACACGGATTACTAAAATCCTCATTCTGCATCAGGTTGCTTAACATAAAGTAAAAGTTGGTGTCAGGTATTCCAATGTTAATCCAACAAAATTCCACATTATCAGTGGATTTTTCACCTGTGCAACTTAGCCAAAACAGCCAATTAAATGAAGCAAAGCAACTTAATTTGTATGCAAACAATTTCAAGTGGACCTGATTCTGCATTCTAGGCACACTCCGAACAGCGATAGACATCAATAGAAGCTTCAAGTGAGCATGGAAAACTGTACTGCCCTTTTATTAATAAAGTAAGTATTATGAACTTTCCTTTGCAATTAACAATCTTGATGAGCTCCAACACAAACGTAAATGCATACTTGGGAATACTGTATGTATTCTGACACTCTCTAAATAAGGAAACTTTTTTTTCACCCCACTTCTTTGAGATTTTCTCAGAGGTCTTTTAATACTTGTTACGAGTTAGGCCACTGAAACAATCCCTTCACCAGGCTGATAAAAGCTGATAAACTCTGCATCTTCTGTATTCTCCCAGATAGACAGATATAGCCACATACACATAACTGGGCAAACACAGGGCGGTCAATATTTCATACTAAAAATACATCAGCTACCAATAACAGTGATATTTATAACATGTGCATTACTATCAAACATTGATTTGCTTGTTACACCATAAAACAAAACAAAGTTAGAAACTGCTTCCCAAAGACTGTGTTTAAAAAAAAACCCAAACCACTATGTTTATCTATTTTTCTGTGTTAGGAGGAAAAAACAAGCAAAACTTCTATAGCATGCCAAAAGTGAAGAGCGGGATGAGAATTTCATCCACCTCTCCACACACCTCCCTGGGCACTGACATTTTTATCTCCAGTTCCCCAAAATATCACCATAAAAAGTTGTACTTCTGAGAATGACAGCCTTGCAGCCTGTCTTCTCAGTATACCCACAGCAGTAATCTGCAGGTGTTTTAATTCCACCTCATCTATTAAAGGAAGACATGTGTTTCCTCAACAACCTATCTGTTTTGACATCTTAGTTGTTATAAGATAGAAGAATATGTCTGTTTGGTTTGTCTGTGTGATGTAAGAACTTTTTCTTTTCATTTATGCCAAAGTTTGATGTTCATTTAAATAATGTGTGCATATTCTCATGGTGCTCTACAGTAGCTCTGTATTAAATGTCTGTTGATTACTGCCAGTAAATTCTGGCGCATAATGCAAAGTAAATTTGTAGCATATCACTTGCATTTTACATTTTAGTGAAAGTAGCAAAGATTTCAGTAAGAAAAGAAACCCTTTTCTGCAGCTATCAACATTTCAGGCTGATTTACGACTTTCACCTGCGAAGACCACAGAAAATTAAGTAACTTTAGGGGAAAAAAAAAAAAAAAAAAAACAAAACAAACAAACAAAAAAAAAGAAATCAAGCGAAGGTATTACTAAGTTTGTGAAACCTCACAGTTAGCCAGAGTTATTGACTCCTCATGTACAACGAAAGTGAAAAACAATGGTCTAGACCCTCTTATAGCAACCACTACTCCAATGAGGTTTCTGTATTTTAATCAAATATAAACATGCCAAAAAGCTAAAGCCCTGCTTGAACATTAGAGTCTTCCAGAGCATGAGAGAAGCCTGCCTGTCTATCACAGTAGAAGCCATTCGTGTTTAAGTACTACAAATGGTTATATGTATTCCCTTAAAAATGGGTTATTAATCAAAATGCAAATTGCTACACTGCAAGAGCATACTCTGAACAAAGAAGTTCCTGGTTTAGAATGTATATTATTTCCTTTATACTATAGTGAGTTGGTAAGCCTGTTGACAGTTGAAAAGGAAAACCAGTACTTGAATCAAACACCTGAAACTATAACTGTGCACTGATTATCGTTTTAAAACATTTTACTGAAAGAAATATAAGTGAGCCAGTGTAAAGAAAGAAAAAATCCCTCTGATCTCAGTACAACAATGCTACCTTACACAAGGGTAAAGATCTTCCCACTATCACTGTATTCAAGTGTATCACATGGCAACTTGTATGTGAAAAGTTATATAAAAAGCACTGGGAAAAACATTTTACCATCATCACCTTCCACCCTGCGTCTTAAACTATCCTGATGATTCAAAAAGTTAATAGGCTTTTGCTGTTGTTTTTTAAATCATAACTGGGGCATTGGTATTGAAGTGTAGTATAGTAACTTTGGAAAAATGTCACTGCCACATGTATTTGACAGTTCAATTATTCCTATACAAAGTCTAAATACACAAGAATAATAACTGCTCAAATAATTCCTTGGGTTTGTAAAGTGAATTATATCCCCTGCTGTTAACTGTACTTTATTCTCCGATTTACCCATTTTCCGTACAGGTCTGTAAGAACTGATTACCCCAGTCATCTACCCGTCCACGGTAAAAGGATTTTTATCTACATCTTTTCCTACAACCATGCTTTGTTGAATTTCCATTTTATTTCACTGTGATGACAAATCGCACAAACTTCATTTTAATCCTGCTTGCAGTTGGCTGTTTAAAATTGTCAGTAATCACAGTAATGAAAATATGTTTTAACACAAGGGCTGTTGATTTAATTGAGTTGATGAGCGCTCTTTTTCTCTCTGACTTACTATTTTTGCGCAGTACTTTCAAGTATAAACGGTTTGCTTCACTTCACAGTACGAAACAGTAAGATTCAGAAGAGAAAACCTGTCACAGCACAGATGTTTCAAGAAAGGGCAGCTTTAAAAGAAACTAACTCTAAAATTACATCGAGAAGCCCATCCTGTATTTATTTTCCATTGCAAAGCCTGGCTGCGGTTAGAATAGGAAAAAAGAAAAAAAGACTATGACTGCCTAAACGGGACCTCCGCGGTGACCCTGCCTACTGTAACAAGGGCCTCGACAAGGACCCAGGGGCTACAGTCACGAGAGTAAACATAGTTGAAGACAGAATCTTGCTCTGCATGAAAACAGTGGAAAGTGACCAGGTTTGCCCTGTCGCGGGGTGTAGAAGTGCAGCGACTCAGCTGCAGCAGGTGCCGTGAACGTGTTCCCGTGATGTGAAATCACAGCCCAACACTTCTTTCTTCAAATAATGAAACATACAAAACAGCGGAGTTCCGCTCCCCCACATGCTGCTACCTGCAATCTGGCAAGGCTCTGTCACACGAGGACACACGGCAGCCGGACACAAAGCGAGTGTCTGCTCAACAGACCCTGTGCCTCCGCTCCAGGGTTGCCCTGGCAGGGTCAGCGCTTTACTCCTACCACCCCGGGAAGTTTACCCGTCACCATCGTCCATTTCCAAGCCGCGCCGGGGCAGCTCTCGAACCGCCGGTAACCACCGCAGCCATCCCCGCCCGAGGCGGGCGCGCAGGTGGAGCGCTCCGCTCACCTGGCGGCGGCCGCAGCTCACACAGGAGCGGCATCACGCGGCCGCCCGCACGGCCAGCCTCAGCCCGAAGCCGCCGAGGGAACTCCACTGGGGCCCGGCCTGCCTGTCCCCGCTCCCACATAGCCCCTGAGCGCCGGCCACCGCCCCGGATTGCCCTCCCGACACCGGCCGGCGGATCGAAGCGAGAAAAGGCTGTCGGCCCCCAGGAGCCTCAGCAACTCCGCCCCCAGCGTCAGATTCCAGCGGCGGCTGGACAGCGGAGGGGACCCCCTGGCGAGTCAGGTGGCGGCTGGCGGTGAGGCCCGGCCTGCAGCCACCGGCCGGCCGAGCGTCCCTCTGCCGTGGCGGCCGTCCCCTCAACCCCGCGGCCCCCTCCGCCAGCAGCCGGCCGAGCCCCTCGCCCCTCAGCGCGATCGGCGGACCGCCGGTGCCTGGCGGCGCGGAGCCCGCGGCCTCCCCCTCCTGGCGGAACCGCAGCCCGCCAGGTCCTAGCGCCGCCCTGCACGAAGTTCGGCGCGGGCTGCCGCGGAGGGGCGGGGGCCGCTAACTTCAGCCTGAGTTGAGGTGAAGCAGCGCGGCCGCTCCGCTACCTTCTCTCGCCGTGGAGGACGTAGGAGCTGCGGAAGAAGCCCAGCAGCTCGTTCTCGATGAGGGCGTTGTAGATGATCTTGAGGTTGTAACTTTTCTGCACCTCCAGGCTGCGGTTGAGGACGACGACGAAGACCTGGGTCTGGGGGTAGAAGAAGGAACGGTCCACCCGCACACCGCCGGCCAGCTTGTCCTCGGCCACGCGGACCGCCTCGATGTGCATGCGGTGGGCGTGCAGCACGATGTACCGGCTGGCGTTGAGTACCTCCAGCTGCACGTTCACCTCCCCGCTGAAGGTGAAGTTCTCCATGAAGGCGCTCAGCATCAGGTTGTAGTGCAGCGGCCGCAGGTGCCGCGGGAGCCGCGGCCGGGTCCAAGGCGGTAGCTCCCGCCGCCGCTGCCACTCCTCCTCCTCCTCCTCCTCTTCTTTCTCCGCCACTTCTCCGCCCCGCACCTCCTTCTCCTCCTCCTGCTCCGGCCGGCCGGACGGCTGCCGGGCCGCCCCCGGGAGGCTCCCATTGCCGCTGGCCCGCGGCGGGCCGGCGGCGGCGGCGCTGCACTCCTCGAAGCGGACGCTGAGCAGCACGGCAATCATGGTCACCGCCAGCAGCGCCAGGATGGAGACAGCGAAGCCCAGCACTAGGCGCTTGTGCACGGCAATGTGCCGCTCCGTGGTGCGGGGTCTCGGCCCCGCCGCCTCGGCCCAAGAGCCCGGCGGTAGCCCACGGCTGCCGTTCCGCAGGGCGGCTTCCTCCTCTATCATCATGGGGGTGACGGGCGGGCGCTTCTCCCGCTTCTCCTCCAGGTCCATCACGGCAGCGCCGCCCCCGTCTCCCACGGGACCGCCGCCACCCGAGGGGTCCCCGAAAGCATGGGAGTCTCCGAGGCAGGGGGGCCCTCCGCCCGGGCTGGGGAATGTGCCGCCGCGCTGCGTCTTACTTCCCGGCTAGCAGCATCACCCTGCCTGTCGGCAACCCCGCTGGAGAGCTGCCCCCGGGCGGGGAGGACGGGACGGGATGGGGCGGGAGCCGGCGGCGGGCGCTCCCCGCTGTCCGGCCGCTGGGGTCGCTCCGCGCTGGCAACTTGTGTGGCTTCTGCGGGGCACTTCAGCACATGCCGCCGAGCGCACCTCGGCGCCCAGGGGGAGGGCTCTGCCGCCCCGGCCCCCCCGCTAGCGCCGCCGCCCGCAGGGAGCTCTCCTCCCTCCGCGCCCCGAGCCGCTGGGGCCGCGGTGGGGCTCCGCGCTCGGCCCCGGCAGCACCCGAGCCATGCGCGCCCCGCGCTGCCGCGCAGGTCCTGCCGTCCCTGCAGGGCTCGCCCGGTTCCGGAGCGGCAGCACCGGACAGCGGCGCCGGGCCGGGCCCGTCCTCCTCCTCCTTCTGGCGGGGCTGGCTCCGGAGAGTCGCTTCCCGCTGCTCCGCTCTTATTTAGTCTTTCCTGTCTCCTGCAGGTACAAAGCAGTCTCCCGGTTGGCTCGGGCAGTGGCGGCTATATATAGGCACCGGGGAGAGGCAAGGAAAGGGATGGGATGGAAGGGAAGGGGGGAGAGGCGGGCAAGCCCCGCCGCCCCTCGGCTTCAGCGGCTGCTCCGGCTGCCGGCGGTGACGGCGGCGCCCCGGGGGAGCGGGGGCGGGAGGCGGGGGTGAGGGAGGCTCCGCTCCGGTGTGTCACACGCGGCGGCTCCGGGGGAGGTCGCCGAGCGGCGGCGGGAGCCCCAGCTGGAGCGGGCGCAGGGCGAGAGCCGGGGATCGGGCGGGTGCCCGGGGCCAGAGCCTTCGAGCGCAGGAACCCCCGGATCCTGGGTACGCGAGCGTGCTCTCCACATAAATATTGAACGCCGGTACAGTGTCATATTTACATAGACTTTATAATAAAGAGCCGCCGACTACGCGTTTGGACGACAATAGCGCTGTCATACTAACGTGGGGATGGAGCCGAAGAAAGGGTAAATACTCCTACTTAAATCGATAGGATTAATATGCCGAAAAAAAAATAAACGTTGTAGAGTGTTGGCTGAAACTTTCAGTAGTGCCCCGGGCGTTGCTCCTCGACCCCGGGACAGCCTTCTCACTCCTGCTCTCCCACCTGCTCATGCTGGACCCCTCTTCTCAGTTGGAGGAATTTAAGGATGTGTTAAATGCTGCCTGGGGTAATACACCAACACGTGGTTTGAGTAGTTCTAGAAGCAAACCCCGGTCTGGGAAACTGGATTAGTGAGTGAGCCCACTTCTTCCACCTGCCCCCAAACTTTTGCATATAGAGGCTGCAGAAACACAGAATTAACATACACAGCGAGAATCTAGATCAACGTCTGAAAGCAGCCCTGTTCCCCTTACTTTGCTTGCATACTTCAAAAACTATCTCCGTTCATTTTCTTCTTTGAAGCTTTTTAGCTCCAATCTTGTAAGCAGTTGCAGATGTGTTTATCCATGGCATTCAGTCCCGCAGAATCTACCGGAATATATGCTGTACATCAAGATAAATGCGTATGTAACAATTTGCAGAATAACGGCCTTATTTTCCGCAGTGAAGAAAAAAGAAAAAAAATTTAAAATCAAGTCCTACGCTTCTTTTATAAGCAAAGCTAATCTGCAGTTTCATGAAATGTGATATATTAGCTGTTTTACTTCCCAAAGGAATGTCTGATCTCTCTTCTTCCTGAATCTACTACATCTGCTAGAAATGTTATCTGACTTTGCATGCTGTTGCAGAATATGAACGATCATCTACTGACACTCTAACCAGTTTAAGTGTAGGGAACACCAGTTTATAAGGAATTTACCAGTTTCCTTATATAGTCTTTATACTTACCTATAAGGATCCCATATAAGGATTATATATAGGTCTGCTCTCTGGAAGGAACTGAGTCTTTGCTTTTATCTTGCAGCCCAGACTAACAAAGGCTTGTAACCTTAACTATGCTTAATTATAAGTATGGTGATACACTTGCTATTTCTGTTTGTACATCCTAGGAGAACTAAGATTTTGCTCCATGACTAGTGTTCCCACATATTTACTGCTGTGTTATGTGGCTGCCCACCTGTTATAACAGGCCAAAAAACAGAAACATTTTATTACCTGAAAATAGCCTTCATTATTTGTTGACTGAAGTTTGAGGCAGAAAGGTAGAAAACTATTGCTGTGTGATTTGGAAGAAAAAAAGAAACACACTGACACAGTAGAATAACATCCAAAGCTACAGGTTTAAAATGTCAGTTTCTATATGTTTCATTAAACCCTTTAAAAGTGGGCACAAAAGAAGTGCCTGAGTGCTTTTAAGATTTTGTATGCGTGCTGTCAGTATATGGGCATTAGTAAAATAGGCAATGTCTCTCTCTATCACTTTCTGCACTGTTTTTTAACTCATGTCTGTTCCCATCAGCAGCACAGGGAGATATATTCAGGCAAAGAACAAAAGTAACCAGCAATACAGTGGAACACTTTGGGTTTCATTTATAATTATTTTTATTTTTTCATCACATTTTTAATTAAATGCATTTGAATAGTTAGAAGTTCCACAGGTTAGGGTTTTTGTGAAGCCTTCTCAGAAAAGTGGTGCCAGGTAGTTGGGCTGTCTGGTTCCCTTTTAAAGAGGGAGGTACAGGTGCAGGTGACAGCACAGGAGCATCGTGCTAGCCTTCTTGATATACAAATAACAAATACATAACTCTCCAGGCTGAGATCTTCCAAAACCAGCTGAGGGAGTCAGTCACACAACTCATCTTTGACAATATTAGTCTATAAATTGAAGGGCCAGTATCAAAGAGGATATGTAAAAGATTTAAGGCTCACGCTAGTAAGAAGCCACGAGGCTAATTCCTTTCAAGCCAAGTTGAAATAGCAGCATTGAAATACTGGAGGAAGGCATGAGTGACGGGAGCCAAGGCTGTTTATATTCACCTCCAACTTTGGTCCCATTACTCAAAGAAATCATTGAGAGGTTTGCAGCCCCCCTCCACCCCTCCTTGGTCTTCTTGTCAGTCTGGAGACTCATGATAAGAAGGTGCTCCTAGGTACTGTGTTAAGTAGCTCATGTACCTCAACTCATCCATCATTCTAAAATTGCACATTACTAGATTAACCTCTTCTTCATATTAGTAATGATGGGTTTCTAAAATGTAGCTTGACCAGTTACAGGTCAAGGGAGGTATTAACTTCTTAATTTGTTCTCAAATGCTACTCTTGGCAAGTAGTTCTGTGTACAGAATGCTATATATAGCCATTTGAATGAGAAATTTCAAAGGCATGAGACTCCCAAGAAACAATTTGTGTACATCTGGGAAAAAATCTTGGCTTTTTTCATTTGTCCACAGTTACAAGAGTGGACATGGATTTCATGGGTATTGCCTCTGAAGTTTGCAGCTCCTTTGGTCTTTCTGCAGAGATTGTTGGAAAATGCACCAGATCGTGGATTATCTTTTCAACAAGATCGTGATAATGACTCCCAGTTTTTCAAAACTTCCCTTAGGCCATCAATATCTTGTATGCAATCTTACTTTATAATCTTATAGAATAGGATTTCAGTTACCCATACAAAATACAGGAGCATGTCTCACCTTAACTGCATTGCTGTGGAGATAGCCCTCCCTAGACAGGTATCAGAAGAAACGTGGATAACCTTCAGACAGCACAGTTTCCAATTCTATACTGGGTTATACTGTGGCCAGCACCGAGCTGATGAGGGACCCCCATAAAGCTGTAGTTTATGTTAGGTTAAGATTGCACACAAACACCTCTCAGTATTCACACTGGTGCTTTACAGTCTTGGAAGAAAAGCTCTATAAATGAGCAACCTTATTGTATATCATGCAGCTGGGTACAGTTCATGAAACTGGAGGTAGGCACATTGCAGTTTTCCAAGGCCTAACTTTTTCTCATTTTTAACCTGAGTGATTCATCCTTCATTCATCTGAGTATATCAAAGGTTTACAGAAAGACTTTATCATACTGACCCCACTCACACAAAAAAAAAACCCACACAGTAGAGGGCTGAGAAAACGTCCTTCTATGCCAAGCCCAGAAACATATTTATACAGGTCAGAAATACAGGGGGGAAAGACCACATCAGCTCACATCAGTCAGTGTTCCACTGACCCTTTCAGCCTCAGTCATGTATTTCTGTGATCGTAGTTAGGTTCACCTTACATAGTTCAAAGTCAAGGATACCCATCACTGTTAATCCCTTCTGTTTAAGTGCTAAAATTGCCTACACTTCATAGCCCACTAACATGTTGGGCAAAGAACATCAGTAAGGTACTCAAAGTACTATGAACTCACAGATCCAGCTTCCAGGTGGCTGTTACTTGAAAGATCAAGTGGGGGATGACTGTTTCCAAGTCACAGGTTGCAGGGAAGCATAGGAAATTAGCAGACTATAGTCTGCTGGCTTTGCAAGTTATGACTAATTCCCCAAAGAAGTGCCACTGCCAAACAGGGGACTACTGTGTCCTTTTGAGGCTTGCAAGTGGGCCACAGGGAACAGACTGGGACAGCAGTCCTACCTTTAGTGGTTTTGGGGTTGGTTTTGTTTTGGTTTTGTTTTTTTTCCAGAAGACATTTTCAATAACATGTCAGGTTGAACATATGGCATTGGGGAATACACCTGCTGCTTAGTAAAAAAGTTGCTGCTAAGAAAAATGCTAAGGGAAAGACTTTCTAATTAAAAGCCGAAACAGCCAAAACACTGGATTGTAAAACTAGCTGACACATGGTGATTTGTGCTTGCTTAAACATACTAAAAAAAGGAACTTTCCTTCCATCATTCTCCTCTGCTCCTTCATCCTCGTGTCACCTGTGTAAATGACCTTCTTTGTTCCTGAAGTCCAGTGGCATTAAGGAATATTTATGTTTAGGTTATAATTAGAGATGGCCAGACGACTAAATATGGCTGCATCTTGGACAAGTTCTATTTTTGCTTTTACAAAGGAACAGACATAAGTGGAAGGGGCATGGTGCTGCACTATGCTCTGGGTAAAGTCCTATCTAAAAAGAAGCTGGAAGTTTGCCACAGGCTCCCCAGTAATCTGGATCCTTCTCTTCTCCTCCTTCCTCCTTTCTCTCTTATCATCACCTCTTGCTTTCTGGTCACCTTTCAGGTTGGAAGGAACATCTGAGGAGGCATCAATGGTGTGTTGTCTGTGTACCACCAGGCCCCTGTGTACCATCATTCACCCTGTGCTTTGAAATCGTACCATCGCCATCCTCTGCTGTGGAATTTTCTTCCTTTTTATTTCAATCCTTTTAAAACTACTGAGTATTACCCTACTTAATCATAACACATTTTTTTACTCAAAAGCCAACATTTTCTATCTCAAGTTTTAGCATAAAAATATCTCCTTTCATATGAGAATGAAATATTTTATATTTCTAAATTAGGTGGCTGAGATGTAGTATTTTCCCCAGATGTTCTATTTTCATATTGATCCACGTCTATTCAGAAACTGATTTTTCTTTTTCTTCCTTTCATTTCTTTTTCTCCATTTCAGAAGCAATTTAGGAAGGAAAACAAGTGTTTTCAGTCTCCACTAGCAAGTTTTAGTTAAAGTATATTTCAGTTTCTTTACAATGTATTTTTTTCTCAGTGTTTTTAAACACAGCTTCTTGAAGGTTTTTTTTTCCCCAAGCATGAGCCATTTCAATTCCACAGGTTCAATAATGCCATGTTGTTAGTAGTGAGATGCATAGCATAGGTATAATACTGTTTGTTTCTTTCACTGAATAATTACACTTAAAACTGGCTAATTGGAATCAGTTAGTGGTAAGAAGTTAATCTCAGGGGGAAAAGAAGAATTTGTGGGAACTCCAGATTGTGTTACAAACCAACATTGCCACAGGTAGATTGTGTCTTTTTACTGAAAAATACAAGGAACGTGGTAGTGGGCAGGGCAAGGGTTTATTTCCATTAAATTTTGTATTAAACCACATTTTTAAAAACATTTGTGGATAATCCATCCATTTAACTCTACAATACGTACTGGATGTCAATGCAGACAGAGTTTAGTGTGTTTTGTAAAGCAGTATAAACATCCTTCGCTCTTTTGTTTCTTTCAATGAGGAAAAAAACAGATGTTCCATCGAGGGTCTCCTGATTCAGCTAAGCTAGACAGCCCCTCCTTATGCAAGAGTACTTGTCATGCTCTACTATCACCTGACTCAGGCTCATTTTTTGTGTCCAGTAGACACTATATGAGTATGTGAATGTACTTAGTCAGCTCCACCACAATGGGTTGTACCCTTCTGTGGAGTCTCTGAGTAACACTAAGGATATATGCACTGATCTTCACCTTCTCAATCAAAATACCTTAGGGATCTCTGACTAGCCAAACGTCCTGGATAAGGAAGAAGGTCAGTGTGTGTTTTTATAACTGACACCAACAAAGCACTTTGGCACATGATGAAACATGGCTTTTTCTGGGCTAGCCTTTACAATGGAGCAGATGCCAAAGGGGAGTCCTAAATGGGGTGCAGGGTGTAATAAACTATGTAAGGGAAAAGAAGTTCAGCTGAATGGGCAGGATCATTTGCCTCAATGCTCATCCTCACCAAAATCTGCCTGGGTATGCTTTTGCTGGCATCCTGAGGAATAGACACTTTTATTCCCTCACACAATGAATAATGCGAACCAATCGAACAAGGTCTTTGATTGTAGAATACCAGTTATTGACTAAAAAAAAGAATTCTGAATGCATCAGCAGCACCGTAACAAATGTTTAAAATACATGAAAATATCCTCCCTAGTAATTCTAGATTTCAGTCATTCAAGCTACATGTGGGTCACTCTTGATTTCCAGGGCAGTTGCAATTTCATTTAGCATCAAAATACATTACCAATTCATCTGATCATTTCATGGCCCCAAGAGCACACTACCAGGTATTGTGTGATGCTGCTCACCTCACATAAAAGTATTTTAGAATCACTTTAAGGATTTTTTTTCTTAATGCCTTGGTGCTATTTTAAGTTTGTCCCTGCAAGTAAACTCCTGCCCCCTATCGCCCTTAACGGTACTGATCCCATAGGCACACATCTCAGAGGAAATAACAATATTACAGCTACTCTAGTTATAAAGGTCTAGAAATCATTCTGATGCAATTTATTTCATTATGTTATAAGCTTCAGGCCAGCAATCTACAGAGCAGTCATGGCTGCTACTTTCTTGTTAGAAAACTGTTGATCTGACCACTCACTTGTAAGTTGGTTCTTAAAGGGAGTTTCATGATTAAGATGGTTTTGGTGAGAATTCATACTCATCTAAGTGGTAAGATTTAACCCTTGTTCATATAAAACTCATTATCACAGAAACATATTTGTTTACACAATAAGACCAGAGTAATTGATAGAAGAGGCATAAAAATTAAGCAATCAAAACATTCTAGTAGAAAACTCATTCAGTAAATAATTCCTTGTGTTATATCTCTTACCAGCATGGCTACTGAGAAGATTTCAGCTTTTAGTTCATTTGAATTCCTTAGAGAAGAAAATTAATTAGCTACATTTTGATCACAATTATCCTCCTTGAGATTCTGGAACTGTGATAAGTAGATGACCTAAGTCTTGTTCATTGTCTTTAAAACTTAACTTTTGATGTGGGATGGGGGCAATGAGCAATCTTTGCTGCTATATAGCTTTAAGGCTTTTCACAAAATAAAATTTAACTGACAATAAAGGAAGCGTGCTCCTAATTAAAATAATATTGATTCAGCATATGGCGTTTTGCCTTTGGTTTTCACTTTTTATTAGCCAAGTTGTCACTTTTCTCTTTAGTGCCACCTTGTGGGTCAGCCAGTTCTAAAAGCACGCAAATCTCTGGCTGCACTAAAAATGGTCGGGATCTGTCGTTCAAAGCATCACGGGGAAGGGGGTTTTGTGGTTTGGGGGTTTAGGGAGTCTTTTTTAAGGGAAAAAAAAATGGCAAAAATGTACAGAGAAAGTGTTTGCTTATACATTTATAATAGGTATGCGAGACGACAGAACAATCTGGGATTGAAAGTAATGGGACCTACAGAAAAAAAATCAATGCTCATTTACAGGATAATCATCAAACTTATCTTGGAAAACGTAAGTGGCAAGCTCTGACTTATGTGATTTTTGCCACAAGGAAAATGACTCTGTATCTTAGTGTCATTAGTTTTGCAACAGCTTTCCATGGGAAGTAAAGCTAGATAATTGTAAATTCCCATTAACCCCACTTTCAGAAAAGACATATGATCAGAATCAACATCACAGCTTACTTGCTTGTGAAATTCAGGGTGGATTTGCACAAAGCAGCTTCAGATTCTGCTGATGATAAAGCACAAGCATTCAAAAACGTATATAAAAAATTGTCAGGGGACATATGTACTGCAATAGACACTCAGATCGAGACTTGGCTGGAGTGTAGTCACAGTACATGTTCTCTAATACAGTGCTAATAACTCAGCTGTCCCCTAGCCTCAGAGTACTGCAGAAGCACATCCTCATACATTACTGGGAGGAATTTTGGACAGTGGAATTATGTTCCGTTTGTCTTCTTGAAAGGAGCAGAGAAAACGTTTCCAATGTTTCTAATTTTCAAAGAGCCCTTTTTGTAACTTGTCTTCATGTCTACGACTTTGGAAGCTAGGACAAAGAAGTTTTTATACATTATAAACCCTCAAACAAAACTTCTTCATTTTATTCTGCATACACATTAAAAGCAACAAATCACTTCTAAGATTAAAAATTCTGGTTCTTAGCTAGGTAGCATCTTTGCATTCTCTCTTACTAAATACAGACCTACAAAGTCATCCCTGAAAATCTCTTAAACTTCATCAGATAGTCCTATATCAGGTTATCTTGCTGGTAAGGAGAGGGGTAATTTCTAATGGTAACTCTTGGATTTTACTGAAATTAGATTTCATCCTTAAGCTATATGATCAGAATGAGTGACACAGAATATTGATAGTGGAAAATGCCATTTTCCATGCTCAGATATAGCTATTATTTAGATGGAAAGAGAGTAGGGAGCTGCAAAGGAGCACATGCCACAGCAGGCATTGAAGTTCAGTGAAATTTCCCAAGGATGAAATGCCCAGTAAACTCCCCTGCATATATGCCCTACCACCAACTCAGTAAGCATCTCTGAGTCTCAGTTGAGCTCAAGCAAACAGAATAAAGTAGGAAAGATCATACAACAGACATCTCACCGGCCCAGACTGCAAAAAACTCAGCAGGTGACTTCCCAGTACAGTCACAGCCTTCTTCCATAATCCCTGTATTCCTGTACCCCCTTGTTAGCTTTAGCCCTCCAAACAATGGAGAAGCTTTTGAGGGAAAGAGCTGTTAATGACTGTATGGGGTTTGGAGGCTACACCCCATGGAGATACTGAGATAGCAATGGCTGGCATAGCCGGTCACCCTCATGTTTCAAAACTTGTTGTGAGCTGAAGAGCCACTCACTGGAAAACGCTGATGGGCAAATGCTTCTCTACTGAGA
This sequence comes from Amazona ochrocephala, assembly GCA_039720435.1. Lineage (NCBI taxonomy): Eukaryota > Metazoa > Chordata > Aves > Psittaciformes > Psittacidae > Amazona > Amazona ochrocephala. The sequence continues at coordinate 41,589,259 of CM077880.1, read as the reverse complement.
AGACAGGAGGGGGAGAAAGTAGTTGCAATAAGGTTGAGTGAAGAACAACACACAACAAGTAAGAGATCTTTCACCCTGTGCTCACATCTCAGCAGTCGCTCAGGATACAGCTATAGAGACAGCTGTCTCTGCAGGACTGCACCATGCATCAGTTATTCTTACCACTCTTTCCCCACTTTTTTCCACCCAAAACTATGATCAGTTACCAGGTACTTCTGCATATTTACCAGCAGCAGAAGACATGCACTGGTAATCTGCCTCCTTGAAAACCGCACTTACTGGACTGAGGAATGGCCACGCAAAAATAGGCTTTGAATATTGGTTTGTTTTCTGAATATTGGTTTGTTTAGGTTGTTCTGGGGGTTTATTTCTTTCCTTTTTTTTTTTTTTACAGTCTTGAAATTCTGAAATGCTGTAAAAGCATCTCATGAAATCTAAGTGGAGAGAGTGAGTGTAATGGCACAAAACAAATGCTCTAAAGAAAGAAGAAATGGGATACCCAGGACTGCACCTATTGCTCATGAAGAATGTCCTTATGGTTTTTGGAGGGAAGTAAGTTCCATTTTCCATGAGAGGTTTGTAGCCTCCGCTGCGTCGGAAACAACAGCACGTGCACCACAAGCTATGCTTCTACCAGGCCTAGCCTCCTAACAGACGCATCAAGTGTAATGCCCCTCAGCCCCAGATGGTCAACAGCCCGACCGTCTCACCAGCAGCTATGCTCCCAACTAGCCAGGTCCCACAAGTCAAAGTGTGAGGATGTCCAGACCTCAGCGTTGAAGGGTTGTGACCATCTTCCTTGCCCCACTCCTCGGACAGACATTTACTCACGTACCTCCCTTCCTGAAGAAGCTGCTCCATTCACTTTTGTAATGTCATGTGCATATATAATTTCACATGCTTTTATTTGAAATGCAAGTTTTCCAGATCCCAGGAAATTCCTATTTTAACACTCCATGCACATGCAGATGGCAAACTTAATTTTCCTAGACCTCAAGACAGAAAAGACTAGCAGTGTCACCCTGCTTTAGTAAACACCAGAGCCTTGCTTTTGCAGTATTTTTAGTGACACTGACTGGTAAGTATCTGTATATCTATATAGCATAGCTACACCTGGAAAAGCTGTGATCCAGAGGGGATGAAGGGATTTAGCTGTTTTAAATGCCATGCTGTTCAGGCTGCTTCAAAACATTTTTCATCAAAATCACCTGTGTGAGACCAAGTGCCAAACAGGTGCCACACAGTGCTACCATTAAGGAATTAGGGGTAACCCCAGGGTCTCTGCACAGCACTGAGCTGTACTGCACAGCTGAATCCCACTAAGACAGCAGAAGCCTGTTGCGGGTGCTTGCAATGAAGTCAAGCACCTCACACCTTACCACTCCATACAGCGATAAGGGAGCCAATCCCCCCGGATAATAAAGAGCTCGAAGTCACACCCTATAGATGCAAGGGATTGGAAACACAGTTACAAGCCCCTACCCTAACTTCAGACACTCTAGACCAGCTCATTGAGGCGGGAGTCTGAATATCCAGAGATGCTTTTTCCTGACAGTTCTAGAAAAAGTAATAACAGATCATCCCTCCCTATTTCTTCACTTGCAGCTTCCTCACTCCCTGTTCAGTGGTTTTCCTCTCCATATTGCTTTTTCCACCACTCCTGTCAGCCTGTATCTCTGAAGCGTCTCCAAGGTAGCCTGCAGCCTCACCACTGGCCACCCTATAATGCCCGGGTAGCCATTTCTTACAGCACCTGCTTCAGATTCACAGCTTGATCTCAGCTAGGGGAGGTAATTAAGCTGTTCATTAACAATTCCCTGAGCTGTGGGCTGGTGCAGTGCACTCACTCCATCTCAGTATCTGAAGGCAGGAGTAGCATCTAGTCTGCATATGGACCAGCACTAAGCACCAGGTGCCAATGGGCTTTCTAGACGCATCTTTATGAACAGCAGAAGGAAGGTTGAACCTGGGTGAATTTTCAGAAGGAGGGCTCTTCCTAAGTATCCCTTTGTCCTCTCCTCTTGCCCAAAGCTGATGCCTTTTGCATCAACCACTTCATCCTGCTTTAACTCCCCTGTCAATCCCCAGACATCTCACCTCAGTTTTAGTCTCCATTCGTCAGACTCTTCATTGCAACATCGACCTCCTGGAACACCTCAGTGCCAAAAATCATGACATGACATTTACAAATATGATTTTTATATGAGATTCCCAATAAGATCTCAGATCCCACAAGGAGAGCTTAACAGACTTTGTACAGCTAAAATATAGCAAAGCAAATCTTTTTCCTGTAGTTTTGATTCTGAAATGCATCACAGCAGAGGACAGTTTAAATATAAGCAGAAAACACTGCTCAGTTGTAAAGTCTCTCAGAATTAACTTTCTCAAGAAATATTTTTAAGGCTGACAAATCATGTGCAAGGTCTTTTCCCAAAGGAGAATTTTTCTTGGATTCATTTAGTAGTTGAAGGTTGTGTCATATGTCACTGGAAAGGTAATTTTTCCTAGTTTATGAAAAATGCCATGAATTTGACTTTGCTGTCACAGGGGAATAATGATACCTATACAGGTAATAAACCGGCACACAGAGATTGTTGTTCATAGCTTTGCAAGAAGTACATAATTTTATAGAGGGCGATAGGAAGTAACAGGGTGAATTAATATCAGATATGCAATTTATTTATATAGTGTCTACCTGACTTGGATTTCCAACACTCTTAATATTCTTTTAAATATTAATAGTTAAAGCATAACAAACACAAGATGATTTTAGAAGGGCTAATGTACAGCTCTGTAAATTCAGTAAGCGATGGCTATTAATGTTCTCTTTTATCTTCCAGACAGAAAATCAAAGCTATTTAAATTAAAGGATGCGTATAAAATCAATGTATGTTGATAAGGTGTGCACATTAACAATAATGTTTGCAAACATTCTTTGTAACTTGCGTATATAATCTTCTCTTTCTGGATAGATGGCCACATTAGCTGGCATCATCAAAAGCTCCTTAAATTAATTTTTTCCTATGTTTTCTTAAAATTATTAGGTTTTAAGTCTGTGTATCAGGCTACAGCAGTGCAGGTGTTATAGTGCACAAGCTGCATGTGCATTCAGTTGAGTGGGATATATCCATACAGCCTGTTTGGCCCAGTAAGCTTCCTGGTTTGTGACGCTGAGCCTGGATTTGGACATGGGCAGGCCCCACAGCTGGGACTGGCCAGCCTTAGCCCCACTGCCAGGCAGAAACCAATGCCAGCTCCTGCCTCCCAGCTGAGACCCCCCACCTGCTCAAGGGCTGCTTCCCAACACAGTGCCCCAGGGGTTGATCACAACGACATGGTTGGGGTATAGAGCAGCAAGCCAGGTCCCACAGCTTTGCTGGAGGCAGCTGGTTGCCTTTCACGTAGCACGCTAGTCCATGGAAAAAGCACTGGAGATCTTGTTTATCAAGCTGGTTTGAGTCCAGGCTGAGGGGAGGAAAGTGTTAGGTTGCTGGCTGAGTGGAAAACAGGCAAGTGAGAGCACAAACAAAGGCTGAAACTATGATCGAATGTGCAAAGTAGGCTGAGCTTTAGTTTAGGAAGTCATTATTGAAATCCTATGTGAGGTACTGAATGCATATCTTTGGCTTATGACAGCTACAGAGGAGATTTAACAATATCTAAAGAACCAATAATAAACTGGTGGTAATTATTGTCATCATCATCATTAATTACTACTATTACTATTATTATTATTATCTACTCATCATGTCCACACTTGCACTCATGTTGTCTAATTAAAACCAGTTAGAGAATTAGCCACATGATCGCTATTAATTTCACATGGGATGGTCAAGCTAAACCTTGTAGCTGGTTCCATAAGCTTCAGCCTTCACATTTAGCATATTTAGCTGTGGTCTATCCAGGGGAAAAATTCCACACACACCAACTTGCAATTAGTTCTGAGACTTCCAATGCAGAACTTTCGTTGTGAGGCCCCCTGCTATCAAATATATGCTGGAAGGGCTGAAAATAGTGTGAGATGGCCTTTTGTCCACCGGGGTAAGTCATTGAATCAGAAGGAATCTTAAATATCTTAGGAAACCACCTTGACAGAATCAAAACAGAGGACATACAAGTCGTTGTTGCTCAAGAAAAAGAGCTTTGTTGGCTGCGGGGAATTCCACTGCAGGATGCAAGTACCAGGGGTGCACACAGAAAAATAGTGGGGCTGCAGTGGCTCCCCAGAGCAGGAACATTCCAGCAAGTTCTGGGGAGGGCTCCAGCCCGAACACATAGCAGCTAAATACAACTGATATAATCTCTATAATTAATATATAAATATAATTTCCATTAAGAACCTGGGTTTTTTTTCAGCTTTTGCATGGGCTGGAACCCTTTTTACTGCAAAAGAAACACTTCCCCAATAAGAACTATCAGAATGGATCTCCTGAAAAGCTTTGTTCACATGAATAATTCCACCTTAGAAAAGCCATAAAAGATCTGTGGTCATATCTTGGCAACCACTGCTGGCAGTATCTGAAACACAATATATATTTTTCGCTGAGATATGCAGGAACCTGTGTTCCGCTGTCATCACTAAAGCTTAAGAATTTTACATCTAGGATAACCAGGAATGCTCCATTGTCTCCCAGACTTGAGCCCACACACACCAGCAAAATACCCGATCTCACTTTCAAAGGGACTGTTTGACAGAAAAGTTGAATCAGCATTTCTCTCCTTGGCGAGGTGCCTAATGAGGTATAGAAAAAAAGGATACACCTGTTTAGAAGCCAGCTGAGCCAAAAGGCTTTTTACAGAAATAGAAGGGGATGCTCAGTAACAATGAGAACCTGAATCATTATTGTCAAGAGCTTGCCTGGGTGGCAGGAACAGGGGCACAGTGGAATACACATAATTAATGCCGCATCTAAGGAATACCACAGGCTGCAGTTTATTTTATTTTTATCTTCTTGTACTACCTCTCCAAACTGAATATAAGTTTAATAATCATAATCAAAAGAGTATTTTACCCAGTTCCAAATATTGAAAATAATTTCTTGTAAACAACTTATTGCTTAATAAAGAATTATCAAGGAAATTACGTAAAATATCTTCCCAGGCAGAATATGTTCAAAACAATGAAAACAAAGCATCCTTCTGGACAGATTCTGTGACAATAATCCTGAAGGCCACCATTTCCATCTGATGTAAGACTTGTCACTTACACAGTCACCACTATATTATGTTTCAAATTTGTTCATCATATGTTAATATGCATTCCTACAGCAGATGAAAAGTTCAAAATCAATCTGAGCTTTGCCAGTGGCTCTAAAATGAGCAGTCATGCACAGAACTTCATATAACGACATTTAAAGTTAACGCAGATGCACCCATCTCACATACACTTTAAATCTTTTATTTAAAAGGAATTGAGCAGAAGTATAAACTATTTCATACATTTTCCCAAGACCATTGCAAGAAAGAGCAGAATACTTAAAGTGAAAACACACTTTCTACAAACCAGGAAAGGATTTACATTGCATGACACCATGAAGGTCTCTATGGATGGATCAGAATTCTTGTAATGATAGTTGTATTTACAATTGAGTTACAATTTGTGTGCTTCTTACTTGGGGTAGAAAGTATAGATATAGTAGAGTAGAAGGGAGAACAGATTGTGTCAGATTTAATATGTATAAAGGTTTTAATGTAAAATGGCTCCAGCCTTGGTTAGGACTTCTTGAAGCCACTGTATGCATTATGTAAGTTAATAATACTAAGGAAAAAGAAAACAAACCAGTAGTACTATTCACTTTTCATGAAATGAAGAATTTCCTCTTCTATGCCTTTGTATTTGGTCCTTCATATACTTTTTCAGAATAGCTGAGTGGATTATCCATTTCCATTAATTTTCTAATTTTATCTGTCAAGCATACTCTCCAATTTCCTTATCTTTTTAATAAGACTATGCATGAAAATACAGCTCACTGGAAATTGCTTCTTGAGGATGCTATAATAGATGCTTGTCAGGTATATTATGCAAAAAAGGCTTCGTTTATTTGTCCATGTAAACTGACACAATTAGGATACTATGAATTAGAATATAATTTGTGTCCTGTGTCTCCCGAGGTCCTCTGAAGGAGCTGAACACTGTGTAACTCTGCTTTCCCCTAAACATGGCATCTGCCATTTTTTTCTGAAACAGTTATGATATTTTTACTATCAAAAAATATTTTACAGGGCAAGTATTTTCCCCTCAACAAGGTTAAACCTTATTAGCCTTTGGTAATGGTCTTTTCTAGAGGGTAATTAATGTGTGATTATCAACTGCTCCAAGGAAACTGGACAGAGTTTTTAATGTGTAACCAAATTGTATAAAATACCCTTCATCTTTGTGAGCAGGTTTCTCATCAGTGTGTGTTTCATTAGCTGTCAGCACCCCAGACGTGTCAGCTGGCCATCAATCATCCTCTGGCATGGGCTATCTTAAGCTATCTTATCTTACAATGGACAACTTCTTAACTGAGCTGGTTTTGAAAGCCAAAATAGTGATTATGCACTTCTTACAGATCTCAGTAGTAATGAGGCACAAAGTGCTAGAAACTGAGCTGAACCACCTTTAAGTGGTGGAAAGGACAAGTGACACTAATTAAGTCTTTCTGCACAGCTAGTTGGTCCAAAACTTTGCACATTGGACTTACTGTAAACTGATTGTTGTCATGTTGCCCTGGAAATTAGTTTTGTAGGCTTAGTCTGACTGTAGGAGGGCAAGCATGAATAATGCAGTTGAACCCATCAAACTACACAAGGAGTTCACGGGGCTTGGTGCTTATTCTGGTCAATGAGGAGTGAAGATCAAAACTGTCCCCAGCGAGACTGACTCCCAGGTCAGATATTTGGAAAAGGGATTATGTCCTATGGAGCACAACCCTGCTCATTCATTTGGGCTACCAAAGCTTCAAGTGCTTCTGAACACACTGACTTACTCTTTGCTTGGCTTTTGTGACTCCCACCCACTGAGCTAGAAGAAAATTGATAGTAAGTTTCTTTTACTTTTCAGGGAAAAAGTACGTAATTATGCTGGTATCGCTGAAAAATAATATTTCAGTGTTATAAACTATTTCAGACATCTGAGGTTTTGAGCCAATTCCAATTTGGACTTTTACAACACCCACACTCACCTACCCCTTTGCTTGATACAGTGGCTGAAAAGCAGAATAGGAAGATAGAAACAATCACTGTTTACTTTGCTTAGTCTTAACTGATTTTTTTTCTTCTTTATTCTTTCCCTTTCAAATGACTCTTTCATGATTCTGGGATATGAGAAGCCACTTTTACAACTTTACACTACCTCACTACTTCATTCTCTTCCCCCCCTTCTCCCTTTGTAACATATATTACAAAAGTAATGTGCATTATGGAATATTAGGCAGTTCTCTGCTTCTTTGCTAGATTAAAGAATTATATACTTTTTCAGTTTATTTTCAATGCCAGTTAGAAAATGACAGCAATATTTGATTTTTACTGCATAAAGTGAATGAAAATGGTTCATCAGCTGATTTATTTATTTCTATTCTTTCCACACAGTGCTATGTTACTTGTAAAATACTAGTCTGGTTTAGCTTGGAAGAGCTATACTTGACTACAAAAAGTCCTTTGATTTGAAATTAAAAAAAAATATACAAATAAAAAATGGTAATGTCTGGGGAGAATAAAAGCTTTTACAAAAGGCTTAAATATACACATTCCTATTCCTTACAGATCTCTAAGAGTAAGGATGCAGAGAAAAGGGTGTTCTACAGGTCTTCCAACAGAGAAGTTGCTCAATTTTCTTCAATTGTACAATTGTACATATTTCTTCAAATATGTGGAGGTGATGAAAAGGAGCGAAACTGTTTCTTTCATATTTAAGAATTGTGTTGGAATTTTCTCTGTAATTTCCTCAATTTCAATTAAAATTATGTAAATGTCATGAAAGGAAAAATGTATAAAATACAGAAAACAACTCTTAATGGAGAAGAGGATCTGAGGAGGCTGCGGAGGGACATTACAGTTACTTGTCAAAAACTGTTCTTGCACAGTTATATTTCTTCTTTCCACATGACGGGACCAAAAGGTTACTTCTATTCAACAGCTCTTTCAGAAGAGGTATTGATGACAACTATACTATGGTCAAAACTATAGGTTTGCAGATACACTCCCACTGTCAGCTTAACAATGTTGTTATCTTTGTGCTCATAGGACTCTGGCCTGGATACCAAAAGGGAATTCAGATGTAGCCTACATGCTTAAACTCAAACCTGTGATGCAAAAGCTTAATTGAAACAGTTTTTTCCTAAAGATTCATAGCTATATCTCCCAAAATAAATTATAATACTCTCTTCTTGCATATGGAGATATGGCTTTCAACACCTCCAGAAAAGAGAAGGGTTGACCCTCTGTTTCACACATCTTGGCTGAAGGCTCTACCCACTGGACTGTAAAATGCAGAGGAGTTCTTATGGTTTTAAGAAAAACAGTGATTGAAAGAGCCATGTGATGTAACACGTGTGCCATTTGGACTCCCATGTTCCCCACAATTCCTTACTAGCTAAATCCACATTCTGACCTATTTCTCATGAGGTCTTTTGAAGATTTTAATATCTTTTTTATATTAGATTAGCCTGAGCATCTGTCCAGAGCATTTGTGTACCTAGATATTTGCAAAGAGGGAAGTATTAACTGTTATATATGAGTTTCATGGCAATTTGAATATTACATTTTTTCTTATCTGTTTTCTACTTATCATTTAGAGGTTGCACATGCATTTCTGTCAATTCCTTAGCATTTACAGGAATTAAAAGCTAGTGAAAATTGCTGGTCCCTGTTCATTAGCAAAGTTTCCATTAGTCTTCCCCTCACCCAGGTGACAATATGGTTCAGCTTAATAATGTAAAGAGAGCTCTGTGGTCAGTACTGAATGTAAAGAATAGTCTGAACAACAAATTCATGCTTGGATATCTCAAACATTTACTTTCAGGCTTAAATGGAAATTATAGCTAAACAGAATCATTCTCAAATATGTAAATAAAGCACAGCGGTTACTCTGTAAATATGAGATCATGGCAATACTCTTTCAGTGATGATATAAATGTCCTTCGCATGATGTGATGACACATAAAAAATATTTTATTAGAAGCAATGTATGATCAGAAAAACATACCTATCACTGAAGCATCGTATGTCACTGTTTAAAGTACAATTTCTAGCCTAAAAAGTAACTTTTTAGAGCTTCTGCCAAAAAGGCTCCACATTCACATCTCACATGTTGATAACTGTCTGCTCAAATCTGCTGAAGTCCTGAAGAAAAGTTATCTTCTGCTAATGGGCAATCCTGCAAAGTGGATCCCAGAGCAGAAAGCTGGTTCCACGCGTCTGACTTCATGCATCACCAGCAGCAAGTGTGCCTCAGCCTGAACTTGAGTGGTTTCCCTGCTGGCAAAGCACAAAGCAGAGAGAACTTGGCTCATGCTTTTGTTGTCATGCAAAAGACCTGACTGTGAGGAGAAAGCAAACTCCACAGGTTTCAGTTTCCTCTGCTGTCATTTTCTTCAGCCAACAAATTGATTTAAACCAAGTGCGGATCTGAGCTAAACAAGAGCCCCAACAGTCCGATTCTCATAAATGTTTAAGGACACTTTGTACCACTCTGTCAGCTTAAAAGGGCCCTGTAGACTTAGTAAACTAGTTTTGCATTTGCTGTAATGCTTCTGATATTACTTATATGGAGTAAAGCAGCATTCATATAAATAAGAGTCAAGGCCTAAAATGCAGTCTTTCAGAATTTCTCCAGAGAAAGTAAAAGTAATTAACAATGTTCCCATCCCACAAAATAATCCCACAGCTTCACAATTACTTTAACGCTTAAGATGAGAAATGCTATCATAGTTGTAGCAGTAATTATCAAGTCAAGGAACAAGTACAGTATATTAGCATAAAGAGTCATTTGTATATGCGTCTGGCACAAAGGTTGGCTTCCCCCTGCTCCAGCGTGGTTTCCTCCATGGGCTGCAGGTGGAGATCTGCTCCACCACGGACCTCCAGGGGTCGCGGAGGCACAGCTGCCTCACCATGGACTGCACCACAGACTGCAGGGGAAGCGCTGCTCCATAAGCTTTTCACAGAAGAAGCTACCAAAATCTTGCCACACAGAATAAATATGCTGTCAGTCAGGACATATATCTTAGAAACTGTGCTAGCAAAAAGCCTTTTCACCACCACAGGCTTGATTCATGCTCCTTCAGAGACTGGTATGAGATGGAGCTTTCAAGGAGCGGGATACATGAGGAGCACAAACTTGGCTCATATCCCTTTCAGGTCTCCTTTACCTTCCCCAAACAGAGTAAGAAGGACTTTGGAGAGTATGTACAACAGCTGCCAATGCTGTTCCTCGTCCAGAGCCTCTGAAGGCATTATAGAGAGGGAGGTAGCCCCTCTGGTGTCACTCACTCCCAAACTGGTGCCTGCTCTGACCTGTCCCCTTGAAGCAGCCTGTTTTGTCCATGGGCCTCAGTCAGGCTGACAATGACTACCACGAGTACCCTGTAATGTGCATAAATCCCAGAGCACAGAATGGAGGCACCAGGGAATCAAACTGGAGATCCAAATTCCTGTCATGTTCCCAGCCCAAATTAACCATAGCAGCCACTACACAGATGCAATAATTGAAGAACAGGCTGCATAAATATAAAGGTGTGTGATTTTTATATTTGCCATTTTAAAAGCTGGTGATAGCCACACAGCGAGGAAAATGTTGCATTTTATGAATCATCAGCCCCCTTTATGAGATACATTTTGGACTGTATATCGCTGTATTGCAAAGGAAAGTATCTCAGTAAGATTAATTAGCTGATGTTTGTGAAACATTTTGAATCTGGGAAGCACCATATAAATGCAAGCTATTATTATTGTTATTTATTATTAGGGAGATGCAAATCCTCTCTAGATGTCAACTAAAGCCTTGCGATTTTTATGGTCACAACTTTGTCAAAAGTACTTTTATCTTTCTAGCAGCAATGTGCTCCTAAAGATGTTGAGCCTTAAATCAGCAGCTGTTGTACCTCAAGCAAGTTATGAATTTTTCTTGATTTACAGTAGTTGAGGTGGGGTTTT